>CM048054.1:5630000-6913125 GCA_026259375.1 Verasper variegatus
ATCTTCAATTGGGTTTGGCAGTTTGTATACCAAAACAATATATAAAATAAATGTTTGTCAATTTACTTTTATTATTAGCTATTACACTGTCATCCATAATTTATTTCACCTTAAAGTAGCTCCATCGTCTTCGTGAGATACATCTGGTTTGCATTCCTGGAAAGAGGGCAGCAACATCCACATTCTACATACTACCGTGTGCAGGTGGAAATATTTGATACATGTTGAACAGAGCTTGATTTCTTAGATAGTCCTTCACAAGTAACTGCCAGAACATGTTACATTCAGCTGCAGGGTGCAGGTGTACGTGGAGGGAACATTAGGTGTGGAAACGGACAGTTACAGCAGCAGAGCGAGTGCTGTTGCATTGCATTTTGGTCTGCAGAGATGAAGCCACCAGGATCTGGAGGTAAAATAGGTCACTGTGGGGAATTTAGAAGTTAGATAAAAGAAAATAAAAAAAATTCAACCTAACAGTCAAATGCAGAGAAAATAGTCTCCATTCGAACCCAGACTGCATTTGAGTTTATTGTATCACCTATTTTGGCATATTACACAGTTCACCAATCAGATGTTGAGACCTGGGTGATTTAGTTTACTGTGTTAAATCATGTCTCTCGTGATCTGTAAAAATGAATATTAAGTATTTGATGCATTAAGATGAGAATGAATTTTAAAGTGACCTTCTGAAAAATGATCTCTAATTTATGAAAATCTCTGGTAGCCTGAGACTGTGGGCTGAAGAGTTCAATTCAATGAAGTGCAGTTTCCTTTAGTGAGTCTAAACATTTGTGGCACACGTGAGTGTCCATAGAGAGCTGAGCAATGTCTGATGTTCTTCAGAAAAAATCTAAAAAGTTGCCTCAGTAGATAACTGAGGTTTGATATAGTTTGTGTGTGTGTGTGTTATTCGTCTTAGAATTAGGAAATCTGCTGCCACACAAACAGGTTCCCATCAGAGGAAAAGCAGCACCTGCAGCACAAGAAGATTTGACTGAAATCTAAACATTCTCATGACTCTAACTTGAAAAAAAATATTCTTACAGTGCAAGACTCATATTACTTGATAAAGCCCACCACCCACAGAGAACATGCCATGGCTCTCTCTCCGGGTGTACAAAGCCCAGATGGCTTTTATGACTCCTTCTAACAGTTCCACCTCTCCATATTCCCACAGTAGCCCTCTACATGACATCCCGGGGGGGCGAGATCTTCAAAACCACAAAGCTTGTGTAGATGGCAGCCTCTGTAACACGGTCCACTTGATTTCAGTTTCTCAAGCCTCTTCCAGGAAGTAGGAAACCCCCTCAGTTCCAGGCGTTCCCAGTTCACCCTCAGAGGCCTGATGCGACTCACCAACAGGTGCTGAGCAGATGTCAGGTCTGCGGCTTTGTTCATGCCTAATGTATGGTTTTACCTGTTGTCATTGCATTTTTAATCATTTATTACTTACTATTTGTATAATTTTTATTGTTATTGAGTGTTACATTTTCCAAATGACTATTTCTTCACCCTTTTTGTTGTTTTTCCATCTGTTTTACTGACCGATGAATCCACTTTAATGTGTCTGCTGCAAAAATAAATCAATGGCACATCCATATTTCTACAAGCAGCGCTGTTTGGATGTCAGCTGCTGTTGGAAGAGAATCTGAACACTTGCAGTTCACAGCTGGAGAAACTACAAGCGGAGGAGATATTAAAGTTGAACTGAAGTCCCACTTTATAACCAAGATGTTTTAATGGTAGAACAGTTCTGTGTTACTTATCTCCATTTCATTTAAGATAATGTTATCTTAATTTGCACAATAACATTGCACTGTGCACAAGAGGCAACATGGAACATAATATCAATCATCTGGTGCACTGAGTACTTAGTTGGGATTTTAAGGACAGATGCTGACAAATTAAAAGGGAAAACTCACAAGTGCTTCCACACAAGGCACAAGAGGTCACTGTAGGGCTTCAAAGATTGATGAGTTGATTATTTTCTTGATTATTAAATGTATTCATCAAGGGAGGAACACCTATTTCTAGTCACAGTTTAACATCTTCAAATGTTTAGATTAGTCAGACCAAGTAAAACTCCAAATGTAATTTAAAAAGTGTAATCAAAAGATGTCAGGGAGTTTTATGTTGATGAAAATACAGTGGCTTCAGTGAGTTTGATGTTTAATAGATTTGTAAAATTAATTGAATTAAGTGTATTTGAGGCTAGACTGATGCTCAATGATGGAAACTTTAATTAAAGGGCCCATATTGTGTAAAATACATTATCTGGGCTTTTACTATCCATAATTACTTAAAGGGGGTCAGTAGGAACCCTCAAAGTATAAAAACAGTCACTCCGCAGACTTTTTCACTCAGTCCATTCTAAGAAATATGTTTTCGAAACGTCACGTTTCGTACTTCCTCCCCCGTCTGAGTCATTCGTGATCGCATGCGTCTATCAGCCCCACCCAGCCAGTACCAGTCCAGCCTCCGAACCCACATAGATGTTACTCCATATTGAAACTGTAACTGAGGATGTTACTCCTACATTGGCCGACTGTCCTGCTAAAACTTGAACAAACATGAGGACGGTGTAACTTACAGTTCATTAACCTCCTGTTGTAACCAACTGTAAATATGTGGCAGGTATCCAAACATAATGTGACTTTCAGCTGTGTTTACCAGAGCGAATGTGCCAGAATGAGACCGGTGATAGGCCTGTCACTCAAAGTGCAGTCAGCCAATCAGAGGAGGGACTCAAAAGGCAGGCGAAAACAGCCTCTTCTGTCTGCAACTCCAGAGAGAGGCAGGAAGAGAGGACATGGAAATACACATCGCAGCAGTTTTTTATGACTTTAAACCACTGATATATCAATACCTCAAACTAAGTCCCAGAAAGGTGTAAAATATGGGGCAATTAAGTGTACAACACAACAAAGGGGATGTATTCTGAAGCCACTGTAACTAAATGACTGTGGTTAAATGTGCATCAACAAGATTTGAATCTTTTTCTGTGGAGCACAATGAGGGAGTGTATTTTGGAAGAATGGTGTTACATGTCGGTGGCGGTTCTTTAATGGAACCACAGGTCAGATCATCATTACACTAAAGCTTAATGTTACGTTGCTGAAGATAAAAGAAGTGGAAAATCTGTCCTACAGTTAACATGATGACACTATGTGACATGGTGGAGAAATATAATGGAATCATGGAGCCAGAGTTTTCTTTGAGGGACATATTCACTATACAAAAGAAAACATCAAGCTGATAAAGTAAAAGGAATAACCTAATAATGATTTTCTTTTAAGTGTGATCTGTGTGATCTGTAACTCACATGGTGGATGCTTGCCAAATAACCGCGGTAAATCAAGGCCAGTTAGCCTCCATTTTACTCATCATGTGAACTTGTGAACATTTTCACTGTTAATAAAAGAAATACTGAAAAACTTATGAGCTCAGACAGGCGCTAATGGCGTGATAGTGAGATGGAGGCAGATAGATTGAGATGGGGGGGGGAGAGGGAGAGAGAGAGAGAGAGAGAGAGAGAGAGAGAGAGAGAGAGAGAGAGAGAGAGAGAGAGAGAGATAAAGTGAAGCTAAGCCGGGCTCCGAGGGCCAGCCAGTGATTAAGGGATGGGAGGGATGAACACCAGCCACTGAGGGACTAGTGTCTATCTGTGTGAGTCAATGTGAAAGCAGGGCTGAGGAAAAGCTCGGAAACAAGAACCCACTGTCACGGTATCTTAGCAACCGTCTCTGTCTCCCAGGTGACAGGGACTGACATCACTTCCTGTTGGTGAGAGTGTGTATACACAGTGTCCAAGTGTGGGGGGGGGAATAAGAAGAAAAAAAAAAAGAAGACCCGGCACAAACTGATACGTGAATGTGTCATGAGCGTACGTGTGAAGCTGTGCAAAGTTCATGGGCTCCTCTCTCTCCCCCGCGCAGTCGGCAGTTTCAGCACCCGAGTCACCACACCACGACGGGATGGCGTTTGTTGGCGTGCAGGGTTTGACTTGCATGCGTGGCGTTTGCAATGCGAGGGCGCGTTTTCAAAAAGCAGACTGTGGGCATATATGTGGAGTCTGTGCCATGTGCGCATGCGGTCACTGACAGTATGTTATGCCAAAGGAAACATGGCCAACTGATGCCATCTGGTAGGACTACTTGGCACAAGGGGACTCTGTGGTTCCACGACATATTGTAGTAGTTAAAATTAACACTGTGACACTATTTGGCAGAAAAAGACACTGTACTATCTCTTACTGTGTCTAAATCAGTCTCTCTCACCTTAAGGGTCCACGCAGCATTCACGCAGGGGGAGGCAGGACTCTGGAGTCTCTGGCCCTCTATCAAAAGCACGACATCATGTGCATGTGCATCAACAGCAAAAGCCTCCTCACAATCATACATGACTTCTTCAGAGATCTATGCTCCTTAGTTTTATTCAACCCTCAGAAAACAACTTCATGAATAATAAACAGAGGAAATAACAGAAAAGTAAAATTTCAATAAAAAAAACTAATACTACTTTTCAGATTTCCTTGACAAAATGTAGAAATCTTAAGATAGCAGGTTTTTTCTGAAGCATAACACAGTTCACCGTTTCCACTGGTTTGGCTCCATCCAGTGTGTAACGTGGAGGATTAGCGTCCCGTCGGTTTGACCATTTACAAGAAAAACTAATGCTTGCATTGTCTGCCCCTAATTAACTTCAGATGCTCAGTCTCTTGAAAAAAACAGAAGAAACTACTCATGACTTGTTCATTAATTATGTTGAACATTTGTAGCAATAAAGCAACAGAGTGGATGTATGTGTCAAAACTGGCAAATGGCTGCAGAGTGTTCACTAAAAACCCTGAGTCCACCACGTTCAGTCAGATAAGGTCCATGAGGATTTCATCTTCCATGGCGCTTGAGACTATGGGCATCCCGGGCTGCGGTACCGCTCCTCTCTGACCCCCGGACATCAGCACGGGACCTGCACGTGGATTTGAGAGGGGGGGTAAAGAAAAGAAGAGGAATTTATGAGAGGGATTTTCCCTTTATGATTTTCAGGAAATCAAACTAAAGTAAATGAACAAAGAGACTTCAAGCATGATCGTACACCTGATGAAAGCTCCATCCTGTTTAATTCTGTTTCTGTGATGTCCTTATGTGCTGCTTTTTAAGGATTATGTGCTTTTTTAATGTTGTCTTTAATTACACATGAAAAGTACAATGTCTTCTGTGGATTAAATCATGTCTGTAGTTAAAAATAATAGTTCCCATCTTTATACAAACTTAACTGTTTTACATTTGTTTTTTGTTGAACTTAATGCAGCCATCTGTAACCATTCATTCAAGCTGCTTTCAGACATCCAATGAAGTCCACATACTTTCCTGAAATGTCCTATAGGTAGTTTACAATCGTGAACAGGGATTTGAAAAGCTTACATGATACGATAATAAACCAACTCGAGCCTCGAAAATCCAGGACAATCAACAATGAATTTAACATATTTGTGTAATATTTAGTCAGAAAAACTAACCAGAAGAACTAACAATGAGCGAATACAGACAAGAACTACACAGGTGATGTTAAATTAGTTAGGCTCTCGCAAACATATCTTAAAATAAACTTCATGCATTACAGTCAAAAGATGCCACATGGAAAAACTGGGATAACTGCACAGAGGCCTTTGTTAGGCAGAACTTAGTGAAAAGGGTTTGAGGAGATCAAATGTGAAGAACCTGTCAAACCACATAGGACGACCACTGACTGACACAGGGCCTAAGGAAAACAATCTGCCCTGTCACTAGTTGTATCTCATCTTCAGTGCATCTTTGTTTGTCTGAGTGGGACCATGGTACCGAAATAAATAATTAAGTTCTGCAAACTTTTTCAATCAATGAGAAGAAAAATAATTGACAAACTATATTTGACAAATATAAATCTGGCAGTATGCACACCGGAATGGAACATCCAACTCAAGCAAGTCTCGGTGGGTTGATATGTGTGACAGAAACAGTGTGAATTTAGAAGATAAAATTGGTAAATTAAATAAACAGTACTTTGCTTAGGACAATATATTTATGTAATGTAAATATGAAAGCATTGTAGGTAATAAGATATAAAAAGAGCTTTTCTACATGTAACTTTGGGTGATTGATGTGATACATGTAGTTGTTTTGAGTCAAAAATGACAAATCTCATGTGTTTATATCCTGTTATATATGATATCAACCTTATGACCTTTCATTGAGGACATTTCCAGTACTACATTCTAATAATTTCATATCAACTTGAATCACATGTTTGAGAACTCCTTCAAAACCTGTGAGGGTGCATGCTGACCTGCCAGGGGTTGTCTCCACTGGCCCTGCATTTGAGCCCCCCCTCCTGGTGCAGAGTGGACCAACTGCTGCCCTAAACCCTGGTGAGACATTATGCCCGGCATGTGAGACACGCCGCCCTGCTGCGAGGACACAGAGACAGAAGAGCAACGTTAGCTGTGCTGAAACTCTTCTGGAACAGTCATTAACAGTATGAGAAATTCACTAATAAAAAGCCGCTTGCTGCATTCTTACTGGCTGCTGTTGGCTGAGGAGCAGACTGCGAAGCTGTGGATTGGCTCCTGGGTTTGAGAGCCGCAGTATGGGGCCCTGGGGCGGGGCTTGTCCGCCCTGTGCCACCTGGTTGGATGAAACGCCACTGACCGGCGGCTGCTGGTTAGCTGGTCCGGTTGCTCTCATTGTCATCTGAAGAAAGCCACACAGTTTAACCAGACACAAGACACGGTCACATTACATTTCCTCTCAATTCATTTACAGAACACGCAAGCCAGACACTAACCAGTGTATTCACAGACTATCTTGTGATCATTTAGTAAATATGCCAGTGAAACTAAATTAAATTATAACTCCTACATTTCCAAGCACAGCACAAACGTGCCTCTGATGGCAGACCTGACCTGTGAATTCACCAAAACCAGCTTGAACATCACATCAGAACAGGAAATACATGCTTGTATTTGAGCTTCAAATGAAAAGAAGAGGACGATGGAGCAAATATCGGATGGAAGGAAATGTAACAACACTTTACCTATCAGCTAAAATCAGGTGATACAAGAATACACAGTGAATCAGTTGTGTACAGATTTTGGCTATATGTGATCAGCTTTTACACATTTGAATGTTAGTGTTGCATTCAGTTGGGGAGTGATGATCAGGACACTACTGGCATGTTATAAACAAATCTTTCCAGGTTTATATTCACCACCTTAAGGATGAAACTAATATGTTACACAACCTTTGTGTACAAACAGGTCAGATGTCTTGACCAGGTCTGTCTATCCGGTTGGTTTTGTGTTGCCTGTCACCTCATGCTCACCAACAGACACTTGCTCTTCAATAACACAAACTCCTGCATGCATGTTATCAATTGATATATTTGGTTCAAGAGACATGCTACAAGCAGAGCATTCGAGTCAACACATGCTAATAGGAAATTAGCTGTACACCAGCATGATGTTGAGCAGTGGGTTTATCAATCAGTCACAACATTAATGCAGGTAAAAGGTTTTAATGTTATGGTTGATCAGTTTATTTTTGACTCAGACGATGGCGTCATGTAATATAACTGAAACTACAGAATATGTTGTAAAGCACAATACTGATGGTTTAGAATAGAGCGATCTGCTACAACATTAAAAACAGTTATCGGTTTTAATGCTGTGACTTGATTTGTACATGGAACAAACATGTGTACAAATCTTGAAATCTTTAAAAGTAAGTATTTTATGCTTGCACAATGTCTAAGCAATATATCTCTTATTGCACTCATCATTATTATTGTTATCCAGCTCTAAACAGGTTTTAATATAATTTTAAAAGCAGCTTACTAGGTATGTATGGTTATTTTGCGTTATATATACTGTATGAGCATCATTGAGAAAAAAAGACAAATAGGACGGAAGGACTGTGATGTATCGATGAATCTATGTGGTTCAATAAAACCTGTCAATGCATAGTAGAAAAAACTGAATTATGCCTCAATACTTTAAAAGCTTGTGAACGTGAGTTCCTGACCACATTGTATGATAAGAGGCTCCTGAGGGTCTCACCATGTTGTTCTGCCTCTGCTGCTCCTCCATCATAGAAACCTGACTAACAGGAGGCATGCCCACCACCACAGACTGGTCACAGGACGGATCAGAGAGAAGGAGGAATGGGGGGAGAGTGGTGGAAGTGTGGGGGGGGGGGGAAAGGGAGCACAGCGGAGGAGAGTGTTAATAGTAAGACATGCAGAAAACCAGCAAGCACCGGGGGTAGTAAAGGTGTCAACAATAGGCAGTGTGAGAGGGGGAACTGATGTGGGAGCACAGGCACACATGGCCGCACAGAGTGGGCTCACATACCTGCTGCTGGACGTTGCCATGGGAGACGGGGATGGGACCAGAGGGCCTGTTGAGGAAGTTCTGGTTTGGTGGGACCTGACCAGGTTGCATTGGACCACCTGCACCACCCAGCTGCTGCATGGAAACAGAGAGAATGTGAAAAAGGAGGATAGAAGTTTTAACAACGTTAACAACATTGAAAGACAGAAACCAAAAAGAAACGTGGAGGATGATGATGCAACAGTGTAGATTCAACTTTAAGCACCTCCCGCTGAGGTGTTTGCTATTTTGGATTTCACGGTTTTAAAACAAATTGATGATTTACAACTTCAGATGTCTGCAGTCTGGAGTGTAAAAAATCAATCCACAGTGGAAGGCAAAGTAAGGAGAAAGGAGGCGACCTGTTGCTCCAACTGTCGCCGAAACACACCTCGAAGTAGGTCCTGACAATCCAGACTTATATTTAAAACATATATGTACGCACATTTTACTTGAACGGTCCTGGACTTAAAAAGGATTAAAGGAGATCTGAAAAGTGTGATGCCATTAGCTGTGCTCTGCAGGTGCAGTGGGGGTTTGTGTGTTTCCACACAGAGGGTGAGACACAGAGGGAAAAGGGTTTTTTCGTTCCTTCTCTGAACCACAAATTATTAAACTACAGACTCAGAAAAAAAGGAGATTCATCAAGCTGAATTGGAAAAAGTCACCCAGGGAACGTGCTAATGCATGGTGCGTTTTCTGACCGACAGTAACATCTGCTTCTTCTTCTTCTCTTGTGCTGTCTGTGATTTATCTCCCGTCTTTAACCCAGTAACCTGTAACCTCCTGGATCACGATTAAAAGCCTACATCACTTTTCAGGGTGAAATTATTCAATTTATCCTTGCTGTGAACAGAACAAACTACAATCTCCTTCCTGAAGAATGCCACTCTAGGGCTTTGCACAGAGAAACCTTAACTACTGGTCCAAATTGAAATTTTAATTACGTTAAGATTGCTGTAGCGCTTCCCTATTAGCGATGCAGCACTGAATATGTGATGATACACAAGAGGTAGGGAAAAAAATGTCTTCATTATAATTTTATGTCTTCTGGCTCATACAAAAAGATTCAAGTTACATATAGGGCTAACGCGCTTTTGCAATGAAGTAAAATTAGCAGGGTGAGTAAACAAATGCTATCACCACTGATGAGAGCAGACTGCGAAAAGAAACGTGATTTAACTCGTGTTAACCCAACAGAAAGCCTCATTCTTTTTTAAACAGAGGAATGCTTCTTCTCTGTGACTGGATGCTGCATTGTCTCACATGCAACTATGCAATAAACTGGAGCGGAGCAGACTGCTAATCCAGAGGACACATTTTAAATCATCCCGTCTCCGGGGATGAAGATGAGCAGGGAGGGAAAGTGAACTTTTTCTGCCACGTGGACGAGGCAGCAGTTTGTAACCTGTGGTGAACTCAGCAACAGGAACTGGTTCACCTGGTCCGTGGGGGCTGGAAGGACGGACCTGGATTTGAGATTTCCTTATCCTGTCCCTTAAGACAGGCACAAACCGCTGCCACTCCATCACTTTGCTAATAGCATTTCATGTACAATTACATCTTGAGAGCCTGGCAAAGCAACATTTTTACTACATTTAAATGTATTTAAAACTGAATCTCAAAGTTATTTTGCCTTACTGTTGATATACGATGTATTTTCTAAATTGTGTTACTGTAATGACATTACACTGAACTGGTATTGTAAAACAAGACAGGTCAAGAAGGCTGGGCTTGCAACTAATTTAATTACTGATTAATCTGCTGATCATTTTTTTTAATAATGTTTGGTTTATGAATTCGTCCCCCAAAAATCCCAGTATGTTAGGTGACAGCCATTTTTAGATGTGAACTTCTGCGTCTGCATCATGAACGCAACCACCCACTCGCTGTGAATCCTCCGGAGAATCTCCTGCTGTCTACAGCATGTCAGGAGATTACCTGGAGTCCAGTGCATATACTAAAGCAGCTTATTAAAAGTCCTCGTCTTTTTTCTTTTAATCATTATTTTGCCATTTTTGCAAAAAAAAAAAGTAAATGTTACTAATTTACCTAAACTAATGCTGCTTTACGATGATGATGTTATTGTGTGTTGGCACATGGGGGTTTCTTAGAAAAGTGCTCCATTGTGTGAACAGGCAAAAAACAACAACTGTGTTATTGCAGCAGCCCGGCCAAAATAAATGTCCTTTCCTGACAACATCACCATCGCTTTGACTTTAAAAACACTTGGAGGTAAGTTCCACTCTCAGTTAGCTACAAAACACTACAGAAGATAAATGTGGGAAGGGTTTAGCTGCTTTTGGCTTTCAACAGTTTTCACAGCAGTGCTCATCAGCTCGTATCTGCCACAGTAATAGAATGGTTGTTGATGGTGACAATAGCTTTGCTCTTCAGCTGACATCTAAATGCTGATAAAGATACTTGTTAAACTAAAAACATTGTGGCTATGCCCATTTCTTAAGAGTGCAATATTGTAGTATTCAGCTCAGGTAAACATTTTTTAATCCAATGGATTATGTTATTAATTACAAAAAAATGCACAGATGTATTGCATCTATATTTCCATCACCTAAGCACAGGTAATGAGGTTAGAGTGCAACAGCCAGCTAATGTTGCAGCTGCAGCGAATGCTAACCCCATTAGCCTCCACTAGAGTGAGAGAAGTTAGTGGCTGCTGTGAAGATACTGGGTTCACTAAATGAAATGTCAATAACAATACACCTTAATGCCTTAAACATTGCACCTCAACTCCCTGGTGCTGCTCTATAATGCCTCCTCATTATCACTTCCTTTTGGTCTCCACACACCACATATTCTCCACTTTCTCCTCCCATCACCACTCACCGCTCTGTGCTGCTGGACCTGCTTGTGGTTGGTGATGACTTGCCGGATGCCGTTGACGAAACCGCCCTGGTCGTTGGGAATGAGGCCCATGAATATTCTCTTCTTGGATGAATAGAGCAGCATCAGCACCCGCACCTCACAGGGCGACGTAGTGTGGGGGAAGTGGACGCAGCCAGCCTGCCGGGGGGGAGGAGGTTCACAGGGCAGATTAAGACCTTGACATGGGACGCCTGCGTAATTATGGGATGGGGTCGAGCTTGGGGACATAACCTCCTCCTGAGCGCCTTTGCTCAATCAAACATATCGGTTTTATAAATTGAATGGAAATGGTATTAACTTAATTCATACAGTGCTTTCCCTAGGCCGTAAATCAAATTGAGGCAAAGAGGCAGAGCTCAGCTGGACTGAATACGATTAATGCTATTTCTCAATGGTGTTACCTTATTAACAATGCACCGCACTGACAAAACCCCTATCATTATGCTAGCCTTCTGGAACTGAATCAGAACTAAACAATTAAAGCTTTTTTTTTGTCTGTACTGATGGCAAAGCATATTTCAAATCCTATTATCTAGCCTGAACGTATGGCCTGGAACCCCCTCTAGAGTCTGGAACACAACACTGCAACACACCTTCATGTTCAGCCCTTCTACTGGACAGAGGTGGGAGCTGCACTCATTTGTCACTCATGGAAAATGTATTGAGGCACACTGAATGATGCATAAGATGAGGGACATGGAGAAAATGCACATTTGAGGTTCAGCAAGAGGACACGTGATTAAAAACTTACGAAACCACTGGCCATAATGCGGTAGAGGCCTTTCAGCGACTCCAAGTCTTTGTTAGTGAAGAGAAACTGAACCATTCGAGAGTTTCTGAAGAGGTGACCTAAGGTTGTCTAGAAAGAGAACAGGCGAGAAAGGACTTAGTTATGCATCATTCATAAAGAAATTACTGCTGCAAACAAGAGTACAGGCACAGCACTTTCACACACTGAAAAAAAAAAAACATTTCTCACCAGTAACTGCTGTGGAATCAGCTGCATAATAAGCTTTTGGGGCCACTGGTCTGTGTTTCTTTACGGAGACACAAATTGCACCGCAATTTAAAAATTTGTTTAAAAAAAAAAAATCCTTTTTATACAGATCAGGTCGAGTATTTCAGTGGTTACTCACAGATTTTCACCCTGGTTGACGTGTACTTGACATGGCAGAGAACGCGTTAGTTTGGTGGCTGAATCCATGGATGAGGCTTTAGGCTTCTGCAGGGAATTGATTCAGAGGGGAATGGGTGCGGAATGAGATAAATTGAAAATTAGAAAGTGAGTCTGAAAACAAATACCTGGAGGAGCACATGGGTAACATTTCATTACCTCACAGGGTTTTGAGACAAAAACAAAACAAAGCCCTTTGAACTTATTTACTTCACAAAAATTATAGACACATTACTAAGATACTATTGTGCACAGTAAAGACCAGGAAGTTATAATGGCATCAAAACAAATATGGCTCAAATGGTTGAATGCACTTATTGTAATTCGCTTTGTATATAGGCGTCAGCTAAATGAAATGTAATGTAATGCAAAAAAATCACTGCAAAATTAAAATAAGTATTAAAAAGAAAATCCTGGATCTGCCCCGTGGACTAGAAATGCACCGAAATTAAATTGATTCTTCCCTGAACCATACCACATCCATTAAAGGTCCTACAAGGAACTTCCATTTTGTTGATTTTGGCGCCTCTGTGGACAAAAGCGGTGTTGTTTCCACTGTCACCTGCCATAAAAACTTGGTCCAGACAGCATGTGCATTTGTTTTGGAAAAAGTGAAAAAAAGTCAAACATGTAGCAAGTTCAGGAGACACACCAAGAAAACACTGCGACACCGCAGGTCTCGTTAGATTGTTTTTACTGTGATGATAAAACACGAAACAAGGACTGCATTAGTTTATAGCCTCTGGCAGAAAATATGCGAGAGGACAGGGTTATTAAGCTCGAGATTTTTGGATTACGATGTGGTCTGTATCACGCTCGCTGTTGTTTCAATGTGATCTCTGGACTCCAGCAAGAGTGTCACCTCTGTTGTTTGTAATATTTATGGACAGGGCCACAATGTGCTGCTGGTGACACTGGAGTAACACCTCTGCTATTTGTGGATTAGGTTGCTGTGTTGGGTGTGTCCGAGCGTGATATTCAATGTTCGAGGGAGGTCGGGATGAGGAACGGCATCTGCGAATCAAACATCAAGGTTCTCTGCAGGAATAAGCTTGATTGCTCAGTCATGGTAAGGGAAAGGAGAGCCTGTCCCAAGTGAGGAAAGTCAGGTAGTCCCACTTCGACTGGCTGCTCTCTGTCTATAGCCCCCTTCGCATGGGTTAAAAAACCCACCAACACCCACAACCATCTGGCTTTTGTCTGCAATGTGAATGGATTCAATCCGCGTTCACTCTCGGGTCAAATTACTCTGCAGTAGACACTGATTATAAACGGCTCAGGGTCCAATCAGCAGAGATGGAAACATGACACTGCACTGTTCACCCCCTGTGACCTCAATTAGGACAAGCAATTAAAATGAGGATGGATGGACTTTTACAGACGTGCAGATAACCTGTTCTTAAGCAAAATGTCAAAAATCACAAAAGAACACGTCTATGCAGCAATCCTACTGGGAATCATTCCATCACTCTTAATCTTCAGAGCATCAATAAAGGATCAATGATCAATCAATCACATAAGTCAGACCTACTGTACGCCCTGTGCTGTCTATGCATTATGCTAGGATTTCTCTGCGGACACATGGGTTACTTATTTAGAGGAGGATGAACAGTGACTACACACATCTCCCTTCAGTTATAGGTGGTTTAAAAAAAAAAACACACACATTCTGAAACATTTTCCAGAATAAACAGATTGAAATTCAGCCAGAACATCATCATATTGATAACACTGTGCTGAGAACAAGATCCAGCCAAATGAGTTTCAGGAGTGAAGAGGAAACAGCAGATTACGAGCAGCGTTTTTATGCTCCTATCCTTTCCTCTCAGGCTATTTTGCGACTGTACATTTTAATTTGCAAGATTTAGAGTTTCCTGAGCTTTTCACTCTTATTGCGGTCCATTTAACTGACTTAAATAATTCTGACAAAGAAGATGAGAGGATGAGGGTGTAGTCGATAGAGGGGATTGATCTGAGTCTGTCCTACCCAACACAAACACTTGAAGGCCTTACGAGTGTCGCATAAAAGCCATTTAACATCCACTCTCCAAGATCAGCACAGCAACTGTAAACTAAATCAATTTGACCTTGAGCTAAACCAATAGAAATAGGATGGCATAACGATGTGCAATTAATCACAGTGCATAACAATCAATGACAAACGATTATTAAAGACATACCACAGCGGTGATGATCACAGTATGTTGGCAGAGCAATCGATACCAACTCAAGTTTTGATTTCAGCTTTCTACTACAGGCAGCTGGGACATCAGGCCAGGAAAGTTAATTAAAAATAAACAGTTTGACGTTTTGGGGAAATATTCACTTTACTGCCGAGAGTAGGATGAGAGGATCAATACCACTCTCTTATCTGTCTGTTAAATATAAATCTGGAGCCAGAAGCTTGTTAGCTTAGCATTAAGACTGAAAAACTGTCTAGCAGGTGGCAGGTGACTGGCAGGTGACAAAGTCAATCTGCCAGTGTATTTAAAATCCAGTTCCCAACAAAGCATTAATTTACAGCCATTCTTTGAAGGTATCAGACATTCTGTTAGTGTGGGAGTCATGTTTTCGCTAAACAGGACATCTATTTAAAATTAGACTTTACTGAGTGTTACCTCTTGCCACTCAAGAACGCCAGTCCATGCAACAATCTTATTGGCTACTCCTTGCTGCTGTCCAATTGCATTTGCATTGCTTTGAGGTCCTGACACACCAGGCTGTCAAATGAAATAGAAGAGGAGGTGGTTACATGTTGTCAACAGGTGCAATTTAAGAACAGAACAGAACCTCTACCTGTCAAACACTTTTGTTGAAGCACATAGACCCAAAATCAATTATATTTCTCACTAAGTTAATAAAACAAAACATGTCATTCTGTAGAGTGGATCAAAGTTGAACATCATTCAATATGAGGTTTGGCTCATTTTAGACTGTTTAATCAATAATCAAATAAAATTCATGTTCTTCTACGAGAAAGAAGAATCAATGAATGAATTTGAAAACATAAAAAAAACAATGACTGTACCCCCTGTGCTTTTCTAGTGAAAGTGGAACATGTTCTGGTTTTGATCTGATTGTAGTACTAACATTTAAAATTCATTTTTATGTCAGACTTCATCTGCAAAAAACGCTCTCGGCTGCTGGTGATACAGCATCACAAATCAGTGAAGTCTTGGTTGTCTGACTCAAGACTTAAGCTGGGCCATTTCCATTCAAATATATCAATATGATTTAAGCATTAATATTGTTTACAAGGGGGTGAAAACAGCAAAGCAATTCTTCCACTGAGTGCTGCGAGACAGACAACTCCACTAAATGTTGACTGATCTATCGAAAACATCCAGAATACTGCTTTTATATTAACAATAGTTAATATACATACATACGTACAAAATACTGACAATGACCAGCATTATGTGTACATGTGAACCTGAGAGGGTGAGAGGCATAAACTTAGTGGGATAAAAAGATTTCCAAACACTCTGTGGCTCAAGATTCAATATGGTGTTTGCCAGTCAGTTCTAATTGGTGCGAATCTGGCCTTGTCAGTTGTCCGACCAATACATCTGCATCGTCGTCACAAGACGTCACAATGATGCTGACCTATTGCCCAGGTGACTGACAAGGTGTTTCAGGAGCCTCAGTGTTTTCTATGGGGTTAGAGGAGCTTCCTTTAACATAGGATTTGAATTTGTTTCTACTCAGTAGATCTTTTATATTCACAAAGAAAACTGTACACCACACTAGAGGAAAGAAAGCAACACTGAAAATGTTTTAATTTATTCTAACTTTAAACTGTAACTAAAGAACAACTCTAGGTCAATGTAATTGTTCCTTCTGTACATTAAAACAAAGATTAGATTGTTTCCGAGCACAATTCCAGTGTAAGACACAGGGGACAGAATCTACAGTCCTCGTTCTGTGCAGGTTCAGTTGAAGGTAGCATCTGGTTTTAGCAGACTGAGCTAATCAAATCAAGTCAGTTTCTTCCAAGTTACTGAGTCTTTTGTACAAATTCCTGCAATGCATTTCGATCCCTCAACTACTGCTCCACAAGGAAACACAGAGAGGAAGCACAGAGGGAATCTGGCACAAAGCAAGACTCATGTAGAAATATATCCTCTTCATTTGTCTAGCTCAACTGTACTTGGACACTTGAATAGATTAGGGGATTGCTTTAAAGGCCAGTATAGACAGGAAGAAGGATTACAGCAACCAATCACCAATACGGGTATGTGACAATTATTCTAAGTAAAACTTTAAAAAGTGTGAACATATACTTTAAAGCTCTGGCTCTAGGTTCTGCTTTTCATTATGTTTTGGATATATGTAAATTAAGTTCACTTCAGTTCAAGTGATAAAACAATATGTGACAATGGCTATATATTGAGGTAGGTGGTGTTAAGCTACTGTTCTGGAAGTTTTAACAAATGGTATAATTTCATTAGTTTAATATTGATTATTGTCAGAACTTACCATGTTGGGCTGCACTGAAGGCGCTGTGGGCTGATTCGCTGAGGGCTGCTGCTGTGGTGGCTGCTGTGGTTGCTGATTGGGTACAGGCTGCCCTGGGGGTGGGACTGGCTGCTGCTGATTTGGAGGAACTTGCTGCTGTGGCATCATAGGCTGCGATGCCGTAGTGACCGTTGATATGCTGGGCTGACTGAGCTTCACCCCAGGGACTGATGGGATGTTTGGCTGACTGTTGAACGGGGGACCTTGATTGACCATTCCTGGGACTGGAGGAGGAGAGAGAAAACAAGTGAGAACATACGCCATATTTAAAAACATGAACATTATTGATGGTAAGAGACAATAAAGCTATGATGCCCCAAAACAACTTTTAATATTGCAGGTCATTCTGGGCAACAAGTGAATAATCTAAATATGCAGAATTAATACATTGACACTATTTTAAGAAAACTATTGTCCAGAAAAAGAGACCATACTGTAAAAAGCACAAACTTTAAGTCACCCTAAAAGTATGTAAACACAGAGGCAAGGAAACTAAAATGTTGGCGAACATGAATTGTTCGCAGATGCCCACAGAGTCCACTGGTAACTCACAGCGACTCTTCTGGACGTTGGCTGCCTCCACAGCCATCTGTGCAGCCACCTGAGCTGCACTCATGGCAGCCAAATTCTGTCAGTAAGCAGATGAAAAGGAAGACAAAGAAGGGTGAAACTTTTGGGGAAGGAACTTAAACACCACAGTCTGAAACTGAGCCAAAAGCAAGCGGCAGGAATTAAGTCTCCAGTCAGCCTTGCGCTGTATGGCTTCTTGCCCATTACCTGATAAGAGTGGGGTGTGTTTATGGGTGGAGGGGGCTGTGAGGGTCCAACAAGAGGCTGAGAGACAGGGAGTGGCTGAGGAGGGAGGACAGGTTTGAGCGGTCCGGGTCCTCCACCTGGGGAAACTGGAGACAGTCAATAGCAGATGCTTTGAGTTTTCACACAGTTTTGCAAGGTAAACTTTTAGAATTCACAGTGTACAACAGTGCCTCGTTATAGGTAAAAAATAACACATAATTATCAGGGAATTCTCTATTCATCACAAATAAGTGTAGGAGTAGGGAAGATGGGAAGAGCTCAAAATGGTTTTATTTATAACAATGGAAACTAAAGCAAACTTAACACATTTTTTTATATCTCCTGCAGCAATTAACAGATGTAAAATTAGCAACTGGTGACGTAAAATCGTGTTTTATGGGGATGTGATTAAAGGAAACTGGCAAGAATGAAACTAAAAACTAAATCAGAGTGGAAGTTGGAGGAGTTTGATGCTGATAGAGGAGGTATTACAAAGAAAGGGGCAATTTAGAGCCTCAGTTGAAAAGCACAGACAAAAAAAAGATGGACAGAATGAGATTAACAACATTAATGCTGGGTTTACTCATGTCATCTGTAGCCTGAAGAAGTAGAAAACAGCAGAGTACTAAGAAAAATGGAAAACTATAAAACTCCATTATTCTTCGTACTGCTAGAGAAAACAGTGCGTCACGATCAAACACTAAACTGAATCATCAATTCAAAAACGCTCTCTATCTAAGAAGTTTAGACTGTACGTGAGTTAAGTTAAAAAGTCATTCCCAATATTTTTTGTTAATTTCAGACTAAGTTACAAATAATAACCAAGTTAAGACACCACTGTATTTTCTAAAGATAAGATAACAGTAAACTTATAAAGAATTAGGTCATGTGATGAGCATTATCTAAATTAAGAACAACCAGCAGACAGACTGAAATGTTATCTCCTAATAAACTTTATGGCTAACATGTTGGCAAATCATTTCCTATTCATATACTCTTCAGACACAGGGCAACATCAGATTTCATTTTGACAAGATGTGAAATTAACTGCTAACTGTGTTGATGCTAAATGCTTGGCAATTTTATTAGAGGCTTTTAGATAGAGATTATTATAATAATGACTACAGGCCATATGAGGACCAGGTCTTTCTTAGTCCATATGTTGAAGGTTGTAAACAGCTTGTATTGCCTCTTGTAGCTGAAGTTGGAATTAAGTTTACATGTGATCCAACCAGAAACACTGCTTATTCATCGATACTGATAGAGATTGGAGGTTCAAACAATTACATTACATCAACTAGGGCTGCAAGCAGCACTGTGCGGGCCCGAGCACTTGTGATCTCGGGACCTGATACAGGGGAGGGTAAACAGGGAGCAGGCAGTCTATGACAGTTGTCAGTGCTCTCCACACTGGTTTGACATGCACTCAGTTTAGACTTATGTGTTGCTTAAAGGACAAACTCTGATTCTAGCCTTTACTGTATATCCGGGTGGCCCCACCTGGCCCCCCCTGAGCAGTGTGACTGCACTGAGGCACATTACTTCGCAAGTCAACAAGTGACTCTGCTCCTATGATGTTGTCTCAGCACTCACACTTAGAACTGATCTTTAAAAAAAACTGCTAAATTCATATTTATGTTCCTGGATAAATGGGGCGTCGCTTCTTCTGCAACAATGAAGTTAAAACCCAGTGTTAAGTCATAATCTGCAGGAAGATCTTCTGTCTGCAGGAGTGTGTGTGCTCTTGTCTCTGTTACTCTTCCCCCGAACTGATAATCACATGTATTTAGTTATAAATCGATGATATCGGATCATGACTCTGGATCATTCCGCTCACTTTAACACTGAAGACCTGACTTTGTGCGTCACGTTACATGTGTCACATAAACTCTAGAGTGAATCAATCAATTTATGTAAATTGAATTAACGTTATAAAACGAGGCTTACTTCCTGTTGCCAGTAGGTGACGCTTTCACTACATAAAGACTAATAGATCTGTTTAGGTCGGGGCCCTGATGAATCCTAAGCAATTTGGGGCCGATTGGACAATGTGCATTGAAGTTAATAAATACTTCCTGTTTAATGGCGAATCAGTAGGTGGAGCTTTGACCCTCAGTTAGTTTTGACATATGGAGCTGTTAAGGCCGGGACTCTGATCATAGGTGAGTATTTTGTTGTTGATAGGACAATACACAGTGGAGTTACAACTTCATTATCACGCTGATCAGCAGGTGCCGCTATGACCCTGAGCTAATTTTGACATAAGGAGCTGTTCAGGCCAGGACTGTGATCATAGGTAAAAATGTTGGTGCTTATTGGACAATGCACAGTGGAGTTAAAAAATACTTCCTGTTTCATGAAAAATCAGTAGATGGCGCTATGACCCTGGGTTAATATTGACATATGTAGCTGTTCAGGCCGGGACTCTGATCATAGGTGAGTATTATGGTGCTGATTGGTCAATGTATGAATTGTCTGAGCTCAATTGCCCTTGTGTTAGGGTACGCTGTTGAGATATTTGCCACTCAAATTTCAAATTACTCTAGAATATGTAAATTTTCATCAGTTTGGTGAGTTTTTGAGTATGTCCAAGCCATCAAAAATGCGATTCAAATTTACTGAATAATCAAATGAAAAGCATTCGGGCTAATCAGTGAATAAATATTATTAAGCATGTCCTCACAGTCTAATGCAATCCTGTTCCTTTCAGAGGACATTTCAATTGAACAAACAGACTGATAGAGGTTTTAATCATTGTTTCTCACCAGGAAGTGAAATTCCTCTGACTAGGACCATGTGGAAAGGGTCCTGACTGTAGTCTAGATGGGGTTCGACCACGCCACCTCCAGGAGACGCCCGCTCAAACAACGACCTGAGAGCCGGCAGCTTCCGAGGAGCCACCACTGAGAAGTGAATTCCTTTCTAAAAAAAAGTATGAAAATAAAAACACATTCAATGAAACAAAATAATGTTCTATAATAAGCTAACACAGCGAACAAAAAAATATTCTGTTCTAAGAATATGTATAATAAAAAATAATGATGCAGTTAATTTTGCAATAGAAGTGCCTAATGGAGAAAATATCAGTCATAACTTACATCTCTGATGATTTTGACCAAGTTGTCTGCTGTGCAGCCGGTGTAGCTGACACTCTCCACAGCAGGGAGCAGATAAGGAGGAGAGTTACACAGCAGCACACACACCTTGTGGGTTTGACCTCTGGAAAAGGCAAAAAGAGAAAAGGCAGAATAGATGAGATTGTCCCCATGACTAGTGTCCCTATAAGAGTTAAGTATCTACTGTTACTATGATAGTTACTGTACTTTATTATGACCAAACAGGACAAAATTCTAAAGTGCAATAGGCTGAGTGATGCATAGTTGTTGAAAGATAACTTTGTAAGAAGTGTGTAACAGAAAGACTGTCTTACATTTGCTCCCTCATCTTCTTAAAATCATCAAAGAGTTGCAGGGCCACAGAGAGGCCTTCTGCAATTAGACTACAACTTTCTGCTCCACCTCCCATGAACCTGTGTGGAAAAAACAGGACGATGTTTAATATTTAACCATTTATAATGTCTGCTTTCAATGTGTTATAATAAAACAACATCCACTTCTGAATATTTAATTAGATAATGATGTATTACTGGATGCTGTCAATCCATGAGACAAACTCAAAGGCAGAGCTTGTTGGTGCGTGGCATTGGACGTATGATTCAGGAGCACAGTCCACTGTGTTGAACACCACGAGGCCATACTGTGTCCCTCCATACTGGAGCAGCAGAAAATCAGTTTATTAGTAACATTCCAAAAACACTTTTTTAAACTACCCAGTAAAACTGTTTTTATAATAGGAGAAAGGAGAAAACACTCACATCTCCACCAAAATCTGTTTCTGCTGGGGGTCCTCCATTGAAATATCTATGGTAAAGAAAATCAGAAATAAAACAAACAAATAATACATGAATAAAAAAAAAATCCCTTAGAACAGGAGTGCCGCTGTGTCCTTACTCAATAGCTGGAAGAATGTAATTTTTCCTTAAAGATTCAAAGTAAGGTCCAAGGTTCGCTGTCCCTTCGATGACAAACACCACATCGGCCACCTGGTTGGTCCCAGGCTTAGCTGATGGCTCCATGAGTGCCGAACCTGCCACCATGGAACTGGACAAAGAAGGAGCAGATTTGACAAGTAATGAGTTGCCTCCCTAGAAAATCCATTCATCTCTTATGTTAATTTCAGCAAAGAAAAGGAACAACTGGGAGAGACGGGCAGCAGCATCAAATCTTTTCAGCACTCATCGACACTGACTAAAGTGACAAACTGGGTCATTGGAACCACAATTGGATGTGTCTCAGGTCTCAATTAAGGGAAAAGCTAATTTATTTTGATGAATAAAACTGGTCACATCTCCCTTGACAGGTCATAAATAATTCTCATGTCAGTTTAAAGCGCTATTCCAGCTCCATATCTATTAACAGTGCACTATCCTGAACATAAAAGTATATGAGTGATTATAACATTTAAAGTTGAATTACAAAAAACAGTACTTCAATAAAATTGGTAACATTTTCAACCAGGTTGATTTGTAAAGTCATCAGAACCTCCAGAAGGTCTTTGGTTTTAGACTGGTTGCTGGGATATCATTGATTACCTCAAGTTTCATCACAGCATGGTCAGAACAAAGCACTTATTTGTTGATGGGCTGGGAATGATAACCTTTAAGCGACATATCAACAGTAATGTAAGTATATCAACACACTTACATTACTTTTTTACAATGAAGTAATGAGCCCTGGTGATTTGACATGGAACTACCCAACATGCTTTGCGATACAAGTTGAAAAATTGTGGGACATTTTATTCCTCTGTTGGCTATAAAACCAAAAGTATCACACGTGTCAAAGTTTGACTTTTGCACTGTAACCGCTTCCTGTTCCTGAGGATATGACCCCACTTAGTGTAATGTGTGGATTAGGTGTGTGCGTATTTGTTGCTCCCAAAAGTTAGTGAGCACTGGGGCTAGCATGCTAACAAGCTAGCGTCCACCCTAGCACCTAAGACAAAGCACTAATGTCATTATGTTATATTATCTATCCATTCACGCGCACACAAAAGAAAACAAGACCACTGCGCGTCCACACCGGGGTTTTAACGGTGGCTTGAGGGTAAACGTCAGGGTACGATTTCAACTAACTCAGCTAAAGCAGCCTGAGCTAGCCAGCTAGCATCCGGCTGGTACATGCTGTGCACTGACCTGATGGTGAGCGGCTGTTAATGGAGACTCGGGCTCAGAAAACACACACAGATAAGGAAAAACAGGGCTTGAATCGACAGTAGACTGAAGCGGAACAGCTAGCATCAGCCATTTGTTGTATTTATGACGGAAGTGACACAACGACACGCCCACAAAATATGACGTTAGGGTCATCTCCGTCTCTTGAGCAGATAAGACGCACCGGTGCGGAGTGCTGCCACCTACTGTTTAAAGTCTGCAATCAAGATGAATGCAAAACAAAATGACTCTGATTCACAGATGGATGTTAAATGCTCATCACAAGATATTAACAATAATAATAACACACATTGTGTTGTTTGCTTATTTAAATGTTGATTTCACTGATTTGCTGTCTTGCTTATTGTAAGGCACTTTGTGACCATGTGTTGAAAATGTGCTATATAAATAAGGTTTTATTATATTTACATTTAGGAATGCAAAATGTTACAGGTTTATATTGATTGGGATTAACAGAGTTCCTACCTTGGGAAAATCTGTGTAAAATCATGATGCAAACTATCAAAGTGAAAACTTGTTTTTGTCATGGGGCCAAATGTTTTTTACTGAAGGCCACAGACATCCAGTATCCTCTTTTATTGGCCGGCAGCATCCATTCAATTTAAAGCCTCTCTGTGTCATAGTTGTGATAATGCCAAATTATCATCACTCTCAAGTTTATTTATTTGCACTTTTAAATACCAAGGCAAATTAAAGGGCCCCATGATACATAAAATGAATTACATTGAGATTTGCAAAATGTAAAGTAAAAACATTTTTTTTAAACATAAGAAAATAAAAATGATACACAAGGATATTGAAAAAAAAATGAATGCGCAGAGACAGTGCAGTATATATAAATAAATCGTTCCAGATGTAAAAAATATGGCAGTGGCCAAAATAATAGCTCTGAAATCTGGTTGTTCGAGATATTTAATGGATGAAAGTCTACACTTCAGCCCCATGCTGGGCTTTTTGCCTCTGAGCAGTAAACACAACTGTCTCAGAAGAACTGACATCTGGACAGTTCACAAAATAGGACATTTTATTTTGGCCCCAAACCATCCAACAGAAAGGTTTTTTTGTTAAAGTCTTTGATGAACAGGGAGAAAATGCACAGAGGTCTGAGAAGTGGTGTGGTGTGTTCCACATTCTTGAATAGGCTCATTGTCAGTGACTTTTTTGCAAAGACCTCCAAAGACACAATGAGCAGCCAAGCATGTTCGAGATTGACATTTTTGATGCTTTTACAAGGGACCATATCTACAATCTCTTTGAATATAATTTAGTCAGATATAATTATTATAATATAATTAGCTCAGTTAAACTGCAAACTGTAATGTGCAGCCCTTCTGTATTTAACGGGGGCTTTTTATTCATGTGCATCCAGTGAAGTTGAATTGATTTCAAGTCTATTTGCATTTTTCTTTTCAAACAAATGCCCTTCGATGTAGATGATGACATTGAATGAAGCTTGGAAGCGCCAGGTCATCACTCACACAGTATTATCTTGGATTAAACCTTGAAACCTCACTCTTTGTAAGTGCTCCACCGGTGGCATTAGTCATTACAAAGGTCATCTGTTACCGTATCTGCTTCAAATCCATCTAATGGCCATTCTGAGGCAGACAGGGCAGAGGGCCAACAGATGACTTTGGACAAGGGTAAAACTGGAAATCTGTGCAAGACATTTAAAATCGTGAATGACTGTGAAAAGATTGCATTGCATTAACCACTGGCTTTTAAATGATGGCAGTGACAGAGACATGATATTCAATTCAGTTTTGCCCTGCTGACCAAGTGAAGATCGTGTACAGATATGTGGTTACATAAAAATCGAACTGAGGCTGGTGTGATGCTCGGCCTGGAGGGGAGAGAGAAACCTGACATGTTGCTGGCATTACGTGAACAGCAGCAGAATTGATGCTGCTACAGGACCTGCTGGATACCCAGCCCCTGCTCAAGACTGACCTTGAGTATGTTTCTTGCATAGAAAGCAGGGCGATGTGGGAAATATGCACCATTCAAAGACTAAAATATTCTGGGCAAAACATGTAGAAAACTACGGGTGTCGGCTTAAGATTCGCTGAAAGCAAACGTAACATTAAGTCTCGTGAGAGACATTCGCTGGTGAAATCAAATTTGTATTGTTCTCTTTTATGGATAACAGGTCATACTGTTGAGTGTGTTTTCCTCCTTCATGTTTGAAACAACGTTCTCAGCACAAACACTGGATGTTTCAAAATGCTGTTGAACCAGATCTCCAGGAGATGTCAGCAAATATCTACAGTGAATACAGTAGATGCTGGTTCTTGATGTTACACATTGTTACTCATAGGGCCTTGCTCTCCCCGAGAGCCGGAAAGCCTTGAGATGGATCTATCTTTAGAATGTATGTGTTATGTTTAGACTAAGTAAAGTTACATAAAGGAAAAGCTCCGGGGACAAAAACCAACAACAGCCTGATCCTTTAGTGGTATCTCATCTCATTCTTCTTTAAATTGTTTTTAAATGAATAGAATTGTTTGTGATTTGATAGAAACGCTGAAGCGGCTGGTTTTCAGCTTTTCTAGCTTTTCTATCCCAAACAATATTTTGTCTACAACACTAAACCTCCCTTAAAGCTTCAGTGCAGAAAACAGGTGGATAGTTACTGCACCAGCTCACAGCATGTGAACCCGCTGTCAAATCAGTGGAATACACCAGGGCCTTTAACCTGTGGTTATAACACATTGGTAGCACTGTTTCTGTGGGTCCAACAATAGCATCATCTCCCCTGTGGCAATGCCAGCTCATCTGCTCAGCAAAGCAAAGGGCTTCGGAGCTCATCAAACTCAAAGCCTCCCACAGAAACAATGCTACCTGTCAATTTAACCCAAATCCTGTGAAGGCCAACAAGCTGTGGGCTCAAGCAGCTTTTCCATTTAGGCGTCAATGAGCAGGGACAGGTGACCTGAGAAAAGTTCATCTGAGGAGGGTTTGTGCTTAAGGCTACCTCCTGCATGGATGCAAACACAGACACCCCCCCGCCCTCGCCCCAAAAGAGCTTTTTATTCTGACTGAGCAACATGGCCAAATTAAACTGACAGAATGGCTCATGAATGTTTCTCAGTGTGTGTGTGTGTTTATGTGTGTGAATGTGCCTGCGTAGGCAACCCTTCACTTTGCAACTCTGATGCTTTATGCTGCTCAGAGGAATATACTGTGTGTCTCGCTGCTTTGAACTTCAACACACACAGTGCCGGCAGTTGCCAAGCAATTACAGAAAGCCTGCATTCCGGGTGTACCTCCGGAAAACTGCACAATTTCTGTTTTGTTTGGTCAGAAAATGACATAATAAAATATGAATGAGGAATATGGTCGGTGCTGCATGTCTGCAAGGTCCAGGTGGTGCGGTGAAGACAATCATTCTCCTGACCGTGGTACCCAGCTGGGATGCTGAGGGCCAGATGGTCCGCTCACAACAGGTAATCACAGCCAGCATGCTGATACACTGACATCCACACAAATGGGTTACCAGAACGACCCAGAGGATTTGGGATGCAGGGATAGTAACCCTCCCCTGCCTGTCTCTGGGGCTTTTTCTATCGAGTCTGGCACTGGTGCGGTGCGGTTCAGGTAGTGAGTAATGAACAGAGCTTAAATATGGATTTTTTTTGTTGCCTCCGTTTCTTAAATAGCATAAAATATTTAATTCATTTGATGAAAAATCTTACAGTCATAAATTTCTCTTTAGCAGTCTATATTCGAAGCCATGGTGCCTGAGACGCGATGTCAGAGGATGTTTCACAGAAGTTTCTGTTTGTAAGGTGAACATCATTAAGTTCTTCCTTGAAAGCAATTTATGGAGAAGGTCAGATCCCGGGACCCCGCTCCCATATTAATACACTGTTCCCCTGCAGAGGCAAGCTACTTTAATACTGGCTGAGGTTTCCACTCGCATGCATTCATTGAATTCATTATTTTGAAAGGTTTTGAGTATTATTTATAGTGATGGAATAAAATGCTAAAAACTGTGTGCATGGCATAATAAGGAGTTTTATGAAGAGGTCAGGGTCCCGTTACGCAAACAAAACTTTGCCGTTATAGTCACGGAAGGTTAATGGCATGCAATCTCATGCTTTTAAATATATTTGAACATAAAGATACATGCAAATATAATAACACGAGTATCACCCAAAGCTACTGCAACCATCTTTAATGATGCAAGGGAGTTCATTATCAATATGTACTGTATAATAATCAGGTATATTAGCAATAAGAGCTAATGCCTCTCTGTCAGCCCACTTGAGATAAATCCCTCCAGTGTGATTCAAACAGCTCCATATAGCACACAGACACACACACACACATAACATAACTTGCTCCCCCTCCCTCCCTCTCTGCCTCTTTCAGCTCACTGAACTGAGTGAAATGTCTTTCCGACTAAATGAATTTTTTTTTTGCACGGTGGGAACGTTGCCATGGAGACAACATCCCCCCCCCCACCCCCCCACCCCACACATGCCCCTCCTCCCACTTTTTTCTCTCAACAGTCTACAGCATTAAAGCTGTGCTAACTGGTGCGCTGTCACGTGTGTGTGTGTGCGTGTGATCACTGTTTGTGTGTGTGTGTGTTTCCCTCTTCTTGAACTGTTAACACTGTCAGTATGCTGCAGGTGCCCCATGATGAGTGTATCTATATACAGAGCCTATCCTCCTCCACCTCCAGTCTCCACTCACATCCTGCATGCAGCCATCTCCTCTCCTCTCCAGGTTTTCCCATTTGTGTCCTCCTCCTGCTCCACCTCCTCACTGGCATTCTCCTGCTCTTCATCCTCTTTCATTTGTTTAATCCTCTCCCACTCCTCCTCCTCTGTCATTTCCCTGCACATCTTAGCTTGGTCTTCCTCTTCTCTCTCTCTCTCTCTCTCTCTCTCTCTCTCTCTCTCTCTCTCTCTCTCTCTCTCTCTCTCTCTCTCTCTGTGGATTGCTACTACTGGGCCTCCTCACATAAACAGGAGATAATAGCCACATGACAAATAATAATAATAATAAGAGTGTTTAATAATAAAGGGGGATGAAACAGATGTGGGGGGAGCACACAGGGCAGGCCTCCGTGCTCCATTTTGCATTTAGGCAAAAACGCGGCCACAATAAAGAATTCATGACAAAGTGGCTGAATAATTACACACGACTTAATGCACAGCAGAAAGTCAGAGCTTGGCGGTATTAGAAATTTCAAGTTCATGCTATTTCTGTCCAGGAGTGTCTTACCTTCCATACCTGAGTCACATATAGACTATGTGCGTCTGAATCGCTCACGGCTTTGTATTTTATATATAGCTCACCACCTGACACATGTGACAGAGGCCTCACCACCTTTTCTACCTCCTAAAGCGAGCAGACGAAAAAAGAAGCGAGAAACACAAGGCTGGATTATACATATCCTTTATTTCCATTATCATTGCTTCAGTCACACTGTTACTTACACATTCACCAACATCCTGCGACCTGATACAGCTGTCCTGACTGAAACAATCCCCCCCGACTGAACCCCTCACTCAAATTCTCAGCAATAACTAATAAAAAAGTAAACCTCTTGAATAAATCATATATAAAAAACAACTGAAGATCAAAAAAGAATACCAATTCCAGAAAGATAAATACAGCATAAACAATGTTTTTTCATCATTGTTGTTTTTGACCACAGAGATAAACAATTGCTAGGTCTCCATTTAGTCGTCATTAGTAGTATTAGTATCAAGTTCATTGTCAGATTTTGCTTAAAGCATCACTTATATAATTTGTCATTGCATCAAGTTGACATCATTCATGTTAATATAAGCATGCAAACATGTTTCCCCATGACCATTCGGAACTGCACTAACACGAGAAGACAGCGAGAGAAAGAGAATAGAGAGGGAGGGGAGAGACACAGAGAAACGAACAAGAAAAAGAAAGAGGGCAAGATGGAGGGATGTTGAGGGAGCGGGGGAGAGGGGATGGCAGTGAGAGGAAAAATAGAGCGAGAAAGGAATAGGTGGAGGGAGAGGAAGGAAAGGTAAGGATCGCTGGGGGAGAGAATGAGTAATCAGAGAGTAATCAGACGGACCGAAAAAGAGATGGGGGGGGGGGGGGGGGCAGTCCGAGGGAGGGAGAGAATAAGGGAATGTTCTGGTTCCACTATGAGTTCTGTAATTTATCACCAGGCAGTAACACAAGGGCTAAATAGGGTAGATAAAAGCAGAGACAGAGAGAGACTGGGGAAAGAGAGAGAATTATGGTGCCTCGAGACCGATGGATCAATACCATATCTACTTATACAAGCAGATCAATAACCCCACAGCTGACAAACCCACCCTGAATACTTGCTGGGTATTATGCGGGATGTGTCACCTCCCGAATACCTGATCAAGCACGCCCGTAAGTCTCGCTGCACTTTCACCATCCAAAGGTAAAGAGAAATAAACTGGATCCCTCCCCTGAAACAAACACACATACACACAAAGAAACGGTGTGTGTTTTCGTGTGAAACGATGAGAGAAGGGGCAACGACAGCAATACAAGTAGCTGTAGTGAGGTGTTATACTGTTGTTTTGCTGAGGTTACAGTAGTAGTCGTAGTAGCAGTGACAGACATGGCTTTATAAGTCTGTATCGGTTCACACAGGAAGTGCAGAAAGATCCAGTCGCCTATTTTCTCACAACACCTCCTCCCTGATGTCTTGCTTTAAGGGGAACTAAATTGTCATGATCTGTAGGCCGCAACAAATGAGGCTTTTTTTTTCTTTTTTTGCATTCCTTCTTTCATCAAAACACACCCAACAATTTAATTTTCAACCAACTGTGCCTTCAGTTTTTTTTTCCCCTCGCACATACAGTACACAAATTACTGAAAGAAGTACACGGTCAACACAGTTACTTACATCAGGCAAAGGGTAAGAGAGGAAAGGAGGGTTGAATGATTGGCAGCTGAGACGACATAGACAATACAAACTAATGTCTATGAAAGACAGTGTTCCCCCACCTAGTGCAATGAGGCACGTATAGTACACACATACACACACACACACATGCTCTCTCTCCCAAACTTACACTCACGCACACACACACACAAAATGGCTCCTTGTAAAGACACGGGACAGGAGACACGTTTGACCCCGAGACGAGCGTTTCAGTCTGTGGATGCCGGGAGTTTGGGTAGTGAGGGAGGCGACGACAGAAAAACGGACGAGGGAGGCGGGGAACACAGAAACGTGTCACACACAAGGTCACAGTGACACACCCAGGCATACGCACACACACACACACACAAATACAAAACAAACACGCTCACAAACACGGAAACACACACTAATAAAAGCAACACAGACGTGTGTCTCCTTCTAAAGTCTTGTCAGATGATGATGAGGATGTGGACTCGACGATTACAATTTTCTCAGTTGAAGCTGGATGATGACTTTTTGAGAAAAGAAATCGATAAGTCCTGGAGTGATAGAAAAATAAAACAGAGTGGTGAAATCCTTTCCTGTGGGATTATTCCTCCAGCGAGTGCACTCCAAACAGATGCTGGTCCGATCCTAAACACAGGCTGCGATCAACCTTTGTAGACCTACATAAGGAAGTCAGCCACTTTGGCCAGAATCAAATAAGTCCATGTCTCTCACTCACTTACACCATCTCATCCTCAGTGGATGATTAAAAAAATGACATGAAGAAACTCCTTTCCTGTTGAATTTATTCTCTATGACACAAAAGACGGAGCAAAATCATTCAAAAGAATAAAAGTTGATGCTGATGGGCACCATGTGGGCCGGGACAAAACGCATGACGAAGAGGGACACATTTCAAGGTTGTGTAACATGCTTAGATCAATGAGTCTGTTCTCATTTTTCGCTCCTCTGACATCAATAAAGACCACTGGATGCTTCGTCTTCTTTCCTCTGGGGAAAATAAGCGAGATAAGTCCAAAACCAGAGGGTACGGAGCCTGGAGAAGGCGTCCAAAATGGCCGTGAGAATCCTCCATGGATGCTTTGTCCGTACTGTGCAGGAAAATGTCTGCTTTCCTGTACATTACGGCATATATACTGTACAACAATGTTGCAAAGAAAAATATCGACATAGTGATTTTCTTCTTTTATAGTCTGTACAAGGGCATGAACCTTTGGTCCTGGTTGAAATGACCATTCTATGATGGCTTTCTTTTTTCTTTTTTTTTTTTGAAGAGAGAACAGTTTGTCACATCACACTCCTCCTAGATGAAAACTACACTAATGTGAAGCACACATGAACTACGCACATACTTCAAACTCTGTGTGTATTTTTTTGTGTGTGTAAGTTATGTGTTTGGTAGATCCCAAATATACACCTGATATCAGCCCCAATGTTCCATTTAAGGTCTGTGTGTGTTTGTAAATGTGTAGTCTGATGCTCAAAGTGTAGATTGTGGTAGATGTGTGTTCCGCCTCGGTAAAGCCGGCACAGGACGTGGAGGATTCATTAGCAGGAGCAAACAGCAACTAGCAGTTGGACACTAGCAGTGTCTCCACGTCTCTCTTTCTTTGATGGAGAGAATTATTCACAGATGAGAGGAGAGAAAAAAAAGTCTGGAGCTGGAGAGATGGTAATGACCTGAGGAAAGAGGGAATAAGGGAGAAGAGGCAGATTAAGCAAGAGAGAGACAGTAGGGGGGCGAGAGAATATATAAACAGTATGCAGCACTGTAAGTTTGGGGGAGGAGGGGGCGAAGCATTACGTAACCTATGATATCTAGATTATACAGATGCTTCTGCCTTAGAGCTCCTACATCTGACAGCTCCACAGCCTCCTCTTTATCACACACTCACAGTCAGGTCATGCTTTTAAAGGCTCCACCACTTTTCTTATGTCAATCTGACTGGTGAGCATCTGCTGCTCACTATTTGAATGCGTACTATACTTCCAGATTCCAACTCAGACACTGCTCTTTTTTTTTTAATAGCAGAAATCAAGGCGCTATTGGAGCGTTTGAAGAGTGGTGATACACTGTCGACTGGAAATGTGTAAAACCAATGCTGTAAAACACCAAAGTGGGGGAGGCTCACAGTTTTAATCGGAGTGAGGACTGTCCACAACGATGTGAGGCTTAGGCGAGGACGCTGTAGTGCTCTTCGACACAAATGTACCAATCGCTTTTTCCTGCAGGGAAAGAAGAAATTTCATAAATGTCAGTTTTTATTTATTTGGCTGAAATCATTGACACATATAAAGGACCAGTGTGTAGGATTCAGTAGGATCTTTCATCAGACATGGAATATAATATTCATTGATTCAGTAGATTTTGCATTATCCTGCTGTCAGTCAGAGAGAAATCAATAACACCAAGAATGCCCCCCGGAAAACACAACTAACAGACAAATAAACACAGATGAAAACATAACCTCCTTGGCAAAGTAAAGAGCAGGGGAATGACCTGCAGTAAATGGTTAACCTAACCAAGACCTGCTGCTCAAGGTGTATGGGCCTATGTGGTATAAACCATTCAGCTACTGGGTCGTCCCAATGTCGCTATGTTTCTCCAGTAGCCCATTTTGGAAAAACATTGGCCCTACAAAGGGCTTTTCACTTTTTTTAAATTACCTGAAGGCCACCTTAGATATTCTTACACACTCGGTGGGATAGGGTGAGGCAAGAGGTATTCACTTGGTCGCATTTGGCAACCTCAACACTAGATGTCACTAAATCGTACACACTGGTCCTTTAATATGATGTAATTTTCCTTTACCTTACATGAACACAAGAATTTTACTTATGGTGAAAAATGTTAAGATTTTGGTAATGCTTATATAAAGTGAACACATGAATAATTCATCCATCACTGCTAATGTCATTGTTCCAATATTTCAATACTACAATCACTACAACTCCTGCTATTCTTCAAAAATCAGTGCTGCTGCTACTTCTAATGATAATCATATGATAAAATCTGTTTGATTATATGCCCAGCACCAAGCTCCTCATAACATATGTGGTAAGAGATCATACTTATGACACATGAGCGGTGCACGCACACACGATAATATGCTGATTACCTCCACAAGCTGATGCCAGTGCTCTATGGGTTTGCGTGGATTGGCCAGCATGGCTACCCAGTGCTCTCTTCCTGGGCCTTCAGCTTCGCTGCCTACACGACACATCCCTATAACCTCGTTATGACCAATACTGACACGCAGCAAGGGATGAGGGATGGATGCATAGACAAGAGAGACAGAGAAAGAGAGTGGCCAGAGCAGAGAGTATGAGAGGGAAGGGGGTGGAGAGGGAGATGGAGTGAGGATATAAAAAAGCAGAGAGAGAGAGAGAGAGAGAGAGAGAGAGAGAGAGAGAGAGAGAGAGAGAGAGAGAGAGAGAGGAAGACAGGGCTGGTAAGAAACAGTCATAGAGAGTCTCATTTATCAACCTTGAGTATTAGGAAAAGAGTACAGCGGCTGAGGAAGGATATTGAATAGCAGCTCACAAATACACACAGCGCTGTGTAAAAGCTTGATGTCAGCAGGGGGAGCCGGCACAAGCACAAACATAATAAAAGCACACACCTATGGAGATGCCAAATGGAGGGCAGACTATAATAGGGAGGTGGTGCATCTATACACAAACACATCAGCCAGCCAAGTGTTGCTGCGAGCGGCAGACAAACGCTGGCAGGGTTACACATCTTCTTCTTACACCATTAGCATAAGCCATGCTTATTCATGAGGTGCACGTCTTTGTAAAACAGGGAAGATCCACCAGGAGGCTGACTCATGAGGGGGGCCCTTCGCAGTGTTCAACACTGCCGCAACACCACCAACATTTGACGAGCATGATGCAATTGCAAACATCACGCTGCATGTGCAAACACACATTCAATAAACAGCCCACTGGTACAGTAATGATCAGTCCCCGGAGCATGCAACAATATCATAACGCTCACCAGTCGTAGTCCATCACTGCAATGATGATGGATACACTTTCTATATTTTCATTGGGAATGTCAAACACCAGTGCCTCGTTGTACGTGGGGTTCAGCGTGTTTTTCTTAATGGAAGTCTTCCGCTTTTTTAGCCTTCGCCCGTCGCAGATCAGAGAGGCCTTCACGTACGGGTCTGAGGGAGACACACAGAGAGAGAGAGAGAGAGAGAGAGAGAGAGAGAGAGAGAGAGAGAGAGAGAGAGAGAGAGAGAGAGAGAGAGAGAGAGAGAGAGAGAGAGAGAGAGGAGGGAGAGTAGGAGGGAGAAAGAGCCAAAAGATGGAGAAAAAGGATGAAGAGGATGGGAGAGAAAAGGGAGTGGTGTGCAAAAAATATGGAACAGGGGATGTAGGATATGAGACGATGAAGAAGAAAGAGAAGGAAAAAGAGAGGGAGACAGAGCATAAGATAAGGTGGTGGTGGTGGGGGGGCTCCTGCAAACACTGTTCACTATCATGCTCACAGGTTTCTGTGACTGGAACATAAAAGGCATGAAAATCAAGTCACCTTGGCAAAGCTGGATTAAGAGCACAAAGGAAGAAAAGCAGCGCAGGTTGAATCACTTTAGTTATCCATTCAACATATACAGCTCAGTGACACACACACACACACACACACACACACACACACACACACACACACACACACACACACACACACACACACACACACAATAGACAAAATTTTCAATCCTACATTTTTCAGCAGCTTCAATTATCCTGGGATCACTGTGGCAATGATAGTGTGTGGTCATTATCATTTGAGATCTAATTTCATCTGAGAATTCATTGCCGTTGTAATCATCAAGTCTTTAAGTGAGAGGTAACTAAAGAACAAAACCTGTATATAACAACATTGTTAATTCAATATTAGCATGAGCAGTCGTGTCTGTCTCAAGGGTAAAACTATCGATGTTTCTCCCTCTATTTCTGCAGACGTGCAGTAATTGCTGCTCCACCTACTTGTGCTTGCAACAAAATATGGGAGCACATTTTTACTGAATGTCATTTTTACAACAAATGAAGTTTACAGCTTTGGGTAATATATTCATAATGTATAAACTCTACTTCTATTTCTCGAAGGCAAAATCTACCCCAAGATTCTCTTACAAAATGATCAATCTTCTGATGCTCAGTTCATTCCAGGATTTATTTAGCAAAGATTTAAAGTAATTTACTTTTTTTTTGCCCCTCTGTTTATCATGCTTCGTCTACTTCTACTTCAGTTGGTGATTTATTAGGTTTTGAAGAATCACTCTCAGTTTTCGTTTTGTCTGTAAACTTGTTGATTTTACTCGTAGAAGTAGGAAACAGTTATGATAATGAGAATAAATACAAATGAGTCTTTCAACAAAAGAGAGGATGTATTCCTGAAGCCAAAAGCAACTCTCCAATGAGGGGAAATCCACTCATTATCTACTCACCACAATGCTGATGGAGGGGTGGGTGAAGTATTTGAGTCCACAAAACACTTGTGGAGTTTCAGGGGTGAACACCGTTGCAGCCAAATACAATTGATGTAAATGGTGACCGATTCTTCAAACGTAAAAAAAAATTAACATAAAATGCCTCCATACTGCTCCAAAGTCAAATCTGAACTGGACTCAAACCCTTCACCCACCCTTCCATCAGCATAGTTGTGAGTAGATAATGAGTGAATTTTCATCTTTGGGTGAACTATCCCTTTTTAATTTGGTTTCATTCGAGGACAGGGCCTTGGCGGAGGAGTGTGCTCACTGAGTGTCACTCTAATTGAGACTGCTATCGGTGGGGAAAAAAAGTTTTTTTATTTGTTGTTGAATGGTGAATTTTAATTTTCTTTTATTTCTTTATTCCAGGGAACTGGCACCATAATAACAAAGGTTTAAAACTAGATCTGCAGAGCTTCATGCCAGATGTTCTACTGTATGTGTCCAGTTATAAATCAGAATATAATATTAGCATTTAAGCTGTTTTCTGTCATATTTGACCCTCAAATGACTTTCTGGTCATGACTTGCTGAAGGTCTGGCAGCAGCATGATGTCTACGAGTGTGTTAATCCATTACCTGAGAAGCCGGTCAGGTCCATGGCTTTGAGGTTGGTGGCCTTGATGATTGTAGCAGTGAGTCTGCCCGCAGTGGGCAGGTAACACAGCGAGAAATTAAGCTCCCCGAGATCAGCCTTCTCCTGTGGGTCACCATGCACACACACAGACACACGCACGCACGCACACACACACACACACACACACACACACACACACACACACACACACACACACACACGCACACACACACACACACACAGTTAGGGCTCAGAAATGGAGCAGGGACACTGCGATCACACACACACACAAAAATAGCTAACGGGCAGAGATCCCTTGGTTTTCAATGATTGTGTGTTGCTTGAAAAGAGCTACAGTGCATCTGTGAGTGACGCTGAGTGACAGCAGGCATCCTAATGTGGACAGGCAGAGTGTTTAGGCAGGGGGGTGTTTCTTTGGTGGGGGTGCCGTCACTGTAAATGAATCATATGCCAATCTGCCAATGGCCCCTAGTGGAGGAAAGTGTTAAGTAAAATGAGTGACGATTCTCCAGGCTTTTTATATCCCTCCCCCCACTCCCATCTACTGATCTCCTCCCCGCCTGTGGTCTCAGTGCCACCACGGTAATGACACCGGTGATATTCGGGTCACACTGCGGCGTGATGACTCCTCTGTGGCTCGGAGCCTCACTAATCAATATGTCCCAACACTGAAATACACTGAGACGCCAGTGTTTTAAACTTATTTAATAAATGAAACCCCATTGCCAAAACATTTTAAGACTTTCCTCCATCTAATTTGCTAATAGCCTTCTATGAATATTTCATATAAATCTGCTTGGACACCGCTTGATATAAAGTTTGAACGTGGTCAGCAGTGCCTTTCCAGTAATCTGTCAGAGCTGGTTTTTCACCTAAGCAGGCTGAATTAATCCATAGGCCACTGCAGGCAATTTCCAGTCTGCACAAATCATGTGCATCCTCTTTGCACATCCACCATCTGAACACAACAAACAGTAATGCCTATATTTCATAAAATCCCCGGAAAATCATTTTAAGTTTTGCCGTTTAAAAAGTGACGACAGTTTAATCTTGTGGCTGAACAATCTGAGCATTCATTAATTTTTGATCAAATCAAATCTAAAGCGGGTATCTCCTCCTTACCGCGGTGCCCTCCACGATGTCCCTCCAGACGGGTTTGTCCCCGCTGCCCTCGCTGAAGTCCAGCAGGTTGTCCACCACCACCTGGCCGATCAGGTCGTGTCTGGAGAAGCGGTCGAAGTCGTACACAGAGAAATGCAGCTTCCTGGAATGTAGCTCATTCAGCGGCACGCCGAACTGAAATGTCTCATTGAACACTGGGTTTAAGGTCTTTCTGTGAACCTGAGAGGAGACAGACACAGTGACAATTAATAATAACACCTAACATACCAGGGTAATGCCTTGTGGGTATGGGGGCATTAGGAAAGGGAATCATGGTGCAACAACCAGCAATATTATTTTTGCAGAGAAAGGGCAGGTTAATGACATAATTTCACTTTACAGCTCACCCACTACATACTACAACAGTTTCTTTTGACTCTGAAGTTCTGTCAACAAACAGTAATGCCTATTACCTAAGCTGAAATTGCTCATACATATGTTTCAAAAACTGGTAAAAGAAAATAAATATTTGATTTGTTGAATTAATGAACATATGTTATCCACTTAACTTTATCTTTAGCATGTGTGGACCCTTGTTTATGATCCGATAATATGAAAGAACATTAAAGCTGGCTCAGGGTACTTTATTTTATCATCATTTTACACATTACCAGTTCATAGCTACAGCTACAAAGATAAACCCTTCCTTCCTTAATGTCTGCTATATTAATGATAATAAGTTCTCGATATTAAAAACTTCATTGCAATATCAACATCATCAAAAAACGTTTTTTCCTGCCTTGTTAATGCATTTTGTAATTACTATGTCTACAATAAAACTAAATAAAAAATAATCATATAAAATGAAATACTCTCACTTTTTCAATCATTAGTATTTATTTCTTTTTACAACTTGTTCTTTGTTTATTTGTTTATTTTCATTCTTTTATCATCTTATTTTTCTTTAATTGTAGTCGTTCCTATCATTCATTGCATTGGATACACCAGTATCTATACTGTACACCAGTATTTCATTACCTTCTACTTACATATGATATTAATATTTTTGTGTTAGTCCTTAAAATTACAAAAGCGATTAGTTACCACTCTTATTTTATGGCCGAGCACCTATTTGTGTTTTTTCATGAAACTGTTAGATTCAGGACTGTTGCATTGACACATGTGAGCGATGCTGTTTTGAAGACACAATCCATGATCCTCAAAGACGTTGATATTTTGCTGGTGTGAGAAAAAAACTGAATCTGCTGAGCAGTTAAGTAGATTTCTCGTCTCCATTTCTTCAACAAAACAAACAGGATGCGTTTATAGAAGTCGAATCGAGGAATCGCTGAGGATCCTGGACGTGTCTTCACCAACGCAGTAACGGCTGTCAAACGAGCTGCCGGAGTTTTTTAAAGTCTGTGGCTATCAATGCACAAGTCTCATTTGTGAAAACACCACTTTACCTACGAAGCACAGAATAGAGCTGTCGTTGGTCAACATGTTTTTCTCTCTGCTGTTATATTTCTGTGCTGAATCTGTATCGCTGCAAGTGATGTTTTCTGCTCCTGTAAACCACCCAGCTCAAATAGGAGACATAGAAAGGCATCACTTCCTCACATATCACAAAGCCTTAACACAGACGCGATGTGAATATAAAAAACTTTGATTAACTGCCCGCAGGATAAATCACATTGTGCTGAAAGCAGCAGGAGAGATATTATCACATGTAAATGTCATGACTGTGTATTTCAAATTGACTGAGCAGCCTTCCTTATGAAACAAAACATATCAAGATGCAGAACATTCCGGAAAGGGTTTGATTAATAGCGCGGCCATGCTGACTGAAATGTCCTCGGGCAACATAATTAACCTTCAGTGCACGGGCTGACCTTGTTTCTCAGCCGCAGGGAGAACAGTAAATTTCACCTTTTTGTGTGGGGCGAAATATCTAATCAAACATGCTTGAATGAAATAAAGACCTGAAACTAAATTTAAAACTCAATATTTCCTTCCTAGACGTGTTCAAGGTGAGGACATTCTTTCTTCTCAATGTTTCCAATGGGTGACTGTGTTTACTCTACAGGAGTTTACCCCTCATTGAGGCTCAGTGGTGCCTTTTTTCTGACTTCTCCGTCTGTCGCCTCCATAACAAGTCAAATAAAATGGATCATTTCAAATCAGGGTATAAGCCTGATGGAAAGAAAGCTGCTATAATTTCCTACTCATCATATTTAAGCACGTCGCGGACAGCATTTGCAAATTTGTCTTCAATCTCCTTCAGTCTCCTGCACAATTTTTTTTTTTTTAGTATTTGCTGATTAACTGGTGGGATTAAGGTGCCATGAAATCATTTGGTGCAAATGCCGTCATGCAATAAAGCTGGCGATAATTAAAGCGTGACACACTTGATATTCAAAATCCAACTTTTGTCGCTGCATAAGTGGGTCTGTCACTCTGGCTTATTAGCACTTGATGATTACTTGTTAGCTTTGGATTAAACAGCAGTTGACGGAGACGCGGCGCCTTTAGAAACCAGAAACACAAAGCCCCAACGTCTACTTGTAGGTGATGTCTATGTCGCTTTTGATGGATAAAAGCATGAATGGTGAAATAATTCCATGTTAATGAGGACGTGATTGAAGTCAAACAATCGTCTAAATTTCGAAATAAAAAGAGTTGTGTTATGTAAATGAGCGAGGCATTCATGCTTTTCAATGGCTTTTGTGATTTACAGGAGACAGTCGCACAAAGGAGGAAATAAAAACCAAAGGGAGGAATTTCAAATTGGTGCAGCTTCATTATCACTGAAAGACACTTTACAGTTCAATTCTGACCCTTTTCAGCTTCAGGATTTCTCCTTGGCTTATTCGAAGGCTGTACAAAACACCCTATGTTATTTATGGATATACAGCAGAGCACTACAACTCATATTTGGGAAGCCACTGAGCTCATATGCCTTGAGCCTCTGTGCAGAAAATAAATTTGGAGAGAGATTTTTTTTTTCTTTCGAGGGCTAAGGGTACATTTCCTGGTACAGAACATTCCAGAATGTACTCAAATATTGACTCAGCTGTCCTCAAACACCAGAATAACGCAGTGGAGCTGAGTATCAGTGCCCTGTAATAGTCTGAAGCACATTATCTTGAATAAATTATACCCCAGATTATATTAGATTACCCTGGTGAAACTGTAATGATTCCCCAGGAGGAGGCTGGGTCATCAGTGCCACAGGAAAACAGCAAGTCACAGCTGACCACGGTTAAAGTATGTGAATGTCGAGGTGTGGTTCTTTGTTTTTTGTTTAACAGCCAGGATACAGGTGAGTGGTTTGTGAGTGGGAGGCACCTTGGTCTGGAATTTCTTCTTCCTGTCTGGCAGTAGGTAGATCTTGACGTACGGGTCGGAGAAGCCGTTGGCGTCCTTCGCTGGCAGGTCCAAAGCTTTGAGGATCTTCACCACCAACTGCTCCGTGCTGAGACGCAAAAACACAAATAGAAGGCTCTATAAGACTCTCACATGCTCATATAAAAAAGGCAGGGGGGTGCACACAATTACAAAAATACACAAATGCAACCCAGACAGGATCAACCCACACTCACAAACACCTGAGCAGGGCTTTACGCACACATAATAGCGTGGGTGGTGCTGTGTCTCTGGACCAAGAAGTAGCAAAAATAGTTATTGTGTGTTTGTGTGCGTCATTCCTGCAGCTGTATGCTTGCACTATTTAAATGTAAGCATAGATGTACGGACAGTGAGACAGTGTCTGGGTGAAACTGAGCTCATTAGTCATCCTTAACATGGTACCTCTTATTCTACCGTCCCTTTGAACCTCATGCAAACAGCTGTTAACGTGTAAGAATGCAGATGAGAAGAAGTTAATTAGTCGTTCAAAAGAAAGTTCATCAGTTAATTATTTTCCAATATTTAATTATCAATGGTATCAATATTTGATTATGGTGGGTTCATTTTGAGCCTCGGGGAAGAAGGGAATCACAAACAGAGGATTCATTAGGACATTATTTATAACTAGCAGCTCGACTGAAAGTGGAAGAATTAGTTAAGGACTGAATTAAAGGGGTCAAATTTAAGTGGGTTACCAGTTACCTTTTATTATCAGTGACATGTACCTTCACAAAGGAGTATTTTTTTTTTTAGGTATGGAAAAAGAAATGGATCACGATGAAAAAAAAGTGTGTGAATGTGGTGCAGCTTGATTGGATTTAAGGCGACTCTTGGGTCTTGGCTAAGGTTTGTGATCTACTTGTTGATATTTACTTATTTTGAACTATTGCTATCTCATACGCATGTTTATGAGTATTTCATACCATTCATCCCTTGTGTAGTATGTTCTCCAAGTACTTGTACTGTATATGACTGAATCAAAACTCTAATTGTAAACATATATGTCACGACTGTGCCTCTGTCAAATGTAAATGAAGTTGTCAAGGCAGCATCCTCAAACCACTTCAGTTTGGAATCATATGCAAATCAAATCAAGCATTTACATTTTTTAAAGATAGAACCAATGGATTTTCTATTATTTGCAAAACTCTCTCTTATGCTAAATGTCACGTTTAACTGCCAAGAAATAAGCCAACATTACAACAATATTACGTACATATTTTTGCCATAAGATAGAAAATATAGGGGCAAAATGTGACGATTTACTACCAATAAATAACAGCAGCATACTGTACCCTTACAGCAACAAACCAAGCAAATACACCAATGCACATATAGGCACTGCAGCAGGACTGCAAGTCTGTCTGCCTGCATATGCACCCACGAGCGGGCCGACACACACATGTTTACATTCGACCGCTCCATCCACACTGATGTCTGTGTCTCACGCGCCATTTATTATGTATTTAATTACCAGATGAAGAAGGCTCGGAGGCCTTTAATCAGACCTCGTTAGACTGTGTCTCCCTGTGTTAACCAGTGTGTCAGCACTTCATTAGCTGCTGCAGCAGTGCCGCGTGAACGTTGGGGCTGAGGAAGGATCAGCAGGGCAAACAGCAACAGTGACCCCGGCACTGATAATGCCTTCTGTGCACGAGTACCGACCACAAATAAGATGCTTGTTGACAAAACAAGCGCGACCAATCGCAGCACGTGTTTACCTCTGCATCACATCCAATTAAGGCAATTAGACAAACATGCCCACTCTGCAATCCCATCAAATCAGGGAGGTGATGTACAGACCAAACTGTAGCAGGAAATTACATTTCCAGCTCAGCCAGAGACATATTTTATTTAAAAAACCCTGACCAATTCAATTATGTGTCTAATGATCATTTAATCTAGTATAATTTCGTGACATGTTGGTTGTGGAGACCAGTGCTCAATGTAAAATAACACGACACGACGGGAAGCTTGTACACAACAAAAAGAGACACCTCTCTCCTGATCATTGTGAAATTTCCTACAGCTGTTGGTTGTTTTTTACAAAGACACGGTTGCAGATTTTCCTGCACTCACATGTCTCATTACAGAACAAGGAGTCTGAAACAAAACCAACGTATTAACACAATCTCTGAAGGCATGCTGCACAGAACATACCTGTGACTGCTCGAGCACAGAGCGGAATTCACGGCCTTATTCCTGGTGGACAATGCCCGGAAGCTAGGTGCTATTCCCATGGTGGAAATGTGTCAGGTTTTAATGGGATTGTCAATAGAAATGCCTTTCCCAGAGGAGCTGAGGAAGATTGACACTGTTGTTGTGACTGTTGCTCCCGATAGCGCGGTTTCACACATTAACATACCAATCTTATCACAGTCCCAGCCCTAACACACCTCCACGTGTGTCCCTGCACACATAAGCACACACTCGTCTTGCAGCTACATCTCTAACCTTTCTCCTTTATTCCTCAGTCGCTCGCTCTGTCCTACTCCTCTCACTAAAACGATTCCCCTCCAGTGTAATGACAGGCAACTACAGCACGACATAAATTATCCTGTGACTTTATAAATGGGGAGAAAAAGGACACATGAATGGTTTTCATCATTACCCTCCCTCTCAATACAACCCTCCTGCTAATTCTCCGCGTCTGTATAGCTCCGGCTATAACACAGTCTGCTGTTATTATGTGTTGACAGGGGGTGCTGTTTAAAGTGGCTCCCCATTTATAATTCATGACTGAAACGGCCTCTCGCTCTCTTTCTTTTCTGACCATCAGCACTTTCGCCTGTTGTAATGTTTCTACATGTCGGGGCAGGCAAAAAAATGGGCGACTGCCAGCTGAGCTGCAGACAGTGAGCTGCACGCTCTTCCCCACGAGCCGCCCCAGCTCACAGTGCGAACACACATCCTCGCAGTCCTCACAGCGTGGCACCGAACCAATTACTTGCTTACGTGGACCCAAATTCTCCAGCAGAGAATGTTCAACGGAGAATTCTCAAAGGAGCCAAATGAAAGGAACTACAGCAATCTGTGCCACACAGTACATTAAAGACATTAACGCTGCCATGTCACTTGCATTTAAAAGAACCACTTTCCTATACTTAAACATTCATTGATTCATTTAGTTGTATTACCACAAGCACACACAAGACCACATTCGAGCCATGTCTCATACTATCAACATGTTAAGTTGTGTTTTTCAGAATGATTATGAATCCAATGCTCAGTGCCACAAACTCAATTTCTTTTTGTGTCTATTGAATAATGCAGAAGGAGATTATCCTGGTCAGACCTGTTCACAACGACAGGGACATTTCTGGAGCATTCAGGCGAGGTGGTGTCTAAGTAGAGCATGCAAGAGGCAGGGCATGCTGTATCAAATCTGACATGTACATTTCCTAGGAAAAAGCCAATGGGTAGTGGAGGCAACACATTTGTTCAGATGTGGCAAACTTTGCCAAACCTACCCCCCACCAGTGAAAAACAACCTTCCAACATGAAACAAAAGCCGTTTTCAGACATGAACTACTTCGACTTTGTCTTTCACATATGAAGAACGCAGCAGGAGATTGTGCGGGACAGACATTCAACAGGAAAATATCAGGAACATTGTTGTGGCGCCTGGGTAGAGCAGGCAGGAGGCAGGACATGAAACAGGACATGTTTTGTTTACAGCACATCCACCTCAACCTTTTTCCAAATTCTTTGTTGTCATGTTCTAAGTCGTTTTCATCTGAATATATTTGTATTGATTGTCTAATTGTACATTGATATCACAAACACACAAGATCCCATTTGAGCTACATCTCATGCCACCATTGTGTTGTCTTTTTTCAGAATAAGGAGGAATGCTCCAATGCTAAGTGCGGAGGATAAACACGCTGAAAGGTATTTTCCCAAGAAGCACCCTGCTCTCTCTCTCTGTTGTGCGCCATAAAGAGACGCAGCAACACCAGTGTCTGCTAGCAGCCCTCTGATTTAACCGCTTGAAAAAGTGTGATCAAAGTGGTGCAAAAACAGTTGCATCAACATTCACCGCAGACATGCAGAGCTATAGTGTAGGCAGTAACACCCATTGTTGGATTCATCAAACGGTGTTCAGGTCTCGTTTAAAGGTTTACATTCTCCTCACAGTGCTCTGCTATCACTGTAACCCACACAATACTGACTATCTATTTGTTGATTTTTTTTTTTTTTCGGCCTGCTACGACTCCATGGACGGCAGTGTCGGCCAGAAGGCATTGGCGATAGAATATATGTGGCTCTGTGATAAAAAGTCAAAGGTACATTAGAGTGTTCATAAAAAACACACAGAGGTAAACATTATCTGCGACTCCCTAGGTGCATCTAATCACTGAGCTCAAAATTCTTCAACATGAGCCGATAAGCCGAGCGACAGCTGAATGTGACTTCTGCTGAGAAAACCGACGCTGCTTAAATCTGTTCATTTTTAAATTCGGCATCATTTGTGGGTGAATTCTTCAACTTAGGGCCATGTTACCTTCTCAACTCTCACAACAGAGTCTTTAAGATTTGCAAATGCTTGGATTCGAGTTTCTGGCTTCTTTGCCATGGAAATGGCAGCAAAGGCTTGTGGGTAGTATTATAATTCGATCTTCATGTAATACCAAAATTAATTGAAATAATTCAAACTAGTGGCCTGAACATAAAACCATCGAGTCATTACATTGGTCCCATGTTTCTTTATTAAAAAATGATTAATTGTTAATACTGAAACCAGTGAGTCGTTTCTACGTTTGCACCGGTGCACAGCTTCACACTGGAGCTCACTAACATGCCTGTAGACTCCCAAGCTGTTTTCAGACATAAACTGCAGGAAATTTCAGCTTCATATATTCCAGACATTTTTTTCCAAAGAGATGTAACGAAATTGATTGGATCTGCCAAAACTACAGGATGGCCTTCGTGTTATTCAGTAAAACCAGAACAAGCAAGTAACGTAGATCACATCGATTGATGGCAACCACATATTTGTTCATGCGTGGCAAAGTTAGTAACTCCAGGAGTGTATTTCACCAAAGTGACAAACTGCTGAAAAGAGTATCTTCCAGCATGAAACTAAAGCCATTTCCAGACATGAACTACTTTGACTTTGTCTTTTATAGCCCCTCCTGAAAATCACAGGAAAATGTCTGGACATTAGTGCACATCCGAAAGCAGCAGTGGTGTTGTGTTTTTAAGTCGCCTACAGTCAGCAAAGGTTCAAGACAAAATAATTCTTCCAATTTATAACTCTGAGGATACCTGGCAATGACAACAGCATGATGTCTGGTAACTCTGTGGTGGCTTACAAATGAATAAGTCTCAAATATATGAAAGCTTGTTTTGTCAATCTAGCTCCTAGTAGGAAAAGGGGAATAAGCATCACAGAAAGGTTTTTTCACTACACACACCTTTGGGCGAACATGGTGGTGCTGTAACAGCCCCAATCTTTGCAAGTAAAACTTTAGATCTTAAAATGATTCCTGCCAATGATTTATTATTATTATTATTGATGTTTGTTATAATCCTACAATTTTTACAGAGTAGTCGGTTGTTGTTGGGTGTAAACCTACTTAAAGGCGTAGCGCAGCAGGAAGCTGATCTTGCCACAGTTGTCTCCCTGTTTGCCTTCGCCCGTGTCGCCCTTGGGTCTGTAGAGCTCTGGCTTGATTTGCCCAATACTGGTGACCTGCTCCTTCTCCTCACCGTGGAAATCAGGACTGGAGAGCTGGTGAGTCATGGGCTTGGGCCTAAACAGACACATAAGAGCTCAGAGGGTGAATATTAAATGAAGAGCACAGCAAACACACATAAACACACACACACACACACGTACTCTGTTATACAGCAGCTTAATTAGAGATCCTCTAGCGGCTAAAATCATCTAAATGAGTTTACCCACTGTTTACACTGCATTTGCAAAAGAGTTGACACACCATTTTTACACCTGCATGCACTGGACTTTTAGTTAGTTGTATGATGTTGGTTCACAAATAACACACAACAAAACAGTAGAATGTGCAGCATGAACCCCGTTGAATTATCTGAAGCTGTGGTTTAAAAAAATCCGAAAAAATGAATAATATGTTGTTCAAGATGAGACCAATTTGGAGAAGCTCAAAACAAAAGCGATGTTTTGCTTTTACAGGCCCTTAAAAAGAAGCCTTCATTAGAGGGAAGCAAGATTAAAGCCAGCATCTTCTAAAAGCAATGTGATTACAAAACAACTACCAGGTCATTTTTCCTTCATATTATTTTTAATCATGCCTTTAACCCTTTAATGATCATGAGCCTGAGATTAAAGCCCAACTCTGGTTTTATTCGCTGTTACATCTCTGACTTTAAAAACAACAGACAACTAGAAACTGCTAGATTTGATTAAAACACATACACTGACCGTGGGGTGACCTGCTGCTGGGAATGAGCGTTGGGCAGGTCTTTTGGTGGGTGGGCTCCACCCTCTGTGTTGGGCACATCCGGAGATGTCTGACTCAGCTTCAGAGTTCCTACCACAGGGGAAAAAACAGATAAAATCGTTCTCCTTTGTGAGCGCTGCTGTGGAGCCGCTTGTTACAGCGACTCTAACAGAAAAAGCAATGTGTCTTTTCGTAATCCGGGGTCAGCATCATTGATCTCATTGATTTTATTACACTGATTTAACAGACACTGATTTAACAGCGCAGAGAAGGGGAGAAATGATCAGACATATTTACAGCAGCAGAACATGAGCCAGCGTGACTGCAGTACAACCCAGAGACATGAAAAGAGCGAACATCCAGCTTCAATACAGACAGCCAGCAAATATTTGACTGTGAGCGATGATAAACAACCTGCACTGGTGTTGACAGCCAGCACAAATACAACAACAGAATCTACTCAGAGCTGCTGCCTGGGCCCATCTGTTTAAAACATCATTTTACTGTGACATTTGCTTTTGCTGTAATTGTTTGGGTTGATGTTGGACTTTTGTGGCCGATTCCGAACACGCCAACATGTACATGCTTATTAACTCATTTAATTGCTTGGTCTTTTGTGGATTTGGTCTATAAGGCTGAACAATGCCAGTGAATGCAAGTGAAACTTTTTCTAGAGTCCAAGGTGATATTATCATATGTCTTGTTTTTGTCCAAACAACGGCTCAGAAACAGATAATATTAAATTTACAATCATGTAACACAAGGGAAACCAGACAGTTCTCCCATTTGGGATGTGGTCAAACTGTTGAATGAGAAACGTGAAGGGGCTTGATGTCCACCAGCTAATGCAGCAATAAATCTGAGTATGTATTCCTCATGTTTGACAATTAAATCAAATGACTTTCTGTAATGTGGAGGGGTTGTTTGCAGTAACAAACCCACACAGAATTATGGGCCAATGCTGCAGCTTTGGCGAGCTCATTGTTCGGGCACATTTAGTCTTCGGTTCAGTTTCACTGCTCACATCAGCCTCGTTTCCAGCTGCGGCAGCAGGCAGCAGTGTTCTGCAAACAAGCTCTGATAAAACTAAATGGTGAAGAAAGGTAAACCTTTAGTAGCTAAAGAGCCATATTTTCTCAGTTTACAGAGACCAATGCATAGCTGAAAGGAAAGTGAAAGGTGGGGCCATAATCATCAGGTGTCCACACATCTTCTGGCTGCAAACACATTATCCAACAACCTTGTGAGGCGATTATATATCAGTCTGTAAGTCTGTTAGCTGCACCTTACGGCCCAAAATTCATTATGCAGCTATAAGGAATAAACAAATTCATCCTTCAATGGAAATGTAGGCAATATTTGTTGTAGCTTAAACTTTTTACTTCTGCATAACTAAGTGTGTGTAATGAGAAACTAGGCCAGTAAAATGCAAAAGTGATAGTACTTCAATGTATATGTACTGAAAGAAAGTATATGTACTGAAAGAAAACCCATTTATATGAACAATAATGGTCAGCATGCATCACAGTGGTGCAGCACAGATAAATTATTTTTACTGGATGTGGATGAATGTGCTGAACTCACTGCTGTGAGCTTATTAAAACGAGAAGTTATCTGCCAAAGCTTCACAATCAGACTGGGATTAATAGCGTCTAATGTCAGCTACCTTTCTCACCAGCGTTGTTGGGGTAGGAGTCCATGTCCAGGTAGGAATGCTCCTGGGTCTCTTGTGGCCCACCAGCCACACATCCAACTTCCCCCCTCTCCAGCCCCACCAGGTCAGAGAAGTGGGGGTGGTGCTGGCCCTGCTGGCCCAGTGAGGGGTAGAGTGAGGACGAGGAGTGGCCCTCCTTCCTCTGCAGCAGAGGCGGCAAGAGCGACGACCCCCCGGTGCCTCCGAGGCTTCCGACGCCGGCGCTTCCGGGCAGCAGCCCCGACGTCAGGCTCAGGCCTCCGCCCTCCTTGTCCCGCCATGGCAGCCAGCAGAGCTTCCAAGAGACGAAGAGGGAGACGGAGAGGAGGACGATACCGCAGAATGTCACAATGACCGACAGCAGACTGACAGAGATTTCTGCAGAGGTTCAGTGAAGAAGGTAAAGGAGAGGAAATACAGAATAAAAATTAAATTTTCACACAGAAAAATAATCTCAGCAACAGATCAGCAACCAACTGCGACATGATGGCAAGTGAATAAGCAGCGTTTCAGTTAAAGCCTTCAATGCACACAAATGAGTCTTGTGTTAGTGTCTGATCCCCTAATGGCTGCGTTGCTTTTGTTTCACATATTCATTTATCTCTCATCTAATCAAATCATATTAAACAAACAAACCACAGTTTCTAAGGAATAAAATTTACATTATTGTGAAAGGGGAGGCATTAATAGCTAGCATGGCACGTAAGCATGAAACCTGGCTGTGGTTTTTCCCAAGCATTAGACTGGGATTGTTGTTGTTATGACAATCCCACTGGCACCAAGCATCAGGAATGCCAACCGTCAAGGCAACGTATACGTGTGTAAAAACCACAAATGTGAAACTTCTGATCAGAGTTAAGAAAAAAGTAAGAAAATCACCATTGTCAGTAAGTTTCATCGTCTCAGAAACATGAATAAGTGTTTAAAATTACTTGGCAATCCATCCGGCTGAAGCGAAGCTGTGGACTCACCAGTCGACAGAGTTACAACACAACCCATACTGCTGCACTGCCAGTGTCCTGCATTTACACATTTAAACATTATGCAGATCATGTGCCTGACAAATCAACTGTAGAGCATGCAACCGCATCCCCACAACCTACTGGATCTGAAAATCACACATTGTGGAGCAGGAGAGGGAGCCTGCAGTCGGTATAAAATCATATAATGCAACCATCCCCAGGAGTTCATATCCCACATTTAAATCCTGAGCTTAAAATGGGGGCAAACGTCGGTGGAATGGATATTATTAGGGGAGGAGAGGAGGTGAGGCGGGTGAGTCAGAGGGGGGGATTTTGCAAATAATTAAAATAAAGAAAAAAAATACTAACACCCCGCGGGGATGCCTCTATTCAATGTCAGCATGCATTTCCTCATGGTTATGAGCGTTTTAATCTGTAACAGCTCAAGGATTGTGGTTGAGGGGTGGGGTGGGGCGGTGGGGGGGGGGCGGATGTGAGGGTGGGGATGTGGGTGTTTGTGAGGGTGGAGTATGACTCATCCAAATGGCAAAAAAAAAGAAAGTAGGCTACTAAAAAGAAAAAAGCGCCGTTTCAGCACCAGACTGCTGGACAGCTCCAGCAACAGCCTCTGTCAGAAAGGGAGCAGGAATGAAGGAGAGTCCACGTCAGCTCCAGAGCTCGGGAACTTTTTGTAGTTCACTAGTTTTGTGGTTTAGAAGGACACAACTGCATGTGTCGGAGCGTGTGATATGTAAATTCATGATGAATTCATAAATTGGTAAATACTCGAAAAATATTTCATGAATGCTTATAAATAAATCGACTAAAAACACAAGTAGAATATTTGTAAATATTCTGAAGCCTTTTTCTTTATGAATAGCATGTTACAAAAATAATCAATCATAGACCCCAATGAACTATAGACACATAGCCCTGAACATGAATATTCTATGTAAGTAGACCAGGAAGACAAGATACAGATACAGCGTCTAATGGGGATTTTTTCCCTGTCGCCACCAGACCAGGGGGCCACTAATTAACAATTCATCCAGTCTGTGGGCAGGCCAATCATTGCTGTAGTGTACTTAACATCAGAGGATAATGTTTCCTGACCCCTCCCTCCCACCACCACAACACGCTTTGGCAGTTTCACACAAAAGCCTCCTTTTCTTGAACCCATTGTTTTTTCAGTTTGCTCAAATTCAGAGTGAATGACAACGACATTGTTAAATCATACACAAAGAGAATGAAGTTTTATCTGTAACAGAATAAAAACACAACAGCAGCAGTCAACCCTCGGGCCCTTGGGTATGTCCTCTGGAATTTTGTTCGCTTCCGTCTTTACGCGTCCCTCCCTCTCTTTTTTCTCTCTCACACTCTCCTCTATATAATCCCCTCAAACACCCCTCATTCCTCGCTGTCATTTCTTTTTCCATGCTGTCTGCCTCTGCACGCTCCGACTTTATTCCTCTCCTGTCTCTTTTGTTTGTCACCCTTACCTTCTCCACCACCTCCGCTGCCTCCCTTTCTTCGCTCTGTCTGGTGTGAATTATTCATCAGTCTGTGTATGTCATTAATCAGCACTTGTTCAAAAGATATGATTGGGGGAAGGGGGGGGGAGGTGGGGGATGGGCGATGGGGGTACATCGATCTCTCGCAGTGGAGAACAAGGAGGGGTGGGAAGTGAGCAACAAGAGATGGAAAAGGAGAGAACAGGGGAAGCGAGAGCAAGGCAAGACAGTATGTGACGATGGAGATCGGGAGACAGGACGAGGGAGTAGTGATGGAGCGCGAGGAAAGGAAAAGCGGGCAAAGGAAGGTAGGGACTAGGTAGAAAAACAATCAGGGAAGAAAGGACAGTAGTGATGAATCGGAATGGAGGAAAAGAAAAAAAAACGATCCCAAGCAGAGAATGGCCTGCAGGGCTGGGATAGACGGAAAAAGAGGGGTGAAAATGGATTGGTGCACATGTTGGAACAGACATATAAGCTGACTGGGTTTATTCCCTTTTCTTGTTTCCTCAGAGGTGGAGGAAGAAGGGGGGAAGACTGATAATGTCGATCCAACTACCACAGCATGTGCAAAAGACTTGACAGTGATTTAGAGCAAAACATAAAGAGGGGAGGGGTTTAAGGATGAGAAAGGTTAATGTATTGATCTGGAGGGGTAAAACACAGCGAGGAGGCAGAGGAGTAGGTTGAATGTGGCTGACAGATCAGGGTTCACTGATAAGACGCGGCTGTGATCAAACGTGCACAGGGACTGTCGGAGGCCAAACCACTCTCCTCCATTTGTCTCTCTTTAGGGCAGTCACTGTGCCTTCCCAAGCACTGATCCTGCCAAAGATCCATTGCTAATCCACAAAGCATAAAGAGCGAGTCAGCGGGTGGGAAGGTGGGTGGGATGGAGGCCTCTGAAGTGCACCGCGAAGAGCGACCGAGACTCCCTGTCAATCAGCGACTGATGCAAGTCCACTGGGAGTTTTACATTGCTCCACATCAAACACTTCTCTGCTGCTTACACAAGCCATTCGTTGACAGCTTTCGGCGGTCGCAGTCCTCGGAGGGCTCAGAGACTTCCGTCAGCAAACACCGAAAAAGAAAAAAAAAATCACAGCTGGCAAGCGAGGGGGGCAACGCCTCAAACCACGGTGTGCCATTTCTTCACAGAGCCATCCAAATCTCCAGAGGCAACACACAGCCAATCCAGGCTAATCTACACTGAGCCACAGATATCCACGCTAATCTGCATAACAGTGCATTGCATTTCCAAATGCTTCAATGAGAAACCACACAATACCCTGCACACGGTGCACTTCACAATGCAGCAACATCCATCTGCTCAGTATGGTTAAAAAAAAAAAAAAAAGATATATATATATATATATATACATATACAGTATATATATCTATATATATAGAAATATATAGATAGATATGTGTGTAACCCAACTATGATAACAATCTCTGGGATCTACTGAGACTCTTTTGAGGCTCGTAAAAGAAATGGGATGGACTTGTACCGTTGCCATTTCAATCTAACAGATGAATATTTCATAGTTTGTTGTTCTGAGTGCAAAGTTCTTCTAACTATCTTTAAACATAAGCACTCCTTAACATTTTCCTTTTCATACCTGAAAGTCTAGCATACAGTCATGTTGCTGTGGGTTTCCACAAGAGAACTGGCAACCCTGAATATGATCTGTTCACGTTATGTGTGGGTATTCTGAATGTTATTGTTTCCACCACAAAATCACATTAAATTCAGATCAGGGTGGGAAACTAGAAATCTTCACTGAAGCCCAGACTACAGTCCTGAGTGATCAGTTACAGCGATACACAAAATCTTTTGGTATCAAAGATTCGCCCCCTGCAGGCTTGAAAGGTGTCTGTTAAATTCAAGGTTTTGTTTCTCGCAGAGCAGCTCATACTGATGTTGGACAAGCTCCTCTGGACGTTTTCACACCTCTTACATTGTTATAGCTTACAATCCAACTGACACGAATCCAGCTGACCACAGCCTCTGTTCTGAGTGAAGGAGGAAACTACTTACTTTTATAAGCCACCTTTCAAGTCTGCAGGAGATGACCCTTTGCTACTACAGTGGGGTACTGCTTTAGGCAGGATGAGGCTGGATCGACAAACTGTGGAATCCTTTCGAAACAAATGTGATAAAAGCACCTTTTACATTTGTGATACATGCGCACACAAGCAATTGCCTGGGGCCCCGAGCTAAGAGGGGGCCCCAGGAACGGCTGATATTCTGTGATAATCTGATAAACCTACAGCAATGACAATTTTGTGATAACCTGAAAGGTGGGGTTAGCAGTTTTATTCTAATACTTTATTTATCAAAGTCTGCTAATATCTCCTCACTCGCTACATTCAGTGCGTACGCTGGAATAAAAATCTGGTTTAAATACACAGCCCTAGCTCTGTTTTTGCAAAACATAGAAAGCTGGACTACACCCGAGCAGCATGACACATGTTCCAGCCAATTAGCAACAAGGATGTTTGTGCTCGTACACAGGAATGTCATCATTCCTACTATTGGGGGATGGGAGGACGACCTGAAAAAGTGGCTTCAGATCACGTAACACCGCTATCTCACAAGAAGTTATACACACAGTCATTTCCACAGTTTTTCTCCAAATGCTAAGTGAAAGCACCACAGACTGCAGCTAAACCAAAGAAGAAATAACAAATGGATGAAGACCTCCATGAACATCTGTAAGCTGTATCAACAACATTGATCAACAGTGAATGAAGAGGTTCCTGTTTCTGTTTGACAGGCGGTAACATTCATTTTCATTTGCTTAAATTTGATTCAGTATTGTGTTGTCCCATCTGCTAAGGTTTGTGGTGGCTTATTCCAATTATTTGAGATCGGTGGTTCGCTTGGCGATGCACGTTAATACAGTGCATGTGGGGGGCTGACCAGGCAGTGAAAAGAGGGGTGGATTTGTTTTGGTCTTCAGTTCAAATATCAACAGTCATTCTCCTGAATCATTTACCTTTGTAATTTTGAAAGTTTGGTTGAGGACTAGAATGTCTGGTGGGGGTTTGCACTTTAACTTTACTATTATGTATGTGTATGTACTTTGCACTTCGCACTCCTGGTAGCTGTGAGTTACCTGTGTCCAGTCTGTTGCGACCTCTCAGCAGGTAGGTGAACTCCTGGCAGCGTTCGCTTTGGCTGTAGCCCCTTGGGGAGTTGAAGCACAGCTCTTCCACCAACACCAGCGCCTTCTTACACAGGTCTTCATCCCAGTCCCCCGACATCCTCCAATCCGCATTGCACTCTCACCAGCAGTCAGCCAATGACAGCGCAGCCCTCGCCGCCCTCACCTATCGGACGGCGCTTGGGTAAGTGGAGTATTGGCCCGTCCACCTTTTACAATGTGTGCACTGAGGAGGAGGAGGAGGAGGAGGAAGCTGAGGGAGGGCGGCAGCGATGGAGGAAGAACACGAGGAGCTCTGCAGGGTGTCTTGGTCCAGATCACAGAGACCAGACTGAAGTCGCCATGAATGACTGAGCAACACCCACCCCCCACACTGAAAAAGATAAAGGGAGAGAAACTGGCAGCATGAGTGTAAGAACATAAAAGTGTACAAATCAACTTTTTGGCAGATTGGTCACCTTAACCATTAAAGTGGGAACACTGATGCCAAAACCATTGGTGTGTCCCCGATAGATCATTGGCTTCAGTGCTACATAATATTGCTTTAGCATACACTATAAAGAGTGGTACGTCTCAGGGCCTGGCATCAAGTACAAGGTGAGAACTTTTGATCTTGTTGCAGTCACGTATCTCCTGGTGTGTAAGAAAGTCAGTGAGATGTTTGCTGAGATTGTTGAAATTTACAGTAAAGCTACAGTTCAGCTTGGGTTGGGGTACGTTCTCCCTGTGTTTGTGTGGGTGTTCTCCAGGTACTCCAGCTTCTTAATGCGTTTTTTCAAATCAAAAATGAATTTTCATTTTCCACTGTGCAGGGCTGGCGTTATAAGGCCTTGGGCAAATGAAGACACCATACAGTCTTTGTGTGGCTGGAAGAACCAAACCGATGAGTTAATGAGCCTTAAATTACCCCTTGAGGTACAAATAAAGTATTCTGAGTCAAACTGAATTTAAAAGTGTCTGAAAGCTGCACCGTTATGCACAGTTGTGTATTGATTCTTCCGGCGTTCCAAACACAAACCTTCCTAAAACACATTACACGGAGTTAATCATTTATTCTCCCGATTTACAAATGGACAGATTTCATAGCAAAGGCCTCATTTTCACTAATAATTAAAAGTCTTCATACTTTGAATAGCACCAGATAATTCAGTTCCCACTCTGCGTGGCACTTAATTGCACAGAGCCATACTGGCAGTGACCTCCTGTGGAACCAGTGACGAGTTTGGTGTCTAAAACTGAGTCGATCATCCTGAAGCTTTATGTTAAATTTCGACGCAAAGCACTGTTTACTGTAATTACGGGGTAATTTAGATCATTTTGAGCTGTCTCTAATGCACCAAATCAAAACTGTGTGAGAGTGAGGGACACTACCCTGCTCAAACAAAACCCAAAAGATTAGAGGAAACAGATTAAGTGTCTTGGCTGAAAGAACCACCAGCTACCACAGATTCAGCTCCACATTTTTCACCATCTACTGTAAAGGAAAAAAATCCAAATTAAAGCTTTTTATTTGCTTAAATATTGTTATAAAGCCAGATTTAGTGTGTTTCACCTTTATTGAGCTTGACTCTCAAGGTTCTGGGCAATGGTGATTTAGCAAACCGGAGCGGGGACTCTCTCTACATGTAACGTTTTCTATCCAAATATATTTGGCTGCGGAATGGAGAGTTATGCCTGCAGTGCATGCATAACCTTTAGCTTGTTATTTTCCTAAATGTTTCCCAGTCCAGAAACGGGCGCCTGCAGACAAGTGGATCTTTTTGTTTTTCCTCACTTGTACAAGTTGGTGACGCAGACGAGCTCTCGGTCGTGTAGCTCCAACAGGAAACTGTGGAACTCGTCGCTTTCTGTGGTCTCATCAGCGTGGATTTGTGGAGACTCTTTTTTTGAAGCTCTCCAACATCACCTGGAAAAAAAGGAAATCAATGAATCAATAAGATACACAAAGACAAGTGCAGCAGAGACAAACAACAGCAGGAACAGTGACCTTTTGAGAGCGACAAAGTCCTCTAAAACATCAGATTAAGGAATAATTAACCGCATTAAGTCTGACTGTCTGAATGTGTGTGATCTGTGTCCTTTCATCGAAGAGAAACTAGACTTCTTTAGCATACTGTCTTTATTTTTGAACTCATTCTGTCGAAATAAAAGCGGGTCAATGCCCAAACTCCAGTTTCTCACAGTCCGTGAGGCTTGGGGGACTTTGTCTAAGGGGAGTATATGCAAAGTTGCGTCTAATAATACAGATCGGTTGCAAAAAAAAAATCCTTGTATTGAATATGCCTTGCCAGGAGTCTTGCACATGCCCTGATCTGGATCGAGAATAAATCACTGGAAAAAACAATGTTCATGGTGAGAGGTCAGCTCACTTCTCCGCCGAGATGCTTTGTCCTTGTAAAGCGACAGGCCTATTTCTCAAGCAAAGGGCCTGGTCGACAGGGGAAGGGCTATTGATCATTTGATATATGTTGCTCTGTGAGGTGTCAGTGTCAGTCTTTGTGCATTGAGTAGTTCCTCCCCAGCAATGTCCAACTTATGTGTCCATCTGTCTTCCGGCCATCAATCAATCACCACATTAGGCAAAGACACATTTGACTCCCAACAAGAGCCGAAACAAGAAATACTTCCACTCCCCTCAGAGTTTTCTGTCTCTCCTGCTGAGGACAGAAACACACTCCTCCTCTCTTGTCTCCCGCTCCGTCCTTGTCTCTTTTGAGAGGCTGATTGTCACATTAGTATAGTGTGTCAGTCTAACTCAGTCTTCCTCAATTTATTGCAGAGTCTGTTTATCTGTCCATCACAGCACAGCCTACTGCAGTGAAGTGAATCCCAAACAAGCGAATCAAAAACGCCATCCTCACCCAACATCCCCACACTGGCGCTCCTCTTGAACCCCCTGCAACCCTCCCCCACCCTTCACTCTCCCCCCATTAAGATACTAAATCTGTCTGAGTGACTTTAAAACCCAGGATATCTCAATCTGAGGAATGGCTGTCTGGCACAAAAAACTGGCCGCCTCAAATGCCAGCGAGAGCATCCGAAGGGAGGGAGAGGAAAAGAAGAAATGCACGAGACGGACAGAAAGAAAGATTGTGTGGTAAGAGACAGAGGAAGAGAAAGAAGGGGAGGGAGGGATAAGAGAGATGCTGACATTAAATTGGTGGCGAGACAGATAAAGAGGGAGGGAAAGAAATTGGAGTACAGATGGGCAGAAAAAAAACAGAATAGGAAGCCGCTGGCGAGGGTGACACAGCAACAATGGTAATCAAGGGTTTGAGGATGCAAGTTACAATGGGCAAAATATTTACCGTGGCTAGTTATTTACTGATAAATATGTCTTCAGACACGTGTCGACGACACTTTCCACTTAGATACCGTCATGCCCAGAAACACACTTTTCAACTGAAGTGCTGAGAGCAACACTAAACCTCCCACAGATGCTCCATTGACTGCTGCTCTGCCTGGGATCAATACTCCCGGGGAACAAATACGCCACAACACAGACCAGTCGACCAGTAAGGTCACTGTCCAATTGGGCAGATGAGACAGGACCACGTGCAAGGTCACCATCTAATCACAAGACGGAGAAAGAGAAATCTGTGTTCGCAGGTCGTGTTATGAAAAGAAGCTGGTCGGTCAGATCACGAGCGAAATCTGAGGGAAACACCTGAAACAAGGCCCCACTGGACGGAAAACTAAAATTCAGAAGTCAGAGTGGCTGCGAGTTCAACACTTCAACGGTGTCCTTGAGCAAGACACCGAGCCCCCTGGCCGACCCCTATTGATCACTTAGAGATAAGTGAATCAGCTAAACATCTCATTTTTAATGGCTCAGCCCAGCCGTTACATCCTCAATCTAGTTTACAGGCGATAAAGCAGATGAGGCGTTTATGTTTGTTCTCCCTTATAATGAAGGGATCATTCTTGTATTTGCACAGGACAGGGAGATTTGGAGCCGCCATCAGGTGCATGGAGAGCAGAGAAAATAAAATCCCCAAAATCCAATACAAATTAGAGTGAGGAAGCACATCCAAAATGCAAAGGCAAAAAAAACTCGACACATTCTTATTGCCTGGGCATACACCAATAAAAACTTATCTAATATCGAATGCACTCCCTCTCCCTTTTTTTGAGTAGATGCATTGGATTTCTTGGCTATTTGGCTCAGCATTCCTCACACAAGAATTCCACTGGTTTTTCGCCCTCGCTCAGAAATACCAACAAAAACAGTCACAACAGAATAAAAATCCTCGAGCGGGCACGAATCTCAATACGATTTAAAAAAAGGAAAAATCAAAGGGGCTGCTTTTTTTTTTTTTTTTCAGTAACAAGGATCATGTTAGAGAGCGCGCCGGAAACCTGAAATCTGTCTGTGGAATCTGTCTCCTAGGGATGAATCACACACCTCAGCTTGGTTTGGGATTTACAGTGATAAGGCATTTGAAACGCTGCTGTCTGCTGAATGAGAAGCAGAAGATGTTCACCACAGCCCTGTGATCTATTGCAACCCTATATCATCATCTGGCTTTTAGTTCGTAGTCAAATTTGTCTGTGAACACTGAACTCTTTCATCATTGCAAAATTTAACTGAGAACAGTCAGACTCCTTTTTGTGTGTGAACATAATGCTTCCGTAGACTAAGGAGACTAATCCATTGGATATACCTAATAGGATGTTTCAAGCGGATCTCATTCAAGTCCTCTTATCTGCTGCCACGCTTTCTCTTTTGTTTTCATCTGTACCTAGAAGTCATCTTTAATTGAACCTCTCATCCTTGCCCCGAATGCTTTATTTGTTCTTTTTTATAAAGTCTGCAAATGTGCTTAAGTGTTTAAGCAAATTTTACACTTCCAATGTCTGTGCTTTCACGTCATTTTTGCATCAACAGTCTTCCCTTTAAATTCACGTCGGTTCCAGGCTGCTGCTACGCCGCAGACGGGCGACTTGGCCCTGTGACCCCGCTCCTCTCTGTTCCAGACTTTGATGCTGTCTGCTCCGTTGTACCCTGCTGAGCCGCATCATGTTGTGTACCACCTCGAATCGATGTACTTTTGTACCCTTAGATCATCCGCCATTTTCCGGGACGGCCCCTGATTCATGGAGGTCATGACCTCGCTCCACCAGCTCTGGCATATCTTCCCTGTTGTTTTGCATCACTTCCTTTCGAGGCCACAGCGAGGTCTGCGTGACACAATCCTATCATCGCTCCTCTCTGCTTATTCGTCTGTGACGGATTGATGCACAGGGGTAAACAGATCGGGCTACTACAACCCATCCTTCTGGTTACTCCAGTGGAGCAGTGCTGTGTTTCGACTGGGACAGAGACGGCGCCGTATGAGGCCAAGATTGAGCGTGGGGATATTAATGTCTATTGACTAGAGGTAATAGCTTTGCTGAGCCTCGGCCTCGAGGTTGTTCCAATTTAGCCTGTCCTTTAATAGCTCCTGGACACCCTTTCAGCAAATAAATAACATGAGATGGGAGACAGGGGGCCGTAATATCGGTTTAAGACCATATATCTCTATAAACATGCAATCGGACATGCACTCACATCCATGCAAGATCTTTTATCTCCACCTATTTTCTGTCGCACAGTCATTCACACATTCAAAAAGGTTGCTGTTCAGGCTTTCACAGCTTCTGTGAAAGGCACAGGAGCTGCCAGTGTCTAAATTATCTATAACATGAGACCGGAAATAGAAAGCAAGTGGCCGTGCAGCCAGGAAAACCCTGAGATACTGGTGCTGCTCTTCCTGTCTCCTGCACACAGCCAATGGAGCTGCAGAGGGGGACCTATTTACAGACAGGGAGTGTAATCACACACACACAGACAACGGCCGCCTTCACTTCATTTTTCACCTCCTGCTATGTCAGAGTCCGTGAGTCAGTGTGTCTCAGTGGGTCCTTTTTCTCTCTTTTTGAGGAACCAGAGGACCTGATGCCTCTCTGATGGTGGGGTGTGGGTGGAGAGGCGGGTGCAGGGGATGGGGAGGGGAGGTAGGATGGGGGGGGGGGATTACGCACGTCTTACGCACGTCAACCCCCCCACCCCCTTGTCTGTTCGGCTTGCATCTAATAGCGTTTGCGTGGGATCAAGAAAAAAAAAAAAGTTAAATCATCATCACCAGTGAGGAGAGCTGCCTTTGATACACTTGTAATGCAGACATGTTATGTGTTATACAGGCTCGTGTACCCTTTCCATATGGACTGACTGTACATGCATGTCCACTATATGTGCTCGTAACATGTAGCCACCAATGGCAGAATGCTAAAATGTTGGAGGCACAATTAACACACATGTAATATTGATGGGAAACACACACATGCAGCTGGATTCAGGGCACATCCCGCGCCAGTGCACCGTGCGGGATCTGCGGGATCTGCGGGATCGAAGCAGGTACATGGATGACGCGAATAACGCGCATCGCAACACGGAGCCGCGGACGCATCGCTGCCTGCAGGAGCCTACAACAAAAAACATGGGGAATGTCTCCCTACCTTGGCGCTGCAGAAACCACTGCCTCCCTCTCCGTCCGGTTCCCGATTTACGAGCTGCTCCGCTGTTTTAGTCAGATGCGACGCTTGTTAAAGGGGCATTCCGCCCTCCTCCTGTCCGTCCCTCTATCCTCTCGAGCTCCCCTCTCCAGGACGCACCGAGCAAGAAGAAGAAGAAGAGGAAGAAGAAGAAGAAGGAGATGGTGTAGACTGGGAGGGAGAAATGAACAATATGATATCTCCCCTCCCCTCTTCTCCCTCCCGTTTCCTGTGTTCTTCTCTTATATTTTACCCCCTCCTGCTGTTTTTTCCTCCTCTCTATTTCACTATCCCCTCCCTCTCTCTCTCTCTCTCTCTCTCTCTCTCTCTCCCTCTCTCTCTCTCTCTCTCTCTCTCTCTCTCGCTCTCTCTCTCTCTCTCCCTCTTCTATTTTTCCTCCCTGTGCTCTGAATACTAATACTGTGTCTTTCCTCTCACTGCCTCCACAGCCAGGCCAGTGCTAAAGACTGATGTGGGGCGTGCAGAGGGGAGAAGTGTGTGTGTGTGTGTGTGTGTGTGTGTGTGTGGGGGGGGGGGGGGTTAATGGCCACTCTCAGGTTGGGAGGGTGGGTGTGTGTGTTAGTAGGCCCCAGGATCTTGTTTGGTCTTATTAGAGCTTTGATTAGATAATAATACTTCTGTAGATGCCCCTGGGGAGGTGGTGGTGGTGGTGGTGCTGTTGGGAATGGGTTGGTGGTTTTTGGGGGTGGGGGTCACATAAAATGCTTATTTACAGTATCGTGTCCAGGAGACGGGAGGAGGGAGAGGAGGAGAAGAAGAGGACGTGCTGGATGTCGGGCAGTGGAGAGATGGAACGGAGGGGCCAATTTGTTTGGAGCTCATCCAAAAAAGGACATGGATCTTGGCCTGTTTGTATGTGTGTGTGTGTGTGTGTGTGTGTGTGTGTGTGTGTGTGTGTGTGTGTGTGTGTGTGTGTGTGTCCGTGTGTGTGTGTGTGCGTGTGTGTGTGTGTGTGTGTGTGTGCACACCATGGAAACCTGGATGAGAAATGCAGCAGGGTATACAGAGGCCATGATCTAGTTAGAATGAGACAGTCTTATTGGAGTCATGATTAGATTATGATATTCCTGCAGGCCCCATATAAGTAGAGAGGAGGCACATAAAAATGTTTCTCTAGTTTATGGTAACATCACCAGTGGGAGAACGATGACCCTCCGTGGTTGGTCTGGAATAGATTGGGGTATTGTGTCAAAGTGCTTTTCTTTTAAGATAATATAGCCAATACTATTTTCACAAATATGACATCAAAAATGTTTTCGTAGGACGACCCTCCCCTCGACGTTTGTGCTCCCTTCAAGGTGTCACCTATGAAGTCCCCTTCAACCAGAACCTTAACTGAATAAAGCTACCCTGTATATGGTAGACCCATCAAAAGAACAATCCAGCTAGCTAACTATAGAAGATGGACGACACCTCTCCACTTCCTCCCATTGTACAAAAATGGAGCCAAAATATCTCAGACACGGGCGACGCCATCTTACGCTTTTCACGCCATCTGGAGTCAGAGTCTGCACAGTAGTGATCGTGATGTGGTGCCATAGTATCAAAGTCCCATCAATATCCTGTCAATCATGACATTTCACCTTGTTTTGACATGATCTAATAACTAATTACAACCAGACTTATAAGAAACTTGATCCAACATCGATGTGATAACCAGAACCTTAAATGATAGAAACCATTTTTGAGAAAATAATTATTTGATGTGTACTTTGACTTTTTATTTTGGTCCATGTCCCATCTGCTAACATGGAGGAGGCAGGGTTTATGACCTAAACTGCAGCCAGCCATCAGGAAGTGATCAAGATGGTCTAGCTTCACTTTTGGAGAGCTGTTTTCCATCTGAATAGACAGTCTATGATAACATTGTTAGCCAAGCCCTGCTATGCTGTGTCTAGCCCAAAGACTGTAATAAAATAAGGTCTAGTGGCAGTATTTCTGGTTTTACAGTTTTGTCTAAAAAACATCCCATCGCATAAAAGGGATGAAAATTAGCGAGACCACAGAGCCATTTTGCTTTGTAAACTTTGAAAGGGCCAATGGTCACAGGAATGTTTGGATCACAACACACACAGAGGGAATGCAAATTGATTCTTTGGTCAGGACCATTACCCCACCATATCTTTACATAGGAATTAGCCACTAGTTGCCATAAAATATGGTATCCCTCAGGGCTCCCTTTGATGTCACTGTCCAATAAAATGAGAAGAACTCAAATTCAGCCGCAGTTGAATTTGTACAGTAGATTGGGCAGTGAGAGGATGTAATATGAATGTAGCTTTAATTTCCATATGTCAAATTAGGAATCACATCACAATCATAATCAAAGAAAAAAATTCAATTTATCAGCCAAGATAATCAGATGGTCTGTGGCCTAATGGGGGGTAATCCTTCGGGTTAATGAATTAAAACCATATGTGAACCCTTGAATTAGTGTTTCTACTCTGCTTGCTTTTGATTCTTGTTTTACATGTGATGTATAGCTGATGTTTCCAGGATCACCAATCATTGTCGGCATTCCCTCATTTGTTACCGCGCTGCAGATATTTCTCCTTAAAGCTACTCCAGGTCCCGTTGTTTCACTGCACAGAAAAATAAGTCGTTGGCCAGTGTCTGTAAGAACAAAAAGCTTGCGCATTATTAATTTTTAGTCAAACTGAAAAGTCCTCCAACTGTGAGTTTTGTTGTCAAGATAGAGGCATGCACTTTCATATTTAAAGCCAGCTTACTGATGAATTAATCATCAAAAAACCTAATGGGGCACACAACACAGAGAACATCCAGGCCTTATTAAAAATGCTGCTATGGTAATTTGACATGCATTTGGCTCAAAAACTATAATATAATCACATTTTAAAAAATGGCTCTCAAACTGGGACTTACTCATATAAATACATGCAACAGAATAAGGCACACTTTTTTGAATTAGCTTAAGTAAATCTAAATTAAAAGACAGAAATGAACATAAGAAAGATTTAGAAAAATGTTTGGAATCCATTGATGACATATCGGGAGAATTCAAGATCTTCCTACTTAGCTTTTATAGCGATCAACATTAGAGTCTTTATCAGGCTGACAAAATAATAGCAGTGTCGCTTCTGATATCTAACAATTACCAAATGGACAAAATTATATCTTCAGAATCTCTTAGTGTGATAATTTATTACACAGACCACATAATAATATATTCTCTGCCCCACTTTTCACACTGACAAAGATGATAATATCTTGTCCATCGATGCATATTTCCCCCAAAGAATTAAGCAGGAATGGGTTGTGGCAGGATATTATTGTAAAATTGAAAAAGAAAAAAAAGAAATGTACAAGTCCTTCGTAGCTCGATGAAGTAACATCTCATAATTATGTGTCACCCTTTTTTTCATCAATGTGAAAACAGTGTTGGCAAGGATGGAAAAAAGCTGTGTTTGGAACCCTGCAGCGAGCGATGATTGACTGATGAATGACAGTAAACAGAGACCTCTGTTAGCTGTCACAGCAGGGCATAGAGGGAGGCTGAGACGCACAACAGAGGTGGACAGGGTGCGTAGAGAGGAGACCAGGATACAGAGGAGAGGAGAGGAGAGGAGAGGAGAGGAGAGGAGAGGAAAAGAGAGGAAGGAAAATTAACCAGATGCGACCGAGAGAGGAGAAAGTAAAAGCTCGGCCGGGGGCAGCAGCTACTGTCAGCCCAGAAACCTTGTTTCCTCTAAAACAAGCTCCAGCATGACAATATCTCGCGTATATGGGGCAAACTATCCCCTCTGACAAGTGCATACAAAAGACACTTTGGCACTTGTTTTACACACACACACACACACACACACACACACAGTAAAGCACTGAGGGGAGATACATCTAAACATCACAACACATGTGCCGATATATTAGAGGTAGTAGACCAAGCGATGCTGCAGGGGAGAGGAGCCCACAGAGAAAGATTAAGAGCGACTTAGACTTTTGTTGTTAACAGCAGAAGGCACAATGTTATTTTAATGTTGAAGTTGCAAAATGTATCAAAAGGTTATTTGCGCAACCCATAAGAAAAAAAAAGAGCATTAAGGGGTCTCCAATGTCCCCCAATTATTTTTCACACTGACTTCACATTATAATTTTATGAGATAACAAGAACCACCAAACTGTTTTATGCCTCCACCAACTAATGCAGTATCGGTCTACATACATTTCTTTTCCAGACCCATATGTGGTCACTGTGACCTTTGACCTGTGAAAGTGGATAAATTCATCTTTGAGTTCAAAGTGACTGGGTGTAATTCAAAGAAATTCCCTGAAGGCAGACTTGAGATATCAAGCTCAAGAGGCCGAAAACATGTTTTGTGAGGCCACCATGACCTTGACCTTTGACCTCAGTCAGTTTATCTGTGAGTCTTAGTGAACATTTGCGGAAAATGTTATCAGAATTTCTCTGACCATTCTTAAGGTAACCTATTTACAAGGCAGAAAGGGTTTGTAAGGTCACAGTGACCTTGACCTTTGACCTCCAGATTCTAATCGGGTCATCCTTGAGTCCAAGGTTGCGTTCAAATAGTCCATTTTGATAGGAACCTTGATAACTGAGTGAAATGACCTGGAGGTATTTCAGCATCCGCCATTTTAAGAGCTGTTCGAATTTATAGTTCACAACATCATCATCACAACTAAACACAAATATTAAAGTTATTTCAACCCCTTGACTGTGGAATGGACACAATCTTTTTTTTCTCCACTTATACAATGTTTTCTCCTCACATTATTATATTATTTCAACATTTCAGTCCTTTTTGTTTAATTTTTTATTAAATCTGTTTTGTTGTTATTTACCTGTGAGTAAGTGATGGATACATGTTCCCTCTGTATAAACTGAACTGCCATTCTATTTTGGACAGGAAAGTGTATTATAACTGTCAGCACACAGCCTACAGCACAGAGTACTGTACATTTTGTGCATATCTTCTGATATAAATAAAGTTAGAATTTAAAAAAAGGATTTTCTCTGCACAGTGGTTCTCCTTTCCTAGTTGCTTACAGCTTCTCCTTCACATCGTTCCTTGACCCTGTGAGATATTCCATCAGGGTCAAGTAATAGTAGTTAGGAATAGAGATTATTTTGACTTTTTGAACACCCCCCAAGTGAATGATGAACATGAGGTCACCCTGACGTCTCAACTAGTTTGTTTATGGATGCTCATAACAAATTTAAATAAATTCCCTCAAGGTTCTTATCAATTCATCTTTGAGAAAGTCCACCAGGTGTTCTTGTGTTCACAAGACACAAAATGTGTTTAGCAATAGCAAACGTGACCTTTGAACACCAAAATCTAATCAGTTCATAGGTTTAACAATCCCTGGTGAGAAATTATTTTAGCACAGAGCTGCAGGGGACCAAAACACACCAGGTTGTCTATTAAGGTTAATGGTGGTACCAACATTTGTAAAACCCCAGCAGTTTGCCAAACTAAAGTTTTTTTAAGACATGCCTCAGGAAAAATGTCAAGAGAGGGGACTTCTCTTCCCTTCGTTTATCCTCAAGGCTGCACTTCTCCACAGGCCTGGTCTTCTTTAGGGTAATATTTCCTTCGGGGAGACAGACAGATCCTTTACTGCTCAATTTGACACCTGTTGTTACCTAAAGCAGTAAAAGTAAAATGAATAATGCATCCTCCCTGACAAAGGTTGAGATTAGCTACCTCTGTGACACCAGCCCACAGACTCATTGCTGGTTATTGCCACATTACCTCACCTTAGCAGCTCAGTGGGGACAAGGCTCTGTCAGATGGCACTGCCAGCTTTCTTTCTACGGAGCTCTTAGGACTTGCATTTGTATGATGGTCACCTCAAAATATTAAAGCAGTTAAAGGGTAAAAGAAGAGAACTACTTGCACTGTAACAGGGTAGATTCTGCACAAGGATCCAGAATAACCAAATGTATAACTGTGGAATAAAAACAGAGAGGGATTTATTTCATATGAGCTCCAGGGGTCTAGATATAGGTACTTCATGATTTTCCCATGATCTTCTTATTTTAAAGGTTTAGCACAAACATGATTCAGGATCTGTGCTTTTATACTTTATAGTTAAAGGAGACATATTATTCTCATTCAGGTTGATAATTAGCCCCTGTCTCTTTAAGGCCCCCTTAACTTGAGGAACTTTACACAAAAAACCTATACAGCACAATAGAGGTAAGAAACACTGAAAAAGAATCATATGTCTGTTATAATACAAACTTCCTGTAGTTTGATTTGTGATGTCATTCCACACAACAGTACTTTTCTGCGGTTTTTGTTCTTACCTTTATCAGCCGTGTTCCCTAACTTGATACCATGACTCTCACCAGAAGAAGGGGGCGGGGGGTGTCCCTCTTGGCAAAGCAAGAAAAAGGAGAGAGACACAGACATCTCTTTCAGATCAGTGTGTATGCTCTGTCTTGTCTTGCCAAAGGGGACAGACAGTCAAGTTGCCCATAGCTCACCAAGTTTTACTCTCTCAGCAGCACCAAAAAAACAAAACATCGATTGCATTTAACTTCTGCCAGACCGAATCCTGTGGTCAAACAATAGAACCGTATTGCTGTTCCTCAAATAGTAATTATAAGACTTAGAAACATCTCAAAATTAGATTAGAATATAACAGGATGAAAACTTGAGACTTGGCTGGTAAGAATTAACAGTGAATTTAATAATATATAATAAAAGAAAGCTTACAGGCATTGTTGGAGGCAGACGGGCCGGGAAACAGATGGACAGTGGTTTCAACACTTCTCAGGTAAAACTCAGGAACCACAGAGTGAAATGGGAACATCAGGGAACTGAGCAGACAAAAGCAGAAAAAGAGAGAACAAGGAGCACTGGACTAAATACACATGGGAGGTAGAGATGACTGAACACAGGAGAAACACGTCAGGATGGAGCAGACAATCACAGAGGAGGGAGACAAGGGACACGTTCAATCTCAAAACATTTTGCTCTCTTTTTCCACAGTTTGTGTGTCTAACAACAGGTTCACTTGAACCAATGTTAGACAGGCTTCAAGGTACATTTTCTATCGTTCGGTGGGTGTGTCAAATAACTCCTGGATCTGCCCCGTGATCCGGAACCACAGCCAAATCTGAATGGGTTGTTTCCTGAGCCATACCCTATCCTTTCACCTTCCAAGTGTCATTGTAATCTGTCCAATCGTTATTGTGTAATCCTGCAAACAAGACGAAAACATGACCTCCTTGACAGAGATAAAAATCCAAATCAAAGATCAAATACAAGGAAGTAACAATTCCAACGCCCAAAGTTCTGAAAAGCAAATGTCTCGACTGTTCCCAGCGACTCCCTGTCCTTTCTCGGGTTCATGTGTTTGCTCATTAAGTATAACTAGTTCCAACTAGTTAAGTGGGGATTAGGCAGTTATTGTTGGTGTCAGAATTGCAGTTGCATAAGGAATAAAAAAAGGCTAGTTTAATAATTTGAAGTCAAGTGAGTGGACTGGGCCTTTAAGATCAGGCGTGATACTGCTCACACTGTAGACACTGTATGCTGCATGATATATCTGATTGCAAATGCAGCCACACACATCAGCAATAAATGAGCACAAACAAGCCACTTAATTTGAGAGTTTATTCGATTTACTCCAGCTTAATCCGATAAATTAAGTACTTGTTTGTTTAATATAAAGTTTGAAACTTAAGTCCAAAATTAAAAAGAGAGTCTGTCACACGCAGCCCACTCTGCCCTATCACAGTGTTACGCTGTATTGGCATTTCCTGTCTCATGTGATTACATGTCGTCTGTATGTATTTGCACTTTCTTTTCCAAAAGTCTTCTCTGATCATCCTCAAGCTCATCATGATGACTTGTTACCATGACAACTCTCTCATAGGAACAATCGCCCACCTCTCTCTCTTCCTCTCTCTCTCTCTCTCTCTCTCTCTCTTTCTCTCTCTCTCTCTCTCTCTCTCCCTCATGCTCTCCTTCTTTCTCTTCTTCACTCACCATCCCTCTCTCTTTCCTCTATTGCTCTCCATTGTCTCTGACACCCCCTCACCCATGAGCCGCTGCCATCCCCCACTTTAATTTCTCATCAGAGGATTCAATGCTTTCAAGATTTTATTCTTTCTTTCTCTCTTTCTTACTCTCTTTCTTTCTTTCTTTCTTCCTTCCATTCACAGTTGCTGGCAAAGAACCCCTCCAGCAGTCTCAGTGAGTCCAGCCTCTCAGCCGGGCTCTTCGAGGAGTAGGGGGGGGGGGGGGGGGGGGGATTCTTAGCCTGCAGCAGTGTGGACAGGCCCTGCACGTGGTGTGTTTGCGGGTCAACCTCAAAGTCCTCTGGTGAACCCCAGTGGCCAGAGTACACAGGGCTGTAGAGTGTGAAGAAGGTGAAATGGAGCTTATACCACCTGGCATGGCTGCCACTGGGGCAGCATGCTGTTTCTGTTGCCAGTGCATTTTTATGATGTGAGTTTTGAGCGCTGTATGTCCTGAGTGTTGTAGAGTGTGCAGAGAATTTTGAATCCAAATTTGCCCTTCACAAATAGAAAATTGGTGAGACAGCAATGAGTTTCAAATAGCATACAGATGTGGGCCACTAAAGGCAATGATGTGGCACTTCTGGCTTGTAACCCAATGGATATGAACCAAAAGCGGCCCACTTGTAAAATAACAAATGTGGACCTGATATCCCAAAACAAATGTCAAATATTGTCTCCTCCAAGTGTAATTGGGATGTGAACACTAAGTGGCCCATGTCAGAAATGGTGACTACGGCCCAAATATAACCAAAAATAACTCGGGCTCTCTGGCACTTTTGGTTGACATGCGTTCAGAATTTCCATATCTCATATCTCATTTACTTTTAGCAGCTACAGTCAATACATGCATTTGTATCAAAAAGGGATAGTTTTAGTTAGTATTAGGCAGTAACTAGCATTGATAACCCCATAAAGAATCATCATCAACTTTACAGTTCCCCTCACCTGGAGATTTATAGTAACTTTCAGATCATTAAAGGACTGAAAAGCTACTAGCTGGTGCATTTAGCAGCGTAAGAGCCAGATGTTTCCCTCAGGATTTAACGGGGACCGGAAACAGAGCTAACCGCTGTTTGATGCTGAACAGGTCCGGGTACAGTTGGATTTTTATTAGCCTTTTACCTTCAAAACACCTAGAAAACGGCAGCATGAATGGGGTGAGTTTGATTTAAAACAGTAAAGTTTATGGGCCAGGCGACTATAAAACTCCTCAACACTGAGGCTAGCAGCAGATTCAGGTGATAACTCTGCAGGGTCATTACTATGGCGACCCCTTTTACATTGTCAAATCATTTTCACATTGTCATTGAACACATTGTTATTATTATCAGTTTAAAAAATATCTGTGGCCTCAAGTTTACTTATTTGTTGAACTCGCATTTACTTGTAAGTCAATTGAACTGTCCTGAATTTAACAAATATCCTCTAGTACTTCATTTGATTGATGATAGTTGAGTGGCGCTGCAGATCTCTGCGACCCTCTGACAGGACAATGTATATTTTGTGTCAGTCAATGATTTGATCTCTTTTATGAATATTTCGAAGGCTGCAAACATCAGCTTATAAGGTGGGAGAAAAAGTTCGGACTCACTGAAGCCTATTTTGGCTTGATTTTAGAGCTATTTTGAAATGTACAGCGCTTCATTTCTTATCGTTTCACTGTTTCTTGTGTTGTCTCTCCAACATTATTAATGTCTCATCCAGTCCTGTCTCTTTTCTTGGCATATCACAAGGTTTGCCGGTGTGTGTCTGTGTATGTGTACTATTGTGAGTATTGTGTTTTCCACCTCACTCTTTCCCATTTTTTACCACAGCGCTCCACACACCCTGAGGACAGCAGCAGCCCCAGACCAATTTTTTTTCTTTTTGTCCTCCCTTGTTCTACGGTGACACACTATAGTCTATATTTCATGTCACTCCGGCTAAACTGCTCTGCTGTTGAGATGTCCACTTTAAAGCTTGATGCACTCCTTGTGTATGGATTTGACTGCCATGCCAGCAAAGCACTTTGCCTTGAGAGAGGAATTAAACCCCCAAGGTTTTTCTATGATGGATTAAATAGGGAGGGGAGCCTAGAGGGCCTGGCTCCTGGGAGGGGCACTACCCAAATATAGAGAACCTGCCAAATGCCAACAGGGTGTGGGCGAGGAGGCTGGCCTCTCTGATGTGTGTGTCTGTACATGTGGGTGGGTGCTTGCATGCACCATGAGGATTTCTACAATGTGTGTGAAGGAATACATATGCCTGGTCTTGTGTCCGTGTACATTAGCTTGTGTGCATATGATATACTGTATGTGCAGAATCAGGGGGTAAAAAGGAAGTAAATGTGTTTAAAAAGTAAAAAGCTACAATAAAATAATAATAAATAATAATAGTACTAGATTTGCAGAAAATAAATTGAAAAATGTAACAAATCAAATGTGCAAAAATTATGTCAAAGATAGAATCGCAGGAGCTTAACAGTTATTTAACAGGGAATTAATCATTATATTCTATAGTGAACTAAATGACGTGTAAATTTGGTCAGTAGTAAATAACAGTAGTTTAACAGCAGTGTAATGATGGAGCTGTGCATAAGTAAAATGATTTACAGTTACTAACTCTGATGTAACTGGATCTAATGAATTTGAATGTGGTTTCATAAGGAGGCTGTTGGGCCTTGGCAGAGGCACGCACATTCTAGTTTAATCATGAGTGTTAGCAAACAGCCCAAAATGGATGATTTGTTAAGTTTCAAATTCACAATATTACAATTGTGCATCAAACTTACTCATCTGTGTCTTTCAGATGTTCAGTTCAGGGTGGGTGAAGCGACAAACAGCAGGTATTGCGCTCACTGCCGCTATGAGGCAGGGACAGGGAATTACACCGGAATGGGAATTCCAAAGACTCAGAGCAGAGCCGAGCGAGAGCCAGAGGAAGGTTTTTGTTTGCTACGTCTCACATGTTTTGTTACTCAGGCTAATGAGCAGCAATTAGACAGCAGCCAATTAACTGTGGCCACCAGACTGAGACCGAGGGAAATGAAAAGAGGAGGAAGGAGGAAGTGAGTGAAGAGAGATAGAGAGAGCGGGGAGCTGAGGAAAGAAGGGAGGGTGATATATGGGTAAATGACCTAGGAATCACGAGTGCTGATATCTGTCAGAGATGTGTGTGTTTTGAGCAATTGAGAAATGAGTTGTGTGTGTGTGTGTGTGTGTGTGTGTGTGTGTGTGTGTGTGTGTGTGTGTGTGTGTGTGTGTGTGTGTGTGTGTGTATGTGTGTTTGTGTGGGTGGGTGGTCCACTTATTACTCATGTTGTAGGGACCTAAGTCAGAATTTTCTTTTTCATGGGAACAAAAAGCGAACCCACTCAAAATAGATCATTAACTTTAAAGGAGAGACACGTTTATGTTAAGGTTAAGGTTAAGGTTTAGGTTGGGTTAAGGTTGGGTTAAGGGTTAGTGTTATGCAAGTAGTAACTGGATTTGAGTAAGTAAATCAATATAAGTCAATGTAACGTTGTGTGTGTGTTTGTGTGTGTGTGTGTGTGTGTGTGTGTGTGTGTGTGAAAGAACCATCTGAGGTCCTAAGAGTCAAATTGGAATAAAACATAATAATTTTAATTTAAAACTGATTTCTACTCACTAAATATATATTTTTTCTAATGTTGAGAGAATGTGTGTTTTACTCACAGGTCACCAGAAGTTGCCCTGGGCCTCTGATTTACTGATCACAGTAAGTCGTCCATATCATTACTAAAGAAAGAAGTTTCTCTGTTGTTGAGAGACAGGAAGTAGTTCAACTGTTACCTATTTTGTTTTAATCCAGCTTTACCCAGTGCTGAATGGATCCAGTGAGCTCCAGGACAGGAGAGCATTCGCCAGTCTCCTCAAAGTCCTCCTGCAGACTGACCCAAAGAGGAGGCTCCCACCAGAGAGGGGTCTCTCACACCCTTTCTTACAATGGTCCACCTGATGGATAACATGGAAAGCCCATAGTAAGTAACTGGTCTCAGTCGTAGTTGTATTAATGGAATGAGTTGTTGATTGATTGTTCACTGACTAATCAGCTGATTTCTGTTTTTTTCAGTTTAATGGATTGTCTGGACAAAATAGAGGTCTTAGATTTGGATGACGACAATAATGAGAACTTTTGCTCCGATAGTCTGGCTGAGGAAGAGCCCAGGGTGGAGGAGGCTTCATCTGTACCACATTCAGATGACTCTTCTCTCCTGTGACAGTGTTGAAGACTTGGTTAACCCATGTGATGGGACTGCAGCTGCAGACATTGATGACACAGGCTCAGCTGCAGAGGAATCAGCTGAGAGTCACCACGTACCAGATTCAGCTCACAGCTCTGTGAAGAGACTCTTCCGGCCAAAGTCAGCAGTCTGAAGAGATCAGGATGTTTTTGGGCAGGGTTGAAAAGAGTGTAAAGAGAGTGTTCAGAAACAAATGAACCGAGATGACGGACCAGTGTAAATAGTGTAAATAGTATAAATAGTGCAAATGAAGTGTGAAGTAACATTTACATGTTGTTTTGTTTCACCAATTATTTAAAAACCTTTAGATACACATGTGTAATATTGAAAAAAAGAGGACAAATAAAATATCTTAATACAGTTACCTTCCGATGTGTTTATTTCTAAGTAAATGTCTATTTGAAGAAAGGAAAAGGGATTAATGTAAATATTTTATATCTTGATTCCAGTCTGAGGTCCTGAAGGTCAAAATGGAATAAATAATAATAGAATAACTAGTTTCTACTCCCTAAATATTTTTATCTAATATTGAGAGAAAAGGCCCAAGAACACACCCTCTCCCCACTTGAATGTGGCCGCATGAAAAAGAAACAAACAACCAAACAAACTTCAAGAATCCATGTGGTCCAGTAAACTGCTCCAAAGTCTGGTTAACTGAGTTTTTCCTTGGTCCCACCTTCTTACTGGCTGCGTTCTTTTTTCTTTTTTGAACAATGTTCATTGTTTCACAGTTTCTTTATGTAGAAATTCCAAAGAGTTGTGTAGCCCTGCCTTCATAAACACATGCCGCTGCAAACACCTAGATTCACTTGGGGAGCTGTGTAGGCTCATGTCACATAAGTGCTCTACATGACCATCTGGCTCTCACTGTCAGACTGGATGCTGAACTTACGGTTAACTCTCTCGCTGCCAGCATCTCCCTCACATCCTCACAACACACACATACAACACACACACACACACACATGAATACATGCCACACTGTTGTTGTCACTGTGGACAGCTGAAGACAAAGGCATCCTTGGTCAGTGCAAACTGAAAAAATGTACACTTCAGGCCACAGAATCAGAAATATAAATGATTAATGATACATTGATGGAGACGCTGTGTGATTCTGTATCTCCTCTGGCAGACACTTCGCTGACCAGATTGTGTATCTGCTCCAGGCTGCTGATAAGAGAGCAAATGGTTAATTTTTCATTCTGACTGCTGATGCTGTGTTCCAGCTGAACTCCTTGGAGAGTCACTCTCTATCACTCTCTCTCTCACACACACACATACACACACCTATAAAAATACACTGAATTGTAGTGCTTGCCGAGTAGTCCGCTGCCCTCTCTTTAATTAGGCTAATTGAAATGCGAGAATAACCATTTTCTTGATTGCTCATTATTTTGGGGCAGTTTGAGATGAAAAGCATCCTACACACATGCAGACGCCAAGAGAGGCGGACTCTCCTCTCTCCTCAGATTACCCCGCTGTCTCCTGCAGATGAATGTGGCCAATGCAGGCCAGGGCCTAAAGTCTCCTTGCTCGCCCTGCCCTGCCCTGCCCTGCCCTGCCCTGCCCTGCCCTGCCCTGCCCTGCTCTTGTGACTCCCTGCACCTTTGGCATTCTAGCTGCAGCTTCACCTCTGTGAGTCTACCCCCCCCACACACACACACCTCTGGCCTTAGTGTTGTTTAAGCAAGAGATTCAAGTAGGATTTCCAGATGTCCTTGAGACAAATGGTAAGAGACAGTTTGTGCTTAAGTGCTCTTGGCAGGTCTGCAGGTGGTAAGGTGGCTTCGCCTATGTTCTTGCTTACTCTCTAAACCCCCGAGCAGGCCCGCTTGTGGCCCTTAGCCGTGGCAAGAGCTTCCCTCGGGTACCTTATGGGGAGAAAGGGGTATTTAAAGGAGAAAGTAGGAAACAGTAAAGCACATCTGGAGCAAGGAGCTGGGGGAGTGTTTGTGTGTGTGACTGTGTATGACAGCCTGAGAAAATGTTCATATGTTTTGTGTCTCCCTGACAAGGAGGTGAGTCATCCCCAGAACACACTCAGACACACACACACACACACAGTATATAGTCTCATATGCACTCACGCATACACATCCAGTTCTCGACCAGTCTGCACGGGGGCAGATCACATGCTCATCATTAGCTCTGCAGAAGCGAGTGCAGCAGTGTGCAGTAATATTCGCCTCATGATGTTACTTCAAACATTCATCACATGTACACATTATACACACACGGAGTCATTTGCCTTCGAGGAGCTATGTGATTTCCTCATTAACTTCTCCAAACGTAATGAGTCATTGAACCGAGTTCTGTGGCTCTGTTAATTATGGCCCCGCTCAGCAGCGCTCTCCATGGCAACCTAAAGTTCTGCCTGTCACCACATGAGAGATGAGGGAATAAAGACGTTTTCCCATTACGCTGTCACCCCAGTGCGCACAAATGCATTTCTCCTCCACAGGCCCGCCGAGGGCCGCGCTGCTGATCTTTTAGCTCCCTCTGCTGGAGGAGAATAACACGGAGCTGGTCGTCCTCAGCATCAGGATGCAGAACATGTCAACTTGACCTCAGCAGCACAGCGGCTGATGATGGAGCCACATCAGCATATACAGCAACATGTCTGGCTTCATGAACAGTAGGAAAGGGAATAAAGCTGAGTATGAGGGTGAGAGTGAGTGTCCACATGTTGAGGTCAAAGGTCAGTGGCATCAAAGTGAATATCGTGAGATCATTAACATGCAAATTAGCTGTGTAGAGTCATTATATATATATATGTAGTGTGTGTGTGTGTGTGTGTGAGTGTGTGTGTGCGTGTTTATTTCGCGACGACTGTAAAAAGTGAGGTTTGGTGAGGGACAGCCAATGACTGTAAATAAAGATGGACGCAGGAAGGCTCCCCAAAAGGGAAGCCAAAGCAACTTGATTGCCCCCTGGTGGTTGGCTGCAGTGTAGGTTTTGAATCACCATCTCCATGTTAGCAAATGGGACATGGACCACACAAACAAAAACATCAAAGTGCAAGTTAAATCGATTTTTCTCAAAGATGGTTTCCGTCATTTTAGGTTGTTCTTATCTCATTGATGTTTGTTGAGTTCATGTTTCTGATTAGTTTGGTTCTTATTTGTTATTTGATGATATAAGAATGAGGTGAAATGTCATGATTGACAGCTGAAACTGACTCGTGATTGGTCTACTGATGGGATCTCATTACCGCGGTTCCATCCCCCGATCCCTACTGCACAGGCTCTGGCTCCAAATGAGCTCCAAGATGGCTGTGTTTGTACTTGGGACATCTTAGCTTCTTTTCTATATATTGGAAGGAAGTGGAGAATATTTGAAGCATTATTTATTTATTTCAAATTATTTATTAAGTTATTTGATGCAATAAAAATGTCATTGACAGCTGAGACTGACACACGATTGGTTGAGCGTGCAGCAAAACAGCACTAGAAATGATTTGTTCCTTATCTTGCATTATTTTAATTGTTTTTTATATTTGTCGATTAAAAACAAGGGTCAGTTTTGTTCTGCCAGGCTCAACTTCCAAACACTAAGTGTGATGGCTCTGGATGGCAGCGTACTTCCTGGTAATAATCTTTTCCTTTTAAAGGGTTCTGTGGACCAGAGCCAAGACATAATACAGTCTACACCTTAACAGACCTGGCAGAACACTTCATTGCGGGAAACAAGCACTCAGGTCGTGGACTCGGTTTGTCATTCCCCATAAACGTGCTCGTCTGCTTGTTGAAAACAAGATGAAGGATGACTCTTGACAAACTGACTTTTTCCCCCACTTGCCAGTCGACCGCCGCCTGTGGCCTTTGTGCCACTTCTCCCGCTAAAGTGCAGTTTAAGGTGTCATGAGGGCTTTATTCATCGGTGAGAGTCGGTTTGATGGATGTTCGTGGATGAATCTGCCTCTGCGTTTCTCACAGTGTGCAACTATCACTGAGTGCAGTCGGTGAATGTAAAAGTCAAATGATCCTGAGGGGACGTGGTGTCTGTTCTTCTCTTATAGTTGATAAACTGACAAAAAGGTTGACAGCAACTGAAATATTGTCAAATTTAAGTCTGTTGACAGTATATCAGGTTGTTTTGCTCATTATATTGACTTGTGCAAATCAAAAGGCAGCTAATTTATTCCTTCAATTCGATTTTCTCTTTTCTTTACCTTCACCACACTCAAACACAGTGTGTAGGAAAGTATTAATGTGGTCACACTTTCCATTGAAGATCCTGGGAAGATACGTTCACAAGAAAAGGGACTTGCAAGGATGTTGCTAGTTTATTTAACCATCTTTTACAGCTGTGGGAATAAACTCAACTTAACAAAAGTCTTTGACAATATAAATTAGTGTGGCAATAATGGAACAAAACCAATTCTCTGCAATATTTGTTTATTTTTCACACTTCATTGTATAGTACAGGTTATAAAGAAATACATTATAATCAATACACAATACCATCAGTATCAAAAAAACAATTGAGGACAGTGACAATGTCAAAAGGTGTCAACCTATAAGCAGAGTTTTAGTTCTTCATTCAACTGTTTGGAAAATGACTTTGCTGTACAGATTCAGGTTTGAGTGGAGAAGCTATGGAACAAAACGGCACACTCCCTGTTCACCTGCGAACCACTGAACACAGTAAGGCAAATTTAGCCACAGGGTAAAATCCCCAGCTCCCTATTGGACAGAAATAGGATTTGTTTGCATCAAAATGATTGATAAAAACAGATTAAATCACTTTGTGGAATCTGTGTTCTCCATCTTCCTGTCTTTTGTTAGAAATAGCTGCATCACAGGGCAGGGCTTCAGCAGAGTACGTCTTTGTGGTTACAGATAAGTCTCTGTCTGCTGCAAGCAAGAAAACTGTCATCAGGTGAGGAAATTCCTTCCAGGTTGACATCATTATCTCCCTTGCTGCTGTGGAAACATATTCCTACATGCCCCTGTCAGCTTGTATTTACAACAAAAAGGTTCCTTGGGTGCGTAGAGTAGAAAGTGAATATACCAAGATTTAGCATTGCACTCACGCACTGGTATAAGGCCTTGTGCTTGGCTGATGGCCATGTGTTGATATCAGGCTGCATATGACTCTGTGGTGGCATCATTGAGATAAAGAGCAGCATTTGACCTGGACATAGTTCCCTTGACACAGACACAAGGCTTAAGTGACTGTGTGTGTGTGTGTGTGTGTGTGTGTGTGTAATAACATCCACGGGCAGAACTAGGACCGGACAGACGATGATGGCATGGTGATTCAACAACTCCCCTTTTGTCTCATTCAAACAAACACACACACAAATTCATTCTTTCCACCACAGGTTCAAAAACACTTCTGCTTGTGTAACAGTTGAAAATTTTATTTCCAAAACAAAACAGTTTGCGAAAAGAAAGTGTTCTTGGGGAATATACATGACAGATAGGCACAGCACATACAAGGATACAGAAGAAGGCTATATGGACAAGGGCAAGGCAAACCCTGAATTTTACTTTTGGTAAAGCAACGTATGATTAGATATTACACACAGACAGGAAAACTATTTGTTCCCCTTAACGCATCTTAAAGGAACAGTCTGACATGTTCAAAAATATAATTGTTTGGCGTCTGCTGAAGAAGAGTGACCAGTTTCCTCTGGAAATATCCTGGACAGAGATTACTTTGAGGGGGGTGGGGGTGGGGTTTGAAGCTGAGACTGTATATAAAGCTGGACAATGTCTCTCCACTTCCTTCCACGTTTTGGTCCATCCTCCATCCATTAACATAGAGGTGGGATTAATGACCTATACTGCAGCCAGCCACCCGGGTGTGATTGAGAAGCTGTTACGTCCCTTCTGGGAGCTGTCACATAGTTCATCTTTATTTATGGTTTTAATTTGAAGCACATTTCCTTCATATTTTAGTTTTTTGTCCTTAGGGGCCAACGCATGTTCACACCTCCAACCGACATGGAGCCCCATGATTATTTATTTGGAGTTATGATCCTGGATCTCTGATAATTGTAGGTTGATTTATTTCTTTAAATCCTGTTTTGCTCTGCACTCTCTGGGGGAAACGTCTCGTCTCTCAAGCTGCTAAATGCTCCTGTTTTGTTCACCAGGTAGTTTCTTACTGTGCCAGACTGCTTTTTGTTGCTGAGAATATAGTGTACTGGGGCATGTTTATGGCTTTCTTGATGAAATCGGCTGCTTGCTGCAGATGAAATCGAGGTCACGAGAGCAGTGGGAGCGAACCAAAACAATAGCCCCAAGGCAGGAAACCAAATCATCCAATAAAGCTCCACAGAGCTGAAAGGAGCTGCAGCGTTGGGTGATAATTCTTTGGGTTTGCAACAAGGATCGGGCTCTTTCACCCCTTCCACATAAAAGTATTACACTGACAAATTGTTCAAGTAATATAACATGAGTAAAATATTGATTATAACAAACTATAAACTAAGAAAGAGAGTCCCTGGAATGTGTTGATGCCGTTACACAAGGCTGCAGTTATTTTCTGTACTTGGGATGAAATGGACATCCTTTTTTTTATCTACAGCTGCTTTCAGACAAGCCAAAACTACAGAGAATCTGACAGTCTCCGGAGGGCTGTATGTGAGAATGCAAATGTCAGAGAATCTGGACTTTCTCCAGAGTTTCTCCAGCCAGCCCGGGTAAGAATTCAGCAAAATGAGCCAATGTGATAACACAGCAGAGGATTCTCCGGAGGTATCACCTCAAGTGAGCGTGATGACGTTTCTAACGAGAGGCCGACGCAAACAAATTAAAATAAATAAATACAAAAAACCTCATACCTCAGGATTAAAAAGTGGTGCCACGGACGTATAAGACAGACCAAGATGTGAAGAAAGCTTTAGTGGAAAGAGCCGATGCTGGTGTTGATGTAAACAAACACACGTGATCTCCACAGTGGAATTAATACTTTACATCCTGCCTCTGCCTGCTTGCACCATCCCAAAATGGACAATCTCCAGCTAGGTTTGAAGTGAAAGGGAAACTGAAGAAAGTCCAGATCCAATTGTGCGGACATCCTCAAGAGTTCATGTCTTAAAATGGCTCGACTTAGAGCGAAACAACAAACAACCACCTTCCTCAACATTTCAGCCTGTTCCTTTAAAACACAGAAACGCAGGTGTCACAGCTGACTGACTCCACTCATGCAGCTGCTTCAGATTCATTATAAATCACAGTATTAGCATCACGTTCTTCATATGTTGTGAGGCTTTGTGAGCCCTTAATAGCAATGTGTTGAGGTGCAAGCAAATGTAACAGCTCAAAGAAAATAGCACTCCTGTAATGCAGGTTCAGCACCAGATGTTTAGATATATATAAAGTACCTTTGGACTCCAGCATATTTATCTTTTTCAACATTAAAGCATTGCTTATCATATGGCTTCAATACAAGGGGTGTATGCACACTGTATATATTAAAATATTTGTCAAAATCCTTCAAGAGATTACACTTTAAAAACCTCGACATGCTAAACTATCCACCACCCTGTCGTCACAGAGCACATCTTTGGCTAACAGCTGCTCGGTGTTGTTCTTTAACCAGGCTGCGACTACCACAGTGACATGAAGCACGTGACCCAACAAGACCTTTCATTCTCAGACGACACGCCAGAGCTACACCACCACCTCCACGTAGTTGGCGGGGTAGAGCCCCTCCCCCCCGTCGTCCTTCATCCCCCGACACCAGCCCTGATCATCCTCATCCTCGATCTTCAAAAACTCCTCACCTGCAGCGAGAAACAGACCTTTTAATCCTCAATGAAATTTACCAGTCTCCAAAATGTGAATTTTACCAGTGCAGCAGTCAAGAACTAACCAAAAACTCAAAGATATTCAATCCATTATCGACGACTACGTTTACATGGACACCCATAATCTGACTATTGACCTGATTATTATTAATGTTACATTAACGTGTTAATCAGAATAGTGGTGATTATGTAAACGTGATCAGTGACAAAACCAGAAAATAAATTGCTGGCACTTCTTTAACACTCAAATTTACAGCTAATGAATTTAAAATAAAGCATTGCAGGTTAAACTGTACTAGTCAACTAATCAAGCTTAGGAAACAGGCAATAATTACACAATTTAAATATGAATAAAGTGAATTCTAAATGACAGTAATTTCATCCAATATACACAGTGCTACTCCATACTGTGTCAGGTCCTTGGGATACACAGTAGTGATGAAGTTGTGTTTACCTGCTTTAAAGGACAGCTCATCCGTCTCCTGTCCAACATAATCATACAGAGCTCTGACTCTCACTCCTCCAATCATCACACTGGAGGAAATAAAAGTGACAGAAAGACAAAAAGATCAGACAAACGTTTGATCAACAAAAAAATAAAAAACTACACTGCATCACAACAATGACCCCCCGCGTAACAACTTGCTTTAGGTTAATTCTACAGAACAGTTTCACCTCTTTTCTATTGTTCCTTTCTTTTCTACATCTTTCTTCCCCTTCTTGGCTTTCTTTGCAGGTGTCCATTCCTGAAAGTCATGGAAATAAAAAAAAAATGACTCATGTTTAACTGCACGTGAATAAACATACAGTGAAGGATGAAGCGTCACATAAACTTGAGTTAAACAAAAAAGAAAAAACAAACAATAAGAACCTGGAAGTGAGGCCAGTCGGTGGGCATGCCAGGCCCGTGGGTGTTTTTCCACCAGCGCAGGTCCTCTTGCTCATCGATGGCCATCAGTGTGTTGTGGAGCTCGTTGTACACGGCTCTCACACTAAACGCAGAAGAGAACTCAAACTAAGATTTTAAAATCATCATTTAGGAATGAGTGTTTAAAACAGAGTAATTTCTCGTCTGTCCTCCTGACCACGCAAGACATGTCTAACACCTGCTTCACGTTTTCACCTTCACTCTTAATGCAATTCAAGTTTTTATTTGTTGTATCAAAACATACATCATCTCAAGGCACTTTACATCATAAAGTTGAGACCTTACAATGCAGAGAAAAACCAACAGTTTCCACAGAGAGCAAACACTTTGCAACAGTGGAGAGAAGTGGAATTCCCACCCTGTACAGTTGTATGCCTCCACTGACCAGTGCAGTTTCAGTCTACTGACATTTTGTGTCCAGACTCATGAGGTCACTGTGACCTTTGATCCCTGAAAACTAACCAGTGAATATTTGAGTCCAAGTGACAACTGGTCAAAATATGAAGAAACTCCCTAAAGGGAGACTTGAGATATGTTCACAAGGCCAAACCCATGATTTGTGAGGCCACTGACCTTTGACCTCCAAAATCTAAACAGTTAACCATGAGTCAGAGTGAACATTTGTGCCAAATTTGAGATTCTCTCAAGGTATTGTGACTTTAAAAAAAAGGCTTTAAGGTCACAGTGGCCTTTGACAACCAAATTCTAATCAGGTCATCCTTGAGTCCATATATCCAAGTATATGATAAACATAATGTGTCCGGCCACTAGCTGTCACCAGCGCAGAGGCAAAAGAAATAAACTATAAAGAAATTAAAACAAAGCTCTTTTGTGAGTAAGAAACTTCCAAATGATACTAAAAAAAAATACTAAAAGAGTAGGTGAAATATTAAGTAAATCAGCAACTAATTGAATAAATAAAGGATTTATGAGTAAAACAGTGTCAGATGTAGAGACAATGATAAATGAAATAAATTCAGTTAAAAGCCTGACTAATGGGCTACAATGCATCACAGTGGACATTATATATATATATATATATATATATATATATATATATATATATATATATAACACAATGAGCAGATTTAATGGTCTTCATCATAACCAACTGTTTCTCTGAACACTGTAATACAAGCTTATCCAATTGCTGCCATCCAGAGCTTTTTGAGTGTAAATTGAGTGTTACCTAAAAATTAAGCAGATTAATAGAGTGTTTCCTGCAGATTATATAAAATAATTAGGTTGTTGTCTTGGCTTTGGTTTTCTTTATTAGAGCAGAAGTGGGTCTGTGAGACACACTCATAATAATCTGTAGTGGAACAGCTTTTAATTAAGGTAAAATTAAGTGAATTTATAGTTTTTTTTAACCCACTTAGCGTTAAATACACAGCCAAGGATACCACAAATATATATATATTTTTTAAATCTGTTCTACCTGTTTAAGCACACACATTGATCATCTCATCAGCAGACTGAACACCGTTGCTCACCTCTCATTGGTGGTGATATCCAGATGTTTGTTGATGGAGAGGAAGGCCTGTTTGAGGAAGATGATCCTCTTCCGCTCCTCGTCCTGCGACTGGTCGAAGACGGATTCCATCTCCTCCATGTAGCGGGGGGCGTAGCGGTTCACCTCCTCCAGGACTTTCTCGTAGCGTACGCGAACCTGTAAACATCAATGCAGTCATAGTTTGACTCACTGCTCACATACGCTGACATTAATACACACAAACCAATAAAGGTTTCCGGTAGATCCCAAACCCCAACTCTGAGGGTTTAAATAAGACTAGAATGACAAAGGTTGGCCACTTTATTAGGTACACCAGTGCAATACAGCCCCTACCTTTATAAAAATAATGTTTGTTTTTTGGAAACATGATCTATACTGCTCATCTTTTGAGGCCATGCAGCATTTGTTTTTTTGCATTGTAGACATCCTTAACTAGACTTCATTGTAGAACAGCATTAGACAGCAGAGGGGGAACCCAATAATATAAGTATATGTCATAGCTAGAACAAAAATGAAACAACACATTTTCACACAGTTTTTATTGTTCTTATTTTGATGTAGTTCTCAGTGTGGTGTCCCACATTCTCGTCACCTCATTTCAGACATGAATTACATACACAAAAACTACAATTTCCTTCCACTCCACTTAATTCAAGAACAATGACTTTAACTACTTTTCATCTTATGACACTCAGAAGCCAATTTTCATAGTAGTTTGTTGAAACCTGCATGGTTTACAGACGTGTGCTAGTTAGTGTTGTTGTTCTGTGGGTTGTATTGGCGCCAACAACAGAGGAAAAGTATTTGCACAGGATACATAGCCACCCACACACACACACAATAACAAAGCTTCATCACACTACTCCCCAATCAGACAATTTTGCAGTGAGGCCAGTGAAACACATTTAAAACAATACACGCTTTTCAGTCAAAAAGCAAAAAACGAAATCTGAAAGTGAAAACAAGTGCATTTCGTACCTTATCAGCGTCCTGCTGAGCCAACTCTCTCTCCTCCTGGATCTTCTTCTGTTTGTCGATGGCAACATCCGGGTTCCCCTGAGCGTGTGTCTCTCGCTCTCTGGCTATCTGCTCCTTACGGCTCACCTTGTGGTACGCCCTCCTGGCTTTATCCAGCTGTGGACCAACCAAAGCATGTATCTTGTAAATGTACACAGTGATGGCTGTAATAGGTACGATTCTGGACAAGCAGTTTGCAAAGAAAAGGATGACACCATCAGCTTCACCCTTGTGATGACCATTTCCGCAGCCACGCAATCAAAATCAATGGTAAAATAAACTCGTTACATGGATTCAATTTGAGTTTCACACTCTCACATCATCACAGGTTGTTATTTTCTTTGCAGTCACATTAGTTAATAAACACAACCAGTCTTTTATTGTTTTTTATCTTGTTTATTGCAACATTTGCTAACATCTCCTAAATTAGATGCACATTTACTTTACACTGGTTTTCCTCAATAGCTATATTAATATATTTTTCTTTGTCTTTGTGTTACCTTGTCTGCTGCATCAGGGCCCCGTCACACATTCTAGCATTGCTGCAGCGAACCAAAGGCAATTTGCCACAGTGGCTTTGCGCGGTTAACTTGGACCTGCCATAGCTGCTCCATACTTGCATATGTGTGACAAGGCCCTAACTCCTCCTTCCTGGTTTAGGCTAAGGGTGGAGCCTGCTTAAATAGAGGCCCAGTAAATGGACCGACCAAGTGCTGCATCAACATAGGGGGAAAGAGGGTTTCTTTGTCTGAAGTTTCAGTTGTTGTCTATTTTGTTTCCCCCTATTATTTCCAAATGGTTAGATCAGCCAGTTTAAATGTCTGCCTCTGTGTTAACATACTGCTTGGGTAGCAGTATTTTAGTAGTAGAGTTCTGTTTGGTTGACCTTTTTTAATGCCTTTTATTCCTTCACATTTACATTTTTAGGTTGTTGTTGTTGAAATAAATAAAATCTTTTGAAAACTAATCCTGTGCTCATGTTTTTCCTTGATTGCTCAGTCCCCGGTAGCCCTCCACTCTGAAGCACTTCAACCTAAATTGAATTTTGAAAAACTGAGATGCAGCTGCCTTTGAAAAGCATCTTACTGGTACCAGGAATAAACTCCTTCCTAAATAGTGATGAATTAAGTCCCTGTGGTCTCAATATAGACCTCGAATAGAGGCCATTACTTGATGAGTAGCCGTTTGTGATTTCAAAGTCCCTGTTAGTAGTTGCTTCAAGTATTGATTTCCTAGTGCTTGTGTATGTTGTGTATGTTTTTGATGCAGATATGTAATTCTGCTTTGATGGATGTCCTCTTGTCCTTCGCTGCTCTAGAGTCAAAGTGAAGCACAGATGCAAGTGGCTTTTTGCTTTTGAATGCACAAGAGTAACTCTTGAGGCATCTTGATTGTATCCGGTTTAATCCTCAGTGAAATACAAGAAACTATCATTTGAAGGAGATGTTTCTGAGTAGAAAACTAGAGGCTGACCTTTTTAAGTCGTTTGGCCCACGGCTTCTGAGCACGTGCAAATCCGGTATCAGTGTCCTGAGACTCCTTGAAGCCTCCGAATAACTTCTTGTGGAAGGTGTCCTTCTGCCAGGTCCGGACCTGGTCTCCGTCCTCCGACACCAGAGAGCGACAGATGGAGGCGTGTAGGGAGGCTAGCCGGTCAGCGGAGGACAAAAAACACTGCCAGGCCTTCATAAGGGATCCATATAGAGGACCTGAGGGAGGAAGAGGAGGGCCACGGGAAAACACATTTATTTAGTTTTCTTCATAATTCTGATGAGCAGCTTCGAATTTAGATGCAAATCAAATAAAAGGTTGCAAAACATCATCTCTTGTGGTCTTCTGTGATCATTATTTACATGTTTACCTTACTGTAGATGAAATTAGCTGGTGTGGCAGTGACTGTACTTACTGGCGTCCACTACTGGCTTCCACTTGTTGCTCCATTCACTGAGCTGCTGGGCGTACTGTCTCTCCACCCGAGCTCTCTCTTGGAAACACGCCACGATGTCATTACAGGCCTGGAACGCATCTTCTGTTCGCTTCACAGTGCGCTGATAGTTCCCAGGCTGTCAGGACACAGAGAGAGAGGAAGACCTACTGTTCACACCAGATAAACAGAGGCTGAGTGGACTTTGTGCTTTGAACCCTCAATCTAATACACAATAAACATTAGTTTTTTTGTATTGAAAAAGCAGAAAGTGGGCAATATGTTGTATATACAATAAGTTTGTACTTCTTTTTAGTTTTACCAGCTGTACAAATACAAAATGGTACATCTGCTCACGGTTAATTCCTGGCAGAGTGGAAACAGCATGTGGACCATAAATAGAATTAGACAACTAATGTAGAAATTGAAACTGAACATAAACCAGCACAGCTTTTCTACTACTTCTTCTTATGTGGTTATCATTCATTTTACTGCTGTTTCTGTGAATCCGTTATCTGTACCGTTTATCCTTTGAGGGTCAAGGGGGAGCTGGAGCCAAGCTGACATTGGCTGCATATATTGCAGTCTTAAAGCAGACAGGACTCTGTTGCCTGTTTCAAATAACTTTATTATCCACAGTGCAGCATATGTTTTAAAAAGGTTTTTCTCTGGAAGCAGCTGGGACTAACAGCATCAATACTCACACATCAACAATCACATTACTCTGTCGTATCCCTGCGCACAGACTGATGGAATCACAAGCTGCTATAACCAAACAGAGACTCCTTCCATGTAAACAACAATGGGTCAGAACAATAACAACATGCTACAGTAATGTACTGGAAAAGCTCTCTTCTGTTATTCTATAATGTCCTGCCAAAACTGAAATTCTCCCTATTTTTTCAAGGTCACAACACAACAGTACAACCACCTCTTGTCTATGTTCAGCCCTCCTGCTCATTCCAGGAACATAACTTTATTTATGCAGCACTTTTCAAAACAAAAAGTGCTTTAGAAAGAGCAACAAAAAGAAAAAGAAATGTAGAAAAAAATGTAAATAAATAAAAAGCATTGTACCAAGTACCACTGAAAATACGTGACTGCAACTAATAGATAGATAGATGTACTTTATTGATCCTAATTTGGGAAATGATTGTATCACAGCAGCATGTCAAGGGCAATTTCACATAGAGCAAAGAACAAAAGACAAAATACAAAAGAGACAAGTGTGCAAAATTGCAGTTATTGCGGACAGAAACTATCGGGCTCATGGTTTAGAAGGTTCAGCTTTTGACAGAGGTGAAGCTGTAAAGTCCTATTGCTGTGGGCAGGAAGGAGTTCCTGTATCTGTCCTTGCGGCACCGCTGTCTGTCCACTAGGTGGTGGAGAGGGAGCTCGTGATTGTCAATGATGGATAACAGTTGGATCAAAGCCCTCCTCTCCACCACCACTTGAAAAGAGCCAATGACGGAGCAAGAACTTCTTAATGAGTTTGATAAGTCTGTTGGTGTCACCGGCTCCAATGCTGCTCCTCCCAGCAGACCACAGCAAAGTACAGTGCACTGGCTACAACAGACTGATAGAAGATTTCCAACATCTTGCTGCACACGTTGAAAGATCTCAGCGTCCTCAGGAAATAGAGTCTGCTCATCCCAGTCTTGTAAACAGTTTGGGTTTTCCACTTCAGTCCGTTGTCGATCTGGACGCCCAAGTACTTGTAATCCTCCACTGTGCCAGTATCCTCATCCCAGAATATGCAGTGGAAATACTAATACTACTAATAAACCTTTCTAACAGTATAGTCTGGAAAGCAGTTGGACTATGAACTACATATTTACTATTGAGGTGGTGAAGATGTGTATCCCCCAAAATGTTGACTTATTCCTTTAATAACTGCCCTGCTCCATGTGCCCCTGTTAACAATATGCACAAAACCCTGAACTGAAACAGCAAATGCTAAATGGGATGTAGACATTAAACTGTTTTTTGACAGTGAATATCATATGAATATCTATTATTAGGATACTGTGACTACTATAAGGACAGCGCCTGCAGTGACTGCAGGTCTGTATCACATTCTATGCTCAGTTCCAGCCCTCATCTCCTTTCACAGCTGTGACAGTGGCGCAGCCGCCTTAAGGTCAACCCCTGCGTGCCACAAGTGGCACTCTACTGGCGTTGACTTTCCTGTGGTAAACTCTGATGCCTGCAGCAGCGTGGGGTGTGGTCAGCGGACACGAGGACGAGGCCTGGCCATAAAACGAGGCCAGACACATGCAGGAGGACGAGAGGGCAGCAGAGGCAACGGCCTTGAGTGTAATAGCATATCTGAAGCAAGTGTGTTGTTTGTGGATGTGGAATCTGGAAATCTCTCTGCAATTTTCCTGGCAGCCGCCATCAGCTCCTACTCAGCTCTCACTCCTACTCTCTTATTCACTTTCTGTCAGACTCACGTCGGTTTGTCTGTGACACGTTTAGACAGCTGCTCCAAAGTATCTGGACTCGATGTATGTTGTCATGCTGCGTTAAATCATCGAAGGCAATGCATTCATTGTAAACACCCTAAAGTTACAAAATAGGGCAGGACTTACTCATGGCTGACATTTCACTTGTCAAACACATCAGCCACGGAGCTTCAGGTTCTGGTGTTGTTGCACAGCTGGCTCACTGACACTGGTTTACTCTTACAGCTAAACACCATCCTTAATGTTATTTGTTACACCCGCACCAGCATCCATTATGAGTATAAATATGCATTATCGACTGTCTGCATGCTTTTCATATGAGCTTAATACATCTCACAGTCCCCAGTGCACAGCTTTCCCCGGTTTCTGGATGCCTTTGGATTTTGGACGCTACAATGCTTTTACTTAACTTTTTTTTTTCTTTGCCAGATTCTCTGCAAGATAAAGTTTCATTCCCCAGAGTAACAACAACTGCTCAGTCTCATGTGCAGTTCTTCACAATGACTCTCTGTTTGTCAGACTGTTCTACCAATGACCTGAATCTTCGTATTTTGCCTCTAATTGAAAGCTCTTCGATCCTGTTCTCTTAATTAGTGCTTAGTGTAAGTGCATTGGAAAGGTCAGTCAGTCACGGCTTTATATGTTGAAACAAGTTGGTGTTGCTCACAGCCATTATCAAACACATTTGCATGTTTTCTGCCACAGAATATAATCGTATGCTTAATTATCTTGTTCTTTTCTTACTTTTCAAGTTTTGTACATTCACCTATTTTATGTTTTTAAGCATTGTTTAAGTTATATGACAAACATACAGTATATGCCATTTGAATAATTTTCTCTGTTCCTTTGTTTTCACCATTGTAAGGACATATATTGTTTTCCATACCACACACACATAAGTGTCACATATTTTAAGGTGGTTAAAAATAAATTATGTACAAAAAAACCCACCCAAATTGTTAAAAGGATGTACAGCTTTCAAAGACAGCAGTTACAGAACTCAATCTGAATTCAGGTACATTTTTTGCAACTTTGACATCTGTGACTTATTCCGATATCTGTTTTACACATTAGATCAATATATAATCCCCTTCTGTAATCCTGAGGGTGTTTTCTAACCACAACAGAGGAGACATGGCACAGCTATTAGTGTTCTTTGTGCTAAAAAAGAAAATTGTGCCTGAATTTGATTATCTGCTACAGGTCACTTTGTAATCTGGGACACTTGTGTTGGGCTTTAAAAAAAAATAAACTAAATCACCTTTCTTTATGAATGTCAAGCTCAATATTACCAATTTCTTTAAAAAGCATTTTGAAAAAAGGACAGAAAGCTGAATAAGAAAATGTATATTATTCATATAAATGTCATTAATTCATATTGACATACAAAAGCTCATTTTTCTTTTCATAAAGAACATAATATTAATTTAAAACATTATTTTAAAGGTGTACCACATTTTATTAAATCTACTAAAATTCAACATTTAACAACATTCAAAACAGATTATTCATTCACTTTATTGGGGCTATGCAGGGAACAAACAGTCCTTGCAGGTGAGAGACCATCATCATGGATCAGCCCATTGTCTTCTCCACATGTTTCATGAAACCAATGGCTGCACACAGGACAGACTCTTCTGTACTTTTTGGATCATCTCTGTCCCAGAGAGCAACAGAGTTTAGGTGTCCCACAATGTCCCAGATTACTCAAATTCACAATACTTGTAATCAAACACGGTTTCCTTTAGTCCTTAATCAGACTCAACTGGGGGTACTTCTCATCAGTGCTGCCCCCCGCCCCATGTTTCTCCCTCTCTCCTCCTCTCTTTCCTTTCTTCCATTCTTTCTTTCTGCCTCTGTTGTGGTTTTCTCTGAATCCCCTCACTCGTCTGAGAGTTAAACAGAAACAGCTGAGGAATCCAGTCTGTGGCCAGAAGCAACGCTGCAAAGACTCACTCGGCCAATCTCTGAGGCAGATGCAAATCCGCTAGTAGAGAATCTGTCCAAGCAACCAAATGCAGTGTCAAAAGAAATGAGGCCACGGCCCTCTGCTGAAAAATCACATTTCACAAGTATTACTGACTATAAAGCGTGTCAGTGCACACAAAACGTGCCGAGAACCATAAGCAGAGAGTCGCTTCTTCTGCCTCTCGTGCCATTAAACTGTTTAAATATCATTCTCATTAGTCAGCTGATGATGTCACTGATGCACAATGTTAAGATCTCCCTCCTGAGAACTTTTAACGAAACATGTCCATTTTATGAGGCACTGCACAGCACTCCGCAACAGATCAAGAGAATGCCTGTCAGAAGAGTTTGTATTAATAAAATAAAGAGACTAAGTCTGTTCAGTCAAACAGCTACAGTATCTGCTGCAGATTAACAACACAATCTATTACTGTATAAAATGAAAACATGTCCACAGGAGTGGAAGGAGCGTGACAATGTAGACTGGCCACAAATAGACGATGGAGTCTAAAGCGTCACAGCCACGTGTATGTTTCTATTAGAATGAATGGCCCACTTGTATACTCTACAGAATCCATTGTGATTGCTCACCTCTTGTCTGACTTTGCAAATACAAAACAGAGGAGCTTAACTTTGCAGTATAATGACAGACAGCCCTTGATTGTGGCAGCAGGATGACACAGTCAGGAAAAGGCCTGGAAACGCACGCAGCACAGCGGGAAGCTGCCAAAATTACAGGAGGGGAGAGATGAAAGTGGGGCGGCCCATCGAGGCCAACGGGAGACAAAGCCAATATTAAAGCTGCAGCACACGGCAAATTAGACAGTCAGCAACTTTGAATGTTGGACGTGTTTTCGTAAACGGAGCGCACGGCGGTTCACAAAGCGCTGGAGTCCAACAGGATGATATCTGTCACATGCTGCTGAATGGGGACATTTAAAACAGGACAGTCGCAAGGAATAAAATAAAAAGTCATATAAGATTCATGTGAAAAATGAAACTGAATCTTTTTATCTTGTGCTGCCAGTGTGAATTATTCTCAATGAGATGATACAGTGACGTGGGCTTGCCATTTATTAAGCGATATAGATACATGGATTGTTTTTAGTAACTACATTGTTTATTGGATATTGGATCATGGAATAGTTCCCCATCACCTTTTTTTCATTTATAGAATCCTGTAAATAAAATATTACATTCACTGAGTGATTGTGGTCCTGGTTTGTCGCTTAGAAGGATGTTTTTTTTTTATTCATGTATGCAACTTAATGGTTCAGATTTTTTTAAAGGGACAGATTGACGTTTTGGGAAAGCCGCCTGTTAGCTTAGCACACAAAACTGCAAATGAAGAAACAGCTAGTCTGGCTCTGGTACCAACACAGCTCCTCTGACACTCACTGAAGCTGCTTTCAGTCATGAACTCCGGACAGTGTCCAGAAAATTGGGTCCGGACATTTTCTGTAGTTTGTCTTTCATATAGAATGAGTTAACACATTCAGAGACTGTATAATTTCTGCTGCGGAAATCATGTGTTATAGTCGACAGCACATTGACACGTCTTCCATTGACAACAAAAATTCTTGAATGTTGACAAAAAGTCTTTATGGCTCCTCTTTTTCATCCTGAGATATTTGTATTCTTCCAGTTTCATTGCAATTTTGATTGACTCAGACATCTGCGTTCTCACATACAGCCCCTCCAGAACCCTTCAGAGAAATATCTAGACTTTGGTGCATGTCTGAAAGCAGCTTAAAGAACGCTGGGCTCAAGAAATGAATTGTTCACCGTGTAGTCTTCCCATTAAAGGCTCATCAACAAAGAATATTTTCTAAAATGGTACAACTAAATTATTCCGAACAAATCCATCTGCCAAACATGTGTAATGTTTGAAAAATGTCTTTGGACAGGAGCTGAATACTTTCCCTTATCCAGCAGAGGACACCAGAAATAAAAATATACCAAGCCATACAATGGTAGCAGATGAATGAAGTTGCCGAGAGCACTCTAAATGGAGAAAACACGTCCCAGATCCCCAGAGACGTGACCCCTACCAGACATCTTTGTCAAGCAAGAGCAGACAATCAAATACCTAATGAGCCGATAACCTTCCCTGAGCGCAGCTCAACCCAAGCAAGGCAGTTCACCGTGTGCAATGTTCACTTTTCTCTTCTAAAAATGAAAACACAGCCTTGTTTAGACTGATACGTAGCCTGAACGTCAAAACTGTCACGTCTGTTTTGACTGGAAGGTCACAGAGACTGGAGAGAGGGAGGGAGGCAAATGCTATCTCGTGTAAATACTCGTCCCAAAATAATTCAAACATAGACACACACACATACACGCAGAGTACATTATTCTTACCATCCAGAAGCTGTGATTGTTGGCATCTTCAGGGTTGGTGTCTGATGGCAGTGTCGACATCCTGTTTTCTGAGAGAGTAAACAATAAATGATTAGTTTCACTCTGCCTGTTAATCTGCACACTGACATTTCTGTTACCGGCTTCCACACGTAGGTGATGAGGGCTTTTGTAGTAAGAACTACATATAACAGTAACAGTCTATTCTCACATGATTACATTGTGGACAATCTTCAAATTCAGAACTCAACCACAACCAACTAGAATCTCACTCAGTAGAACGAATATATCCGCCAAGGCCTTATATTTGGATCTGCACCCAAATACACACATTTGAAATCAGTCCCCTTAACCTGTCAACCTTTCTCATCAAGATCCATGAATTTTCATCCAATTTTGCTTACTAACAAACAAATAAATGCTGAAGTAAACATAACCTCCTTTGGCGGAGGTAAAAATGTGATTGCATAGGATTTAGTGAAGATGTCACGTCTATTAAGAAGTATCTGTCAGACATATCCCACAGGCCTGTCTTCATCGACTAACTCATAGAATAATGGCTATGAAAGTGGATGGTAAGTAGTTAATATGCTTGAACAGTGAATGTTCAGGTACATTTTAAAAATTTCAATCATCTATTATCATCTCTTCTGTTCAGTAAACTATTTCAACAATGTATTCAATACTTCTGGCTTGTTATTGAAACTATACTTTTAGTCTTATTTTACTCTTATTCACAGTCGGTTGTGTTCAGGTGTTACAGCTGACTTTATGTGTAAGTGAGCTGTTCATCAGTCTTGCTACGTACAAATACCTCTGCTTGTAACATAGACTGTATAATGATGGACGCCCTAACAGTTCTCGAAAAGTGAAGCCAAATCATCTGGATTGCACCCTAGTGGCTGGGAGTAGTATAGATCGTAAACCCTGACTCCTCCGTGTTCGTGGATGAGACATGCACCAAAATCACAGTACATGTCAAATATATTTTTTTCTTAAAGATGTTTTCTATGATTTTATGTTGTTTTAATTAGTTATTTAATGCAACAAAATCACACGACACAAAAAAACGCAGAATGGTCCCTAAAACTTGGATATTTTGGCCTCAGTTGTGCTCTACAGAAGAAAGCCGAGACGTTTCATCCATTTTTATTTACAGTCTGTGGTTTATAATCACTGCTATAATGTTTATCTATTTGTGGGCGTATTATACGAAAGCATGAAGTCAGCTGAGATCAGTGCAATCTTGTCAGTACTGTGATATAGAGCAGATGTAACACGTGTCAGGAGGCTCTGTAAATCCATCAAAGGTGGAAGTCAATTTTAATCCTGGGCCGTGCAGCGTCTCATGAGCCATGACAACATCTCAAAGCGTTTCCAGCTTGGAAACATGAGCCATCCTAAAATAAACAGGGGCTACAGGTCAACACACATCATATCAGATGCACTCACTTTAATTCCCAATGCTGACCGCCCCCTGTCTGTTCTTTTACTATTGCATCAAAACACCTGCAGGCCTCAAATGCTCTTAAAGCAGACACAAGCTCACATGGACACTGAAGCCCTGAAGTTCTGTCTCACTCAAAATAAAGTCCTCTACATGCTCACGCTCATTCAGTACCCTTTCTGAAAAAGAACCTTTACCAGTTAAATATTTAAGCGCACAGCAGCATTTTGCCTGCTGGCGTCTTCACACCCTTGAAACATCCGCACACTGAACACGGAGCCTTCGTCCCTGTGCTCCCTCCCGGCAGCCATGTCCCCTCACACTCCTCTTAGAAGTACAATTAGATTCAATGATTTTCCTCCACATCCTGCTGTTCACGGGGCATCACATGCTCCACTGAGAGCATAATGCCATGTCTCTCTCCCTGTCTGGATCTTCCTCAGCTTACATCTGTTGTATCTCTGAGAATCCTCGAAGAATTACCCAACCCTGGGATCCGCAGGAGGTCACGATAAGAATGAATCACCCCCCCTCCTCTCTTCCTTTTAACCCCTTGACCTGGACTTCCTGTCCCATCGCTGAGTGGCTGTCCTCCGGGTATATGACTGACTTTTCAGAGCAGCGTGGGGGCTGGGGGGAGATCTGCTAATATCAATTAATGTGGTGCATTCCTGCAAGTTTTACTGCATGCTCCCTGACATTTAATGAGTTTTACTTATGTCTGTGTGTGTGTGTGTGTGTGTGTGTGTGTGTGTGTGTGTGTGTGTGTGTGTGTGTGTGTGTGTGTGTGTGTGTGTGTGTGTGCAGTGAAAGCTTTGCTGTGATCCACTTGTGCACTTCTCAAATATGATTTCATACTCTTTCTTTGCATTAAGAATCACTTTCACATGGGCCTTTCAAATAGGATTTCATATCTTTATATTCAATTCAAATGTACTCCAAATGACCGGGATTGTCCCAGTCAAGTCTGACATCTTAAACGATATAAATCAAACAGATTGTGTTTTTTTTGCTGTGTCCTCTCAGTTGATCTCCATATTCCTAACTTACTCATTGAGCAACAGAAGTTGACAGTAAGTGGTAAAAAGTGTATAACTTTGCATCCGACTCCATTTTCCTGTAAGTACAAAAGAGAGAATACTTTATGACTCACCACCTACAAGCACAGATCTGATTCCACCATGGATCCTTCAGACGTTTTATGATCTCCTGCTGGGTCAGACAGGAAATTTGTTCCCACAAGCTTTCAAAAGACTCCCAGTGATCCAATAGCTTGCGTGGGTCCAGACTTTCCAGATTGACAGTTAAAATAACCAGCTAAAGCTCATCAGGGTTGTAAGAGCCCATCTGGAGCTTCCACCCAACCAAACTCTTTCACCCCAGTATTCCGAACGCACCCTGGCACACTCACTCACTCCTCCCCCTGTCCCCGTTTCATCTGTCACACATAACTCAACACACACATATGGCACGGGGGAAATATTTAGTAACAGATGAACACACGGAGCAGAAATAGGAGCTCAATCACTCCATCAGATCTCTCTGAAATGCAAGTCGTTCAGCTCTGGCAGGAGTTCCTTACCTCTCTCTGAATGTTGGGGCCCTCTCTGCTTTAACCCCCTTTTTTTCCTCCTTTGTTTGTGCTGGTTAAAACTTTCTTCTCTCCAATCTTCGTGCAGACTCTCAGGCTCCTCTCCCTCCTGACTCCACTTCTTTTGCCCTTCACCCGCTCCAACTTTAATTTTTCCACTCGTTCTGGACACTGCCGCTCCTGCTCTTCCCCTTTCTTTGGCTGTTTGTGTCAGATGAGTTGGCTTCTTTTTTTTCTCTCTCTCCCTTCTCCTCCCTCACACCCCCCTCCCTCCTACTCTCTCTCTCTCTCCCTCTCTCTGTCTCTCTGTCTTTCTTTCTCCTCCTCTATCTCTCTCCAACAGCTGCAGGAAACCTACTCTCTTGTTCTTTGTACTTCACCACTTGCCGGAGATCATCTCTCGATTCTTTACCTTCATTCACTCGCTTCACCTCCCTAGTAGTGTTAATAAAGCAGGCCATATTGTTTTTTTTCTTCTTTTTTTGGGTGATTGTGTGTGTGTGTGTGTGTGTGTGCATGTGTAGGTGAGTCACCCAACCAGAGGCTGCCCAGGGGTGTGTGATTGTTAATTGGCCAATTATGTTTTATTATTTTACAAAATGCACAAAGCAGCATGACCAGATAAGGGAAACTTCATCCCTCTGTTGCTTGTCTTCAAATCCCCTTTTTCCTCCCCACAACATTCCCTCGGGATAGTTTGTTAGGCCTGCCTCCACAGCTGGAGCACACGTCCGGTGTGTGTGTGTGTGTGTGTGTGTGTGTGTGTGTTACTGCTTTGAAGAGTCAGAGGCCCCCGAGGAAGGGAATTGTTCAAACTCACACACTGTATACCGCTCTCTGTGACATAACGCTCCACGCTATGCTGAACTTGTGAAATTCTGTCATGCCACAACATGCCGTGTACATAACACAGCTGTTATACGTTGCACTGCTTACGCCCAATTGCAGCCTGCTCTTAGGAAACAATAATCCTACGTTAGTGATCCTGTAATCAGATCCTAAAGGACGGCAGACAGATATCATGACAACACTTTGAGAGCCTGTCATTAAAAATGATAATAGCTATAGGAGACAGGAAACGTCAACAAGTGGAATAAGGTCCATATTACGTGATGTCAAAAATAACTCTGGTATAAATGTGCCACAAAATGTTTCGCTGCCGTCGGCACAAGTTTACTTCTGTTCAAATCTATTGATGAATGTGTATCTTTCTCAGCACAAAGGAATGTTGTTGCTTTAATAAATTAATCATTAACTGAACAGTTAAAAACAGTGTCAATGTTACAATGTTTAACCAAATGAATTCAAGCACATGTATCTTGTTTATTTTGATGTGATATGGACAAAATATTTGCATTCTATACCTTCGGTCATTATCAACAATATCAGTAATCTTCCATTGGAAACTATTGGAAATTGAATGAAATCGTTTTTGTCAAGCAAACAGGATATAGACTTCCACTCCAACCCACTAGATGGCGATAATACACTAAATATATACAGGCTGCCAGCCGCTGATAGCGGGAAGACGAAGAAGATGCGGCAGAGCTCAGTCGGTCGCTGTCTTCCTCGATGGGAACACTGGAGATTTGAACGGTGAGTTAACATCATGTATTTAGCTAATGTCGGATTTAACTTCAGCATGAGACAGATTTCATTAGTAGAGTTGTAAGAAGTGATTCTCGTGAATCTGCTGCTTTTCTGTCCAGCGAGTGAACAACTCTCATCTCTGCTGCTGATGTTCTATCACCAGAATAAACGTCACAGTGAAATATGCTAAATAGACGACAGCAGACTCAAATATCCTGATATTAAAGTGGAAGATGAGTGGATTATATCACGTAAAGTGTGGAACTGTTGGTTGTGGTGTTTGCTGAAGTTAACACAGCGACGTGGGGCTACGGCTTAAAGCACGTGGTCATCCACACAACTCGTGTTGTCTCCATTTGGAATATGGTGACTTTAAAACGACACATTTCCTCAATGGGGTTTGGTTGTTAGATTTTTTTTTAAAGAGTTTGTCCAAGTTCACATTAGCTGCTGTTTCACTGAGAAGGACCCGAGGGCCTGTCCCCACGTGCTGAGCCTGGTGGGCGCTGTTAGCATGTTAGCTAACAGTGTGATCATCCACCGATACAGTCATTGTAAAAGGGACAGAGGACCGTATTATAAGATGTAATCGGTGACTCAAATGTTCTTGTATATACATATGATGCATATTAAAAACTAACCATACGGTTATCAGTGTAAGTAAAGAGCTTAATAGTCAATCGGTCTTTAGCTGTAATGTCCACAGTACGTGGATTTGAAGTCTCTCTCCCCTGATGACTTGCACTGGGCTCTGAGTCTCAATGCAGACAACGTGCATCTTTGGCCCTGACAAGCCAGAGTTTCTGAGGAGACAAAGTATTTATCAACTACTGCAGTTATTTTCAAGACAACACACCAAGTAACACGTCATTTGTTTTGTCCTTTCAGGTCCCTTCGATCACCCCGTCCAGTTTGGCCCTGATTCCACAGAGGTGAGCCTGGAGCCTCGTGTTCTTCTAAGTGTTCTCAGCTCTGCGAACTGTGAAGGCAGCCACAGTTTGAAATAATCTGCTGAGCCACGGTGTTGTAACGAAGTGTGACCACTGGAGGGCGGTGCACCCTTTAAATCCAAGTCAGAACTGTGCACTTGACACTTCAGTGGGTCACAAACCAAAATCAAGTTAACAGTTTCACACTAGGAGCGTTTTTAAATGAGTCCAGTGTTGTGACTGTAGGATCAGGGATGTTGCACCAAACACAGATTTAAAGAACTTAGTTTATCGTTTGTGCCGAAGCGAAGCATCAATACATCCTGTTAGAAAACTTCATAGGTCATCAATATTGTCAAGTTTTCTACTTCAAGTGCAACATCAGTATACAGAGGGAAAGATGGTGTCACTCTTCTTGTGACCTAAAAGGGCCGTTTATTGTTTCGATAGGATTTCTACCAGTTTCTCTCCCCTGATGACTTGCACTGGGCTCTGACTCTGAATGGAGATGAAGTGCATCTTTGGCCCTGACAAGCCAGAGTTTCTGAGGAGACATTAAACCAGTGATGATCGAGCGTTAAGAGTTATTACAACACATTAACACTTTGTCTTGTCCTTTTTCAGGTCTTCAAACTAGTGACATCACTGCTCGTCTGGACTTGAATAAGGTTCGTGTCTTAACTCTGTCTAGCAGCTCTCAACGCTCGTCTGAAGTGATGCTTAGCACTGGGCTCTGAAAATCAGTGGTGACAAAAGTGCAGCGCTGCCCTTGACAAGGCAGAATCTGAGCAGATGATGGTTCAAACATCTGAGGATTGTGCTTTTGAGTTGTTGGTGACGACTGTTGTTTTCCTCTTTTTCAGGTACTGATTCTCAGACGCGGACATCTGCCTGCTGTCGTCTTTTTTTCTTTCATTGTGAATACGTTTTTTAGAATTCTTGTCTTTGCCTTGACTTTCAAATAAAACTCTGAATTTTAAATATTTCGTTTCTGCACTTTTCTACAAACATCGCACTAGAGTATGGAACACTACATTATTGAAATGTGAACCACTTTTAGTAGCTTTATTGGGTCTAAATTAAATGACAAATCTCAGTCATCAACACAAGGTTTTAGAAAGTAACTTTAAACACTGAATTCTGTATATTGGGTCAATACAATATCCAATGATTGTGCCAAAAATTTGTAAGACAAGTAGCTGGGAACCACCATCGTGTTGTGAGGACGTGGAAATAAATTAGTAACTAACTGAATACAGAAAATATTATGGTGTTAATGTTGCAATGAAATATGTATTTTATATCTTAACTTTGAAAATGATAAATATGGGGTACTCTATTAAATACTGGGGTAAAGTGCTGTAGTACTTTAAATCCATTGTACTCTATGACTTAAGTCATGTAAAGTTGTCTTAATAATTTACTTATCAGAGATCAGCAAAACATGTTGCTGTTAAAATGGGTGACAAACTAACTTGGGAAGCACAAATTAAAAATCTTGCAGTACTGAACAAAAAAAAAGGCATTTTGTATTTTTCACTTATTCCATATTTTGGAGACACAGGACAACACATACCAAACTAATATCAAACCCTTGTATGTTTTACAGAAAAGAGCAATAAGACAATGTAAGAACATGTTGAAACTTCACTATTTGATTATAGAAATATTACTGGTTATGATTTCTCTGGACATGATTTAGAATGTGGCTCAAATACTAATAATGTAAATAGAGTTAAATGTATCTTGATGATATTGACTTGATTTGGGATGGCCATCTCTATTTGAGTAATATTTGTATGAAATCTTCTTCTCTTGTTAATTAAGCTTATTGTTGAACAGTGAAATGAACTTAACTAATTTGAGGTACATACAGATTATTGCAATACTCTCAGATTTGATATCAACTCTATAATCTATGATGTCACTAACTTATGTAAAACAGTACAGTTGAAGACCATTGTCAAATTCAAACCATTTGCTGAGGTTCAGACATTTTGGGGCCTATTAAGCAGAAAAGGTGGAGAAAGTGTTTCACTCAAGAAATATCACAGAACATAAATTAGAACTTTGTTTCTGTATCTTTATTATAATTCTAACAATTTATTATCTCTTAAAACATTTGAAATTCATATATGATTATATGAATGTGTGTATATGCATATCACATATACATATATATTCTGTAAGTTACCTTTCATCAGCTCATATTCTCATTTTTTAAAAAGATCTCTTAAAGGAAAAGAAACACTTTCTATGGAGTCGGACCGATTCCTGCATCTGAAACTTTTCTCCTGACAGCAGCAACGAGCCGTCACTCTTCATCACAACCAGTGAACGCGGCAATGGAATGATCAAAAACACCAGCCACTGAACAACAGAACATCACTGTATCAGCAAGAGATGTTTTCAAAAAGTTCTTATCCAAAGTCATTTATCGGCCCTATTTACACCAGCGACCTGTTTTAGATACCTGATAGAAAAACAAGCAGAATCTTGTCTGTAGTTTGATTTCGGCCACATTCTGCTTATTTTACCTTTTCAGAAACATCCCCCTTTGTTTCAAGCTGACATTTCAAAACCTCTAAAAAGGGAAAATGCAAAAAGTCACAGTTGCTAATGGAAATAGGGTCATTGCATAATATGCTGGTAATAAATGAAGAGCTGAGAGCACACTGGCACATGTCAGCGACTGCAGAAGGTTCATGTTCAAACAAGAAGATACAAATGATGAGCGGAGACAGAGTGGAGCTCTTAATGATGCTGTCAGGTGTATAACAGTGGAAGGGGGCGGATGTAGAGAACATGTCCAACTGTATAGAAAGCAGAACAGTTAAATAAATACTTTTCATGTTAAACATTATTTGGAAGACAGAGATTCTTTAGAACTTTTGAGACTTCTTTTTATATCTTAAACCATAATTAGATGACCATTATTTTCATCGTCCTTATTGCTATTTCTCTTGCATTCAAATATAATCTTCCTTCAACCACCAGCACGGAGAAATCACATGAACGAATCCCTTTCACTGACCTTGTTCACATTTACAGCCAGTGTGTGTGTGTGTGTGTGTACTCTGAGCGACGTGATCTATGAAAACCTATGTATCTTCTTATGCCCCCCCCCCCCCCCCCCCCCCCCCCCCCCCCCCCCCGATGTAAAATGCACGATATGTGTTCGAGGACTCGGAAGCAGCAGGAGAGGTGAAGTGTTGTTCAAGGTAGAGAGGTCATGAGAGAGCCCTTATATTTGATCTCAGCAACAGTGAGAAAAGCAGGACTGAGGTTGTGATGGGATGGAGATGTGCTGTGAAGCTGATGAGGAAACGATAAAAAGGTTGAAATGTGTGATCGATGGTGGGGAGGGGAAGCTTTTATCCAGAACTATTAGGAAAAAAAGAATCATTCATTAGGAAGTGTTTGAATAAAGTGATCAATCACTTTTGTGAATCTTGGGCATCCCATCGGTAACAGCTACACCTTTAGCATCTGCATAATAATATTAAAGTGGCAACTAAGTTTTAAAAATTGACGTTTTGAGGCCTTAGAAGTCAACGAGTCATTTTAAATAAAGCTTCAGGACAGGAAGGAAGGAAAGACGTGATTGAAAATGTGCTTCACATTTAAGTTGCAATGCTTCTTGTCACATAGAAGCAATGTTAAGGGAACAGTGCACGGAACAGTATGAATCTTTCAGTTAAAAAATACCTACATATACATATATATATATATATTTAAATATATAACCAATGCGATTATCTTCACCACACAGTCAGAAAAAGCACTGGCTGCACAAGAGCGCCACCTCAGCCTCCGAAGGCAAGAACCAGGAACTCTCTGCGGCTGCAATAACAGTAAGGACGATGATAGTAATGATAAATAGTAACAATAAATCTCTTCATATCGGTATTCCAGTATTTTCATTTAAAGTTTAAAAATTGTAAGAACAATCATAGTATTAAAATTCGATATAAGCGGTACTCTCAGATATCCGTTGGGCCAGGGTTTCCTCCTGGATTTAGTCGAGAGAGAGAGAGAGAGAGAGAGGGGGGGCCACTCCTGGAAGGAGCAGGGGGGATTGGGTGGGAAAGAGCAAGAAAATGGCAGTTTGTCCTCTTCCCCTCCCCTCTCCATTCCAGCCTCCCCTGGGCAGAAGGTCTGACTGGGTGCACAACAGTTGCCCGGACGCTGAGGAAGTCTGTTCCTGGTAAATAAAATCCTCTGGGAGATTTTCCTCTTCACATTTTCACGCGTGTCCCCGTCTAACAGTTGAACAGTCTGTCTCCTCTTTGTACATCTCCGATCCGAATGTATATTGTGTCTATATATAAGGTGTCCCATAAATTCTAACACGAGCCCAGGTAGGGGCTCCTGTGTATGTGTGTGTCTACATGTTGGTGTATGCATGCAGGCAGGTTATAGTAGTAACTCGGGTGCCTGTGTGTGCGTATCGGTGTATTTCTTTCTTTTATTTTTTTCATGTAGTTGGTCTGGGCACTTATTTTTGCTACAAATTTGTGATACAGTGACCAGTCTGTATATATGTCATTATAAGACTTAAGATGATAAAGAGCTATAGAGGAACACACAAGATCCTGACGACAGGAGCTGCAGTGAGGACAGAGCCCTACCGGTGGTGAGGTAAAAAAACAAGACCAATCACAGCCACACAGAGCGAGGACGCAACCTAACCTCGTCCCCTCCAGGAGACGTGGAAGCCGTCACGATATTCTGCTCTGCATCGTCCTATATTTACCTACAAATAGACACAGCCTCGTTCCTGCAGACACTCACGCTCATTCACCCTCAAATAGTCATAATCCTCTGTTATCTACAGACACATTTAAAATATAAATCTAGCATCCACTCACGCAGGGAGGGGTTGTGATTGATTGCACTCCAAATATTCTTGGTGGGTTTCACTCTTCAGCAGATTCAACCAGAGGGCCGAGGCATAACAGGACGCCTCAACAAAGACGGCTGCCCAATGAGGGACCACCTATATCTGAAAGCAAGCTGCTCAACCCTTCTGTTTTAAAAATCGATCTGGCGTTTCATTGTTCCTCTCAAGATCACTGTTCTTCACTCTGCTGCAGCCACAGTGTCTTCGTATGCATTTTGGATGGGAGGGTGTTTGTTGTGTTAGTTGATTGGTGTGACCGTGCGTGCATGTGGGGAGTGTACGGGTGTAAATCAGCCTGCCACATCCGGGGAGCGCCAGCCGGTGTCTTTATGGATCGTCAGCCCTTTTCCCGTCCCTGTGTTTCCATCTCCCTTTGGGACTCGACTCCCTCGTTCTGTCGCTCTCTATGTGAAATCTGTTCCCCCCTCATTTGTTGTGTGAATCCACCATGAACAGCAGCAGTTGTGTCTTCCTCCCTCATTGACTCCAACCCCTCCTTCCTTCCTTCCTTCCATCCATCCTTCCTTCCTCTTTCTTTTCATCTCTGTACTTCCACACTCAGCTCCGACTCCCGTCGTCCCTCCTCCTCTCAGTCTGTCCTTCCCGAGGGGAGAGAACAGAGATGGGGAAGGGGCTGCTGGACAGCCTGAGGACAGGAAAACAAACATGATGTTTAGTACCTTTTGTTTGATGATAATGGTGTTTTGTGATTCCTGCTTTTCAATTGGAAACCATGGCAGCTCAGCTGTGGATTCTAATCAGACTGAGAAAACTTAGGTCATTACTAGGAGTCAGATCCAAGTTAATGAAATAACAAGGGATAAAAATATGCACATCATGCACCAAGGCAAACAAATTCCTTATCGAATCTTTGAGAAAAAATATAAAGCAATAAATCTAACACTATTGTTACAGGGGGGATAAACTATGCTATATTTAAATAAGTACTGTCCTATGATGTTAAAGTCAGAACTAAGTAGTTGTCAATGTTTTTAGAACATAATATAATGAGCTCTTATTGGTCATAAAATAGTGTTTTGTTTGCAGTATTACAGTTAAGATATGATAAGAGAAACGTTTGAAAGGTTTTAGCAAGTGAACTCAGAGAGAAATATATGTAGTCAACATGTTTGAGTATCATCTGTGCTGACTATCTGTTGGAGCAGTCATACCTGTCCATTATAGTCCTCAGGGCCCGTTCTATATTCATGCGATGGCCAACGCGTGTCACGCCCAAGTCCAGAAAATCATCCTTGGTTAGCGACGGCAGGTGGGTGCCGTCAATCTCATTGTCCAGGAAACGCTCTCTGTGCTCACCCAGGTTCAGGTATCCCAGCCAGTCTGCAACATCATACTTGGTCCAGTAGGGCAGCGGCTTGGAGGCAAACGGCTTGGTAGGGGACGGGGGCGGTAGATGGGGGTAACTCAGGCAGGTAGGTGGAGGGATAGGATGCAGCGGGGGAGATGAGGTCCCAGACAGGAAATGTGTTGGAGAGAGGGATCGTGAAACAACTAAAGCGGAGTTTGGAGGAGGAGGGGCTCCAGAGGGGGCAAAAAGGGGAGGAGAAGGCGAGAAGTAAGGATCACCGAGAGGGTTTCCAGGGGATGGTGGGGTAATTGAGCCTCGGAGGTCATACATGGCGCTGTATAGGGGTGTGGTGGGGAGAAGTGGAAGGGATGATGGACGAGGTGGGCCCAGCTTCGGCCTCTCTGATGGGGAGATGAGGGGGCTCGGTGCTCGCCTGCGCTGGAGTATGTGTGATTCTGCTTTACGGGACTCGCGACTTGGGATGAACTGGAATTCGAGGGCTTTGGTCCGGTAGACAGGTCTGTGTTTGGGGGAGGTGGGGTAAGGGGAATAAGATGTCGGGGACAGCGGAGAATGAGAACGCGGAGGCTGAGAGGCGGCTGGAGGCTGAGGAGACGGGGATCGCCCCCAGTTGTGGTACTGGGAGGCAGCCGTGGGGGACGGGGACAATGATGGCTGTGACATCGAGATTGGAGACGGGGACTGGGATCGGGCTGGGGGGGGGCTCAGGGCTGAGGCTGAGTCTTCTGAAAATCTGTGGACAGAGACAGAGAATTTATTAGAGAGGAAATGCATGAGAGGAACCAGAAACAATGAGATGAAAAACATGCACACACACACACACACACATACACACACACACACACACACACACACACACACACACACACACACACACACACACACACACACACACACACACACACACACACACACACTAAGTGAAACATTATCCCGCTATTGAGATTGGTTAGTTAACATGGTTTCCTCTCCCTTGTTATGGCATCATATCAGGTTGTAAATCAAGCAGATGTTAAAGTAAAATTTTCTTCCAGAAAGAAACGTATTGTGGAAGGGGCTCCTTTACCTGTTTCTGCTTCTGAGAGAAACACATGGAAAAAGCCAGAGAAATAAAAGAGATTTACACAGTATAGACACAGACACAGGACACAAACTCACAATACACAGAAGGCTTTGACATCAATCATGGGAGGTGATGAGGTCACACGGATGAATGCATGGAGATGAGACATGGATAAAATGACAAAATATGAAAAAGTCTAAGATGTGATAAATATGAGACTAAAGGTGTCTGATGTGTACCTGTGTCTGCTCAATGTTCTCTGGCTACTCCAGCTCTCCCTGGTTCGATGCTGCAGTTTGCTGCTCAGCTCATTGATGATGCTGGGCTTCATACTGGATGCAGGTGGGTAAATCCTCTTCCCCTCTAAAAGTGTCCCAGACTGGCCGCCGCCATCACCGGTCACTTGCCCCTCGCCCCAGAGAGGCTTCATCTCAGGCGTGCGTGGTCGATCAAAGTACGGTGAGGTGGGACGTCCCATGGTCTGCATGTCCCTCACCCTGTACCCATCCTGGCCACGTTCGTCCTCTACCACTCCCTCCTCGACCTCGTCGTCTTCCTGCTCGTCTCGTCGTCGGTGGGAGTGGAAGGATGCAGGAACAGTACTGGTCTGTCTGTGCAGATCCCCAACACGACCTCCCTCTCTGAACCTGTTAGCTTTTGGGTATGTGGAAGCTACTGCTGTGGCGTTCTGCATCTCAAAAGTCTGTCCGTCCAAGTAGCTCATGTAGGACTCCAGGAAATCTCCTCCCCTCTCTGACTCCCCTGCCCCGCCTCCCCCCAAACGTCCTCCAACTCCCCTCTCCCCTCGGTCCAGCCTGTCACCACGGACACCGGCTGCACTTAGAGAGAGGAATGGTGTCCAGGTGGTGGTCACTGCTGCTGCGGCTGTCAAGCTCTTCAATCCCAGAGTCCACCACTGTCTCCTGGGACTCTCCTTTCTTGGTAGCAGGAGGAGGGCGGTGGTGCTCCCCAGTCCTTCGACTGCCTGTGATAGCGGCGGAGGATGTTGTATGTGTTCGCTCCTGGTAGAGCTGAGTGGAGGTGCTTGTTGTGGTGGCAGCAGCGGTGGTTATAGCGGCACAGCTAGCGGTCGTGGCATGGGAGGCAGTGCCCCTAAGTGGAGCAGAGGTGGCAGCAGTGGAGGATGGTGCTGGGTGTCCACGGTAGGATGGGGGAGGTGCAACTGTGTGCAGGGGAGGCGTGGGAGAAGAGCGCCCAGGAGTATGAGTGCTGTTGTAAAGGTGGTGGGGGTGTGACATAGAGAAGGGTCTGTGGTAGGATCCAGGAGGAAGCGGTGGTGAGACTGACGGGGGAGGGGGAGGTCCTGCTGTTGAGGTGGGGCACAGGGTAGAGGGTGAGGAAGGCGGCAGAGGGTTGGGTGATGTTTGGGAGGGTGAGTGAGCAGACTGAGTCAGGTTAGCCACCTCACTGTCATAAGATGTGAGGCTGGAGGTGGTGGAGTCCCCTGCTTGAGGTGAGGGCAGGGGCGTATGAGCAGGAAACCCACTTGCAAATGTTTCTTTTTGGGGGGGTGGAGGTGGTGGCGGTGGGGGAGGAGGGGGAGGAGGGGGTGGTACCTGCTGTCTGCGGGAGGTCAGGCTGTTTGGGAGCATCCCGTGTTTTGCGTATGCTGACATCCCCCCTATTCCCCTGTCGAAGCTGTTAGCAAACTCTAACGGAGGTGGGAGGGGATCGGCGTAGACAAACCCATCGTCCGCATCAACTGAGAGGGCGGGGGGAGGGAGGACCATCAGACCAGTCCCAGTGCTCCCAGTAGTCTTCGCCGTCTGCTGAGAACTGGTATGTGGGGGAGAGGGAGGGGTGAGGGACAAGATATAGGCATCAGATTGACTTTCCATCCTGAGAAAAGATGGCCTCTGTGGCTGCTGAGACTGAGACCCCTGCTGGGTGGAGCTCTCAGTAGCCGCTGCATTGGCGGCAGCCTGCTCTGCCCTCCTCATGTAACCCTCTCTCTCTTTGTCTCTCTCTCTTTCTCTTGACAGCTCCCTGTCCCGTTCCCTTGACCTCTCCCGCTCCCTCTCCTTGTAGGTGGGTTGATACGGCTGAGACTGGTAGTGGTGCGTGTGGACCGTTTTGTCCTCAGAGAACCGAACTCGTAGCCCCTCGCGAGCCCCTCCTCCTTCCCGCTCCCTCTCTCCTCCGCTGCCCTCCTCACCCCACATACTCCCAACTCCTCTGAGGATTCTGGGTGACGGCGGGCGGCCAACGGTGGGTGTAGTGGCAGCCAGAGAAGATGAAGTGACAAGGTAGGAGGTGCTGGAGGACTGAGCGACAGATGACACCGGCTGAGAGGTGACAGCAGATGAAGGATACACCACACTCGACATCTGGCGGCTGAAGTGGTGCTCTGTTCCCCGCCTGTACCTGCTGTCATCTCTCAGAGCACGCTCTCTGGCAGCGAGGGCGAGGCCTAATGGCGATGTGGGGTCAAGAGCCTTGCCTGTTAGTGGGTGAATAAAGGTGGTGGTTGCGGAGGGGGCTGACTGCCTGCCTGCTGCTGTGTACAAGTCAGTAGGCACAGATTTAGGCTGATAATCCAGGGCAGAAGAGGAGTACTCAGGTAGACCAAAGGCCGGAGGCATACTGCGGGTGTGATGGATAAAGGTGTCCCCAGAGAACATGCCCTCATCAATAGACTTGGATGGGCGCAGCCGTGTGGATGAACTTTCAGCCTGTGTGCTAAGCTGTTGCTGTGACACCTGAGTCCTTGCTCCTATTCCATCACTCACTCCTCCAAGACTCACGTCCTCCTCAGCAGACATAAACAAGGAGGCACTCTTTCTGCGGGCTTCGTGAAATCGTTCTCTGTCTCGGCGAGCTGCGCCAACAATGGCAGCCCCAAACTGGCTGGTAAAGTCCAGGTTTTCTTGGGCGCGGATAGAAGGCAAAGATGGAGGCGGAGGAGCTGGAATGGAAGGCGGAGCAGGGGGTTGGGGAGCAGGAGTGGAGGGTGGTGGACCGTGGGGTGTTTTGGTTTCATCCGTCTCCCCTGGTGCTGGAGCATCAGCCTCCACACTGCTGCCCTGGCTGCTGCGTCCACTGCTGCTGGTTGAAGGAGCCTTGACAATAATGGTGGGGATGGGGATGGAACTTTTCTCCACCGAGCCTTTGCCCCCCAGTGTACCTTGGGCCACACGCAGGTCCTCTACCTTGGATTGCTTCACCAGGGGGCCCTTACCTCTCCGGGCTCCACCTTTAGGACCCCCTGCTCCAGCTGCACTGCGGTCTGCTCGCTGGGGTTGACTCTGGGTAGTCTGTTGTTGCTGGGGCATTACAGTGGCAATGCTGGATGGGGGGACAGCGCTGCTGTAGCCTCTCCTAAGACCCCCCGCCTTTGCCCCTCCACCAGCTCCAATGCCAGCTCCAACAGGCTCCCCAGTATAGGTAACTTTCCGTGAAGCAGTCCTGCTTTGAGCCGTGTGGGCAGCAGCATTTGAATATGAGGTTGTGTGGTCGACCGCTCCTCCACTGGGGCCGGTGGGGGGAGCACCTGCCCTCTCCCTGCCACTATGGGTGAAGTGCACTGACTGGGAGAAGGGCTGGTAGTGCGCAGAGGTGGATGTGGACTGGGACACGGAGACAGAGGGCTGCTGAGAAGACTTGGCTCTCCAACCTAGTGGTGGAGCAGAGGAGAAGGGAGGGTCCGGTGGAGCAGTGGTAGGAGGAGGGGGGATGTCATCTGGGCCAGGCACCGAGAGACTGCGTGCAAACTTCATGGTTGGAGGATGCAGGAACTTCCTCTCCTCCTCAGGCACCCCTGCAGTAAAGCATTCAGAAACAGAGGAAAAAAACACATGGGGATGAAACACGGTTGCGCCCGTTCAAGTAGTGAAGGTACAGATGGAGAAGAGTGAGAATAAGAGGCTGATGCAAGAGAGGAAATAGAGCCAGAAAAAAAGGAAAGCTGAAGGTAACCAGTGAGAGTGTCTGTCTAAATCTGCCTGCCCATCTACCTGTCAGCGAGTCGGTCCTCAACTCTTATCTGTTAGTATGTACATTAGTTAGTGTTATTATATTCCACAAACAAGTAGCAAGTGGACAGAATTACAAAGCAGCATTTTTACCGGTCACCAGAGAGCACAAAACTATCAAAGGGAGAGTTAGCAAATCCTTAGTAAGCAACACACCAGAAAATAAGCCATTAGAATAAAATCTGATTAGTGGCACTTTTCGATATAACAAATAGTAGTAGTGTGAGTATAAAACAAACAGACATCTTATTTCTTACAGTACAGGTATAAGACACATACAATCTATCTACAGATAAAGTACAAATTGCGCACATTTTGGCCACAGACGAGACATTGTCGGCCACAGACAAACAGTGTTGACCTCTACTGGTCCAGAGGGCAGACAGACAGGCGGACAGAGGGGCAGACGGAAAAAACAGACAGCCTCACCGATGGATTTCTGCCGTAGCATACCGTGCGGTGGGCCGTGACCTGAGGCGTACTGTCCACGGTCGTAGCCGAGGCCCAAGCCTGATGACATCATCCCCACCCCGGACTGGTCCCCGTAATTTTGCTGAAATAGAAAAAAAAGAAAAGCAGGTGACAGAGAGTAAAGCAAAGACTCAGTTATACACGTGTGCGTAGGGATGGGTTTTGGTCAGATGTTCTATTTGAGATCCTGTTCCAGATTTGTTAAGCTCTGCAGCCAATGATTAATCGTTTCATATTCTCTGTTTAATGTGTCTCCTCGAACACTACAAGCATCAGCAATAAAATAGACTATTTAAGCCCAACAAATATATGTTTTGAGTTTAAATATTTCAAACATTTGCATTGAGAAAAACACATTCCTCATTCCCCTTCAGACAATGTAAAGTGATACAATTAGGATTAAGATCCGATGAGCTGATTCCCAACTGTATTCAAAATGAGCTATTGAACCCCATCCCTCCGTGTGCACCACAGAACTGGAACAATAGATCAAAAAGGCAAATAACTAAAAGTTGTAAAGTTGAAGTTTACTGGTAATTATTCTCGATTCCATGCTTATGCCAAAAATACCAGTCAATGCAGCTTAAAACCAGTAAAAAATAAAAGACTTAAAATATGTTTTTTGTTGCATTTGTGCAGAGCAGCTCTTCACTTTGTGAACCATTGAAATTAAACAAAAAATTAAATACAATTTGTTGCAATAAGCAACAACTTTGAACACCATATTTTGCTTTCCCATCTCACATCATTCCAACTCTGACGGAACATCCATCTCGGGCAATTTAGGGTTAGGGTCTTGACCAAGGACACTTCATCATGCAGACTGGAGGAGCCGGGGATCAAACTACCGACCTTAAGGTAGGGGAGGACCCGGCTCTCCCTCCAGTTTCTTTTTAAATTTGTTTCACATCTACCTCCACCTAGGCGGTTATGTTTTCATATCTGTCATCACAGGAACACACACATCGTATCTAAGAGCACATGTAGATTCATATGCAGTGTGTTTCACCATACACACCTCATTGCCATAGAAGCTTCGCCCTCTGTCTCTTTTTGGCCCCTGTCCCCGTGTCCCAGGCGCTTCATTGGTGCTGATTGTCTGCTGAGCTGCTGCAAGAATTTCATCTAGTTTATCTGAGAGAAGGAAAAAAAACAGGAGAGAAAAAGACAGAAAGAGAGAAGGACATAGGACAATGAAACAGAAACATGAACAGCAACATGAAGGAAACTGTGTGGAAAGGGACACTCGATGAAGGTGGATAAGGAAGAGAAGAAGACACTCGGGGAAACATCCACTGACAAACATGAGCTGCCTTACTCAAAGCCATCTGATAGACTGTCCTCTTCTTCTCTGTAACTTGGGAGGATTCGAATTCTGAAAGAAGAGAAACAGAGAATGAGCTCAGTAAGGGGCGGAGCAGTGAGTGCCAAGTCATTCTGGACAGACATACAGTAAATACAACGCCTCAGGCGACGATGTACCAGAGCGTACCTGATTTTTTTTTCCAAGGGGTAGCAGCTGGAAGGAGGACAAAAGGAGACTTAAGTTTTGGCAGGAGTGAAAGTGCGAGCAGCATCGTTACACTGAATACTAATCATATTCCCTGGAGCCTGACAAACTGAGTCACCTCACAAGGCTTTTCAATCGTCCATGTAAGAGAACGTAAATCATGCCCAGGCTCTAAAGATAGCTGAAGCATGCACACTTATGATACAGTAAATATGCTGCACACATACACAGTTACGCTGACTGACACACTCGGAAAACACACACACATAAATGAGGAATTAGTCTGAAGCGGGCTCCCACCTCGCTCCACTGTATAATGGTTAAGATCCCGTCGGTGGTGAAGTGTGGACAAAGGAGACAAAGAAAAGACGGAGTTAGTGGTTAAACCAGTGAACAGTAAAAGGACAACTCCATTAGGGAGTAAAGAACTGAAGGTGACCCTTTAGTGTTTGCATCCACTGGTGTGAGTGAGTGAGTGAGTGAGTGAGTGAGCGAGTGAGTGAGAGAGAGTGTGTGTGTGTTTGTGTGTGCGTACTGAGCAGGGATACTGTTATCTGCCATATTCATACTGATTATTTGAAGTTTAATGAGCTAAATTGTGGAGAAGTAAACTTTCAATGTCTGATGGTTCAACGAAGGCTGGACGGGTTTCGAGCTTGTATTTATGTCATGTAATTAAAAATAAATTAGAGTTTTGTAAAAAGGGTTTGTGAAAACAATGGACTAAAGTGCACTGCACAATCCATTCCATTTGAATGCCCTTGTTATCTTGCAGCATGACTTCTAGGTGAACTGGGACACTGCACCAATCACAGAGGTGAGATAGTTTAATAGGCGTCACAGCTAAATGAATTCTAATGCATTTGAATAAGCATATGGCAGCGGCTGACATGGCTTCGTCACACATTGTGCTCCTCTCACCTTGATCCAGAAGGAGGCACAAGCAAAGTTATAAAAGGCGCTCTGACTGCAAATGAAGCTGCCACATCTCAAGGAACCTTGGTTATTTACTGCACTTTATATTGAGTCAAACAGACACTTTCTTTAAAAGTTTTTTTTTGTAAAGCATGATTATCATAGTAATATTTGTATTTAAAAAATATTACAATAAAAGTATATGCTATTGACCCTTTTTTATCTAAACCCAATTTAACAAGCAGTAGGAATATGGATTGATTGGATTGTTGGACTAACTTTACATTTGAAAGATCAGTTTGTCGGAGCTCTGTTTCTAAATGGCCTTAGACCTTGTTTCGTATTTCACGACTGCAATTTCTTACGTTACTTATCGGCCGACATATAAACAGATGTATCAGCAAAAAGCTAAAACAGTTTTACACCTGTTTATCACTGTTCAGTTGTTTTCAGTACACATGAGACAGTTTAAAGGAGACGTAAGATGCTTTTTTTCCCTCTAGTGTGTTGTATAGGTTATTTGTGTAACTAAAAGTCCTTGAAAGTTAAAATGGCCAAAGTGTGTGTTAAAGGGAGCTCCTCTCCAAACACAGAAGCTCCTGAAGCTCAGTGTTCTGGACCATACCTCTGCCCCATTGGGATGTCAGGTGACACAAACACAAAGCCCTACATTTGCATATTGCAAACCTAAGGGCCAATTCATGCTTCTGTGTTGAAGCTACGCTATATGTAGGCACATAGCCTCCGCACGGGGCCGAGCGTTCATAGTTGTGCGTAGGTGTGTGTGAGTCACGCTGCTATAACACCGCTGAAACGCTAGTGTTTCTGTGCTGTTGTTGAGTGTCTTCCGGTTTCTGGTCCACTTATTTACAACTTCTCTGGCATCTGTTTACTGCAGAACAGTGGCGAGTGTTACTGAGCTGATCGTGTTGGAGTTGGAGCTGATAGATATTGAAGATTCTCTTTTCTTAGAGAACAACAACGACGAAAAGAAAGACGTCGTCCGTGTTCCTTCCTTCAACTCAATTCAAAAATGGCTGCGAGTCTGTCGGACCTTCACAGCTCTTGTGGTCTGCGGGCACGGCGTAGGGCTCTGCGTAGGGGACACGTCTACGCATAGAGGTTGATCAATCACAACAGCGTGGGCCAGCTGGCCAATCAGAGCAAACTGGGATTTTATCAGGAGGGAGACAATACCTCAGTGTTTTAGACAGCGGCTGAAAAGAGGAGCTGCAGCAAATGGACACAATGAGAGAAGTGATGTGCTTTAAAATAATCAACCTAAATATGAGCATAATATGTCTCCTTCAAGCAATAAAACAATTGCAACTTCCTTTTTCTAAATTTTGCTGGGAGAGCAAATGGTAAAATATAAGTGATAACATTTGTTCTCTGCCTCTGTTTACATGTCTCAAAAATGAATGTGGACCTTCTGGCCGATGTTTATTACCTTCAGCACCTTTATGTTTGTATTGGGACACAGATTGGCCTGTGCAGCATCACTGCATACATACTGTGCTAGCAGGAAGATCACAGAGCATGTGGTGAGCACTTGTAGATGTGTTTCAATGTGGAGGTGGGTTCAGGGTTCAGGAAACAGGTACCTGTGTGCCAGACTGAGTGCTCATGCTTTGTGCTGGTCAGGTGAGGGCACACCACAGAGATAAGGCAGGTGAGGGGAGGAGACTGGGGATAGGGATGAAGCAAAGGGCCGATCTCTGCACTTCAGGATTTACTGTTGTCAGACCCCGACTTACAGCTGCTGCTGTTAACAGGGATGTGCGGTTGTCTAACATTGTTTGTAAGAGAAAAGGCCCGAAACCAGCGCTGCAGATTCATTTTCAGCAGCTCCACATGTCATCGGTGCTCATACATCAACTGCTCACTGGGCATGCTCAGATCCACACAGCAGCGACGGCAAGCATCATAAATGTCTTGAAGATGAGAACCCAATTACCAATAAAACGCTGGCCAACGTTCTGATCTGCAAATGGGGGCGTTGACCCTCACCATGCACTCTCCTCCCACTATTTTGCCTCAAATAGAGACGGCATAACCACACATAGTGCTGTTACCATAACGACATACTCAGAACAAAGTTGTTTTTTTCTCTGAAAAATTACTCATCTCAATAATTTCATGCTGGGTGACATTTCTTCTGAACAAATCCCAAATATTTTAACAGGAGATATAAACAAAAGACGAACATGTTTTAAAACTTAAGACACATTAAAACCACTTTACAGTGATGCTCGTGGCCCCCGGGAAACTCCTCTCATTCCCCTGCAGTGTTACCTTGGCAACAAAAACTTGTGTCAGTGTTTGTGTGCCCTGTGTGTGTTGAGCAGAGGTAGACTGCTCCATGGACGCTGGGGTGAAAGCTGAGGGTGGGCCAGGGAGCGGTGGTGGGGTTCGGGTGGGTAAGAGAGGTAAGAGAGGCGGGCAGTGAGAGGGGGGAATCACAGGGTGGATGGCGACACTTTTTCTGGGTGGGGTTACCTGTAGTGGGGGTGCTGGTAGTGACAGTGTGGCACCTCTGAAAGAACAGTGAAATGCATGGAGAGCGTCATCCACGGCGGTCGCCAATCTTCTTTCTTTTCCTTTTGTCACTGAGTAAGAAAACTATCTCCCTGTCTACTTTCTTGTCGTCTAAATTAAGCTTGCCCCCCCACCCCCCCCTCAGCATCCTTAACAACCCCCAACACTCTGGTTTCACACTGTTTCCACAAGTCTTCATCTGCTCATCTATTTCTACCCACTAACTTCTTTTCTCCTCTTCAGTTCTACAGCACTCCCCTTCTCTGTCTACTTCTCCCTGTAAAACTGCTCCTTCATTCTTTGCCATCCACCCTGCCCCTAAAAGACAATTTCTCTATAAACCCGTTTCTTACCCATCTCCTCCAGCTCGGAGGTCATGGATTTGGATCGCAGGGCGATGGCGGGAGTGCTCAGCCTCTTACTCTGCTGGGGAACTGGAGAGGAGCAAACAGGAAAAGCAGTGGTCAGTCAAGCTGCTGAAGACCAAGGCTCAGTCACCAGCATTCACCAACACCATCACCCTAAGGGGCAGTAGATATACTTACTTTTCTTCCTCGAACCCTCCTCCATGTCTGGGTTGCGGGTTACCATGACAACCTTGACCATGAGGCTGTTGCCACCTTGCCGGATCATGTTGACGACCTGCCGGTGTCCAACTTTAACCACATTCTGACCATTGACCTGGGACAGAGATGCAAGGAGGTACAGAAAAAAGAGTGACTGAGTTCAGAGTTTTTCTTCATTTACCAGAAGGTGATGGTTTATTTTCACAATTCTTTCTCATCGAGATAGGGTATAAGACACAGGTTTAACATTTTATTGAACAAAAACATAACACAATACACAGAATATAGAAATGTGGGTGTGCAACATATGAAATGTGCTTCACTTACTTTTTATACAGTAGCTTTTACATGCTGGTAGCTGTGCTTCCATCTTTTGCTTTGTCCATAGATGTTTTTTACTTGGTATTTGTCATTTTTCTTTTTAGTAAAAAATGTTTTGAATAATATATATTTTTGAAATGTGGAAGATAATACCAACACTATGTGCAATATTACTTAATTTTTATGTGCAATGTTACTATGTTTAGCATCATATTATGTTAAATATCATGTGCAATATACCATAGTACTTACAAATCATATTATCATTACTACTTTCTATTGCCACTTAGTTTACTGTCTCATGTAACTTTTTATTTCTGTTGTCATTTCTATTAGGCACTGGTTCTGCATTTACTCCGCATACACTTTATATTTATATTTTCATATTTATTTTCACTTGTATTATTGACTTAATACTCTGTTGTTTTATTCTGTTGTATGTTGTACTGTTACTGTAATCTTGGAGCAAGCTGGCACAAGAATTTCCTTCATTATATCTTGTAAGTTTGATGGCTTCTTACTAACCAAATTTTTTTCAGAATATACATTTTTAGCTAAATGTCAAAGGCTTCTTTTCTAATTTGCAATGTTTTATAGACCTGGGGAATATATTGAGTGAAATCCAGAGAAAAGGGAGGCCATAAGGATTTGGATCCAGCCCCATTCTCAACATTTCCAACATTTGACATTTGGAAATGTGGTCACTTCCTCGTGTAGAAACCTCCACATGAAACCTTACAGTGCTTTCAATTTCATCCTGATGATGCATCGGTGAATCATGGCCGTACCTCGATCAGGAAATCCCCCATCCTCAGACCAGCTCTCCAGGCCACTCCTCCCTCGTCCACTGACTCCAGGTACTGCAGGGCGGGGAAGGCTGGGGTTGGAGTGAACTCCTCGATAGGAGTCTGAGCTGGAGACACACCATTCAAAAATATTGCGGGATATGAAGCGTTAACAATGCACATAATAAAACATGTAATATATGATGTAAATCGATGAGCATGACTGCTGGGCAGGATGTTTTATTTCATATTTTCTTACCTTTGGCTCCTCTCAGCACAAAGCCGAAGCCCTCGCTGTCTTTTTTCTGCAGAAGCACAGACTTTTCCTTGATTATGTAGTCACTGGCAGAGAGGAGACAGAGGAGAGACAAGCGTAGAGTATGAAATGACAGAAAAGGATACAAATGAAGGACAGGAGACGAGGAGGACATGTACAGTGCCTCCTTGCATGTCTGTATTCACCTTCATGGGAGATGACTTGAAAGTCGAGTTTTAAAACAAACAGATGCTCACATTTATCTTGCTGGTTTCCTTCCTGTACACTGCACATCTCTGATGTCAGCTCCCTCCTTACTGTGTCTCTCTCTAATGAAATCCCCACCAATATGAGGCAGAAAGAAAATTATAACTCACTTATTATTATCTAATAAGATTAAGACTAGGAGCTTAATGTGTGCATACATATATCAGATGTTTATCTTTAAATGATGATATTGTCTCATCCTGTTTTTTTCTGTTTATGTTTGATAGCAGATTGCTGTAAAGTTATCTTTCCATTTTTTTTTCATTTATTCGTTGTGCAGATCTGTTGCACAAAATTTGACATGTCCCACATTTGTTAAGCTATTATCTTAAACATGAGGTGGGACTTTGCTGTAAATCACTGGGATATATCCAAGAAAGACATCTGCTAAATATGTACTATTTATAATGGTAATGTAGGAAGTGTTAATTGCTGCAGTTGTTAAGCACTTGGTCTGTAAAAACAGAAGAAACTGTAAAAAATAAAGCAGTATGCATTTGTTTTTGTATTTTCTGTAAAAAAAATGTAGATAAAATATAGAACATTGAGATGATGCAGTTTGACTCGAACATGGAACATTTTTGATTTGGAGACAATAAATACTTCACAGTGGCCAAACGTTAGAAACGCAGCTTCCATTCAAAACCACCATAAAAGTGTAATATACCCCTTCAACAGTGGTGACATAAAACAACACTTTGCTTCTATATGTTGTGTGTTTTCCACAGCGAGACCAGAGCCAGTTTCTACCAGAACCTCAGTGAGAGATGCTATATACAGCATGATGCCGCTGCTAGTTGCCTCAGCAACAGATAGAACTGGATGCAGGGAAACTTGCTCGTGAAGGTCCACACCAGAGCCAAGCCATGTAATGGTTCACCATTAGTCACTGACAGCAGAGAACAGGCGCTGTGTGCTCACAGGTGAAGCCCATATACTGTAGTGTAGTATAATATCTGCTCTGTCCTGTTGCACGAACATCTGGCTTTTGTCTGCAATAGGAATGGATTCAATCGGCATTTACTCCCAGGACAAACTACTCTGCAGTAGACACATGTTTTTACTGGGCCTGGCTCCAATAAGCGATGAGGGAATCATGTCACCCAGGAGAACACACTTTGGTGGGTAAGAGTGCGCCTCAGTTTTCTGTGCGTTCATGGCTTCGAACATGATGCTCAGGGGAAAAAAACTGAAATCCAAATTCCTCAACTGACAATAGGAAAAAAAAGTAATTGTCTTTACATGGGTTAAAATAACAGTGTTTACTCAGGTTATTTTGGTGTAAAAGAGGGATCGTAGATAAATGATCTAGCTGAAAACTTTCCCTAAATGTTCTTTTTGTCTCTTTTCTCAGGTTCTTTTCACATAAAAACATTTTGGAATGTGGCATGTGAACCATTCCAAAAATCACTCTCTACTTGAGGTCTCTTGTCACGTTTCAGCTGTCTCCGACTTGCTGGCAGTTAAAGAGACATTTCCCCTCTAAACTTCTCCAGAAGGTTTTATTTAAGTAATGGTACGAGGCCCCACGGGAAGCGAACATTTCCAAAAATTCATGGAGGAGCAGGGATTAGAGAAAAGTCCCAGAAATGTGCACAATTTATATTAGCTGCTTTTTTAAAAACCTTTTTCCCCATTAATCAGCTCACACTCTCTGTGATCCCTTTGACCTTTTGGAGGGGCCAGATCCCTAAGTTGAAAACCACTTGACTAAAAGCCATCTCGACCAGCTTCTGCTAGCACATCAGTACCACCAGTGTGTGCTGTGCCAGTTCTGTGGACAAGATAATAATCTTCAATAAGATATGAGAGCCACATGTTGGATCGATTTGCCTAATGACACACTCCCCCTACTAATTCTCCAAACGTCTGTTTTTCTGTCTGTGTGTGTAACATATATCTCATGAGCTGTTCCTCTTAAAAGCTTCACACTTTGCATGTGTATTCTTAGTGGTAGTGGAAGTGCAGTGCTGAATTTTGGGTTGTTTGGACACTGATATATTCACCATTTTATAAACAAGCAACAAGTGCTCTGCAGCAGTCAGTGGACTGAGTTGAATCTTCTTCATCTTCCTCAGATAAACTACATCAGCAACTGGAATCCTGTGGCCAATAATATCTATCTGATCATTTTCATTTCACCATATCAGACTAACGGGTATCACAGTTTTTGATCTTTGTCATGGAAGCAACGTTCACAGAATCACTTCCTGTTTAGCAAGTTGTCTTCAAAGTAAAAGTACAATGTTCGTTTTGCTGCTTTATATCTGTATATAAATTGCAGAGCTTTAATTTGAAAAGATGTGAACTTGGGTCTGAAGGTCATGTGGGTTGACCAGACCTCTGACATTGCCAATATTTTTTTGTTTTCCAACCTCACTCTGCACCATTGACTGTTTATAAAAAGCTCTGCACACAATGTCCAGCAAACAATAACAAGTGAGGAGGACTCACTAATGACAAGGAATAATTCTGAAGGGGCTCCACAGAATCACCACAGGCCAAGAGAACAGCCCATTGCAACGAGGCAGAATTAGAAAGGGCACTTTACTTTATTAAATACAGGTATATATACAAATATGATAAAAACATATACAAGACATGCCCAGTAAGTCCACTCAGTAATACATAATTCTACTAACATATGTGAGGTCGAACACGTCACAGACGTCAGGCCAAGTTCATTTTATTCACTTCAGTGAAGTAGAGGTCTAGTAGAGGAACAGCACCTCTCAGGTATCAGAGTCTAGTTATGAATGGAAAGGCCGTCAGTCAGTCAGTCAGTGGGCGAGTCACATGTATATAAACCATGTCAGTTGCGACATTCTGTAAATACATGCTGATAATCCCATCGTGCACCAAACTCGTCCCAGCCCACACCATCTGTTCCTCCTTCTCTCTCTCTCTCTCTTCACTGGCTCTCCTTCTTTTTCATATTTCCATCCTCATGGCCCCATCTCCTCCCCCTCTCCTCTGCTGTTCTCCAAACTTCTAATCATTCACTCATTTTTTATCTAATCACATTTCCCCCCTCCGTCATGATCTTTTCCATTCAGTCTTCTGAGTGCATCCCGCTCTCCACAGGCTGTGATGGCCCCTCAGTCTCTGCCAAGCCTCTGTCTCTTTCTTATTCTTACTGTGTCCATTTCTGGTGCCCAGCTCACATCTCAAATGCACTGAAGTGCCAAGTGAATAAATGAACATACAGGACACTGTGCATGGAAACACATTCACACAAGGAGCGAGTGGTGGAATATAGATTACTGTTTTATGTCTCTGAGCCTCTCCTCTGATTGGCTCAGTGTTTTCTGAGCCTGGCCCATCACAGGTAAAACGGACTGTAGCCCTCAGCTGCAGCTTGGTAAAACTCATGTATGCAAACAGCAATAGTCAGTCAGAGCTGAAATGCTCTGATATTCACTGTATTAGCCACTGGTATCTAATATTGCGATCAGTCAGAAGGCTGTGAAAAGCTGTGCATTTTATATGTTGGCTTCATGACATCCAACCATTCGGCAGCGTTATCACAAGATTTCTCTGTCTTGTAACTTGCTATCTCACTGATCTAATGACCTCATGTTGGGTTGTTGATAAAGCTACTACCGGTATATCAAAAACTAGAGGAGCAATAATAGAGCTTGTATGTCCAGCACATTTAAATTCACTAGATGCAGATTTTTATTTGGATCTGCAGCAAATTGCAAACTCTCGTGAATATCATTCCCCTAAACATGACAGATTGTTTTTCATCAAGATCCACGAATTGTTCTCTGTTAAATCAACAGAAATACAAATACAATATATAAGTGAGGGGGGGAAATTCCTGGATCCACCCCCTGATTTGGATCAGCACCAAAATATAACAGATTCTATACAGCATCCTTCTACCAAATGTCGTGATAATCTGTCAGGTAGTTTTTGCGTAATCCTTTTTTAAGACAAACACAGACAACAAAAAACATTACAGCAAAGAGGTTGGATGTTGGATGGTGGATGAACAGTGCTGGGGGTGTAGATGAGGGTGGTGACTCTATAATTGCTGCCTGTTTACATCAGTATGAATATGAGCTGTGTGCAGGGTCAAATTACATGAAAACACTGCAGACAGACTTAAGCACTGAAAAGACATAGAACCACAGGAGTCAATATCAAAAATGAATTGTAGAAAATAAAACGCATGTATGTCAAAAGCAATGACATTGTCCTATGAAAACATTTACGATTTTTACAAATGCCAGGAGAGGGTAACGATCCCAAGTACAGGATGTGTTGTGGCTCTTTCCTAACGTGTGGTGCATGAAAGTCATGTGTTGTAGCTACTAGAATCAAGTATCAACAGACTGGATAAGTATCGAGGTAACTTGACCCTCAAAGCCTTTGCAATAGACCTGCTTCAAAATCAGACAAAACATGGAAAGCTCAGCTTTTCTTTCTCGGCTTTGAAACTACAGCTACTTTGCCTAAACTCTCCACTGACATATTGAGATCCGTTAAATCAGATACTGGTTAAATGCAGGCGCACACATCAAATTCACCCCGCAGGCCTGCTCTGTCCCTGCAGGCAACACAAGCAACAGGTCACTGGAACGCATTCATTTACTGAACTGAACAACCATGAAAATGCAGCGTCAAGCAGCAGTTCAGGACACGCAGCACCAATAACAAATCAGATTTTTGCAATTTTTCTACTGACAGGGTTTATCGTCATTCAGCACATGCTGTGGCAAGTTTCTGCATTTCATACAACTTTACACATGATGATGGGACTTAAAAATGACCCTTGAACTATTGCATCCATCCCCGGGGGTAAGAATTAGCTCTGATGTAATGTTTATGTAAGGTAATGTAATGCTTGATTATTGTAGTATTTTAAACGAATGGCTCATTGTATCTGCCCATCACTGCCAGAAAGTTGAAAGCAAAGCAGCACAAAATAGCATAATTTGCAATATTAGGATTGCAGGAACAATGCAGAGATGCACCCTGAACCATTTGACAACCAACAACTAAAGAAACAGAACAAAGTGACAAGCGTCAACGCAAGTCTTTTGCAATGTGAACAAGTGCTAAATTGTAAATGGTCTGTATTTTCTGCTTTTCCATTCTTGATGACCACTCACAGCTCTTTACAGTACAGTTACATCGATATGCACCACTTCGTCACACATGGCATCACAGCAGTCAGGGGCAATTTTGGGGGTCGGTATCATGCTCAAGGACACTTTGGTACGCAGAATGGAGGAGACTGGGATTGAACTGAACCTCTGGTCAGTGGACGGCCCGTTCCACCTCCTGAGCCGCAGCCAGCCCAGTCTCTAAGAGTTAGTCACTGGAATATGTGTCAGAGCTGTCGTATGTGTATTCTGCTGCACATCCCATTTTCTGTTTACATGTGCTTTAGTGAGCGGCTGCATCCCATTAACACGACAGCAACGACTAACTCAGGCTCTGCTGCCTTCAAGGATGTCATTGACTTTAAGTGATACGCGCCGTGTTCCAGTTCAGAGGCTGGATCCTTTTAAGTCCAAGTTCTTACACAGAGTACATGGCTACAGGCGCCAAAAGGCCTGTCCCAGCTCCTCCACATGCAGCTGAGAAGAGAAGCTGCCTCCTTTTGATCCCAACCAGCACATCACCCAAATCCGATGTGAGGGGGTTAGTTGTGTATTACAGTGTTCCATGAAATCGTCTTCAACATGTTAAATCAAAGAATATCACGTGACACGGTCATGAGCAGTTATTTGTATTCAGATGGAGGTAAACATACTGCATTAACTTGACAAAAGCCATTTTCAGACGTGAACTCCGGAGGATGTCCGCACAGTTGGGTCCACACCGTCTCCAGAGTTCGCCTTTCACACATGAATGATGCAGCAGGAGATTCTCCACTCATGTTCACAACAACGCAGGAATCTCTGGAGCGTTCAGGTGAGGGGGGGTGCAGCATGCATGTACAACGTACAAATTCCACTGCAGAGATCATATTTTTTTTTTATCAACACTGGCTTTGGCCCTTATCCCCAAAAGCTCTCAACATCTTCATCCTTTTCATTCTGAGATGAAATCGATTTTTTTTGTTCAGTATTGCATCTGTTGTGTGTTGGAAACGTCATTCTGCGGAGCACCTGTATTTGCACATGGGCTCATTTGGGGCCATGTGACATTATCCAGAGTTTTTACCAGGTCGCTGGCAGGAGAAACTCCAGAGAAAGTCCAGAGCCTCTTACTCGGACATTTGTGTTCTCAGATACAAGATACAAGTCTGGAGATTAGTTCAGTGCATGTCTGAGAGCAGCTTATAGGAATTTAATGGAGGGTGAATCATGGAAGTTAGACATAAACACATATTCTCATGTGCAGTAGGTTAAGACTGTTTGCTACATGTCCATAAATGCAACTGTGGTTATTATTTCACTTAATCTAGTTTATAACTTTATAACCAAGTTTGAGGGCAATTTCCTGTGACAAACAAGTGTTATTTAAGAGTAAGCAACTGTATACACCATTAGTGTTTGTCTCAACCATCAGAGGAAAAGCAAGTTTGGGTCCACTTATGTGGACTGCATCCTTTAGGGGAGCCTCTAAACTGGAACACAGTGATAACGTTGCTTTCTCAGTTTCCGCAGCACAGTGTTGTCATCACTATCTCAGATAGAAACGACTGAGCTGGACGATCCAGCACAACGTACAGTGTCTCTCACACTACACAGGTAAGAGGCCACAGCACTGACCAGGCTTGGTCAAGCGGGCTCACATCAAGATGTCAGAAAGAATCTGTAACTTGTCATGCACGCTGCATCTTTAAAGCTCCCTCACCATGCACTGTTTCCATTCTGTCGACAGTCTATGTCACACACACACACACACACACACACACACACACACACACACACACACACACACACACACACACACACACACACAGGTAAACATACAGAGACAGGGCACACATCACGTAGGACACAAGAACACATGCAAACAACCAGCAGAGGAGGAGAAATGCTACTATAGTACCTTTGTTTTGATTGACGATAGAAAACACACCATCCACACACACGCACACAGACACATAGGCATGCATGCACATAAACATGTAATCAATCTGCACAAAAAAACAAGCATCACTTCTGCTGCTGCAGCATTGCCGGTGGATATTTGTTCAGAGAGCGACTCAAAGCAGAAAGAAAGAAGATGCCACGCACACATGTTCCTACAGTTAAACACAGAACAGCTGCACTGCTCATACACTGTGCAGCAGCAGCAGCAGCAGTTCCTGTCCGTCTTCACACACACACACACACACACACACACACACACACACACACACACACACACACACACACACACACACACACACATGCACACGCACACACACACACTCACATGCACACGCACACACATACAAACACACAATGAATCAAACTCATCCGTCTGCAAACGTGTGTTGCAACATCTGTCAATCTATCTCATCAATCCTGCCCTGCCATCCATGATGTCCACATGCATGCACCCCTCCCTCCACTCCCCCCCCATCTCCCCTGGCAACTGGAGGGAGAGAGGGAGAGAAAGAGAGAGGGAGGAGAGGATGATGGGGGGGTGGTATAAAATGCCATGGCAGGTACCTGTAAATGAACCAGACGCTCCTATTCACAGGGCCGAGCGACGGCCAGGAAGAAGAGAGGGAGAGGGAGAGGGAGAGATCCTCTTCGTCGCATGCCCCCATCGCCATTTCCTCCCCTCCCTCTCCTCCTCCTGCTCCTTCTCCTTCTCGTCTTCCAGCGAGACAGCAGCAAGCGCGAGCCGCGAGAGAGGAGGAGGAGGAGAGGAGGAAGAGGAGGAGAGAGAGATGGAGGAAGGGAAAGGGAGAGGGCCGAGCTCTCCCAGCCCCTTCATACTTAAGACAGAGAGAGGAGGAATGGTAGAGAGAGAGAGAGAGAGAGAGAGAGATTGAGATGGTTCGCTGTGACTGCGACACAGAAAGAGAGAGAGGGAGAGAAAGAAAGGGAGAGAGAAGAGGATCAGGGAGAGAGGGAGGGGGGATAAGGTGACTTAAAAAAGGAGAGAAAGAGAAATGAGGTAATTTGTGGAGAGAGAGAGGGGTGATTGGGTTCCTTTGCAAGGGGCTTCACACACACACACACACACACACACACACACACACACAGACACATAACAGTCCAAACATTTGTGCGATCATGCACACAACCACACACATACTTTCTTTTTTCTATCCTCCACTCCAACTACATCCAATTTTCCTCACTCCCCCACTTCCCATAGATAATACTGTATGTATAGTATTCACTTTGTGAATCTGTCACTGTCATGATTCTCCATTCATAAAAATGGATGCGGCTGAGATAAATCTTTGCTATCACAGGGGGAATGACAGGAGGCTTGTGAAGTTTGAAAGACTGAAGAGGTGTAATCACGTGGCATAACGATTAAAGACATGTATTATCATTATTATTATGTAATTACACAAAAAATCTTACGAAAAGATTGGCTCTTATTTGTGCATAAATACGTCAGATCCCTCTGGAGCCTCTGCTTCTCCTGCTGTTATTGACCCCATGTGTCTTTAAATCACACCTGACTAACCTCACCCACCCACCCTGTAACACACACACACACACACACACACACACACACACACACACACACACACACACACACACACACACACATTAACTGTAAACAAAGCATGAATGAGAGGGTAGAGCGCGCAAAAAAGGGATGGAGGGGGGAGGAGGAGGAGACGCATCGACGCAGACAGGAAGAGGCGAGAGGACAGAGAAACAGCTGGTGGATGAGTAGCGGAAGGAGGAAGAGGAGGAGGAGGAAGAGGATTACAGAGAAAGAGAGGAGAGGTACAGATTCTCTCTAATGGGCACTCACATCATCTCTGTCAAAGCCTTCTTCCACGTATGTCCAAGTTGTCCTCTGTCGACTGGCCTTACCTCCCTCCACCCCTTGTTCTCTCTCTCACCCTCTTGCCTCCCTCCTGTATACGAGTGTGATCACAACTCTTGTCCTCTCTCCCCTCTCATCTCTGCCTCTTTGCCTGTCTGCCTGCATGTCAGGGTATACTGCTGTGATTCTGTGAGTACAGTGTGTGTGTGTGTGTGTGCGTGTGCATGTGCATGTGCATGTGCATGTGCATGCATACATGTGTGATGAGGGAGAGGGCATGAAAGAAAGAGAGACAGACAGATAGGAGATAGAGGGGTAGGGGGGCTGGAGAGGAAACATAAAGAAGGTCCACATGATTGGGTATTCAGTGTGTGTGTGTGTGTGTGTGTGTGTGTGTGTGTGTGTGTGTGTGTGTGCGCGCACGTGTGAGCATCTGTGCATCCATTTTACTGAACACGCCCTCTTGGATGCTGTTTTCCTATTCTGTGTCGAATAAGGTGAAGTCGTACAAGTTCTATATTAATGAAAAACCATGTCAGCCAACTCCTATTTCACATATGCACAAGCATGTGTCTTACAAGAAACAAGAAGCCACAGCAGCAACGTTTAGCAGGATGCTCTGCCATGCTCCTCCAAACTGTGTGCTCGCTCGTCCTCATTTGACCCACTGTTGGCCCAAATGTGGTCTCATGTGGGCAGCAGCATGTCCAGATTGTGTGGACTTGCTCAGTGCATCTGTGGCAAGGACACAGATCAGATGAACTGTCACTTTTGAGTTTTACTTCTAGGAAATGCAGCTTATGATTTCTAAACGCTTCCTTAATGTTTTAAAGAGCGCTAGGGTTTTTTTTGGTCTTTGAATGTGTTTTCTTCTGCTTCCACTTATCTGCCAGGGATCAAGTGGCTGTTGTTCAAAAAAATTTGTGTTCTTCAACTGAGCTTTGTTTTTCTGTGACCTAAATACAGATTTAGAGGATTTTCTCCTATTAAAAGACGACCCTAGTTTGTGGAAGAAACTCTGCCCCCTCCACTGAGTCATTCAAAGCACAGGCTAGACCCACCTCTTCCCTCTGGCATTTGACTAGTTAACAGGTCTTACATATTAGCTAATACAGTGGTTATATTAGTCAACTTTTGTTGTTTTAAATGTGCATACATTGACTTGACTTGACTTAAAATAACACAGTGCTGGGAGAAACTCTCTAAATAAAAGATGTGTACACTAACTAATGTTACGCTGACGACAATTTTAGCCAAAAAAGTAAATTAAAAAAATTGAATGTCTACATTCAGCCACGTGAGGCTATGCTTTAGCACCGTTTTGAGCACAATGCTAACGATGCTAACATGCTGATCTGTAGTAGGAATTTATACCATGTTCACCCAAAATCCGTGAATAAAGATGGACGACATGACAGATCCACAAAAGAGAAGTGTCTCAAACACCACTTGGTGGCTGACTGCAGTATAGGTTATAAATCCTGCCTCCTCCATTTTAGTGGAAGGGACATGGACCAAACCAAAGTTTTTCCAAAAAGTTGATTTCTGTCATTTTAGGTGGTTCTTATCACACAGATGCATGTTCAATTGCTTTTGATAAGTTTGGTTTTAATTAGCTATTTGATGCTATAACAACAGGGTGCAACGTTATGATTGACAGCTGAGACTGACTCACAATTGGTCAAGCGTGTGTATCGGCGGGGCCTTGCTACCGCAACTCCACCCCATCACTACTGCACAGACTCTTGCTTCAAATGATGTCACCAGTACAAGATGGCACAGCCCACATGCTAGATATTTCTGCTTATTTTTGTACAGTGGGAGGAAGTGGAGACGTGTCATCCATCTTGGCTCACAGTCCAAATGTTCACCCCCTTAGCTTAGAATGTTAACATGTTAGCATGCTAAGAGGTGGTAATGGGCACTAAACAAAAGAACAGCTGGAGTTGAATATCTTTATTTAAGAATCTATGTTTTTGCCGAAACTATTTTTTTTTCTGCTGAGAAAAATGAGATGTCATCAATATGTCTGGGGGAACGATAGCCAATCCATCAAATAATATTTACATATTTCAATTTGGACCAAAATCAAATTTCGACCGATAATACCAAATAATGTGAATCCTTTGAGTCGTGAAAATTTGTGTGAGTTGCTTTCGTCATCACAGACAAAATGATGTGTATTACAACTTGGCAAAGCTGCATCATCCTCTTTTTCTTTCATGTTTGTGTCTCCTTGTGATTGTAGAGACAACACAAGCGATACACGTGTCTCTTTCACAGAAACATGGGACGCCTTTCTTCTTCCCCACAAGCTCCTCAACGCTCCTCTGCCTTTAGAGTGCCCTTCAGTGTATGACCTCCAGATGGAGACACCACAGGGGAGAGAGGGTGATAGAAAGAAAATTAAAAAGTACAGGGGGGTTAGCAATACAGTGATGAATAGAAAGCGACGGAGGGATGCAGAGATGGTCAAGAGATGCAGCCAAATATAGAGGGATGAAAAGAGGGATAGGTGAGATATTACGTGAAAAGATAAAGGCTGCAAAAGTAGGCCCATGTGAGGGCGGCTCTGAGTCAGCTGTGCCTGACTGCTCGGCCAAACAAACTGTCTCGGGCTCCTTCTATGCTGCGGCACACACAGCTTTAATTATCCATGATGTGTGTGCTCGCGTGTGTGCAAACATAGTATGTGAGTCTGCATGGCTGAGTGTGTCGCATGCATGAAAATGTCGCTGTTGATCAGAAGCACGTTAATAATAAATGATACCATGTGTATGGCTGAGAGAGAGAAAGGCTGTTAAAGGGAAGGATGAAGAGGAAATAAAACATGAAAAGAAAATAATGCAGGCCTTACAAAGAGAGCAGAGGAATTATGAAGAATGATGATGGGTGATAAAAGAGGGAAAGAGAGAGGGAAACAGAGAGACATTTCACATAAATGAATCATGTGATTGACAATGGCTTTATTTCTATGTAAATAATTCCCTCTCTTTGCTCAGCCCAAGTCCTGGACTCATTTGAGTTTGCTTAGGAGCGACACCACCCTTGCCGCGATGCAGATGCAAGGCATTAAAGGGAATGTCATACATCAGTCTCACTAAATGAGGAGAAGTCACATGGCCACAGTCAATACAGGAGAGTTGTACGCACTTGTGAGTCAACAGATCACCTCCAGAAGGTCTCGACAAAAGCTGAATAAGAACATTTTCTAGAAATGCTCGACTGCAGTTCCACAGATACAGCAACTACATGCTAAGCAGGAATAAATGTGCAAGACTTGATCCTGGTTTTGCAGTTGGTGGATGGATATCTGTATCAGCAGCGATGCAGCTTCATGGCTCTGTGGACTGGAGTCCTGTAGTCTGTTTACAACGGGCACTGCACTAGTTAATACAAAACGCATTAATGACCTTCTGTTAAAAGTAAAAGCTCTCAGCTGCTGTTCTGAGATTTCTGTGATACATATGCATCAGTTCAAACAGGGTGGGCATCAAGGTCAGTTGTGGTCATCTGGTGATTTCATAACATTGATCAACACAAAGAAGTTTCACACTTAGTCATCAGTGGTCTGAAAGAACCTTCGCCATCACTTCGTAGTTCAGCCCACCTAAAAACTGCAGCCTGGCAACATGGCTCTGCACCTCGGAGCCAAAAGGACAGACACACAGAGCAAGCAATTGAGTCTAAAACCCAGATGTGACAAAAAAAAATCTGCCTGTCTGCACAGGTTAAATTCAGCAAAACCAACCAGTCAAAACTCAGCTGGTCAACCTTCGAGGATGACTCCAGTACCAGAGCAGGCGCGTCAGCCTGTAGACCTGAGGCAGTGAATCCTCGCACATCGTCGTCCTGCCGCATGAATCAACAACACATCACACAAAGCAGTGGACACACTGGAACTTATGAATCACTGCATGAATCATCTTATCTGGGTAGATGTGTGCAGTATGTTGGCAAACAAATAAATCCGCTGCCAGCATCTGCTGTGTGTCTCAGTGTCTCAACAGTGGAGCAGTGAGGTCGCAATGAAAAGGTTGTCAGGTTGAGTTCCAGTATCCAGTCCATGCATCACACACTTTAGTAAAACCATTGTCTCCTTATTAACCTACTGAGATTATCAGTGGACCAAAGCAGGAGGAGATCAGGCAAACTGTCCACTGTGATGTGACCTGACTGACCCCTAGCACTCAACATGTGTACATGACACTTACCTGGGAGCGTCAAAGCTGTCGTAGGATCCCACCGTGTAATGACGGAACAACCGCTTGGCTCTTTCTCCACGGCTCTCTGAAAGCAGAAAAACAACAGGAACCGACATTTAATCAGATTATACAGCTACTGTTCACCGACTTAACGATCATTGGAAATATCCAGCATTGGAGCATCTCTCTTCCACAAGTTGCCTTTGGGATCTGCAACCTACGACTATGTGCATTAGTACAGGGAGAAAAAGAACAATTTAATCACTTATAACTGACAAATATTTGTATGAATCAAATGTTTAAATGGAAAAAATGTAATTCCAGATTTGCGGTTTTCCTTTTATTTATGTCACTGTCACTCAAATTGGGTTTTCAAGTGTTAAAACAAGAAATGTGTATGTTACTTTGGGCTCAGAGGAGTTGCTAGCATCCTATATATATATAGAGAGAGAAATATATCTATATATCTTGGGGATAACAATTACCTACTGAAATGTCAAAATCAGGTCATTTTAGAACATAGGACAAGATGGAGAATATCGCTTGTATGTTTAATACGCGTTTAATACTTTGTTATTGCCTCTGGGAATTCCTGATCAATCACCTTTCACAGTACCTGAGGCCACTGTGACCTTGACCTTCGACCTTTGACCACCAAAATTGAATCAGTCCATCTCTGAGTGTTTCTGCCAAATTTGAAGGGATTCCCTCATGGTGTCCGTCCATCCATCCATCCCACTCGGGTGAGGAGGGATGGATAATGCAAGGGCATGATAATGGAAGGCATAACAATACTATCATTTGCAGACTTGATGCAAATAATACTAGATTTACTAGCAGCCTCTTGTCTTTGATGTGCAAGGTCACATAGGGTCAGAACTAGCATCTTGACAGAGACTAAACCATTTATTCAGGTAAATGTGAAACTCCGTATTAAAAGGTGCATTTTTCCCACTGAAGCGATGCAGGGTATTTTTCTGACCCTGTTGTGTAGGCACGAGCGTGTATGTTTATCTGTGCGCGTGTGACCGGCTGTGATCACCTGATCGGTTGTCTTGGCTCCGAAGCATCACTTCCTCCACACAGTCGGAGGGGAACCAGCCTGTGCGACCTCTGACCGTCCCCTCCCAGTAACCACCCTCGCCAACACTCAACACTAGAGGGACGGAGGGAGGGATGGAGGAAGGGGGGGTGCAGGAAAGACCAGCGTGTCAGAGGAAAAAGGGCGACTTGTCTCTCTCACACACACACACACAGAGATAATAGTGAGAAATGAATAAACACGCACAGAAAAAGACAACGACAACATTACACACACAGAAAAGAAATAATATGGATACACACACACGGACATGCAAACCTCCTACATACTCACCAAGACATACATACCTGGCGACACCTTAGACTCACTCACAAACACACACATATTCATACCTGCAGACATTGAATACAGACATATACAGAGACCTTACACTCATGTCAGGGAAATGACTTACAAACTCATCTGAAGACACTTCTCCTGGCCTGGATACTGATCTGTCTCCATGCACACTCACCATTTATATACCAGTGTCGAGGCTGATTCGTTTTGAGTATTTGAAGTAAGATTATCGCATTAATTATCAAAAGATTTTATTATTGTCAAAAGATGCTTGGTTGGTAAAATGCACATATGCACTGTCTTGATCTGAGTGATAAAGACTTCTGTCTGTTAAAGGTGAAAACCGTTTGCCTGGCTCTCACAAAGCAAATTTCATAGATTGTCAAACTTTTGCATTTAGCTTTGTTAATCTGTAGTTTTACTGGTATGAAGCTTTTTTGAGCATTTTTTTTAATCTCATCTACTCTTTTGGTTTTCTGGTCTGAACGTTGCCCAAAAGGTTGAATCTCACCACAGTCATCAGCTGCCTGCCCATTTAACACGTGGGAGGAAAACGCTCCAGAGTGATGGACAAAACGTCTGTGGGATGCTCATGTTGCATTCTTTGCCCTGTGTTTTATTAATGTTTGTATATATGTGCACGTTGATAAACCAGTGGTATAACTGAGCTGTGTTTGCTTTGGATGAAATTGTTAGCCATGGTGTTGTGGTCACCTGATATATACCTAAAGGAGGTTATGTTTTTACCCAGACCTACTGAATTTAAATGTGGTTACATAAGGGGACTGTTGGCTGCCTTGGTGGAGATATGCACTCCACTGAGTTCTTTCTGAAAACTGATGACCCTCTGCAGTCGGCAGTTTACATATTATTAGGAACGATGTGGGGCTATGTTCTGAGCCCAAACAGAGACACTGCACTATGCGAGTTGCATATTTTCAAGGTTTCAACATTGCTTTGCAGGTGTGTGGCTATCAAAACTGCATGTCAGAGTCACGTAAACGTTTCTTTAATTGACACATTTTGTTGTTACAGAGCCTATTTGCCCTTCCACACACCTCTGCAGGTGCTTTGACAGAGCAGAGGCTCACTGTGTTTCATGTCATGTTCGTACCAGGTTTATACAACAGCACAAACACTGAGTTCCAACCAGAAAGACACTTTCAGCTCACACGGAAGACAAAATGCAGTATTATGCTCCAGGACGCAGACATATGTACACACACACATACACAGATTGTCCTGATGTAAAAAAAACGCGGGTATACTCACCTTTGACCCTGTCCCCCTTACTGAAGCTGATTTCTCGCTCTCCCTGTGCAGAGTGTGCTCGAGTGGCGACAAAGACTCGTCCTGGGACAGGCGCTGTACAGGCGTCGCCGCTGCCCTGCTGTTTGTGTGGGGGTGCTGGCAGGAGCAGGCCTAGGTGGGCAGGAGCAGAAGTATACGCAGCAATTACAAACTATAAATCAACACAGACTTAAAGCACAAAACTGCAATAAGTAGTTACATATGAAAAGGAGAATTTTGTATATTATTGAAACTGCTCGAGGTGAAGCTAGTTGGAACGTCTTTATATAGTGTTGGATGGTGTAATTTATATCAATGTATTATATTTCATTAACTAATTGAATACTAGTTTACTACTATAAATACCCCTATCAGATAGAAAGTACAAAAGCTCCTTTTGAAACAAGATGGTTGCATAAACTCAATAATAAGTATCTCTAAATTTTACTTAGATAAAAAAACAACAGAAGAGAGAAAGGGAATTTATTCTGCCAATCATGGATACTTTTTAGAATGAATGAAAGCTCATCCCAACATGAAAGATAACAGAGACATTGGCACAGACAGCGGTGACACGACACAATGACACTGGACAATACATAGACAGGACAATATCACATACAGTAACATAAAAGTGCAGAGAGTTTAGAGTGCTAAAGGATCTTTAGCTCATCTTTGAGGGTAAGGGCCTGGTAACATATATGCAAATGCTAAGCAAATAATGCGGGTCCTCTCTACGGAGCCCACCCTGATTTTACAATAGCTCAGACTGGACAACCTAAACACCTGATACTCACAACTGGAGGCTACCACAGGTTCTCTGTCCTGTTTGGGAGGGGAGGGTGAGGTGAGTGGTATTTAGCTGCAACATGCAACTTCACCACTAGATGTCACTAAATCCCACAAACTGAACTTTTAACCACTTTACAGCCCTTTGTGGCCTTGCTTTGGATAAGATCCATTTAAAAGCCTCCTGCACTCACCCCTGCCTCCGACTCTGCCTGCTCCGGTCCTCCTTGTCACCGATCCTCCCTCTTGACGGGGAACGTGTCCTCGCTCCTCTGGGACTGCTGGAGCTCCGCAGGGTTCCAGTATGTTTATAGCCCTGCAAGAGAGAGAGAGAGACAACAACAAGATATTTACATGTTATATTAACATTATTTTACTGCCATCTGCCCTATCAGAAATATTCTGGTTTACATCAATGCAGTTGAGGCTTTCAAATCAACAGCTAGACCAAATATTCAATGTATGACCAAAACTTAGTTTTGAAAAAAAAGAAAAAATACAATTGTCATTGTATTTGCAATGTTGACAGATTTTTACAATGATGTTTCAACATCATTATTTTTGTTCAGTCAGTTTTTTTTCTTTGTAATTTTCTAACGTAGTTTAAATTCACTTAATTTGATTATTAGTAATCCTAATTTACTAGTGTTTTTCTATTAGTCTATCAATTGATCTCACTATACATTTTCTAACGATTAACCTCTATTACTCGAATATAATTACTAATTTATCAAAAAGCATATGTCACCAATAGGTGGACCGCGGTCCGACTCAGGACACAGACGCTGTTCTATATGGACCCATATAAAACCTGTGCAGCTTTTTCTGTCTTTATGGTTGTAAATCCTGGCAGCATCATAGACTGTACATAAAGATGGCCGTTGTGTCCCTGACGTCACCTGTTGGTTTCTGAAGAGTGAAAATGAGGCTCTCAATGGGCTGATCGCAGTCATCACAACAAACTTAACTAGAGTTACCCTGAAATTATACAACAACAAAACCTATTGTTTTAGCCATTATCATAATCATACTATATATGTGTCAAGTGGTTTTTAATATGTAATTGTGGTAATTAACCATTGACTCAACACGTCTAATGAACAGATTGAAGCAAGTTTACTACCTCTTTACTTTTCTCATCACATTAGTAGAGAGTCGTGTGTTTAGTTGTCACTTGATTGTAATTATAGGTTAATATGAATAAGCTACACATGTAAGTTGCATGTGATAGTAACCATGTTTCACAAATGTTCTAAAACAGGCTCGTATAACCACCATTACTATTACCACCTCATTTATTTAGCCTGTTATGGAATTTACAGTGAATTAGACTCAGATGTTGTAAACAGTTCTCATATTTAGTATATATTTATCTGTTTTCACACTGAGAGAAGTCGAGGGACTTGATGTGGACTGTTATCAACAGCACTGTCACAACCCGGCTCAAAGCTGGACAAAGTAGGGAAGACCACACACAAGCTTAACCTAAAAATAAGTTTATTTAAGGAAAGGTAAATGTAGAAATCAATATACAACCAAAACCAAATGCCGTGGAAGCCATGGAGGAGACACAGACATTTCTGAATGTCACCAGTTTATATACTGTTGTCCGACCAGTTGAGGTGAATCTCCAAGACGACCAAACTCCTCCCATCAGACTCCTGCAGAGTGTTATCGTGCCATGTTATCCTACAGATGTGACATAGGGATTTCAACATAAAACATCCTTTATAGTGAATTTATTTCTTTTCATTACATGAAGCACTGCAGCACCTGATGTCCTCAGCATCCACTGTGGCAGCAGCAACATGGTGCAGCAGCAACATGGTGGAGATCAATGCGCAAGCTTCATCTGCACAAAATTTCATGTGTCATGGATAATATTGAGTCAATTTCTATATTCATAATGGTTGGTAACATTGTTATTACAACAATGTCCATCTTTTACTTTCTGGTTTGATACACTTGAGATAAAAAAACTGCTTTTTTATTTTTCTTCTTAGCCATTAGAGACAGAACACGGTCAGCACAGCTGTGTCCTTCAGGCTCGTCAATCCCTAATAAAATGACAGGAAACATAAAGGTATGGCATTATTGCAGAGGAAGTTTTTGACCTTATATTCTGTGGATATTCAACTATGTGTATGAATATGGTTTGGGATTAAACAGTGTACTAGACAATGAATGTGCAGGATGGAGTTCTTCCACATCAAAACTATTGCATATATAATGTAATGCATTATGTATTACGTGCGATAATTTGCTTTGATTGTTTCTATGTTATGAAAACAGGTCTGTACCTGGAGTCAGTGTTGAAGTGATGACTCTCAGTGGTCAGTCTGGTTGGATTCCAGTTGTGTCTCATGTTGGACATCCACAGGTGCAGGCTGTCTGAGTCACCTCGAGGAAAACTTTACACGAAAACACAGATATGTAAAGTCATACATGTTCCAGGTTAACTCCTTCACCGACTTTTACATGATAAAAATAAAGTTTATTACTTCAGAGTTCATCAGATCATAATCAATTCACTTCAGCTTAGGAAATAGGTGGACATCAGCCTCAGGTTCTCTCTGTGACTGTCTGTTCTCGTAAAGTTACACCTCCTATTATTTATTTATATGTGACAAACAAATACATTATTCTGCATATTCACTTATTTAACACACAAATGACAGATTCAGTAAAGTCTGAAAAGGAGCTTAGTCTCCAAACACACACACACAGTCGCCTTCAGTAGAAAAGTTGTATCACCACAAACTCTAACACTTCTCTCTGCATGTCGGTGTTGTGTCAGATGAATAACTCCGGTACGGTCCCTTTAGCATCGTCGTTACTGCTGTTTTCTTGCCTGGAGGCTAACTGAGCTAAGCTAACAATCCAGGTACAGAGATACCTATACCAGCTCATCACTACTAACACATACATAAAATACAATTTTTTTTACTTACCACAGAAACTGGACCACAGACGTCTTTGGTATGCGAGTGAAAACCTCTCCACAGACTCAGGTCGTGTTCAGTTAAGGGGATTAGCCTGTTAGCTCAGGCGAAGCCGAGCAGGCAACAGGAACTTCAGTTCAGTGGGAAAATTTATAATAATCATTATTGAAATAGTATTGAATTATACTTACTTTATTTTATCTGACAGTCAGTCTTTGACTTTATACAGACATTGATACAACTACAAGGTTACTTCAAGAAATTTTTTTGACAGACTGCTAAACTTTAATTTACGCAGTGTTTTAATATTCCTAAAGTTACTTGAATTTTACTTTGGTTTTCATTCATTGTGTTGTTGGACAGCTTTATGTAGATTTGATATATTCCTTTTACCTGAATGGAACAAGCTCTTGCACAAATTTTATTTTGGAGAGATATGGGACTGTAAAAGAAGTTCAGACTGGGCTATTTTTTGTTGTGGAATAATGCCTTGCAGGACATACTTAGTTTTTTGTCAGATTTGTTTGTTGTATTTAAGAGAAGATAAATAGCATTATTATATTTATTGAGTAAAAAATTAGTGTTTCCACAGAGTGAACTGCGGCTGAAACCTTTCCTTCATCTGAGACACAGCACCTTCCAGTGTTTAAAGCTCAGTACTACATCAAAATGTTGGCACAGAGTGGTTTGACTTTGCAGTGAGATAAAAATGCACTCTAAGTAAAATGTTATATATGATGGTTGGTAAACAATCTGAATTATGGACGTATATTTACTTGATCAAAATGTCCACACTGGAAAACTGTGTGACACAACTTTGACCAAGATTGCACTTTCCTCTAATGTTGTTATTTTGACAACTGAAACATTTAATTAGATTATCTGCATTAAAATACTCCAATACACAGATCATACATACAAATAGTGTCTGTTGATGCTGACGGTAAAAGCATAAAACTAGAATGTCACTCATTGAAGCTCATACCTCCACCGAGAACAAACAGTCTCCTTAAATCAAGCTGCACCAAATTACACACACTCATAGGGATCTGTTCCCTAAATGTGCCTGATATTTGTTTTGATCAAATTCATGAATTATTCTATGAAAATGTTAAAAAAAAGAAAAAAGAAAAGAGAGCCTTATCTTGTAAAGTGATAAAAAAATGTTTACAGTTTCATGGTGATTGAGCCGGTAGTTTTTGTGCCAGCGGACAGAGGTGAAAACATAACCTCCTTGGTGGAAACATAAGTTACTCATTTAATGCATTTGTAAAGCGTGTATGTGTCAATTCAGAAGTAATTTAAAAAAACAATGGACACACGCACAAACAGGGGCACACCTGCACGGAGACGATGTTGGTCGCCGGAGCGTTGGGCACTGCCATCCAGTCCGGCAGGTTCATGCTGCTGTCGCTGTTGGCCCGCAGGAAGGGATGAGGGTGGGGTATCGTCAGCGTGCGGGCGCTCTCTCGCCTCTGGGGGGCGTACTTTGGAGACTCCACAAAAGGAACTGTGAGGTGAGGAGAAATGGGACAGAGGGTCAATCCTTTTCCTGCAGGATTTCTTTATATTCTTTATGCAGACTTCTTCAAATGTGCTGCTATAGTTTTATATCCTTTTCTATTTGCTGGCTATTTTTGTTTACTTCCCTCATGAAGATCATATTTGTCTTTTTCGAGCAAATATCTAAACTGGAACATTTGACTGAACATGACAAGATCAGACCAGACCCCAGCTACTTACCCACATCTGTATCCCGGTGGTTTTTAATTATTTCTCCCAGTTCAAAATGACCGGACATGACAGCCACCTAATATAAACAACAAAAATAAAAATGCTATTTTTTGGGATATAGTCTCAGAGGTGGCAGAAACAGGTTCACAGATATGCATTATTTTGTAGGCACTTGTGGCTGTGGCCTGTTTAGATTATTATTAACACAAACCTAACAGATCATCCCCTTGATACATCCAACTTAGTCTCTTTGGAGATTATAGAATATCTAGAAGTATAAAGTCAAATGAGGTTTCCTAGTTTCTTGAAAACTTTTTTAAGCATTCTTTCCCCCACTGAATAAATGCTTAAAAATAAAAATATTATGCAGGTCAGGGCACAATGTAGCAGACTTTAATGCTTTCACCCTTTCGTTTTCCCTCTTGTTTACACACACACACACACACACACACGACAGGATAGTCTCAGCTGGCTTTTTCTGCACTGACAGAGTTCATTTATCCAGATTAAGGGGTCACACTCTCTCCTGCCACCTGGGACCTGCGTGTGCATCGCAGCACAATAATGCTTTAAAGTGAAATTAGGCCCCGGCACTTTCTGCTACATTAACTTAATAAAACACTGAACCATACATCCACCGACACACGTAATAACCCAGCCACGCACTCAGCCATTACCTGAAACGGGGTCTGCCCACTGTTGTTCTTGGTGTCTTTATTTGCTCCTCGGTAGAGCAGAATTCGTGCACAGCTTTCCTGCAACAGACACTGTAAATTAATGCACAGGTTTTGTCCTAAAATATAAAATCTTGAATTACTGCTTAGCATAGGAAGGCGTTTATAATGGCTTCAGAGAGCATGGTATCCTATTCCTTCTTTTGACTTATTTTTCACGTCAAATATGTTTTTTATAACATATTTAGGTGGAAATTAAGGAAAGTTATATTAAAGTTCAAAAAAGCATAAACATCCGGTTTATCAGATTATGTAGCTTTTTCAATTATTTATCATAAGTGAGTCATCTCACCAGGTCAACACCTTTTCACACTGCTCCCCTCTGGAGGGTGCTACAGGTCCTTAAAAACTCCCTCTTGCAGACTCTTAACAGGCGTTTGTCCAAGTGCATTTAAAAAACTTAACCAAGTTCCATAATATAATAATTAACTGTGCAATATTATTTCTATTTTAACTATGGGCATCATATACTCATCTGCTTCATTTTATACTTTTTGTTTTTATGTTTATTTATTAGATTGTACTGTGTCTATTTTTCTGTGAGTTATATTACTGTTACTTTGTGCAACTTGGACAATTACATTAATTCTACACTCTGCAATGACAATAAAAGCATTGGAATACTTGAGCTTCAGGTGATGTTTCAGGTAAATATAGAATCTAAACTTGCTGTTCCTTATGAGTAAGAAACCTATATTTTGACAAGACTTTAGGATAGATGGTGTTTTAAGCTTTTAAGCATTGAACCTACAAACATAAAGAACTTATTCAGCATGGTAAACAGCATCTGTCTGGCTGGTAGGTGAAGCAGGCTGGGGTCGGTGGTGTTGTAATAAAACATGTGGCTTTTTGTGACTTTAACCTTCTTATTCTGTATGTTCAAAGACACAAGGAACATTTATGTTCTCGTCTATCTTCTATTGAAGCCACGATGAAAAAAATGAGTACCTTGTTGTATAAAGCACAGATGTGCAAGGCAGTGTTTCCAGAGGCATTCTGGGAGGAGGAATCGGCCCCATAGAAGAGGAGGTGCTCCAAATGCTGCGAGTTGCCATGCTGACAGGCCTGATGATCAGAGGGCCAGAAAACAGCGAGAGAAGAACTGAGAGCCAATTATTACATCATATTCAAATATTTTTAATTCTCGTTTGGACACACCTACATCACACATAAAGTACAGGCTTTGTTGAACCAAAGTACCAATGTTAAATGTATGAGTCAAACCCCATTGAACACACAGGAAGGAAGTATAAGATGGAGGATATGAGTGGCTAGGAGAGCTGAAGAGACGGATGCTGATGAAGTCATGTGTGGGTGATCACACTAAGATGAAGAGGCTGATACCTTTATTATATATTTTTTCCCCATGGCCTCAACAATCCACTTCATCGCTGCGAGTCATGAGGCCGCGGGAGCAGGATGGGTGGGGTGAAGGGTGAGAGGTGTCTGAGATAAAGGATGAGAGGTGCAGTGTTGGAATGGTTTTTGATGTGGGGGCAGATGCAGACACTGGAACACAGAATACACTGGTACATTACAAAAAAAACGATGCACACACAGGATACAAACAACACAAACTAAACAACCAATTACCATGAGGCAGGTGTTTTCACGTCACAACCCACAAATACAAAATAGGCCACTGACCCTATTCGATTTTAATATTTTAGCCTCTAACATGAGGTTCTATCAGTTATTTTATGTTGAATTAACTGTACACGGTGCACATGGCAGATAATGAAAAGTTAATTTCTCATGAATTGTAGTTATTTACTGCAATATTGTCTTACATTTTAAGAAAAATCCCTTTAAAATCCCTGTAAAGACCCTCTGAGGATGCTCTGCAGGTCTAAAGGGAATGACATCATACACACAAAGACACACTGGTGTACCTGGTGGGTCTCATCCCAGCCGTTCTCATCCCTGATGCCCAGCTTGGTGTGGTGGTAAAGCAGTGTTTCGCAGCAGGAGGTGTCGCCCCCTGTCAGCACAGTGTGGTAGAGCGGCGTTAGCCCTCGTCGGTCCTTATAGTCCGGAGATGCTCCCAGAGACAGGAGGACCTGCAGGAAGCCGCGGCGAAAGAGATAAACCTCATGTGCAGGTCGTGAAAAAGTGATGATGACATGAAACTATGCAGCTATTACGCTGTTCTGAATTCATGAAAAAGAACAGTAATAGAAACACAGGAAGCAGCAAAATACCTTAAGGCGGGGTCAAGGAGTCGTGGATTTAAAATAAAGATGGAAACTCATAGGTAGGGGTTCAGAGGAGTCATGCAACACCCCAGACTGGAGAGAATTAGGTTTTCAATCAGTCTACTGTAAACCTTTCTGCAGTATAGCAGCTGATTCTTTCCTTAGTGCTGACGTAACACATTATTCCCCCCTGAATGAGTTTCCCGTCTACTGGTGCCTGCATTCTTGGTGATTTGGGAGCTGAATTTTAAAAAGATTTTCACCCTGGTGTAATAGAAGAATAGCTTTTCTGTTCATGTGCATTTTGTGTGTGGGCTGGTGTGGATTGCTGAGTGGGAGAGTCTGTTGATTCTGTCTTCAGCTTGTTTACTTATAAGGAAACAAATGAGGATGGCAGTGTCAGATTCATGGCACGTATCCATCCTGCAGAATAGTCGGCTGCTTCTTTCTCAGTCACTTGTTATGGTGAGATAAGAGCTGCCCTTTCTGCTGTTGTGATGTGTGAGTGTTTACCAGCAGGGCTGTATGGCGGTGGCCTCGAACAGCCTTGTGTAGCGGTGTGAGTCCATCTTTGGCACGGAAGTCAATATGAGCCCCTCCCTCGGCGAGGACGCGGATGGACTCACCTCCACCTGGCTCACACTGCACAGCCAGGGACAGAGGAGTCTCTGGAGGACACACACAGATTGACATTCAGTTATTTATGGTTGGAGGGATTGTTCTCGAGAATGAAAGTCAAACCCACAGCTGCGTTTCTTTGCTGTTTAGAGAGAATACCAACCTTGCCCTTGAATATGAGACAGATTATATCACATTAGACTCTACAGATATTATACAATGTTCATCTCTCTTGACACTTCCGCCAATCATTGTTTTAGGATAAAAATGTTGGTGTCTAGTACAAAATAATGCAAAATACTCTTATATGAGAAAGTCTTAGAACTAAAGGAAAGGTATGAAAAAGTAATCAGGAAAATATTACATTGTTTATATTATAATTGTACAGCAGGGTCACATTCACTCTGCTTCATGGTTTTGTCTGACTCACAGTTCACACCTCAACAATTTAAATGTTATCAATTTAAAAATCACATTTGGGAAGCTGATCTTGGTATTTTATCAAATTAATTGAATCTACAGATATTTACCTCATTTGTTGGGTCGTTTTTATTCATAACCAAGCACCATATTTGTGCTTGAGTAAATGTACCTAATTACATAGAGTTACTGGTGATCAATAAATGTATTTCTGTGTCACAAAACTCCAGCTGTGTTGTCAGTCAGGTCAATGGCTTATTGACTGCAATTAGACACAGTGGGGCTTGAAGCTAAATGCTAGTACAAACCTGCTGCTGTTAAAATCAGTAGGCGGATGGAACAATTAGTAAACTCATTAAGAAATTAAGGGAATTAAGAAAAAGTCAGGGCATCGCTAAAGTGGTTACACTTATCCCGGGGAGAACACAAACATCTGCACTGTATTTCATGACGATGCATCCAGACGTTGATGATGCATTTTACCAAAATCTACAAACATCGACCTCATGGAGGCGCTACAGGAAAAGTCAGGGGATCACCACCTTAAATGTCATTAGACATTATCCTCTGATTCCACAGCTTTATTGAAAAACTGGACTGTTTCTCTAAAGAACCTGCAGAAAAAATGTATTTGACCAAATTCTTTGCAGCCGGTTTAACAGATCCACAGCATGTGGGTGGTTCTATGGAACTCTCCTGAGGGACAACTCCAGCCCCAGGGTTGGAGACCCTCCTGATTCTAATCTAAGTGTAAAAATTGAATTATTAGGGACCATTTTCTACATTCACTGTTTTGAGGCAGTTTAAAGAAGAGTCACTCCATGGAACAGACATCAGTCCCAAATCAAACCTTCACCTGCTCAGTTTTATTCCCAGGTTACTCAGCAGCACAACTTAATCTCTGCAAGAGTGTCGAATAAATAGCCAAAATTAAATACGATTAACCGTATTTAAATGGCTTCATCCTGCAAGTGGGAACGTTTTCTGCTGAGTAAATGCAGTTTGGATCCAAAGGACCCAAACCTGGGGCCCCTGCAGAGGCCTCAAGACTGATCGCCCCCCCCCCCCAAAAAAAGCATAATTCTAAAGGCCTTTAATCGCGTCTTCGCTCTGCCTGCACAGCCCCAATGCTGCATTTATCATGGAATAAATCTTTTGTCTCTTAGTAAAAACACAGTGAGGTGATCAGTGTGAGGACTTTGGAGAGATTATGCACACAAGCTTAGAGAGACGGAACACTGGCAGCTTGAATAGCTGCAGGTCACTCAACATTTCTACCTTATTCTAAACTTGGCTTTATCATCAGAAAGGGAATAAAACGTGTGATTATACACCAGATAGTAATAAGACAAAGAACTAACAGCCCTGAATATGTTGACGTTTCATATTGCACCATGAATATTAGTATGAGGTTGGGATTGTCCCCGCGACATGAGCTGATGGTGGGGTTGGGGAGGCGTCATTTCTGAGGAGGTATGACGAGCCCGGGGGTTCCCCCTCCGCCCTGATGCTGTGCAGTGGGAGTGTGTTTCACACCCATGATGACAGGCTGTGTTTATGTTTTGACACTTGCTCCCAGAGTGGCTGAAGTGACACAGAGCAGCACACACAAACTGCAAATGAGCCATCTGCTGCACCCCCCAACCCCACCCCCCAGGCACTAACAAGACCTGAGAAAAGCCACCAAATTGTGAACAGCGCTGGCTCCGATCCTTGACAGAGAGTGAGGCCGACACGCTGCAGAGCCGAGGGCAGAGAGCGGAGCGGGAGAGTTGTTACTTTCAAAGAGTTTAAAGGTCGAGTTTATACAGCGGAGCCACAGGTCACAGAAACTGCTGTGTTCTAATAGTCCATTCCTAACTTAGTGAAGTATTTCAGCGGCCGTCATGATAAGAGCTTGTTTGTGTTAGAATTCTCTAAATGATAAGCACCACCTGAAGCATTGCAACATCGTCGTTGCACCTGGATAGACCCACGTAAATATAAAACAAACGAACAGCTGTTTTCTCCTCCTGACACAATCCAGAACCCGTGTGAATCCTCACATGATCGTCTGAGCTACTGATTTCTTCTCTGTCACATCTGTCCAGTGAACAACAAGCATGCTCAGATTGTAGTTCACAAAACGCTCATCATCAGAACTAAATATAAATATCTTCATTAGAACTAAAAATGCGTTGAATTGCCAACACGCATTTATACAGACTGTTTATTGCAATAATCTGAGATTATACACCAGTGGACAGACATGACACATAAATGAACTGACAGAGATGAAGGACTTGTAAGTGTGTAAATGTATGTAGAGTAAACTGTGTATGTAAGGATGGAGTTTAAATTTACTGTTACATAATTGGTTTATGTAAATAACTTGACTTTTGTCAAAGACTTAATATTTCTTAGAGGCTTTAAATCTTTTATCGTTTGGTTTATTAGTTGGTAGGATTTTCCGCACCATGATTCAAAAACTACAGAACAGATTTCCACAGAAATTGGTGGATGTATATGGTATGGGTCAGGATTCTTTTTTTTTTTCACTTTTGTTTTTTCACATTTTCACCAAATTCCTATTATATAATTTATGCATCTTAATAGAAAAAAACTGGCATATTTAGAGGACTGATATCAAGAGTGTGCGAAATTTGGTGCAGCTTGATTGAATTTGAAGGTATGTGCTGCACTCCTTTCCTTTTAATAAACAAGTAAATTAAACTATGTTGTCGTGAATCCTTCTGTCAAACAGACACTAGTATAGCATATTGAAATTTCCATCAACATGGCTGCTCTAGTTTGACGCAAAACTATTATAGTTTTCAAGCTACTTTCACGTGAATGCGACTATTTTGACATTTTGCTATAAACTGCTAATCTGTAAATTATGTTTTCATCAAACAACAACACAAGGATTGTGTATTATTGTTATTACTATATGGATGATTGACATAGAGGGGACTGTGTAGTAGTTGAGGTAAATCAAAAAACATCTGTGACACTTCCTGTTTCTGGGGCCCTCCTTACCGCCAGTGTCCCCGTCCTGGAAGTTGGGGTCGAGGCCCTTGTCTAAGAACTTGACCATCTTGTCCACAGCAGTGGTTTGGATATAATCCATGAACTTTTTCAAGCTGGCCTACATGTAGAGAGAAGGAAGCAACAGAACAAACTCAGACATATGGTATCATCACAAAATGTGAAATATTATTTTATGTGACATAAGTTGTGTTTTCTCTGTTTTATAGCAGCAAATGTGTATATAGCATATACACGTATTTTGCTGTAATTTTATGAAATTGTGAACATGATTTTAGTTATTTTTCTTGATTTTGTTGTTTGTACTGAAAAGAGATGCGATCCCTATTCTTTCTGTTTTGGGAAAACTGCACCAAGCACAGTACAGAGCAGAACACCAGATTGCAACAGTATAGTACAGTATAATACATTGCAGTGCAGTCAAGGCCAGTAAGTGTGAATGGAAACCATGCAAAGTTAAATCATGCAGACACCTACACAAACATAACTGTTATGTACCGACTTTCATTCATTCACAGTGTGCCATGTAACATGCAGCTCACATATCATGAAAAGAAGATCTCCAGACCTTAGTGTGCAGTTTGGCCAGCTGCTTCTCATCCAGATTGGTCTGTTTGTACACCCTGGTCTTGTATCGAAACTAAGACAGAAAAAAAGTGTGGAAACTGAAGAGTTAATCCTAACGGAGGGCGCCTTTGTCCTCAATTCTCCTTTGGCCTAGATCCACAAAATGGGGCCTGCAGATTTATTTCACAGAGAAGCTGTATCTGGTTTGCTGAACAAACCTGATCTTCTACTTCACTGACGACAAGAAATGTAGAAACAAAGTGACCTGGTTTTCAAGCAGTTGGTTAAAGATGGTTAGGAGCCTCCACTGAGTCATTATATAGCATGAAAATAAGGTGCGAGAATGGACTGGAGAGGTTAGCAGGTATAGAAAATAGAGACGTTCCTCCGAGAAGTGTGTGAGAAACTTCATTGATCTAACTTGAATTATTCACAAATAATAGACACCATCATCTTCCCTGCAGGACAAACAGTTGATTAGAACATCGACCTCTGCGATGAGCCTCAAAACACACTCATGCGAGAGCCTGTTTAAACCAGTGCATGTACGAATAAAACCTCTTGAGGAAATCCAGGTCACATCACTTCTGTCTTACAACTGTGTCAAAGAAAGTCACAAATAGCACCTCCAAATATGGCACCCCTTTCTCAAAGGACTGTGGGTACTCTTTGAGCAGCCTCTCCTCCTCCAAGAACTTGGCGTCATGGCCGTCGGTGGCTGGTTGGAACAGACCGTAGTTCAGGATGTCCCGCAGCGACTCGGTGAGGGAGCACAGCACCTGCTGCTTTGCCTTCCACACCGTGGCATCTGGGTTGAACCGCAAACATTTCTGCAGTGGATACAGGGAGAAAAAGGCAAGAGCTCAGCTTTCAGTTCACAAAGAAATGATTGTTGGTACAATGAGAAACTCTAAATGTCAACGAATTAAATGTGACCTTTGCATAAATGAATAAACAGTTGGTGGTTTTCAGAAATAAATGGAAATCATAGGGAAAGCTGCAGTAACACTGATGTTAAAAATGGACTGAATTCATCATAAGCATTGATCTTCTAATAGAAGCCGTAATGGAACAAAAGATCTCTTTTGTTAAATCTATAGACTAAGAATTAACTAGACGTGATGCTGTGATTTAACAAAATCTTTAAAACAGCTACAGGGAGTTCTTTGATTTCCTAAATGCATAAATTGTGAAAATAATATTAGAATCGATTTGTAAACCTTTAAACAGTACACTGCCTCAGAACACAAACATCTCTGATGTTATTCATGTATTTCTACATTTCAGAAGAAAATTTAAATCTTTACTCCATTTAATTTACAGCTGTAATCAATATTTACTTTTCACAAAAATATTCTACCTAAAACACAGATTAAGTGAATAGAATACACCAAATTTAGACCAGTTTAAGGTGAAACATTTTCAGGTTGTGGCACCTCACAACAAACGTGTTATTAGTGCCACTGAAGAGTAGCTTTGCCACTAAAGCCTGAGACGGTTTCATATATATGCTTGTTCAAATCCTGAAAAAGTTAAATTATTCAATATTTTACAAAATAATAAAAAACAAAAAGTACATGTGTGCGTGCGACCACATTTATTGACCACACACGTTTGTTTTCCTTTCTTTTTCTCTCCCAATAATCAATGTACAGATTTATTCTGGGACCCTTTGAGGGGCCGAGGTTCCAGTTTAAAAAAACCACTGGATTAATATACTTAGAAACTGAATCTCACTTGAACAGCCACAAATTTAATGTGCTGTTTATCCATCAATGTGTCAATATTAACAATGTAATATTTTTTTGCTATTTTCACTGCAGGACATTTGGAGTATTCATACATTGTAGTATTTGGTTTTTCACATCAGTACTGACAGTAGATCATATATTCTAAGTTCTACGCTGATTAATCATCCTGCATCCTCTACACTTTATCTTACGACCTCTCTGTGTGACTACAGTCCTGTGGCAGTGGATGCTCTCAGCGGACTGACTGCAGCACACTGAGGCCGTCCCCCTCTTGAGCCAGCAGGGGGAGACAGCTGCAGAGTAAAAAAAAGAAGGGGGGGGGGGGGTGATTCCCGGTGGCCTGGGTTTGCAGCCAGGATATTAATGGCAGTTTGGTGCAGCTTTAAGTGCGTCCGCTGGGGTCCCGAATGGCCAAATGCATATCAGCTCAGAGGCCCAGTCAGCAAAGTGGAGCATAACTCACCACACAGATGGCTGACATAAGGTGTTTGGCACTGCTTCTTTGCCTCTCTCTCTCTCTCTCTCTCTCTCTCTCTCTCCGTCTTTCTCTCCCTCTCTCCCTCTCTCCCTGCCCAAAGTGGAGTTGGGATGTTCTCTGACCTTGAGGCAGCAGCAGGACGAGCAGCCCATGCAGAGAACAGCCAGCTGCAGACACCCCTGCCTCACGTTGCATTACTGCAGGCACTCCTCTCTGGCCAACACTTGTAACCCACAATGTTGGCTCAGTCATGTCACTCATCTTCATCTCTTTACACAAACACACACGCACGCACACAGACGCACATGTGTGTCTCTGTGCGTGTGTGTCCTACAGAGAAAAGAGGTAAAAACCCTGCAGAGAACTAACACAACATTTTCTCTCTCTATTTTATTCAGTGTTCGCGCACAGCCAAACCGGTCGCCACGGCAACCAGGTTCATTAGTGGAGCAAGCTGCTTGTTGCCATAGAGACATCCCTGTGTTCCCTTGGAGATGGGGTACTGGGAGGGTGTGCATGTGCTTGTGTGTGAGGGTGTGCATGGTTCTTTTTTTTTTTTTTTTTTTTTCTCAATCGTGCATGCATGCGGTGTGAGAGAGCAGAGTAAGAGGGAGGGGAACGTCTAGGATTATGATTATGGGATTGAAAGAGGATGAACAGGTGTGTCTGTTTTTATTAGATTAGGTTACACACACACACACACACACACACACACACACACACACACACACACACACACACACACACACACACACACACACACACACACACACTCTCTTCAAAGGCTACAAGAAAATTATCATAAACTAACGGAGCTTCAGTTTGTGTTATAACTTTGCTTACAGCCTGAGAAGCTTTAGAGAGTTGGAGATTTGACTGAGGCGGCCATCATGCAGCTTATGGATCCATACACCTCCGGGAATATGACTGATCCTACAGCCTCTAACCAGCCCGCCAATTAGAGCTCATCACGGATTCAACATCCTCATCAGGTCTTCGAAATAAATGCACCCAGGTTCTGTGAGCAGATGGTTTTTCCCACCGACTCAACTCATATTACTCACAGTTTTGTACTGTTCTGAATTCATTGGTGCAGATTGGAGACTGTGCTTTTCTAACATCAGACAGCCTTGCAACTTAGCCTCCAGAGGAGCTGCTGTGTGTCGGAATAGTTGAGGCTGAATGCAAACTGTTAATGTCCATTGACCGTATTGTTTCTGTGCCAGAATATAAAGATATAAATGCCAAGATGTATTTTTTTTTCTTCTGTTTTGATTAATGCTTGTCCCTGCGAGAAGACTGACTGATTATTACTCACTGGGTAAATTACACAAAGCACTTAAACCGCTTAGTGCCAAAATCTAGAAGTAGTACTCGAATAGTTTGAAAATGGCAGTGTAACACTGTAAAAATACTCAATTACTACATTCAAATACCTACTTATAAGCACATAAATATTATCACCTTCATACTTGAAATTGCGGGGAGGTCATTGATCAGTGAAAAACATTCTTCAGCTCGTTTATCTCTGTACTTTTGATTCAAAGTATTGGATCGTGGGATTTCTTCGAGCCTGGAACTGTTATTTAAATAAAACCATCAAAGATATCTCGAAGGGAAATCTTTCTTTTGATGGAGACATGACAAAAAGGGCTCATCTGACACACTGCTATCTGTAAGCAGTAACAAGCCTAGAGGTTAGAGGCCACTGCTTTAATCTTTAGAAATCTTTGATTTAGTGCTGTATCAGTCAGAAACATGGAGAGGAATATAAAGGACAATATTTCCTGAGATGAAGTGGGAGAAATGTAAATGCTCAAGTACATCATCGTTAGACTTGAATATATTTGCTTCCCACCAGTGAAATGAGATAAACCAGGATTAACACTTACACTCAGCCAAAGTATCTCTCCTTCTTACAGTTTGCTACTGGAAATCACACTGTCTAAATTATTCACGAGATAACAGCTAGGTAGAGGTGGGAGAGAGGATCACCCACTGCTGTTTAACTTTCCTGAGAGCATGATAACAACTGATTAAGCAAGATAACACAAGAACAACGGAACAGATTTCAGGGAAATCTGGTGAAATGATGCCGTACGGGTCAAGAAAGAACCCATCACATTTTGCTTTTTTTGCATTACTTTCTTTTAGGATTGTGTGATGGGGAACAGATATATATGCATGTGTGTGTGTGTGTATACCAGGACCATATATATATATATATTAAGTCCTTTGAGTCTTATTTTCCTTAGAGGAAATGTAAAAACAAAAATCTGACAGCGTAATAACAATATTTTAAACACAAATCGCTTTGTTTCAAGTGTTTTCTCAACACACAGATTAATTTTTCATGGTCCTGGTGCAGCAAACTGCCTCATTATTTCTTGTTTCAAGTTTAAGCCGTCACTTCCAGAACATTTTTAAACAAACTTAATTTAGGTGAAATATTCTTAATGAATAATGGTCGTAATAATTTACAGAAATAACGTAGAGATTGAAGGTTTTGCAGATCAGTATGCTAAACAGTTTAGTTAGGTAACAGGCCACTTGTACATGAATGCAACACTAATAATGATAATATACAAATGAATTTGGCTTTTTTCCGCATGAGTACATTAACATACAGTATTTTTACAATGGACTTGTGCACATAATTAGGTACTAGTATGTAAATGTAGTCAGTGCCATAGCTGACTTTCACATGAGTTTCAGTTGTAGATGAAATTGTTAAGTCCTTCTGTTTCTCTTTAGGATGCAGACCAAAAATTCTGTCTTGCCTCCTGAAGCCGTGATCACACTTTCCCACTCATACACGCCCACTCACTCTGTCCATGCTGCTCTTTATCTTCCGCTGCATATCTCTGCCTTCGTTCTCCCTCCTCCTTCCTGCTCTCTCTCTCTCTCTCTCTCTCTCTCTCTCTCAGCACACAGGGACTAGAAGCCTTTAATGAGATCTGTGGGGAAATAACCCCCCACCAAAGACACACACCAGCCATGTCACCATTTAAGTCAACTTCTCTCCATACCTCACTCTCTTTCTGTCGCTCCTCTCTTAACCACTCCAGCCACCCCCTTCCTCTCCACTGCAGTTTGTACGAAGAGCAAATTAATTTCTTTGAAGTGTCCCTGTCATCCCCTCTTTGCCTTGTGCTCTCTCCCTCTCTCTGCTGTTTCTGTCATCTCTCTCTCTCTCTCTCTCTGAAGCAGCCCTCCCTTCTCTTCTCCTTCCATACTTACCTCTCTATTATCTCACCCCCTCTGTTCACCTTTGGGGCTCACCCTTTCACTGACATGCAACCTTTACACTGCTGCAGAGGCACTGTGGAGTGTCTGAGTCTGAGTAGTTCACATAGCCTGTCTGACTAGGCACTGGAATATGAGAGTGTGAGTCCTTGCGTGCATGCGTGTCTCTGTATTTCAGCATGCAAAATGTTTACTAGGCCAAATCCTGCCTCAGGGGCTTCTGATCATACTTTGTAGTTTGCACAACTTCAGCTCAAGTAAGACCGTGGAGAAAAAAAACTCATTTGTTTCCTGCTTAATGCACTTGGAAGGAAAATGCCAACTCGTCCGTGTGTGCACGAGTCTGACAATATAATACACCTGCAAACAAAATGGCCTTGACCTCCTGCTGCGAGAGGATGGTTTCAACAGCTTCTGATACACTGTCACTGCTGAGTTAATGGACCTGTACATATTTCATTAGACACCAGTGTTAGAAGCAGGATCAAGGTCCAGAACCATAATAAGCCCACTCATCAGTGTGAAGTATGCAGATGCTTTAAGGACAAATTGAAATACTACAGTACGTTAAAGTTATGAATTCAAAATTTCACTTGTGTAAAGATAAAAAGCAGTAAAAAATACTTATATATTATATGTGTAATGTATTATATGATGGGATTTATTATATCTGAATGAATAAAGTAACATAGAATGGAAATAATTAATTAAAATAACTAGAAACCGAGTATTTGACTGAATGCACTTAGTTACTTTGCACTGTGACGCCGACACTCAAATCAAGTGTCCACCCACCGTGACGTCACCCATTGGTTTGTGAGCTGCCATTGAGAAGCATCAAGTTTGGTTCAAGTTTTTTTGAAACCAGAAGTCACACCCACCCACACCTGCACCCACTGGACAGTACTAGCTGTCAATCACACGGTATCCACACACCAATGCATATAGTGCTTTGTACAGTAAATGGCACCATAATTTACTAAATGAACAACATGCTGTATTGAAGAAGCCATAAAACTAGAGATTGAGACCATAAACTCCTTAGGAAAATGTTTATTGACGTTATAAATCAAGAAACAGACTGATTTAAAAGCCTGTGGAATCGCCCTCTTCTGGTCTTTTAAGGGAATACAAGTATCATGTAATGTCTTGGCATTACTTTGAGGACCCAATAGTTCAATCTGAAATTGGTCGCTACAGTAATTAATTCATTCTAATGTTGAAACAACAGCAATAACAAGACAAGGTCAAACCTTAGTGTATGGTGGTCCTGTGGAAGGTCGATGTGCAGTGAACAAGTGTCGGTTTGAGCCTTCCAATCTCTTTCTCTCTCCTCCTACTCTCTGTGCTCACATATGCAGAATTTTAATACAGCCCAATTCCCAATAAAGCTGTTCTCATTTACACGTTTTGTTTTGCTCATTCTGTTAACAAACAGGACAAATATGAAATAGAGATGAAATCTCTGCCACATTAATATTAAACGTTAATCAGCAGTTACTTCCAAACTGTTTCTTTCTGCACAGTAGCAATCGAGGGAACAAGCCCTGGTGCAGAGGACGTGCTGATACACAACCAACTGAGCTGTCAATCAGTTTTATAGCATCAAATAACTAATTAACACCAGATGAATAAGATGAGAACTTATGTGATAAGAACTACCTAAAATGATAGACATCATCTCAGAGAAAAATATATTAAATGTTTACTTTGACTCATTGTTTTAGTCCATCTCCCATCTACAAACATGGAAGAGGTGGAGTTTATGACCTATACTGCAGCCAGACAGCAGGGTGCGATCAAGACGCTTTGACTTAACTTTAAGGGAGCTGTCATGGCAGCCATCTTTACGTACAGTCTATGGCTTGAACTTAATATGTCACAAACCAAAGCTATACAATGCATTATTCTGTTTTCTAAAGTCATTTCATTGTGCACACATTAATATTTGTCTTGCTTTTCTGCATTCAGTGTCTCCCCTTCATTAGTTTCGTCTGAGTCAGACAAATTATATTTTACAATGTTATGGCCTCTTTATAGTCTGTTATTTCCCTGTTCTTGTTACTGTTCAGCTGCAGCAAAGAAACTCAGTCCTGGGAAAAACAAAGAGAATGTTACACTGAAAAAAGGCAAAGCACTTGATTCCTGATTCTATTTTCTCTGATTGCTGAAGCCTAATACAGTTCTGTCCGAAAAGAGGTCTGCAGATTTAGTCCCCCATCATTTAAATTTAATGGGCATCAAGAAGTCGTCTTTTGATGTCCTGTAAGTGGAACTGCCAGCTTTTCTTGGAGGTGAATTAGTCCAAATCTTAGCCCTTTTTCATGTTGTCAAGTCATTCTAGTGAATATAGTTCAGAAAAGCAGTTTATTTTATGCAGAAACTGTGGTAGTTGTTTTTGTAATTCAGCAGCAGGGGGCTGCCATCTTGAATCTCGCACCGTTAAATGAAAAGGAAGAATAATTTCAGCAAGAAAAACACATTTCATTGTTCATACAGGAGCCTGAATGTTGGTTCAAGAGATACAGAAACATTAGAATCAATCCTTTATGTAGCTTGTGTTTGAGGCTTGAAAATGTGGTTATTCACAAAGATTTGACATCAGATTTGTTTTCAAATATTGGTACCAGCACTAAAAGATATACAGTATTTTAGGCTTTAATCACCAGGAGCCGTTTACTGCCTCAGGTTTTAATGTAGCCACGTGTTTGAGACCCACTGGAAACATTATGTAAGTTGATGTATCAAGGTAAATTGGTGAAGGCAAGTCTGTAATCAGTCGACATCTCAGAGATGCTCAACACTGACTGATGAAAGTCCCACATCACAGAGCCACATAACATGTCTATTAAAACAGAACAACAATAATTACCCCTGTTTATGTATGTGTGCATGTGCTTGCGTGTGCTTGTGTGTGTGTGTGTGTGTGTGTTCTCCACATGTGGGTGCTCTTTCGTCACGACAAAACCCTCCTTCCTCAATTCCTAACATTTGCATTTGCGTGATACAGTCACTCCCTCATCTCATTACAATGCAATTAACGAGCAATTAGAGTTTATTGAGGGTGAATTAGCTGACATGTGGAACAGACCTAATGTACTGGGAGAGCAAAGGGATATTACCGGAGCCCGCGATCAGGAGGGTGAGGAGATACGAAGCAGAAAAAAGAAGGGAAAAAAAGGAATATCTGAGTGCACTTTAATCTGAAAGAGCAGGGTGTGAACGAGAGAGAGAAAGAGAGACAGAGAAAATGGCCTGAAGAGGTTGAGTCAGGGCAGGATGACGGAGAAAGCGCAAATGCCAGAGTGATGTCGGGTTTTAACTCTCATGACTTTGAAAAAGCAATATGTGACAATGTGTACCGAGTCAGTACATCTTGGGAGGAAGTCTAAAGGGCGTGTTTAAGCTTCTTTTGTTAATGTTTGTCTGAGTGTGTGAGTTTAAAAAAAGGAAACCATAAGGAAACCGATTAAAATGATGAGAAAAAGCACAATTTGACTTATAACTGATAATTACCTCCACCAGTGTTTTCATTGCTGTCCATTTGTCTGCAGCATTACAAAAAAAAACTACTGAACCAATTTCAATGACATTTTATGGAGGGGTAGGTCTTTTGACATTTCTGTAAATTTCTCTCTTCTATCAAGGCCCAACAGTGAACCTACATTTACATTTACTAGATCTGGATTCTTATTTGGATCTGTACAAAATTACCTATACATAGCTGATTCTTTTGATCATAATCCATAAATTATCAAGGAACAATTAAAAAACGTAAAAATGTTGGTACCTGGCCCACATTTGTTTAAAAAAAAAACCAATTATAATATAATGTTTAATATCTGTGCTAAGGTGATATTTGGTGGAGCTTCAGTTTACATCTGGATCTGAAAACATGCAACATGGTGATAAACAATGGCCAATCAGCTGTGGCAGAGGTATGCACTCTACACATTGTGGTGATGTCTGTACTTGAGAACATTTAAAGATTCTGAGGTTTTATTAAAATGTCCTAGTTATGGAAAAGAAGAAGAATATAGTAAATTAATATTGGCACAAAAGTAAAAAAACTCAGCACTTAACTACGTGTGAACACCTTTCGTGTTAAAAGACTCAGAAGAGGTGAATCTGTGAGTTTTTTGAAGGCCTTTCTATTTTACCAGGTGTTAAAGATATAGTTTTTGTGACTAGAATGAATTAGACACTGTTGATTTTTAAAGAGGTGATGGTGAATTTCCTGAATTCATTCCAATTAATTTTGAGTAAATGCTGTTTTGTGGGATTTTTTCCCCAAGCAATGATGACATCTATATTTTAAAAAGCAGCATTTATGCTCAGATCCAAAGAAACAGTAGAAGAGGAGTTACAGGCAGCTTAAAAAGACAACATAGGGCTTTCTGTGCTTAAATCACTTTCCATATTTATTTCTTACTTTATCCCTCTGCATCTATCTCTAACTCTGTCATCCTCCATCTACCTTTATCTTTCTCAGCTACCTTCCATCTACTTTGATCCATTTCTATTTCAGTCTTCCTTTATTTAGCTCAGTCACTATTTCTCCCCATCTCTCTCTCTCCACTCATATGTGCCACATGTATGTTTTATGGGACTATCAAGAAATTCCTGAGGTTTTAACCCCAATCGCCTCTTTCTACAATTAAACTTTGATGTCGATTTGTTAGAATAAATCGGCAACGGTGAATTATTTATGGTTGGATTTAAAAACACTGAATCAAGCGCACTTGTGCATCCACTCACACACACACACACACACACACTGCTGAAAACACCCATGCACAGATCAATAATAAATCACACGGCAGCAAGAGGGAGGAAGAAGCGTTGAGCGAGGCATTTATAGTGCACTGGGAAGGCAAATATAAAATATGGACATTCGTTTCCACAGCCACATACAAATACATTTATTTCATTTGCGGCTTTATACTTGCTGGTGATTTATCAAAGCGCCACATCACAGAGGCCTCGATCACTTATTAGAGAGAAGGAAAGAGGAGAGACAGCAAATGTCAAAGAGTCTCGTTTTCAGACGCACGCTCCTTTCCTCTGCCTTTTCTTGGTTTTGTCTGGCCAGCTCCAAAACATACAAATTGGATGCAGCCTCTTTCTAATATGGGCTTAATTATTTGTTCTTCCTCGCTCTTCAGTTACCAGTCTTTGAGTAACAGCTATAAAAAATAGACGCAGGCTGCAGGTTCAGAAAGTGAAGCCAATGTGGAAGTGCCTGGAACCTGTACTCTCTCGAATGACCTGCAAAGGACGACTCCACTGTCTGCAAGAAGTAGTCTTTATGGACGTTTAAGAGAAAATGAATACTTCTCACTTATAAAGTCAGTAAACATTTACCAAAGGAGTTCATGATCTCAATCAGTCAAATAGATGATAAAGCTTGGTATACATTAGAGTGTGGATATATGTGTGATTGACAGCTAGAACCATCCAATTGGGTGCAGGTCACAGGTGTGGGTGTCCTCCAGCTCTCAGTTCTTAGTTCTCAGCTCCAACTCCTTCAAATACGCTTACGTCTGGTTTAAAAAAAAAAACAAGATGGCGCTCGACAAAATACCAAACTCAAAGCTTCAAAACGGCAGCTTACAAACCAATGGGTGACAGCTCAGTGGGTTGCCACTTGATTATTCTCTTTGACATATCGCTCAGCAGGAGAGCACAAACAGGAAAAGAGAGAGAAACTATGTGCCAAGCGACTGGCAACTAACAAAAGATTTCCATTGGAAGGGGTTATCAAGCCCATATGCTGTTTTAAATGTGGATCACAGATGAGAAAAAGAAGCAGTCAGCACTTTGGCTTTGGGGGGGGGGGTGCCCTCTTAGCTCAAGGCCCCAGGACATTGCCTACTCTGGCTACTCTGCTGCAAATTAATCATAAGCAGCCAATTTCCTCTTCTTGATCCTCAAAGTCGTAATGCCTGAATTTCTCTTCTAAAACCACTGTGTAGCTCCCAATACTCTCACAATCCCAAAAAACAGCCAAGGTTCACGTGTTGAAAGAGCAGATCCCGAGCTGCAGGCGAGCAGCTGAAGGGAAGCTGGAGATAGACATGGTGCTAAATTTACTCATCACAGATCAGCAAATACTAAATAAGGCAAAATGTAGAGTTAGAGCGAAGATTTCTTACAGGCATGAAGGGAAAAACCTCTTAATATAGTTTTGGGGAGCAGAGGTGAGTTTCTAAGGGTTCTATCATTGCCAGGAATGTGGGAGAGTGGCTTCAGTAAATGGAGGCAGCTGCATCTCCAGCCTCTGCAGCCAATTTCGACACGCTTTGCAGGCTTTCGTGCTGACGTGATGTAAGATCCGCAAATGGAGAGCGATGGCGGCTTGTTCTATCACGACTCTGGACAGCACGCTTAAAACCAGTCACTCCGAAAAGGGCTTTTCATGGCATGCTTTATCACACCAGTTTTAAAAGCTCTATTGCAACACAAAGCCAGAGGCAGCACTTCCCCCCTCTTCACCTCACTTTAACTTCGCTCCCTCTAAATCCTTTCTTGCTCCTAGTGTGTTTTAAAATCTAATTCTTGCCCTTATATTCTCATTGTGATCTTGTGTGCAATTTGGCTCCGTCTCTCGCCGTCACTCCGTTTCCCTCGGTCACCTTGGAAGTCTCCCTCAGCCTCTCAATCACTTTGCTGATGAGTATTTCTGCTCCTCTCAGCTTTCCGCCAGTGATGTAGAGAAAAAAAAAACTGAGAATCTATTTGACATAATAAGTCAAATCCTCTGAGATTTGTAGTGTTTCTGGAGCACAGAACGGTTTTGACTAAACTGACAACATATACTGTGATACGCTCACAGACAGATAATGAGACTACGGACAGGCCCCTGGGCACAGACGGCAAACATGGCTACCGCTCACCTAACCGTCCTCAGACTCCTAAGGCTCACACAATATTGTGTCAGTGAGGAGGCTTTAATGTTCTACAGAAAACCTGAAGGGACAAATGCTTCGTTTGAAGGTGTCATAATGGCTTTGTTGTTGTGACATAAGTGAAGGTTAAAGCCTCTTCTTCTGAGCTTTTTACGCTCTAATCCACCAACTCATTTAATGCACCCACTTAGCAAAACAATGATCTGAGTGTACATGAACTGTTTGTATATATCAAAAGGACTGTATGAAATGTTATTCCCAAGAGTTAGATAAAGGGGTAAACCAAGAGCCTTGCTTTAGTTAGAAATAGTCCAGCATATTATTCCATTTATTTGAATTGTTTATTTTTGGAGGGACATAAACATAATTAAAAGTAATCCCTCTAGAGTTGCTCATTTGCATCTGTCATCCCTGGGCAGGTAAACAAAAAAGTAAATAAATGAAGTAATTCATTAGATCAAATAACCCACTTTAACCCACAAGATATCACTTGTTAATGAGTGTGCAGGTGGATTTTGTTACCGGCAGACAGAGCCAAGCAAGCTGTTTCCCTGTTTTCAGCTTTTATGCCAGAAAAAATAAAGCATTGAATAAAATGTCAAACATCTATGTAAAGAAAACCGTAGCTGATGCAAGTTATATTTTAAATGCAGATCTTCGTAGAAATCACCAGTTGTTTTGAGGGATGCAAGAAAATGAAACACAAAGAAGATTAAATGGTGAAAATAATAATGAAACATGTGTGAGCAGAAATGCGAAGATGGTCAAAATAATGGGGGACGAGCTCGGTGGGACGGAGGCTCTTTGTGTTTGTGAACTTTCAGGGTTTTGTTGTCACTTTCTGTGAGTGTGTGCGGAGACAGAACTGACCGTTTGCTTAATGTCTGGGATCCCAATGCGAAACACCATCATGGCGATGTGGGCGTCCTCAGATGGCACCGAGCTGGTGCTGCGCTCCTTCAGCCTCCTCTGCTGCTGCTGCTGTATCTGATTGGCTGGCTGTTGGTGTGTGGGTCCAGGGTTGGATGAATAGGGGTTAGCGGTGTGCCCAGGGTTCCCTGGCCGGACCTGTCTTTCCCCACCGGGCCGTGCAGCCAGTTTCCCTGACTGCCTGTGTCCATCACTTCTGCCCCCCCTCGACAGGCCTCCCCGCCTGACCTCCTCCACCATCTCCTCCTCGTCATCTTCCTCCTCCCCCTCCAGCTCGCCATTCTCCTCCTCCTCCTCCCCGTCCTCATCACGCTCATCCTCTTCCATTTCCTCCTCCTCTTCTTCCTCCTCCTCTTCCTCGTCCTCTGCCCCTGGATAGAGATGTCGATTGTTTCCCAGCATCCTTTGTTGCTCCTCGTCACTGGACAGGGGGCTGAATGGCATTGTCATGGCGACAGGGAGGGGGGCACCAGTGTCAACACCATCATTCCCAGTGAGACACTGCATGGGGAGAGAAAGGTGGAGAAGACATGATTAAAACAGATAAAGAAAAGTTTCTTGCCAAACTGCAGAAATACAGTACTTCCAACCCTCCATGTATGATGACACATACTCCACACAGCTCATGCCTATATTAGGCAAAAGTGCTTTTCATTTTCACACTTCCATGATTTCCATGCACATGACTGAATCTTCAGACACATGAAACATATCAGTATTTGACTCACAAATAGCTCTACGGCTGATGGCGTTGGACTGAAAGCTCTACTCTGACATGTATGACTTCAGAGGACAGTGCTACACAATGTTATATATTTGCAATGATTATGCATTCAGGTGGTGTCGGAAAATAATCAGAAAAAAAGAGTTACCTATACTGGGCATATTTATGTGGACGCCATACAATTACAATTGTTACACGCCTTACAACATTTTACAAGGAGTTTTAAATCGTAGCTTCTGACGTGAACTTGACGTCCATCTCTCCCTCAACACCAGACTTTTCAGCCAACACAGACATTTTTAGGATTGACATGGATACATTTTAATTATTTATGGACCTGTCACACATGATCCTTTTTCTTTGCCCTTGGTTATAATGCAAATAAAGGGGGCAAAAAACACTGCCTAAACACTCTGGATCCCAAATACAAAACATTATATTTACAGCATCCACATACCCAACAGTCTGACTTCACAGCACATGAGCACACAGAAGTCAGGACGACCTTCTGAGGAACAAATGACCGAGGCCTTTAAAAGAGGGAAATGTTCCTCTGTAGATTTTTTTGAAGACAACAGATCTTTCTGTCCGTCTGCATCAATATGTTCAAAATTTTGGAAACCACTGATAAAGTTAGTTTGACACCTTTTGCACAGGAAATGTTAAAACCTTCTGGGAATGTTAGACGAAAGTAAGAGACAAGGACTCGACTGAGTGACTGAATAAACCCTCTCTAACCAGACTTACAAGGCCCAGGACACAGGTGTGGAATGAGGAAAGTTGGTGGTATCCAAAAACACAATTTTAAAAAACTAGACTGGGTCAAACACAAACAAAGAGCTAACACTGAGAAATAAACTCACAGAGAAGTGAGGGAAACACACCGACATCTTAAAACACACAAAGGTGAGGCACATCTAAGGTACTCACAAAGGGCGGGAAGGCAGACAAAGACAGGAAGTGAAGTGCTCCAAAACAAGACGATGTTGAGTACAGAATAAAACAGGAAAATAACACAAAAACAGAAAAACATAAAACGAACCAAGGCAGAAACGTGACAGGGAAAATATTTACATGAATTTACACTGATAGATTTACACTGCACACGTTCATTCCCCAGGGAAAAATAAACTCTTTCCATTTTGAAAACTTTGGAAATATTATAGTGGCACTCAATAGATTACACAGTCTCATCAGGAAACCATGTTTAAGTTCACACAAAAAACCCCATCATTTTATTATCCAAGAAATCAACATCATGAATCATGAAAATGTTTTAAAATGCACTGGTACTCAAGTGACCTTAAATCCGTTCCATCTCTCTTGTCAGGCCAGCTTGTACCTCGTAAATTGGATTAAGTAGAAACTACACAACAGAATTCAATGAAACTTTGTGAAAGGATACCCATTCAATTTTGGTGTGGACCCAGGATTTTTTTTCCCTTTCTTTAAAATTGCGTAATAAGACGTTTTTCAAAATGGATCTTGATTTAAAAAAATGCACGTATGTCTAAGGAACTGATATCCACTGAGTGTGTGAAATTTGGTGCAGCTTGATTGAATTTAAAGGGCCTTGGCAGGGGGATGCCAGCTACTGAGTGCCTTTCTAGTTTTATACATGCAACATTTTCATGTTGTCGGTTATAAAAAAAAGGTTGCCTCAAGGCACCACTACCAAGACCGAAGTCTTTCTTTGCTAAAGCTGCAGCGAACTGGTCTTGAATCAATATCCTCGAACCATTTAAAGGTAACAGTTTTCTCGAAATCAATCGAGATGTTCAGAAATATTTTTTTTCCACTACGGTTTCTTGAGGCAAGATAAAATGAAATGTCAGTTTTTACTAATTCAGTCCCTTGAAGCCAAACAATGACTTCTGTGAAGTCAGAGTGTGCACAGCAGCAGATTATTTATCACTGCACATCTGCAACACAGACACTCTGAGTGGATAACAGCTCTTCATATGATAAACTGTACTCTTTTGCTCTTGCCATCACCCTTGAGGAAGCCAAGTGAAGCCACTTCAGAGCACCAGTGACGCAGCGCTGCATTCAAGTAACGAGCTGAGCAAGATAACAGATCAGCCCCTGGCGGCACCCGATCGGCTTTGTTTGCTGTTTCGGGATTTTCAGCACCACTACACTCTGGACAGCTCTGCACAAAATAAATGGCGAGAGGGATGACGCTCAAATTCACAGGAGGACTGAGTTCACCTGACGAGCTTTCCTCCACTACATTGTCCACTGCCATTCTGTCTGCTCTTGATTAAAGGGGCAGCGGTCATAGAGTGATCACAAGGATACCTGGTTTGATTCCCTGACTCCTGCACAGTGTGTCGAGGTTTGAACCTCAAACTGCTTGTTTATGTGAATATGTGAGTGAGACAAGCATTTACACACTAAGAAAGCACTAAATAAATGCAGTCCATGTACCATCACATAAATGTAGCCTCTCCCTCCACCTTAAAGCCTTTTGTATCACAGAGAGCACTGCTCTTCATCACCGTGGATAAACTCCTCACTCCTCATTTCCAGAGGTGGGGTAACCTCCTTAACTGACATAAGGCTCTACTGCAAAAATGACTGCAATCCCTCCACTCTTTGTGTTTACAAAAACACAATTCTTACAATATCATGTCATGGGATATTCAAACATTATCTGTAACACATGCTCTAATCCCTACAAATAGATCAAGCTGCAGAAAACCTGGAAACCTGGAAACATCGTAACTTATCTATGTGAATTGGCTGTGTCCGTCCCATAGACTGTACATGTACTGTACATGTACTGTACATGAACTGTACACTGAAAAGTAAAGCTCACCTCACCCCTTTCATGTGAGTAGATGGGACATGGAACACACAAAACAATTCGAAGCACACGTTAAATCATCTTTTCACAAAGATGGTTACTGACAAGAATGATTGTTCAGTTAGTCTCTTATACATGTACTCCACTACATTTCAGACAGAAGATACTATTATTTCACTGTGTTTCTTTTAAACAACTTGTTACTTTGCATATTCTTTCATACGGATCTTAATGTCTCTTGCACCACTGACGTGAAGACAAAACTGTACAAAACTGAACTACGCATCCAGAAAAAAAAAATCAGTATCAAGATACTGTTTGTTTTCATTTCACTTCATATGAATTTCAAGTGCAAGAATAATGAGGCCACTTTAAATTGTAAATTGACTTGGCGCAGTTGGCGGTGTGTGAATGTTTGTGTGGTGTGCGTCTGCTGAGGCAACTGGGAGACATAAAGGAATGAGAGCTCTGTCGAGAGGGAGAAAATGTGCTTCAGAGGCTTTCCTCAGGGAACACTGAGCAAGAGCTAAAACTATCAGTTGTCCAGTACACCAAGAAAAGAGAAGGGAGAATAAAAAATGAAAAAGAGTCACAAGAAAGTTAGGGCAGTTAGACAGGACATAGCAATTTGGGGAAAAACTGCATTTAAGCACGTCATTTAGACTGGAGTTCAAGATGTTTCTTTCCTCTAGTGTGTTAGTCAGGTTTTTTGTAAATGTAAAAGTTCTACAAACTTAAAAAGCATAAAGTCTGTGGTAAAGGGAGCTCCTCCCCCCCAGAGAAAACACTGAAGCTCCTGAACCACCTTGTCAGTAGTCCGGACCATACTGCACCATTGTGATGTCGTGTGAGATCACGATGCCCCATATTTGCATAAAGCAGGTTTAGTGGCTAACAAAGCCGGGTAAAGTGAGCACAGAGGTCTACATTTCCTACACGCACACAATGCGGCTGACCAATCACAACAGAGTGGGCCAGCTGTCCAATCAGAGCAGACTGGGCTTTATCGAGATAGGGCCCCAAACAGACAGGAGCTAAAACCAAGTGTCTCAGACAGTCTTCTCTCTCTTTCGATGACACCTCACTTTTCACACAAACAAACTCACTGAGTGCAGGACTGGTTGTGACAAACACTGACTCTGTGGCAGGGTTTCTGCTTTCCAACTTTTGAAAGCCAATTTGCAGGCAAACGTCTGTTCACAGTAACGAAGAAAGACGGCGATGGCGCAGAAGTGTGCATCAAACTGTTTAACAGGCACAACATCCAGACTGCATTACCCATGTTGATGAGAGGCTTTGACTTGTAACACTTGATGCACAGCGACAAATGGAAGATGAATCACTATTATAACCTTTTACTTCCTCATCATCATTGCATGAATGTGCGCTTTAGACATTTTAAAGTCTCCACATCCATATACCATATTTTATGTTCTCATTGTTGTGCATTTAAATCTTTATGTCTACAGTAGTAAATAGTAACAATACTGCCATAGAAAATAGTGCAGAACCAAGTATAAAGTTGCATTAAACAAAAGAACCTTAATCACTTGAGTTAATGCAAACATAAATGAGAATTAACTGGGCACTCGTTGTTAAGTTTCTCCAGTTGTTGCATTTTTAGAGCCTTGGAAAAGGTTAAAAATGTAAATGAGAATTAATGAGGCCTCTAACAAAAAGCTGTTTCTGACAATTTAGAGAAGTGCTGGAGGACTGAAAGAAAACCAATGAAATTAGAGCGAGCCTGTGAGACAGTGAGAGACAGCGAGAGAGACAGCGGATGACAGGGGAGGAGGAGGAGGCTGGAAACCAAATAGTCAGAGGGGATTGATGAGCACAAGGGCACAGGGAGAAAGAAGGGGGGAGAACATCAGCATTGTCTGACCAATCAGAAGGCGGCACCTACACAAAATATGATAATAAATGGAAGTGAGTAATCCATATTTTTGCATTTAGTGCTGAGTAATCAAAGATAGTGGAAGCTCGGAAGGAGGGGGAGGGAAGAGGAACAAAGGAGGAGGCAGCAAGGTAAGAGCAATGCGATTGGCTCTGTTAGGCTGGAATCAGGCCAAGTGGGCCCGGGAACTAAATGCAAACACATCTGAAGGCCAATTCATTTCGCACACAAAGTCTGTGTGATGTAAGATTTGTCATCTGTGTCCACAAAGGTCTGCCAAAAAATTGTGGCACCGGAAAGTGGAAATTTGTTTGAGCTCGAGGACACTGGACACCCAACTACACCTGAAACCTGCACCCATTGGGCAGTACTAACTGTCAAGCACACAGTATCATCGCCTGCCGAGATTATAATTTACAAAATGAACATCCTGCTGTATTGAAGAAAACTTGAAACTAGGGATTGAGTCAATAAACTTCTCAGGAAAATGTTTACTGACAATATGAATTTCTCATAGACTTTTATAGAAATAGAAATATAGAAATTGACTGCTCTTTACAACCAGCCACACTTTGCAAGAATATGGAGTTCAGGCTCACAGTCCATTTCTATATACATTCTATGGTCATAACTAAAAAAAATCAGACACATTTCTGGTGCTGAAGTTACAGTATTATAATTCATTAGGGAGACAATACAAAATTCTATAACAACCCATTGCAACATTTTACTGCTAACTCTAAAATGCTAATGCTAGCATTGAAGGAATTTAAATAATTGAGATAATTAGAGCCAGTAAAACAGAGGGATCATCTGGGTTGTCTGTACAATTTTTTGTGTGACTCCATCGCAAGTGAAATATTCAAGTACAGGAAGAGGCAGGGGATCACCAGAGATCATTCAAGCTGCTTTCAGACGTGAACTGAAGTCTGGACATTTTCCTGAAATCGTCCGAAGAGGATGTATGTGAGAAAGCAGATTCGAGTAAATTGATCGGGACATTTTTCCAAAAACATTTTTGAAGGTTTCCACAGCGGAGCTTATATGTAACATCCGTGTTTATATGTCACATGTTTTGTGTTGTTGCTTGTTGTTTTGAACATGTCTCACCCATACAAATGCCTGCTGCATTCGTTTTATCTGGAAAAAAACAGGTCATGGAACCTTGAACGTCTAGGTACAAAATGTTGTGTAACTTCATCACAAACATTTTAATTGTAGGGAAAAGTGATTCAGTTTTATTGTGTGAGCTCCGTAGATATCTGTATCAAAATAGAATAGTAATAAAGCCAATGGTTTGGAGAAAAGTCATTGGAATTCATCCTCTGTGGAGCATGAATGTCTGCACAAATGTCCACGACAATGCATCTGTTAACTGCTGAGAAACTTCATTCTGGAGTACAGTGGTAAACCAACAAACCTGATGTACAGATAGAGGGTTTTAGCCAAGGGTTTGTAGACTATCACGAAACAAGACACAACAAGAACACATGGGTGGAAAAGAGAAGAAGAGTGAGAGAACAGAGAGGCAGGATTCAAATGGAAGAGATAGAGCGAGGGCAGGAGTCGAATGTGAGAGGTGGCTGTGAAATCAGAGGCGTGAACTCACAGAGATGGATGTTTGAGAGCAGAGAGGAGCGTAGGGCGGAGAGGATGAAGCCAAGGTTTGAACCATGATACCAATGCCAACAATTTCAGGCGGATGTTGCCAAAAGCAAGCGAATACCGATATTCATTATATTTGTTGCCCCAAAAACTGTCATTTTGGAAAAAGCTTTGAAATGGAGCCCCGTTGGATATAAAAACGCTTGCGTTAAAAGCCAGAATCAACTGTATTTTATGTTGAGTAGCTCCTTAAAGCTGAGGCTGTTTTTTACAGACTAACACCTTGAAGCTATTTAGTAGAATCCACCCACACCACACAGTGATCACCAGCCTACTGAAATAATGATGATCTGAAAGTGGAGGTCGTGACAGTTTGTTACGCATTCTTGTGAATTAATATTTTATGATCCTGGAAGGGCGGAGCAGAGATAAGGACGGAGGAGTTAAAAAGGTTGAATCACAACTTTTGAATCGCTCACCGTCAATTAAGCCGGAACAGGTCAGGACAGAGGGAAAATTATGAGATACAAAGTGATAATCAGTTCCTGAGAGAAATGTCATGACTCACACATAAAAGACCTTCATTATGAAGGCTCCGTGTGCGTGTGAGCTTATTTGTGTCTCTCTGTGAGTGAGGATGAAGAGGGCGATGGAGCGATTAGATATTGCCCAATGCAAACAAGTGATAATCATCTCCTCCGCTTCATATCTCGCCGTCATAAATCTTGATCTCTCACTGTTCTCCTTGGAGAGCTGTTTCAGTTTCAGGTCATATCATTGACACTTTCAGTGAGCTCAGCAATTGAATGGCTAGTAAACCCAAACCAGTCGATTTTTAAATTAAAATGTAGATGATGCACAAAGGAAGGGGAGAGTGCTACATCTCATTGAGATTCCTCTGTGATATTCTGCTCTGATTAAGTGTTGCAGTTATTTTGGTGGAGCAATTTCCTCTAAATCTACTTCAGTTATTTTATAATTCCTTCAGAAAAGTGAAGGGATGAGACATTGCATAATTCATTGTGGGTTATAAATACAAATTGCTGCAGCTGCAGTTTCTATTATTACGGCAATGTTGGGAATCATAATGTATGGACTACACAAAAGCTCTCCAAAAGTGAAGCCAAAGTGTTTTGGTTGATCGCCCCCTGGTGGCGCAAATACCCGGCCTCCTCCATGTTAGTGGGTGGGTCCATCACAGGTTGATCTTATCTCACACACACACAGATCAGCTAGTTTGGTTTTAATTAGTAATTTGAAGCAATAGAAACGGTTTGAACTTGTCATGTCATGACTGACAGCTGGTACTGACTTGCGATTGGTCGAGCGCCAGTATCAGGAGGGACCTTGCTACCACACCTCCATCCCCCCATCGCTACTTTGCACTGAATTTATGCTACTGCTGGCAGTGTTGTGTTGGATTGCGTGCCCGTGCCTTGGCATATTATCTGTAGAATAATTTGTACCCTTGCAAACATCTGACAGCTTTCATATGTATCTGCTCCGTCGGCAGGGTCACTCTCCATCGTGTTTGTTGTTGACTCTCAGATTTAAGACACAGCAGTGTGTTCGTTACACACACAGTCTATGTCAGCCTTGCTTAAGATGTGTTGTGCATATGGTTGTGTTATTTCTCAGTTTGAATCACCTACTGGTAGCATTTTACGATATGTGAAACAGCAGTTTGGTTTTTCTTCACTGCTCTGAAAGCACACTGCAAAAAATACATATGATGCACGTGGCTCTCATGGGTTTGTTTGATGTGACACACAATGATCCATTCAGTTAGTCACACTCCATGCTATTGGATGGGAGATGTGCCAAACCAATGAATGAAAATAATCCTTGAATACATTTTTCACATAGACGGTTTCTGGCATTTTTTCATTCTTTCACACTGTCAAATGTTCGGCGTTGAGGACGTATCGGTAGAACCTCGATATCATGGCTCCACTCTACGATACTGTGCAGACTCTTTTACAGTACGTGATCCCTACATATTAGTTCCAAATGGGAGTCTTAATAAACTGTGTAAAACATAATATTTAAAAAAAATGAACACAATGTCACCACCAAAATCTGTTACTGATGATGAATCTTAACTGGACATACCTCAGTCAGACATCATTAAATTCACATTTGGACATCTGCAGGAATGAGACGAGAACATACCCAGATGGGAGAGACCCGCCATCCCTTGCTGGTATTTGTCTTCCGTCACGTGCACTGAGCGTGCTCGTATTGTAATCATCATTAAAAGCCTGAATTGCAGGTGTAAATTTACCCTCCAGCTCAAATGAATAAATGAGACAGTTGGCTAGCAGCTCAGGTAGAAACACACTTGTCACAAAATGAAATGTGAAGGTAACCACGGATGGGGAACAAATGAGACAAGCTTTTTAACATCAGTTTTTAAAGATGCTCACAGGAGCAACTGGCATGTTTGGCAAATCTGTCTTTTGGCACAGGAGAGGCTGGTTTGATCTCTTTCTGTTGACTCACAACACAGTTGCCAGGTGTGAACATAATCCAACTAAATCCTGCTTCATAGACATAACCACGCGGTCGTGCCGCACTTTAAAACGACAAACGGAGGCAAATGGGGTAATGAGGCGGCATTTCTGCGTCTACTTTAGGGGGTTTTATTTGATAGAAGTGAGCAGAGGAAATCAGGTAACCTTGCTGGGTGAATTCCTGGAGTCTTGACCTGGTTCTACCAAGGTTCAATTTATCAGTTGTTTGAGTGACGGCATCAAAAGACTGATATCCCACCAGCACGGTGACATTTAACCTCCATCGCTCTCTTTATCTCTCCTACACTCCAACACTCATATCCACATGTGCTCTCTCTCTCTCTCTCTCTTTCTCTCTCTCTGATTCACCCTCTCTTTTATGTAGGACAAAACGCGTATATAGATAGATATTTTCAGTGTCTTGGTCCCAAGGAAATTTCACTGGGAAACTTCCAAAGAACAGATCGGCCCACTTTCCTGCCACTAAACTGGAACGGCCAATTTCCCTCCCTCCTCGTTTGACATCTACTCACAAAATGGTACACTGATGCGCACAAATGGACCTGAATGCCCCGCACAGTGAGTTTGTTTCTGGGTCTCTCTACAATAATGAGGACCTGCGCACGTCCATTGGCGCAATGCACTGTGAAGCTTTGGATGGAGACAGATAAAGGCTAATAATGTGTGTACACCCTGACCCTCTGGTCAGTTGAGCACACGTGTAATCATCCTCCAACACCAAAGCGTCCGCATGGGAGCTGTACGTCACACACAATGCCAATCTGAACTGCAAAGGACCCAGGGGAGCTCGAGTGAAGGAGAATGAAGCCACATGTTCTACTCTCTATGATCCACAATCTGATGTAACCGTCCCTTGTGTTATAAAACTAGGGTGAGCGCCAGTGGAGGAATGGTTTGAGTTTGATCGAAAAGGGCGGAGTGTACAACTGGCATCATTTGTGTTCTCATCATGGACATTTTGTAGAATTGGGCCCTGGATACCTCGGAAAAAAGAACCCCAGCACATTTGGTGTCCTAGAATCTCTCTTTCTACAGTCACTCATCTCAGCACATCTATACTTAGCGTGCCAACAGGAAGACTGAAGGGAACTTTAAACCTTCCTCTGAGCTGCAGGTCACAGGGTCAGATAGGTTTGGGTTCTACGTCCAATAATAACTCTAACTTCTCAAACCCGAAGATCAAATGTTCACAAAGTCATTGGGAGAGATGAGGATTTAAATTCTCTGTTTAGCGAGTGCAACACTATGAATGCCTTCCTGGAGAGACCTTCTAATATCACTTTTAACTCCTTCTTCCAGCATGGACATTTGGAACAACTGATAAACACGTTTTGATTTCCTGAATGCTCAAGACAAAATGTTTTATGAACGTGGTTAGGAAGTATCATTAACCTGTCTTAACTGTTCATGCAGCTCAACTACATCTACTACAAGACTGCTAGCTGAGCATGGCTGCAATCATGAGCAATACTTTCGGCGTCGACCTCTGGATTTTTCAGCTGATACAGGATGATAATGGCATTAGATGAAAAGTCAGGGTAACAGGGAATGTGGGCAGCTGTGGCTCCGGAGTTAAGGCAGGTTTTCCATTAACCAGAAGGTCATTGGTTCAACCCCCAGCTCCTTGGTCAAGATGCTGAACTCCCAAATTAACCCTTACAACTGTTCTGTCAGTGGGTTGCATAAAAGCAAAAGCTGCATAAAGAAGCATTGCTGGAATGTGTGTGCTAATAGGTGAATGTGATTTGTAGTGTAAAGCGCTTAGAGTGGTCGATACTAGTGAAAAGCACTTAACAAATGCAGTCCATTTAACACCAAAGTTATTTCTAAACCTCCTGAAGGACATGAATGGATCCAATTTCAGATGATCTCCAAACTCATTTGTATTCATCCTCTGGGCGCCATAAATGTCCGAACAAAATGTTGTGTTAAGTAAGGTAAAAATTGAGATATACTTCAGTCTGGCCCATAACAACCAACAGACAAATGTTCTGGAGCTCCACCTCAAACGTGATTAAAAATCACAATTAAGTTAAACCACTGGAAGTGTGAAAACGAAGTACTCTGATACTATAGCTGCTTTGACCTGTCATGTAATGAGAAACAAGGCACAACAGAAGCCAAGACATGTATGCTTACAAGAAAACCAAAACCTTTTAAGACAATAAGCCCAGACACATCTAACCAATGCTGCCTCTATGATTTTTGAGCATCAAAAGAAGCAGCGCTGTAGAACAGGAAGAGGAGTCAGAGACATGTTGGGGTAAAGCAATAAAACCAACCCCAAGAGGGATCGCTATATATAGACAACAGTGGTTTATAGTAAAGATGTGAGTGGGTGTATAAGACTACATAAGGAAACAAAACAAACGTGTGAGCTCTTCCTGAGGGGTGAGAGTGACCTCGTAGCCCATTTTCCTATGGTTTAAAACGGTGTTTACCTCAGGCAAACAAACCCTGCCTCTCAAAACACAGACTATTAAGGTATTTTCCATTTAAAATCTTGTTTTCCAGACTATTAAGCTCGATGTAATAAATAGTAGCTGGAAGCAGAGCCGGCAAAATCAGAGACAAATATAACCAGCAGCCTATTTTATAAAGATTTCTCTTCTCTGTTTTCCACAGGTCGGTTGTGATATAATTTTCTATACGAATATTATCAGGTTGTATCAAGGGTGTCCTCTGAGAACACGTTTGTTCATCCGCTAACCTATTGATCAAAGAGAGGCTGGGTTGTTTACACGATTTTGTGAAAATCTTGAAGGCTAATGAATGTCAGAACCACACAGACAGCAGCTCCCTGACTGACTGAGCAACACGCTGAGACTCCTGTTTGAAAAACAAAAGTCACTGCATTGATAGTACAGTGTCAAGGCTGCTTTTCATCCATCCATCATCTATACTGCTTATCCTTTGAGGGTGGCAGTGAGAGGAAGCGGGAGTACCCTCTGTCTGTTTGTTTGTTAGCAAGATAATACAAAAACAACTGAACAGCTTTCCACGAGACTAGGTGTAAGAGACATGGGCCAAGAAAGAACCCGTACAATGTTGGTGAAGATCCAGATCAGGGTTTGATCATAGAATTTTGTGAGATAGGAGGGTGTTTTTCAAAATTTTCATTGATTTCTCAAGGGGACAATTCATGGATCATGATTAAACTATGTAATATTTGTAGATATTATGAGTGTATGCTGGTGCAGATCCAAAAGAAAATCTGGATCCAGTGAATTTAAAAGTGGTTTGCTAAGAGAACTGTTAGGCTACATTCCATTCTACTTGTAAAAATGGCATTGCACTGATTTAATCAGAAATGAGACCCAATCCTGAAATATGAGGTGAATCAAATACTAGTGGGTCTTCGCTGTATCTCCCTGAGATTCTCCAACATCTTCTGACAACTTTTCTCTTGAGTCGGCTCTCGCTCTATTGTCTGTTGAGTCATCATGATTTTTTAATCCAAGCAAGCTGAAATGGAAACACTTCATTTCCTGTCACTGGGAGATTTTTCACACAACAAAACTAATGATGTGAAATGTCAGTGAATAGGATAAATCGAATGATACATTAGTTTGTGCAGGTGCATGTATGTGAAAATCTCACTGGTTGTTACAGACTACTGACAAAATGAATCATTGCACAGATTCCAACTCGAAATCTAATCATGCAAGCCAGATTTCACATTAAATCTCCTGTTGGATGCACATATTGATATTAAAGTGATATGAAATCCCTGGTACAAGTTAGATGCTGTAAGCGTGATGAATGGCAATACATTTTGGCAAATAATGTATATTTATAATTATAAGAAAGCACATTCTCATTGAACAATCATTAAATAATTTGACCTTTCAAATGTCAGAAAATAGTCCTCATCTGTAGAATTGGCTACGGAGTTTACCCAGACTTATCCTTTCACACTTGCACAATGCAGCAGGAGGTTTTCTTCACAGAAGCGTTCACAACAGTAACAAATCCTCTGCATCATTCAGGCGAGAGGTGGAGCAGCCGGGTGCAGCAGACAGAGGCAGGAAGTGACATATTAACTCCACTGCGGAGATCCTGTGATTTTTCTTTATAGCACACAGACACCGGTGTCGGCTCTTATCACCACAAATTCTCTTGACATCTTCGTCGGTGTCTTCTACTAGATATTTATTTGTTTATTGTCTTTTTCATTTTTGTGTCTGTCGCGTGTTTTAATCGTAGTAAATCCATGCGGGGATCCCCTGCCGTGTTCTCACATCGGATTCTCCTGGATTTCTACGGACATTATACTAGGAGGCCAGGCAGAAAGAGTCCACAGAGACTGCGGAGCGTCTCACTCAGACATTTGTGTTCACACATGCCCCTCCAGAGAAAAAAATATTGTACAAGCAAAAACAGTCTTTCTCTGCATGTATGTGAGGGGGCACAGTGTTTGTTAAAGCTTATCTACTCTCCACAGAGGAGATGAAGACAGTCCATCAGCCTGGGAGCCAGAGAGCTGAGATCACATTCAAATAGCCTGTTAATTAATTAGCTTTATTCGTCATTGCCGGTGAATCTCTGTGGGACGGTAAAGACTCAGTGCTCAATCTCTGGTCGAAGCTATGCGCTGTTTGCCGTATGTTTCAGAGAGCTAAGTAATGGACCCATCCTAAATCACGCAGACTCGTCTCTCTCGTCTGGCTGAGGAGCTGAAGTGGTGGCTCGGCTCAGAGCGGCAGGACCCACTTGCTGTTATCTAGGGCCTCACTGAGGGCCATGTTGGGGCTATTAGTTGGCAGCGCACTGGGAGTTCATGAATAAATGAGCAACAATGGGAGTAGCCGTAGGGGCGGAGACTGCCTGAACATATGAGGGGCCGTGAAATATTAAAGGTGGATGCTGCTCCCCGGCTTCAGGCGCCTATCGGAGCCTGGCCATGTGGCAACCTCCGGGTCATCCCTTTTTGTTTTCTACAGGCCAACAGAAAGCAAATCAGCCGTCCAACTCCACTCGTCTCACCGTGGGTCACTTTCACACAAGACTGCTTGATTTCTGCTCTGCCTCCCTCTTCAGAACAACATCCCTTTGAAGCCCTGTCAGAAAGTGCAAGCCGTCAGCAGAGTGAGTGCAGCCATGAGAGTTTTCGACCTCGACCCGCTGGGAGTCGACCAAAGCTGGGGTTGTGATGAGCGCGCAGCTCTGACGAGACTAAAAAGTTTCATGAGGTGGTAGGAGTTAAGCACCTTCGACGAGGACACATCGCGAGAGCTGTGATACACACTCACTAACACTGATGCAGAAATGAGCGAAGGGCTAAATAGCTGGACAAAGCTGTCAGTGGGTGAGAAAGACTCTTTTGACCAAGTAGAGAGAGTGTTTGAGATCCCTGTGGTGCAGCAAAGGCTGAGTCAGCAATTCTTCCAAGAGGGTCTGTGGTTTCATGTTTCAAGGCTTTTGAATGGAAAATCTATCCCCTCAGACGGATACAGCATCCCGAACAGGCACATTATTAAACACATCTCTCACCACATACTGAGCAGCTCTGTGCTGTGGGATTCTTCACACACAGAAGAATCAAATCCATTTCAATTATTAACACAGGCTAATAATAACGATTTTATATCAACTGAGAGTTCTCATAACTTTGCTCCACAGTGTCAACTCATAGTGGAGCATACACTGTAAATAAAGATGGATGACCTGTCTCCAATTCCTTCAATATACAAAATTCCTTCAAAAACACATTTTTAAATAACAACTTGATACAGTTGAGCATAGAATTCTGACATATTATTCACTTGTTTTAAAGTTTTGCTGAGAGATTATCTAAAGACATAGTCATAACATTTCTGTACATTTACTAAAGTTTACTTGAGTACTGTACTTGTACTTTGTTTTAGTTTTAGCATTTATGCAACGTTCTACTTCTACTCACCTTCATCTCATGAGAAAATATTGTACTTTTTACTCATTGACATGTGTTAGACAGATCTAGTTACTTTCCAGTTGGTAGTGTAAACCATGTATGTCAAGATGTGTTGATATTGAATGTTTGTGCTAAATGGAAAGAATGTTGTGTTACTTTATGTGTTGAGGAGATTCTAAATCAACCCTTTAAAAAAGCCTCTGGATGAGCAGGAAACTGCATTATCACAAAGAAGAAATCAAGATGATTTCTGAGCTCATTAAAAGTTACGACCTTAGGGAAACATGGTTCTCAAAGACATATGAGGATCTTGTAGGTGAGGATGCATTGCTGTAGATTAAAGACAGTATATAAAGTAGTTCAAATGAACTCAATGAAACACAGACATTAATGCAGCAATATTAATCGAAAATATTAGATAGAAGAGTCAAACATTTTACTGCACAATAAGAACGTCTACTTTTCATACTTTTGCTTAAGTAAGGTTTTGAATGCAAGATTTGTAGTTGAGTGTCTAATGTGTCCTTTTAGTTCAGTAGAGGATCTGAATACGTCCTCCACCGCATTGAGTCCTTCTCTCTCTCCTCTGTCCCATTCACATCAGCTGATCTTTAAATCATTGTCACGAACGTGTCATGGGGCTTCACTGTTGTTGTCGACATCCCTGTCCTTTCTTTCCTAACATCCAAGTTGTCTTGTGCAAACACAGGCTAACCTCCTTGTCCTTCACTTCCATAATCCCCTGGGATTCGCTTGTTTCTGTGTCATCTTTGTTTCTCATTATCTCACTGGAAAAAAGTGACAGATAAGCTAGAAAAGAAGATGAGGAGCTGAACGACTTTGAGCCAAAGATTGAATCAGACTTTAGAAACTGCAGCGACAGAGGAGGGAAATCCGGCACATGTTAGCTGTTTTCATCGAAGCTATGTAGGCCAATCAATATGGCTTCCCATCAAACAAATCCGATATCTCCTTTCTTTTTATCCATGTGTTCCTCCCTCTTTTTTCACCTCTCCTCTGACTGTTCCACTCATTTTCAGGCTATAGCGAGGACTGAAACTCTCAACAACGCTGGGGTCATAATGCACTTGAACTAAAGCCCCCACCCCTTTTTTCGGCCAATTTCCCATCCAGCACTGCCTACCGCCGCGAGGAAGCTCTGATATCCAGGCAGAGCTGGCAGGATGTACGGTATCTCATATATCACCCCCCCCCCATTGATGCTGCCATGGCCCAATTCCACTGTTACTATAAATACAGCCAGCGGTGCCTCCATTATTAATGCAGCAAGATGCCCAAACCTCCGCTGGCCCCCGAACATTGCCGATTCATCATCTCCCATAAACTTTAAAACACCCACTGCTGCCTACTGCTGGTTCAAAGTGATACACATAAACAAGCAGATGAGGTGCATGCACACACACCAACACACACACTTCTCTCCATGGCAAGTTCATTGGTGGAGGAGGGAGGCGAGAGAGAGAGAGAAAAAGCATGAAAACCAAAAATAACCCGTTGCAACTTGATGACAGACCAGTTACTGTTTTGCAAAAGATGTAATTACAACACGAAGACAGAGGACCCCAGCTGAGAGGAGGTCTGTTGTCTCTTGCTTTCTTGCTTATCCACGGTAACAAACTGTCATTTAAAGAGGTTGCAGAGAGAGAGGAAATAATCATATTTTACTGCACTGGAAAACGTTGAGTCAAAAGCTAAAGCACGACTGCATTCTGCATAAGCTGCAGCTGTTTCCCCGCAGGTATACACTATGACAAATACATGGCTATATGCTGCTAGACACATTTCAATCACGAGCAGCAAACCTGACACCAACAGGAGTTTGCACAAAGCAGCGAGTCACACTCAGTGACAGCAGCATCAGCTGACGTCTCAACATCACCACAAAAGGTCCAGGGTAGTTGACATTTACTCTAAAACATGGACGACCTCATGCTACTGACTGAAACATCCTAACACAATTAAAGAAAAACAACATTCACTCTGTGACATGCAGTGATACGCACTGACAATCAAGATTACCTATATGGACTCAGTGTCGTTTACAGCTCACACAGATCTTACACATTTCAGTGTTTGGCTGAATCAAATGAGCCCAGAGAAATAGGTACATCAAGCACTCGCTTTGGTTGGTTACTCAGAACACAGCTCACGATCCCATCAGCTTGTAGTGCTGCACTCAAGACTTTAGGGAATAACTGTGAGAACAAATTTAGGATTTCCAGCGAACAACATTGAAGTGTTAGTGCATTTGAACTCAATTCAGGTTAAAAGGGTTTTTTTTCCCCTCAAATTGTCTGATCCACAATAGAATTTTGCTGTTGACAAAGTAGAATTCATGTCTATGCAGCAAAAATGCGACTGGTATATAAATCTAAAAAATCTAAATAAATAAAAGTGATAATCAGAGACTTCAGTCACTATCAGTTCACCAAATGCACAATCATCCATTGTGCCTTTGGAAGTGAAAACAGCATCTAATAATTTACTGTACAGTCGGTGATGTTGGCAGTCCTTGGATTTGCAAGTCGTACACCACCTGAAAGCTGATTCACACTGTGAGAACTTCGTGTCTGCTGTCTTTCCCACAGGAGCTGAATGCAGCATTAGACCCTGCAGCTGATTCTTGCACTGCTGCCTTCGTGCACAAACACACACACTAACACAAGTCATACCCCACCCTACACTCTAATCATCATACCGGGCCAGCACTGCTCCACCACCACCATGCATCTGCTGCTGCTGCTAAAAATAGCATCCCCACTTTGACGATGCAGCGGTGACTTTTGGGAGAACTCATCCCCCGTCTCTGCCTCTCAATAGCGCAATTAGCCTTAATAAACTGAGAGTGCATTCATGATGCATGTAGGAGTCTGGCCAAAACCCTCCAAACCCCCCACCACAGCACACCCGCCCACCATCCTCTCCTCTAATTACGATGAATGGAGCCTTTGCAGTGGGACAGATGTGAAAACTCTGTTCATGAGGAAGGAGGCAGGAAGAAGTGAGAGAGAGCAACATAGGACGACGGAGATACGATAAAGATAAAAGGATCCAGTGTGTGTGTGTTTGTGTGTGTTAGGGAGGATGGGGGTATCCTCTTGGCAACCAAAACCTGGCTGGGTCTTGTTTCCACAGGGAAGCACAACCAGAGCATCCTGGATTTGAACAACTAGAATTACCACCTCATGGTTGTATGCCTTCAACGGGTTGAAGTTTATATCCATGTCTGTCTTATAGATTGTATATTAGATGGATGACTTGACAGCTGCCCCGAAAGTGCACCCAAATTCTCTTGATCACCTCCTGGTGGCCCGCTGCAGTATAGCTCCTGCCTTCCCGCTTCATCCATCTTTAGATACAGTTTATGGTCGGCCCAGACCTACATGTAGTGAGGGTATGCTTGGCCAATAAAACTGATTCTGATTGAACACAAAGTTGAAGCCATGACAGGAGGAGAAACTAAAATGGAAGTCAATGAAAAGAAGCTCAAAATTCTAAAACATGAATACTACACATAAAATCTTCAACCCAGCGGTAACACAGAAGATCGAGGTAACCAGGACAGTTTTAGGGGCTGGGCCAAGATTAATCTCACCAATTAATTATCCAACCAATGGGAAATATTGTCACTATCTCCTCTTCTGTTCTGTTCTTATATATGGCACTAAATAATTTGACTTTTCAGACACAAAATACCATCAGCTTGCATGTAAAATCTTGAGCTATGGCAACAAATATATGTTTTGTGGTGTCATAATGACCTTGATATCTGACCTTTGACCACCAAAATCGAATCACTTCTTCCCTGAGTCCAAGTGAACGTTTGTGCCAAATGTAATAAAATTCCTTCCTTCTTAATATTGCATTCACAAGTTTGGGACAGTCGGCTAAAGCTACCGCCAACATGGAGGCATAAAAACAACACTAAGCTAACTAAGCTATATTTACTCCAAATCATCACTATCTAAGACAAGGTGACTAAGACTAAGGTGTTTCAGACAAACCTCAATTTTCAGCATCACGCCTTGTGCATGATGGTGCCTCTGCCTCCCAAACACCCTGACAGCCTATTTCCACCAGACAGAATCATCACTCTGCCATGATGAAACACATGCAGACAGAGAAATGAGTAATAAAGACTGAGACAGAGCATCTTTCCAAGAGAAAGGTAAACGACAGGAGAAAAGGAATAAGGAGAGACAAGAGAGAGGACAACGCTGAAGTAGGACAGAGCGCAGGGGAGGCCTGTCCGTCCCAGATCAGTTGTTCACCGCCGGCAAGAGAGGGATGAGGAATGAGTGAGATAGGAAAAAGTGAGGAAGGAATAAGAGAGTAAACGAGATGGCTAAATCTGGAGTTATGAACTACATCCCCTCTGAGCAGTGAGGAGGAGATCCTGACTTGAGCAAATAAACCAGGAAAAAAATACAGAGGCAAAACCTGAGAGAAAATGAGAATCTGACAATGGGACTTTGACAGCACAGCAGCAATCCCCAAACAGAGGGGTGATCAGAGGAGGAGACACTGCATTTACTCCCTTTCTCTCCTTCCCACACCCCGTGGAAGAGGATTCCGAATAAACACCAAGCTTGAAATAATCCAATTAATTCCAATTAACCAACGTTTATCTCTGCTAAGGCCTGTGTTTCTCATTGAGTCAGGTAAGCTCTGCCTCAGTGCGCTGATAAACCCTCGTTTTGTCAAGCTTTGTTGAGCTGAATGAGTGGCGAGAAGAGATTCTGGTCGTCTGATCCCCAGAGAGGGATCTGCCCGGGTGGAAATGTCAACTGTGTGCTGTGTCCTCTGAGCCTGTAGTAAAGCTAAAGTGTAGCGTTCCATAACACTTCCCAACCAAGACGGAATGACCGGTATTTCCCTCACTAACGTGGCCTGAATGTTAATTCATCATGGGTGTTCGCTGGATCACTCAACAGTAGCGGAATCAGCCGACTTCCATAAACCAAATTAATTGAGCACTGTGGAAGTCAAACTAAACCGATCTGAACTGAGCTAAACTGGGCCAAACTGCCAGATTTCACACTGACTGAACCCATTAGTCTGAGGCTATTTCTGTGTCTTCCCATCACTCAGCGGCAGCAAACTTTATATAAAGCTGGACAACGTGAGGAGGAGCGACACATACATGTTCAGTTTCATGTTGGTTTAACAGTGAAGGCAATGGTTTTCATTCACTGACATGATGCCTGTTGATGAGGTAAATAACAACAAATAACAGCGTAAAGTAGTTGCAGATCAGCGATAGAGAATTCACCCGTGATAATTACGGTTTCCCACTTTCTACCAGAATATAACAGTTTTTCAGTTCATAAATTAGAAATGCCAAATGAGTGTAGTGCAGCAAAATATTCTGAAACAATGAATTCCCCTGCACTATATGAAAATAATTAAGACGTTAATTTGTGTTCTGTTGACCAAATGATGTTGTTTTTACCCAGTCTAACTTTACAGAGGACACTGTGTTTATGTGTGTGTGTATGGGTCTTTGTGTTGGTGGTGTGTGTCTGTGTCACCCATTTCAGAAAAGTATCGGTCATGTGTCCAAGTGCTAAAAACAGGTCAACTGGAATTGGTTGAGTTTCATTCTTTTTTTTCCTTCAAGAAACTCAACCAAGTCCAGTTGACCTGTTTTTAGCACTTGGATATACCATGACCTGGATGACTGAGAATCTCCACAGACATACTATCATTATGTGTGTGTGTGTGTGTGTGTGTGTGTGTGTGTCAGTGCAAGAGAGAGAAAGAGAAGAGTGAGCGAGCAGATTGAGGACGGACTGAATTATTATTATATAATAAGTCTGGGTTCATAGCTTTATTGTTCATAGAGTTGAATGAATACTTGAAAAGACAGACCATTATATCCGCAAAATAAAAAGCCAAAATCAAAACAAAACAATCCGTTTTTTTGAATTTTCAAACAACTAGAAAGATGAAAATAAGAACAGAGAGCAGGTGAGTTTTTTCCGGACATGAATGAAACCAAGATATGACAAGTGGTTCCGTTTTATTTTTTTTAGAATAGAATAGAATGTCAGTATTATCATTGTACAAGAGAAAGGACTACAATGACACTAATAAATAGAAGAGTGGTTACCTGTTTGTTATTGCATAGAATTTATATTGCACTTAAGAATGATGTGAATATATATGTCAACATATCATATTTATGAATAATTGTATATAACCTCCATTTCTTAAAGTATGTGTTGTAGCAGATTAATAGACTGTGACAGTTGCTAGCCCTGACAGTTAATCTTGTACTTCTTCATACAGAGAGTCATGAATGTGACTCTCTGTATGAAGAAGTACAAGATTAGCTGTTTATTATAATGAGGTGATAATCTTTAAAAGTAACTTTTAGATAACAAAACAGCAAATTTCATGAAGCAGCTCTATTTCTGTCATGGTTGGAAGATAAATCAGCCAAAACTAAGTTAAAAACAAAGACAGTTTTTTTCTTTTTCAAATTCATCCATTTAACCTCTTTAGCCTCATCTGAAATGACCAGTTCTCAGGTCAGTAGCCAGTCAGTGATTGGTTGGACATGCACACCTCCAGCCTCAATCACAAATACATCTTAAAGCTGCAGATTGTTGAAATAAACCTGATGCTGACTGAACTGCTTTGATCAGAGTCAAATGTGTCAGGGAGATTGAGATTTATTTCTCCCATGAGCGAGTGAAGCGAAACTGAAACTGATCGGTGAGGAGCTTGCAGCGATGAGTTAGCGTGTAGCGACCGCTCGACATCAGCATGTTTGAACTCAGGGGCACCACTCAAAGCAAAGACTGAGTCACGTCTGTTCGCCAACACTCAGCGCTGCACATTGACAAAAGCACTTCACTTTCATACATCAATACAGACGGTACACTTCAACAAACCCACCACCCACCGACGGCATTCAAAGTTCTCATCGTTACAGATTCTGCTCGTGGCGTGTAATGTTGTCGCTCTGCCACAAATCACATACAGAGCATGGACGACGTGCGTGTGCGTGTGAGTTGCGATGACTGTGTGTGGGCGATATGCAACTGTCCATACCTCTGTAAAACCAATACCGAACACACAGCCACATGCCTGAACACCTCCAAAGAGCAAGTTTAAGTTCTGCTACATTTTGCTGAAATCCTCCTCGCCGCTCCGTGCGACATATATTGCAATTCAGAAGAAGCCTGTGTGTAATTATGTGTGGCCTGCCATCACCTTCCTGTGGGCTGCGTTCAACTAGAAACAAAAGGCATCTATAGAAAGACTGAGGTGGGGAGATAATGACAGGGGCAGAACAGACACTTATTCCCTACTGGCTCAATGACCTGTTTCCTGTAGAGGCGGCCACTCAAGTGAGAGGACAGCAGTTTGAACGTCCGCTATCAAATCCATCTGCTGTTTAATGCATGGCAAAGCAGCCACTGTATCTCCTGAGTGACTCACAACACACGTTTTAAATGCTGGGGTGCATCTGTATCCATGTTCACCCATGCACACGTCGCCTTCACACGCTAGAGTCAATATGTCCAAAGTGTGATTTACCGGATGACTTAGTGCACTGGGTAGCCTTTTAACTGTGAACAGCTAGCTGCTCCATGCACCATATCGTTTGCAGTCCTTGGCATGCATGCAAACGTACGTGGGAGGGATCATCAGTTTGACACAATGACACAATCAAAGAACTGACACATAGCATCTGTCATACATCCAGCTATCTATAGACGATGCCACAAAAATTGTGTGATTCCCTGTCTTGTCTTGTGTTTGCATGATCTACACATATGTGTCTCCACTAGTGCCACCTCTTCTTTTTATCCTCCCACTTCCTCTCATCTTCTGCCTCTCTGCAAAAGCTGGGATAATGCAATCATCTGCTGGTATCAAGGAGCAAACCACACTCCTGGCTTTGCCTTCCCCGTGTCCGTGCATCACTCAGCTGTTTTGCTTTTCTCATTTCATTTTATTTTCATTTTGGATGTCTTTTCCCAACAACCGATGCATATCTTCATGTAAAACCAGGGTGTTGCGTGCACAGAAAGGAATGTGACAGAGGAATAAATGTTTCACATCAATGCAGTAAACTTGAACATGCAAACCCTCCCTTTCCATTCCCTGCTGCACACACACAGACATACACACACAAACACCCCTCCACAAACACAAAATCCTACTCCGCTCTGCTTTGCCATGCACCCCACCCCCAAAAGCTTTCCCTTCCCATCTCCATGCATGACAAAAGAGAAGAGCCAAAAGCAGAAAAGACAGAAAACATCCTTACTGTCTTCTACAATCCCTGATGAAATACAGAAATCCCTCCTCAGAAAAAAGGGGGACAGAAGTAAGAAAAGAGAGGAGGGGGAGAGCCCAGCGGTTGCCAGTTGCAGAGGAAAAAGGAGTGAGGAGGGGCGAGCGGGAAGAGGATGAAGAAGACTGTGGCAAAAGAAGAAGAAAAAAAAAAAGAAAAAGAAAAGAAAGGACAATCACTGCTGCAACAATGACAACCCTCCTCCTCCTCCACAGCCGCCTCCGCCACCTACGAGATATTACAAGGTGTCCAGCGTACCGCTGCACTCTGAGGGATGGAGCATTATCCTCGGCTCCCTGCCCGTCCTCCAGCAGCAGCAGCAGCTCTGTAGTAACACTTCTGTCGGCTCGGTCCGGCAATCTCCCCATCCCTCCCCTCACTCACTCGCTCGCTCGCTCGCTGTCCTCCCCACCTCCCTCCCTTCAGCATGTTCTCAGCGCCCCTCTCTCTCTTTTGCTCTCTCTTTTCTTGCACTGGTTGGTTGCTTTCTCTCCATCACCTCCTCCCCCCCATGCCTCTCTCTCTTTCTCGCTCTCCCTTTTGCCCCCCCCTCCTCCCTCCATCATTACCCAGATACAAGGCATAGCCCTCCCTGCATCCCTCCTGCTCGCTCGCTCTCTCTCTCTCTCTCTCTCTCCCTCTCTTTCTCTGTATCTTTGATGTTTTGGAGTTTGACTCTTAGCTGTGAAAAGAATCTCGTTTTTTTTCTTCTCCTTCTCGCAGAACTGAAAGCATCACAGAACACAGTCGGATCCACCCCAAGAGCGTGCGCACACACACACACACGCACACGCACACACACACACACACACACACACACACACACACACACACACACACACACACACACACACACACACGATTATCCAGTAATTATTACACAATATCAAACAACAAAACCAAATACATTGATTAGAGCAAAATTTCAATGTTTTCCTTCCATAATCCTACAATTAAATCCATATCAACTCTCTCTCTCACACACACACAAATATGAATTAGGAATGAAAGAGATGTGTACAAAAGGATGAAGGGAGCCACTGCTGCAATGCTTATTACCATACATAGAGGTGGCTGAGGGAGGAGAGGACTGTGGGTGGAGAGGGAGCTTTCTACTGACAAGCTGAATTGAATAGCAAGTAGAAATCAACTACATTACACCAATCAGTGGTGAGTGAAGCGTGTCAAACTCGCCCCATGGGCACTGATGAGACGACACCCCTGTAATGGTCGGGAATGAGGGAGGAGGTCGGCTATGATGGTCGTGTATACGTATAATAACAATAATCCCAGAGCAGCAGTCAGGTCTCTGTCTTGTTACTTGCGGTGATCAATATAAAACTGGAGCTGCTGGCTCCCTTGACACTTGATTCCAGCACCCAAGAGCTCCAAAAAAAAAAAAAACATCTGCTGGAGAATATGTCATAACTGAAAACTGTCTGGGTACGTTGACAAGAGCCAGGCGACATTTCACATGTTGACATAATCCAGTGATGAATCAAAGACGATAAACTCTCCAGTGTTACACTGCCACATCATGAAAAATGAGTATGAGATCATAAAAAGTGGTCGTTTCTCAGACCTAACAGTCAGTCTCTCCTGTAAATTCAGCTTCACGTATCTGTACATATTAAACAGTTTGAGTTCTTTCGGGATTTTGCAGATTTTCCTTCTCCTCAAAATGTGTAGCAGCTCTGTGCTCATCTATTTGATTCTGCAGCTTGTCCTATAGCTGGGATATCATAGTAACACTTTTCCTGTTTGTGGATTCCTCTCGCTACTCGAGACACAGTATTTCTGGGGAGATGCATATCTTCAAAATCTCACACTATGGTGCTGTTTTATTTGTTTTTTTTGCCATTTGTTATATTATTTTTCCACTTTCCTGATAAAAATCCTGCCAGATTGAAACATTGCCTTTTAGTTCAAAAAACCTACACAAGCTATAACTCAGCAACTGCCTTACCTTATTCCAATTATAATCAATATATCTGACAATTGTTTTCTTTTAATTAATTGTCTGTCCCAAAAAACAAACAGAAAACTGGAAAATGTCTGAGGTGTTAAATTGAAATAAAATGTACTAATTTATTCTAATCAATCATTAAGATAGTTGCAAATTATTGGTGGGGCTAATTTCATTAGGGCTGCAACTGACTTATTATGTATTTATTATTACTTTTATTATCAATTAATCTGACAATTGTTTACTTCCATCTATCATTTGGCCCGTAGAATGTATATAAAAATGGATATGACTGCTCCCCAAAAAAGAAGCCAAAGTATCTCAATTGCCCCCTGGTGGCTGACTGTAGCACAGGTCACAAACTCCTTTACATTAGCAGATAGGGAATGGAGTAAACCAGGTGGACAGAATGGCTTTTTTTTCTTTTTTTTTTACAGTGTAGAGATTAGTTTTATTAATGTATGTAGAGAAAACACTGTATGGACAGATAGCATTTTTTTCTTTTTTAAACTTTTTTACCGTTCCTACAGTTGACATGTTTTGGCATTTTTATCTAGTGTTTTACCATGAAGTGTGTTGTTTTAGTAGAAGTATCACAATGAAGATGCTGGAATTATCAAATGTGAAGAAAACTAACACATTATTTGTTTGATTGATGAACTGACTATACTCTTTGCAGCGTTAGACATCATCTGCCTCGTTATTTAAACTGAATTAACCATCATGCATCTGGACAACATTTACCTCATTACATTTTACAAATGCCATACTGCATGTCCACATTAGTGCAGCTAATTCCATGCCAGGGCATCTAATTCAGGACCAATTGAGGCAGTTGAATTAATTGTTCCGTTGACAGGAAAACCCTGACGTCTCAGATCTCCAGGGTAATGACTATAAATATCACGTCATTCATTGTGGTTTTTTTCTCATTAACATAACATCCATTAGGCTGCAACCTGAGCATTTAGGATAGAATGTGAATGAAACCCACCCTCACACAGCAGGAGCCTGTCCACCTCTTCACTCAGCCAGTGACTCATGCGGAGGCAACTGATCTGCTCTTTTGGGTTCCTTGAATGTGGTTTGCATTGATTGGTCGGCCTGCATGTGCCAGCACCGCTCCTCTGAATGACTTGAATCTACGTGTAGCAGAGGAGGGGGTGTTTACATTTTTTTTGCTTTGTTCACCAGGCTCAAGCTGAACCCATAGTAATAATTGTTTGAGCAGTGGCAGCAAGTAAAAAATAAATAAATAAAAAAAAAAGGATTGCTGTGCTTCATCAAAACAAGGCGTGCGACTGCAGCTCGTACAAGGAGACGGGGGAAGTGGGCTTAATAGCAGAGTCAGACTTAATCAAGAAAGATGGCCGTAATAATGATAAGAGCAATATCCCTGACATGTTTATTCAGCCCCCTCTGTCAGACACACAGGGTTTGGTTACAGTCATAATTTACACTAATGCACTGACATCTCAGCCAGTGGCCTGTCATTAGGAGCCTCTGCCACCTGACACCTGGGAAATAATGCACAACTCCAGGACACCTTTCTAAAGCTCTCTCCTCTCTCTTCCTCCTTCTAAGCTGTGTTTCTCAGAGGTACAGATGCTTCGGCTTCCTCGCTGCTTCAACACTGCTGATGGTGGTTCAAGCACTCTACACTCCCAACAGCGACCCGACACAGTCAGCCATTTCACAAGGCTGCACCGTTGCCGTGCAACACTTCCATCCCATGACGGATTATAATCCCTGCAGTGCAGAACGTGGGGGAACACGGAGTCATGTGGCCACATACATGCATGTGGTTACGGGGTTTAATGGTATTATGATGTACACAAGAGCAAGATGAAGAGTGGGTGAGGTGACATGGAAATAAATAATTAAAACATAGAAACCTATGAGCATTAAAATGGTAGGAAAGAATTTCATGTGGCACAAACTGGAAAGTCACTGCATTTTGTATGACACTGTCCTGCACAGATGAGTGAATATTAAAAGATTCAAGTAGATTTACTCAGTAGGTGTACATATATACTATTTTGAGGTACTTAAACTTAAATAATACCAATCTATGTTACTTTATACTTCTGCTCTTTCATACCTCAGCGGGATATATAGTAATATTTAGTAAAGTTTCCAGCAGGTTTCCACAAGTTAAATTGTAAACTTCTTACGACCATAATGAATTAAATTTAAGTACAACAGATATGAAGGAATATCAGAGTTGCACAATTACTTAGAAAAACGTTTCTCTTGGAAAACATGAATTAAGTAGAACGTGAACAAGATTAGGACCTACCTAAACTGGTGCATATTATCTTAAATCATTTTTATAATAAGATCACAGATAATAGTAAAACAGTCAGAAGGACTTTATATGTAAAAATATCAACTTCAAACAAACTGGAATCACTGTCAATGAGTGCATATTAAACTGGAATATATTTATGTACTTTGGTGTAAATATTAATTCCCAACCCCCTTTATTTCCTGCCCCTTTAACTGAATCATGTCCAAAACACCCAGTCCCTTACTGCTATAACGGATTCATCTCTCCATCCGTCTCTTTCCGTGCTCATTATGAGGAAACTGTTATACTTGGCATCAGAATTAACTGCTCGGCTGCTCCTGAGAGCTAAAAAGAAAAGCAGAAGTGGGTCATGTGCTGGAGGAAGGGAGAGGATCGAGGGGGAAAGCAGAAGATGATCAACAAATGCTGGTTGAGTTGGATGAAAACACAGGTTGTTCAGAGAAAGGAGGTAAAGGTCGAGCAGTGAACCAGGAAGATGAACGTTTGGCTTCAAAAATAACCAGTTGAATGTGTGAGAGCAGGAGACTGAGAATGAAGCAAAACCAAAACTTAGAGAGGAAATGATGCTGCGAAAACAAGAACTTAACCTGCGCACTCCAGCTCAGAAGAATGTATTCTGCTGATTTACTGTGGTGGACACATCACACACAAAAACTTTTCACCATGCAACTTTTTTTACCAACAGCTGATTGATTAAATTACTTTGAATGTTCACTGACTTGGAAAAGGGAGAATATTTCCTTTCATTCCTGAACGTCTGTTTTTGCTCGATCTCCCGAGGGAAGTGTGGAACTGACTTGATAGTCGTAGCTTCAATTTTCAGAATCGGGTTCAATCAGGTGAAATCATTGTGGAGTCCACTGCAGTGAATCTGCAGTAAATGTGGTCTTCACTTCTTACTCACCTGCTCCTTCTTGCTCTCTGTCTCGGCCGACTCCATCCTGCCTTCTCTCCCTCTTCCTCTCCCCCACATTGTGCTGCCAACCAAAGAGGGCATTTATAATCTAATAAGAGGAATAAACTGATCAATATCGAGTGATATTCTAGTTTTTAATTGTTTTATTAACTAAATTCAGGTGAATTTACAGGGGGAAATTTGAAGAGATTTTAACAAAAAATAAAAAGCCAAATATACAAAAAGGATTCAGCATCTTGAATGAATCTGAATCTATATTATTGCCAGAAACATACTTTATTTAATTGTCATTAATCATGTTTCAACATTTTCTGATTCCATATTCTCTATCATTTCAAACAGAAAAGACATACAGCGTAAGTGTATGTATGTATAATATTGTAAAATTGCCGAAATACTGTTAACAGTTAGGATTATTTTCTCAATTAACTGTTGTCAAAAAACATTTTTTAAAAGAGTCATAGAGAGAAAATACAAAAAATAATTAAGTGTCTTTAATGATATAGGCTACATTTGTACATTTCTACAGCAGACTTTCAGTAAGACTAACTGCCTATTAGAAAAGAGGACAGACAAAGTTTAACCTGTAACAACCGACAAAAACTGGATGTCAAAGGTTGTGAAATTAAATAGTCAATGTAAATAATTAGTTCAGTATTTTGTCCCATTAAATAATAAAAACATTTACATCTTCCAACAATCAATGTGAAATATAAATTACTTTAAAGCACCATTTCAAGAATGAGGATATTAAAATAAATAATTGGCCTTTCCGTATCAAGACAGTACATTTTTATGGTAGTAATGTGAGGATATGCAGTCACACTGAGCACTCCTACCAAACAGGGGTTCAACATACAGAGCATCATAACATGAGGGTAATGCTCACGTGACTTCCACAATCAACTGAAAATAACTATGGTTACAATATAAACATCTATGAATGTGTAGCTCCACCATGTGTCACTGTATTAGATGTCGCACGACTAATTCTTCCGTTCTTTCACTGGGGGGGAAAAAGGACCAAATAAATGAAAAAAGTGAGATATTCTTGTCACGATTGTCACTTTTTGTGTTGTAAAATGTTTGTAATTATTTGCCTTAAATTTCCAAATTGAAGAACTTGTGTTGTACTAGCCCTCCATCCATTAACCTGAAAAACATTTCCTACTCACTCGTCTGCATGACTACTCAAAAGAGCAGCTGTGAAAAGTTTTGTCACGCGTCTTCACCCAGACGTCTAGATATACAGTTTCAGGTATTGGAATCTTTACTTCTTTTTTTTTTTTTTTTACACTGTTCATGCACAAACCTTTCATCTATGCGCTAATGACTAATGGTCTTTCTTACATCTGGCAGAGCAACAGTAACGTTATCAGGGACGACTACACACCTCACTTTGATCCCTCAAGACCTGCCTGCTAAATGCATGCACACACACACACAAAGTGAGAAAAGAGCTTACTGTGAGTATAAAAAACGAGGGCGGACTGTGTCAACGGGTACTTCAAAAAGTCACAAGAACATATCAAAGACTGAGGCACAAAGCTGCCTTTTTAAAACCCACCAATACAAGTACCAGCCAACACATCTCTCGTCTCTACTGCCATACATGGCATAGAAAGATTCATACAACTATGTTACAGTATAGTACGAGGGCATTCAGTGTTTACAGGGCCTCTAGGTTCAAACTCCTACTCACAAATATATTTAATACTTTGTTTTCTTAAATTAGGTATTCTCAACAAATCTATCATGACAGGGTCTTTTTTTTTAAACTCATACAGTAGCTAAAACACACTGATGATAGGTCATCTTTACATAAAACCCTGTACAAGTCATTCACACAATCCATCAAAACAATGATTTAGAAAAATGTCAGTCAGTGGGCTTTAAAAGCGAGTAGACTATGAATTACCATGTTTACCAAAACATTTTGTGGGAGACACTATAATCCCCTTTGAACAAAACATCTGAATATTTGCAGTAAATCAGTCCGAGTACTGGAGATCTAAGTCTACTGTGCCGTCTGTCACCACTAACCTCACCCGCTTGGGTTTTGTGGGACCCATGGAGTGAGATGTTGCAACAGGTCCGAAGTGGGGTGCGCCCTGGTGCTCCCCAGGTGGGCACTGTTGCTGCATGTCTTTCCTGCAGTGTTCGTCCTGACCTTTGAGTCCTGAAAATCCACCCAAGGAAAATGATGCTTGGCTTGAAAGCTGGGGCCCACAGGGCTCAAGAACTAGCCGCCCTTGTGTGCCCGAAGGTTCCATCAGGCAATGGTAGGTGTAGTTTGTTGAGCCGAGTCCTGGGTAACCGTCAGCCCCATCCCGGAGACCCAGGGTCAATGAATGATCTCCACTGAAATTGAGTACATAGGGAGGACCTTGACAGCCATAGGGGAAAGAGGCTGAGGAGGTCGAGGACTGGCTCTTGTGTGCTGCTGCTGCTGGCGTACCAGGTTGTGTACTGTGGATCACTTGGGGACTGTTGTGCTGAGTCATGGGTGAAAGAGGGGAGCTGAAGCTGAAGTCAAAGGGGTCTTGCTGGGTGTAACATGGCTGGTGTTTGTCTGAAGTCGACAGGGTGGATTTATCATGTTTCCAACTCTTATCTTGTGGTAATGAATGACTATGTTTTACTTTGCTCGGAAAGAAGAAGGGTCTTGGCAGGGCAGAAAAGTTTTTGTAATGTCATGTTGGTTTCTGCACTTTCATGTTTATCAGATGACATCTTGCTTTTACAAAAGGACTGAGGAAAAGAGGTGCTGGATTGGTTGAAATGAGGGGTGGACCTGTTGGGGGTGTTGGGCGAAACTAGGTGGCTAAAATCTTTTCCAAACCCTTGAGCAGACATGACACCTTTGCCGTCCATACTAAAACCAAGTTTCTGACTCTGCTGGGGTTTCTCAAAAGCACCTGATTTTGTACCGAGTGTTCTGGACGGGATGGTTGGGCTGCCAGCAGCCATGGTGTCTTTACAAGGAGCACTGTACAAGTTCTGACTCTGGTTCCCCCCTTGAAACTTGAGCACCCTGTGAATAACTGTTGAGGTTTTCTCATGGAAGTTGAACGGATTGTCTGGAGGATTGGGATTTTTCACAGTGAAGAGCTGTGGAGATAAGAGTCTGTTAGACATCTGAGGTGATGGAAAAGACTTTGTCAAACAACTGTGGGACACTCCTCTGACTGGGTTTGGCTGACTACTACTTGAAAAAGACTGAGTTTTACTCGGCATGGCCATGCGATGGAAGGGGGCCGGGGTTTTATGGTTAGTCTGGCCTTTTGACTGGCTTGTACTCGGCTTGACGTAGATGGGCGGCTGTGTTATAGTAACAGGATGTTGAGACGTAACAGATGAGGACGTTGCACCAAATGACCGAGGCTTGCCAACTACAGGCAAGGACTGAGTTCTGAGGTCTTCTTTGGACAGCCTCATTGCTGGATTTCTACTCATACCTCGTTCCTTCGCAGTAAAGTCAGAGTTGCTAAGAGCTGAGAAACTGAAACTGGGATTGGGGGGGTTTCTGTAGTTTGAGGTATCCTTCACTTCACATTCCAGAGGAAGAGAGTCACTTTTGGAAGAAATTAGATTTGGAAAAAACTGCAGATCCTCACTGGTGAAGTTATTTCCTGGACTGGGAGGGCCAAGGTACGGCGTCTCGGTCGTCCACTGTATCAGACGGGCTGTGAGAGAGGGGACTGCTGAAAGGATCTGTGGGTGGATCCAGTGAACAAAGATCTGATGGAGAAGATGGAAGGATGTTCTGTGGCTGGTAATAACCCTCAAAGTTGAGACACTGAAAGTCCAGGATATCATCGCAGCAGTTTGTGAAGCTGGGCTCGCCAGAGAGCATGTTATCTGCTGTTGTGAATAGAGGAAACTGGGATGGGGGCTGGATGACAGAGCTAGAAGCGTTGGAAATGGCTGTCGGCTTTTCCAGAGTCTGAGACGAACACAAGCCTTCAGGAGAGCCTAGGAGAGACTGTTGTCAATTTGTTGGAGAGTGTGACTGAGACAAGTGGTGGGCGTTTCTACAGGCCCACACTTGCGAGTTCTCTCCATTTTGTGCCTCTGTTTCCTTCCACCACTGTTGATCTCTGGCCTATCACTGGTTCTATCTGCAGCAAAGCACATCATTTCAGTTTTATTGTCATTAAGCGGGGAAGACAGGGACAGTGGTGACAATGATAAGGAAAACGGTGGCTGTTCCGTTTTCATCAGGGCAAGGTGGTTGTTCAGTCTCTGAGAGGATGGGAACTCTTCTTTGAGCTTAGTAAACTCAAGACATTCTTTTCCTAAAGGGTGACCCTTCATCTCTTTCTTAACTATGGGCTCTACTTTAAGCTCAGTGTGCAAGAGCTCCTCTTTGCTGTCCACCTCCCAAATATCCTCCATCTTTCTACGTAGTTTAATTACTGGTAGCGAAAGACCATTAAAATCAAACTCTGGCTCCTGTTTCTGTTGTGACGCAGTTTCAAACAAGCAGCAATTATTTTTAAAGCGATCTTCTATTTTCGTTTCAACTAAAGTCGGCATGTCATTTTTTTGACACTGCATTCTTTCAGGCAGCTGCTCGACTCCAACCAAAAGCTCCCCATCACGCTTCTCTCCGAGTTCTACTTTGTCACCAGGAGTTTCACGTACAATTTCAACATTGTCTATGACTCCGTCTTTCTCTAATTTTGCTTCTGTGGAGACATTTACTTCTTGCCTAGCACACAACCTCTTGCCTCTTTTTTTCAAACGATGCAGTCTGTTCTTTGACTTCTTACTAGCATGCACATGAGCCTGGGCTGCCTCCATCTCCATGTTTAAATGCGATACTGAATCCATGATGGCTTTAAAAGGATCGCATGTCACCAACTCGTTCCCTTTCTCTGTTTTTAATGCCATATTTTCAAGTCCTGCACTTTGCATCTCCCAAACTCTCCCTTTCCTCCTTTTGAAACGAATCTTAAAATTAATGCCAGGCTTCGTGTCCTCCAGATCACTTTGATCGATTAATATTTCCCCCTCATCCTTTTTTAGAAATTTATTTAAACATGAATTTTTATCAAAATGGTCTTGGATTATTGCCGGGTTCTCAGTTTGTTTGTTCTTTGCAAGCTTGTGACTTTTGAGTGTCCGAGCTTTGTCGATGTCATGATCTCGCCTCTCAAGTTTACACCTTTGAAATTTCCTCGATAAATGAACTTCATTAGCTCGGGGGCGAAGCACTCTGATTAAGGAGTTCTGTTTTGTGATGCTTTTGGGGTTTAACTTCTGGAGTTCTGTTTTTCTAAATCTTCTTTTAAATTCTCTTTTCACTTTAGTACCCTCCCCTGAAACCGACTTTAAGTCCTGCATCAGCAACGCAGACGAACTTAACTCAGTGCTTTCTTTAGAAGCTTGATCTGAAGCAGAATTCAAACCCTGTTCAGAGTCTATCTCCACAGAACTGCGAAATGTGCGTTTCTTCAGAGGTATGTTGGACTGTATGTGTGCCTGTGGATTGGTGTCTGGATGCAAACTATTTGTAGCCTTGGCTGAAATTAGTGACCTATGAGGTAGTGTGCTGAGGCAGGAGGCCAGTGGGTCTTTATGCCTCTTTGTTGACTGAAGATGTAAACTATCATCACTCAACCTGGTCTTAACTGTAGCTGGAACCTCTTTGCTCAAGGGTCCCTTGGTGATTTGTTTGTCTTCTTTTGTTTTCGCTGCTCCGGGCCTCAGCTTTTGTCTTCTCCTACAGCTCCTCTGCTCTGTGCTTCCATTTATCTCGGCCTGTTCTGCTTGCTCCTCAGCACTTGGCACTTCTTTAGAAGCTCGGGTGGATAACCTTGTTCCAACAACTTCCTCCTGTAATCTCTTATCTAATAAGGGTTTATCTCTTCTTAAAATATCAGATAGCAGCACCTTTGCCCGCTTAATGACGATATCTTTTTTTCTACTTTCCGGATATTTACTCACACTACTTGCCAATTGTTCTGAGAGTTGAACAACTCCCTCCTCTGTACACGCACCCGTGACTTCAGTAACACACTGGACGCTATTTTGTTCTGTGATTTTTTCACTGGACACTTTTTTACATTCAGACTCTTGCACTTCTTCTGGGGCTCTGTTACTTGTATATTCTATAACTGTAGCTGCAGCATTTGTCTCTGCTTTCTCCCCTTCAATATTGCCTTGTACAATATCCTGCTGCTCTTTTTGTGCACATATCTTTTCTTCTTCTGACACCATTTGTATCTCAATAACCTTGTCATTTCCCCTTTCCTCGCTGTGACGTGAATCACCAACAGTTTCACTTGCATGTCGCTTCCTTAGATTGACTCTATCAGTGGCCTTAAAAAACATTTCCCTCACCCCTCTGTTACCTTCAGCTGTGCAGACCTCTGAGGCTCCTCCCTGATTCTGCTGAGATCTCGACACTCTTTTTTCTGACTGTACAGTCAGAGGCGCTGGTCCAGGACACTGGCTTTGCCTGCTCCTGCCTCTTATCTCCATTCCTGCTTTCCTGTCTTCACATGTCTTTTCTGCTTCTACAATTTGTGACACTGATAACCTTGTTAGGTTGACAGTAAGGTATTGCTTCAGTGATATCAATGGATTGTCCCCTGTTTTCTTCGAGCCACCCGTGACACCCTGACACACATCTAACAAAGATGGCGCTCTGATGGTCTTTTGCGCTCTTTGCTCAGCAGCTGGACTTTGGGCAGATTCAAGGCTGCAGCACTTGTTGCTTTGACTGTCTGTGTTTGCCTTTGCAATCTTCTCTTGTTTTATTGCACTGCAGGTTTTCTCAATCTCCACAGGGTGAGAGACTGTTGTATTGTTAGCTGTGTTACTGGACCCAGCTTGCTGAGTGAGCGTAGCTTGAACCATACTCCTTGTTCTTGACGAGGTCCTCATTTGGACTGGCTGCTTGTCCACCACTTTGACAGCCTTCCCGTTTAGACCAGCTTTATTTGCCGATGGTCTACTTTTCTGTTGATCTGATGCAGAGGTATTTAGAGTGAAAGGCTTCAGGTTGACCACACTGCTGTTATTTTCATCACCAGTGGAAGTTAGTATACTCAGCCGGTTATCTTTTAGGTTCACTTCCTCCAGCTCCTGCAGCAAGGCCCTTTCTTTGCTTTTTGGATCCTTACAGCAGAGTAAGAAATCCACTGAGTGATGCCGTACTCTGATTCTGAGGTCCCTCAGTGTAACTGGGGACAAAAGAAGAACCGTCCGATGCTGCTTGACTGTGGAGGACTTCAATGGGTGCTTTCCTGACCGTCTGTGTTTCTCTCGTCTCCACTTCTTTGTTTGACTCAGTTTTCTGTTCTTCAAGGCATTTCTCCTCATCTGCTGGGTAAAGGAATTCCTTGAGGGGATGGCTATGAATGAAAGAGAACAACAAAACAACAGTTGAACTTGAAGCTGCTCTATAGTAAATTGCATTTCTTCTGCAGATGTGTACATTTGCAACATACGCAGGTCTTGAAAATCATGTTTGTTTAAACAGTAGCCAAAAAAAATAAATTATTCAAACAACCATGTCATGGATATGATCTGAGTAACTGAACACAGATCTTGAGCCAAGATGTGACTGTGGAGACACAACAGTGTGATTTCAAGAATCATGCTCATTAAATTGCTTTGAATAATTTTCCATCCTGTGAGCAATTTAATGCAAAGCAGATGCTAAGGTAGTGCTAACAGAGTATGAGATGTTCAGTAAGGTGTGGGTAAAGGTTAACAAATGTGAATAGTGTACAATGACTACACTAACTGTACAATACATTTTTACGTTTTAGCTTATTTTTCTTTAAAAAACTAGACAACAATTCATATGAAAATAGAAATGTAAAGCTTGTTGCAAAGGAAGTGCCGTTTCCAGCATCTGAAAATAAAACATGCAACAGCCAAACCTGCTCGTATGTTGCATGCAGTCCTCCTTCTGTTGCAGTATGCTACTCTTAAATTATCAAAAGAACATTACATCGAGTTCAAATTCACATGTCTCAGGTAAATATCATATTCCCAACGTATTTGCTTCTGGGTGATTACATTCACTGTTAATTACAAAGCAACTCAACACTCCCATCTGTTTAAAAAGAGTGACACAAAGCTGATCATTAACAGTAAACTGACTGCATAAACTGAGATTTATGGTGCAACATTGTGCCGAGGTGTCAAGTAGACTATAAAGATTTTTAAGATAATGCAAAGTTGTGATCTGCAGGTAGATTAGTTTTTGACTACCTCTGTGGTGCTGACTGGGTTATTATTAAGCCAATTGTCTTCTATTTGAAGTAGCTGACCATCATTATTTATTTTTCAACTTTACAAGTGACTGATTTGAGAAAGTAAATCCCTAAATCGGTTACCTTGAAAGATACCTGAGTGTATTCCTGGTGTGATCGGCCTTGGAGGAAAGTGACTCTTCTCTCTGTGGTGACGAAGGTATCTCTCTCTCAGGCGGTATTTCTGGCCCACAGAGTCCTTTGTTTCTTCACACTCGGGCTGTTTCCCTTTGTGTCTGAAGTGGCCTTCTCCATTCCTATAAAACATTCAAAAAGTTGTTGTTGTTTTCCATGTTGAATGCAAGAAAACCTTGAGTATTGAGACACAACCAAAATACAATAAAGACGATGTCTGATCCAATGATGGACACACCTCTCACAGGTGCAGCATTCACACATTTCGTTGCCTTCGCCAAAAAAGCTGGCGCCATAGTAACACGTGATCTCCTCCCCAGGTGAGATGGGACGAATCACCTCAACACAAGCGTTATTCTTCTCACCAGGGACGAACTGGGTGGGTGACAAGAAAGAGAAAGACAAAGAAAGGTTGGTTCACCCATGGGATACTTTAACACAGCAGATGGGAAGCACACTGAGAACATAATGCTGTTTCCAACATACAGTTATAAATGAATAAAAACACAAGATTGTATATGGAGTAATAAACACAAATATTTCAACTCGTCAAAATTTTAAGTGAATGTGATAAATGAATATTGATACCTTGCAGTTCGGTTTGCAGTCTTCAGGCGAGAAGGACAAACAAAGAGAGACGAACACAGAGAAACATTTTTTAGTTAAATTAATCACTTCATTCACAGCAACGAATGACAAAAAATGTTTATCAGCTGCCATGTGCTGAATCCTTTCTGCAAAGTTTCGAAGGCTAAGCTGAAGAACCCTCAAACATTATTGAAATATACAGTACGTTCACTAACTGCCCTGAGCTGTGGGAAGAATTAACTCAAATTACACTGGATAATTTTGACAAATTACAATTCAGGTCGCGATGCTGACTGACATCTGGCCTATGAAAAGGAAGCTGCTTGTGCTTATCTGATGTAATCATGGCCGACTCCTTTTCCACGTAATCAAATCATGATTTTACACGCATTTTTCAGGCTGCTACATCTTGTGTGATCAATCAATAATTCATTTTGTCTACAAAATGTCAATAAATAATAAAATGTGTCCATCGCAACCTAATTGACTCTCTTAAATGTCTTGTTTTATTTGACTTACAGTCCCATATCCCAAAATATTCAACTTATTATCAGTGAGGACTATAACCAGCAAATACTCACATTTTAGAATATGGCCTTGGTGCAACAATCAAATCGAAATTAATTCTGTATAAACTAATAATCCTAATTCTACATTTGATTCGTGATTATATTTAAGATTGTTAACAATATCAAATGCAAAACTTTTGGAATACATAATAAAAATTAGATTTTTCCTTAAATTAGCAGACATTATCTCTCTTTCATTAACTACAGTATTCACCAAGCATTAGAAAATAATTTACTCAGCTTTGTTGTTGTGTTGTGTGATCGCCTATAATTTTTTAAGGTGTCAGTCAGTTTTATTGTGTTGTGATTACAATTTCCCACCTGTGTTTTGATTGTTGGTATGTGTGTTAATTTCTTCTAACATTTGGATTACAGGCTGCATCTTTAAAAAGGGGCTCCTGGTGAAATGTAGTGCTGATTAAACTCACAGACCAGCACTCCTATCAGCGATGACAACTTTGAGTTGAGTCTGTGTAAATGTGTGTGTGCGTCCTTGGATAGAATGAGTCTCGAATGCAAACACACTCACCGTGGTTAATGAAAGCTGCAGGTCCAAGCCAGAGCTGAGCGCAACGTTTGCGTGTAGAATACATCACACTGAAGTCGTTGACTCCTGTCCTCAGGACTGCACTGTCGGTGGGACTCAGCTCTGCTATGCAACCTAGCAGGACCTCCACACGCTCTCCTGCAAACCTACGGAGCAACAATTTGAGCATCACAAATCTCCAATTTAAAAAGCAACACCCTGGCCAGGAAACTCTGCTGTGACAGCGACAGTTGCTATTCAGCGACATGCTGCCCTAACAAATGCAATGTTAAATTTCGGAGTTATTACCAGTGCCTTGTTGAGGTTATCTTCGCCCCATTGGTCTCCGATGAGTATCTGTCACAGGAGTCTATTTTCACACCGCTATCCAACAGGAAGGCACTGAGGTAGCGATAGACCTGCAGACATAACAGATGGTGCAGATTATGTTAACACATTCAAGTGACAAATTCAAGAATTTATGGTAGCTTCCAGTGAACCTGTGATGTTATATGATACTGATTTGTAAATTTAAACATGAGCCTACGTGTTGTCTCAGCAGCTCCTGCCGATGGTTTCCCAAAGCACTGAAGTAGTCACCAGCCAGTTCACCCACTGTCAGCGCCTCAAACGTGGCATTGAAGTCATGCGTACGCTGAAAGCGCAGCAAGGTCTCTTTCAGGTTACCCCATCGGCGGATCTCTGGTGGGGGACTTAACAGGAGAGAAAAGCAGATAACAGCACATAAGAAGAGGAGAGCGACATACTAGTTTAAACGTGTTGCTGCATTATACAAAGAGGCACTCCTGTTATTTAACAACTGTTCATATAATGCAATTTAGTTAGGCAGCATCAAGTGCATCCTGTAAAATGAACATCAAGTTGGCTCAACAACTCTCTGAAACAATTACAATAAAACAAAACTTTGTGACCTTCTTGAACGTGGGATTTCTAGTAGGACAATCTGCATTATACTGCAACAGCTTTGGCTCAGTGTCACAAATAGTCTGACAAATGGGTGTCCGGCCAGAGTAAACAAGCAAAGACTGTGTTGATGTGAAACAGAAGTGCTTCATAGTGATTTGATTAGGACTGATCCGAGGAAGCGTTGGACTGTCATGTTGCTTCATTTGACCTGACGTTACCTGATGTTCATCTTGTGCGTGCTGAAGCCCAGCAGGGGGTCCAGCACCAAACCGGTGGCCAGGTCATCGGTCTCACACAGCTCCTTCACACTCATTCTAGTGCACCCGTCCATTGCCTCCCACCATCAGCATGCTACAATCACAGGGTCAAAGTAACGCTCTTACATCAACAACAACAAAACATCAACCACTAGTTGTGCATTCCTGCAGATCCAGCCTGGAAATAACTAAACACTTGCTGCCGGCTCTCTTGTTTAACACACACAAAGCCACCACGCTCACTGGGACCAATACATCATCACGGTGTGTATGCGTTAGGAACGCGTCTGGGTTCCCCGATAGCATCCATAGCATATTAGCTTAGCATGTCCGCTAGCTGGGGTACTGGGTTATCGTATGAGAAAGCTAACATGGTAGCACCAGCTGTCTGCAGCTAACGTAACAGGACTGCACCCGATCGCTAACGAAATCCAGGTACTGAGAGCCGAGCTGTGGAGAATGCACCCTGGACAAGCGGCATTTGAAAACATACCTGGGAGTCTTGTGTGGGCAACGAAAGTTTCGTCAGATGGACAATTAATCGCAAGCTCGTCGCTTGCTCTGGCTCCCGTCCGCCTAGCAGGGGAAGTTAGCCTAGCAACATAAGCAGCTAGCTTCCCGCTAACCCGAGCTGCCGCTTGCGAAAATGGAGTCTCCTCGTCACTTCTGTAATTTGCTGGTTTGTTGACGTTTGAAAAGTCCCAACCCGGACGTCAGGGGGCAGGAATGCGCCACACACACGGGGTCCTGGGGGCCTGACAGGTCCGTGTTGTGTAGCTCGATCACTGTCGCTGCACAGGCTTCGTTTAGTTGCAAAAGTTGATGAGCTGCGTGCGGTGCAACCGAACTATCAGCAGGCCACGCCCACGCGTTGCGCTATTCGCTGAGGTCAAGGTCAGTTTTACAAATCGAATTGAGAGCTGCCCGATGATTGGTCGGACTCTTAAACGGGCGGAGTTTCTGATGTGGTTAGGTTTGCCATGTTGATAACGGCAGAGTATTTACTGAGTGAATCAGATTCTCTCACCAGGAGCTAGACCAGCACATGTCAACATAAGCACTCATATACCTACAGATCGTTAAATGACTGGTCTGAGGTTGAGATTATTCAGGACATTTGCATTAAATTGTAATAAGCGAGTAACTCAATACACCAGGTTCTTGTTCCAGAGAGGATCAGATTCATTTCAAGTGGAGAAATAATCAGAATGAATAGAAATAAATGCTGTGAGTTAGAGTGAAACATTGAGCTTTTGTTACGAGCCAGGTCTAATGGTGAATATAAGATGCGTAGCTGAAATTAAAGGTTTTGTTTTTGGCCACAGAGAATTTAATATAATTTATATGGAAGTTTTTCATAAAACAAAAAAAAAGTCAGCATCTTGTATTCGAAATTGTTACTCTGCTTTTAATACGCGACAATACACAAAACCACCAGAGCGTCTGAGCCCATTATTGAGAGATTCAGTTCGCAGTGATAATTCTTATCATGTATGTTGAGCTATGGTGGAGCAGGTATTACTTAATCAGGTATAAGTTAATTCATTTACACGGTTTAAAATGCAAAAAGTGTGTCATCCTATGTTTGATTCTTGTCATTCTGAAGGAATTCATTATTTTGAAACGTTGAGAAAATGCTTTCTTGGAAGAATTTAAATATTTTTTTCCATCTAAGCTAGATGTTTGCATCACTACGATATAATTCACTTAATATACTCTACATGCAGCTATGTGACCACGGAAATCCATCAAATGGTTTATCTAGAGTTATGCTCGGGAAAGAAAACGTGTATTTCGACCATCAGCTCATCTGGAATGTCTTCAATCGAGATCAAGAAGCTCCCTGTACCCTCACCCCCACCCCCTCCATTCGCTGGACAGGTTTCAACTGGTAAACAATCCAGAGTAGTGCTACTGCATATTTTACAGGGTGTAATTCAATTCAAGTTTCCACGAGCCCAAAGGCACAACTGTAGTGTTTTATATTCCTGAATGACTTCACGGCAGATCACGATGAGCAAGTTTCAAACAGTGACTGATGACTCTTCAGGTAATCATCATATGCAAACACGTTATCACTATCTGGAAATGATTTGTAGATATTTGTTTGTCTTTGAACTTGTACACACTCCCAGCTCATGTACAGCCTTTTATTTGTTTCTTTCTGGTGATTGGTGTGGTTTTTTTGTCACTTTATCTGTAACTATTACTGCTTTTTGAAATAACTTTGTCTTGCAGATAAGTAATTTCCCTACCACTATTGATCCTTAATTCATCTATTTACTGTGGAGCACCCCCCCCCCCCCCCCCCCCCCATTTCACTGCAGGTTTTTACCTGGAATCTCTGTGCATGTGACAAATAATAAATCCTTGAATCTTATATCACACTGAGATGTTTATCAGACAGTAGAGGCAGCCTCTGCAAAACCAGAGGGGAAAATTGTCCGCCCTGAGGCAAAAAGACGCGAGGAAACAACACTCCCAGTGACGCCGTACAAAAACCACCCAGCAGGCGGTGGCTGCTTTCACTTTTCTGGTGAAAGTGAAATGTTAGATTGAATTTGAAAAAGATAAAGCAGACACAGATGTACAAATTCTATGTTTTTATTTCTACCATGTAACAGAGACAATTTGTGATTGATCTGAAATCAAATAAAAAATACAGTTAATATCTGCTGTTTCCGTTTTTTCTGTTAGTTGTGTTAATCTATTTCATATTATCTAACCAGTGACAGTGCCTGGTGCAAAACATCCCTGATTGATTAAAAAAACCCTACACTATAAGCTTTGCAGTGTCTAGCATTTAAATTTGTCTGTAAAAATATGAAAAAGGGTGATTAAAGAGCAGATTATTGGTAATAACAGTAAATATAGAATTAAAAATAATAAAGCAGAGGTTATACAGCTGTGGGAATGGTAATGGAAGTGGCCTTTATTGGACCTTATATTCGGATGACAAGAGACGTTCCATCTTTTATAGCACTATATTAACTCCTGGATGAGTCACTTCATTATTTTTGAATTAGTGAATGCAGATCATCTCCACAACATCATAATGCTCAGACCTTATATTAACATTGACTTATGCTACCAGACTTTAATACCCGACATTTCTGTACATTTTCTTAAACATCATAGGTGATATGTAACTTTATCCAAGAAAGGTGGGTCTGCATCAGTTACAACTTAAAAAGAAAAAAGCGTCAAAGCAACAGATCACTGTGAAGGTTAACCAGCGTGTCAAGACCGGGCTCCGCTCATTTTAATTCATTTTTCATTCATTTTCAAATCTGCAGTCCTCTGACTTGTACACACTCTGTTATACTGGTGTTTTAAGCATGTCTTTTTCATACTTTACTGAACTCTCGCCACTGAACTTCATTCTCATGTAAATATCACTTCCTGAGTTGATCTAACTGGATGCAAATTGATTACGATTTCCAATAACGTTGTCTTCACCTGCCCCACCCCGACACAACAACCGACGCAGCATTGAATGTTAATTACGTGTTAGAAAGCACAGCAGGATTCCTTACTTTCTAATTAATTACATTACTTACAATAATTTCATTAAGAAGAAAAACAAAAACATTTAGTTTCTGAGGTACTGAGGTGAAAACGTCTGGCACAGAAAATGGAGGTGAAGCCGGGGCATCTGCAAAACCCTCTGCTCAAGTGTGCGCTCGTGCACGACGCTCAGCTTGACCAACATTTACTGGTTTAGCAATCTGCAGAGCTGTGAGTCTGTGTTTACACTTGGACAGAGGGCTGAAGCGTGAGGACAGACAGCAGGCAAATAAAACAAGACACACCAATTATGTAATGATTAGGAGGAGGGGGGGGGGGTGTTTTGGGTTACTATCAGAGACCCTGAAACACTGTTTTTTTTCGACCAGTTGCAACAGCCTGTGCTGACCCATGGACTGCTTTCACTGGGGAAACCCTGTACGCCAGCTGAAGTTAAAGGGGATGCAAAATGGAGAATGTGACATGAAGTGACGGGAGAGAAATAGCTTATATTAACTTAAATAAAACGATTTTCAGGACTCCGCATTGAATCAAGGAAACTGATGTCTGAGGGTTCGGTTGTCTTTGCGTGTAAGTGATCTGTTTGCCTGTGAGCTGCTGAAAGAGAATGGTGTAGTGAAAAGAGAGGATTTTACAGAGCAACATCTAACTTATTTAATTGCTGAGCGGCAGCAGCCTTTTGTCCAGGAACCATCAGGCACTGAAACCAAAACTTTGAGATACATTCAAAGGGGGATTTGCTGCACATGATGTTCTTTGGTAAATCATCATGTTGGACTTCAGTAATATTTTGTGCTCAGATTCTCCATCAGATTTAAAGGGCTGTGTCTACAACTGTCTTCACTTTGTTGTATCGTGCATGGTTTGCTTTGGCTTCATGGTTAAACAAGCCCATTCTTATGTCTTTTTTCATGGATTCAAATGAAGAGGACTTGACTGAAATGAGTCACCAGCTCATCTCCTTTTGAAAGCTTCTGATCATAACTAAATGTATGAAGGAGCTTGAAGCCATTTTCTCCCCAGTAGCCATCTGCACTATGTTTCAGTTCAGAGCAGAATAAATACCAATTAACTGATAGAGCCGTCAGGTCTCGCATAGTATTTACGAGGCAATTAGCAGCAGCAGCTCAGTGACAGAGCTTCTGTGTCTTCCTCAGGATTCTAAACATGTGAATTGCCATTTTGTTTTCAACTGCTGGGGCCCAAAATGACACTTCCGACCTTCGAAGCAATGGCAAACAAAGTGATCAGCGGGGTGGCATAATTAAAATAAATGGTTGTTTTTATTCATCTTAACTTTCAGTGAACTAAAAACCAAAGAAGAAGAAGAAAAATAATTAAACCAAGTTGGTTTCATATATCTACAACAGAAGCAAAACCATTTCACATCCATGACTGTTCTCAAATCAGTTTTCTAAAAAGGAAAAGAAACAAAAAAAACATGTCTCATGGATTCACCTGCACATATTTCCCCCGGTGCACCCAGTGTGTTGTATGTGCCGTTTCTGTTTGACCCCTCCCACCCCCGTGCCCTCCCTGCCCAGCCCCATCACATAGACACACACAGACCTCTGAAACAGGATGTACAAAAGCTTGTGTTTAGCATTAAACAGTGCAGGGCCTTAACATAAACAGCCAAGGCTCCTTTCTCTTGCCCCTTCCTCTCCCCCTGCACCCAGGTTTGAATTTACATCATAGATAGGCTCCAACCAACCTCTACAAAATGACAGCAAACAACAGAGGGCAGCCTACTGAAGGAAGAAAAAAATAATAACGCATATACAGAATATTGAAATTACTTCTGTATCAGTCGCACTTTTTATACACATTCGCACACAAGGAATTACACGCAAACAGCCAAACAAACTGTTAAAAATAGTTTTAGAGAGAAGAAATGTGATTGAACCCTGGACACTTGTTTGCTTTTGTTGCTGTTTGGTGACAAGGGAGAAACAAGTTTGGGAGGTAGAGGGGGAAAAAAGAACACTGGGCCGACAGGGGGGGGTGGCAGGTTGTTGGAGGTGAACCCAGTGGGTGTTATTTCTTGGCCTTGGCGGCCTTGGCTGAATTTCGTGGCGGAGTGACCGGTCTCCCAGATCCCATTCCCCCCCCTCCGCCATAAGGATACAATTTCTTATCTGCTGGTTTCAGAATCTGTGAGAGAGACAAAGAGCAACGATTAATTTTACATGAATTAACTTTTAGTAGAATTACACCAGTATTTCCATATTTATGTTATGTACAATAAAAAGGTAAACAAGAACAAACGAGATAAAGTGAAACAGATAAAGAGTTAAAAAGGGTAACATGCCAAGAAAATTAGGTTCATTACACAATGAGAAGTATTAGCACAGGCTCCATTTGAAGATAATATAACCCTTTAATTTTCCCAAGGAGATTTGTTTTCTCAGCCTGTTCACAATCCACACAGAAACAGAGATGTTAACACAACAAAACAGTCGCCCAGCAGTCATGTCCCAACCCACCTGGAAGGAGCACATGAGCGTCTCATCCACACTCATCATGGCACCAGCGTTGTCAAACTCTCCACAGTAGTTGGGAGCCGAGAATAAGGTGACGAGCTGCCTCTTTGCGAAAAACTCATAACCATCTTCCACGACCTTAGGATGGAGATGAAAAAGTCAATACTACACACAGTGAAATGAATAAGAAGCAAGACAAAAAAAACATGTCAGACGGTCGCTTGGATTGTTGGTACCATTTTTGTCCAGGTGGTTTTGAGAAGATTTAGATTAAGAAGGAATACTTGATCTTAAAAGCCACTAGATGTCACTGTACAGCTTAGGAAAACTGCCTGACCCTTTAAAGGACGTCCAGTTTTCATCTGCGTTTGTATGTTTGTCCGTTAGCAACATTACACAAAAGCAACAAGACGGATTGAACATGGTGGAAGGATGGAGAATGGGTCAGGAAAGAACCCATTCAATGTTGGTGTGGATCCAGGTAATTTTTTCACTTTGGTGGTCTTTTGACTTTCACCAGTTTCCCACTAAATAGGTCATGGATCTTGATGAAAAATAAATAAATAAATAAATAAATAAATAGCGGTGCTATTGGTTTTGTATTGGCAGACCGTCAAGGAAGATTTGTCTCAAACATGTGACCTAAATGATCACACTCTGGAGGTCTATCCTCAGAGTGCTATTTAGGTTGTACAGAATATTACACTTTAGGGATTTGATATAACCACCTGCACTTTTGTTAATTTCTACAGAAAATCAAAAAAAAAAAAAACTTAAATTTTGACTATGCTGAATTCAAAAATGCTCTTTATTAGGTACAATCCAGTAAAACAAATCTGCAGCCAATTCAACATTTAACTATAAGAACTTAATGCTAATTTTTTGTGTTAATTACACACGCCAATGAGTTTATGTTTTCGTTTGCATTTGTTAGTGTATCTTGATTCCTTACTAAGGCTTTAAATCTTTACACAGTAAATCATAAACATTACCTGATGTGCCCTGCATATTAGGTCCATGTCGTGTTTGTGCAAAAATTTGGCCACCACATCTGCCCCAAATGTGAAGGAGACACCGCGGTCGTTTTCCCCCCAGCCCAGCACATCTTTGTCTGGATCGGCCCACAGCAGGTCACACAGAAGACCCTGGTCAGGCACGTCTGTGGGTCGCATTACTCTTCGGATCTGCTCCATCGACTGGAGATCAGGAGAGAGACCTGAAACGAGGACATGCACGGAACAAACACTTAGTCTGGTTCTCATTAGCTAATGTGGGCTTCACTGCATCTTCTATTAACAAGACCCACCTCCATGACAGCAGAAGATTTTCTCATCTACAATGGCAGCCACAGGTAAACAGTTGAAGCAATCTGTGAAGGTCTTCCACAGCTTAATGTTATACCGTCGCTTACCTTTTAACAAAATAAGAAAAAAAGAATTTAGTGATGTGTAACAGTTCAGATTTGAAGTGTGTTTTATTCTATCAACAGGCTCCGTGCACTTACACTCATCGTAGAAGCCGTAGATTCGATTAATAGAAGCGCATTCATGATTGCCGCGCAGCAGGAAAAAGTTCTCTGGATATTTAATCTTGTACGCTAGAAGCAGGCATATAGTCTCCAGTGACTGCTTCCCTCTGTCTACGTAGTCACCCAGGAACAAGTAGTTGCTTTCTGGGGGGAAGCCTCCATATTCAAAGAGTCGGAGCAGATCATAGTACTGACCGTGGACATCACCTGCAGGGGGCAGCAGAGAAGAGTCATTAAAATGCTGTACTTTGTTGCTGGGTGTAGTTGGTTTCACATGCAGAGTCGACACTTACCAAGTGATACAAGTGGTAATAACAGACGATGAAATGGCCAGGCAGATCGTGAATAAAACCTCACATGATGACCATCATACCAGCCTCTTAAACTTGATATTTCAGACTTAACGCTTCACCGAAACTAACAGACCATAACTCACCACAGATTTTGAGGGGAGCCTCTAGTTCAAGCAGGATTGGCTGACTCAGGAAGATTTCACGGGATTTGAGGCAAAGGCCACGGATCTCGGTTTCTGTCAGCTGAACATTCTTCCCTGGCCGAGAGCCCTTGACTGAAAAAAATAAATAGAGACAGGTGTTTTATTGGAGACACAATAACACAACAGAGACACAGCGGTGGTCAGAGCTGTAAGAAAGACCTGACATAAAGAATAGCAATGAAATCTGAAACTGGGATTTTGAGCCCGGCCACCAGACTGGAAAGTTAACACCTCCCACCAGCCAAATGCTAGTGAATTCCGTGAGCCGTCCACTCCAACAGCCACTTGAGCAGGTAACCATATCATTTAGAGGTATAACTGCAGTCTGTAATTTTGGAAACCATACACAGTCACACAAGATTCACCTTTTACTGTTCATCAAAACACAACAAGATGCGCTTGTGTCGTATGCAAACAGATTCAACATCTGAAAAATAATAATACATTACCAGTGGAAACTAGTCTGATGAAAGCCGCAAAAGTTTCTGCTGAAGCTAGGTGAAACCCACTTCCCCTTTCTGGCTAATGTAGCTGCAGCAAAGACAATGCATACATATAATTAGGACTGCTCTTGATATAGCCTGCTGAGCAACACAGAAATAACAAACCACAGGCTGTTATAACACTTTCTGTTGTTGCCATCCAGAGACGTCCACTGATACAATCTGCAGAACTGAACAGGTCTATCAAGTCTCTCCCTGTTTACACTTAGAACACACACACACACGATCAGGTCTTGAACATAAGTTAATTTCCTGACAGAAATCTTGTCTTAAGAGGTAGAAATACAATGGGCCACAATGGCTAAGGGGTCAGAGCGGCCGTCCTCTAACTAATAGATCAAAGTGCTGCACATAGATGCACTGTATGAATGTGTGTGAATGGTGAATGAAAAACTGTGCTTGAGGTAAAACTGTACTCATGTCTAGTAAAGCAATACAGACCATTGCCAAATCAATCAATCGTTAAATTATGAATCTGTTACTTGTACTCAAAATTCGGATCAAAATATTTGTGTGTGCACGGTGGCATGGTGCAAGACTGCTCCTGATGGAGTTTGGGGTTGTTTGTAACATTGACAGAATCAATCGTGCCTCCATTCCTACACAACAGCAAAGCACCTCCTGACACAAACTGCAAGAGTGACGGATGAGGAGTCTCTGTCCCACCTCACCAATCCTACACGGGCTACTGAATAGTTCATGTACTTACAGTGATGACCGGACTGCCTCCGACTATCTCAGATATGTTTATGACAGGTTAACAGAGAAACGGACAAATGAATTTAAACAAGTAAAGCAAAACAGCAAAAACTGTTTTTTCAGCATTGAACAAGGGAGTTTTTTCCTCAAAATTGACCAAATGCTTGCTCGTTATGGGAACTGTTGGGTTTCTCTCTCAAAAATATGTCTGAACTGCTTCCTGTGTGTAACGGAGTTACTCACAGTGATTATCCATCCACAAACAAGAGACTCTAGTTGAACAAGCAGAACACTGCCACCAAGTCCAGGTTCAGTTCAAGCTCCTATCACTTTTATAACAAAACATGAGCAAAATAACACCATCAGAGTGGGTTCTAACTAGCTGTTTCATTGTTCAACTTGTCTTTAAAGACAACTGTGTAAAGCCATCAATCTTAACGTACCTAATGAAACATTTATTTAATGAATCAGGCAGTTGTCCAGAGACAAGTGAGTAATGTACCTGGATGTACCAGAGCAGACCCTTGTTGCATTAGAATGAATTAAATTGTGATATCTTTAATGGTGATTTCATTGATTACATAAAGTATGCCATTAATGACACCCCCTGTCTATGTTGTTTAAATAGCAAATGCAATTGCATCTGTCTTAATGGTGTTTGCAAAGCACTTGGGAGAGATGGTGAGAGTAGAAATAGACAAATGGGTGAGGGAAAACTGGCTTATCCTGGCATGACACCAAAAAGCAAGGTCCTAAAAAGTGAAAAGTAGGAATAAATACTGCAGTGCTGCATGTCACTTTAACCTGGATTACAGAGGGCTAAGCCCTGACAGAGCTTACTCCAAAGTTAGCCACATAGCCAGTGGGCAACAGTGAGCTTATCATGCGGGGTACAGACAAAAGGCTTTCCATTGCGCTGATCAGGGGACAGAAAACAAAGAGCTGGACCAGCACGACAGAAAAGCTGTCGCTGTTGCAGGGGTCCTGCAATCAACAGTTGGTTTGGTCCAGTGCTCCCGACTCAGTGTTGGGCGTTCAGCTCGGGCTTATGTTATGCCATGTTCTTCAGACATGCTATTAACAACTCTCACTCCTTACAGTTAACTCTAGGTGTACGCAAGTAATCCAATTGAAACTGCTCATTATCCAAACACATTTAATTGGTTTGGTCTCGAAACACAGTGAGCTAGCAAGGGGGCTACCTCGGCGTCCACATTGGAAATTTTCCAATCTCTTAACTGTGGCACCTGCAGTGGGCCAGCTATTCTTGAGTCTGCTGTAGTCTAAGAGTTGATCAACATAAACAGGCGAGTGGTTATTCTCAGTAATAAAACTGCTAATGCTGAAAAAAGGTCAAGTGAGTTACATAAGAGGATATAAATACTGCCATTATCAGGGTTGTTTGTCTTCTTCTGTGTTTGGCAGACAACCTTATCACAAACCTGACCATAACAACCCATGTACAAAACACTCCAGTCTGGTCCACAGTCAAAGTCAAACTCCATGTAGGCACCATGAGTGCATATGCATATTTGTCAATAATCCCAATCACCTCCACCAGCTCAGCTTAGGCCAGTGCACACGCAGTCTATACTTAAGATGGTAAAGAAACAGGGGGCTACGGTCACATTTATTATGAGAGTTATGTCTGGGGAAATTATCTGTACCCTACTATACTGGGACGAAATGTGCAATTTAGACCCGTAGCCAACAAATACAATGCTGCTACTGTGAAAGTCACTGCAAAGATGATTCTTTACAACAGTCCGACTGGGGAAAAGCATATATGCATGTGTGAATCGGGCAGAATAGTCGCACCCAGCACACGGGCCTTGCAAGGACAACTACAGAGGTCACACATGTATTTCAAGTGCTCTTCAGATGAACTGTACAGTTGAGTCTGAAGAGATTCATGCTTCTGTTTATTGTCCTCAGGGCTCCTGTTACACAATCATCATGTGGATGTGATAAAACAGCCCTGTTTTCCCTCATACACACAAAACCCCAACCATAACAAATCTGTCTCCACAGACTGTAGACAGTTGGACATTTAAAACCCTCTATTTAGGAAGGAATGGTTTGTGTTGAACTTGTAGGGCCACCATCTCACAATCACTCGGTGTCCGCCATAAAACGTTTGCATGTCAAAACCATTCCACAGCATTCGCTTGCACCTTGAATTACCCACATGTTTTACAACAGCTCGACTGTACACATTTATGGCTTTCCCACCAAGGGACCATATGACACTGCTTTACTGCAACAAGAAATTATATTAGTAGTTCATGTCTCGCATAAAACCGCAGAGAAAGATGACTAAACGAGTCACAGGATAGAGCTAACGTGCCAATCAACACACCTTTGTCCGTACACCTCTTTAAGTCACTCTGGGGGAAGGTTGTGGCTGTAAAACTGTAATCAGATCCCGACACAATGCAACTGGAACAGTGAGCAAAACACAGGGCAGTCTACCCAAGGAACAGAGAAGCCCACATGGGGAAGGGGAGAAGAACTCCTGAACAAGACCGTTCTTCCAGGAAACAAGTACCAATGAAAGTAAACATTTACAAGCCCAAAAAATATAACCCCTCACTGTCAGGAGTTTTTCAGAGTGGGGACTTCTCTGAGCTGAAATACAAGAAAACCCAAGCTGAATTATTAAAAAACAACAAGCCAGTAATGTATGAGAATGGGCATCAAAGGTACCAGGGATGTACCGTCACCTACTTCCCCAGAATTGCTGTACGAACACACCCATGCATTTCTGTTGAAGACTGAAATTAACGACTGTGATTTAAAAACTAAAACAAAGTGAACGTGGAAAGGGTTTGGTTTCACGTCAACCTTTCATCCAAACCCAACCGGTGTGAGGTCGGCTACTACAACATAACGTGGCCGCCTTCGACTTCAACCCACTTACCTGGGCAATAAAACACACATTTCACCAGAACAGAGCTCAATCGCTGTCTAAGTGGAGAACAGAGCCGCACAGTGGGTTTGGTCGTCCTCACCTTCCAAGAGACGCTGAATTATAGAGTCGATGTTTAATTTGTCCGGCTCCGCCATTTTCTTTATTTTCTGACGTTCTCGGGCGGTGGAGACCTTGGTTTTCCGCGCGGCACCTTGGGTTTGAAGAGCAGAGAGAAACACACACGGACTCGTTAGACAGCAGCTGACAGAATACGTGTTGACTCTGGTCGGTGAGCTGGCGGGTGTCTCTCAGAGCGAACCGAGCAATGGAGGCGGACTGGAACAATCAATGAGCTCATGCGAGCCTGCGCTAGCCCAGCTAGCTAGGTAGCTACTAGCCAAGTAACGTAAGCTACGGTCCCGCGGCTAACGCTAGCGATACAACACGACTCACGATGGGATGAAATCCTCCAAACCTTGTGTCACCGGCCCTCTGGGTGAATGATGAGTAAATCCTGGCCCCTCTCCCGCGGTTCGCCCGGATCCCTTCGCTCTCCCCCCAGGAACTTCAGAGGAGGATCGTTTCTCTCTGACGTGTCTACGGTGCCAAAGGAGGCCGAATCAAACCGGGCTCCCCCTACGTTTCTCACAACCTGATTGGCCCGTCCCAAGAATTTACAGCCAGAATCCTCGCATCTGATTGGACGCACGGCGGGTCCGTCACAGACCGCGCCCCCAGTCGTTTACAACGTCATCACGGTGTTTCGCTCAGAGCCGAAAGCGCGCCACCCAGTGTTTACAGTAGGAATTACAGCGTAGAGCCTAAAACAACACTACAAAAGACATTTGAAGTTGATTTAAATTGTCGATTCCAATCAAGAATTTAAATATTGAATCGAATTAAATATCCTGACTATAATCTACTCAAGTTTATTTATAAAGCACATTTAAAAACAACCAGAGTTGACCAAAGAGCTGTACAATATAATACCAAAAGAATAAGGGAAGACAAAAACAAATCAGCGAATAGCAACAACCAATAAAAATAACAGTAGAATGAAAGAAGATAAAAACAAAACATAAGATAGTAAAAGCCACCCAATAAGCTTAAAGTGCATCCACAATTCAAACCCTTTGTACTTACAGATAGACTAAACAAGAGATAGAAACAAGATCATTTAAGATAAGATTAATTGGTGAGACTTGTTCAAGGACAATCAAAAGAGAGAACAGGTGGGTCTTCAGTTTAAATGTCTCAACAGAGGGTGAGCACTGAATTGGTCTGAGGATGGAAGGGATCTGGGGATGGGAAGGGGGCAGAGCAGCTCAGATAGGTAATGGGGCCCCGGGCCGTGTAAAGCTTTTAAAAACGATTAAAAGAGCCATTAAATCAATCCTGTACTAGTCATAATTAAATAATGAGCATAGTTTAGCTCTTCCTAGTAATTAGAAAAACATGCAGAGTACTCAGCTGACATCCCAGGGAACGTTGGGATTAGTAACTTACAGCATTTTATGTTTGCCATTTCAGTTTACATTCAGTTTCCGAAAAACATTTACTTATTATTGCCAATCATTTTATAATCATATAAGCCTTATTTCCACCTTAACTAACCACAGCATCATACACATCAATACTTAAATAGGCTAATAATATTAATCCAGTAATGTTATATATGACCTAAAAATAATTACATTGTGAATAAATAAGGAATAAAAAAGATAGGAAATAAAAGGATGAAATTAATAGTGCTGTGTAAGAAATTAGTAATTAATTGATTGAATAAAAAGCCGTGGTGAACAGGAAAGTCTTCAAGAAGAGTTTCAGCACACCGGCAGAAAGGGCACATTGCAATACTTTAATTGAATTTTGTTGCTGAAACTTTTATTCTATTATTTGTTAATAATAAAGGGATTTTTTGTATTTAGGAAGTTTAATAATGATAATAATAATGACAGCAATACTACCACTAGAAGTGATAATACTTACACTACTACTACTATTACCACTACTACTAATAATAATGATAATAATAATAATACTTGGTGTACTTAGTGGGTTAAGATTATAAAAATACTACCAGAAATTCATTCTGAATAAGATATATTTATATTTTATTTGGTATTACAAAGTGCAGTTTGTGAGCAGAATCTGTTATAATACAAATGCACATTTTTTTGCATGTATATTAAATTTGTGTCATTCGAAACACATGATTTCTCTTCCAAGAGAAGATCTCAATTTGCACATGTATTATCCACTGCATGTTTCCCTGTCTGACTGTGTTCATGGAGGCTTTCACAAGATTCCTTTTCCTCATTTTTCCCCTTCCCATGATCCATGAAACCCTGCTTGTAATGTTACGCAAAATCCTGCACCCACTCAGTCTCGGTTTTCTAAATCCAGTCTCCTCACATTCGTCATCGCAGGTTTCGACACATGTACGTAGGTGTGGGCGGGGGGGGGGGGGGGGGGGGGGTCCAGGTACAGAATCCCAGGTGGCATTTATTTGTTTAGACCGCAGGAGCATAGAGAAAAAAACAGATGACTCATTTTTTCTTTCTCTGGCAACTCGTGATGGATACAACTAGAATGATTCACTCAGAATCATCATCATCATCATCACTAGTGCAATCACAACACTGTCTCTGAGTGGTTTTCACCAAAAAAAAATGATACTAAAACATCACAACGTTTAAAAAAAAGTATCCCCATGGAAACACAGAGCTTTTCCCTCTGAGGTGTTACCAGGTCTAAGGTGGAAAAAGAGAGGGGAACACACACACAAGACAAGTCCAGTCTGGTCGTGAGGTCCTCCCCTCCATATGAGCTCAGCCCCACCCTACACCTTACATTCCTCTACAAATATCCTATCTTCTTACAAACGACTCTTGTACATCAGAAAACAGCATCTTCAAAACAACGCACAGGCAGCAAGAGAAGAAGAACAACAAAAAAAAACACCTCGCCCCAATTTTTTTAAGTTTTCACATCAGGTTCGGAGGACGCAGGATAAAAAGGTAAGCATCACTTAATTCCTTTATTCAGCGTGAACTCTGATTCTGCAAAAGCTCGAAGAGAGCGAGGATGAGAGGATTGTTTGAGGATTAGTTTAATATCTTTTTATGTGCACCAGCAAAAAGGATGAAAAATTAACAGCTGAAAAGGGAAATACATATTCAGGGATTTCATTTTAAACCAAGACACACTTTTTGTCTGTGTCCCCTGTGTGAAGGGACGTTTTGATCGCACCGTCTAATGAATGATATTGATAATGTAACAACAGTTCATTTTTTAGGAGGAAATTGCAGATCTATAAGGGACAGAAAAAACCCATCTGATTTTAATTCCACTGACCCACATCAGATTAGTCTCCAGTGTTTAATCTGCTCTGGAAGTTTGTGATGTGGGGTGGGTCACATATGCTTGAAAGTAAGATATTTTTGTCCTGGTCTAATTCCAGCCCTGCTGTCCCTGCCATTTCTGGGTTATTGGCTCCTCTTTATTATTTCACATTAGGAGACTAGATTTAATAGTAAATAAATAATGGCCATTTTGTTTGTGTGACATTTGTTGATTTATAAAAAGAAACAAAAAGTTTGTGTTTTCCGGTGGTAAAGGATGATCTGTAAACTCTGTTGGTGGAGAACAAAAGAAAGGGATTCGCGTTTTCCCTTTTTTTCATTTACTAAAATTTTAAATTCAGATTTTCCTTAATGATCCGTGATTTCATTATCTTTGTTTTCAATTTACAGATATCGAAATGCGGCATTTATCAAACTAAAGCAGCTGCAATTAAACAAATTAAACACTTAATTAAAGTTCAAGATATCGCACTGCATCACTTTAATGCAAAGAAGTCAATCTGTTCCTCAGATTGACTTCGAGCTCCCTTTACTTTATTATTTGTATGAAGATAAATCATAAAGTGACCCTTGATAAATGAGTGAGGCCGAGGTTTTTGAAGTAAGGAGATGTGCGGGAGTGGATAAGCAGGTCCTGGGCGGAGATTCAGGAGGCGAAGGCCTGTCGGGACATGAGTGTGTCTCAAAAAGTATAGCCCTAAGTGACATTATCCATAGGCTTGTTGGGGGGAACGGTTTCCTGTCTGAGGAGTGGGTGTGTGTGTTCAGCTATGTGATCACACACACACACACGTTACACACACACACACATTACACACACACACACACACACACACACACACACACACACACACACACACACTAACAACAGATAAATAGCTCTTACATCCTGGATCAGTGGACAACTCCTCCTCTGTAACAATTAGAGGGAGCACTGGAAGAACCAGGAAACCAGGAAAGCATGCAGGGATTTTTAAGGATTTATAATATTGATATATTCATCATTAATTCACGTTTATGGACAGAAACAAAAACACATCTCTTTTTGGATTTAAAGGGATCCACCCTCTTCACATGGCTGAAAAATATGAATTACCTATTGAGTAGGCCTAATACAAAATGTATGGGAAAGTAGAGACAACAGCCCCAATGATATTGTTCATACCTTTGTTTTTATCTCTTAGCTTGTCTTTTCCAGGATGGGGTCTGCTGGAGTTCATATTGTGTGTGTGGGCCTCGGGGTCCTCGGCCTGATCGGGATCATCGTGTGCTGCGCTCTCCCTCAGTGGAAGGTTACCTCTTTCACAGGATCCAACATTGTGACGGCACAGGTAAATAAAACTTCAACAACCAATCAAACGTTACACCCAGCCCGTTCACTCCGCTCTGTTTCGGCCAATCGGCTTGTTGCTCCCTCACTGCGAGCTAAACACTCAACAACATCACGGCTGTTTGCTGTCCTGGCTCCTAAATGGTGGAACGAGCTCCCCGATGACATCAGGACAGCGGAAAGGCTACACATCTTCCGCCGCAAACTAAAAACACACCTCTTCCGACTATACCTTGAATAACATTTTTAAACTAACAATTTTGTAGCACTTAAATGGCACTTACTTATAGCACTTTGTAGTTTGGCTTTTTTGAAGAAATTGTACTTTCTTGATTCTTGTTGTTCTGGGTTTGTACCCTCATGGTTGAATGCACTTATTGTGCTTCAGCGAAATGAAATGTAATGTAATGCAACCACATGATACGAATCTTAAGTAGTGGGAAGAAAGACATCTCACTTAATATTTTTCTGAAAGTGCAGCAGTGAATGAAACCGGCTATCACTCCATTAAGCGAATGAAGTCTTTTATAGGGAAATTTCACAACATGGTAGAGTTTAACATTTCTGGTGCCGTTCAATAAATGCTTTAATCTGAACTACATTTAATTATCTAACAAAATGTTTCCAATTTTCCCACTATTCTATTATTATTATTCAATGTACTGTTGGGTGGTTTAATTATAACAGTTCATCATATTTATAAGCTCCTTATATTTTTAGTTTATCAGACTTTTAAACTAAAAGAGTAAGATAAATAAAGTGGAGTAAAAAGTAATGTCCGTCTCAACTGTGTAACACAAGTTACAGTTAACCACTGGACATGACGAGACTGATCTCTTTCTGTGTGTGTGTGTGTGTGAGCAGAGGTCTCAAGAGGGCCTGTGGATGACCTGTGTGGTGCAGAGCACGGGCCAGCAGCAGTGCAAGAACTTTGAATCCATGCTGGTGTTGCCCTCTGACCTGCAAGCCGCCCGTGCCATGACCATCATCGCCTGCATGATCAGCTCCCTCAGCATCCTCATCCTGTTCTGTGGCGCTGACTTCACCACCTGCATCGAGAACGAAGAGGCCAAACCCAAGATCAGCCTGGTGGCTGGGGTGGGCCTGCTGCTGGCCGGTCTCCTGGTGATCATCCCCGTCAGCTGGTCCGCACACGTCACTGTGCGAAAATTCAACAATCCCCTTTCGACTGGCACTCCAAATATGGAGCTGGGAGCGTGCGTCTTTGTGGGTTGGGCGGCCGGCATTCTGCTCCTCGTGGCTGGAGGTCTCCTGTGCTGCTTCAGCAGGCGCAAATCAGGTGGTTCAGGGGGAACTGCCAAGTACTACAGCAACAGCGCCACAGCCCCGAACAAAAACTACGTGTAGGGCCTAATGAAAGGGACTGGAGTCTGAGAGAAAGGATGGGAGGGGGATTTAGTTGGAGAAAAACTGGGAAGGAACAAAGTAGACGACACCAGGGGAGAAAAACAGAGTAAATGTGTAAATATCCTGAATTCTGATTATAACTGGCTCCAGTTTATTTCTTTTATATTCAAATGTGTGCTTTTAGTTTGAATGTCCAGTGTGTAAGATTTAGGTGAAAGGGATCTATTGGCAGAAACTTTATACAAAATAATACTAGTGATGTTTTCATTTAAATTGTAAAGATTATTGTTTTCTTTACGCTTGAATGGGCCCTTTATTTTTAATAATTTATATTTACATCAGGAGAGGGTCCTCTCTACGGAGGCTGCCATGTTGCACAGTAGTTCAGACTGGACAAACTAAACACCTTTTGAGTTGTTATGACAACTGTAGGCAACAGGTTCTCTTTCATGTTTGGAAGGGGATAGTGAGGTGAGGGGTATTTAGCAGCAACATGCAACTTCACCACTAGATGTCACAAAATCCTGCACACTGAACCTTTAAAGCTGTTTTATTGTTAGGTGTGGGTTATGCTTAAACTTTGTAAATGGAAGACAAATACTTTACAGGCCATAGATTCCAAACGAAACACAACACTTTGTGATCATAGAATTAAAAATGTGTTTGGGTTACTGCTTTGAAATATACACTATCAACTATGATATCAAATTCTCCTTTTCTTAATTCACAATTGTCTTGAAATTAACCAAACAAGCGGAAATAAAACCGTCGAGATGATGAAAATGTGTTTGTGAGAAGAAAAGATGATCTGGTGTACTTAAGATTTAAAGATAAAAGAGGGAATTGACCTTTTTAGATGCACTACTGGCTCATGTTTCTCACACAGTGTGGATCCCCTCCTGTGATTGTCTTCAGTCTTCTGTTTCTCCTTAATCATTTTTTATAAAGCTGTACAAATATTTTTTCACCAAAGGAGGCCTCAGGGAGCATCTGCGTGCACTTCTCTGACGACACATTCTCAAACGATCTTGTGATATTTCATGACATTTTGTGAAACAATTGTTTTCGCTCCTTTAGTTTTGTAAGATTGTAAGTGTGATTAAAAGTCTGCCTCATTCAAATGTGTGTATTGTGTGTTTGTTTAAAAAAAAAAAGGCAAAGATAAATCATCGAAATACAGATTTTATTTCAAACTAAATGCATATATTAAAAAAGAAAAGAAAAAAAAAATCAATTAAACCAAATAAACAAATTCAAGCTTCAAGGCCTAAAAATGTACGTTGAATAACATCTCTTGCCCTAATCTCTCCCTTTGTGTCACTGCGATCAGAAACAACCATTTTCTCCCTCACGTTGTTTGTTCATCTGCTTGTCTCTTGATTTATTTCTCTAGTTTATTGCTTGCTCTCCAGCTCCCTCACACGCTTGGTCAGCTCCTCTATCGCTGCACTGAGGTCCTTCACCTCCTTCCTCAAGGACTGGACCTCCTGAGAAACAGACAGAGTTGGGATGTGATGGAGAATCATTAGACACATAAAAGTAAACAACATTTAAATATGCAGCTATTGAAAACAGCACTGAAAACATTTACTGCTAATCCTTATTGGATGAAGTTTAGTAAAAGCAACGATAACCCAGTTTGAACTAGAATGGCACTGAGTGGAACCTCCGCCAAGGGCCAACACTCGCTTTAAATTCAAACAAACCCCTTATCTCACAATTTTACAGAAAGAAACTGCCCAAAAAGTTAAGCTGTTTTTCCTGGCCCATGTTCATCCATCCACTAGGTTTGTCAGTGGTTTGTGTGTAATCCTGCTCTGTTCTGCATTCACAACAGAATTATTATCTGTACTAAAGTATGTAAGTAAGTAAAAGTACTCATTATACTGAAAATTGTTTCCATCATTCTTATATAAGAACAACTTTATAAAAATTCTTGTAGTTAAATCAGTAAAAATGCAATACATTTGAATTAAAATTTTAGTGGATAATTTATGTAAAACGTCAGATAACACTTTGACCCTAATAATAAGGTGGTGTATGGTTTTAAAAGTCTCACCCCGCTGTTTTCTGGTGGAGCCCCAGCAGAAGTAACCGTGGTCTTCAGGAGAGTCTTGTGAACTTTGAACTCCTTGGCCTTGGTGGTTGCTACGAACCCATCCTTTAGGGATATCAGAATAGGCTGGGCATTCTTGCCTTGAAACCACTCGTCAGCTTCGACCGAGGGCTCAGGGCCGATGGTGTCCGGGTACAGATCCTCCTGGAACAGGTCAGACTAGGCAGGTGGAGACGACAGTGTCAGTCCAAAGACATGCTGAAATGAATCTGGACTAGCTTTGCTTGGTTAACACTTGATTCAAACTTTACCTTGCGTGGTACTGTCATGACTATGGGCTCACATTTTCTGTCATGGAGTTTGTAGAACCTGAAGGAGGAATTATTTGTTCAAATCAGGTTCCGGTTGTTCACAACTTTAAGAGGAAGTGAACGTTAACTTCCAAATACTGAACACAATAAACAAAACTAAGAGTCTACACTCATGCGAAGCAGTAGACTAAGAGACTGCACAGCAATGCTTTCACTGCAGAAAGGGAATTTCAAGAAGCATCTTTTCCATTTGAAAAGAAATCAAATTTTAAGAAAATATAGCGAACTTTGACTATCATTAAGCAAATTTAAATTGTAACAATAGCGTTTGTGCATGTGCATCTTAGGCTCTACAGATTCCAGGTGACAGGTCCTCAGAATAAAGAGAAAAATACATGTCTGTGTGTAAGAGAGAGGACTGCTTTGCATGCCACTTGGGTATGTACACAACTGCAGCTGAAACTATGAGGTCTGACTGTCTGTGTGGACGGTAATAACTTTATGGACGCTAGCACAAACGAGCATATGGCAAATGGTGCTGCACTGTGAAGCAATGAAGCAAGGACAAATTAGAATAATTAATTAATAATATAATAATTAATGGGAAACACTAGTAACAAGATATAACAATGATATGCAAATGATTCCAGCAGACGGAATGTTTTCCTTATTTTAAGAGTAAAACCGCTTGTACAACTTCTTAATTGAGTTAAACGCTAAACTTAGCATTGTAACTCACTGACAAAGACTAATGCTAAAATACTGTAACTGATTGACCATGTGTTACCAGTTTAGTTAAGTTTCATTAGTATTAAACGTCAGGGTTTGCCTGATTTGTTTTGCAAGTCATGAACCATAGAAATTGGTGAATTCAAGGTGCTGGTTCAAGTGTTGAGGATCACCAAATCTGCCTTGGGAGGGGGTGGGGCCTGACCACAATCATCAGGATATCTCCTCCGGTGACTATCACCGTCCGTACAAGATTTTGTGACAACACATGCAGTGAATGTTGGGATATTTCAGGTTGCATCAGTTAACTGAAACACAGAGAGTCATGCAGCCAACACACCTCAAAACTCTAAAATTGCTACTTTTGGTTTTATAGACATACAAACCTGGCAATTTCACATTTGTTGACCTCCAGGCCTCTCTTGGCCATGTATCCCATCCCCTTCTGGCTCTCCTTGCTGCTGTACATGGAGAGGTAGTGAACATAAGGAGCTTCGTCCGTCACCTCAAAGTATCGGATGCTGCTGTCCCCCTGTGGCGAAGATATGACAAACAAGTCAGCCGTTTGTACGTGTGGGTGAGACAGCCACAGAGTGAGGGCCTCATTTCCTCATCTAAAGCTAACCTTGCCACAGAGGTAGACGATGCCAGTGTCCGGGTCAAAATAAGGCATAAGGACACCGCTGCTGGTGTCCAGCTCCTGCAGGGTCAGCGCCTCACCGAAGTTCTTCTGTGAAAAGACATTCACATACACAGAATTAGTAATCACATCACATTTAATGCAATATCCCATATAAAAACAAGTAAGGCTCGGGCAGTCTATAGGTAAGCCAAGGATTTAATGATGTGGGCTATTGCAGAGCAACACCGCCCTTAATGCTGTAATGAGGCTATTGTGAAACAGGGATGTTGTAAATATAAGAAGTAAGTGCCAAGACAAATAATTATCAGTCTGAATGCACCACAAAATACAACTGGAGAGATTTTCTCACCATATCTACGATTGAAAGTCTGATCTAAGAAGCATTCGTTAATTCGAAAATGTACGTGGTGAATTTATGAAGTGAAGGTATGAACCAGATTTAGTAAAATCACAACTTGGAACCTCCAGCACACAAACACTGAGGGTGGACTTTAAGTGGGAGACATTTAAACTTTAAAAAACAACATTTCCACACATTTTTAGTTTTGGGTTTGTGGGCAGGACATCAATCAGAATTTAGCCCTGTTTGAATCGAAATGTGTTGACAGTTGTCAGGTTGTTGCCCCTGTTTCAAAACCACAGTTTGTCAAACCAGATCAGATCACACCTACACAGTCCTCATGCAGCAGACTGACTTAGCTTTTACAAGACTTTAATATACAATGCCGAACATATATTTTTTCTAAATGCTGACAGATGATAATGCTCTGGAGCAGGTTCTTTTTAAGTCTGAGACTGTGGATCTCCCTTCAAGGCCTGGAAAAAGATGACCCCCCTTTAAGTCACTGTAGCCTATGGGAGCATGATTATTCTATTCGATCTATTAAACCACATCTCACATTTATACTAACCACATGATTTATTTCGATAATTAATGTGAAACCTAGTATATAGATATATTTTTTTAGAAATACTGAGATTTAGGTTTTGACACTCACCGGATCCCACAGCGCCACCTGCCTCTCACTCACACGACTGAAGCCCGTAGTGAGGATCTTGCCGTTGGACACGAACACCGCCCTGATCGGCCTGGAGCCATCATGAGCCTTCTCCTTCTCCTGTTAATGTGAGAGGCACAGTCCAATTCATCACCACTCAATGTTTCTATAAGGGCCCTGACAACTGCAATAATAATAATAATAATAACAATACCATTTTGTATCTATTATCATGACTTTTATGCAACAAACTGTCAAACAAAAATGATGGAAATTATATTTTATACAGTAAATATTAAGAAAAATAAATATATTAATTATATAGAATCATTCAGTTTCATACTCAAAATTCATGAAGTTTTACACAGAAATCAAAGTGCATGAAATGTTCCATGTCCCAATGTTTTTTTGTTTATAATAGACCATCTTATGAACTGATTCACAATATATACTAAAAAATTTAACTAAAACAGGAAGTGTCATATTATTACGTCAACTGAAATTGAAAATATTAATAGAAAGTAAATCAGTAATTAAACATCTTTTAAGAAAAAATGTCAACCATCCAAACATTTACTGCTTTCCAGTCATACAAATTTGATATTCTGTTTTCTTTAATCATCAGACAAAAAAAATCAGTGATTCATTATTACGTGAATCGTTTACGCTTTCTGCCCTGATCATGATGACAGTTAAATGTCAGTACAGATGCCCGGCAGTAAACCTACATAGAGGACGGTGCCCTTGCGTGGGTCCAGAACCCGCATGGTCTTGTCCTTGCAGGTGGTGAGGATCATGGAGCCGTCCCTGTTCCAGCTGGCGCTGTAGATGAGGTCGGGGTGGATGCTGTCGATCCTCACCACCGCTTCCCCACGAGCCACATTCCAGAGGATCACCACGTTATCACAGCCTGCATGGACACAACAGTGGCAAATGGAGAGATGGGCAAGTATACTATAAACTATAAACACAGTATAAGTCAAATTCAGACTCATCTCAGCTCATATTCTGCCTTATCTTTTACAAACAGACACAATTCAACCTGCAGCAAGCTGAGTAAACACATCACACTCAATTTAAGGTTCAGTGTGTAAGATTTAGTTGAAATGGATCTATTGGCAGAAACTGAATATAAAATAATCCTAGAGATGATTCACTATAGTGTGCTTCCTCTAAATTGTATACATTGTTGTTTTCTTAACCCTAGAATGGCCCTTTTATATTTATATAGCAATGTTTGCTTCGATCACTAAGTAAAAAAGAAAAGAGCACAATGAACAGATCTATATACATCTTGACTGTGCATCAAATCCCTTGACATGAAAACATAAAAGCTTTATCGCAGACTTAACTAATCAAATGTTTGTGTGTGAGCAGCAGTAAGAGAAAGATAAATTAATATAATTTCATATTTACTTTTTACCATATAGACTGTGCATAAAGATGGATGACATTATGCTCCCCAAGAGTGAAGCCAAAAGGTTTTGATCTCTGGTCCTGATCACATAATTCTGTGGTTCAAATTAATTGTTGCATTGTATGTTTTACTGTACTTGCAGTCCTCAGCTGTTATTGTAGTATTATCTCTGCATGAGTTCACAGTCTAATGCACAAACTTAGCAGTTCAAAGTCAAACCAGTGTCAAAACGAGGGCTGATCACTTCTCAGAATGAGGACTTCCTGTTCCACGAAAGTGCGAGTCGCATTCAACTGAACATCTGTGAGCTTTCGTACATTTATGCCACCCTGGTTCCCCTAATGTACCGGCTACATTTCTGCACAGGAGCTCTGCATGAATGTGTTTTTAGCAGGTTTCTGAGGATGAAACGTGGGTAATACCTGCACTCATCAGCACATTGTGGGCAGTGGGGTGCCAGCTCAGGATGCCAACACGTTTGGAGTGGCCATCCAACTTCACCACGGGATCTGTGAGAGAGGATGTCAGCCCGCCATCCGGGATCTCCCAGATCTATTTATTCACAAAGATATTTGGGCACGAATCACGTTACGTCACAAGAATGTGTCATGCCATGCACTGGAAACACATCAAAAGATACACTCGTGTTTGCTGTTGAAATATTGTGAAGCTTTACCATGACGCTACAGTCCTCAGAGCTGCTGGCGATTATGTTGTCATTGTGTGGACAAAACTCGATGTCCAGGACGGGACCTGTGTGGCCGCACACAGTGGGCTGAGTCATCTCGATACGCCCCGTCTGCAGAGAGAGAAACAGCAAGAAAGATGTTGAATACAACATAAATAAAACACAAAACATACAACAATCACCAACGAGGCAGCTACAAACAGTACAAAGAAAGAAATCATCTGGTTGGATGAAGCAAAGAAACTGCACACAACTACAGGAAGTTGACAGTCAGCTGATACAAATTCCACAGCTTTGCCTCCAATTACTCCTAATGTCTAGTGCATGAGGGGCATGAAGACAAAATCCCAGGGTTCCTTTGGTTCTTCTGTGGCCGATCTGGGCAGGCACCAGGCAGTTCTGGAATCACAACAGTTACCCTCCATCTGTTTGATTTAACAAAACTTAGCAAACTCTATCAGGCTCCACTGAGATTCTGAACATGGACCCTGGATCCTAGAACAAGGTGAGACACAGCACCAACATCTAATACAAAAAATTATATTTATAACCTCATTATTAGCTTAAGCAGGGAAGAGAAATATTTAAGATTTATGTAAATGAAATGTAAGACTTCTTAATCAAATTGAAGAACTTTTTTTAGGACTTTCCAAAACCTGCAGAGACCCCTAAACACATCAAATTCATAAGCCTCACATCGTGACATTCCCAACCATTGGCAAGGTCAGAAGGTTTGTGGCCCACTTTCTTTAGACGCATTAAAACAGAAGAAAGAAGTTGCAAAGCGCCCATAAGAGAACTGCAAAGAAACCTTGTTGAGGCCACATCCTGCCCTGACTGAACTGACAACGAACTCCTAATATGGTGAAAACTTCTCAGCAGCAGAGCGAGTGACGTGTGACGTCAATGTTACCACGAAACTTCCTTATTCAGCTTTGTGTGTGACGGTGACTAGTCAGTATTCAAATTTGAAAGCCTGGGCATGGTGTTACAAAAAAAAGCATCACACCACGCTGCATCTGAAATGATCAAAAGTAGTTATAAGTGTTCGTAAAAAAGAAGTGCTATGAGGAGTCAGAGATGTTTTTCTTCTTTGTGCCAATGTAACCATGGATGTGCCATGTGACCTATACCTTGCTCAGGGGCAGCACCATGAAGGCTCCTCCGCCGCTCGCGTCCACGATCATGGCAACGAACTTGGGGTTAACGGAGCAGAAGCCGCTGTCCCAGGTCATCTGGGAGATTCGGATGTCATCGTAGCATTGGTCAGCTTTCAGAGCCTGGCCAAAGACGTGACGGAACTTACTGCTTCTCACAACCTTCCTGGACATGGTGAACTGAGACATAAAGAGAGCAATATGAGAAGAAGATTAAAAGGGAAAGAGCTGTATGTGTTTCAGACAAGCTGAAGTTAGAACTGTTGTCATTTGAATGTGAATGAAAACAGTGACCTGTAGAAGTTCCACCAATGTCCCTTACTTTTTATTATCTATGAAGTCATGTGGAAATAAACTGACAGACAAAAAGCTGACGACACAGTTGAAATACACACCAGATAAAAAAAAAAAAGAGGAAGATAAAGCTTTCACAACTCCTTCCTCTCGTCTGTCTGAAACTGGCACTCTCTCATGCTCTACACTGCGTAAATACTTGTGCATATGCTGAACATAAGAATAGAAGACAGCAGTGTGAAGACGACATGTAAAATGCAATGTTGCTTTTCAAAAGTTGACTTGCACATGCTGTGTGCTTAAAATTGGTAGATCAATTTTCCCAAAGCGACAGTTAAACCACATCCTTCAGAGAGAGCAAAACCACGAGCCCTTCTGAATTCTCATTCAAATACCTCTGTGCTGTCACAGGCTTACACACTTTAAAATATGCCTTTCAACAGGCACCTTGAAACACATTCCGTAGAATGAATGAATCCTTCATCAAGGCAGGAATCGAACTTGAACGAGTTACGTGATCAAATCTTTTAAGCATTTTTATCGCTACCTGCTGCTAAATGAACAAACCCTGCATCATTGAGCAACAGAGGTGCCAATCAAAAACACTGAATATGTCTTGCTTTACCTCCATTTGTTGATTTTACTTCCTGAAACATGCAGCCGCGCCTAATCTTAGAAGCTCGGAATCAGAAGAAGCCTGCAACAGTTTTGCTGCATGTGCATCACAAGACCTCTCCGGGTGCTCTGCTCTAATTTAATAATCCTTTATAGAGTGGGCCCTAATTTTATCAGGAGCCTAAATGCATGTAAATAATCTCTCCCATCACTGTCTCTCTCTGTTGTGATGGAAAACACTTCCCTCTACAAAGTAGGAAACAACTCAAACTAGAAATAGGAGAAACTCATGTGATCATGTGGAACAAAGACTAAATTCAAATCATATGCTAAATCTATCTATTACACACAAATGTATATGTTCAGGGATGCTCTGCGGGTGTAAGACAGATGTTGCAGGCCTACCTGGGAGTTGTGTAAGGGGGGGCGATACAGCTGAAGGAGTTCCGGCGCTGCACCAAACACCCTGTCACCAGAATAAGGACTTAGAGTAGATGGTGTAGGTTAAAGTACATCACAGAACGACATGGAGGAAGTGAGAGTTACAAATGAAGGTGGAAGTGGGAGGTGTCTCCTCTGACATTTGGGGTTTGAAAAACTGCAGGGGGCAACGTGAAGTGACTTTTCACGAGATCAGAATATTATACTAACACAAAATTGCTGTAGTTCAGTCAGAGACATGTCATTTGAATGATTATAAAAAGGTTTAAAAGCTTCAGATGAAAGTGATGCATTGCTGCGATGCACCGTGTCGGGCGGAGGGGAAGTTTAAATCTGACAGGAAAGGTTTTGATCACTACAACATGACGACGAGACAGTTGAGGAACTGCTGAGAGAACTTCATGATCACTTTGTTTTGAGGATCTATTCAGAATTGTCCAACTACTACAGATTAATTGATATGTTGGACATTTTTTATGTCCCTACTAACCTTACTAATATTACACATAACTGACACTGACTGGCGTGTTCCAATTACTAAACCAAATTTTACCTCTATGTAACATTTTTAAAAGAATCCCTGCTCTGACAGCTGGGGATGATGAATTCGAAAGATGTGGTAGTAGACTTTTTTAAATTATGGTTAATGTAGGACCCAGTGTTTTGTTTTAGTGTAGAGTTTGAGCCATACTCCACCTGCTGGCCTCTTTGCATTAATTTGAACCTAAGGAAATCAGGTCGGCTGATTCAGGAATTTCTTTTTAGACATTTCTTTTATCAAGAGCGTTCCTGATTTTACTGGAATTAAAATCTTCTTTAAATTGCCTCTTAAATCTGATGATTATATTTGTTTCTAACTGAATGAAGTTCAAACTTGAATTAGTGGAGAGTTAATTTAATCTCCTTCAGAGGAATTATATTGATTTCTTTTTACTCTTACCTTAATCCTAGAGTTATTCATTTCCTAACCTTAACCCTTACCCTCATCTTAACCTAAGTGTAACCTTATCATTTATTCACCTTAAAGTTCATTAAATTACGTTATTTTATAATAATGTGACGGTTCAAACAGATTTCAGTCCCCAGAACATGAGTACTACCTGGACCCCCCCCCCCCCCCCCCCCCACACACACACACACACACACACACACACACACACACACACACACACACACACACTTGTCAGTAAATAACATACACTAGAGGCAGTTTTTAAAAATATAGACTTCAGTTTATTGCACAATCGTTGCTGGAGGAGTGTGAGAGCCTGTCTGTTACACAGGACACTAACGATGGACAGACGTGTGAACTGTAGGAAAGGGACAAACTGTGCGTCTGTGTTCATGCACATTAATTTGCAAGCACACATACTGGGTTACGAGGCACTATGGGGATGCAATCAGCATCCCGTCAGTGCAACGGGAGAAATGAACTGGACAACATACAGATTTCATGCTTGAATGGGCCTGTACACACACGTGTACACACACGTGTAAATGTAAATGAAGAACGCTGCAGGATGACTGCAAACCAGCAATGACAGTTTAACCTTCTGTCATTTGGGTTCATTTGGCTGCAGTATGGCTACAGTAATGCCTGCATCAGTGCACATGAAGTTCCACTAGGTGGAGCCACACTGACTCCTTTTGTCATTTCAAAAACAGCAGATATGAAGAAACGATAACAGACAGACCCTCCAGAAAGCTCCCTTCATTCTAAAGAAAAGGGCTCGTTTCATTATCTGTACATATAGACCAGTGTCATTATTAGGATCCACAGAATAACAGTAATCATAATAATCAGTATATAACAATACAGGTAATCCATTATAAACAGGTCGCTAACAGGCTATCCGGCACCTGTGTAGTATTAAAAAAATCTGAATTTAGTTTTCTTATTACATCATGTCATTTTTTTTTCATTTAACATACAGAGAAAAGGACAAAGACCAATTTTTCTGGCCAGGTTCCACTACTGTAACATGGTTTTCAGAGATTTCCTCCGTTTTACCTTCTGTCCAACCTGTTACCATCTGCTCATTATGTGAACAGTCTGGACGAAGAAGGCAGATGGAGGTAGACTGAAGTCTCGCAGCCATATTTCAGACAGCGGAGGTCAGGCCTGGGATGTTACAGCTACTGTTATGGCACCCTGAGAAGTGGGAGACCCAGGATGTTGGAGTGACACCCTCCATGACAGCGGATCAGAGAGCTGCTTTGAACAGACGCAGATTGACTTCACTGTTACGTATCCTTCGGCTGATAATGCATAGATAGACCAGTGGTAGTCACGAGGTATTCACAAGCCCGCCAAGATTCCCCCGCGATGGTCGCAAATGTCTTACCCACGTGTCTGAAAGAGCGCTTACATTTAAATGATCAAAAGCATTCTTAGTTAGGGTCACAAAAGGTCAAACAAGTCTACATCAGCACTGAAACTGAGTTCAGTTGTTTTTTCTGTGGTCTTCTCGCTTGTCTTCCCGTAACGTATTGTGTATGTATCAAAAATTAATAAAGGTATAGTTTCTGCCCTGTATGTATATATAATCTACATACGCATATTTACATTATTTATATGGACTTTAAATAGGATTCAGAATAGTTTACTTTGATTCAAAGCCCTTTTGAGAACAATGAACAGTGCAGTTTATTTGATCGTGATGTATTGCCTCCGATCCTCTCAGTTCAATCAGCTTCGTTTAGTAACCCCCCCCCCCTCCCCCCCACTAACCACAAAGTAATTTCCCAAAGCGAATGAACGTCCTGTGGATGGCTACAATGGACAAACCACTAGGTAACACTATGAGACATCAGTTTCTGCTTCACAGCAGCTTTCATGTAGTTTTTGTCAGTTTCATTCAGTGGCCAGAAATACATTAATTTCAGCTTTTACATTGTAGCACGGTCATGGTCAGGAAATAATCAGTGTGACAGAGTGAGACTTAGGAGACGCACAGTTTCTGACTCTTAATCAAGGCGAGGGCAGGGGTGGGGTGCAGTCTGAGGCTAATGTACGTGATGAAGACTGAGGGAAATCCTTCTACATCTATGAGTCAGTGTTACCACAGGAAGCAGAGGACGTGCTACACCTCAGTTGACGCTAATTTGGCAAGAGTGGGTGTGACGGGATTGGCAACAAGTCAGTGGGCGGCTGCGACTGTTGGCATGGGAGACAAGTGCAATGTCATTAAAAGGGTCTGACACTAGAAAAGAAATCAGGCTTCAGCCACTAGTCTTCAGCATGTATATAAAGATGGACGACATAACACGACAATGTACACATCTAGATCACCCCCTGGTGGCTGGCTACAGTATAAAAACCAAACCCAGTAAAAAAACGTACATGCAAAATTTTGTTTTTAAGATGGTTTCAATTATTTAAGGTAGTTCTTATCACAAAGATGCATGTTCAAGTGTCCTTGATTCTGATAAGTTTGGTTTAAATTACTTATCTGATCCAGTAAAAACACATCACGGTTGGTTAGGGTTAGCGTGTGTATCAGCTGGACCTTGATACCACTCCACCCCATGACCAGTACTGCACAGACCCTGGTTCCATATGATGTAAAAATCACAAGAGGGAGGCACCTGTATGTAGGAGATTTAGATAGGTTTTTGTACACTGGGAGGAGGCAGAGACGCGTCGTCCATCTTTATGAAGGAACTGAGCAACAGTTACTCAAGAGTAGTGACTGAAATAAAATGGCAAATAATTAAGACAAAGCAATCATGAACGTTTCCACAGTAACTTACACATGACAAGAGGGTGTAGGGGTTCATTCCTGTCAGCTTAATGAAATACTCCACCACTTTAAAAACACTCAGGAGCATCTGAACCTCTGTTCAGGTTTAAAAAAGTGCAAAAACACAAATCCAGTTGCAGAGCAAAAGCAGGGCATTCAAACAAGAAAGTATAAAGCGGCAAAAATAATCAACCCCCGTAAACATTCAATATCTAGAGTCTGTGTTAAAGTAAACATCCAAATACAGTAGAGTTGTGTTCAGTCAAGCCTTCGTGCATATTAAAAATGCCATATGCCTAGAGACAGGTCTTTTTCTACAGTATTACTGTGACCCAGCCAGGAGTTAAAAATCCATAGTGTGAGGAGCTAATCCTCAGGATTTGCACAAAACATATTCTCTGACCTCTACTCTGATCTGTCAGTCTGTGATCCTGCACAGCCACAACACTTTTCAAACAGCTGTCAGACACGCGCTGTATCAGTGAATAATCACGACTCAATAGAAAGCATAAATAAATAGCACATATTCCTTAACTCCAGTATTGTGCATATTGTGTCAATAGGTTGATTTTCACTGGAGTTTTTTACAATTTACAAACATTTCATATTTACTTTTAATTGCATTTAAGTTGCTGTAAAAGTTGCCGATTGTTACGAGGGAACCCCTCAACTTTCAGTGCACGCTGCTGCCATGTGTACATTAAGATTTAATGTACACACAGTAACATTTTCAGTGTTAAACATTAACAGTGTCATCTTTGGATACCATTATCCCATAATATACTGTAACTTTAAAAATTAACATAAAATGTTCTTTCAACAAACAACTGAGAATAAAAGTCTTTTAAATAAAATTAAATAGTGGTAAACAATCTTCCTTACAATGCAAGGTTGTCATAGATGAACAACAATTAATAAATAGGACATGGAGTATCATGAACAGGACGTTTGGCAAACACTAATGCGCCTGAACAACACGGTTTATAAACGTGTGCAATTTATGTCCTGATGATAAATGCCTGAATTTCATTGGCACTTGTGTTTGTGGTGCAAACGTACCAGACAACACTGACCGATCGATTCTAATGTGAGGTCCAGGACACCGGCAGTAAGTAAACTCAATGCCAAAATGCCGTCCCTCTCAGGAATGAACCCCCTCACCTCAACATCATCTCATCATGTGACAGAGAGGACAAATCAAAAAGAACGAGGCAGCGGCAGAAAACAAGGGAGCACATACAGAAACAGTCAAATTCAGTCAGATGGACAAAGTGAAAAGTCTATGAGTGCTTTGTGCAGCACCTACATTTTGTGTGTGTAGTATAAAAATATAGGAGTGAGGGAGTCTGTGTTGTGTGGGTTGAAGTATGCATGTGCTGCATAGGTAGCAACAGTGACAGCTGAGAGGACTCAAACGTGTGATACCATTTAGCCACAGACTGTCAATCAATCAATCACGTCAACGTACGCTCAAGTAAAACTTGTACTATCAAGTAAAGGCAAACTCGGCAGTTACCTTTGACCTGGGCCTTTACTTAAGACTATATAGTGTTCAATACTCATTTAATACATACTGTTTGAAATGTCTCTGTGTGAGGGTGTCTGCGCTTGTGTGTCCATGATTGTGGCAAGTGACAGACAAGATGCTTGTGCGTGTTGCTTGACATATTTTTGCCTGCATTCGCACACAATACTGAGATGGACAAAGATATGAACATTCTGAGTTTGAGCACATGAGATGAACACATGCACAGGCTAGGGATGCACGATATATATCGGCCCGATATATAATCGTCCCGATAATTGGAATTTTGTCCGATAAACACAGACGTCATATGCTGAAAACTGGCTGCATGGAGCCCCACATTGGGCGCCACTGTGGCAATAGACCATGCCACACACACAGCCAGAGACGGTACTGCTGCTTTTAAGCATCTTTATTAAATTAACCAGGTGAAAACATAAACTTACAAACTCTTAAACTTAAAGCTGCTGGCGACTAGCTTTGCAGCTCAGTATTTTATCTGAATTACTATTTTAATAAAATTCTTACTTGAAATGTCAAAATATTTCATTTAAATTCTTTTGAAGGAGAAATGTTCCTCCTCCACCTAAAGTTGTTTGAGGTTTTCTGATGTACTTCACTAAAAAACTAAACGAACACTGAGTCAGAACAGTTTTTGTTGTGTCAACAATGGAATATTAGTTCATCCAGATTTTCTTCCTATATTTTGCAATATTACCCTCAGGTGTGCATTTACTACAGGCTATGACCGTCTTTTTAAGAAACATGAAATTATTATCCGTATCCGCCATGTGAAGCATATAATTATCGGTATTGGCCGGAAAACTCCATATCGTGCATCCCTAGCACAGGCGACACATCGTCTCACCTCGCAGCATCAGTTCCCCCCCGATTCCCACCCACTTCCCTTACCCCCCCCAAGCCCTCCCCCATCCCCCTTCCCCCCTAAGGTCCTGTATTCTTCAAGCCTGGCGTTCCTTGTGAGGGGGTGGGGGCTGCCGGCAGGGTCAGTCTGAGGGACAGTTGTAGCTGTTGATCCACAGCAGGTCATCCAGCACGCCCCAGTGCAGGTAAAGGATGGAGCCCACCACCAGAACATGCATGATCTGGTGGCTGTTGCACCAGTAGTCAAAGAGGCCCGGGCGGAAGCGCTCCGGGATGCGGGTGATGTTGATGACCCCGCCCAGTACAGCCAGGGCGTCCATCATGAGGAAGTGGCGTAACGATGTGGGGCTGCCTCCACCCACGCCCACCCAGCGGAGCAGGAAGAAGGAGAAGCGAAAAAGTGCCTGCCAGGCAAAGGAGCGCAGCCGGCAAACGCTGCTCCGAGCCGTCACGGCGCAGTAGATGGCGTGGCTGGACAGCAGGATGTAGACTAACAGGGTAACGGTGCGGATGAACGGGTAGCACAGCAGTGTACTGTAGACAATGGGCAGAGCCCCTGAGACAAGAAAACACACACATGAAAGTCAGCACAGAGACCGAGGACTCAGCTCAACAGCAACACAAATGCCTGACGCACAAAAGAGGTCAAACTGTCTGAACCTTGACACACTGCAGCTTTCAGATCTTTTGATGTGCAGCCATGTCCTAAATGGTCTTTTCATGGGAAAGCTCCTTCACAGTCTCCTGAAAAACTTCACTACGTCCACAGGCAGGGTGCTTAAACACTGGCAGAGAGGTTTTGATTTGCTAAAATGTATAAAATGGGTTCATCTTCTTGATTTATTCAGCAGTCTTTTCACGGGTAACTACTTTGTTACTGATCATTTAAGACATTCTAAGAAAATTTGCCAAGTATTTTCTCACGCCAACTTCTCATGTCAAAATTAATGATTTAATGATTTATGTAAGTTTTACATCTTTTTTGGGGAAAAGCAAATAATTTTTAAACAAACTAATAAGAGAGAAGAGGTACACTAGCTGAATCTGTGCTGCCCTCTAGTGGGTGTATTGCTTCCACAACCATGCCAACGTAAAAGATTCATGGAAGTTTGCCGGCAGTTTTCATTATATGAAACGAACATATCTCAAAATAAATGAGGCTTAATATAGTCTCTTTGGCTGAAAGTATAATTGATGCGACTCCAGCCCATTTATTGTTAATTTTTCATAACTGGTGCAGCTGCTTTGCATTAATGTTGCCTTGAAGGAAAAGACAGCATTTAAGTTAAATTATCATACTAAAATACCAGAGATATAATCTCATGTCACAATATTAATAATTACTGTATTATTTGTATAGTGTGGACAGTAAGCTAATCTATAAAGCTTGTACCTAGTAGACATTAATAAATGCAAAATAATCCACTTGTCATGGTAATATAGGCAGCAAGGAGAGATCAATAATCATTTCAGAACTTGGATCATTGCTTGCATTGGCCATATGACTTAGCAAAGCACTAAGCAGTCAGATGTGTTCTGACAAGTCAATTTTGGTACACCTCCAAGCATATAAGCAATACTGCCCTGGTAAATCATTCACAATCAATAAAGACATATTCCACTCATAAAGTAAACAGACGGAACAGCAGCTGACAATGACTCAGAGATGATAAACGGTAAAGAAATCTGCTGAGCTTCCGAGGAGGTAACTCACCGAGCGTGTTGATCATGCAGATTCCACACACGTCGAGTTTGAGGAGGGTGTGGTAGACGGGCTCCCCTCCCTCGTGGTTCATGAAGAGGTGGTAGAGCACAGAACCCAGCTGGGGTGACAGGCAGGCCAGGAAGTGCACCACGCCCAACCACGTGACGCTGATCTGAGACCAGGGGATGTTGAGAGGCAGCAGCACCAGAAAGCAAACCAAAGGAATGCCTGAGGGACAGAAAGGTGAAGACACAGCACAGGTTATTACCAAAGACTTAATATAAAAATAGACGTAGGCTCTGCATCCAGAAGGTGAGGCCGATGCAAGCCTGAAACCTGTATCCTCTGGAATGATCAACAGAGAGCAACTGCAGTGGTTTTAAAAGAGATCAGTTTCTTTAGAAGTCCACGAGAAAATGAGCCAACTTCTCAATTGATTTATAACATCAGTAAACATCTTCCTAAGGAGCTTATGGTCTCAATCTCTTTTTTCAATTCTTCTTCAATACAGCATGACTCTCAGTTTGTAAATGTTGGTCCCATTTAGAGTCAAATAGACGATAGAGCACTATATGCCTGTGACTGACACTGGGCGTGAAAAGTCCTCAAGCTCTTCTGGTTTCAAAAACACTAGATGGCGCTGGACAAATTGTAAAACGCTTTAAAACCGCAGCTCACAAACAAATAGGTGATGTCAAGGTTGGTTGACACATTCTTTTGTCAGCAAGATTGCATAAAAAATACTGAATCTATTAAATAAAAACTTGGTGGGAGCTTGAACATGTGCCTTGGAAGAACTTGTTCAATTTTGGCATTCAATTTTTTCCCTCTGTCTTTAACAATGTAAGATTGGACATTTTTTGGACATTTTCACATATTTCCCTGGGAATAATTCCTGGATCTTGATGAGAAAATCAGGCTTTTCAAGAGGACTGTGATCTATGAGTGTTTTATTTGGTGCAGCTTAAATGAATTTAAGGGAACTGTTGGGCCTCGGCAGAGGTATTCCAGTTAAGGTAAACTTTACTTTTAAATCAGTTGTAACTACAGATGAAGCTCGTGGTTTGCGCCTCAAAACACCTGAAACTAAATATATTAAAGGGATTATAAGGCATGCACTTAAAGGTTCAGTGTGTAGAAGTTAGTTACATCTAGTGGCCAAGTTACATGTTGCAGCTGCACCTCACCCTCCCCTTCCAAACATGAAAGAGAACCTGTGGTAGCCTTCAGTTGTCATTAAAAACTCAAAAGGTGTTTAGTTTGTCCAGTCTCGGCTACTGTAAAAAACATGGTGGCCTCCGTAGAGAGGACTCGCTCCCAATGTAAATATAAAGTATTTAAATATAAAGGTCCTTTCTAGGGTAAAGAAAACAACAATTCGTACAATTTAGATGAAACACACTAGTGAAAACACCACTAGGATTATTTCATATTACATTTTTGACAATAGATCCCTTTCACCTGAATCTAACACACAGGACCTTTAACAAATGTAGTTTATTTTTTGCAATGTATCCTGTGTGTAATTACACATTTCTGACAATAAAATCTGTACAACAACTTTGGAAGGATTGATCTTGTTGGAGGTTTCTTCTTGGGGGCGTCCGGTGAGTGACAAGAAACAAAAGCCTGAGGTAACGTGCATGCTGGTATGAAGACCATCGGCTTGAGCGTGATAAAATAAGAAGGAAACTTTGACACAAGGTGTCAAATTAAGGTGTCATGTTTATTTTGAGAATGAATAGGTGTGAAGGGGGATGAATAGGTGTGAAGGGGCTCCGTGCTGAGTGTGTGCAGACACCAGCAAGAATAATGCACAGGAGTGCAGGGAAATGCAACATGATTGGTCCAAACGTATCAGTGTAACCCTGAAAGAAAGACAAGGTTCACACTAAGCTCATGTTCTGATGCAGCAAAGGGCCCATACTGCTGATGGCTACAAAGCTCCAATTTGAGCTTCTCTATTCTGCAAGATGGGTGTTTGTTTGTGTGTGTGTGTGTGTGTGTGTGTGTGTGCATGGGGGTGGGGGGGGTGTCACTGCTACACGAGCAGAATCCAGACCTTGAAATTTGATCCACATACAGTTGTTACGATCATTTTTCACTCTGCGAAACACATATCCCACTGCCTTCCACCTATTTTCGCCCACTCTGCTTTTCCCAATGTCGAGGCGTTTGTCCTCGCCAGGTGATACAGGCGACGGCATCTACTGTAACACATCTATTTTAAGTGTGTTATCTGCGCTCCTCCCCCCACTCGTCCTGAGCCGACCGGCTGGAGAGGACCTCCTCCAGAGGCCCACAGCATGGACGTGGTGAAGCAGCTGAGGGCTGACGTTCTCAGGTGCAAAACAAACCAGCTCATTAATCTTAGCTGAATTGTTGTTACACAATGAAAACGAATGTGTTTCCGAATTTAGAGAAAATTAGACAAAAGCCTGGTGGATTAAACATCACTGACTTAAATAGGCAATGATGTTAATGGTGCGTTTGACGTCACATGCTCCTGACGTCACTGGAGTGTGATAAAGACTTACAGCGCTACTTCCCCGATGATCACTGCCGTGCTTTATTCTGTGAAGAGCAATGAAACAACGACCTTCACCCCCAGGAAGTGGCCAGGCTCTCAGCAACCAGCGAGCACAGATGAAGTGCTACACTCCCTCACACTACAGGGTGGGTCTGGGTGGAGGTATGAGAGGGCAAAAGGAAACAAGTCTTGCCACTGTGTGACACACTCTTGGAAGTCTTATCATGTCAAGTCTGTAAACAGAAGGACAGCGTGCAGATAACAAGCTGACACGTCAGTTTCACCTCCGGCTGCTCAGACTGACATATTACTGCAATTAAATTCGGATTGCTCCAACCTATTAAAAGAATGGCAGGTTGTGTAACTATGACATTTTGGATCAGATTTTAAAAAAAACACACAAACCAAATGAGTGAGTTGTTGGTTGAGTAACAAAAGCTGGTAATTTTCTAAAATTAACACTTTTGCACACACAATATAAAATCTATAATTGCTTTAATCTAAAAAATGCTTCTCAGGTTCCTTCATCACCAGAATTTTCTTTCTAGGAAAAGTGTGAGTGACTGATTTTGACCTTTTATTTTATAAAAAGCAAAAAATCCTGTAAATTAAATCCTGCATTCAAATGTTTATTTAGTAGAAGAACCGATTTAAAGTACTTGTGTTGCAAACAAATATGCATCTATACAGTTTATATAGATACATAATAAGCTATGAAATATATAAATACTACAGATATGTCAATGTGGAAGTTACATTTTAATTATTTATTTTTACTACGGCCGAGGAGGCTGGAGACATTTATAACTATATTACTGACCTGATATGATTATTCAACTGCTCAGTTAAATTTGATCAATTTGTTAATGATAGCAAAAAATTACATAATTTAAAGCAAAAATTGTAGGGAATAAAAAGTCAAATATTCACTTGTAACCGCTTTTCATGTGAGATTACTTGCTTTGGGTTTTGGAAAACCCAAATGACTGATTCATCTAAAAAATGATTTGCACATTGAGCGATAATAATAATTACAGCCCTATCACGTTATATCCTGTCGGGTTGTTTATTTGATTATTGCGTATTTGATCATTTTACCACACATGTTTATTTTGTTTGTAAAATCATAATCAGAGAGGTATCTAGAATAGTGTTAAGTTGTTAAAGTACAGTATGTCAGTTCAAGTTTAAGTTCAGTAATAGGTGAAATGTTTTTCTTTGCGTTGACGTGCAGTAAAGTTTCATGGAAATATAATAAATGCATACAGGCATTGATGTGAAGAAAAGAAAAAAAGCAGCAAAGGATTTAAAAATGTTTTCATTCTTAAAATGTTTCCCCCTTAATATTAATATTCAATAATCAAAATAGTTTCTGATGCATTTTTAGTTAACTGACAAACTGATTAATCGACTAATAGTGCAGCTCTGTTCAAGTACAGTACAGCACAGGAGTATACACCTTTCACTAAAATCCAAAGCCCACATGTAAAACTTGTTATCACTCTCAGATTCCCTGGAGGAACTTTAACACTTGGATATATATGAAGGTTATTTGAGTTTTCCCGATGATTTTGACTGTTTAATAAACAAAAACAATCCCATGCCTTCTAGGCTGACCAACATAAAACACGCATATGTGGTCAAATCGCAAGGGTTAAACTCATGTGGACACTTTGCTTTGCAGGAGGTGCAGGAGGCTTTCAGTGCAGAGTCCTGGCATCCTTCCTCCTGCAGCTACAGTGCATCTGTACTGGCGGTGGGGTGGAGGGGGGGGGGGGGGACACACAGAAATATCACCTGCTGACTAAGCAGCTCCAGCGCTCGGGGCTGATCTGTCCTCTGTTGCGCTTGTTCTCATACTCACCGTGAGTGTAGATGTTCCCCAGCTCATTGTGCAGGTAGAACAGGCTCCTGATGCAGTCCTGCACGGAGGAGATAGGCCGGTATCCCGTCAGGACGTATCTGTTGAACTGAAGATGTGGAGGTGAACTCGCCCAGTCCAGTAGCCTGGGTCCGTTTAAAAAAGCCATAGCAAACAGGACGGTTAAAATGACGCCGCCGAACAAGTAGAAAACGGACTGTATACCTATGTACACGTTGAGTAAGATTATTGCGACGAAAACCTTATGGGATACCATTGGTGTTGCTGTGTGTTGGGGCTCTTGAAAATGTGCTGTTAGCCGCCTAGCTTGGCGCTAGCGGGCTCCCGTCAAGTCTCTCGGCTACCCGGCGGCGGTGTGTCCGCGCCGCCGCTGTTTGCTCTGAACCGCCGGTACCTGTGCGAGTGTCATCCGCAGGGCTGGAGACAGACACGGGCAGCCACGTACATGGTGCAGCCTCGGCACGCTCATCACATTTGGCATTAAAATACTAAAAGTCAGTGTGGCACCTTCGGGAGACACTGGAGGTTCTTCGTCATGTTAAAGCCGCTTCCTCGTTGGTTAGCATTCCGCAGCAGCAGCAGCGGCGGCGGCGGCGGCGGCGCAGGCTCGAACGCGTCCCGGGCAGGGATGCTGTGTGAGCCGCTGGTCCATCCGCCTCCAGAGGATGCTAGCTTGGTCCTAGCGGTCACACTTGCAGCTGAGGACTAGCAGGTCACACCGGAGTTACTTTAATGGAAGCTCTCATGAGCCCGGGTCCGCTCAGTGGGATGGTGACTAGCTTTCATAAAGCTATTAAAAAAAAAAACTGATGAGCTCCGTGATTGTGCAGCGGAGATTTGGGGAATGACTGCGGGGCTAGCGAGCCGGAGAGTCGGCTACCGACGTCCTGTGAGTGGGGCTGAACGGGCGGATGTTTGAGCCGACTGACCCCGAGCACAGGCGGTAAAGTCCGTACAAATTGAATTCAGTTCCTCCAACAGCAGCTTGGTGAGATTAGGTGCCGCCATTATTCCAGTGTGTCTGTGTCCCTTGCAGCGCGGAGTGCTCCCGGCGGCCTCAGCTCTTCCAGCACCGCTCCACACCACAGGTTCTCTGCAGCCATCAAGTACACACTTCCGGTCACCACTTTCAAAATAAAACCTGAATCAGTGCAGCTGCACGACGCTGAGGTTTGATTCTGGTCCCCTTAACCCATTCTCTTGTTTTTACACATATTAGTTAAAGCCTCAACCCTTTTCAAAAGCCCTTTCAGACACGCAAGGTCCTTAGTTAATCAGTACGCACGCCATGGTTTCACGTGAACAATCTAAATTGCAATTGTTCGACAAACGTTACTTTTCTGGGTCATGTGATCACAGCAGAGGGCAAATCCCTCTCACCCACACATATTGAGATTAGACCGACACAGACCAAAGACTTGACTAACACCGAGCACCTCTGAGTTCCCTATGAGCAAAAAGAGAAACACGCAGATAATATAAATGACGATGGAGATAGCAGGACTTCCCCCTGTGGGTGAAGCCATCCATGTTTGTTTCTACCTGAGACAAATCCCTTCTGCTTTCCAGGATTTCTGTAACAAGTGTGATTTCTAGTAATCAGACAGTGAATTCTTATAATTCTAATAATGATGTGTCTGTTGCTTTAACTCCATAGATAATTAAGGCATTCTAAATGATTTACAGGACTGTTACCCTTTTTTGTGACTAATTCTATATAATACTTTGTCATGAATTCAAATATTTAAGTCCCAGTTTAAATTTATGTTTGAGCATATCTTTTGTTTAATCAATTTTAGTGCTCCTATTTGATGTGATTATTAAACTGTTCTTATCCCAAGGGTGTGAAGGTCTAAAAAGCTCAGTTAGTAAATGTCCCTATAATTTTGTAATTACACAATATAATTGTTTGTAATTTAACAATTCAATTAGAGAAGCAGTTTACTGAGCTGGTAACATATATCCTGTGTCAAATGTTTTATATGTATTCAAGAGCAATTTTTGTTAACGGGACTAGAAAATCTTATCTGGTGTTTTAGTTGTGAGTTGTTTATTTTATTTGTTTTATTGTTCTATTCATCAAGGATATTTTAATATTTCTAAATCAAATTCAAATATGAGTAATGTTCATTGCTCTTTGAAAAGGTGAACTTGCATGATTATGTTATAATATTTGCTATCAAGACAGGTCAGCCATAATATTGTTTATATTGCACCAAGTTAGAGGTGTCCTTGCACTGTTACACATATCCAATCAAAATTGGTGAGAAATTTAATCTTGTGTATCGGAATTGATTAATAATAAACACTTTTTTTGTTCACTGAGAACAAATTTGGAGTGACTAAGAAGCAATTTCCACACAGAAATGCTTTTTAATTTTAATTTTAATTTATTTATTTTTAGAATTGGAAGATAAAGACAAACCTAAGAATTTTACTTGAGATTTTCACCCTTAGATATAATATGCAACTTTTATGCCCCTTCGACATTCCAAAGTATCTAAGTCAGTGCTAGCAACAGTAATTCAGACTTTTATTTTAAACTGTTAGTCAGACTAAATAATTTTCAAATACGACATTTGACCTTTGTGATGCATTGTAGCTCTTCAGCTAATCTGAAATGCTTATTTTGGGTGGAACATTTGATTATCACCATATTAATGATGTCCTATATTGAATCTTTGTGAATTTCTGGGTCTGATGTTTATTATGATGTTTTGTATGTACAAATTTTACCATCATACCACACCATATATTATCTCTGCCTATGCATACTATTTCTGCTTTCGTAACCGCCAAGATGACATCAGGGCCACAAATCTGAGACTGTGCTCGTCTCCCCCCACCAAGACCTCGAAGAAGCCTTTAGCCGGTGTCTGGGTCTTGGCTTGGCCAGGAAGCCTTCAGCATGTGTCTGTGTCTTATCTCCTGGGATTTTACAATTCACTCAGTTCACACACATATTACACATACATACACACACATAGGTCAACTCTTCACACACACACACACATCTCTTCACCGCATCTGCATGAAAAGCACATTCCCGCAACTGTTTCTTTGTCATTTCCTGGGGGGGTGGGGGGGTCTTCTCTGTGGAGGCCACCATGTTTCTATGTGTAGTCGCCCAGACTGGACAAACTAAACACCCGTTGAGTTTTTAGGAAAACTTAAGGTTACCACAGGTTCTCTTTCATGTTTGGAAGGGGAGGATGAGGTGAGGGGTGTTCAGCTGCAACATGACACTTCACCACTTTATGTCACTAAATTCTACACACTGCAACTTTAAAGCATAGAGAATTAGTCACCATTGACAGCTGACGCCCTCTGTTCTGCCTTTTGTATTATTGTGCACATAACCTGTGAACCAGTACCTCATTGGAAAAATGTACCTGGCATCATCCAGCCCAGTCTTTCAAAGCACATAAAAAATACTTTCTTTTAACGAGTACATTTTATTTTGTAGGTGCACCCTCTCCACTTCTGGTCTTATTTTGGTTGACTGACTATTGACCGACTTGGTTGTGTAAATGCCAACACTGATTTAGAAGTATTAATTATCATCTGAAAAATTATTATTACAAAATATTATTTGTAACTTTTCGCACAGGAAAAATATTTTAATTGCAGCAACAACATGTCTCCTTTCCTACTGTAGTATTTAGGAGACTTAAATGGTGGTTTCATGGGGGTTGTAGGCTTTTTTTCGCCCACCACACAGTAACAAATTTTGGCACAGATTAAGATGGCAGGCCGGATGTCTAAGGGCTGGACCTCTAAGGGCCCTTAGATAGTGCCATTGTTGTTTCTTCAACTTAAATTCATTTTTGTAAATCTGTTTTAGTCATAGTCATATTTCAGTGTTGTGGGTTTTTTTGTCTCTCACAAAGATATCTCTGTACTTTACTTGAGTATTTATTTTCCTGACAACTCTTAACTTTTACTCGATACATTTGAACACAAATTTCTGTACTTTCTACTCCTTATATTCTCAAAACTGTCTCGTTACTTGAGCAGCGGAGGTTGGCTCAACGCGCGCCTTTACGCACGGCGCACCTCTCTCTCTCTCGCTCACTGGCGTGCCCCCTGCCTCTGGAGATGCGCAGGCCCGGCGGCGTGTTTGTAGTCGGTCGGGCTGCCTTGGTCGACCGGGGTCGAGCAGGCTGTACCGGTAATGATCCCTCCGCAGGTTCACCTTGAGAAACTTTGTTTACTTCCTCTAGATAGTCAAGTTTGATCGTCTTCTCGGCGCTCCGCCAGGGCCGTGACCAACTCTGGCAGTGCCGATCCGAGGACCTCACTTAACCATCCAATGGGTAGTAGCGATGTGTGTACAAAGGGCAGTGACTTAATCAACGCGAGCACATTCCCCATCCATTTATTCCCTTTAGAATTACCAGGTGCTCATGCAGGAGCTCGGTTCAGTTCAGTCTTTATGATTCTGTCTGAAATATGGCCTGCAGCAAAACTAGACTGTGTCCACAGATTTTTTTCTTCTCTGTACTAGCACTGTGCAGGTTGTTAACAAAAGAGGAAAACAATCCTATTTTGTGTGCCTAGAACTTGTTTCCTTTTGTTGAGTTATCATTCCTGCTACTGATTAGAAAGTGAAAAGGTCCATGTTTAATTTTTTTAGTGGTTATACTGTGGTCTATTAGTCTTCTTAGGCAGACACAAGAGGCACTTGTTTATTCTGTTGTTCCTACAACTTCAGATGCACTAGTCCATTACTATTTGAACCTCAGCATCTGGGGTTCAAAAATTTGTAAAATTATATGCGTATGTATATTTTTGTTATAAATTTTCAGTCAGTTGAAATAAATCCCGAAGAGAACAATTTTGGGTTGTTTTGTGTCTGTATAGGCCTACTATAAAAAGCACTTTGCATTTTTAATTTTGGTACTTGTACTTTTACTTTTGATACTTAAGTACATTTAATATGAGCTACTTTATGACTCAAGTCATTTTCTTATACGGGTGACTTTTACTTTTACTGGAGTCACTTTCAGGTAAGATATCTGTACTTTTACTCAAGTATGGCTTTCAAATACTTTAAACACCACTGTCCAGTTCTCACCGTCCTCAGCCACAGCCCAACACCACTTCAGAGAAATGATAGGTTTGTGGTCTCTGGTTCATTAGTGACTGGAAAGCCAGCCTTTACTTTCATGTTGTCACGATCAGTTTGGGTTGGTCAGCTCCTCCCACTCAACAACGCTTCTGCTCAACATCGAAGAAACTGTCCAACCACTTTTTTCCCCCTCTGTTCTCTTGTAGACCACCGTCACCTCACCCCCCTCCCACTCCCTGAACGGCTTTTTTTTTAAACGTATAAAGTAAAGCTCTAATATTCTTGCTCGCAGTCAATTCATGCAGCAAGACGGAGGTGAGTTTGTGCTGACATGTTTATATTAAGATATTCTTGCACTTTTTACTTGGTTTTGCTGGGGCCTGTTTAATATCATGTTAAGTTATTAAAATAAGTTTTCTTACGGTGATTTATGTGTTTGTCATTGGTTCGGTTCTTGGGACCACGGAGGCGATTTTGCACAAACCGGAGGTTGGTTTCTGAGAAAATGGGACATTTTAGGATGTGTAATTTGGTGAATATCCATATCGATATCTGGATGTGGTGAATCTAAATGTGGTTATAGGTGGGCTGTTTGGCTGTATATGCACCTAATGTGGAAAAATGTTGGAAAAATATGAAAAACCTGATTGAGATGGTTCAACCGGGGTCTTTCTGTGTGGAGATTGCATGCTCTCCCCAAGTCTGTGCAGGTTTCCTCCAGCTGCCTCCCATAGTCAGAAGATATACAGACTTGGGGTTAGGTTAATTGGAGACTCTAAATTGTCCATAAGTCAGAAAAGTTTTTCATGTCTGTATTTTGGCCCCATAATATACTGGTGACCTCTCCCCCTTCTCAGATGGGACAAGCTACAGTTTACCAAGTCACGCTCAAAGCATAAGCAATACAGATAATGGATGGTTGGATGGATAGATGGATGGATGGCCCAGGAGAACAGAATTGTACACCTTAGCAAAAGAAGTCAAAAGACATCAGAGTCCTATGCAAAGAGCTTTTAACACGATTGTGGACCAAAATCACAGGTGGGAAGTGTGTGACACATGCAGTGAGCCACTTTTGGTGTGTTAAACTGCTTTACTTGTTTTCAGGGTAAAACCATCTCCCGTCTCAGCAACATGTTTCTGTTGAATATCGTCATCTGTGCCAGCTTCGTTCTGTCCCTCCCTCAGTGCACGCATCAGTCATGTACCGATGGGAAACCCAGGGAGTGCGAAGAGGCTGAGTTCATGCCGGGTACTAATTTGGCCGGGGAAGGCTTCGACATCACCAAACTGCAGCGTAAGGGGGCCTTTGTGATCGACATGAATCAGTGGAAACGCAAAGACAAAACGTGCAAGCTGTGTAGCAACCCCTACCTGGAGAACAAACGGCAAAAGCTCCCCTTGTCTGTGGTGGACTGGAGGGCAACGCACTCCTGCAGCAGTAAAGTGACCAGTAAACTCCACGACTCCAGTGAGTCTCTGATCAGTTCTAGCTCTGCTTCTATTGAAAACAACTGGCAAACCAATCTAGATGTTGATGTGGCCCAAACAAGCGTTTCACTGATGTTGGCCGGTAGCCATTCTAAACTGGCTGAGTATTCCATGGAAAAGACCAAGGACGACAAGTTCAGCTTCACAAGTCAAGGCATATCCTGTGACTATTACAGGTAAGAAGACAAGAAATCAGCTTGAGCTTTTGTCCACACACTCCGTAAATAAATACAACACTCTTATTCACTTCTTTCATTCTTGTCTGTGTTTCCCTCTTGTCTGGTTTCTCACTGGGAACAGCTACAGAGTGAGCGGCACCCCCAAACTGCACAAAGAGTTTAAAATAGCAGTGAAACAGCTTCCCAAAGCCTACAGCCCTGAATCCAAGCAACAATTTTACAGCCTGATTGACAACTTCGGCACACATTACATCACTAAGGTGAAGGAGACCCCAAAAAGCTATTTTATACAAAAACAACACTTTAATAATACATTTATCATATAATTCCAGGTGAAGTTGGGGGGAAGTGTTCAATCTGTGACCAGCATCAGGCAGTGCCAGGTCAGCCTGCAGGGCCTCAGCACAGAAGAGGTGCAGACGTGCCTGGAGGCTGAGGCTTCTGCCAGCATTTCTGTGGCTACAGCTAAAGCTGTAAGTAAATTCTGCAAAAAGGACGCTGACAAGATGGACAGTAAATCATCCTTCTCCAGCCACTTCGATGACAGGTAGGGAACATTTTTTCATGTATTCAATCAAATGTTTTCTTTTCATTTGCATCTCTAAACTCATATTTTCCATTCATCTGTTGAAACTACACTTCCCTTTGCAGGTTCACAGAAATAAAGGGAGGCCATACCACAGAGCCTGATCTTCTCTATTCTGCTGATAAAGAGCCATCAGCCTATAAGGAATGGCTAACCACACTGCCACAGAATCCAGACATCGTCTCATATTCCCTGAAGTCACTTCATGAGTTGCTACCTATTAACACACCTCTCCGGAAGAACCTGCGCTCAGCCATCAGCCATTACATCCTGGAGAAAGGCCTGTTGAGGAACTGCAGTGATCGCTGTCAGGCCGGGATCAAGAGCGACTCCAGAGATCCATGCGTCTGCCAGTGCCACAACGATCCTGCTGTAAACCGAGACTGCTGCCCGGTCCGTAAGGGCATGGCACAGGTAATCATAACCGTACAGCGGGCCTCTGGTCTTTGGGGTGACCATACAACTTCCACAGATGGTTACGTGAAGGTGTCCTTGGACAGAAAGTTAGTGCAGCAGTCTCCTGTCATTTACAACAACAACAACCCACACTGGGCCATGGTGGTCCCCCTGGGCTCTCAGGATTTGTCCTCACTCCCTAAGGTAAGATTTGAAGTGTGGGACGAGGACAACAAATGGGACGACGACCTGTTGGGAGCATGTGAGGAAGTTCTGTCTGCTGGTGTCAAGGAGGGTGTGTGTAAACTGCAGCACGGCTGGCTGTACTACAAATGGGAGGTGAAATGTGCCCCGAGCCTGAGTGGAAATACATGCATTGAGTATAAGGCTTCACCAATGAATCCAAGCCTGAAGAGGCTGTATGTGTCCCGTCATGCCCACCCCCTTCCAAAGGCCCTCCTTTTAGAGATGGGTGTGTTTGTGGACAAATCGAGTTCCCAGGGGAACCAGAGTCTTACAGCTGAGAGTCACATGTTTGACGTGGTGTAATCTGAGGCCAACGTATCGGCTGCAATTCAATTGTGAAAAACGTTCGAAATATTATATCCAATTTGGTTCAGTATATTCTATATTTAAGCCTTTGACTAGCAGTTTCTATGCATGCATTGTAAATGAAGCGATATGATTATCACCATATTAATGATGTCCCAGATTGAATCTTTGTGAATTTCTGGGTCTGATGTTTATTATGATGTTTCGTATATACATATACAAATTTTACCATCATACCACACTATATATTATCTCTGCTTATGAATACTATTTCTGCTTTCGTAACCGCCAAGATGACATCAGGGCCACAAATCTGAGACTGTGCTCGTCTCCCCCCACCAAGACCTCGAAGAAGCCTTTAGCCGGTGTCTGGGTCTTATCTCCTGGGATTTTACTTTTCACTCAGTTCACACAGATAGTACACATAGATACACACACAAATCTCTTCACCGCATCTGCATAAAAAGCACAAGCCTGCAACGGTTTCTTTGTCATTTCCTCTGCAGAATGCTCTTCGCATGCTGTATGATTGTCTGACCTTCCTTGCAAGGAATAAAGAATACTTAAAAGATTATGATTCTCTAATCTCTTTATTTCAGAAGTCTCACCAGGTCAAATTTCCATCACAATATCAGTTTAAGTTTCAGGAAAGTAAAAGTATTCATGGATTACCAGGTTTCACAAGATAACTGTGTGGAAGATTTAGGTTCAAGGGATCTATTGACAGAATTTTAATATAAAATAATCATAGAGATGTTTTCACAAGTGTGTTTCATCGAAATTATACAAATTGTTGTTTTATTTACCCTTGATGGCCCTTTATATTGAAATAATTTATATTTACATGGGGGGGGGGGTCTTCTCTGTGGAGGCCACCATGTTTCTAGTAGTCGCCCAGGACTGGACAAACTAAACACCCTTTGAGTTTTTAGGAAAACTTAAAGTTACCACAGGTTCTCTTTCATGTTTGGAAGGGGAGGATGAGGTGAGGGGTGTTCAGCTGCAACATGACACTTCACCACTTTATGTCACTAAATTCTACACACTGCAACTTTAAAGCATAGAGAATTAGTCACCATTGACAGCTGACGCCCTCTGTTCTCCATGTCCTGCCTTTTGTATTATTGTGCACATAACCTGTGAACCAGTACCTCATTGGAAAAATGTACCTGGCATCATCCAGCCCAGTCTTTCAAAGCACATAAAAAATACTTTCTTTTAACGAGTACATTTTATTTTGTAGGTGCACCCTCTCCACTTCTGGTCTTATTTTGGTTGACTGACTATTGACCGACTAGGTTGTGTAAATGCCAACACTGATTTAGAAGTATTAATTATCATCTGAAAAATTATTATTACAAAATATTATTTGTAACGTTTCGCACAGGAAAAATATTTTAATTGCAGCAACAACATGTCTCCTTTCCTACTGTAGTAATATCATAGATTAAAAAAATAGGTCAGTCCTTCAATGGTATCTCCAATGGTCTAAAACTCACCAGAGTACGAAAATACTATTTATAATTCTGATTTATGATCAGATTTTTATGATTAGCTAGGCATTGATGTTCGAGGGAATAGTTTGTGGATCTTAATGAAAATAAATCACATTTATGAGACTTAGTGGATTTAAATGGTGGTTTCATGGGGGTTGTAGGCTTTTTTCGCCCACTACACAGTAACAAATTTTGGCACAGCCGGATGTCTAAGGGCCGGATGTCTAAGGGCCGGATGTCTAAGGGCCCTTAGATAGTGCCATTGTTGTTTCTTCAACTTAAATGTATTTTTGTAAATCTGTTTTAGTCATAGTCATTTTTCACCTTTTCCTCATAGTCACTTAGTGTTTGAGATCTTCTTTGGAAATTGATCACCAGTGTGTCGCACTCTCCAGTTCTCACCGTCCTCAGCCACAGCCCAACACCACTTCAGAGAAATGATAGGTTTGTGGTCTCTGGTTCGTTAGAGACTGGAAAGCCAGCCTTTACTTTCATGTTGTCACGATCAGTTTGAGTTAGTCAGCTCCTCCCACTCAACAACTCTTCTGCTCAACATCGAAGAAGCTGTCCAACCACTTTTTCCCCCCTCTGTTCTCTTGTAGACCACCGTCACCTCGCCCCCCTCCCACTCCCTGAACGGCTTTTTTTAAACGTATAAAGTAAAAGCTCTAATATTCTTGCTCGCAGTCAGTTTATGCAGCAAGACGGAGGTGAGTTTGTGCTGACATGTTTATATTAAGATATTCTTGCACTTTTTACTTGGTTTTGCTGGGGCCTGTTTAATATCATGTTAAAATAGTAAGTACATTACTGTGTAGATAAATGTTAGAAATAGAGATGTAAGAGGAAAACTTGTCTGAATATGACTGTCCATATACAGTCGCATCAACTTGAGATCGTGAGTACATTGAACTTTATTCAACTTAGTACATTTTTCTATACAGAGCTCATAAAACAACATTGAACTTTTTAACTTCTGTAAAGTGACATTTTTAAGGCAGCTTTTTCAAATAAGTTTTCTTAAGGTGATTTATGTGTTTGTCATAGGTTTCGGTTCTTGGGACCACAGAGGCGATTGTGTACAAACCGGATGTTGGTTTCTGAGAAAATAGGACATTGTTATTTGGTGAATATCCAAATAGATATCTGGATGTAGTGAATCTAAAGGTGGTTATAGGTGGGCTGTTTGGCTGTATATGCACCTAATGTGTAAACATTTTACAACAAATGATTCAAAATTGAAACCTTGAACCAGTAATGCTTTACTTGATGGTTTCATTTGTTATATGCATTTCCTTCCTCATGAGTCTTTTTCAAAACTCCATAGGAAACCATATTTCATCAAACCAGACCCAAATGACATAAAGTTGGTCCTAAAATGTGGCCTTGAGTAACACCACAAGTGAAGGAATCAAAGCGAAATACAGAGCTCCAATTCAAAACTGAAACTGATTTATTGTGCAGATAAGACTCAAACCAAGACACAGACCTGAATGTGAAAAACCTGATTGAGATGGTTCAACCGGGGTCTTTCTGTGTGGAGATTGCATGCTCTCCCCAAGTCTGTGCAGGTTTCCTCCAGCTGCCTCCCATAGTCAGAAGATATACAGACTTGGGGTTAGGTTAATTGGAGACTCTAAATTGTCCATAAGTCAGAAAAGTTTTTCATGTCCGTATTTTGGCCCCATAATATACTGGTGACCTCTCCCCCTTCTCAGATGGGACAAGCTACAGTTTACCAAGTCACGCTCAAAGCATAAGCAATACAGATAATGGATGGTTGGATGGATGGCTCAGGAGAACAGAATTGTACACCTTAGCAAAAGAAGCATACCGGCTTAATAAACAACACGACAGAGTCAAAAGACATCAGAGTCCTATGCAAAGAGCTTTTAACACGATTGTGGACCAAAATCACAGGTGGGAAGTGTGTGACACATGCAGTGAGCCACTTTTCGGTGTGTTAAACTGCTTTACTTGTTTTCAGGGTAAAACCATCTCCCATCTCAGCAACATGTTTCTGTTGAATATCGTCATCTGTGCCAGCTTCGTTCTGTCCCTCCCTCAGTGCACGCATCAGTCATGTACCGATGGGAAACCCAGGGAGTGCGAAGAGGCTGAGTTCATGCCGGGTACCAATTTGGCCGGGGAAGGCTTCGACATCACCAAACTGCAGCGTAAGGGGGCCTTTGTGATCGACATGAATCAGTGGAAACGCAAAGACAAAACGTGCAAGCTGTGTAGCAACCCCTACCTGGAGAACAAACGGCAAAAGCTCCCCTTGTCTGTGGTGGACTGGAGGGCAACGCACTCCTGCAGCAGTAAAGTGACCAGTAAACTCCACGACTCCAGTGAGTCTCTGGTCAGTTCTAGCTCTGCTTCTATTGAAAACAACTGGCAAACCAATCTAGATGTTGATGTGGCCCAAAGAAGCGGCTCACTGATGTTGGCCGGTAGCCATTCTAAACTGGCTGAGTATTCCATGGAAAAGACCAAGGACGACAAGTTCAGCTTCACAAGTCAAGGCATATCCTGTGACTATTACAGGTAAGAAGACAAGAAATCAGCTTGAGCTTTTGTCCACACACTCCTTAAATAAATACAACACTCTTATTCACTTCTTTCATTCTTGTCTGGTTTCTCACTGGGAACAGCTACAGAGTGAGCGGCACCCCCAAACTGCACAAAGAGTTTAAAATAGCAGTGAAACAGCTTCCCAAAGCCTACAGCCCTGAATTCAAGCAACGATTTTACAGCCTGATTGACAACTTCGGCACACATTACATCACTAAGGTGAAGGAGACCCCAAAAAGCTATTTTATACAAAAACAACACTTTAATAATACATTTATCATATAATTCCAGGTGAAGTTGGGGGGAAGTGTTCAATCTGTGACCAGCATCAGGCAGTGCCAGGTCAGCCTGCAGGGCCTCAGCACAGAAGAGGTGCAGACGTGCCTGGAGGCTGAGGCTTCTGCCAGCATTTCTGTGGCTACGGCTAAAGCTGTAAGTAAATTCTGCAAAAAGGACGCTGACAAGATGGACAGTAAATCATCCTTCTCCAGCCACTTCGATGACAGGTAGGGAACATTTTTTCATGTATTCAATCAAATGTTTTCTTTTCATTTGCATCTCTAAACTCATATTTTCCATTCATCTGTTGAAACTACACTTCCCTTTGCAGGTTCACAGAAATAAAGGGAGGCCATACCACAGAGCCCGATCTTCTCTATTCTGCTGATAAAGAGCCATCAGCCTATAAGGAATGGCTAACCACACTGCCACAGAATCCAGACATCGTCTCATATTCCCTGAAGTCACTTCATGAGTTGCTACCTATTAACACACCTCTCCGGAAGAACCTGCGCTCAGCCATCAGCCATTACATCCTGGAGAAAGGCCTGTTGAGGAACTGCAGTGATCGCTGTCAGGCCGGGATCAAGAGCGACTCCAGAGATCCATGCGTCTGCCAGTGCCACAACGATCCTGCTGTAAACCGAGACTGCTGCCCGGTCCGTAAGGGCATGGCACAGGTAATCATAACCGTACAGCGGGCCTCTGGTCTTTGGGGTGACCATACAACTTCCACAGATGGTTACGTGAAGGTGTCCTTCGACAGAAAGTTAGTGCAGCAGTCTCCTGTCATTTACAACAACAACAACCCACACTGGGCCATGGTGGTCCCCTTGGGCTCTCAGGATTTGTCCTCACTCCCTAAGGTAAGATTTGAAGTGTGGGACGAGGACAACAAATGGGACGACGACCTGTTGGGAGCATGTGAGGAAGTTCTGTCTGCTGGTGTCAAGGAGGGTGTGTGTAAACTGCAGCACGGCTGGCTGTACTACAAATGGGAGGTGAAATGTGCCCCGAGCCTGAGTGGAAATACATGCATTGAGTATAAGGCTTCACCAATGAATCCAAGCCTGAAGAGGCTGTATGTGTCCCGTCATGCCCACCCCCTTCCAAAGGCCCTCCTTTTAGAGATGGGTGTGTTTGTGGACAAATCGAGTTCCCAGGGGAACCAGAGTCTTACAGCTGAGAGTCACATGTTTGACGTGGTGTAATCTGAGGCCAACGTATCGGCTGCAATTCAATTGTGAAAAATGTTCCAAATATTATATCCAATTTGGTTCAGTATATTCTATATTTAAGCCTTTGACTAGCAGTTTAAATTAAGGGATATAGATATTTGAAATTGAATGTTATAAATGTATAAAACAACAAATAATAAATAAAAGTTGTGGCAGACAAGATCTTTTTATTCCTTATGAATATAAGTATTTGTAATACATTGTGCCCATTTCATCAAAGACACACTGGTCTGATACATATTTTGTGTAATGAATCTGTAGCACAAACATTTATAAGATGTGCTTGCCTGTTTTATGCATTAGTCACTTTGTGTATCTTGACATGATCATTATTTATCCACAATAAAAGCATTATATATGTACTGCTTGTAGTATTTCGTGTCTCATCTTCTTACTTTAAGTTTCAATTTGAGTGCTGGTATTTATGTCAGATAGCACTGCCCACATGAGAAAGGAAGTGGTAGAACTTCCTGTGTGCGAATGAGGCTTCGCTGATGCGATTAAAGAGGAACAAAGTGTTCAGGTAAACAGGTCAAATGTTTTGACTCAGAAGCTTCAAATCAGCATCACTGGACATATAATTTATTGGATTAAAACATTCATCTTAACAAATTTCATGTTTATGTTCACCACCATTTTTTTTATCATTGACAGAATGAGACAGGTGGGGCACTGCAGGTTCTGGACCAGGGAGACAAACAGACACGGGTAACAAATGTCCCCTTACAGAGAAAAGACGACGAGAATAAAACAAGGACAAAACTGACAACAGGACAGGACAAAATGGACCGAAACACACACACAAAAGGCTTTTAGAACAGATTACAGTGAACACATCAGGGAAATTATCCACTTCGAAGAGGTTCAGGTCATTTGAATTAGCCTGGTTGAAAAGGGGAGACAAAGAGGGCAGATATATAATTAGGAAAAGATTGGATGGTGATGAACACAAAACCATAAAAAGCACACAATGTCCTTTTTTAACAAATCGTTGGGTTTCATATTCTATCTAAAACTTCATTTTGAGAGGAAATTACAGAGATTTACAAAAAAAAAAAAAGAAAAACTGTTTCACCCATTGTGTGGAATCTTTTCACTTATTTATGATGTTTTAACTGGACCTTAATCTTCATGCACCCACTGTAAACCGGCCTTCATTCTCACCTTTGTATCCATTTCCAAGGGCACGGTTAACTCCACCATATTTGCCAGCCTGCTCTCCTGTGAACGGATCAAATCTATGTTACAAATGTGCCAAAGAAACAAGGTTTGACAGCTTGTCTTAAACCCATTTCTTTCTTTTCTTTTATTAGACGACTTAGCCAACTCAGTGTGCAGGTTCCATACCCTTGAGTGCAAAATAATCCATAATGCATGCAGCTGTAGTTTTCATGTGCAAGCAATTCATATTAAATGTTCAGAGTATGTAACAAGGACAATTGTGAGTTTTCCATTTCCAAAAATAGCTGTGCGTCATTTGTTTTACTCAGGAAAACTGTGCATGTGTGTAAGAAAGCACACAAGTATTCAGACACACCCACTCAATAACCAGACTTGACAAGCTGATTTGAAAATGTGGGTGATGACTAATATAAAGACAAAGTCAGGGGGGTTTCTTGCTCACCCAAAGCATCTTGAGTCGCTCCCAGCTGTGCACCATAACCTGATCAAACACATGCAAGAGATACCAAGTGTTAAGACCCGAACAAACACACTAAATATATATCCGTTATGCCTGGGGTCTGTTGGAAGGGATAGGGATTTTTAGGAATACTTATTTTGGTCATGCTTATTGGGTGTGTGGTAGGATTAAGGGCCTTTCACATCCACCTTGTTTGGTTCAAGCCCTATTTTCAGTTTAGTTTGAACCACCTTTTAGGTGTGAAAGGTTCCGAGAACCATTGTGTAAATATGTAAGTGACCGTGTTTCTTTGGGGCAAAAGAGTGTATGAAAACTCACCTGTTTGCTGAGCTCCGTATCCTGCAGCAGCTCCTGAAACAACACCCAACATGAAGATACTTTAACTTCAGAGTGATTACTTTACTTTAACAGACAGAAATACTGGACAGACAGGTGATAGGATACCATATCACATAAATCTGCTCTCTGTCCCACTATTCTTCAAATTCTTCTTGTTCATGGAGAATCTCGTATCTCTACCAGAATACATCATAACTCAATACTTTTTTGTATCTGTTTGCACTCGTCTGCTGAGTGCTTTCAATTCTTTGGGTAACATGAAAACTAAGAGCAACATCCTGCACTACTCTTTCCACCACACCGTTATTCACACATAATTGCTCTCACGTAAATTCTCTCTCACCATATTTGTTTGCGGTTTTAGCACCTTCAGCGCTGAGGCTGAGTGACTGAGCGCCGTACGGATACCCCCCTTCACCTAAGAGAAAAAAAGGTCTGTTAAAAAAAGTCTGTTAAAACTGTTAAAACTAACAGGATGGGGGGAGGTGTGACAAATAGGAGGGTTGTGATTTTCTATAACTGCTGCAGCTGCTGGTTTTATTGTTGTTATCTCTTATCTCTTAGATTATAGGCCTTTGAAACTGTGACTGGCTGCGCAAATTTGCCAAAAAATTTCACTAATCAAATCTCATGTGAGTTTACAATTTATCAAATACTGATGGTTTCCTGCCAGCCAATCCGAAAGTAGCATTTTCATTGACTGTGGTGGAGCTTCTCATAATGTGCGTGAGTGTGATTACACGTCACGTAAAGTGTAATACAAATGTACTCCTCCTACCTTCCAGTCCAGCAGGAATCACTGGAGCGCTCCCATAAGGAACCTGAGCAGCTCCTGCTCCTGCGGAAAAGAAAAATCACATGGTCAAACTGACTCTTTCACCCTCACCCTGAAAGACGACAAGAGAGAGAGGAAGTCTTAAAAGAACAAACAGTGCATGAAGATGGACGACGTGACAGCTCCCTAAAAGTGAGGCCAATTTATCTGGATCAGTAAAGGTAAATAGAAGTCAGCCTCCTCCATGTTTGTGGATGGGACATGGACCAAACTAAAAAGTTAAAGTACATATGTATTTTTTTTTTTCTCAAAGATGATTTCTGTCATTTTAAGTTATTACCTCCACCAAGAAGGTTTTCATCTGCTTTGTTTGTTTTTTTGTCTGTTAGTTAGCAGGATCACCCAAAAACTACTGCCTGGATTTCCATGAAACTTGGTGAAAGGATGTGGTATGGGTCAGGAGAGAAAAACTAAATTTCTGTCTAACTTTGTGACACAATGTTTTTTAACATTTTCATTGACAATTCATGGGTCTTGATGAATAAAATCAGGCATGTTTATGGGACTGATATTTAGGAGGGTGTGAGATTTGGTGCAGATCTAAATAAGAATCTGGATCGAGTAAATTTGAATTTGGTTTCATAAGGGTAATTCTCTGTGTGCCATAGTTGTTATTTGATGCTGTAAAAACAGGGTGAAATGTCATAATAGACAGCCAAAGCTGACTTGTGATAGGTCAAGCATGTGCATCATGGACCTTGATTCCTAAACTCCAAATGAAATCATATGAACAACATGACACCCATATCCAAGATATTTTGGGTTCATTTGGTAAAAGTGTGTTGTTGACAGATCAGGGTAATTTTGATTTCCAGTATTCCCATGTGTTGCTTTATGTGCGTTCTACTGTATATGATGCTGCCCCATTCTTAAATCTCTTACCATATGCTCCCTGGGCCTGCCCGGCGTAGCCTCCTGTGCTGAGGGCTGAAAAAATAAACATGTAGGTCACACTGCTGCTTCATTAACCGGATCACAGCAGAACTGCGTGAAAAAGCATCTACAGGAGCAGGAAGTTAGAAACTAAGGTGGTCAGCTTTTAGAAATAAGAGACAACAGCTACACCCAGTGGATGAACTACCAAACTGGACATGTTAAGCAGAGCAGGGGTCGCTCCCCTCATGGCCTCTTATTTTAAGCAGGTTAAGCATCTACGGATTAATGCCATCCCCTGTTATGGGTGTCAGCTGGTTATAACTGGTTATAACCATTACCTTTATTCTTCCCTGATTTGTTCTCAGCCCCATCAGCTAAGTGCGCTGGGTAACCAAGCCCTGAAACATAGTTCTAATTAGCACTATAACAATGTCTGTGAGCCTTTGACTCTTAAAGTACACTCGGTTCCGCCTCTTCTCCACATTTTGTTTCGACAGTACTCACCAGCTCCGTAACCGTCACTGTAACCATTCCCGTAACCTGCTGAGACGAAGGGCAGTGAGTTAAGTATATATTGACAATGACAGCTGAAATTTTAAGCCTATATTTTCAATTCACATTTGTTTTTGACATTTCTGATGAAAAGACGGGGATTTCTTAAGCACGCCCACTACCTGCAGCCAAAGCTTTTGCAGCGTCTCCACCTACGAAGAGAACAGAACGAAAACAGCCACTGAACACCAAGGATCAGCGTGTCTCAAATGAAAATCATCGCTCCTGTCGTGAGGGCCTCAATGCAGAATTAACAATGATATTTGGCCGCCCACATTTCAAGGTTAATATTGTGGTTGACTGATTTAAAGTGTGTTGCACAGGATTTGAATTTGTCAACTGATGACTGTTGCCACTTACCGTAGCCATTTCCAACAGCACCCAACAGCCCGGTTGCTCCGTCTCCATAGCCTGTGATAAAACACATTTAGAATGAAAATAACATAAGGGACAGACATTTATTACACTTCTTTGACAAAAAGCATCATTATTTAGCCGAAAGGCAAATATGAAACACGCCTATTTCCTTGTACTGACTTGCATGCAAAAAAGGAGATTTACAGGAAAAGGTTTGGGAGTAATTCTCTTTTGTCAGCAAATTATTCACAAGAAAGTGAAGGAAAATAGTGAAGCAGCTTGTTGTGTGACAATTACAGCAAGGTGAAGCAAGTAAGTAAAGCAAGTAAAGTAATGGTGCATTCAGACAACACATGAAGCAAACCTTTTGTTCAATGAGATTACATAGAGTCATTCGCTGCATTGCACTCACACATACGCAAATGTGAGACAAATAGCTTCGGTCAAAGTTGACCAAAGTTGAACTCTACGCAAAGCCACGCTGCGATTTGCCTCACACCAGGAAGTGAAATTTGTATACGTCTCCTCGCTTGCACAGATGTGTGACTGTGCCCTGATCCTGCAGCCAAATTCATACAAGTACACAACAAGAGTAAGAGCTTATTTTCCAATGCGTGATACATGATCTATTGTGCGTTGTCGCCTCCAAGGTGGAAAAAAACCCAGATTATCTCAAATCTGTGTTTTCAGACAAGCATATTTGAGCAGCATAAGGTCAGTGAAGGAAGGCAGCTCAAAAGAATGGTTTGGGATTTAGGGCTATAAATGTGTTCACTTTCATGCCAGGAGTTAAATAAAGAGATTGAAAAGATCTGCCTAGGGTGGTGTCGACTAAGAAAGCAAATAAGGATATTTCTAAAAATGTTTAATGATTCCTTTAAGAATTCAAGAGCTGCAGCAAAGACTGAAGGAGAACAGGCTGAAGAAGGAAAGGATGCAAATCGACAGATGGAAGAATTTTCCTCCACCTCACTGGTAGACTTGCCTGGAACACCTTGAGGATACCCACCCTGTCCGAGCGCAGCGGCAGCTAAGATGTGTTTCACAGACAGTTTAGAGTTAGGACACGGTGCAAAAGGAAAAATGAGCACTCAAATCCCTCAGTCACAACAAAGGAAAGGATGGTGAAAATGGAAAATGTGCGTGTTTACCTGCATGTTTGCCAGCCGCACCACCCAGGTATGCTCCCTGCCCCAAACCTGCGGACAGTGCGTTGGAAATCTTTACCACAGGTAGTGTAAATATACATCAACATCTCAGTCTGCTAAAAAAGAGACTGTTAACTTTTCTTTTGTGCAGTGTCAGTGCCCAACGTTACCTGCTCCGTAGCCTCCAGCGCCCAGGCTTGCTCCCAGGTAGTTTCCCGCTCCGCCGATATAACCTGTGGAGAAAGTTCGCACAAGTTCAGCAAAGTCACCTGTAATTTAACGTGGCCCAGAGGGATATGATGTCCAACAGTTTAAAGAAACACTAGTTTATTACTATATTCATGCTGAAACACAATAATTATGGTCTAAAACAGAGCTCTGCTGGTCTCTTCCAGATCACAGCTTATGATTTTGTTATTTATATTGATTACTTCTATATATTTGAGGTTATAAATTTCTTTCATTCTTCTATCCTGTGCTTGGATTCTTTTGTCTTATTCTCATTCAAGTTGAATACATTTGTATTATTGTCACAATTCTACAATATTGATCACACAGTGAGGCTTTGGTTAAGAGTCTCTTCAGCTCCCACAGACACAAACCCAGCTTTACTACGACACCAAATATCAAAATCCGGTTTGAGTCAGAGTTGCTGCCATTACACATGTACACACAATTTAACATGATATGCAAAGGTTGCTCTAAATGGGAGTTTGACATGTGACAGCAGGACAAAGAGACACACTGTACATTTCAAAGTTTCTGCAGCTTCTCCACTGGGCCCTGACTCTCCTGGACTAAATCTTAAAATACATCAGATGTTGTGGACCTCCAAAATAAGATATCATGACAACTTGAGGCGCAGTCCAAAGACCTTTAAAATAAAAGACTGAGAGATGCAGAAGTACTGCAATTTCTGCATTAGATCCAGGAAACCCAAACAAATTTTACCAACCAAATGTGTACCAACGATAATAAAACCCACCATCTGGGAATTTGTAACAACAGACCACTCTTGTGATGAATGAGATCTTGAATCAGACAGGATCTCAAGCTGAGAGCATTCAATCATTGCATTGCAGACAGTTGTGAAAATAATAGCAATTAGTTTGATTTTCCAACAGAAATCACAAAATCAACTCATGTCTTCCACCACATGATTTAGTATGATAAGAAACCACATCCATTCTGTCACCAAGTAGCATTCACATTTGACTACAGAAAGAGATAATGCAGCGAGAGCACTTACACTCAACAATTCAATCTATAGAGCTCCAGTGTTCTGTGTTTAACTTTTAGTGGGTCTGCCACTGAAACACTTCTACATATGAGTATTTTTCATTAAATGGCAATTTAAGGGTAATTCAAAATAATGTCATCATTGCATTTTTGTGCAAATGAGGTTTAAAAATGAAGGACCATCTTAGATCAGCCAGCACAGGACTTCTCAATTTCCTGTCAGTCCTGGCAGTCTGAGTGGATGTTACCATCATGTCAGACTTTGATCATCTGCATCATTTCCAACTTGATGGCAAACAGAGTCAAATAAGTACAGACAGAAGTACAGCTCACATTAAGGGTCTGTTAGATGCTTAAACCTCTCAATCATTAATGCTGAGTGACTACTATGAGTCTCTGTCCATGTAAAAGCGAAATTGCGCTAGGGACTTCCTTTCGCGTACCAAGCAATACACATCCAGGCAACAGTTTTACCATTTATAGGACTGCCACTTGCTAGTTAAACAAAAAGAGACACGCAAACAGACCTGAAGGTACAAATACACAAAGAAACAACAAAGCCATCAACAGGATCACACATTGGCAGCTTTAGAATGTGACATTGGCTTTAGTCATAGTATTTAGCTAAACTGCATCTAGCCCACATGTTTACACACAATGCTGCAGTTCAGTTATCCCTTGATCAAGTACTGACTGTTCTTCACAAACAAGCCGGCACATTAACAAACAAGTCAATTGAGTGATTGCAAGATCACATCAATGTCTCTTTTTCAGGGTTTCATATGCACATAAATATCCAGATAATGTTTTATTTACACTTAACTCATTTTAAACATCTCTATTAGTTGGATAGGATGCGTTTGCCTTGGTTTTTCCTGTCCTGGATTCAAGTAAGCGCTATTCTGTTCTCTTAATCAGTAAAGTTTTCTTCCATCTGCCACAGATGCAGGATGAAAAAGAAGCTTTACATTTTGCACAGCTAATTGGATAATGACTGAACTAAGGTAAACAGCCGGAGTATTCGCAGGGATCATGTGAAAGCTTCCTGGTTGCCTTTACACTTTGTTATTTCCAGAACCTGGTTGCGATCTGATCTGCCCAATTTGATCTATTTACTGGTTATAACTTATATAAAAACAAGGCCAACACGTCAGAAGGGTTATCTGAAAATAGATTTGTCTAGACGCCTGAAAAAGATGACGGTACGAAATGAATCTGAAGGGAAAAAAATCAGTGGTGGTGGGAAATTGTACATAGGAAAATAAAAGGATCTGTCGTTACCCAAGTGGATAACAGAATAGAGACTGAAATGGTGAAAAAAGAGAGAAAGAATTCCTCCCAGTTTGGCTAAGGATACTGAGAGCTATGGGCTTTTTGACATTGTGTTCAGCACGATATAGGTGCTTTGCTTCCTGACCATCAGCAGTAAAGCCTTAAGCTTCCTGCCCTTGCACTGAGGCGATGCCTAAACTTTGGGTTCTACTTGCACATGGTACCAGTTCATAGCTTCACCTTCCTCAAAAATGAACAGAACCGCTATGGTTTTCTACAGCAACAGTTCCACAGATTATAAGCCCATTAATGTCTTTAGTCACAAGCCAAAGGTGTCTGACACCATCTGCCCATCCACTGTGGCAGATCAATAGTTTCCAGTTCACTGACCCTTTGGATGAGAGAGTATATTACCTGTGAGATCTTGAGGCAGTGGATAGGCTTTCTCTCTTTGTGCTTGTAGAGCTGCATGTCCAAGATGTTTGTTGCCTTTACCAAAGTGAAGCTGAGGCAAAAAACCTTGAGTCCTTTCTGATCCCAAAATCTCACGGTGATTGATTTCTGATACCTCTGACAAATCACGAGTGGATCCACAGTTTGGGCCTCGCTGATTTTGTTGAATCAATAAATCGTAGTCTCCAGCACTCTGTGCCTGAGAGGAGGCGGAGATCGGGTTTCTGGTGTTGTCTTGATTTAGAGGCAGCTGCTGTCTTACTCCTCCAGCTGCCAGTGTGACTCCATAGCCTGTGGTGCTCTTTCTTTTCAAGACTGTAGGCTCATGACTGTCTCTTCCTTGTGCTTGTGAAACAGCAAGACCAAGATTTTTACTCGGTTTATCAAAAGGGTTTGTAGATCCAAGATTTGATGACTTTACTAACGGTTCGAGGCTGTGGACTCCTCCCGCCAGTAACTCAGGTGCAGTAGGACCAAGAATACTGCCACCTCCAACTGGTGTTTCAGGAAAAATACCTTTGTCTCCTTTCCCCTTCAAGAGAGCAAGTACTCTGCCCTTTTCTCTCTTCAGATCTTGCATAGCTTGGCCCAGACTGGCCAGCTCTGGTCCACCCAAATCTGCTGCAGACACACCTGGCAGAGAAATATCATGCAATCGTGACTTCTTCGTGGCTCAGAGACAACAGTGTTTCTTTGAGGGTCAACAGCACACTGCATTGGCCAGTGGCAGAAATGTGTTTTGATTCAAAGTCTACTTTGAATTTCAATTTAATGCAATTTACCACATCATCCATTGAGTAATCATCACTCAAATGGAGGTAAGACCGAATCGAGAAAACACAGAATCCATTGTGGCTGAAATTAGTCCAGATAAAGAAGGACAAAATCGTCAGCATAATGTGGAACTGAGACGGAAAGAAGACAAGACGCAACTGAAGCCTCGGAAGGACAAATATTGTACTTCTCATTGCATCGGTGCAATGACTTCAACACATACAACATGGCATCACAACAAAGTGTTGCCACCTCAAACAGTTGAAATGCCATAAAAAACACCATAAGACAAAGACACCGCCTGACTCACAACATCAGTGTGCAACAGAAACAAAGCTCTGACAAACACTGATGGGATAGAAAAGCAGAAAACTACAGTGGAACACAGCAAACGTTTTAAAAGCCAAAACATTTGACAATAGACTGAAAGAATTCTATTTTTCACAACACAGCTTCACTCAGTTTTTGAAACCATGGAGATTTTGAATTCAAACTATAATCAGTGACTGTGAACCAGAACCAGAACAGGAACCTGATATTCCATACACTGAAAAAGGTCTTTGAATGGATCAAAATGCGTCTTTCACAATGATCAAAGGATCATCTTAGTCTTACTATCATCAGGTTATGAGTGTGCTTCATAGACTCTATATAAAGATGGATGACATGGCCCCTCCCCAAAAGTGAAGCCAAATCATTTCGATCACCCCCTGGTGGCTGGCTGCAGTATAGGTCAACAACCCTGCCTACTCTATGTTAGCAGACTGGACATGGGCCAAACTAAAAAGTCAATGAAAACATTAAATACAATTTTCTCAAAGATGGATTCAGTCATTTTAGGTAGTTCTTGTCACACTTAAATGTTCTTTTTTCCCAAAAGGTTTTGGCTTCATTACTGTACAATAGGAGAAAGTGGAGATTTGTCACCCGCCATCTTTATATACAGTCTATGGTGTGCATGTATTCGACAGAACGTGTTTTCCTGGTGCCCCATTCGGTTTGTTGAAACCACAGCTCTAAGTGCACCGCAATCATTAAGGCTGATCGACTCAGACTGGATCTGTGGCAGTAGGAGCTGCAGAACTCATGCAACATGCAACACGTACTGTATGAAACACTCACATCAGCATGTGAATCTTCAACGTCACAGACAGGTTACAGACAAGTGGACACAGATTAAAGACACACAAACACCACAGGTGGCTGTGGTAGAGGCTTTACCGGGTATTTGTTCCTCAGCCCTCTGTCCAGTGGGATACCCATGTCCAATTCCTAATGACAGCAGACAAGGGGACTGTCACTGATTTCACTGACAAACTCAGGACGACACAGTGGCCACATACACTTGCAGTCTCTAGACTTGAAAAAGGTTTAAAAAGCTCAGCATTTCTGTAACAGTGATAAAATAAAAGACAAGCCCTTATATTAAAGAAGACATTGTTGATACAGTTTTGATATAGATTATAAATTATTTCATTTTAAACGTCTGTTTTGTGAAACCTGATTAACATGTTTATCCCTGAAACAGCATGAGTGTGAGTTAGTGTGGGTGATAGGACACAAGAAAATGTCATCCATAATTCATTCAAACTGAATGAGTGCTGTTCGGTCTGCAGCACTCTCTACTTCCTCTACTTGCAAGCAGCTGTAACTGCAAGTCAAAAAAGCTTTGAACAATTCTGTTAAAAAAATTTTAAGATTTTAAAGATTTTCTACAGTTGCATTTTGAATGTTGTTCTTAGGCCTATCTTTTTTTTCATAATATCTGATTTAATTTTATAACATTCAGTGTATTTTCTATCTGATGCACAAAGGATGTGACATTGAATATATTATACGCAAACATTCTAGTAATAGATAGATAGATATATCTCCCAAAAAAACCTCTTGATTTAAATTTATAATATAAACTTAAACTCAATACTTAATATAAACTTATTTATAATAAACTTAAATTATAGTTAAAACAATAATCATAAATGTTGCACTGCTGCATTCAATTTAATATCGCTTGTGGCATTTTATAGAACTTCTCTCAGCATCACGACTCCAGTGTCTCTGTACAAATCTGAACTGAATGGAAGAAGTCATGTTTCATTTCATGATTCATCACCTACCTGGTCGGGCTCCAGGATAGCCCATGCCAGCCATAGCCCCATATCCTGGCAAGAAAAACAAAGAGCCGAGTTCAGAGGACGTGGAGCGAATCTTTAAATCAGACAAACACACTTGATCACCAGAAGCCCTGGATTTTCCCCTGTTTTACGAGGACACGCGTTTTATTTGCTGAAGATGCAGCCTGCCCCAGACATCGTGTTCACAGAAGAAAGTGCCACTCAGCTGAGATTTATCAAACAAACAAGCAGAGCGATTACAGAGGGTGTAATTCTCTGTGTAAACTCTCATCTGGGAAAACACTGCACAGAAATCACAAAACAATCTGTGGGAATCACTCACCTGGCAGAGTGCCGAGGCCAGCGCCATAAACTGCAAAGTCAGAAAAACAAAGAGTTCATTTCTATTTACAAAGATTTCTACTGCTGATGACCTACTTAACTGCTTTTGCAATATTCAGCTTTTTCCTCTAAAACATTACATATCATCCAGTGACTTTACTTTTTGACAATTACATGCTTTAGTGTAAAGTCTTTAAAAATAAATCACTGCAGTACATCCTTGTCTCTTATTGTAATAATGAAATTAGTGGTTTTATTTCACCCTTTAAGATTTACATCTTCAGCTAAGACCTCATTGCTTTAGATAAGAAGATAAGGACGATGGCAGGTTTTAAGGGCATTTGGGTAGTCACATTTTCTTTATTAAGCCTGCAGTGAGTGTTTCTTCTAGGAATCCCGAGGCCTTCCCATGGCCAGGTGGGATATCTAATCCCTCCAGTGACTTCTGGTTCTACCCCTGGGTCTCCTCCGAGTTGCGTGTGCCTAGAAAACCTCTAATGGATGGTGTCCATCAACTGGACGAGGGCATCTTCCTTTAAACGTTATTCTTACCTCGTTTCCCTCCCTGGCCCAAGCCCAGTCCCAGCCCGTTAGTAAGTCCAGTCCCCATTCCCATTCCTGTGCCCAGGCTGGCACCTGCAATCACAAGAAACATACACAATTAACCACATGGGACTCATACACAACAGAAGTCAAAATCATTTATAATAAAGTGGTAGGGTTAGGGTTAGGGTTTTAGAATCTGATGTACCATAGGCTCCCTGGCCTCCATATCCACCTTGCCTCAGGCCTGCTCTTCCTCCTAATCCAAGAGCTCTGTAGCCCCCTGAGAAAATTATGAAAAAGAAAATGTTGATGTTGAACAGCAAAATCTGACAACACGTATCATCATTGAAAATTAGGACAAGAGTTTTTCACTTTGCAATACACCTCAAATACAAAAGGACAACACGACTTCATATGCAGGTTAACTGATGAAACTTACCAAGACTGAGCTGAGCCCCAGGATAACGTCCAACTATGTTTGAAGAAAAGAGAAAATACAAACATGACTGATCTGATGGAAAATGAATGCGCGAACATGCAGAGTGCAAAAAGTTTGACGTACTTCCAGCCTTCATCGCTTTGTTGCCATAACGATTCCCCAGAGCTCCAAGGGCTCCTGCAACTGAAGCTCCAAATGTTCAATATTTTATTAAAATATGAAAAGATCACATGAATGACTCATGTGAAACAATAAGCTGTAAAGTATTGAAAATAATTAAAAATTAAACAAATTATTATGACATTTTATTCAATAATTAATGTTCATAATAACATAATCATTATCTTTTTATGTTTTTCATTAGAACACTTAAGGTCAGGTTATATGTCAATATATAAGAAAATAAAAAGTGGCATGACAGTATTGTTGGAAAAGTCAAAACAGGTCATTTCAATTGTTTTATGGTATTATATTTTAATGACACATTTATGTATTTCTGCAGATCAATAATCATAATGATAATTTAAAAAATGCATGTTGAGAATACCACTGACCTCCTGGTTTAACTCCAACACCGACACCTGAAGAAAAAACAAAACACAGACACAGGTGATGCACACATGAGCAACTTTCCCATCGAAATCAAGATTTTTAAATGAAAATGATTATTCTCTTATTTGAATTTACAGAACTTACTAATATGTCAGTTAAAATTGATTTAATTGATTAAGTACATACATTAATCACAACCATTAAATACTTTCCAAAGTAATCCAAAAAAGACCTTTAACTCATGAAGTACACTGTGATTAAGGGTAACACGTTTTTTCAGTTTTCATGGCACTTAACCCACATGCTTGAAGAAGTAAAAAAACAAAACTAGCATGTGACGTACCTCTGGCTGGCAGCACTCTGCCCCAGGATACACTCTGAGGTTTAACCCCTGAAAAAATAAAAAAACGCATTAACATTGTACCATCAAAGTTGATTAAAATAGTCTCTTTAAATTCACAGACACAGCCAAAAATGATCATTTGACATTATGCAGAACAGAACAGTTAAGACAGCATGCAGGTCACGGACAAGTAATTTAATTTTTTTTTTATAGCTGACTGATTTATTTAGAAAGCAAACAATGGAAAATACTGACTTCAGTGTGTAAAAGCAATGTGCATGTGTGCACAAAACTGTAAATAGAGAAAATACTGAATACTGAAATGGAAATTCTTCTTAGTACTTTGATTTGTGCAGTTACATTACAATGATATTTTTAAGCAAGATATATTCTCTTTGCATTCAGTATATTATCATTTTATAATAAATTATCCATGAGTTAATTTTCCATTTAAATTTGAAGCTGAATTGGTCTCAATGATGTCGGAGAAGGGGCAAACTCAACATCCACAATAAGGTGTTTCATGACATATAGGCAGACAGGCAGGCAGGCAGGCAGGCAGACAGGCAGGCAGGCAGGCAGACAGACAGACAGACAGACAGACAGACAGACAGACAGACAGACAGGCGGACAGGCAGACAGACAGAGATCCTTTGAGGGAAAAAGAAAAAATCAGAGCGACTCTGTGGAGCCTGTTAGTTCTTCTCACGATTGGTCGCCACATTTATTTTCCCACCTCTGAATCATAAAGATCCAATGAAAAGGTGGCAAATAAATTAGAGGAGATGAAGTGTGGGGACTTGTGTGGGCGCAGGGATCACTGATGTTACAGAGTCCAGCACTTTTCTCTGCCTCCATCTCACACAAGTGATATTTAACAAGGGAGTGAGAGAGAGTCATTGAAGACACTGATCCAACAGAACTGTGACTGTATGAAACCATATTTCTACTATATGTTACAAACCACATATTAGAATAAATAGAGACATTACTTTTTACACACTTTGCATCAGTATTGTCCTTTTAGCCAAATAGTTTTAGTATGTATACATTTATTTAATTAAACGTCCAAATCGCAAGAAAAACGTTTTTTCACCATTTATAAAAATAATAATTTCGCACTGACTGAAATGCATGTAATATATAATTACCTATCTGGAAGATTAGGGGGAAAAAATGATACCAATCATTTTGACCCTATCAGAATAATAAATAAATAAATTACCATACAATTACCGTCTGGCTGCAAAAATAAGTTCTTGGCTAATTTTCCATTTGTATGTTGCCATAACTTGATATAGTCAGTAAACAAATATGGTAAGACACGGATGTAAAATAAGCCAGGGAATGTAGATTTGGGTTTGCGACTGTAATTATGTGTTCATTCATTTATTTTGTTTGATTTGTTTCAGCAGCTTTTCCACATGCAAACTCCATCAAATGTGAGTTAGATGACAGTAGAAGATGTTTTTCAACAACAGCAAAGAAAGGCATATATATATATATTGTATTATACGACTATATTCTCGACAAAAACTGAAGAGAATAGATCATAAAACCGTGATTTTCTTCAGGATATAACCAGTGTTGAAATGTTTTACTTACCGCCTTGCAGAGTTTGCTGAGCCAACCAGAGAACCAGCGACGTCTGGAGCAGAGCTCGAAACAGCATGATGGAGGAGAGTGGAGATAAAACACTATAACTTTGCAGCACAGAGAGCAGAGGAACCAGCTGACACACCGAGAGACAAACTGAAGGATGGGTATTTAACACAAGACAGCCCCTAAGGTCTTTTATATGATTTTCTCTCTGATACACTCCCACTGACACACACACACACAACCATCGGCCTGATTGTGCCAATTCTGGTCCGTTTACATTAGCTGAGAAACCACACACGCACTTACACACACACACACACACACACACAGGAACTGAAATTTATTATTTTCTTCTGCACCTGAAATTTCACATCCTCTCTTAGTTTGGCATGTAGCACATGGAGAACTGGAAATATCAGACGCATTTCAGGTCAATGAAAATGTATCTCATAATCCATCAGTCGTATAGATGGAATCGTTTCTTTCATCATTCATTCATCAAGATTCCTTCAGTAGACTATTAACTGTCTGACTTTTCTGCCACTTGTTGCTCTGTTACCCGAAAGGAACTCAAGGATCAACAGTTCATTTGTCACACGTGCTTCACAATGTATTTGTGTGGTGAAATGCAGTGTGGCGTGCTCCGGGAGACGAATGAGAAAGTAGAGCACATCCCTCTACCTTAAATTCAAGCTGCATCAAATTGCCCAAGGACACTTTTGAATGTGGACCGGAGGAGCCGGGGGATTGAACCACCAACCTCCCTCTTTACCTCCTTAGCCACAGCCGCCCAAGTACCGTAGCTCTCTTTGGGGCCCTATGGTTTAGCAGAACTGTTCATAGATCAGTTGATGATGACCCATATTAGGATGTTTCCACAGCAGTTTTTTCCATGATTGTACAGCTCTTAGGATGGAAAAGCACCATGAACAGTGGTACTTTTTTAAAGCCTACAAAAACGTACACACACGCAGACATAAAAAAAAGCCTCACAAACACACTCGTAAAGCAAATACACTGTCCTAGAAAACCAAAACAGAAAAATTAAATAAGGATTTCTTTTTTAATGACTGATGGGTTGAACTCAAACAAACTCGCCTGCGTCGACACCTGTTTAACAACAGACGAGTTCTGTTGGGGTTTTGAGTGAATACTAAACCTCGTGAAAACAGGTAGGGAAAATAATTAGTGAGAGCAATTAGAATGTGTTTATGTAGCGCAAATATCCAGTTGAGGAAAACATACTCGGAAATTGCAGAGTAAACATTACATCATTAAGTATGTTGAGGGACATCTGAGTAAGGCCTCAATTTAAACACCATTATTTTCCATAATTTTCTGGAGACGCTTATTGTAATCTCACTTTAAACATGGTGGGTGTAAACCCTCACTGGGCTCTTCGGGGAAATCAGAGTGTGTCACTACAGTCTGCTGAGAGTGTGTACGAGACCCAGCGGCCCATGGTGGCATCAACACTGAGCTGCGGGATCTTCATATCGTATAGTGTGGGAGGTCCGTTGTTTCAACAGCCTTTTCTCGGTGTAATGTTTAAGTTTACTTCTTAAACTCGAGCACTCAATGCAAGAACCACATACGACGGTTCCGCTTTGAGAGACCAGTTGTTTTCACGCCACCTGAGGAGAACTGAAGTCACATGTGCAGACCACCGCATCGTCTTCCCTGGTGGCACAGGGTATAAGACAATAACATCACCCTGCACGTCTGACTCATGACTCCCTCACCCATGATTCACCTCTAAACATTTATCCGTCCGCATGTTTGAGATGTCTTTCTAAAAAAAATAGATCCATAAGGAGATGGTCGATTTTTCAAGACGAGATGTCAAAGCTTTGAGAAGAAGAGCTGATGGTTGAAAGACAGAGGTGCAGACAGCGTTGGCTCATTAACTGGAGAACAGATGAACATCTGGATGACAGTTTTCACTGTGGTTTTTATATTAGAAACACTCTGCGCCCCAATGTATAGGGATTACAATCTGTGTGTCTTGTCCTCATGTGTCCTTTAAGGAAGAAAGAGGAGAAAAGCTGTCCTGAACTGACACAGGCTGGTTACTGGTAGAGGCTTTAGGATAGAGCCAGGATTATGTTAACATAAGCTAACGTGGAGTTATCCTGTTGCTAAACTTACAGATGTGACTACATATGGCTTATGGTAGATAATGACTCGATTACTAACTAAAACAGCACTCAATACGTTCCCTTATGAAACCCCATTTACCTCCTCCAATTCAAATGCACTCATACTTACCAGTCCCCTAAACATCAAGATCCATGAATTATTCTCTGAGAAATGCCCTGTCTCGCAATGTTAAAGTTAAAACTAAGATCCACCCCCGACCTGGATTCGCACCAAAATGTAGTGGCTTCTTTCCTGACCCATTCCCCATCCTTCTACCAAGTTTGGTGAAAATCTGCTCAGTATTGCTAACCAACAAACAGACACGGATGAAAACAAAAAGCTCCTTGGCGGAGGTAATAATCACAGTTTGTGCCACAATGATTTGATGATTAACATTACGACTGCCCAGACCCTTTTATTAGTGTGTCTCAAATACATTCACGGGCAAATTGACCCAAGCAATTTGCACTTGAGGCATGAAATGCATCTTCTCCAAGGACAAACAATTACATAGGCATACTTTTAATCAGGCAATTTAGATGCAATCATGACGGAGACGATGAGGTAAAGTGGTTTATTCTAAACATAGGATGATGCTTTTTTCAAAGCAGGGGCGCTGATTGGACAGGTGAGCTCCTATTAAGCTATATAACGAATAAAAGTGATAATTTTCTTTTCTGGTATATATTGGGATTAACTGTTTTATCGTCGAACCCATACTATATTGAGCCAAGCTGTATGTTTATACAATATTACTTTAGAGTAATGGTGCCACATATCTATTTTTCTTTTTCTTTTAGGGACTATTTCCTACACTTGCGCCTCAGTGAGGTTAGTTTTCATCTGTTCTTACACTAAATTACCCAGTTAGATGTCATATACAGCTGAATACAGTTCACCGGTTGCTGGTGAAACAGACTCCAATGTTCCATTTTCACTTAAAATAAACCAAAATGTTCCCCAGAGAGTTGGAAACCACAAATAGGAAAATAAACACAGACTGGGCAGTGTACAGGAACACAGTCTCTAATAAAGTACCTTCATCTTAACTTCCTTAATTACATTTATGATGAACCTCAGTGAACCACAGGTATAAATAGGAATATAAATGGCTTCCACGCTTTGTATCATGTCATTTTCATCAGGAGGTTGGAAAGATTCATAACCTCTGCGCGTCAAGTGAATCTCCAAACAGGCTCATCCTGGTGAAAAAAAGCTTCATACTGGTCTCTGGATTTAATTTTGAAATTCCCTGGTCATTTGTTTTGTTCGTTTTTGGAGCATCAGTGTTTATTGCAGGTTTAATGCTGTTGTAAGAGACTGTGGGCCACCTCCTGGTTAATGTTTAGCCTCCAGCTCCATGTAGCATATCCAAAATGCTGCAGAGCGATCATGCAGGAGAAAAGCTTTGTGCAGGTGTTAGGTGTTAGTGCTGGAGTCTAACATTGCGTGTGTGTGTGTGTGTGTGTGTGTGTGTGTGTGTGTGTGTGTGTGTGTGTGTGTTTTGATGAAAAGACAGAGGAAACAGGCAAATAATACAATTATTTGGTCAAAAGTGTTTATAAGTTGACTCATGTTACACAAATTACATGACAGAAATATCTACATATTTTAGCTAGCGAGTGAAATTGTTAAATGACTAACAGAGTGGCTACATTTTAACTCCTATGGAGTGCAACAGCAATAAGGAGAGAGGTGAAAGTGGGAGACATCATTATAAGGTGGGGTCTCAAGCGTTTCACCTATTGACTATCAAGGCCAAAACAAGTCAGATATAACAATTTATACTGCTCTTGTTTAATTATAACATTCCATTCCAAGGAGGTTTTCATCTGTGTTTGTTTGTTTTTATGATAGTTAGCACAATTGCACAAAAACTAATCGACATATTACCGTGAAACTCGGTAAAAAGATGTGGTAAATGTCAGGAAAGAACACATCAAATTTAAGTGTGGATCAGAGGGCCGATCCAGAAATATTATTTTACTTTAACATTGTGAGATGGGGTGTTTTTTTTAACATTTTCATTGATTTCTCAGATTATAGTTCATGAAACTCAATGTAAAGGGGACAAATATCAGTGAGTGTGGGCAATTTGGAGCAGATCTAGTAGAAATCTGGATTTAGTGAATTTGAATGTGATTTCATGAAGGGACTGATTGAAATTGTTGCATTCGGTAAAGTCAGAGGGTGGTGAGGGCTGAAATCCACTTACAATTAATTAATGTTGGAGCCAAAAATAATTTTGGTCTTAAAGATATCATGAAATTGACTCATTCAGGAAGTCAGTTAGCTTTTAAGTTTAAGTAACCTCAAAATAGTAATTTAAAACTGTCCTTTTGTCAAAAGAAGCCAATGAGTGTCATGAGGTGAAACTCATGAATGATTCTAAAATAACTTCTGATTTCAATTATTTTAATAAATTAATTTATTATTATGGTTCCAGTTAAACATTGTGTTGTGAAAAGAAACCTTGACTCTGCTCTCCAAAGGCACAGCGAAAAAATACAAACACATCGACTGTAATCCCAGTGATTTCAAAGCGTCAGAAGAATGGTTGCCATGACGCCGCCGTCCAAAACCAGTACAAATTCAACAAAGCGCTGAGATGTGAGCTCCTCTGAAGTGAACGCAGGAATATGGTGAGGTGCCCAGACAAGTGAGAGCCGCACAGTCTTACGAGGGGAGAGACGGGACAGCCTGTTGCGACTGGCACAGGCTGCTTTCACCCCCGTCCAACATCACACACACTTACTGCATTGCACACAGTCAACAGTTGTCTCTCTCATGGCGTCAGGTGTATACAGACAGGGTAGTGTGGGTGTTAAGGGATGCTGCAGAGAGAAACCCCACATGAACCCAGTCTTACTTTTATCAATCAATGGATGATTTAAATACCTTTTTTCTGGAAGAAAACATATGCATAAGTAGAAACAGTCAGGAAAAGCACTTGTGAAAAAAATAAACCTGTATTTAATTTGTGATTGCTTTTCATTTCCACATCACTCCGTGTGTCTGCACTCTGCTGTGTTGAGTCTACGACGTTTCCTCGGGCTGGTGTGTGCGTATAAACTCACCCACTGATGGAGGTGCTGCTCCTCATCCGGTTCAGGTGGAAAACCTGTTGAATCAGTTCGTTCTGCACGAGGCCGCCCGTCATCCTGGCGACAAAAGAGCTGCTGTGTTCAACACTGGAGAGAAAGTCAGCTCAGGACGAAGGTGTGGACACTGGAGGGGTGGATGTCATGAAAAATAGAGGAAAGCTGTACATCATCACTTTACATTTTACAGTTATAAGGAGACGAGTAGAGTTAAAAGAAATGGCGGTGGTTAGCACTGCGGCCTGACAGCAAGAAGGCTGGGTTCAAACCATACACTGATACGAACGGGACATCTAGCACATTTGGAGCCAGAGACTGTGCAGTCGTGATCGTGGTGTGGACCAACTTTATTTAAGTCCCATCAATACACACGCTGGACCAATCGTCAATCATGATGTTTCACCCTGTTTTTATAGTCTCAAATAACCAATTAAAATCAAACTTACTGCCAAAATTAACACTTGAAACTTCATCTGTGTGATAAGAACAACAGAAAATGACAGAAACCACCTTTAAGAAGTTTTTGACGAGTACTTTGACTTTTTGGTTTGGCTGATGTCCGATCTGCTGACATGGAGGAGGCAGGGTGTTTTACCTGTGCTGCAGCCAGCCACCAGGGGGAGATGAAGATGATTACTTTTTGAGAGTTATGGCTCAATTTGAAAGGAGCCATTCCGTGTGGAGTTTGCATGTTTTGTGCTCTTGGGTACTTCAACGTATACTGCAGCGCAAACATAAATTATTACATATGAGAAAATCTGCTAAAATGGTTGGAGGGCCTGAGGTTTTGGCCTCAGCAGCTCCAGCAGCACACCTGCTGCACATGCACATTGTACCTCTGTCTGTCCGCCAGTGCACGTCTGTGCACAGAGCCATCAAAGTGAGATGGTGTTTCACATCTGCCCACAATAACACAAGTGCTAGACATCCAGACTGGCTGCTTGCACGACTGGCTGACATCACTTCTGGCCCTGGCTCCTGTTTGCATTGCAGCCTGAATCAGTACAGACAGAACGATAGACAGACAGACGGACTGACAGACACAGGCAGGCAATTCTAAAAGTGTGAAGATCACACAAACACAAAAGAGGCCTCCATTCATCTCACTTATTTCTATAATAATGGTATGAAATCAACCAAAGTCTAAATGCATAATACAAATTAACATCAAGGTTAAAAAGGGTCACTGATCCCATTGTTGATCCTTCCTGCATTAGACGCCACTTGAGCCCAGCCACAGTGGGACACATGTTCCTGGACTGTCCATCTCTGAAGACATTTTGGGGTCGCATTTTTGAAACCTTCTCATGTATTTGCAGTAACACTATTGACAGCAGTCAGATTACAGCCCTTTTTGGAATTCCTAGTGAGGGTATGGACATTACTACTCTATAGCCTTCACCTCTCTTTTAGCTCGGAAGCTTATTCTACATAATTGGAAGTCTGAAAAGCCCCCCTCATCCATAGACTGGATCAGAGACCTGCTACTCTTTATCCCGCTGGAGAAACTCAGATATAACAGATGCAAGTCCCGTCAAACATTTAGACACTTGGTCCCCCTTCCTAGAACTCACTCTCACTCTGTCATTCTCATAAAATTAGAGTCAACTTGTTCCCTCTCAATTAGCTGCCCCGTCCAGTTTATGTGTCAGCACTGGGAATGCGTGACGCTTTTATAACTCAGGATGTTTAGACTGGAATAAGTTTGTTGCCCATGTGATATTGTCGATGAGCCTGTGTTTTGTTTACTTCACCTTTCATTAGTGCATACCTTATGCATCGGTTTCTGTCCGCACCAAATGATGTATTTTTACATGTGGGTGTATATATCTTTTTTATGTATGTAACTACTGTGTGTGCAAAAGTAACCATGCGGATGTGTATTAATGTATACCTTTATACTAGGTGTCTGATTATTGAGTGGTTCCAACTGTAACAGCGAATCAAGCCCCTTTGACGTATCATGTGTAAACCCCTTTTTATTTTTATTTTCTTTCTCTGTTATCTTTGTTTATTTACTCACTATAATATTTATAAAAATTGCCTTCCTTATTTTTATTATTATGGATATTATTATTATTATTACAATTATTAATATTTATATTGTTTTTCTCTTCTTTCTGTTGTATTTACCTTCTTCTAGGGTGTCTGGGGGGGTGTATAATTACTGAAAAGCATCACTGCAGCAGAGAAAATAATAAACTCCCAAGGAGCAGGTAGCCCTCAATCTGCAGAAGTGAGTCCTGATCATCCAAGTTCCCTCAAAGCAGCATTGAGACTGTTTACTCACAGCAACACTGCCCCATCTGGTGGATAGTTTATATTCAAATAAAACTGCTTGTTTCTTTGTTTTCATAATACAGTTTTTACTATTATACAAGTTATGAAAGGTGGTAGCTCTGATTACCAAACAAATCTACTTAATGTTCAAATAATTGAGTATACGTACTTACTGTTAAAAATACTAAAGTATTAGTATTAAAAGTAAAAGTACTTTGTGTAACCTATTCCCAATCGATGATGCTGTTGCTGCAGGAGGCGGGGTCTAATGTTACCTGCCTGCTCTGATTGGAACCTTCTCGTTATTGATTACTTTGAAAAATATTTAAAAGACAATACATATATATGCTGATATATGTAGTAAAAGTGAAAAGAATCCCAAAATAATTCTACTTAAGTAAAGTACAGACACATGACAAATTTACTTAGATACAGTGATTAAGTAAATGTGCTTCATTACATCAAACCACTGTCGCCAACGAACAAGCATGAAACTGAACGTAATTTAATCATAATTAAGGGACTGTAACCTCTTTAAATCAATCCATTATAATGCATGTTGTTTTAGATAGCTGATACTGATAATAACAGTAAGGAGTAAAAATAATTGCACACAGATTTATCAGGCAATATATATATTTTTTTATTTGGCAATAATTCCTAAAATGTTATTATCAAACCCTTATATTTGAGGCTTAATAGTTTACAGTTTAAAGCTCAACTTTATTATGAGGGACTATAAACTATATACAACCAAATATATACTATTTGACTTCAGAAAATAAAAAGATTTCTTCAAAATACACATCTTTTCTGTATATTAATTTCTGTAAGGATAAACATAATGGTCTGTATTTATATAGTGCTATTATAGTCTTGATGACCACTCAAAGCGCATTGCTGTACAGTTTTTTTTTACCATTCACCCATTCATACAGTGCATCTATGGGCAGCACTTATCTTGCCCAAGGACACATGCAGATGGGGAAGACTGAACCATTTGAACCGTTAGAGGAAGTCCGCTCTACCCCCTCAGCCACAGCTAAACAGAAAACAGAAACGTCAGTGAAAGGCTCATATTTCACAATCGTATCAGTCAGTGTACTGTTTGACTAATAAATTCAAAAACACAAGACAAAAAATAACATCATTGCATCTGTGCCCCACAACTGAGCCAAGTGCTTTCAGTGAACGACTGAGGACTGACTGTCTGTCACCGCTGCTCCATAACTGAAACCAAAAGTGACTTCAGACTCACTGACTATGCCAAACAGACCTGTAAGGCGATCTCTTCATGAACGTGGGCCAATAACCAGGTTTCATCAGCCCTCTGTCTTTTCTTTATCCTCTGTAAAAGCATGCTCCACGTCCACCACAGCACCAACACACCTCCTCCCCCTCTTCGTCACACATCAGCCTGCCTTTTGCGCTTGCCCAAATATAAACTGTTTCTTGGCACAGGGACAGATTGAAATGGGGAGGAGTTTGACACAGTGAGTTCAGCTCAGGACAGACTGAAGGACAAACCAGCGTAAAAAAGGTGGATTGGACAGGGGAAAACAGGAGGAGATCAAAACACACAGAATATTACCTGCTTTGAGCAAAGTAAGTTCTCACCTGACTTTCTTGTATTTGAGTTTGAGAAAAGTTTTTACAACTCTTGATACACAACAACACCAGTATGCCTCGCCTCAACCCTTAGATAGAGATATTGTTCAACCAGTGCATGCAGCTTCCTTATACGCAACATTTCAGCTGTTGTGTTTTTGGCTCAGAGTAAAAGCTCATTGAGGCTCCTATAATATAAAAAATACATAAGCATGAACTTAGTTTTCTTATACATGACATTAAAGTGTATTTTCCCTATCCTGGTGTGATATTTCACATATATCTACACCTCAAAGAGCATACGTTTCTCGTGTCCTCTACAGATGTCTGCGTCTCCATTTGCCATGGTGGCTCGTCGCACACTGGCTGCAGCGTCACATTCAAGCCATGAGGGAAAGGGTCAGTGCGTCTTCACCGACTTGCTCGATCAAATGCAACCAAAATGGGACAAAGCCTCCAGATCCGGAGCTGCTACTTGCAGCAGCTGCACCGAGTCCTGTTTACTGTAGTCGTTGCCTTAAGTGAAATGTCTGCAGAGTTGGCAGCCAGCCTGCACACTCCTGCACTTTGGCACCAACCTCATTTATTACCGATATGGGTTGTATGAAGACACAGCCACTTAAAAAAAATGTTTTTGTATTGTTCCATTAGATATTGTCAGGGTGTGTTCTGTGTTTCAGCCTTGCTCTTTCACTTTTTTTTTTTTTTACACAGCAAAGACCTGGAAGGTCATGAGCTTCGTGCTGGCCATACCTGGTGTTACCGTGTGCTGGCTCAACGCTTACATGAAGGGCCAGGCTCATTCACATGAGCAGCCCGAATTTGTGCCGTATCCCCACTTGCGCATCCGCACCAAGGTGAGTCTCGGCCTTCCCTCGCACTCTCACATTGTCTGCATGATTTTACTCCCAGTAACAAGGAAATGATCTCTCCCCTTCAGAAATTTCCCTGGGGCGATGGAAACCACTCTCTGTTCCACAACCCTCACACTAATGCCCTGCCTGACGGCTACGAGAGCACCCATCACTGAGGAGCAGCCACATCCTGCTGCACGCTTAAAAAAAACCTCCAGCCTGCAGTGTACTCGGCTTAATTATCCAGACCTGGGGGCCAAGCAGTGCCGCCGTCAAGCAGTACACCCAGACGGGATTAAAACTACTTTGTGCGATGTCATAATGAGTCCGTTTTCATTATTTTAATTGAGAGTATTACTCAAATGAATTAACACGTGGTTTTTAAATATGTTTCTGGGACAATAGTAGTTTTACATCTCAACTACTTCAGCTGTTACATTTGACTGCTGTTTCATTGTGCCCTTTTTGAAACAACCACTAGAGATTGGCAAATTCAAACATTTTCACATGCAGCATTTATGGGCTTTAGAGCATCAGCTTGCTTTAAGTATAACAAAATCCCATGAAAATGTTAGATGGTGAAGCACAGCGCTGGTATTGTTGTTAGGGCAGCCTTACATACATTTCATTTGCTCTGGTAAAGTATTTCTACGCTGTTAATTTTAGTCGAGGATCTGAATCTCAAACCATACTTTGTTCCGGCTCTGGTTCTGGTCTGCTGTTTTAGTGCCACTACTGTGTTAAGAGTCACAAATGAGAACTGACATGTCCCAAAAAAGAAAATAGCGCCCCATGCTGCATACCTGCTGTAGATTGCCTTACTACTGCACAGTGCTAAACCCACAGATGAAAGATGAGTCTACAACCATGCAGTGTCGACTAGTCTGTGAAACCCCTACCTGCAAACAACATTTCCTCGCGTTGCACGATTGTGCTTATAGGCATGATCTTCTCTTACGCTAAATTTAAACTTTATCATTAGTTTATTTAGTCAGTCCCAAAGACCATCCAGCCACTGCAGGTGCAAACAGAAATTCCAGTGCTAAAAATATTCCCCAACAAATGCACAAAAGTCATTTTTGCAAAAGAACTACATTGTTCTGTGTTCAGATAAATTATTTGGTCCTTATATTATATATAATATTTTCCTCTTCCAAGGAGGTTGTTACCTCTGTCTGTTTATTATTCAGCAAGATTGAGCAAAAACTGGACGGATCACCACTGGAACTTATTGGAAGAACATGGGATGACACTTTAACAGTTTATCCCAATATTTCCCAGAAAAGAAAAAGTATTGCGCCCCAATACTAAAACTAAATTACCTGTCTCGTAGATTTGAATTGAATATTTAAAACATTTAGAAAAAATATATACCTTTTCTTTGTAAACATTTGAACTTACGTGCAAATTACTTGGGTCATTTGTAAAGGATCGAAGCCGACATTGTGGCACACACACAATTATTACCTACACCAAAAGGTTGTGTTTTTCTCTGCTTTGGATTGTGCAAAAACTATTGGACAGATTACCACAAAACTTTGTGGAAGGACACAGTATGGGTCAGCAAAGAAACCATTAGATTGTAGGGTTTGGTGGTCCAGATCAGGAGGTGGATCCAGGAATTACATCTCACTTAATTTAACATTGCAAGAATGGAGTATTTCTTCGACATATTGTAGAATTTTTTCGAAGAATAATTGCATCTGGATGAAGTTATACGTGGTTGGTTTCATAAGGGGTCTGTTGGGCCTTTGTGGATGTATGCCAAGTTAAAACCAACAACTGTCATGACCAACTGACGTTCACTAAAGACATGCAGTCAGCTTGCTGCCGCCATTCAGCTTCCACACACTAAAACAATAACAAACTGAGACCAGAGGGATGTTCCACCAATATATTCAGAGGCATAAATTTCTATGCAGCAGGTTTAAACCTATACACTGTATATCTGCTTTTTCCATATAATCTCTATGTACAAAATAAACAACTGGCTCCTTATCAACCCTGATAATTCCAGTACTTCCAGCTAAATGACATTTATCAGATGCATTGTAGTCATGTGCTTAGACTTTTTCCAAAACAAAAAAATTAAATTAAAAATAATCACAATACAAATGTCATTAGAAGTTAAACTGTCAAAGGAAAATTACATAACAAAATGATGTCATGCTGGCACAGGCTATACTTTATACCATTTATACAGTAAAATTATGAAAATAAATCAAGAGTCAGTTCTTTTAGTAGCATCTTCCTCTGACCTGCACATGTACTATCATGTTATTTCAGAAATTGAATACAATGATAACTTAAAAATAAGTTTATTTCAAGCCCCATTATATCTGTGGCCTAAGAACTTCCTGCTCAACTCAGAGCCACTGTGGCCAAACTTAGTAAATCCTGTTTCAGAGTCTCTGCACAGCCGGCCTCTCTGGTGAGTCTGCGAAGGCAATCAGCAGCGAAGGAGGAGGTCGAGAAGGGTCGAGGACAGTCCTGACAACCCAGCAACAGAGACAAACAGGCCCGACCCAGTGCTGGGTAACTGTAGCGCTGGGAAAACCAGTAAACCTGTAGGAGGAGAGAAGCCAGAGCCCCACCTCCTGAATCAGCGTCTGACTCCTGAGCTGCTGATTTCAGAAGCTGGGCCGAACTTTCATTTAGGTTCTTTGGTTTTAACCTTGACTCCTCTGATTTAAATGATTTGTCCATAATTGCCCCACAGCTTGATTTGGAACCTGAACTCACACTTTTGACTGTCTTGGAACTTGAACCGTGTTCTCTTTTAACTGCTCCAACAAATGAGGCTTTTTTATTGTGTGTTTTCTGTGGGGAACTGTTCGCTTTCTTTGCCTGTCCTGGTAAATCTTCGGTTTGCATCTCAAAACCGGTCAGCTCCAGCTCAGCCGTTCGATGAGCCAGTTTCTCCTCGGCAGACTCATGGCATTCTTGATCCATTTTAACTGCTGCTCTTTCAGGGTTGTCCTCTGTAGGAGCCAGATCAGCTCTAGTTGCAGCAGCCTTGGTGGAGCAGGACAGAAGACACGACTCGCAGAGATCCTCCAACTCTCTCTGCAGCTCTGTCACCAAAAATCGACAAGCTCCAATCATCATCTCACCTAAAGGTGTTTTCTGGAAGTCTACTGCTGACTGGCTTCTGCTCCTCAGTCCCTCAAGGACCAATGAGTCAAAAATCGGACACTGTCTGCCGCTCTCTCCTTCTTCACCTTCCCTTGTTGACTCTCTGTCCTTGGTGAGATGACATCCATGTAGGTAATGCAGCACTGGTAGTAGCATGCCCGTGCTGACATCTTTGATGCGGATGGGTTCACCTGCATTACCCTGAGCTTCTCCAAATCCGCCTCTCAACAGAGCCCTAAAGTACTCAGAGCCCACCCTTTCTGTCCCATCCACCCCAGCCACAGCCTCCCTATTGGCTGGGACCTGAGTCCCATCATCCAGCAGCAAGAGCAGGTCAAAGTTTGAGAGACTGTAAGGACATTTGTCAGTTAGCCGAGACTTTTTTGAGGGAGGTGGCAAAACTCTGCCAATTTTACTGACTGAGTGTGTTGCAGCTAGATTTAGATGTTTTTTGTCTGGTTCAGTTTTCATGTTACTGGTCAGTGCAGACAGGCATTCGCTCAGGAGAGAAAAGTACAGTGAGTGAACCTGAGAAGTCTGACCTGCATGGGGTGAATTAAACAAGTCAGAAAGCAACCTTCCACATTCAGCCGGGTTGCCTTCATCCAAATCATCTTCATCATCACATCCAAGTGGCTGCAGAGCCAAGAGCAGCCCACCACTGTCCAAAAGAAGTTTCTTCAACAGGGACTTGTTGCTGTTGAAGAGAAAGACAATCCGTTAAGTTCAGATACAAACCTTTCTGTGGTTTTCTACTCTTAGCAAGTGTCATCAAAATAAAGCAGTCACTAGTTAACACAGAAAAAGATTATGTGGGGAAAAAGGGAATGTTTTATCAGGATGTGAACTTAATTTAAATTGTCAAATATAAAATAAGGACCAAAAAAAGGAATGTTAATATTTCAGTTTTAAAAATCTCATGATTACAAAGCACTCATCCTCTACTCACCTGCTGATAAATGGCAGAGACAGTGCACAGTTCATCTTGTCCGAATCGGAGCCTGACATCATCACATGTGCAAGAACCCCAGAGCCAAAGCCAGACTCACACTGGACACGCAGATTGGTGAGAAGTGCAACACCTACACAGACATTTAGCAAAACTGTTAGAAACTGCTCATGTATGAACTGAAAATGTCCAGCTGCTTGTTTAAAAGCAACATAAACATCACTGTTAGCCTACAGTTAGCTAGAAGCTAACAAATTGAATAAAAGGCCTAAAGCCTAAAACTCAACTGGTCGAAAGTGTTGCTGTATTTCACACAAAAGGATTAAAACAGCAAAAAGCCCAAACTAACCCCAACCCTACCATTCACCTGTTTATTCAAACAGAGTTAGTTGTTATTGTCATGAAGGCTAAGCCACCTATGTTGAGTCCCAGCTATCACTGCTGCAGAGTGCTGGTCGCCTGTTTAGTCAGAGTTTATTGATATTCAACATATTGTGTGTCCAAATCGCACCTAAATCGACACTGCACTTCCTTGGGCCCTTAAAGAAATTATATAAGAAATTTTGAATTTGGGATAAGAGAGAGCTCTCACTTAAGCACAGCAGGAACCCTGAGTTGTGATATTATGATTATCGCATTGGAATAGGAACATTTTTGACAAGTGCATCCCAACCTTTAACTAATGTGTTGTATATCACCTCAACCCTTGTTCAGATATTCATCTTACCTAGTTGTTTAACTTTGGTTTTTACGCGGCTCGTCTGCCTCTTTTCCCCTTTGAACCCTCCCTCTCTCTGACAGAGATGGTGGTAAATCAATCCCACTGATCCCGTTCGGACCAACGCCTGCAGACAGTTCGGGTTGCAGCTCAGTCTGCACAGCATACGGAAGCACCTGCTGCTGGGGTCCTGGTGCTGGGTGAGGTAGTAGAGCAAGCCAGACATGATGCCTGAGCTGACTAGAGCGACACTTGGATCCGTGGCATGGGAGAAGCACGACAGCAGCAGCAGGATGGGCGACTCGGTGGTCCAGGGTTCGGGGTGGTAAGGGTGGTGGTAAGCCATGGGGCGGGGAGCAGAGGGAAGGGTGTCAGAAGTGACCTTAGTCGCAGAAGCTGACGATTGAGCCCGCTGCCTCCTTCTGTGAGGGGATGAGAACTTTGATGGGGCTGAGGTTTGAGGGGATGAAGATGATGGGATCTGAAGATTGCCCCATTCCCCATCAACACCAGAGGAATCCAACAGGTCACCCTCAGAGGAGATCAGTCCCTCGGACACCAACCAGGATCTGGGGAGAATGCAACGGGGAGCACAATCAAGATGTGGATAAACAACAGAGAACAGGAAAAAACACAAAAAGAAAGCAGCGTGTTTCGTTTCCATACCTGAGGCTTTGAAAGCTTGACGAACCAGCTTCCTCCTTCTTGCAGCTCTCAGGAGCAGGAAAGTCGAAAGAGTCAAAGCCTGCTGTGGGCAGGAGCTCAGTGGGAGACATGTTTGACGTCGTGCTCACATCCAACTTCTCAGCACATTGTTCCTCTCCTCTGGTGAGCTGTACTAGTCGTGCTATAAGCAGAGGGACCAGCCCTAACTCTTGCAACTGCTCCATGGCAGATTCATCGAAAACAAAGTCTACACAAGCCAGAATGATGAGCCAGGAAAGAGGATGATTCTGATGGGCGGACAAAAAGCTAGTTAACACCTCCAGCCCACCGCTCTCCTTAACCTTGGCCCGGTTGACCGCCTCTTTGCAGCACAAGCACAGTGCCTTGAGGAAGACTCCTGACTTCAGCGGGTCCTTTTTGACTTCTTCTGTGAACTTCTGAATGACGCCCAGTGACCCTACCAAAGGACGCAGGCAGCCTTGGGAGCACATGTTGGCCAAAGTTTTCAGTGCCAACTCCTCAAAAGGTTTTCCAGCCTCCCCTAATGCCATGGCGCCAAGTTGAGCGATGACCCCAGAGCGGGACACCTCCCTGGCACATTCAATGCCACAGCCCCGGGTCAGCTCGTGTATGGTTTTTAGTGCCACCCGCCTCAGCCCCTGGGGATATTCTGGAGCGATGAGAGGAGCCAGAGCAGATAAGGTCCCTTGGGTGAGCAAAGACAGGCGGTTCGAGAGAGAATCCGAGAGGTAGCCAAGGGCCCGAGCAGCCGACTGAGCACACTCCAGTTTAGGACAGGGTTCTTTTGGTAGAGCAGCAGTGGGGGAGGACGGGGCAGAGGAAAGAGACACACAGAGGAGGAGAAGAGGAACACCACCTGTACGAAAAAAAAGAATGTTTTATTATATGACTTTGGTCATTTCAATAAACATTTCCAATGAAAAAAACGGTGACCTCCGGGACTCCTGAGACTTAAATCTTATGACGAGATAACAACTTATTTGGATGAATTGTACATATGTTATTTCGATCCACTGAACATTTATGGTCAGTGCCTGTGGGAAATGGAGATGGACACGTTTCCAAATGTCTTGTCAACCAACAGCCCAAAAGCCCAAATGCCAAAATAAGTCCACGTTGAATCGATTATCAAAATGGTAAGTCATTCTAATCAACTGGATTAACCAATTAATTTAATGACTGATAATTTAAGCTGGATAGGTTACCTAATTCTTGAGTATGAGTCTCATCTGTTACTGTCATCACAATATGTCAAACTGTGACAAGAATAAAATATGTGACTACCCAGTGTGAATATCTGTCTACTAACGATAAGCAGAATACCTTATAGAACATCTTATTACTGTCATCAACCAATTAAATAATAATCAGTAATACAGTGTTATCTGTCCATATATACACAATATACAAATTTATTTAATGTATAATTTAACATTTTGGTTTGCTCCATGTTACATCTGCTAACATGGAGGAGGCAGGGCTTATAACATAGACTGCAACCAGCCACCAGGGGGCAATCAAAACACTTTAGCTTCACTTTTGAGGAGCTGTCATATCAGTCATATTTATAAAGTCTATGGTCTATATCAAATACCAAATATTACTCAACCTGTCCATTACTTCATACATGATTATTCTTTCACGCTAACAGGTAGTGTACAATAACAGTATTGTAGCACTGACTACCAATCGACTGCTACAGCGAAAACACAATTATCACTCAAGTAGCATTCACAGTAGCTGCATTGTGTAATAAATGCTCAACTGTCGGCTGAAACTGGTATACACTGATATTTTAACACTTACCAGATGAATGGATGAGTGCACAGCTTTGTGGATCCATGGCCAAGTTCCCCAAAGATCGGGCTGCTCGGTTCTGGATGGTCTCCTGGGCCACATTTCTCTTCAGGATCCCCACTGACAGAATCAAGAAATATTTATTCAATTTTCAGAAAAATACCCCCAAAAAAGCCCGACCAATTTATTTGTTGGCCGATATAAAAAGGGTGATGAAGAAAAGATATGCATTTATGTTTACATTTCACCATAACAATGTTGTTTATTTCAGGTTCTGGATATTTGACTGTATTTAGTTTTCTTTTAATCATAGTTCTATATAATCAAGTTTACAGTTAAAACGTAAAATATTAAGCCTCAATTACATTTCTTTGTCATAAAGGTTCGATCAATATATTTTAGGAATAGGACTCAAGAGACAGGAGGATGTGTAAAAGCACTCACCCACGGTATTTATCCCATCAAGTTTACGCACCTAAAATTGAAAAGAAAATTGGTTCGGATTAATAGGATTTTATTTGAATTACTGCTTTGGTCAAAACAGCTTTGAAGAGTAATTATTTGTTAAGCTCCACCTCTATACGCGTCTTCAGATCGGTGCAGCAGTTTGCCAGGATGCTCAGGGCCAGGTCCAGTGTTTTCCTGGAGCACTCTGGGTCTTTGAGTAGGTCCAACAGGGGGGGGAGACCCCCTTGAGTCCTGAATCTGGAGATGCCAGCGTCACCCTTGATGTGCTGCATGCGGATGGCGACCAGGGCTCTCCACTGAGACGTTCTGGACCTCTTGTCCGTCTCCCTGCCACCACCTGAGTCGGTCTTGCCACTGCCGGGATGGTCAGCCCCCGGTCGGGGTTTGAAGAGGTGAGCCAAGCACCAGGACAGAGAGGACTCTGGGGACGATGATGATGATGATGATGATGATGATGATGCATGACCTTCTCTGGAGGCTGCTCGAGACTGTTTCCCTTCACCTTGCACCGATGCTGCAGCCATGGTCCCTCTGAAAGTCAGGAAACAGCTTCACTTAGTTTCTTCTAAGGTTTAAAACACTGGGAGGTGTCAGTGAAGGCCTCCAGTCAAACATTTACAGATAACATGTTTACAGAATAACGTTCAGAAATACGTAGCAAATGACCCAACGGGTGAAATATGTTCGCATTACTGCGAGTTCATTCTTATTTGTAGAAAAAAAAAAGTTTAAGACAAAAAACACAATCAGCTGTGGTCAGAAAACTACAGATACCAGCATGAAGAAGTGAAGTTGTACCACCTGACGCCGCGGACGCTGTCGGGAGATGGAGTTCCAGCCGCTTCGGTCCACTCCCTACAAAACAGGCCTACATGGTGAGGAGGCCGAACGAGCGTTATTCTGCGTGCTGGACGTGTATTTTCTCAATGTACCACCATTTTGCACAACACCTGACGAACCAAAGCTCTACTGCGTCAATGTTTTGTCACCACTGGCCGAACAATCTTTGTGAAACAGAATGCAATCGCCCGCGTTAGCCGCTAACGCCATCTTTAGCCAAACAACTAAACAGGGGCGGTTGAGGGAGTGAGCAGGGAGCGAGGAGGTGGGGCGGAAAGCGAGGTCGTGGGACTTGTAGTTCGAAGCGTCGCCGCTCGTCAGGGACAAGCGACGCGTTTCCACTCATAAGAAAACTACATTCCCAGTGGCAGCGAGCATTGGTGGCTTACGTTGAATAACTCGGAGCGTTTAGGGATTGTAGTTGAATTGGTCGACGCGGATACAGAGACGACTGCGCGTTTCCATAAAAACAGACTACACGTACCATGATGCAAAGCGACGTTGTTATTCTCATCGTTTTACTCAATGCGAGGAATTGCAGCGGTGCCTCCGCGGGGTTGTTAAACTCCACGATAGAAAAAGAAACAACTTTAACTGTGATGGGTTTTGCTCTAACGGCATGGAGGTGATCGAGACCATCGTGATACCGAGCGCTGGGCAGGAGGAGAAGGAGGCGGTGGAGTCCAGCGTGGACGGAGATAAAACTAAAGCAGGTTCGTGTTCACAGCTTTGAAGTTAAACAGTGATCGCGTGAAGCGAGGAGGGCCCGATGAGTGCGCTGCCTGTGCTCAGTGTGGAGTCATCAACCACTGATTCACACCAAGCAAGTCACAGGAATCAGAGTTAGAGATCCTCTGGTGACCTACAGCTTCAAAAAGATGCTCCATTCAGATAGTCAGAGAAACGATCGAACTTTAAAGAGACACCTACATGTGTGTTTAACTGTAAACTGAATTTGAAACTGTTCCTTGAAAACACATAAATACTTGTTTTATCATCACATCACGACTTCGTGTTTCAAACTGTCTTGGACACTGCGATGCTGACGTGAGGTGAACATTTGGGACGTCTACGTTTAGATATATTTTTAAAGGTTTACACCACCAAAAGTGGATCAGCGATCGCTCATGTGTGGGAATCTGGAACGCTGCACTCATTTTCAAATCTATGCGGAAACTAAACCCCTGAACCAACACATTGTCTGTTTTCCAGAGATGTCCCCCATCCTCTCCTGTCCCTCCATGTCCTCAGGCATGGCTGCTTCAGTCTCAGACAAACACTGCTGAGACAGAAATTATTGTGTGAAGTAGAGGACTTCTAGCCTCCGGAGTTTCCTGGCAGCCCAGACCACTGATGCCTGTGCCTGTGTTTTCGGATTGCTCGAGACCACAGTGCTTCTCAGACATGGTTAAGGTTCAAATGGCTCAGGACAACTGTGGTCTTAGAAGACGTGAAGCCCTCTTCTTCACACCTTTCTGTTGCAAAAGTGTGGTCTGCCACTGGATTCGTCACTTAAAGCTAGACAACCTAGATAACTTAGGAAAGCTAATTGGTATGTTGTATGTGTGTGTTTTTGATATTTGTATGGGAGAGAGAAATGGGGTGTAGACTTATCGTTGCCGCCGCCTCCAAACACTACGTTCTAAAGTCATGTTTTGAATTTCCTGGGAGAGACCCTTCAGATAAAACTTACGAGTAAAGTTACACATAAAAAAGTGTGTAAATGTTTAGTACAAGGTCATAAATATATACCTATCAATGACATTATTCACCTTTTTGTTTTCCTGTGCAGAATTTATTTGGACAATGCAGGCCACTTGGCACCTCATCAACACCCGACTGGAAATGGATCAGGACTTTGACCAGCCAGTGTGTAAGAAAAAGAAACTCTGGGAGATGGTGGCGGAAAAGGTAAATGCCAAACTGAGGGAGTTGGAGGTCACGGACGTCACTGTGAAGGCGTACGAGTGTGATCTCAAATGGAGAAACATGCTGGCCACCTACAGGAAGAACGCAGAACGAGCCAAGAGGCTCGGGGAGGCCAGGGTCCACTGGGAGTTCTTCAAGGCCATGCATGAGGTCCTGGGCAAGAGGAGGGAGGAGGTTGAAGCCCAGCGCAGAGCAAATGTCAGCGGGTCCAAAGTAGGAAGGGTCATAGCCAGCAAGAAGTTTATCCCTATCCTCCCCACACCTGCTGCAACAGCAACAGCAACAGCAACAGCCACACCCTGCCCTGCCCGTCCTCCACAGGATGTCCTGCAGCTGTACATGGAGCTGCAGGAGAGGAAGATGAACATGTGGGCCCAGCAGAAAGCCTTGGAGGAGAGGAAGATAGAGGCCATCAACAACCTGGCCCAGGCCATCTCCAACCTGGCTCAGCAGAACAGCACACAGCTGTCGAAGGACGGACATTTGGCCTGAAGAAACGAAATGTGGATCCGAACTTCTTACCAAAAACTTTTGATACTGTTCAGAGAAAACTTTGTATAATATACGTTTTTTAGAAATTGAACATGTTTGCACATTTGTTCTGTTACAGTTCATACAGTAGTTCTGGCGAGTGTGAATTTTGTAAAGCTGAACATGTTTCAAAGAAAACCATTTGGGACGGGAGGTTGGCTTCAGAGGAGCGGATGTTACTGGAGGGAGTGTGGTGGTGAAGCGGGTGCAGCAGGAGGGGGCCTGGTTATAGAGAGATCTGTTAGTGAGGAGAAGAAATTTGAATAGGATCCGCTGTGGGACTGGGAGCCTGTGAAATCTATGATGGACAGGGGTGATCTGGTCACAGGAGCAGGGGAGGAACTGAATATCAGAACAAAGGCCCATGTTCATTACAGAAGTTTTTATCAGTCCTAAACTCTGCTTTGACAGAACAGATTACATTTTTATTTTCTCTTTGTAAAATGAGGTGAAACTCCTGTGAAGGTGAAAATCCATCCCTCTGTACCAGTTATCCTTTTAAGGGTTGGTGGTGGCTAGAGCTAATTCCAGCTGACATTGGACAAGAGGCAGGGTTCATCCTGGAAAGGTCACCGGCGTATCACAGGGCTAACAAACATACAAACAACAATTCATACTCACATTCACACAGTTTACTAGTCTCCAATCAACCCTTAATCTGCATGTCTTTGTCTGTGAGGGGAAGCCAGACACGGGGAGAACATGATCACACCACACAGAAAGACCATTGTCATGCCAAGATTCAAACCAAGAAGCCTCTGTTTCCTTGAAAAATGTATTTCTGTCTGTGTAGTCAGACCCAGACAAAGATTTTTGTTAAAATAAAACTTTATTTTACAGGAGAGTGAACACTCGTTTTCTTAAGCTGCTTTCACACATGCACTGAAGAACTCCGCAGTTTCTTGAATTTCTTTTTGAGTGAAATGTGTGAACTCAAATGTCCCAAAAAAAAGTGTTAAAGCGGTGACATATATACGTAGAAGACATATATTGTCGTGATAAGAGCTGACGATGGTGTCGAGGTGCTGTAAACAAAATCACGTGATCTACACAGCCGGGTTAATACGTCACTTCCTTTGCCCGGCTGCTCCACTTCTCGCCTGAGTATTGTTGATGGTTTGTGGCTGTTGTGAACGCGTCTGTGCAGAAAACCTCCCGCTGTGTTGAGCATGTGTGGAAAGGCAAACTCCGGATTTTACCCGGAGGACATGTCTGAAAATGGCTTTACAGATGTCATCAAGACTAAAGAGCTTTTCAACAACAAATCTGTAATGGCGTCACGTCTGCTTACGCCCTCATCATCCACGTCCCCCTCCCCCTCTTGGGTTATGGTTTCCTCTCTCTCCACTTCTCCTTGAACCACCCATCCCATGTCCAAAAACGCATTGTGCAACACACAGGCGGTCAGCACAACAGCTCTGGCTCGATTGTAGCTCCCAATATCCAAATACCTTAGCCTCTGAAATCTGGCTCTCAGGTTGGCAACGGCCTGATCCAGAATATGAAAGTGCTCCTCCAGTGTCTTGTTGTAGAGCTCCTCTCTCGGGCCTTGACTTGAGACATATGGAGTTAATATGTGAGCGGTGAGTGGGTAGCCAGCTCTGGCTACAAGGCAGGAGCCCGGAGGCATCAGTTCAGGATGCTGTTTAAGTTTGTCTCTGAGAGCACTGCCTCTGTCAACGTCTGATCCTTTACTGATTCTGCAATGGAGGAAGCGGCCTCTGCGGTCACATAAAAGCTCAAGGTTTAACCAGGAGTCTGGATGGGCCTCCTCCTTCATCCTCTTCACCTCAGGCACTGTGCTCTCCACGTCATGTTTCCCTATAGGCAGGCGGATAGGGATGCGAGTGTGTCCCAACACTCCCAGCACCTGAGGAACACTTTGCTCTCCGTCTTCTTGCCCCCTTCCCTTGACTGGAAATCAGGAAAAGGGCGTCCACCGCCTCTTCACCTGGAGAATAGAGAGAAGATACCGCAACCATTATCATTTTCTGTTTCTGCAATCATGTACAACATTGTACTGATCATCCCCCGCTGCTGTCATCAACCCACCAACTGGCCATCTGATTTGCATCTCCTCCAGCGTGTTGACGCGCTCACAGAAAGAAAAGAAGATCTTGTGGATGTTTCCTTTCTCCACGAGGAAGCGGCGGGACACTGAGCCGTAGCTCACACGCTCGGAGAGCAGGGTGAGGGACAGCAGGATGGTGTGGGACAGAGAGACACGAGCCCGACCCACCAAACGAGCCCGTGATTTGGATCTGTGGAGCAGGTCTGCTGATGTACTAATGAAAAAGAAAAATATCCTGTTACAGTAGCCAACATCAGCAGCTATACAGCCTATAATGTGCATTGTACACACTGTTATAATCTTGAATAACAAGATTCCTTTTATGTGTGTGGGGGGGGGGGGGGGGTCAGTGTATGTGCAAATAAGTGGAGCCAAGCTCTCTTTGACACATTGTTCTTTAAAGAGTCTCCGATATGATGGAGGACATCATGATCACCTTCACTGCTGCACTGTCCACAGACTCCAGTCGTCCCGGGGGCTCTGCGGGTGTCTCCTCCACCTGGGGACCGCAAGCTGTCGCCGCCGGGTGTAAGACCTGGGGCCCCACGTGTGGTTGAGTCTGCAGTAAGTGTACGTACACAGCCGGAGGAGGCTGAGCTCTGAGCTCGGACAACAGCTCAGCCTCCAGGATCTCCTCCACCGCCAGGTCCAGCCGCTGCTCCAGCTCGCCCGCAGAGAGAGGCTGCCACTCCCGCCCCACCATGTCCAGCACGGCTCTCCCCGCCGATAAGACACACTCACTGGCGTCCATTCGTGCCGGGTGATCCTTTGACCCACTTCCCCTGAGTCTGCGTAAAGCCACGGGGCATCGGCTTTGCCGTTTGTGGCACAAACACGAGGTGTGGACAGTTGTTGTTGTTAGCACGCCGCTAAGTTAGCTAACGAGCTAACGTATGCTGCGTTTGAGTGCCGTCTGAGTTCAAGGAAAGTTGATGCGCGGTGCGTTTAGGAACCGTGGGCATTTATAACTCATCGTTTGTAAAACGGAATCGTCAATAAAACTTGTGCTCTATAATTTTTGTAACTTTATATATATTATACACACTTATATTTAAGTGTTTTTAACAGCATCATTTCATTTAATGATCAATGACCAACAGAATATTGGTAATTTATCACACTTTTTGTATGATTTTAAATGTATAATCAGTTTGCTTTGGAGCCCTGTTTTTAGTTTGCCTTTTAGTCTTTTCTTTTAATCCTTTACAGTGTCTATAAGTTCCTTCAAAAGTCCCATACAAATAAAATGTATTTATTATTATAGGTAGACAAAAACATAAATCTGGTAACTGGGATATTGTACTAGGCTTTTGTTATTTTTTACCAAACTATTAATTAAGAAACAACCAAATGAGTCATTTTCAGTGGCATCTTTGTGCATAGTTAAATTGGTAGAAATCTATATGTTTGCACACTGCAAAGCATCCTAAGAGTGGCAATAGGTGTCTATTTATTTTAAACATATCAAACTACCTTAAACGTGTGCACTACATGTATTGCATATAGCAGTAACTTTATTTCAGCAGTTACACACAACATATATTTACCATGGACTTCACAATCAGAAACACCACAGTGCACAATGGTGAAAAACAGTTGTTTTAATGTTAAATCAGTTACAAGTGCAACTTTGATTATGTCCCACTGTTTAACAGCCTCAATTTGCAAATGCTTTTCTTTTTGATATTTCATTCAACATCCCAGAGTCAGTGTTTTTTTTTAGTTTTTTTTTTAAATTGTAGTTTTCTAGATGACTCACATGACCATTTTCTATACACTTGAATTTGATTTTTTTTTGTGCATAATAAGTTCATTTCGTTTTCTCACTTACTGTTGTGTAGTTTGGGATTAATGGTGTATGACACAACACAAGTTGCAGCATGAACTAAAAATAAAAGGGCAGTGATTCTGGTGAAAACAGAGGGTGACGTGTACAGCCCACTACTTACAGACACAGTTCCATAACTCATCACACAACTTTCTGTTGGACTGAAATAATTGATGTTTACTGTAATCAATTAGGCCCAATGATTGAAGTCAACAAAATCCAATCTCCTCGATTTCATGGGCTGCAATCTATCACTGGTAAGGAAAGTTGGTTAGATCCCACCTTTGTCAATTATGGAAATGAATCAATAATCAATATTTTTGCTGCTTTGTCAGTGGCACACTTCCTTTTAAACGCCAGGTTCGTACCAGCATTACATATGTCGTAGATACTAACGACTGAGCCCATTAAGTCTCTATGAGCAGTCGTAGGCATGAAAATTACAACTACTGATAGATAAAGTACGAAGAAATCTTCACCTTAATGCCAGATCCCCTGCTGACAAGTGAATCCAGTTCATTTCCGATTCATATTGTTCAAAAGGTCTTGAAATACAGATAGTAACTTAGAAATTCACAAACCCTACCTATTGTCTCAACACATATCCAGGCCAAAGACCAAAAACATGTCAAATTCTAGTAATAGTTTAATAAAGAAACACACAAACATAAAAGGCTAACAATGTCACACCTTATCAACTCCCACGTTTAAGCCAGCAAATAAAAAACACAAGTAAGGCAGCATTAGCCTTACCCCAAATAAAGACTAGAATTCATTAAATACGAGGTACGATTCTTAATGTTCAGCCTTGACCAATTCTGTGGATGACTGACAGTGTCATGACAAGTCCATCAGGTATCTCTGAAGGGCCTTGTGTGAAAGTATCAATTTAGCATGCTCTCCGATTTCAGGAAACAAATGAACCACTTTGAAGCACCCACCCCCACATTTACAACAAGGGGAATCAGTGTTTGTATTTGTTTGTGCCCAGCTGAACACAGGTGAGGTCAAATTCACCCCGCTGAGGCATTGCTTCCCCAAAATTCAGCCCCTTACTCCCCCTGTGCGTCCTCCCTCAGACCCCCTGTGTGTCCCTCTGCTTTACCGCCCCTCCCTTCACTGTACAGCCTGCTCGTTGGCTGTGCTGCCAGAGTCCTGGGGCTTCATGACGTCAGGGAGCTCAGGGGGAGTGGAGAAGGACTCGATCCGCAGCTGCTCAAATGAATCATCTGGGAGAACGACAGAGAGGGGTGACGTGACAGCAGTGAAGAGGGAGAGAAGAGACACCAGGTGGAAACCAAATCAGATCGCAGCAGATAATTGGAGCTCGCAACACCGTGGCATGAAATAAACAATGACTAATTGGTGCAAAGGATACAAAACTGACTGAAAATGGTCTAACATAGGGGTTGGTTAAAGGGTGAACTACTTACCACCCAGACGGAAAGCTAACCCCACTGTGGCTGGGGCCTGAGGTCGGGCCGTTTGATTTGTGAAGCCACAATTTCCAAGAGTTTGACCATCGTTAAGCAGCACGTCATCCTGGTGAAGAAAATAAACAAAGTAAAGTAGAGCCGGTTGTTAACTACATTTAACCTTCAGAAATGATGCTGGTAATTGCAACATCAAGATGTATATCATGATATAATCTAATTCAATTTCTGTAATATAAGAAAGGTTTTTAGCAATAAAATTATTAAACAGGCATGTTTGTCATGTATTTAATCATGACAACAGCATTGGAAAGGCCTCAGATACAACCAAAAATGCTGAGTCGGGCATTGGTGAGTATGTACATTCTGACCTGATACCACGCCTTTTAAGTATATTAGTTTTATCCACATAAAACTGCATTTTTCTGTTACTGGAAATTATTTATTCCTGCGCAACTCCAAAACAGCAGTTGCTATGTACCGCCACTGACGAGTACCGGATTTAGAGCAGCGTGTAGAAGAAGGGATTTTGGGGTATTGTAGCTAAAATGTCAACAATTTGGCAATAATGGAACGTCCAACTAGTAAAACAGCAACTACAAAACATCAGACTCAAGCTATTTAAAAGAAGTAATTGTTGTGTAGTCCAAAATTCATTTATTTGTTTTGTCGTTCAGTTATGTCTGTCAAACCATGTAATAAAATCAGTTCTATGGCATCCCTTCTCTGTATGTATTTGCTTTTCAAAGGGTGTAGCCTGAGCCTGGTCAGAAAACAATGATAACAATCATAATGTTTATACAGGTTTAGCAGCATACAGCTGTTAAAATACATTATTCAAGTACTGGTATGGGATGGGATGGCTGAAACACAAAGTACAGGTTTTAGTATCTAAAGTATATAATTTTCCATTAAATCACTACAACAAATCAGATGAATTCTTGAAACCTCAAATGATATATTTTCATATTACCTCTACATTTTCCTTGAACTAATATTGCTCTTAACTTACATGAACATGTGAAATCAATGGAGGCGTATGAACCAAAATAAACAAAGTTGTATGCTATAAACATACATTCATATAAATTTATGAATCACTGGAGATAATAATTTGTGTTGTTTGATAAACAATCCCTCTCAACTGAAAAGATGTTTCAGGTACATTTATTTCACCTTATAAAGCCTCTGATCTTCAGGTGGCCTCTTTAAAATGCCTTCCACAATGCGCTTCAGTTCGTAGACTGTGGTAGACTCTTTGGCATCTGTGAAGATGGTCGCCTTGTGACGTCGGATCATGAGAAACACATCCTGAGGTGAGATCAGGGGATAGATTAAAAGAGTGGAATTCAGAATCAGTATACACCCAAGCACATTCACATCAGAAAAACAAACTTTCTCAAATAGGATGATGACTGTGGAATAACTTATTTATGACCCGTTCAGACGTGGTATTAACATCCGCCCTGAGTGATCTGATCACAATTGATCTACTACTCAGCTGACTTCCTCTGACCCGCAACCATTTCACAATGAATCAAAACTACTTACGCTTCCCTCTGCCCATACGTTGTAATCATTCATACTTTTTTTAAAATGTTTAATATCTTACACATACACCGGCTCAGACCTGGTATTTATAGTCACTCTTAAGACCTGTGATCCGAATCCTCAGGACATCTATATGTCACTGAGTTTATAAATCAGATTTTTCCGAGGCTCGGGAAGACAACCACTATCTACTATTGATCCCAGCACGTCTGCCTTCATCAGATATAAGGTTTATTAACAAATAATAGTGAAAATCATGGGAGTGGTGTCAGACTTGATGTGTGGTGGTTCTGATCTCGATGAAAGCTGCTCAGCACACTCACCACTGAGCCAGCAAACCAGAGAGGGACCCCAAGAGCCCAGATTGTTAATACATTTGATGGAACCCAAGATAACGTTTGTAAACTAGTAAAACTAGATAGTTGATAACTTCGAGGTCCGTGTATCAGCCAGGTGACACAGAGCGACGCTGTGTGGCAGCAGATGGTGAATCTGACACTGACAGCAGCTTTAGTGACTTGGTAAAGATACAGTACAGCTCTGCTCCATAACGTTACTACAATCTCTACACCCCTGGCGTTTAAAGACCCACGGTGCTGCTGCAGCTGCTAGCTAACGTCATGGCGAGGTAGCCTAGCTGCAGCGATTAGCCTACTGCTAGCTACGGTCGCTTCCTCAATACACAGGACGTGAGAACTTTAGGCCCCGCAAGCTACGGAGTGTTAAAACCACCATCTCTAACGCCAAACACTACCTAATATTCTAAAGTAACGTTTGTTTCGTAGATAATAACGCTAGCCGAGCCACAGCAGCTAATGACAACTTTAGCTAGCTCCCTAGCGGCTAGTTGGCCATTTTTTAAAAAACAAAGTTTGTTGCTTGAGCTGTCACGTCTTCAAAATGACTTTATCTCGACCCTCTCCGCTAAATCTCCGAACGACCCGAGCATTGTCCTGTCACGTCCTGTTTGCGTGAACTGACGTGTTGACATTAGCCAGCCCAGGTCTGCTAGCCTCCGTTAGCAGAGGTTAGCTAAACAAAGGCAGCAGCTCTTGGACGGTGGCTTTTAGTGACAGGGATCGTTCGGCCACTGGCGGCACCGGTTTGAACCCACAGAGGAGGACACTGATGGCGGATTAAAGTCGGCCAGACGAGTCACCAGGCCGCTACATTATGAGATGTTTCTGTTTTCCTCACTCACCATTTCTTGCGGTTGGCTGCACACAGGGAAAAAAACGCCTCCACTGCAGCGACTACAGCTCACAGCGGCATCGGGCTTCAGACACAGACAGCTGCGGGTCCAGCACCAGCCAGTAGGGGGCGGGGGAGGGCCTTATCCGGGAGTCAATAATGCATGAGGTTTAAAAAAAAAAAAAAAAAAAAAAATTCCATCTTGTATTTATGGAGAAATACAATAACAGTTTTACTGTGTTTACTAGATCCAGGTCTCTCATGTGGTTGAAGCGCAATGTATTCACCCTATTAAGTTTCAGCTCAAAACACATTTAACCACAAACATTATTATTTATTTCAGAGGTGTCTAAACTTTTCAGGCCCTGACACCTTCTCTCCAAAGGATGGTTATTTGAACTAGTTCACACAATAGTTTGCACATGTTGCAATGTTTTCTGTGGTGTGGTTAAAAAAAGAGAAAAACCTGTAGCAGGCTTTAACCGATGCTGTCGCTATTCTGTGGTTATCACCCCTGGAGTCACAAGGAGACAAAGAAAATCATAAGGCTGATGATTATTCACATGGTTTTACTTTAAATGTAACTATCATTTTTTAGCTTTTGGAACAATTATGATTAAAATATCTTACAACAGTCCCCTTATGGAAATTGGGGATATTGATTACCTTTCTAGATGATCAGATTTGATGACTAACGAATTAAAGCATTTTTACTGAGGATGGCTTTAATAATTAAAAACCAAGGTACATATGAAACCTTCTCTGTATTGTAAGTACATCTAGTTGACTTTTATAAATTATAATGATGAGGTATTGACCCAGCACTCAAAATAACTCCACATAATTTAAGAAAGAAAGCAATCGTTGAAGTGCTTTGGTTTCTCATGAGCTTGATTCGAAATACTTCCCCCTCCCTGGGGAAACAAACAAGTGTTTTTGTGTGAGAGGACTTCTCTTCTCCTCTCAGCCTGACAGCAGCTGTCACCACAGAGAGTGGGACAGCTGAGCCCACATCAGCACGACAGACACACGCACGTATCAGGCGAGGTGTCACAGGACATTTGGGATCATAGTTTGATTTAATCTTGTGATGTTTGGGATTTTTTGATTTGATCGACAGGTCAAGCAGCAGATACAAACAAAGCAGACATTTGACACACATGTGACAGAAGTCGGGACTAATAGCTGATTCAGTTTCAGGGTCCCAATTTTTTTCTTTTGCGGGCTCTTACGGAGACGCTTAAACTAATCAGAGCAGAGGGGTCATCAATAAATATCGTCAGTGACACGTGACATCAAAATGTCTGCTGTGAAATAGGCCTTTAAACACACAATTCCAAGTAATTATTTTGTGAAAAATGTATGTTCTTAAATTAAAGTTGTTGATTTACCAAGTGACGTCCAGAAAAAGAACACATGCTCTTAAGCTCTCGTTGAGATACCGTAGTTTTACTGCAGTACTTCAATCTCATGGACACCACATGCAGGTGCAGATCATACCAACGTATTCTGACTTTATTTAAGGCAAAGAAAAGTCATGGTTCTGACAGAAGAATTGACCTTGAATTCAAATTGATTACACATGAATTTTATTGTCTCACTCCTCTTTTTTTTAGAGAGGAAAGTTTTTTGATATGTTTTTCTATTTTATAGACAAAAACTAATACCTGCACAGCAGCTTTATATTGGACATTTCAAATCTCTGGACTGACACTGCCTTGGAAGAACCATTCATGAAAAAAGGAGGCCAGCTCACAAGATACATCCTAATGTAAAACAAAATGCTGTAACTATCAGCCTCCGATGGCTTAAGCTCAGACTTACTGTCCATCACTTTTATCCACTTTTGGTCATAATAGAAATCCATGGACTCTTTGTCACCTGCTGCTCTCATTCTACTACATTTTGTACATTTACAGTTTATGGTCATACAATATGATCCATCCATCCATCATATGTACTGCTTATCTTATGAGCGATCATGGGGGAGCTGGAGCCAATCCCAGCTGACATTAGGCGAGAGCCGGGGTGCACCCTGGAAAGGTCACCAGCGAATCCCAGGGCCAACATACAGAGATAAACAACCATTCACTCTCACATTAACACCTAATGGTTCATTTTGAGTCTCCAATCAACCTAACCCCAATCTGTCTTTGAACTGTGGGAAAACATGGTAACTCTACAAAGAAAGGCCCCAGCCAAGCCCTGAACAAAAAACCCCACATCCAAATCTGAAAATGGCTTTCTTGTTAAGACTTAATGGACCAAAATAAAGGGAGTTTAAACCATTACATATTTTGGACCTTACAGGTTGAGAATATAGACATTTGCAGCTTCATATCCAGGATCTGTCCTTGTCAGCAATGTCCTTGTCCAGGTAAAAAAATTCTAATTCCTAAATTGGAGCCATGAAGTGAGGTACAGTAACGCTTCAGCGCTAAGATCCTCGACAAAGTCTGAATACTTCCATGACCCAAAAATATTCCTCCTCCATGTTTGTTATACGTCCGATTGGGTTTCCACTTTCATCGACCTGCAAAATAAGAATAGTTTTCTGTAATAGTTTCAAAACCTGTTTGTAAAATTTCTCAAACTTCCCAAAATACACTCTTTAAACTCATGACACATTCCCCAACTTCCTCCACCCAAGGGAAGTAAGTATTATATTGAAATATTGTTTGTTCTTGTCATCTATTCAACTCACCCATCTATCTCACCACGAAAGCACTCTCTCGGATCTTAGAATAAGAAAACTGTGAAACAACGAGGCAAGAAGATAAAATTCATTTAACAGTTTCCATAAGATGACTGTCTACTCAAAATGGAAAACATTAAAAACCTACACTTACATCCAGTCCTCTCGGGGATTGGACAGGCTCCAGTCCTCCACAGCAGAGCATGGAAAAAGGCCTCTGCTTGGTCAGTGGATGCTCTTTGAAACACAGACTGAAAACCTTCGCGGGCAGGTAGACGTCCCAGTCGGCTGCATGCTCTTCTATCAGATCAGCTGACCATCCTGTTGTTGAACAGCGATTCGAAAAATGACAGCGTTGACTTGAAAGCATAATGAGAGACACACTCACAGGAGATTTCTCAGAAACATCAAAAGCAATGGAAATAAAACTGAGCAGAATACACTTCACGGAGGAGCGACAGTATCAGTAATGTACTCTGAGCCCATTTCTTGGTCCTTCTTTGCTGTATTTTTCATTTTCCAGTGACTAACTGAATATTTCAAAAATTTTAAGGTGGGAGATGCATCAATGCAAGAGCAATTTAGTCACAGGATGAGAAATATTGCCCTGAATTTTAACATTTGTAACTGTGACATGTAATTTTCTTAAACGTACAATATGTAACTTTGGCCACTAGGGGTCTCTCTATGCAAACAATAATAAAATACATAATTTAGTGATTCATCAAATCATGTTCTCAGATTAGGTACTGTATTTAAGTTGTATTCACATTTTGCCGCAAACTGCAGTGAATAATCGTGTGATCAATACAAAGAGTGGAACAGCTGACTGGCTGATTGATGAGCACTGTGTTTGTCCTTCGACCAAAATGAAACATCCTGTTACCTCGAATAACTTGGGGATTTCTCTGGGTTTGAACATTGTTGAACATTGAACTCACACTGTACAGACTTACACTGTACATATTATTTATATTCTATTTTCATGTTTATATTGCATATTAACTTGTTGTGGGACTAATAAATGATTATTATATCTTATCTTGTTGAAAATAATGTAGTACAGAAGAATACGCAATATATAACATAGGTCTAGTTGTTTTTAGGCATTTTAATGAATCATTGCTATTTATAACATCTTTTAGTAAAATGAGATAGTAAAATAAATAATACAAATTGTACACTCGCCAGTTATTATATAGTCTTTTTCATGTGTGTTCATTGAAAATCAAGTGCAGTCACTTTAGTTTCAGTGAGGTTGTTCTTATTTATATTTTCAATGGAGTCTATCTAACTTGTTTATTGATAAATGCGCTAAAGAAATAACACACTTATTGTACGAAGGAAATTTCAAATGGTTATCAATTTTATGATATTACGCGGGGGTGTACTGAATTTTATAGTACATTATAAAAACAGACCTGTTAATCAGCTGCTGTGTGATCAAATCTGCGGTGCCTGTCTGCTGATGATAGACGACAAGAGCGACGCTGACGTTCAGCTGATCTTTCAATTCTCTGTTGATCTGGCACGAGGACACATTCACACACACATCTATGTCAGACACTGGCAGTTCAGGACACAATATTATCACAGGATTTTACTTAAGACCCCCCCACCTCTCCTCTGCAGTTCATTTTCTTCAGTTATGATTGGTCAGTGAGGCCAGTTGAGAAACATGCACGCAGCACACTCTCATGCCAATGTCGAAAAGATAGGCACACAGACAGGTACGGTAAGGAGAATGACAGGGTCGGCACTCCCGAGATTGTTGTTTTTACAACATCTGAGCGACAACTTGAGCCATATTGTGCGACAGCAGACTTGGTCTTGTGAGGATGATATACCACTAAAAGATGAAATTATGATTCCAAAACCTTCAATGACAGACTCTGGTTGACATGAGGCATCTGTGATTGTTAGATTTTCAGGCACTTCAATGATGAAAAATATATTTATATATGTTTGGTAGTCAAGATTTTGATAGTTTTCTACTTCTTCGGATATGTGTGGTTCAGTCAGTCATACACTCACTTTGTGGACTATGTCATGAGGCAGTCTGGAGAGGATTCTGAGTGGGTATCCGAAGTGGTTGATGACGTCCACGATGTGCTTTGCGACATGCGGGGGGAGGCACGACTGCATTGGCACAGCTTCCACCCACTTGGAGTAGTAATCCGTCACAGTCACGATGTATTTGTGTCCGTTCAGTGTTTGGGGCAGGGGTCCTCTGACATCAAGACCAAGCCACTGCCACGGCTCTTTCACCTGGAATCAAACAATATGAAGTCATATCATGTCAAGCCCTATGAGACAAATTAAGATTTGTGAATATGGGCTATAAAAACAACATTCTGTGATTGATTGATATCATCATACAATGAGATCCTCGGCTGATTATATTTAACAAAGCTGAGCTGGAACACTTTCATTCAGGCAATAGACATACAGTACCTCGATCACATTTTCAGGATCTTTACATTCTGCCTGGGAAAAAAAATACAGAAAACCATTTGATTAAAATACATTGCATGAAGTAGTAATTTCAAAGTTTAAAGTCAACTACTTACACTGAAATTATCATCTGGAGCCCATTGAATATCCTGTTGGTGATGAATGGACAATATAGATACAAATATAATATTTGAACATTAATTGCAATAGTGCATCTGACAACAGAAAGTTCATTGATTTGTCCAAAGTCAATTAGCAAATAATACACAATTACACTAATCAGTTGAATCATACTAAATGTAATATCTGCACTCATAGCTCTTACCCGTGGGACGCAGTAATCTCCATGGAAGAAATGGGGAAATGACTCAATCTTCATCAGCCCTTCATCCACTATAATCCTCCATTTGTCAGATTTGATTGAGTCTTTGTCTCTAACCATAGAAACCGAAGGTTCAACACATTAAAGAGGAAACAATTATTGCAGAACTCCCTGTAAAATGAATTAGTTATTTGATGATATCAAACATGGCAAAACATCCCGATTGACAGCCGAGATTAATTTAATTAATCAATAATTAATTATGCTTCATTTCTGGATAGTGAGAGCAAGTGGAGAGATGAGAGATTGTGTTCTCAGTAAACATATCATTACATTTTATAAAGTGTAAGGCAGAAGATTCACTGACTTTAATGATGGACTAAGTTCTATGTTGGACCAGGAACCGGCACCTTCTTTTATTGTACTGTAGTTCCAGCTCTAGTATGTTTATTTTCCATGTTGGTTTTTTTTTTAGCCTCAGTACATTTACCTTCCACAGTGTGTTTGCTTGTATCTTATCTGGCACCCTGAGGTCTCCAACTGCTATTTGCTCAAACAGGCCAAAACAAAAATGAGATTTTAAGCATCGACTTACTAGCTGCAGCATTGCTGTCACAGCAGCCAGTATTTCAACTTATCATGTTTCCTTGATTTCCGATGGTGTGTCATGGTCATATCATGACCATTCACAACAAATTGCCTAATAGAGAACCTTTAATTATTGCTTCTTCTAATCTGGTGTGTTATAAATATAAAATTTGACATAATGCACATAAAGAAATAAAACATAGGAGGACTAAAGCAAAGAGTCTCTGTTGTTAAATAACATACCCCACAGGCTCTTCCTCTGCTTGTCTGCTCTCTTTGTTCTCGACATTTCTCTTTGCTGTGGCAGGGGTGGTCGCTTGAGACTGACCAGGATCCGTTTGTGAGGCATGTGTCTGGGTTCAGAAAACAAGGAAAACAACACACTGAAGGTTCAGGAGTTGGTATTAATAAAGCTTATAAACCTGACTCTGTGGTGCTGAAGTGAAGAATGGCTCAAATAAAGACAGCACTTATCTTGCTGTCATTGAAACGAGATTTAAGTACGATCCATTTGAGAAAAATTAACCATAATGCTTAAAAACAACAAAAGAAATCTCAAATCTCACCTTGTTTCTCTTACTTCTGGGTTTGATGGAACCCTACACCAGGGAGAAAGTTGAATATTATTTGTACTTATTACAAACAGATGAAGATGTATTTGTGTTTAGAACTTTACAGTTAAACAAGAGATGACCTCGGAGCAGTTTTGTCCTGAAACAATTTTGCCCACACGAAAGATCAGCTGATTTATATTTCTAACTGGTTCCACTGACACTGAGTAAGTTAATACAAACCTTCCTTGTCTGTGTCTTGTCAGGGGATGAAAATATGGTGGGAACTGCATCTTCTTTGAGTTTCACACTTTTGCCTGTTCTGTCGATGTACTGCTCCTCAAAATGATTGATGCACAGCACAGAGAAGCGGGAGGGAGTCCAGTCCTTCCACTTCATGTTGACGAGCCATTTCTTCAGTTTCCGGGGATTGTAAATAGGAAACCTGTTGTAACACACAACTCATTGAAACACAACTACAGCCATGTCCTGAACCCAATTACCTGATGTTGGTTTGTTTCAAAGCAAGATTACACAAAAACAACTTAGCAGATTTCGCATGAAACTTGGTGGAAGGATGTGTTCTGGGCCAGGAAGGAAGCCATTAAATTTAGTTGCGGATCAGGGGTCAGATCTAGATTTGTTTTTTTTCTTTTCACTTTCTTTAACTTTGAGATTTTTCTCAAGGAACAATTCATGGATCTCAATGAAAAAACCTGACATATTTAGGTCATTAATATCGAGGAGCGTGTGAAATGTGGTGCAGCTTGGTTGAAGACATAGAGTGAGGCCTGGGGTGTTGGATGTAAAACAAATAGTCAGATTCAATGTTAACAGCTGTTAAAACACAGTTTGCAGTGTTGTTGATGTGTGGACCTGAGTGAGCTGGAATATAAATACATCTTGTTTGTAAAGTGACGAACGAGCTTTGTTAAGCTCTGCATCTATCTGCTTTGCGTCTGAAAGTCCAGTTCAAATATTACACTTCTTTTCTCAGTAAATAGAGATTGTACATTTCCCTCCATTATATTGCGATGGACGGATTTGAGGAGCCAACCGAGTAAAGTAAACACAACACAGCGCCTGCAGGTGTGTGGCTTGTCCTCCATTACCCAGAATGTACAAGTCAAATCAACTACAGAGTACATTAGAGCATTTTATAATACTTTTTAAAATTCGTAGTTACTGTAAATAAAACTTAATGACGAGCTGAATCACACTTCCAGCTAACGTTATTGCTGCTAGCTTAACATTCACCTCACTATGCTAACTTGCTACTTCCAGGTTTGTGGCTAAAAATGTTGACTAAATTGAAAACTTACTTAAAAAACTTTACATCGGATTCACTGGAGCTGTCGCAGCTGTAGGCACATTTATATCTCCCCATTTTAAACCAGTTCTCCAGCGGACAGACTGATTTAGTTGCTAAGGTTTGAACGAGTGATGAAATTCACAAAAGGGTGTACACATCCGGCTAAAACCTTCAAAATAAAAGCCTCACGACAAATGTGAAATTTCGGTTTACGTTCGAAAACACGTATTGTATCTATGTAGATAAATATATTTAGCAGTATGTATAATTATATTTTTATTCCAGTATCAACCCTCGACATTCAACTTCACCCAAATATCTCGTATACTGTCTAAGCCAAACCCTTTTCCGCTCTTACCCTTCAGAATACTGCTAACTTTACAACCATTTTGCTTTTGTTCTTCTTCGTGTTGTGTTGCTTGGTTAAAGAAGGCTCAATATCGCCCCCTTTCCCTGGCGGATGCAATGGTTTTTGTTTTGTTTTGTTTTTGTTTTGACATTTAAATAAATCATTAAAATAATAACATTTACTCTCTCATTCTACAATTTTGTGATTTGAATTCATCAATAACAAAATCAAAATATCCATGTACAAAGTGTAGATTTCCATCTAAATGTATCATCCACACTGACAGATTGAATCAAACAGAATGCACTTAAAAATATAATCGTTTAATAAATGTGATATAAACAGTGAGAATCGGCTGCAGACGCCTCACAGCTCAGCTGCTCTTAGATTTCCACTCGACCCTCCACTCATCCCAGTCCAGCAGAGTTCGTTTCGTGTCCCATCCTGCAGCTTCTACACCTGGAAAATATTTGAGCAAAATCATGATTCATGATTCTAAATAAATATGCAAGATCCAGCAGATGGTGGGTGGTTTAAAACTGTTTTGTGTAGACTCACCTTTGAGAAACGGATTAAAAATAGTGTCCATCAGCTTGTGACTCTCATGCACCATGTCCCAGTGACCTTTAAAAAACAATTAACACAATTTTGCAGTGTTTTAACATTTGTAACCTTGAAGCATCTCTATATTGTAAATTAATTACAGAATTAGTCGTAAAGACTGACTTTGCTGTTGTTGTGTAGCAGGTTCTGTGGAAGCTAGAGGGCTCAACTTGCTACTGATCCACACAGCCTGACACACGGCTCTGATTTCATCATGCACCGATGCTTCTGGTCCCAAACAAACACACACACACCCTGCGGAAGGACAACAGGCGACTTCAAAACATTCAAAGTATTTAACATGACTCTTGAACACACTGTTTCTCTGTGAGGGAAGAAGTCATCTCAGGCTGACGTACCGTTTCTCACTCCTAAGAGGTAAGGCATGTTCTTTTGCGTCAAAGCCATCTGAAGATCCTCTGGGCTAAAAATGAAGAAGATAAAATGAATCTGTACTCAACTTTTACTGTGTGTGCTTTTTTCGTCATATTAGAACTGGTAGATGAAATTACCTTTGCCCAATCTCCTGTAGCCTCACTCCAAGTCTAATTGGCACTGTTTTCCTGAAATCTGGGGGGGGGGAACACATTTTATAATTTTCAATGTGCATAATATACATATTACAACTACATTATGAAATGTGACTTAATTTCTGTTACCAAAGAAAACTGGCTCTCTCTGATTGGCCTCTAGTGGACTCAGGACTCTTCTGTCTTTCAGGTACTGCTGCAACACGATTGAAAGCCGTGCCTCATTGAAGGTTTCCATGACAACCGAACGCACAGCCTTGTAATTGGCAAAAAGGTGGAGGATGGTGAAGAGGAAGAAGAGGCTGAGAGTCAGTCTGAGGGGGCAGAAGGAGGGAATGAGAACGGAGGCAGACGACATAAAAGACGCAACAGACTCCAAATATAATTAAATTGCCTTTGTGATTTCAAGTTCAAATGAAGTCGCACATACATTGGATTATTAGTGACGAGGGGAATGAGCATCAAGCTGATCAGCAGTCCTGCCAAGTTCACTAACGTCTCCTGTGGAAAATAAAAAACATGTTCTGACGTTTTGAATTATTTTCAGTAAAACCTCAGTAAAACCTGCAGTTTGGAAACAGCTGCACTTCAGGCTTTTTAAAACACCATTTTTACATGAACATAAATCAATGAATTTTTGGTTTTCTGGTGCAGGGTTTTCAAACAGAACAGAGCCATCGTAAATGTTATTCATAACACCAGTGTTTCTTCTTCTATGGCATGTCTGCTGTGATAGAGGCCTATTGCACTCCATTATGTATAATGAAATATGACATAGAACACACAGTATAAATGGTATCTGGTAATTTAGTGCTGTTTTTCCTGATATAATCTAAATTTAGAGTAGAACACGGAACAGGATTTAGGCCATTGTACTGTCACTGTTCACTGTGGAATGGCTCCATGACAAGTAGACCTAGAGGACAAAAACTTCTGAAAAAAAAGTACCTGACTACCATCTTTGGCAGAGATGTCGGCCATGTTGTCTCTGCGAGCCTGATGAACCGTCAGAGCAGCTCTGGTCGCTCCACCTGCAACTCCAACAACGGACTGGAGAAGACAAACACATATAAGCTCAGTTGTTGTCATTGCTAATACTTTAGGGGACTTAACATCTTGACAATCTTTGACATAAATTGTGTAGATGTAAAATTTGCCTTCTGACCATTCAGATTTAACATTCCTGTTAACTTCGTCGGCTTCAGAAATAGTAATTTTGAGTTTTTAATCACGGATGATCAAATTAATTTAATCTTGCCTTGAATATCCCAGCGATGCACACAATCGAGGTGAAACAAACAGGAAAGTATGGAGCCAATATCTCCATGAACATGGCACTGTCGTTGAGCACATCGGCAAAAAGCCTGGAAAGACGATGACAGCAGAGGACTGGTGACATCAAGTGGGTTTTAAGATAATGTTCAGACCCAATAAGTCTTCGAGATAAAGTGTGTATACACAGTCCATACAGTACCTCCATTTTTTGGCCTCAGAGTCCAGTTTACTCCTGTAACAGAAACAAAGATGTTCCACCAGGAAACGATGAGACACTTGTCAAGCCTTTACTTGAATAGAGCAAAAATATGATCGTACCCTTTCTGCCAGGCGAAGAGGATTCTTCCCAGCATGCCCGTCCCATCTGCAGGGGAGGACATAATTTCACAAGATGCACTGAAGATCCAAGAAGTCTGTCATTTTATTGGTTGATTACCTACGACCAAGAGGTTATGTTTTCACGTATGTCCATTGGTTTCTTATGTTTGTCAGAAGGATTACAGATTCCCATCACATTTGGTGGTAGGAGGGAACACGAGTCAAGAAATAACTTATTCAATTTCAAGTTTTTTTAAATGTTCACTTCTTTCCCAGGAAATGATTCATGGACCTTAATTGATATAAATCCAACATATCTTGAGGACTGATATCTACGAGTTTGTGCAACTTGGTGTGGCTCCAAGTAAAAATCTGGATCTAGCAGATTTAAATGTGGTTTCATATGGGGGTCGGCTATTTTTTGTCACTGTCCGGTAACACGTTTTAGCGTGGATGTGGACATGGGGCAGATCCAGGATTATTTTTTTCATTTCTTTGATGTTGCGAGACAGGGGCCATCGTGGTGGCGTGCGTTCTGCTGAGTGCCATTCTAGTGGTTTTTTGTTGTTGTTTTTTTAAAAAGGGATCACCTCTCAATAACCAGGTGACGGTGGCTGCAGCCACTGTGGCCTCCTGGTTTCCAACACCGACCCCTCGGAGAGACGCCTGAGTGGCCAGGGTCCCAGACAGAGAGCTGGAGAAAGCCTGAGGGGGGAGAGGAGAGAGTGGGTGGAGAGTTTCAGTCTGGTGGGGGGGGGGGGGTGAAGATGATGAAGATGATGATCTCAGTGGTTCTTCTGATGTACCTGCACTGTATCCCAGAACTGGTACTGCAGGTAGTCATCACTGACACTCTCTGGGTAGCCTTGAGGCAGAAACACACTCTGAAATCCAAGGATGTAAACGTGAGCGACGGGCTGAACAGTCAGTATTGCTACGTGGACATGCAGTGAATCTGTCTTACTTTAAACACTCCAACAATAGAGTTTCTTCTTGATGCACCTTCACGTCCTTCTCTCCTCCTCTCTACCACTCCATCTTTCACTAAGTACCTCCAGGAGCCTGCGCTGCCATATCTCTCTGTGGCCAGAGGCAGCTCGTTGTCCTTCTCCATTCAGGCTGCGGGGAGCGGAGCAAACACTGGGAAACGTTAAGCTATCGTTTATTTGACTGCGCACACGTTGTTATCGCAGCCAGTCGACGTGTCCCGTTTCCTCTGCGCTGCTTCCGTGTTTTCTTCCGCCTTCACAGTTTGGGGATCGCTCATTGGTGGAGAGAGTTAGATGCGGCGCGCCAACATACACGTGACCGGAGAGTCGAACATTACAAACAACATTCAACACAGATTAATGATTCAATTCGTTATTATTTCTAACAACGAAATGTGCAGCTGCATCTCCACTCCGGTCAAACAGAGATATCAAATAATAATTATAAAATCATAATCCAAATTTTACATAAAATGTCAAAACAGACAATAAAGATATGTGATGAAAAATTATCGAACTAAACATAAAAGGAAGAGAGATGAAGAAACATGGGGTCATAATATATATTATACATAATGTATAATATGTAATATTAAAAGATAAAATATAAGGAAAAAGGACACAAATTTAAATATCCTGGCACTCTTACAATTGTTAATTAAGTATTTACACGTATGTTAATTTCTTCTGGCTCAATTATTATGAAAAACTATGAAGGCTGATGTTTCTGTTTCTACAGTTTTGAGGGAGTGTCAACTCGTTAGTGATGGAAGACAAGGCAAAGGGGTGGCACGGTAGTACACCACCTCACAGCAAGAAGCTTCTATCCTGGTTTGTCCGGGGCCTTTCTGTGTGGGGTGCATGTTGTCCCCTTTTTTGCGGAGGTTATCTCCAGGTACTCTGGAGTCCAAAGACATGCAAGAAGTGAAAATGTATTTTAGCCACAGTATTTACATTTAGCTGCAGGTAACAAAAACTACATTGACCAAACTGAAATGGTCTTTTTGGTTCCTGGGTGTCAATAGGAGCTGATGAAACACCACAGAAGAACCCTCCCATGCTCTTGTTGTTCTCCATGAGGGAAGATGTGCATGAGGTGGTACAGGGAACACTGGGTGACGTCAGCCCTGAAAAGAAATGCAGTCAGGTATTCATCAATCACAGAGCCACAGGTGTCTAGATTACACTCTGTCTCTTATCTCTGGCTATCAAAACCAAGGGAAGGCAGGTGACTATAAAAGCTTCAGCACAAGAAGAGGTCTCGTCCGACCCCTTGGATTAGATACAAGAGTTTGAAAGATGGAGGGATTCTTTCTGTTGTAATGAGCATAAAAAGAGAGTGAACAGTGTCTTGTTCACGACTCCAACATGGACTTCGCACAGTGGAGTCTGTGGCGGTTTCACCCCAAGGCAAGACAAGTGGAGACACGCCTCCCCCCGGTCCTGAGGAATGTGGTTAGAAAAAAGACACAAGGTTACAAAGTTGTAACAGCGAACGAAAGAGAGAGAGAGGAAGTTCAAACTCAAGGAACAGAAGATACAATATATGTGTGTGAACAAAGGGTTTGACTAATCTGTGTGGGAGGGTAAGATACGGAGGAGAAAAAAAGAAAAAGAAAACTTCACAGTAAAATAGGCGTGGAGGTTTCCCGCAGTTTCACGCCCCAGCTCTCAATCCTGTCATTCAACAACTTACATGGCAAAGGGACCGGTCGGCTTTTCACTCCTACTACAGTGACAGGAGAATGTTTGGATTAGCACATGTGGAATTCTTAACTGAAACCTTTTAAAGAAGGAAAGAAAAGAAAACCCTCATGTGGCAGGTGTGACCTTAAACCAGGGACAAGAGAACCAGACACCTGTCAACTATCTTATTTACTCATCCTGAGTAAAACACTGGATAAACTAAGGAGACGCTTGTGGACTGAGACTGAGGAGCGGATTCAGAGCGGTGCCTTTTAAACTGCATCAGGTTTGTATTTAAATACAAATACAATGTAATTCAAATTTGGGCTATGAATGCTGTTTAACAGCGTTTAAACAACTGGTCAGGTTGTTATTGTTAAATCGTTTTTTGTCTCAGAGAACCAGCTTTTGAGTCGTGTACGTTTAAAGAACAGAAACTACATCTGAAGACACACAAACAGAAGTTTCTCAACACAGATGATTCACAGCCGTGTGTGACATGCTGCGGTTCACTCTGTGACAAACACAACAAGTATGCCAGTGTGGTCTGATCAAAACAGAGATCAGTTTAATTTGAATTTAATGTTTTCATTTCTCAATGACAGCTTTGCAATTAGACGGGAGGTTTCAGTGCGTTCAAAGTGCGAAGACACAAGGATTCGCTTTTTGTGGTTAACAGGGGATGCTTTAAACTGCGGATGTTCAGGGTACTTTCTGCTTCATGTCGGTAACACACACCCCTTCCACATTCTGATTAGTCCTAAAGGATGTGTTTAGACTTGTTTGAAACCGATTCTTTCGGTGAAGTGAAATCAAATGGCAACGTGAAACTCAAATCAAATGTCATCAGCTGAAAACAAAAGTAAAACACAGCACGAGTTGTTTGGGGAAACATTTTTCATCAGTCTGTTTTAAAAACAAACCCAAGCAGCAGCCAGAAAATGGTAATAAAAGTTTTCACATGAGCAAGATACGAGATCATTTTTAACCCCTTAAAAATTACCCATACTCCCTTTGTGCCTTGTTGGGGCTCAGATAGGTGATAACTCTGTGTGGGAGTTTTGTTACTTTATGTACAGTCAAAACTAAATGAAAATTAAACCAGTGTGGAGTCATACTAGTGTAATAAAGCAGTACTCTGTCACAGTGACATCATTGAGCAGGTCACTAATTTCAGAATGTAAGCAGCAATATAAATAGATCGAACACGATCCATGAGGCCGGTGAGTCATAATACACATGTGCATTGTTCTGAAAATACGTGGAATGCTAGATTAATTTTTACCTGTAATTAAATAAACACTTACCTACGCACGGCTTGTCCTCAGATAAACGGTGAAACTTATCTTAAGTTATTTGAGAAGTTAAAAACATGAAGCAGCGATGCAGACGAATCAAAACTGTTCTGTGCCTCTACAAAGTCATACAAGGAGATTTTAGGAATTGTGGTATCACTCAGGTGAAACTCTATAAACATGCGGTTATGTTTTTCAGAGATGAACAAATCACCTCAGACGTCTGTGAACATGGATGAGGACCCACTGAACACCACGCCAGGTTCGGCTGATGGTTTCTTAGAGATGAGCCGCAGCGAAGGAGGCGCCACGTCCTGCTGGGAGGACAGGTACCACAGGAAACTGGCCATCTGCAGCATCATCTGTGGGATCTCCTGCATCGGGATCAAAGCTTTGATACTTTCAGTCAAGGTGCTTTGTTGTCTCACTCTTCTTTCCCTCTCTCCCTCTGTCAGTCAAAGTGTCTAAAGCCTAGAGCTGCACATTCCTCATGTTGTGAAAAGGACAGTTAGAAATGTCATGTCAGTTAATGTCATGCGGCCAGGCTCGCTCTCACTACCTCTGCAGAAACAGCTCATGCTTTCTCTGTTGGTGAATTCAATGTTCTCTGGATGTAGTTTACGTCTTTTATGCCCTCATGTGGACTTGAAGGGTTTTTAGTTCCTCCTGCACACAGTGTCTGCAGAGGTCAAACTCACTTCCTCCGTTCAGCTGAATAAGGCTCCAGCATCCAGAGTTAGACGAGTTCAATGAAAAGCACCAGGGGGCGGCCCTGTGCATGCTGTACATGCCCCAATCAGACAATGCTAATTTATACTGTATATATTATGATGATGTCATTTAGTCCAGGGGTCCTCAACCTCTTGTAACTTAACACACACTTCTGACACTGTGAGGATTACTTTTCAAATAAATTAAGATAAAGGAAATCAACCAGGTTGTAAACATTTGTTATGCCAAAGTAAATACTTTGCTTACTCTTAGTAAGACGCTTCTGGGATATAAACTGATGAAGGGAGCGTCTGAGAGGCAGAGCAGCACTTAAGGTTTCCTTCTTGGCTAAATTAAAAACGTGAAGTGATTGGTCGATATAAATAATCTGTAGGTCGTGTCTATAATGTTATCAATGTATTTCTATGCTATATGACATACTTTCCATATTTTATCATGGTGTTACGATATGATACATATTTCTATATATTTGAGGTCGATAGTATATTGTATGTCTAGTCTTATATAATGCAGAGATACCTTGAAAGTGCATATTTGAACTAGTGTGCATGACTTTATTTTACTTCTTGATGACATCACTTGTACGAAATCATGATAGGGAATCGTTGTCTGACCAATATCTGCTCTGTATTGATTTTTGACACATGAATATGGTTATGCATTTGTCCCTGCATATCCTTAACATATAAAACTGCTGGTATCAAATAAGGAATTCATAATTCAATGTTTTTCAGACTAAATTAAAGATGTAAGCCACATGTTTGTTAGAGGAACAATTATCAGAGTTTTCCTTATGTTGGGTTGTGATGAGATCAGAAGAGAAAATAAATCATATTTAAAGAGGGGAACACATATTTTCAACATATACAGCAGTGGGGGTCTGTGGGAGTATAAGTATAAACTAATGTCAACAGAACAGATCATATTATGTTCACAAAACTACAGAACTTGACTTGGAATAATTTTTTTTATTCCACTTACTGTCTTTACTTCTACAGGCTGAGAAAACAGAGGATCCAGAGAGAGCCGCAAAGTATTCACGACAGGCGAGAAAATACGGCATCATGTCCATCGTAGTGTTGGTTTGCTGTTTGGCCTTAATCCCCATGCTGATGGCGCTGGTTTCATATCTTTTCACTCTGAAAGACTGATTGACTTTGGATGGACGCTAAAGACGGCGTGGCTCACTCTGACCATGGAGGATTACAGAGACAGTGGACTGTACAGAGGTGCTCATGCTATATTACAAGGAGACGTAAAGAAACTGGTATTTACATGTAACACAAAAATAACCACTGCTGTAGCTTTTCTTGTTGTTGTCCCAGTTTGCGTCTCAATGCTTCCTCTTAAACATCCTCATATTTTACACAAGGAAACCACTCATGAAAATAGTGTTAAAAACTGTCTTTTCTTACACACTGTAATATTTATTTAATATATACGGACCACTCTAAATGACAATAGAAAAGTCAACATTGCTAATAGTTTGAGACATGAAACAACTTGATACATACAGTATATCAAACATTACAATTCCTCAGTAATGACCCAATCCTTAATATTTTAAATGCAATTAAACACTCACTACAAACGTGCGTATTGATGGAGGATTGGGTCTGTTCTAGAAGGCAGAGATCCTGGCAGTGCTTCGTCCGAACATCAGAGGACACCCTGCTCTTGTTGCACCAACATTATCTTGGCATTATTGCATTGTAAGCGTATTAACTTTATTAATATTGAATGTATCAATATGCTGTACCATATACAAACATGTAACAGACAATTTTATAATAAAAATGATTGCTTGAAACACCTTGACATGCCCTCCTAAAAAACAGCCACATTTACAAAAACATATGCCTACAAAACGTCAATTTAAACAAAATCTTACAGTTAAGGCAACTTCATTTTAATTTGGCAGAAGAAAATTTAACATATAGGCAATTTGTCAAGAAGTTACATTTGCAATACAAATATAGACACCAGAAAACAATCCAGAGAGAACCACAGGTAATAAAAAGACAATCAGCAGTGGAATCTGGACACTTCCACTCTGGACTATAAATCTTCTCTCGGGGCCTGATTTGTTTCCATGTTACATTTTATACAACAAAAATCTCTTCAGCCATAAATTTACAAACACAAATAATTGTATAATTAAACAGGGTCTGCCCTGAGCAGAATAAAATGATTTTAGCAATTTGTATTCAGACTGTACAGAAACGTAGTTGTAAAATTGGTTAAAAACAAATCTCTTGCTGGCATGTTTCAAAGTTATATTCAGTATTTCATTTAAAAAAATAGCTGCCTTTATAAATAACTTACAACTATGCTGCAACACCACTTCTTTAACACACTGCTTCCTTTGAACCAGACAGCGTTACAGAAATGTGATGAGGGACGGAGGTTGTGCAGATTTGCGACGCTCTGAGAGAAAGTCTGAGAAAAAATGCTGTGATACCGCACAAGTGCTTACATCGAGAATATCGCGGAGGTAAAGTGGCGGACAAGGAAAATGGACGGCAGGAGTTTGATTGCTATAATGATGATAAAAGCAACTTATTGTAAAATGCTTTAAACCAGTATATTGATAACTGTTTGGGATGAAATACATTTATGGTGCTATAATGGATTATTCTTCAAATTGCAGGCTACATCCTAAAGAATGAAAAATGCCATTCTACCACAACATTTAAACACCGATTGTGCTGAAAGACTCACATGGGAATCTCCATGTTGAAAATACATTAGAAAAGGTCTTGTGAACAGCATTGCTGTGACTTTTTAAAAGATGTATCGCCATTTAAAAAAGGTATTCAGTCAGCTGTCTCTCTCATCATCATGTATCAACCACAAATTCAGCTGATCCAGCTTGGCACAGAGTAGTGAGTCCACGTCCTGCACACTGAGGGGGGGTTCGTCTTTTGTGAAGCCCCCTCGTCTCGTCCTGGAAGATGAACTCGTGGCCTTTCCGACACCAACTAGCGGCCTCTTTGGTTTTCTGGCTTCGCCGACCTCCAGGAACTCTAAAAAGCGTTTGAAACGTCTCTGGCCAAACCAGGACTCAGAGCCATTCCGGCGATTGAGAGGTACCTCGAATATGGTCTCCAGACGGCTGAAAGACGTGGGACATGTTCCAGTCAGTGAGTCAGTCCAGTGGGTTAAGGGACACAAATGACGAATAATGATGAATGAATGACATTTAGTCAGTCTGAGGACAGTGAAACTGTAGCTGTGTCCCAAATAATACTGCAGAGAATCCTTAATTCCTGTTAGTCTATCACAAAAAACCTGTTACCTGTATAAAGATTAGAATAAACAGATCTGAACACGAGAGGTGCAGGGTTGTGACCCCAAAAAAAAAATCGGGGTACTTGGGTACTTGCCCCTCCCTCGATGCCATCACTGAGGTGCTGCTGTTTAGCACAGCTGCTCAGCAGGTCAGACTGGTTGTACACATGTCCCCCAGCTGTGAATGTGTGGAACTGCACAGACTTGCATTCTTCCCAGAATAAATCAATTTGAAATAACTGTATAGAATTAGACCATTTGTCTTTAATTCATCCATTCGTTTTAATTTGGGGCTAGTAGTATGGATAAAGGTCATTTATTGTTATTTGAAACTTGTATACAGTAAGGCTGCACCCAGACCCTTTGTGTACAATGTCATACATATGCATTTTCAATTTTCAATCATTTAAACACACTAAAAAGGTCTGACTCATTATTGTGAAGGCAAATAATGGTTGTCTTTTTAAGATTCAACTTTATGTGTAGAAAACACAGCAATGATAACGTTTTACTGTCCCACATTTTAAAAAGGGAAATGGTGGTGAAGCTGCATTTCAACTGCATATATTTTGATTAAGGACTTGACCTTTAAAAAAGCAGTATGTGTCATCTATGTGCATCATTCGACCTGCACTTGTCTAATGCTAAGCTTACCTTTCGGGGGGTTTGCTGAAATTCTTATTGGTGTAAATTTCTTCCAAGCTGAATTCTTTCTTTTTCAGCCTGTAGTAGAATGAAAATGGAAATCTATCAGTCTATTGATCAGAAAGTATTCAATGGAAAACAGACATGTATTGACACTGACATTCACTTTAAAGGGTAGGTCAGAGAGCGACCCATTAGAATGTGTCCTACTTTCATGTGTTAATATGCCAATGTGAAGCAGAGGAGAGACTCCTGTGTGACCATCTCAGGCTAAATTCATACAAATAACAAATGTTAACAACATTTGAATGCATCTTTAAAAACATATTAACCAGTGCACATTTTGAGTAGGACCTAGTGTTTGTTTATAAGTAAAACAAGCTAGGTAAACATTGCCTAAGATTTCCTGTGATGTTTATTACATGCGAGTTCTGATAATTTATCTTACTTCTCCAGAATTTGTCATGTTAGCTTGTTTACAGATTTATCTGTATCTGAACTTGCTCCTTGCACTTATGGGGCAGGGAGGTGTTAAACAGAAACTGACATCTACTTTATTTGTTGACTTGACAATGAGCATGTCGACCCTTTTGTAAACAGAAGTGGATCAATGAAGGAAACACAAACAGATTTAGAGCAACTGAAATGAGTATTAGCAGAGAGATCTTTACTGGAACAAAGGACAATAGACAGTAGGGGAAAGGTGGGAATACACAGATTAAAAAAAATGATGTAGGATGATGACGACTTTCCGATGTTTCACGCAGAAAAGGTTTCTGAGTGGAACTTGTAATTTTGTTATTTCTTTGTCACACATTGTCCTAAAGTTAAAGAATGAGGTCGGTGCACATACCTGATGGGTTTGGGGAGGCCCATGGGTGTCAGGTTGTTCTGAGGTTTGGGTAAAGTTTTCCGAATTCTGATGGATGAAACCTTCCCTCGTTCCTCGTGCTTTTGAACCACCTGTGATATACGATAAATTAATAGAGTTAAGAAGTATAGAATAAAATACAAAATATCCTTCACTGTGAAACAAGTTTGACATCTACAGTTAAACAGTGGGCAAGGCTTATGTGAAAAAAAATTAAATATACGATAGAAGCCTTCACAGAAGCCTCTTACTTACAAACTGTTGTTCACCAGCAACATAATTTGTTTTCTCTTAATGAACCACTGTCGTAAATCTGGACTCAGACTTCAATATCCGATGACAATTCAATAATATTAAGCTGTGATTCATTTCTCTTATCTCCAATCAATAACTAATCAAGATTACTGATATTTCATCCAACCTCATCTTATATCTATTTTTACAAAATGTTGTTTTGACTTAGTACAATTCAAGTTATACAATTTAGTTCATGATTTGACATAAATCTGGTTGGTTGATGTTAAAGAACAACCAGTGGGAAGAATATTTGTCTCAAACTACCAATCAACAACAGGGATTCAATACAAAATAACACACAGTTGTTGGCACATCAGTCATGTGAGAATTCCATACACTAATGTAAATAAGTACCTTGATCTCAGAATCAGACAAAGCCTTTTCCTCTCTTAACCCAACATCTTCATACTCGTGACTGGATGAACTTGTGTCTTCACCATCGTCCTCCTCCTCACTCTGTTGTCTCCTCTCAGTCTCACATTCGAGAGGATTTCCACTACAAATAAAACCAGAGACCATTTGAGTGCACCTGAATATAATTTGCAGGATCATAAAATATCTTGTTTTTAGAGATTTTAAAAAGTATGTTACCTGATACAAGAATCCAAGTTAGCAAGAGAGGAGTCGCTTCTTTGAAGGAATCCTGGAAGGTGCCTTGTGAAGGAGCTCACTGGTGTCAGCAAAGAGGAAAGGGGAGAGGAAATGTGACAGGAAGTGCTGGGGCTGGCAACAGCTCCTCTGCTGCAAACTTTCCTGGAAAGGAAAGCCAGTGGACTTGAGAGGAAACAAGACGCAAGAGCAGAGAGGGATGTGCTGGGAGAATGTGTGGCACTATAAAAGGGGTTGACGCCGTCACACGGGGCAGACTTTCTGGATGGGTACACTTCCTTTCGAAGACACAAGGGAGCGATCTCTCTCTCCACCTCTATGCTGCAGACTGTGTGACGGCGAGCCCGTCGAAGGAACTTGTTGGCGTGAGGGACGGGAGGGGTATGGGAAGACTGGTGCTGATTGGACGAGTGAGTCCTGCTTTGATGTTGAGAATGCACAGAAGTCGTCCAGGGCGTGTCAAAGGGGTGGAGGGAGAGGATCTCTGGGCACGAGTAGCTGCGCAACAGGCCCCTTGTGAAGTCGACTACTGACGAGCGAGTACCCCCTGTGACCAGATCTGTATCCTCCATCGTGATCGAGTTAGTCATCTCTTCACCTTTATGTGTCCTACTTCGCAAAACTCTGCACCTTCTCTTCTGGTTATCTGCTCTCCTTGGCTGAATGTTAACTCTTCTTGTACTTGACCTTAATCTTGAGACACTGCAGTGATTACTGGTTTCAGCGTCAGAGATCAAAACTGCCACATCAGCCACAGGAAAAGGACTCTTTGCACTGTTGTCTATTAAATGCTTAACTTCATTATTTAATTGTACAAAACACTCTAAATGAGACTGAGCTTGGGAGGAATCAGGTTTGGGATTACTTTCAAAAGGTGTCATTTCAAAATACACTGCGTCCATTGTGCTTTTACCTCTGCCGTCGTTAGACTGGCAGTCTTTGGTTATCAAATGAAGGTCATCAATACATTGCTTTGACTCCTGGGTCTCACCTGACTCAGAGGATTTAACAGCACCTCTAAAAGCCTTTTTGGGTCTTTTACTCTGACGGTTCGGTTCTGTTTTCAAGTTCTCCTCCCTCTTAGTGGGCAGAGAGGTTTTAGAATCTGTGGGTGTAAGTTCAAAGGGCAACTCTGATTGTATTGACAAGTTAGAGACCAAAGTGCTGTCTGATTCTGTTGTTGAACTCGCCTGGATTGGCGATTTACGTTTTAGTGGTTTCTTGGTTGTGTTCCTGCACTTACTCATACTTTGAAACTGCTTTTTATCAGGATGGATGAAAATGTCGGAAAGTGGCTCCGGCTGCACTTGTCTGGTCGAGGTGATTTCCAGATCCATACTGTCAATGGTCACGTCAGGTTTACCAAAACCTGACCTTGTTTTAAGTCTTTTGCATGAACTAGGCTTTGTCTTGCTGCTTCCGCCTTTTTGGTGATTCTCTGACACACCACTGCTTTTATCCAGTGAGCAAACCAACATAGCATCAGGGGAATTTTCAGTCTGTGTGTTAGACACAGCTTCATTTATCGCAGGAAGCATTTCTTCTCCAACCTTTCCTTTCCTATTTGCTCTTTTTGATGCAGCCTGTCTTTTTCTAAGTGGCTTCAGTGTTTCTTCCCCGTCTACAGTGGTATTCGTTAACACAACTTCCTTCCTTGGTGGTCTGAGCCTTCTTAATATTCCACTCTCTGCAGCCACCTTTAATGACTCTTGGTTTTTTATATCCTCTGAACATGTATAATCTCTCGGTTTTTTCCTCTTCACCGTTTCTTGAAAAAGTTTCAGTCCCCTCTTTGACCGCCCAACCCCTGCAGCTGAATCAGTGTCAGGGTTTATCAGATTTTCCAGCTGCCGAGTTTCTAACATGGATTTCAGTGTCCTTCCAGTAGCACTGTCATTTAAGTTATTCAAGAGGCTCTCCGAGCTGCAACTTTCAATGTTCATGATATTGTCATCAGGCTGAGGACAGTCTGTGTCAAGCTGACAGACGGAAGAAGATGACAACTGAGTAAAGTCGGCTTTGTTTGATTGGACCGAACTCCTTTGAGAAAAATGCTCATCACTGACCTCTAGGTTCTGTTCTTTGTTGACTTCCCATATAAAAGGCTTGGAGATCACTTTCTTCGATTCAGATCTATTTCCTGTGCGTTTTCTGGACAGTGGTTTTGGACGGACAGCCCTGCTTCTCTTGCTCCTCCACTACGCCAGATGTCTTCAAACTGGATTCATGCGAAGCACTTAAAGTGAGGGAGGCCTGCAACAGTGTGGATGACCTGACGACTGACCCAACAGATTCTGAAACTTGTTTAGAGACGCTGCAGGGTCCGGGAATGTCTTTCAAAGGCACAGAATCAGGCAAGTTTTTTTCTGTAAGAGTTATTGCACATTCCTCTGCCTCTTCGGAGTTGTTGATGTCAAACGCTAGTTTTTTTGAATATTTAGGGGGGCTGGTTGTCGCATTTTGTGCACATTCTTCATCACTAAGCCTCTGTTGATAAACTTCAGCCTCCTGATTCCAAGTCTCCCTTTGTCCTATTGGCTGAAACATGTTGCTCAGCTCAGCATTGGATGTTCCATCTGGTCCGTGGTCCATGGACAGTGGGGGACTATTAGCTCTGAAGAGTTTAACAGGACTCATGACGATCTCTGTGAAACTGGCCATCTTTGACTTGAGTGACTGAAACAACGGCCCGATGACCCATCCCTTTGGGGCAGAGGCATCTTCAACAGTGTGTTTAACAGCCAAGCCCCGGCATAAACTGATGTCAGATTTAGAGGCATCAATATTCTGTGTGGTGTTGTCAGCCGCCTGCTCGACAACGTTTTCTGCAGCAGAGACTTTTGGTTCATTCGAGGAGCTTTTCTGTTTCTTTTGTCTACAATGAAAAAGGAGAAGGGGAAGAATATTGTCATTATATATAGAAGCATATAGAAACAATTACATCTATCACAGATCTGATACGCACATTAATATATGTGCCGTGAAAGATAACTGATAATATACCAGTTTTAATTATTAAGGTGCTAATCTGACTGTTTGGAAAAGACTAGGAGCAAGCATGAAATACCTCCATCTATATTGTTGTAAGATGATATGTATTTTGTACAGTGACTTATTTGTTCTCCAGGTTTATTGAGAGAATTGGTGATATTAAACATGATCAAGATGTTTGTGGTCAGTGTTCAGTTGTCCTACTATTAAAGTGGACACTGATGAAGACAAAGTAACACCCTATGTTTTTGTTTACCCACGATCTGCAAGTAGTTGAATTCAATAGAGTTGACTTTATAGTTAAGGCTAAGATTAGTGAAAGTTACACATGTTGCAGTGGGTTTGAATTTAATTCAATTCAAATCACTATATTTATTCGTTAGCAACTTCATTTGTGTTTATGCATCAGTGCATATTAAACACATATCTCAACAACATACAACACACAGCAAACCACATACAACATCAACAGTAGTGAGTGCAGCTTATAATCATAATATCACAACTGTTAAATAAACAATAAATAGTGATGAAATTAATAGATCAACCATTGTTGAGTCTGATGAATGTTGGCACAAAACTAGTCTTACACTACGCGGAGTCTTCATCTGACATTTAATCTCCAAGTTTGAAGGACGACGTGAGTCAGTGACAGATCAGCACATTGAACATTTTCTTCTGCTCCCTGTGTCGATGTCTCAGATTGGAGTGCTGCTTGTGAACACTTCTGGGTGGAGGGCTATCAGTGCACGTATGAGGCATGACGTATTACGCACACGATGCAGATCTGAGTTGAATTGATCAGGTCCATTGTCAATGATGCCCAATCCAGCTATTTGAGTCAGTATCGGACCAATATCCAATAACTGTCTCAGATCAGTGCTTCCCTAATGAAAGCATTGATGTACTGAGCCAATACAAGAGTGGGAATCTGGCATCCTACCATTCACAAGTTCCCTATTCATGAAAACCTAAAAATATGAATATGTTTACTTTGTTTTGTCATAGAAGCCGTTCAACCATAGTTCCTCATTCACCATTATTATGAAATCAAATAAATAAATATCTAGACCTGTTAAATAAACATAATAGTGAGCAGTTTCTCCACATAAATAAAAGATTTGCCGTCACACACTTACGGGTTTTGCTGCTCTGCTGCGAGAGTAGAATCAAATCCATCCTGCAAAATAAACATTTCAGTTGTTGTTAAAGAAACAATCAGCTGTGTTTGGTAAAGACATCGATACCATTTGAGCTGCTGATCCAACCTACAACAAAACACTAAAATGCAGTTGTCTATGAACAAGCACTATATACTCATTTTCCAAACCTTGTTCATAAAAATTTAAGAAAGCAGCACACATTCATGATTACTGTGAATTTGTTCAAATGCCTCTGACTTTCAGTTTTTGCCTTCTAGCAAATTTCAGTTTTACTCCATCGATTTTTCAATATTTTCCAAGTTTTAGAGAAACCTCCGTTCAGATGAGTGGCACTCAGTTTGCTGCTCATTTCAGCCAATTTACTCAATTATCCATTTAGTCATTTGTGTAGGTTCTGGTACATAAAACTATTATAGCTATTGTTTTGTCCGACAAGGACAGAGGAGACAATGAAGATACTTTCTGTCATATCTACAGTCTGTGCGTTAGTGGGTCACATTAAGATACTCGATTGCTTGTCTGTGTCAGATGCAGCAGACCGTAAAGGAGGATTAAAATCACTCAATTAACCCTCACACCCTGCTCATTGTACTGGTCTCCAGTGTTGCCATACACAGGCCTATGGTAAAGCTGCTGCACAAACAGATTAGACACTGTCGGCTTTATAACACCAGAAAAAACTCCATCAATTGTATGCTAATAGACAGTAAGTGGGAGATTGAGAACCTAACAGGGATACAGCAAGGGTCGAGTGAGAGCAGGGCATGATACAACTGACCTTGTTTTCTGGGCTTTCCACTATCAGCTGTGTGGACGGGGACACTTGCACCTGCAAATCAGAGAGATGCACAGGCAAAGCATGAGCAGTGACTATTCATTACTCAAGAAAGTCTAAAAAAAAAAAAAATGTATTTGTTATAAGTTAAACCTTTACCATGCTTTCACTCTCCCTTTGTCTCTTGCTGGGGGACGGACTCTGTCTAGATGTTGGCGGAGTCGCTCCACCATCTGTGGTGCTCTGCTTTTTAGGTGTTTCAGCTCTGATCCCTTGAATACGACCACTCCTCCTGTGCCCAGATATTCCATAATTCGTGCAGCTGAAGGGATTTTTTAAAATCATTTAGCCAACATGGAGCATTTCTTGTTTCATATACAGTGAAGAGAAAAAAGGCAGTGCAGTAAGTGTCAGGGATGCATGATGCATCTGTAACAGAAAAAAACAATTTTTCAATATCAAAGCTACAGACAAAATATACTGAGGCAATATATCTCACATTCCAAGACCACCATTTTTCTGACATCTAAATCTGCACCATGCATAGCAGCATACTAGAAAGGAAAACAGCAGACAAAGAACACTTTTACGATGAAATATATTTCATAAAGCTACATCCAGACATACTTTCCGTTTGAAACCAGCATTTCCAAACTTAAACTGTAGTTGTCTACACCAGCGTTTATGCTCAGTTTTAACCTCATAATACTAACACGCCTGAAAACACATATCACATAATCACTCAAATACATTGGAACGCTGCTTGCCAGTGTAAACAGGAAGACATGCGCTGGGCATGGGAATTGTTGCAGATAGCTTGAATAATAGCTGTGTCTTATGCATGTAACTAGTTGTATCGTTGTAAAGCTGTTTGCAAAGACAACTGGGTCAGTAACGGTTGTAATTAATTATCCATGTTGCATAACAGTAGGTAGGTGAGGCTAATTTCAGTTGTTTTCTTCTGGAAGGAGTCATGTGATAGGAGCCTTATGATTCAGTAAAGGCTACATCTTGACCAAAAGGAACCAATCAGCAAGTGGTTGTAAGTGACTCATTTCCTCCAGACTAAAATGCAGCCCCTGAGTTTTCAAACTAAAATGGGTCCAGCAGTATTTCCAAACTTCTCTGTTTTAGCTACTCTAAAGCTCTGTAGTAGTGTGGACACCAGGCGTATCTGTAGCAAAGATGATGTGTTTTTTAATTGAAAACGTAGGAGTGTGCTGTGTAGCCAAATATTTGTACTGCAAACGTTCCATTATGTGTCCTACTCACAGGCGTTTTCAAGTCCTAACCACATACGTCCATAAATTAGTTAAGTGCCAAAAAGCAAGAAGGGGAAAAGAAATACACCGACAGCAAAAGAAAGCAGAAGGTGCCGGGACAACTATACCTGGGAGTGACGGAGGAAAGGGGGAGGAGAGGTGGTGGAGGTTCACTGTGGGGAGGTGCACTACAGAAAGGGTTTGGGGGAATGGCATCTTCATCCATTGGACAAACTATCTGAGGGAGCAAGTCAGAGGGATAAGTCAACATTCCTGTGCCCTCGCCCTTTCTCTGGTTTTCCCTGCAAATAATAACAATGGAAAAAAACAAGCAAACGTGCAGGATATCATATCAATATAAAAACACTTCAAAATAGGTCTTAAATATGAGGCTTCACTTACTTGTATGGCCTTTGGGGAGGATGTTTATTCTAGAATGAAGAATAAAATAGGATTTCTTTATAGTTTATTTTTCAACATTCACATGTAAAATCCCCGCAGGGCTACAACTAATGAATATTTTTCATTGATGTTAAAATCTTGATTCAAAATTGAGAGGCTGGAAATAAAAAACTGTAAAGCAGACACTTGATAACAGCAAAACAATTTACAAATGTGAGGAGGATTAGTTATGAGTTTACATCCTCACTGTGCTACACAATGCATAAGCAACAAATCAGTATATATATTGAATCTGTGTTCTATTGATACTGATGGAAATCATACTGTGATCGTTAACAATATCATTTTCAACCCTACATGTTACAAAAGGCTGGAAAAACAGAGAAGTAAGAATAAAATAAACATTTAGTGGACAACACAACTGATAAAGGCTATTTATGGGACCATTCTTGGGGAAGTTAAATAAAATTGATTTAGACACATGCACATTTCATTTAATGAGGATGAATGTGATTCATAAAGTTAATAAAAGGATTGTTATATGTCATTTTCGGGAATTGTTATGACACTGATTAAATCATATTTACGCGAATCCGAGATTTTCTTCTAATCACAATCTACGGTTTAGACTGAAATATGCAACTTATCGATATAAATCAATATCAGGACAACAATTAGCTCAGGAGGCAACAGCATGAGACGCATGTTTTGGATTTAAGCAACGACTCAGTCATTGTCTTCAGCCTCGGTTCACTTGAGAAAAGTTAACTCCATCTATTAGCTTTGCTCGCTAAACGGATGCGTTGTGTCACATTAGCCACACACATCTGGTTCAAGCTCATCTCAATCATGTCGGGGAATGTTTTCAAAAGATGTGGCGGTTTGACCCATGCGGAGCGGGTCTACTTGCTGGAATAGACACCGTTTCACATTCAAAGTTTTAGAAATGAGAGAGCACGTTAGCAATATGAAATGCAACTGTTAGCTGCACAGAGCATTCAAGAAAAGAAATAGCATGAGCCGTTTGTTTTGTTTAGCTAGCAGAGCTTCACTGTGACGCCCCGTCAACATCGCATGGTTTGGCTAACGTCGATATTCACCGTCCCTGTACGGACACTCTCAGAGCCAGGTAGTAGCCGTAGCCGGGAGCTGTCATTCCTCCCAGCGTTCAAACGCATTTCAGCAGAAAGCGAGTCTAATCTCAGCCCGTGTCTAAAACACGGGCATCTATTAAATGTGACTCACACTGAACAAACTCACCGGGGCCGCTGAGCTGGACCGCGGGGTCGATTCTCACCGTAAACAAGACATGTCGGTCGGCTCTGATGAGTCCGTTTTGCGAATCCAACGACCACTCACGTGCATCAGCCAATCACAACGCGAGGTCCGCTTTCCGCCGGCGGAAATGTGACAAATCAGAGACGACGCCGAGGCGTCGTAGGCGGAGGCCAGCCAATAGTAGCACGGAGACATAGAAGCTAGTAAGAAACGTTGTCTTCTATTATGTCCCCGGCTGACCCATTATTTTAAAAGACCTACTTTTGATCAAGTGAGTGAAATGAACGAGTCAGACTCCAGGCTGGACTCCTCAGGGGCCCCCAACACCCCAGGGTGATCACCAGACTCTTCATAATTTGATGAGTTTAACATTTGTACAATAAAATATCAACCATGATCCTCCATCTTGTGCCAAAATCAGTTACTGTTGCATGCTGTTTGTTTTTTTAAAAATAAAATTGCATCTGTTTTTATATGTATGTATCTCAAGTAACCTACAGCGAGGTAGAATTATTCAGTACTGTGAGGCTGCACCCATCATATATAATCATTATACATATGTCTCAATATTCTTTTCTCTAGTAAATAATGTTCAGTCTATACAATTTCAGACAGGAGTGGGAGAATAATTATGTGATCAGTTTTGATGTCTGATTATCAGTCAAAAACCAAAACTGTTGAGCTTACTGTCACAGAAAGTCCAGAAGCCACTAAATATTTACATTTAAGATATTTATGTGAGATGTTTTCTGGGAGGCATTTCACTTACAAATGACATAAGCAAACTACTCAATCATCACCGATTCATTTATTTTCAGTCAACTAATCAATTGGTGATTTTCTTTAGATCTGACAGTTGTTTTACTCTGAACTGTACTGTCAGTATTCAGCATCTTACTGAAATACTGATGTATCAGTGTCTACATGCAAAGAAGTTATAATCTAATAACTAAGTGGTATCTGAAGATGTGAGAATTTTACTCTGCTGAAACATTCATTCATTATTGAGGTATCACAAATAGAAAGTAGCTGAATTGGCAGGTTTATATACAGTAGTAGCATATTTTCCTTATACCAGGGGAAGCACCCAATCTTAAATACAAAATAATTATAACAAAATCGGTCAAATATCACTGAGAATGTGACGTCTTGGTGGAATGGACGTATAAACTCTTAGAATTAAAGGAAAGAAACTGAATGGCAGATAGCAACACCACATACATGAATCATTTATTTAAAAACGACATAAAGTGGCTCCAGTTAAAATGACACATCTGACACCACAGCCCTGGATGAAAGATCAAAGAAGGGGAATTCGGCAAAACATGAACGCCGAGTCAATGGTCACGGTTGTGCCCATTTGATGGTGAATCGTGAATCATGTATAGAGCTCAAAGTCCAGTCTCTTGGAGTTGTACCACTGAGATCCCCCCTGGTCGATCTTCCTACAGTAAACGCCGCTGCTGAAATAGCCTTCATCCACCCAACCCTACAAAACAGACAAGAAGAAGATTAAAACCCTCCTAGCCAGATTGAGGTTAAAGGTAGAGCCAGACTGCAACCCAATAATCTAGTAATCTCACATCATGGGATTCACTCATATGTTTGAAGGTACATTAGTTAGCAGGAGAAAAACAAACTAAACATATGTAAATACCTACGTAAATTGAAGCGCAAAAAGGTTTTTGCATGTTCTTAAGTATACTTTACCACAGATCTATATCCCTTAATTAAATCAAATATTTCACCATTTCCCTTTTTTTTCGATCTGAACTCTTTGAATTACAATCCACTGTTTTCTAACCTCCTTTTCTTCCTTTGTAGTATATGTTTGAGTGAGATAAAAGGCCAAGCCAAGTAGAATACTGCAAATGAATTCCAACAAACAGATTTCGTTTTGAGGAAACAATGTGCTCAAGTTCAACAAGTGCATGTCATACAGTCATGTATATGCAAACAATTTAGGTACACATATTGAATTTGCATATATTTTAACTGTGCTGTTGTTGAACAATATTGTCCCACAAGCAAATTCTTGGTTTGGTAATCATAACCATAATGCTAAGATTCGGACCAAATCAACTGGACAGAGACCAATACATTTGTACTTGATGAGTCCAATACCTTTGGCATCTTATTCCCTGGACTGCTACTAACAGCCATTTCCCTGACACTGATGGAAATCACTTTTAAGTTAAGTCATAAATTGTACCACTTGCTTAACCAACAATGGTCCAATGTGTTGTCTAAATATATACTAAAAGCATAATAAAAAATATATATCTATTACTATGACTCCAGAGAGTATCTTTGCTTTTTGATTGTGACAGTAAAATAATATAAATCACTTTTCTCACAAAGGAAAGATACACAGGAGTTTTTTTTCTTTCTTCGTATACTCCACAAACTCAAGAAAAAAATTGTAGTGTCAGTGTAAGAAAATACCTGCATCTGCTGACTGGTGAAGGGGCCATAGACTTCTGAATCATCCTTATTCTCCCATTTGTACTCCCACATCACTTCATCAGTCACTGGAGGAGGACAACATGTAATTAAACAAAACAAGCGTATTCACAGCAGCGAAGACAATCCTACTCAAGTAACACTGTGTTACCTGTTCTGTTTTCTTCCTCCTCTTTGTCCCCCGATTTGCTGTCAAGTGATTCGTCAAATTTATCTGCAAACATATCAAGTTCGTCTTCTTCTTCTTCTTCACCATCACCGCTGGATTTCTGCCCCACAGCTGGGTTCTTACCAACCATGCGTTTCATCAAATAGGCCAGTTTTTCATATGTTTGCTGATAGATTTCAAACATCCCAGATCCCACCAGTCTGTCGGCTAATGCTGTGAGCCTATCAAGCTTTTCTGCATCCCTTTTAGTGTCCTCTGTGGGTTCGCTCTCTTCTCTCAGCTTTCCCTTCTTCCGCCCTTTAAGGCCTCCTAACCGACGGAGCGCCGTGGCAACTGTCTCCCCGGGTTGCACCAGTTCGAGCACAGCTTCTGTGAGCTGCTGCTGAGTGTAGGATGCCAGGGGGTCCTCAGCTGGCTCCATCTCCTCCTCCTCCTCATCTTCCTCATTTTTTTTGTCAGCTTGCTGCTCCTCTCTCTTTTTCTCTTCCTCTGCCTCATCCTCGTCACCAACTCTGCGTTTGCGTTTGGCTGCAAGACCTTTCTTCTTTTGCTTGAAAGGTTGTTCTTTTATTCTCACCTGGAGAAGGTAACAGATATTATTGCACACTGCTTGGAAAGTTTTCAAACGTAATGATATCGTGCCCAAAATGTCATTACCCAGTCAATGTTGTCAAGCCAGTTGTCTCTTATCTGTTCTTCCTTTTTGACGAAATAGTTTCCCTCTGAGTCAAAGTGTCCTTCCTGCATCTCCTCATCCAGGTTGAAAGGTGTGATAGAAACACCCTCGTCAAAGTCAATGGTTGCTCCCTCTTGCCCTGAAAACAAAGATAATTAAGGTAAATGACACCAACTCTCCATACGTCGCTTTATAGTTAAAGCCGGAATAATTAACAGGACATACCATCCACATCATCGCTGGCCAGAATATCATATTTGCTGCTGTTTTTGACTTCGCCTTCATCCTCTTCATCGCTGTCAAGGGAATGTTTACCCTTGAATCTGGAGCCTGGTCCAGTGACGACCTCACAACTCTTTTTCAACAGGAAAAGAAAGAAAACAGTATTACATGCAACAATCTGATGATTTTTTTTAATCTTGACTGATTAAGAGATCACGTGGATCAATGCGACAATCACAAACCAACAGAATGATAGCCTTCTAGATAGCTGTGCCATTAGGCCAGATAATATCACGATGTCTCTATCACAGGGTCTTTTTCATGCGTGACATATTTGAAAAACACTTGTGGAGCAGATGTGGAGGTGGTATCGCGACAGGGGTGGACATCACTTGTGAGGCAGTGGTTTGGCTGTGCACACTCAGAGATTTCTCAAAGGAAAGTTATCTTTAAACTTAGTTTGGCACCAGTCAGCACTTACAACATACAACAGTTCTATTGAAACACTAAGGATATGGTGGGATGATTTAGATTCTTTGGATTAAAAACAGTAAAATTATAGAATATTGTGTTTTAAATTAGGTTAAACACGTAAATACATACATGGATACCCTCGACAGACCATTTCAAAAGGAATTAGTCAAAGTTAAAGTCATGGATTGCGATGGTGTGGCAAAATCTTTGTGATTTCTAGAAGGCATCCAGTTAGATAATGGATATGATGTGATGCGTTTACCTAATGACATAATCCTTCTTTAAATCATGATTTTACATACAGTCCGTTCTGGACTTACAGCTGACAAAAGTATGGGGCTATACAACGTTTCTTGTGTGTGAACTTCCCTACAGCATTTAACAGTCATATTAAATTGTTAGTTAACTAATCAGATATAAAGATCAAACTCAATAACGTAGCTTAACGTCCCTATAGACTAACAGAATTCGGTGAAACAATTTGCAGGATATAAATATGTTAATAAGCCCAGTTGATTCTGCTTGACATTTAAAAACACATTTAAACACAACAGCATCACAGTTGCGTCTCCTCGCTGATCAATAACCTGATCGGGACGCAGTTACCTTTTTGTTTGGGAGATCTTCCTCCAGCTCTAACTCTCCGTCCCCGTCCTCAAACCGAACTTTCCTCTTCGGCATGATGCTACAGGAGACAAGACAACGACTTCTTTACTCTAGTAGCGTACCGTAGCGTGAGCTGCAGCGTCAGTACGTAGACTGATCTGTAAAGTTCCCACACACGTTTCTTCTAACGTCGTGAATATGAGCGGTAAACAGTGACTTTGCTATGTTGCTAAAATGTTAGCATACAACAGCGCATGCAGAGCGATCGCAGCATTTACCACGGTGTAACACGTTTAAACATTTCGTGTCAAACTCTTAGACATAACAAGGGTAAATATAAAACAAACAACGTGAATGAAATGATATTAAGCAGGAAAATGTGCCAGAACCTGTTCAAAACAATTCAGGCCAGCCCTCGATTCAGTTTCTTCTTCGCTTGTGTTGTTCTTCTTCTTCGCTTCCGGTAAACGCCAGTAATGGTTGACAAACAGCGACATGGAGTTTTGCTGCCACCATCTGGTGAGGAGTTAAATGGAAGTTCATACAGGCTTCTACTGAAATGCTAAAACGGAGAATATAAAAAGACTGTAACCGATATTTTTGTCAAATAGGTAAAATGCCAAGCATCTATTAACACTGATACTGATATCAATTCCATATGAATCATTTTAATAATACATGCTTTATATATACATAAATAAGAAAAACGACCAGACAATGTTAATACAAGCAAAAATAAAACATACATTTACAAAACTGAGATTAAAACATAACAGCAGAAAAGTGCAGAGGAAAAGTACACAATTAAAACTGTTTAAGAATCAAAAATCTAAAAATGTCATTATTAAGGAAAACATTCATTTATAAAAGTACTTGTTGGAAGCAGCTGTAATTAGAAACACCAATCTATCGGTTCTATGAATGTTTAATTGTGAGTCTCATTTGTGTGTGATATGTCCTTGACTCTTTTTCTGTTTGGTTATAGTAAACTTGTTGTTTCATATCTTGAATTTTATACAAGATATTAATGTGTCATATCTGTTTTTTGATAAACCTCATATACAGAGTGCAGGAATTCAAAACCTTCTCCTGCCTGAATACATTAGTTTGATTTTAGCATCTGATTCATACTGTGGGGATGCGCTGTATGAGAAGGGCCCCACAGTCATGTAAGGAAAGGCCTTGTGAGTCTTAACACTTTGGACTCTTTTAGATTTCAAATTCCTTGAGGTCCACTAGGATGAAAAGGATAAAAAGCTGCCGAGAATAAACTCAACAAGTTAAGACACATTTTAAACAGGCCATTTTCAAAATGTCTATTTGATTTTATTTATTATTGACACCAACATTTTCTTGTTTAATATTGACACCAAATACTCATCATATTTAATACGCCTGATGAAACTATGTACATTTCACCTCTGAGCTCAAACACCACTCTGAGTCATGCCACATGCAGAAGTACTCAGGTGACACTGCGATCGTGGGTTGTATCAGGGACAGACAGGAAGGAGAGTACAGGATTCTGGAGGAGGTCGTACCATCTACAGCTGAACACCTCCAACACCAAAGGAATGGTTGTGGACTTCCGGAGGACCAGGCCACATCTGCAGTCAGTCTCCATCGAGGGGACTGATGTTGAATCGGTCAGGATCTACAAATACCTCGGACTGCAGCTGGATTACTGACTGGAACTGGTCAGCAAACACAGACACCCTCCACAGAAAGGGGCAGAGCCGGCTCTATTTCCTGAGGAGGCTGGGGTCCTAACACCTGCAGGAAATTGCAGCTGATGTTTTGCAGTCGGTTGTTGCGAGGGCCCTTTTTTATGCTGCTGGTGTGCTGGGGAGGCAGAATGAAGAAGAGGGATGCTACCAGGCTGGACAAACTAGTGAGGAGAGCTGGCTCTGTGGTGGACTCGGAGCTGGAATCCCCTCGTATAAGTGGCAGAGAGGAGCACATTCAGTGGCAGTGGCTGGTTACGTTTGTTACATCATCTTATACTTAAAATATCTGTATTAACTAAAATATCCATTTGCACACACAGTATTTCTGGTGGCTAGACCTGCATCTCACTGCAGATTAAGTGTGCTCATTTTTGTACATTTTATTATTCTAATGCTCTTGTGTTTGGCTGTTTTGTGTGCTACTGGATGCCTTAATTTCCCTCAGGATCAGTAAAGTATCTACCTATCGATCTGAAGAAGGGACTCGTGCTCACACAATCCGAGAATAAATATAAAACAGATCTGAAATCGAGAGTCACACAAATGCAGAAGCGAGAGAGCTGAGCATCGATGGATCCGACCTCAGACATGCAGCATCTCACTTCCAGGTTGCAGGTTGGGTTCAGCTGCGTGTGGCCCCTTCCGCTCAAGGTCGACTGCAGCACAGCGGAGAGAGCGTACAGTATAATGTGTCAGGATTTTGTTACCAGGAAGTGGGTCGAGTTATTTATATTTCAACAGTCGCCCTCTCGTACCCAAGGGAGAAGTGTTAGTAACCTGAGACTATATATTCAAGCATCGTCTGGATCAGGTCGTATCGAAGGGAGAGAAAACAATCAAGGACGAGAAGCGAAAATCTGCAAATGAAAGTAATGTAAAGAATGTGAGGAAGAATAACCATGTGAAGGATTCAACATACAAGAGGTAAGTCTACTATCTATCTATCTATCTATCTATCTATCTATCTATCTATCTATCTATCTATCTATCTATCTATCTATCTATCTATCTATCTATCTATCTATCTATCTATCTCAGCGTCCTTCTATCTCTTATTGATAACCATGAAAAATATTATGAATTCAACAGAGTCATTCAATGTTATTGTTGTTACTATTTGAAATTAGACTGATGATCACTTTATTTTTTATAAACTTGTGTGCACTGGTTCCCAACCTGCTTGTTGCATCTTGTTTTATAACAGTCAGTATTTTTCATACATTGTGACAGTGTGATTACTTTTCAAAATACAGCTACAAAGTACTTTACATGGTCAAAAAAGGATTAGAATTAAATGCGTAGGTAAAAAAAGATCCATAAGCTTCTCTTGAAAGATATGTATCAATCAATGAAATATCTCCAAGTAAACTTGGTGACTTTACAAACACTGCAAACTCTTGCTCAATGTGGAAATGTCCAAAGCAAAACAATTAATCATAGAAAGTTGGTGAAAATAAGATGGTATTTAGTTATTTTCCGGCAAACTGTAAATATCCTGTAAATGTGAACCCAGTGTCTCATCTTCAGGTGTTGAGATGAAGCTCCATGAGAAGATTTTGACCCATTATCTATCGTGCACGTCTCCAGTAGATAAAGAAGGATATCTCTACAAAAAGGTGTGAAAATAAAACACAGACCAATTGAAATGACTGATTCCCTCCACACGATAGAAAAAGTGTAATAATCCTATTTTACTTTGACACACGTCTTTACAGAAAGAGCGAAACGCCAGCTACCAGCGGCGGTGGTTCGTCCTGAAAGCAAACCTGCTCTTCTACCAGGAGCGTCCGGCTGACCGGCACCTGCTGGGGGTGGTCGTGCTGGAGGGGTGCGCGGTGAGACGCTCCGAGTGTGATGGACAGTTTGCCTTTTCCCTGGTGTTTGAAGGGCCCGGACTGAAAACGTACAGATTTGCAGCAGTGGATCGTCAGAGTCATGAGAGCTGGGTGAAAGCTCTGCTGTCGGCCAGTCACTGTTACCTGTCCCTGCTGGTGAGAGACCTGAGCAGACAGTATGAAGGTGAGATAGAAGAGTTGAGCCCTTTTCTGTTTACTGAGCCAAAGACCTATTTATACAGATGCTACTTTATGTCCGTTCTCATGAACTTGTTATCTCAAGAACAGCTTGAGGGAATTTCTTGAAATTTGGTATAAATTCATAGAGGAACTGATACGATTTCGTAGTCAAACGTGTGTGAGTACGATACCTGAAGAAAGACAATAGGGACTTTCACTACATCTGCCACAAACATTCACTTAGACTCAAGGATGGCATGATTAGAGTTTGGAGGTCCAAGGTCAAGGTCACAATGGCCTCACATAACATGTTCTTGAACATGACATCTCAAGTCTGGCTTCAGGAAATGTCTTAGGATTGTGGCCAGTTGTCTCATGGACTCAAAGATCAATTGATTCGATATCAGTGGTCAAAGGTCAACACGTCACAGTGACCTCAAATAGAAACAAATATGTCAACTGAAACTGCACTGGTTGTCAGAGGCATCATTGTTAATTCTAGTTTGTTCCTGATATCATCTCGTTGTCTGTAGTTGCTCATTCTGTATTAAACTGCTTTCTAAAATGATTTAAAAACCTATTTATAATCACTCCCTGTTTTCTATCTGCAGAGGCTAAACAGCAGCAAAGCTCTGGAGAACCCCATCTCCGCTCCTCCGCCCTCAAACAGTCCACGACCAGCTTCCTCTTCCCTGTGCGGGGGCTGACAGCAGCAGTGAGAGAGGGCAGAAGCCTCAGTGCCAGCAGTGTTTTACAAACACCTTCAGTACCCAATCCAAAAGTGTCAGCTAAAAAGTCCCCGAAACCTTGGTCCAGGAGAAATGCTCTCGTCACGCCGCTCAATGGGCCGGCGCCTTGCCATGGTGAATGGCCTTTGGTGGGTTTTGATCCACTTGAGGACTTCAGCAAACTTCACGACTATTATGGCCAAGAGGTGAGGAGAGCAAGAGAGGAATGGCTGAGGAGTCGACAGGCGGGAGAGGGTGGAGATCTCATCGACCTGGAGTGAAAAAGTTGAAGTGACAGTGAAGAAACTCTGAGAGGAACCTGAGATGTTTATCAAAGACGAACTGAAACCTCCAACTTCGAGTCGGAGTCCTCCACAGACACCTGCTCAGTCTCACGTTTCCCTTCTATGTCAGATTCGTTTGACAGAAAACTAAGGTTTCTAAATTGTCTGAGAAAAGCGGAAGCCTCAGTGTCCATGAGATTAACTCAAAACATTTGTATTATTATCTGTTCTCATCAAGTGTCAGCTTTTAACCACGACCAGGATCTGATAGTGAAACATTTACCCCTAATGACATTAGTTAATTAGTTAATAACAGTTGAATACTCACAAGTGATGCACTTCATTTCATCCATGTTTTATGGGACCGTTTTAATAAAGTGTGTTGTATAATTTCATTGCATGAAACAATACAATTTTTATTTAAATGTGTCAACTAACTGACGTGAGATGCTGAAAATACAAACACAAACTGAATGTGGTCTGAGTGATCAGATCTGGAATGTGTCCTCAATGCATCTTGGGTGCGTTCACACCTGTAAATTAAAGAGTCTGAGCCAGAGTCTGAACAGGGTCTAAGATACTGATACACAACTTTTATCTCTAACACCAAAAAGTATTTGTCTACTTCTGCTGTTTGAGTATTTATCTTGATTAAAGGCAGAATGAAGCCAAATACAAATACATAAATGTGCTCTGGAAGTTTTTTTTGATCTCATATTCAAACAACTGAAAATACAGTAACAGCTGGGATGTTACTTTCCGCCTTACTGAGCTTTTGCTAGTGTGACATGATAGAGTCAGTGGAGGAAGGCGACCAGCAGAGGGCGCTGCAGATACACTGTGCTGTCACTGCAGCAATTAATCCCTTGTGATTAATTTAGAAATTATAGAAGTTCGTTTTTAGGTATTCGTTTATAGGTAATTATAGGCAGTAATATTCAAGAGACAGAAAGAGTTGTTTTGGAAAATTGAGTGCCTTTAATTAAGTTATCCACTAATTTCCTGGGCTAATTACAGAATGTGTCATTTCTCTTAAATCCGGTGTGTTAATACAACAAAGCAACATTCTTAGTGACATGTACATAGTAGGGTGTGGTTTTAATGCATAGTTGTTTTTCACTAAGCTGTTTATTCAGCTGCCGTTCCTCTTTCAAGTTCAATCCCACCACATTGAAAAAACAGTCAGAGATGATAAGTGACTTGAAGATTTACTGTGGGGCCATTGTTGGGACACTTTCCTGGATGGACTCAAATAACAAAACATATAACGTTACAACAAGAACTCTGAGGTCCATAGGTCAAGCTGAGAGCTTCTCCACATTCCAGCCCTACAGACAGACATACCGATCATGTAAAAAATGATAGATGGCTGCAAAGGAGCATGGCAGGAGGTTTCACATTACAGCCAGGGCCCCTGCAATGTACACACATCTGTATGGGAACACTTCCCCTGCATAGCAGCCTGTTAAGACATCGTAAAGAGAGACCATTCTTATAAGTGTTTAACAAGATTGGTATGTCTGGAACTTAGACAAGCTCTCAGCTTCACCTATGAGGACCTCATACTTGGGACGTGGGACAGCACTGGAATCTTTAGTACATTAGGAAACCTTGAAGTAAGAAGTGACTCCTGACTGTGTTCAATAAGAAACAGTAGGAGATTCATGTGAAACTGTCCCCCAAGTCGAACTGTTCCCTCAAATTCAATCAGGCTGCATCTAATTACTCATATAGATTTTATTGGCTATTTTATTCTATTTTTCACACTTTCACATGTTCTCCTGTCCACCTCATGTTGATGATCTGCTTCTGTGACAAGTAAATTAAGTTTATCTTATCTTATCATCTTAATAAATGTAATATTAGGCAGCAATAATTTCTCTTATTCATTTTTCATTCAAGGCTGATTTCAAAAGCACAGGTCATTAACATTCCGTTACAACAAGCATTTGATCTGTAATTAATCAATTAATAGGTCAAGTTTTGTTTGTATAGCTCATATTCACAAATGACAGGGCTTAACAATCTGTACAAGACGGGACACTCTCAGACCTTAACCCTCGACCAGGGTAAGGATTAATGACAAAACAACTTTTAATTGGAGAAGAAAAAACATACTTAAAACTATAAATCTAAAAGGGAAATTGCAAGAAAAATGTAACTGCGTGTGTAGAAAATATCATTGTGGACATTGTTTTATGCTTAAACTGTTCCACAAAGAAAACTAAACAAAAAGTCATTATTATCAAGATGTTGAAAATAGAAAGTGTAACAGAGAGTAAAAGGGCCTCTGATTGCCAAGGAATATGTCAAACCAGAAAAACAGCTGAATCTGTGTTTAAAACAGCCATAAAATATGATGTGTATATGATTAATATTATCCTTGTATTCTAAATTAGTTAGGTGTTGAACTAATGTCAAACCCAGCACACACACATATGCCTTAACATTCTTCAGAATATCGTAAAATAAGTATTAAGGGTTTGTCTATTTAAAAAAAGCTTAATATGGTTTGTTAAAAGTCACGTTCAGTTGTTTAAACTCCACAAATGCTTTCACACATTCCATCTGAATTATACTTCCATATGAAAAGTTTTAAAGTGTGAAAGTAAGAGTGAAAATGACGTGTCAAACTTGTGCTGTGACACATGCCACTCCTACAACAAGGTGGTGAACCAGAGGTCAAAGGTCAACAGGGAACTCAAGGGCAGGACTGACAGCTCTCGTCCGGCGCTGGATGTCCCGAACGAGAAAAACAAATGACCGTCTGATCCGAATGATCGCAGGTGGAGTGGAAACCGGCAGGGAGCGGAGATGTGACTCATCACTGAGTGGAAACACAAACAGCCACGAGTAGAGAGCAAAAATAAATTCACCCAACAGATGAGGTTAACAAAGTTGTTAATGAAATGAACACAGATTATCTCCGAGGTAAATTTGGACATAAAACCTGACAAAACAAATGAAGGGAATCGTTTTGCTGTCGGGGCCTCGGCGCGTTGGCAGACTGTCAAGTTTATTTAGCTATTTTGGTCGCCCTCAGCTGTCCCTTTTATGTTCTCCGGGGAATGTCTGCTGCCATCACTCTGCTCAGTAATCCACACATATTCACGGGGGGGAGACATGAGGGGCAGACGGTGCGAGAGGGGAGTCCAGGGGCAAACAGGTGGGAAAGTGTTCACGACCGAGGGCCTATCAGCAGACACACACCTTTGTAGAGGTGGGAGAGCAGGAGTGAAGACAGAGGTTAACGGTGCGCCCACTTGTCATGTCGTCGGCTGTTTAGCGCTGACAACACACAACCCACACCACAAAAAAACTGAAACAAGAAGTCAATATTTCTATGAACCAACACCGTACTAAATAGCCACGTACTAGTCGGTTCAGGCTGATTTCTAGAATAAAATTTTAAAGATTAAACCAAAACAAGCAGTTTCTATTTGGATATTCTACGTGTAAAGTTTCAGATGTCAGATGAGTCGTCCACAGCCCAACTCACATACACACATTTCTCCTTTTGAACTTCTCACAAACTGTTTAGTTATTTAGAGTTAAAATCAAATATTTCTCCCCTCGTATTTACAGTATCTTGTGACCCTTTGGAGGGAGCCAATCCATAGGTTGAGAACCAAAGCACCAAATGATATACTGTTATATGAAAAATTAAATGATTTAAATCATCAGCCTGATTTTTAATAGATAGATAGATAGATAGATAGATAGATAGATAGATAGATAGATAGATAGATAGATAGATAGATAGATAGATAGATAGATAGAAGAAGGAAAAACAACAATTAGATAAAAGTATTTTGTTGTCGAACTTTGCTTTTTTCTTCTTGTTCCAACCCTGTCAATCTTCTCAGGACCCCTCACATGTATTACTTAAGGGTCACAAGACCCCGACCCTGTGGTTGGGAAGCACTGGACTAAATTACTTAACTGTTCCACAGTTGAGTCAGGACCTGGGTTTCTTATGAGGTTTCTTTTGCTTCCCAGTTTAAAATGATGGCGAACAAAGTCGCAGACTGTGATGATGGCAAAACAAAACAAAACAAGGATGACGATGATGAAAGACGAGCAGAAGAAGAACCTTCTGTCTATTACCAGATGCAATACAGGACTGTGTCTGTGTGATCATAAAGATTATTATTGATGGTTTCTTGAGAGCTAACAACTTTTTAAATCAGTCATAACTACAATTCCTTTTTGTGATGAATTAATTTCACAAATGATGCCCAGAATCTTTAATTCACCATGAGAGAGTAGGACAAGAAAAGGAAACATGTATAAATAAATATAACAGATATGTGTCCTTAATAGTCAACAGGAAAAACAGCATGTAATACAAACATGTGTGTATTTATACTGGCTTTATATGTGTATATTTATGCACACACACATATATATATATATATATTTGAAATAAAATCCTTTGAGATAACATTTTTTATTTTACCCAAGTGCATTTTACTTTGGTGTATTTTACCCTTGTTGGCTTTCAAAGACAAATAAACAAACATTAAAGAATATGTCTTCCTCCGTGTTGCTGGCTGTGTGAACAGATATTTTTAATTCATCTAATGAATGAACCAGACATTTAATGCTACTGCAGCGTACATATCTGTCCACACTGGGGACCTTCTCTCGTTCCAACTTCTGTGGGAAAATCCCAAATTTAACATTTGCATCGTTGCTTTGTCGCCACTCTAAATAAGAAGGCCGAGCCGTGCACATACAGGGTAAAAGCTGGATCAGTTGCTGAGGATATAGAATGCCTGTATCTCAGTCTGTGATATCACATCGGGCATCACAAACCAAAAATAAAGCCGCTGTAGATCTGCTCAGGCAGATGGAGGTGGATGGAAGGAGGGTGGAGAGACACTGTCCGGCGGTCCAACGAGCATCTACGTCCCGAATGTCCTTATTAGTCCACGTGGGACAGCGAAACCTGCGGCATGGTCCCTCAGCTATCAGGTTTACTTAATTCCAAGACTCCTGGGTCTATTTCTGATCTCCTGTAAGGTGATACACCATCCCGCCATTCTGTCTCCTCCACTTTTGCCCATCAGTTCATCCTTGACATCCTCCCACTCTCTCTCTTTCTCTCTCTCTCACACACAGCCTCTCTCTCTTTTTTATCCCAATCCAAACTTGAGGCTGTGGCTAAAGTTAGATTGGCCTGCGCAGGGGTATATAAACCCCCGGGGATGTTTGTATGATGCGGCTTCACCCTGTCTTCTCTTTCTTGAACATCTAAACCTCCACTCAAACCGTCTAAAGATGGTGAGTACCACGGTTACTTCATCTCTGCACGCTGCTGTTGGATATATCTACAGGGGAATCCCACCAGCACTATGGATTAACTCTGCTTTCTGATGCAAAACTAAAAGATAACATTGTCTTTGGACATTTTTGTGGAGATTTTACATTTTTGATAACTGCAGGTTTGGGGTGATGCAGTTGGGTGCCATAATGTGCTGTTTTACATGATGCACTTCCAACTTGCTTGTCAGACTCAAAAGTTTGCCAAATTAAGGAGAAGGATGCATAGACCTCATAATCAAGTCGTAACGGTCTTTACTAACGTGGGGAATGTACTTGAACTTGCGGTGGTTTTCAACCTGAGGGCCGGGACCTTTACTTGGGGTCCCATTTTAAATCTGAGGGTTCTTGAGATGATTGATCGGACAAAGAAATGTTCTGTTCCAAAAAACATGCTAATTTAAACTCCAATCTTTGTTTTTAGTTTGACCCTTCTAGACTTTTAACATATATTGCAATAAATACATCAACATGACTATTTTCTGCTGGACATATGCAAGTGGAAACTGTTTAGGTTGGGGACCACTGCACTGTGCAACACTAACATGCATGATTTTAGTGGAAGATTTAATTTCCCATGTGTTTCTCCCCCAGGCACCAAAGAAGGCCAAGAGGAGGCAGGCAGCAGGAGACGGTGGCTCCTCCAATGTGTTCTCCATGTTTGAGCAGAGCCAGATTCAGGAGTACAAGGAGGTGAGGTTTGACACTCCATCTCTAAAGGAAGCTCCTGTTTTCCTCCTGTGAGCGTCAGTCATGGCAGCCTCAGCTGGGATCACACATCTGTGTCACCTCTGCTTATCTGGTGAAAGATTCTCAGTTAAACTTGTTGCGATTTCAGTTTCATTTCTTTGAGAGTGTGACCAAAATTAGAGTTTGGCTGAGCAGCTCTCGGATCCGTTTTCACAGCAGTTGGCGTTCTTTGCTCGTCCCCTCCCTCCTCTCCCTTCCCAATTTAATAAGGGCGAGAATGTCATTAGGGGGAGCTCTGAAGTTTCTGACGCCATCTGAAGCTCGCCACATTTTGTTCACCTCTGACCTCCCAGCAGCCGCACAGCTGTCACTCAGACCTCTCCCTCAGTTTCCTGTTAAAGGCTGAGCGGCTTCGTACAGTAGAACAACTGGACCGTAGACATTTCATAATGCCAAAAAAAGGAGAGAGAAAGGATACCTATTCTAATTGCACATTTAATCTTGAAGCTTTTCTCCGACACCATTGAGTATCTTCCATTTCAGAATCCCTGCAGAGCCAAATGCAGCAGGGGCAAGATGTAAAAGTGAGGTGTTAAGGGCATGTGCTGGAGTCGAGTAAGGTCAGGAGGATGGGATTTAATAAGGACGTGCTGCTAAGAGATGGGATGATGATGGCGTCTGTGTTTTCAGCGCGTTGCCAAGGGATATGTGCTGCGACTGGAGGAAACATTCCTCCTGTGATAAGTGATACAGGCTTCCTGAGTGCCACCAAGGGAATGTAAGACACAATGATTAGGGGGATCCTAGCACGATGCACGGATGGAAAAATAGTAGCTAGATTTGGGGGGGGTTGTATCTGTCAAAGCAAAAGAAGCTTGTATGAGAGAGAGAGAGAGAGAGAGAGAGAGAGAGAGAGAGAGTGTCTGTGTGTAAGAGGGGGAGAGAGAGGGTGGGGGGGTTACGAGAAAGGCTGGTTCAAGTCCAACATCGAGTTATCTTAAGTTTCATAGACGCAAGTCGCAGAGCGTGAGCAGATCAGACAGCTGTTCCCTGATGATACTTTCCCAAATTAACATGTAAGAAAAGACTGAGGGAGTGGGGGGTCACTTTTAGCACCCCCTCCTGCCTCCCCCCCCCCTTAATGCCACCATAGTCAGGTCTGACTCTCTGGGTGCAGCCCGTTTCTCTCCACACTAAGTTTAGAGATAATCTCCAGCTGCCACTTTAATACACCAAGTGATAATGGAGGGGTCCCTGAGAGTGTGAAGAAGTCTCAGCCTGTCAGTTGACCCCTCCTCATCTATATTATCTGCTTCCTTTGGGTTGTAAACACACTCTGCTTCTCTTTTTTCCTCTTTTCTCTCCAGGCCTTCACAATCATTGATCAGAACAGAGATGGCATCATCAGCAAAGACGACCTGAGGGACGTGCTGGCCTCACTGGGTGAGTTCATCTAATCTGCGCTGTTAAAAGCGTGTATGAAGAAAGTACGTGTGTTTTCACGTGCTCCCCTTCCTAATATGATCCATTGTGTCCGTGGCTTGCAGGTCAGTTGAACGTGAAGAATGAGGAGCTGGAGGCCATGATCAAGGAGGCCAGCGGCCCAATCAACTTCACCGTTTTCCTCACCATGTTTGGAGAGAAGCTGAAGGGTGAGCGACACACATTTGAACAGTCACTTTCCTGTTCTTGTGCATTTCCTCTTCTTCAGACCCTTTTGCTCCACTACTTTTCTGAAGGGAGTACTTATACGTCTTAACACACAAAACACATGTGGTCGGCTTATAACACATTATATGATGCGTAGTTAGAGAGTAACTACTCAATACTATATGTAAAGTAGAGCCCCACCTCTAACAAATACATGTTTTTGTTGTAACAATATATGAACCACAATTTACAATTAATTCAATAATACAGTAATCATAGAAAGAAATTCTTTATGTGTAATACTTTGTTGTTCATACCTGTACTTTACTCAGTGAGATTTCAAATGCAAGACTTGTACTCATACTGGAGTATTTTTATGTGACATTAACTTAAGTCTTGAACGCTCCCTCCATCACTGTCAGTTGATTTAACCTCTTCCTTGTGTCCCCCTTCAGGTGCTGACCCCGAGGACGTTATTCTTACCGCTTTCAAGGTCCTCGACCCCGAGGCTACCGGATCCATCAAGAAGGAATTGTGAGCATTATTTTCTTTAAAAATATTTTAAAAATAATTTTACTATTCATGTTCCAATAGAAGTTATTTGATTTTACGCCCTAAAATCTGCCTCTCTGTCGTCTCCAGCCTCGAGGAGCTCCTGACCACTCAGTGTGACAGGTTCACCAAGGATGAGGTAAAACCACCTTCCTCTTAGAGTTTAGAAAAGTGGCGCTTTTGTGTCCTTGTGTCATGCAGAATTTACAACCCTCATTTCCCCCCTCAGATTAAGAACATGTGGGCCGCCTTCCCCCCAGATGTTGCCGGCAACGTAGACTACAAGAACATCTGCTATGTCATCACACACGGAGAGGAGAAGGAGGAGTAAAGAGAAAGCTAGAAGACAAGAAAGAAAACGATCCCTTTGCTATTCTGCCTTCCCTTCCCTTTCCTTCCTCCTCCTCCCTGCTCACCCTCTGTGTTAACCCATGTGCTCAGCCACTCATGTTCAAACCATGGACTTGTCATAAGGACACATGAGAGGGCCGATGCCCATGGGGTGTCTATGTGTGCTTATGGGGAATAGGGATGATTTTCAATAAAATTATCCTATAAAAACATTTCCATCCACAAGCCTCTCTTATACACCTTTCCTTTCCTTGCAAACAATCTTCTGTCGTCTCACCTCGACATCTTGGTCTGGCCCGTCACTTCAGCCTCTGAGGTGTTAGTGTGAATGAAACGTGTCCCTCTGCCTCCCTCAGAATCTGAGAGGGGAACGGGTTTTATAGCTGAGAGGTGCTACACAAAGTACAAGGACTTCATTCCAAATTTTGAAGATGTCCTCCTGGGTAGAAGAGGTGGGAGGAGGGAGAGCGTTGGCAGGTCAGAGAGGGAAAAAAGTTGCCTCCTTAAAGTGACGACAACTTTTCTTTTTCTTGTGAAAGTGTTTAAAAATGGCCGAGGGAGGGGAGAGAAAGGGACGAAAGAAAACATTTGAGTCTTCGATTTCTTTCTCCCCGCTCCTTCCTGCAACTATGAAATCACCTTCATTTTGCCATAAGCTGTCTCCACTTCAGTGACTGGAATCGTCCTCACCTTTCCTCTGTAACGAATAAAAGGGAAAAACTGTGAATAAAATCTCTTTCTTTTTGTACAATAGTGTCTCTGTTCAGTGGCTCTGTGGGACAAGGTTAGAGGGAGACAAACTGAAGTGATAAATGACTAAATCCCTCAGGAACATACATCTTGTGACACAAGGAGCACCCATTGGTGACGAGGGGCGTTATCAGGGTAGGAAAAGCAAACTATTGCCAGGGGCCATGAGCTGAGAGGGGGCCCTTCCAGCGAGCAGCTGATGATGGCATTAGTCCACAGCAACAACAATTCTTTGACCCACACCATAAGTTAGCTACAGGAGACTGCAACGACTGTGACATAGTGACGTCTAGTGGAGATCCTTTATGATTGCAGGTGACAGGGCGTTGCAACAGGGTAGGCAAAGCATGTATTTACCAGGGGCCCTGAGTTGAGACAGGGCTCCTCCCGAGAGCAGCTGATGATGACGTTAGTCCGCAGTAGCCGAAGACTGCAACGATAGTGACATCTAGTGGCGACCCCTTATAGCTGCAGGAGCCGGTAAAGATCACCCATAGGTGACCAGGGGCGTTGCAACAGTGTTGGCAAGGCCCCTCATTGCCAGGGGCCCCGGGCTGATAGAGAACTCCTTAAAAACAGCTGATTATGTTGGTCCACACATCAACTATTTTGTGAAACCCCTCAAATTGGCTCGAGGAGAGTGCAAGGACAGAAACCCCCATGCCACTAACTTTCTGCTTGGTTGAAGAGTAGAACATCTATGTGTGTGTGTGTATGATGCAGTCATGGTAAAGTCAAGACCAAAGCAGCTGTTACAGCAGTAGCAATAGTTATGTTGTATCTGTGGCCCCAAATCCATAATGTTTCTGTAGACTATAACCAGCAGTCATATGATCAATAGTCACAGAGCTTGAGGCTGAAAATGTTCATCCTCCACAAGCACAGACAGAAACTCAATGATGATTTAATATATTATGGTTTATTACTCATCACAAATGTCATTATCATCATCAATTAAATACATCAGTTGTAGATCTGAAGGAATGAATTCAATTAGCTATGATTTTATTTCACTTTCGCCGGAGAGAGTGACATGTAAACTTAAAAACACAACAGACGCAACAACATGGGGAGAAAAACAAAACAGCTGAAATGCTTCTTTCAATATTTGCATCGGTGGGTTCATTCCTAATCAAATGTAATCAAGAATGATGATTTCAGGGTCAAGGAGACCTGATAGAAATGGATTTGATTGATTTGTCCTCTATAATGCAGAGCTAAGTGCTGATTTCACGAGAAGGAAATCACAAGATCGCGAGAGATTAATTTGATCAGTGCGACGCCTCGAGCCCTCTGAACACAGAGAAATTATGCTGTCGTTAAAAGAGGAGCTGCGAGGATGTATTGCTCAAGAAACATTGAAGTCCAGGGGCCTGAACGTGTGCTAATAAAAACACCTACTGAGGAACAAAATCCATTTTTCCATGGCGTCCATCTGATTATCTGAATCAGACGGGAAATCAGTGCTGCTGTCGCTACACGCTATCAACAGACATGATGGAGTAAGGTTTGCATAGATGTGTTCAGGTTATCCTCACTAACACTACTCTAATCTGTGCCTATAAATGCACTGGCGTCAAAAAAGAAAGAAAAAGAAAAGAGGAGGGTGTGTGTGGTATTTATATCTTCATATGAAAGCCGAGTGATGACCTGAAGTGAAAAACAGTGGAGGACATGTTGGCGACAAGTACACAAAAGTCCCTCTAATCCTTAACTACGAAAACAGCACAGTTAAAGAGCATCAATGTGGGGTTTTTTTGCCATCAAATGGTTTTACAATAACTAGCTGGCACTGTTCTTCATATACCGATGGGGTTCAGTGCCGTTTCATGAATGCATAAATATGTTACAGTACAGGACACTGAGTGTAAATAGGTTAGGGATTTAGTCCATACGTCATTATGAATGTTACAACACAACGCGGTGAGACAGACATAATTAAGATCTCCAATTAAAGAACGATTCAAAGCTCAAAAATCACCTCGGAGTATATTTTACATTAAGACCTTCAACTCCCAAATGTTCTGTCTGTGTCACTCGTTTCATCATTTGTTCAACCGGAGGCCCCGTTTTTTTGCCGCCCATTTGTTTTAATACTGCACTTCAGTAAACCGGAGACTCGTGAAGCTAAGTTGACTGAACCAACAGTAAACAATAGCAAAAAGACATGCATCGAAAAGCAGAGGACTCAACGTGCAATTAAAGGAAAGGGGAGTTGAAAAACAAACACTTTAAATGATCCTCCTGCAACTACACTGTGTAGTCCGCCAACGTTCCAGTCATCCAGGTGTCTCTTACACGCATAGAAAAATACTCAGATCCAAAATAATAATAATAATAATAATTCATAATATACTATATTTGATTAAATTAACCACTTTATACATAAATACATCAGAGCCCGAAGGTCAAAGGTCAGAGGTTAATGCTACATTGGCACACCTGGCAGTTCCAGTCAAGTGGCTTCCTATAGGTCCTCGAGGCACAGATTTCAAACTGCGAAACTGACCCGTGAAGACTCTTCTACCTCACTACGGTAACAGAGTGGACAACTTAAGTGGTGCTTTGTGACAAAATCACAAGTGCAACAATCATCCTTCATTCTCTTAAAACACTCAAAATCACATTCTAATGAGTTGATGAACTTGAGTTCTTATTCCCATTCTGAAATTTGGCTAAAATAAAAGCATGTACCATTCTGTTTGTTGAAAGCAAAATAATACAAATTTCAAAGACATGGCTGAGTGTTTTAAGTTTTTCCTTTTGACAGAGTTGAACCTGCTTTTTCGCTATGATTCAGAAACTCAGACAGGAGAAATGTTAAACGGGGGCTTGGAATAAAAACGATGAATCTCCCTGTGTGTTTTGTCAGAGACAAAAACAAACTAAAAATGTAATATTAAAAATGGCCACCACTACCTGGTGTCTGGTTGTACTTTGAAACTTTCTCCCTCTTTTTCTCTCTGTCAGACTGAATCCAGACGGGAGGGAAGAACCACACAGAGGATTCAATGATGACAAAAAAAAAAAAGCAGGCGGAGGGAGACTGAAAAAAGGGAGGCCACACATAGAACAGTAACACTTTTCACTATACTACTAAGGCACACACTCACTCACAACATTTAACATGACAATAAATACATCCTCAACAACATAACTAGCATTTCTGTTTTCAGTGCCTGCATTTGAGACGACTTCCAAGGGGTTTCTTCTTCTTCTTCTTCCCAGTCAGCAGATAACCTGTCCACAGATGGGATCAGACAGGTGTACGGAGTGCTAACAACATCCTATGTACTGTAGGTAGACTTGTTATTTACATACTCTATGGCACCATTAACTATTTCTGCAAACACTAAACAAACCCTTGAGTCGATGTTTCTCAAACCACTGCCATCAAATCGGATTAAAAGAAAATATTTTTTTAAAAACTAAGAGAGAAAATGACTGATCCTTTGAACAATGATTCAGACTCACAGCCCGTGCTCCAGTTGAAAAAGGAAATTTGTCCCATCTTCACAAAAATCGATGAAAAAGAAAGCATTGAGTGAGGGGGCAAAAGCTCCCCGAGGTGCTATTAAAACCATGATCCAGTTTTCTCCACCATAGTCCTGCGACTACATTAAGTCTGAAATGATGCATTGTACAGGAAGCCATCCCATTTTTGTTAATCACTCTTTCTGTTTCTGGGGGGGGGGGGGGGTCTTTGTTACCCTGACCTCTCTTTTTGTTCAGTGTCCCTTTTCATAATCCTGGAATGACGGGGTGGGAAACTAGGCCGAATCTTTCGCTTCTGCAGGCTCCATTTTTGTCTTCAGCCTCTCCTCCCCCTTTGTCCTTTTTCTTTCCTCCTTTCTTCTTCTCTTTTTCTAGCCTCTCCTTCTCCTTCTTGAGCCTCTCTTTTTCAGCCTTATCCTTTTCCTTCTTTTCCTTCATTTTTTTCTTCTCATCTTCCTTTTCCTTTTTCTTGGTGTTTTCTTTGCTTTTCTTCTTCTTCTTTCCCTCTTCCTCTCCGGTTGTGGCGTCAGCCACTGCCACCGCTTCTTTTTTTGACTCTGGATATAGGGGCAGAGGGGAGTTGTTTGCAGTAGGTGAAGGGATAGTGGGAGTAATTTGCTCTGAGACGATCTTCGGGGAGGGGGATAGCGTGGTGGGTGGAGGTGGTGGTGTGCTCTGTACTGGGGCTGAAGCTGCAGGTTGGCCTTGTGCTAAGGAGCCTTCTGAGGGCTGCGCAGGCTCACGTGATGGGCCAGCCGCACTCCCGACCAAGGGGCTCTGAATGTGGGGTGGGGTTGCCCTCTGACCTGCCCCTGGGGGAATAGGGGGTTTGTGGTTGGGGCCTCGAACCGGGCTTGATGTTACTACAGGTGGCGACTGAGGCGGCAGGCCGTCTATTCCTGAGGGCCCTGAGAAGGAGCCCTTCTTGCTTTGGGATAGGAAAGGAGCCCTAGACCTGCGGAAGCCCGGCAGTGAGAGGAGGCTGGATGAGGCCCTGAGTGGTCCTGGTGGAGGGATCGAGCTTCCAAGGAAAGAGAAGCTGCCACCAGAGCTGATGGAGGCAGCACGTCGTTTGTACTCATAGATGGCTCTCGTACCATGGAGCCGGCGGCCCGGCTGGTGTGTCAACTCCCCCCTGGACTCCCTCCACTTCCTCACCTGGATGCTGCACTCCCTCTCGATGAGCGCCTCCGTCACTGGGAGTATAACAATCTGGACACATCAGACAAGGATGAGACAGACAGAGGAACTGAAGATTACTATACCGGGCACTACGGGGCAAAGTGACTCATTACTCATGAGTCTAAGTAAAAACAGAAGCAGATTTTACTCGTATATGTGTCTGAGGAGGAAAACTCACCTCCTGTACTATTATTTCCTCTCTGACACTTTCAGGAGAAATGTTTCTCAGGCGCTCCATTGTTTCATACATGCCCTGCAGTTCTCGAAGTTTATCCACTGAGCCAAGCATTTGTTTCAGTAGCACCAGGCCCACCCGAAACACTATTTTCACTCCTGCAAAAAGAGACCTCAGTTTGGTTTCTGACAAACTAGAGCAAAAATAATAACCATACTCAATTTGACTCAATATATACTGAAGCTTATATGAATATTTTATGAACCACGTAATTATGAAAGATACCTTCACAGAAGAACATGTCCCATACACGCAGTACACAGGCCCATGGTAAAGTGCGTGAGAAGATGCACATGAACCACTCAGTCATGTAGAGGATTGGGTCGATCTTGAACTTCTTGAGGTGACGGTACGCCATTGGACATGTGCGTCGTAGCAGAGAGAAAAAGATCTCGCCGTCCAGCTGGATCGCTTCCTAAAAGGAATTTAAAAAAAGACAGATCAATGAAGCGAAAATAACTGACATGAAGGTCTGAGTAAAAAAAAAAAACATTTGTTCATTCACTCACCAACCCCGCGCTGTAGTAGCCAGGGAGATATTTCTCACATATCTGTACGAGGCACCAAAACGCTTGCTGAGGAACAAGTGAAAGTGAAGAGTTTACAAAACCACACGAGGATTAAATGTTTAAATGAACACAGAGGGTAGAAGCACAATGGCGATATCAATTCCTGCTTCTTTTAAAAATAGAACAATACGCACATTAGTCATTAACTAAATATTCTTTCCTTCTTCCCGTGTTTGTTGTGAGCAGGAAACAAATATATGAAAACTAAATATGTACACAGCTCTTTTCTCGCATTTACGGTAGTCTTATTTTAAACTGCTCAGCTTGTTTTCCGTATGGATGAGTTCACTTCACTGAACAAGAGAAAGTGTTAAAGCTGTTTAGTTGTTAAGGTTTGTTTGGAATGTTTATTTGTGAAATGTAGTTATATATTAAGAAAAAAAGAAAAAGAGTAAACTCAAACTACATCTTTTTATTTATTTTTTCTAAAATAAAGTAATATAATTTAAGATTACTTTTTCAAAAGCTCTTTATTTTGTATTCAAACCATATTTTACTTAAAACGAGAAAATAATATTTATTTTATTATGAGAGTACATTTCAGTGTGAAAATTTATAATAAACATTGTTGAAATGCTATTGAATGAGTTAGTTTGGGTATTCATTTCAATCTTTTTTAGTGCTTTATTATTTCATCTTTATCATTTCATCCTTCTTTGTTCAACTACATTTGGCGTTTCCTCATTTGTTCTTCACTTCCTGTTCTCATTGTTCTGATCTGTGCTAGAATAGGAGTGGGTGGGGATTGTTTTTAAACTGTAATGCAGTTCTTGTTACATTGTTTGCATGAAAAGGGCGAAACAAATAAAGTCTGACTCATTCAAATTCACACACTGCTACTTGAGGAACACGTTAGTCAGCAGTATCACCAGACCAGTGTCTGTTATCTGCTACCATTTCTAATTTAGTAGGTAACCTCAATGGAATAATTACAAAATTAAGTCTCAGTTTCTTTGCTCACTCACTAATGTGTCGGTGAGGAGAGATAAACAAAAAAAAAAAAACATGGTTTCACAACTAATGTGTTCAATGTGATAAAACCCTTTTTGTGTCCCATAGACTTAGTGAGAATGTGTCCCCCACCAGCTTAGCCCCCCTTACCTCAGCAGGCATGTGCATGAGCAGCACTGCGGCGACGGGAGCCTGGGCCTGGCAGTATCCCTCATCAGGCCGATAAATGGTGTAGGCTTTCAGGATGCGGTACAGGTCCTGTTGGCTGCATGAACAAGCACTTTATTATCCAGTGGTTAAAACAAAAAAACAAAACAAAAAATGATAGGACATTTCAATCGCTTCCTAAAGAAAACAACACTGTTGGTTTGCAAATAATTGCTGGTGCTGCTATTTTCACCCAATAAAAATGTACACCACAGTTTAATCTGTTACTCGAAAAACCCAACTTCCAATGGGAATCATGTATTCTTACTGACAGATATGTCCTCGATACAGTTCTCAGGCCATTACAGATCACTTTGTGACGTTGACCTGATATAGATCCACCCACCACAAGCAGATAAGCCAAGCTAGTCTACACAAATATTAGGGGCGTATATACAGTGTGCAGGAGTAAAAAAGACTAAATGTTTTTTTACCCATGGCCCCCCCGAGCAGCAAACATCTCATGAAAGGGGAACTGTCTGTGGAGATCCTTCTCTATAATGTCCAACCATTTAGCCTCACCCGGCTCTCTTTCCAGCTCCTGCAATGACCAAAAAAGAATACACACGTTTTAGATAAATTCTCAATATCTTTTGGAATACTTAAATAGATTAGCCATTGAAGTGGATCAGATTGTTAAGTCCTGTATATGACCACAATTGAGAGACAATGAAGTAAAAACAAAAAAAGATAGGCGCAAAATTCTTCCTCAAACAACATAAACAATACTAATCTGACGGCTTGGACCCAGACCCAACTAAGGCCAGACCCCGCTCCACTGTGGACATGGGGGCAGAGCTCTGACAGGCAGGATTACCGGTCATGATAAGAGGCTTACAGCTCACTAGGTGTGCGCCTGCGCCCCTTTAGCACCCCAGGAGCTGAAATTGGCAGACTCAGCCACATTTCCCCTCACAGTGATCCCCACTTTGAGCAAGTTCCTCAGTCCAACTAGCAGCTTTGACACAGCTCTTAAATGTTCTCAAACTACAGCTTTCTATGGAGCGAGCGAGAGAAGTGTAAGAATTAAGGGAGCAGATTTGAAGAATAAAAACAATTTAGGTGTCAGGTGACTGGGAATAAAAGTATTTTCCAAGTACTGTTCAGAAAATGTCTTTGCTGTTTTAGTATTGCTGACATAAGTGTTGCTGTGTAAATGATCTACCCTCCTTATAAAAGTGACTTGTTCATCTACTGAAAGACACAGGTGAAAAATATTTGGAGAAATAAGACTTTGTATCTTTCTTCCTTCCTTGTTTCTCCTTGAATATGAAGGAGGACACTCTGCCCGAACCCACATGTAATGAACTGTACACATGTCTCTGAATTTATGTCTTCTGTTTTACCCTCTCCATTTAATCTATAAATTATCAATAAAAAAATAATTATGAAGACAGTGATACCTCAAATTTCCCTATGTTGGCATCTAAGAGCTCCTGGCTATTAGACAGCAGCTGCCAAGCTTTGGATCTGAGAGAGGATGGAATGCCCTTCCTGCAGCGCAACTTCACCTATAACACGCAAACAGATAAACAGGGTGTTAGCTTTGACATAATGTAAAGTATAAAAGTAAACAAGTACAAAATCAAGTACATTTTAAAACACACTGAAACACTACCAATGGTTTGTGATTCAAATTTCTAATTTTAGATAAATCCCACGACACAAACATCTGACAGGCTGCCATGCGTACCTTCTGGAAGCGATGTTTGATCCACTTATCCCAGTTGTTGAACATATCAATCCATTTCATCTCCCTCTGTCTGGCAACTTCGACTCGGAGTTCCTTTTCACTGTAATAGTGAGTAATATAAAATGACACCATCGTTGACAGAACTGGGCTGTGGACTTTTTCTTTTTAATATTCCTAAATATAGCAAGGCTGTGTTCAAGGACCATCAACAATCTCATGTCACAAATGGATTACCTCACTTTCTGTCTAACATTCATTTGAACAACCTGAGCTAAACCGCGCAGACACAAGACATCCTTAACATTGACCAGAATGCACTGCCACTACTGATGGTAGATCAATAGACCTTTAATTATTTAACAGTGGGAGAGCAATTAGCTTGTCAGAAGAGTAGAAGCACATCTGATTTATTTATTTTTAAAGAGCGGAAGACAGCAGATGGGTGTGAGGGGTGATAGCACCGAGTCACACAGTCAGTACATATTGAGTCACACAAAAAAAAAAACGCTCTCAGCATTATCCGAGTCAGACCAAGGGGAAATAAAAGACAGTCAGATACGTTTAGAGCTGCAGACGGGAGAGGAAGACAGGAAAGCAAGGGCGAGACCAAAAGGAGATGATGTCTTTAGGGTGGATTGATGACAGTGTGACTAAGATTTTAGGACAAGGCAAAGTGGTCAATTAAAAGAAGATAATTCAGGCAGGATTTACATTAATCTGTGTAAACTAATTCTCAGGTCATAACTCCATGTTTTGTAATATTGTAAACAGTAAAATATGTCTCATTTCCCTCCTTCATAAAACCATACTGAATATGCAGCTCAAATTTTATAATTTCTTAATCAAGATATGATCAATATTAACTGCACATTAGCCAGGAGTGAGCGTGATGTGAGAAGTTAATGCCCCAATACATACCTGCATTCACTGTACTGATTACCACCCAGGAAGCCATATTTATCAGTGCGCTTGACCGTCAGGCCGTTGATCTCCGAGTCTGAGCCCACAGAGCTCCCATCCTCTCCCAGCCCAGACAGGGACTCCAACGTCCCTGACATAAGGCTAGCTGACTCCAGGTAGCTGAGGGTATCAGGGGCTGGGCGGGGTTTGGGGTTGTACATTGGGAGGGCACAGGCTGGCTCATGGATCAATGGGACAGTGGGGCTGGGGTGTTCACCTTCGGCTGGGGTGCTAGGCTGCTCTGCTTTCTCTGCTTCCTTGGGGGCATCGGGCTTTGTGGACAGAGGGGGAGGCTGACTTTGGGGGTTTTGTGTTTGTTGAAGTGGCTGAGGATTCTCCTCTTCGGCTGTTGCTGTCACTGTTGGTGATGCTGTACTGGTGGATGCTGGAGGAGCAGGTGTGGGATTGGAATCTGCAGTGGTTTGGGGTCGGTCTGCTGTAAAGTGACCACCATCCAAGACGGGATTTGGGGCATGGGTGACATGCACATTTGGATAAAGGTTAGGAGCAGGATTAAGATCAGGAGAGGGGGATGCCTGTTGTTCTTCACTCTGAGCTGATGGCTGACCCGATAGTGCTGGTGTCTCTGTTGCAGTATTCACGATCTCTGCAGCAACTTGGTCACTGGACAGAGACTCCCACTTAATGTTAGGAACTCCAGTTTCTACATCTCTCCCTGTCGATTCCTCTCTCTGAAGAACCTCAGGTACCAATGATGGGAGGGGGGTCTCGTCAGTGGTTTTGAGATGACTCGAGGGTGGGTGGGAAGTCTCGGGTGAACTCCCCGACAGTGCTGTAGAAGTGTTTCCAGTCAGAGCGTTGTCATTGTAGAGGGGAGACGTTGGTTTAGACTCCAGAGCAGAGTTGTTGGGAACAGGGAGAGAGGATGCAGAGGATGGAGGGATGGAGGGAGCTGCATGCGGATCACCCAGCGCAGATGGGGATAAGGTGGAGAGTTCAGCCATGGTTCCACCCTGATCTCTTCTTTACAAATAGAGAAAAAATGATGGAGGACAGTTATTCTTTTGCCAAAGGGAAAGTATCCATTATGTAATAACTTCAGCAATAAACAACCTCTCCAACATATACAGAGATGATAGACGTACACAGCATGATGCTGAAAACTGCACAGGTCAACATTTGACATAAATTCAGTGAAAAGCCAATTTATAACTGTTTAAATTGAATTGAAAAGAAAAGATGGAGAAGCAGTTAGAGAAGGGAAGTATTTAAAAATCATAGAAATATGATTCATACAATTCATGTGAAATAATGTGCAGATATATACATTCTTATATGCAAATATATAGATATATCTATATATATATAGAGAGAGAGATAATTAGAGAGAGATAGAGAGAGATTTTGCAAATAACAATACAACAAAAACATTAAGTGTCAAGCAACCTGTCCTATTCACCTACTTATACAGAAGCTAATTCCACATGGTTTATCTATTTTTGCAAGAGTAAATGTTATTTATTATTATATTTATTATTATTATTATTATTATTATTATTATTATTAAAGAAAAGCCCGTGAAAGCATTCTGTCAGCAGACTTCACATTAAAAAGGAACAAACACTATAATATTCCGCTTTATCACAATAATTATTTACTGTGGGCAAAGCTGCATAAAATATCATTCGAGCTTATCAACAAAGCGCCATGGAGAACCATGCTGGTGCTGTTTTACTGATGCAGCAGGGCACCGTCTGCAGCGGTGCTCTCAGACATGCTAGCGATGATCACAGCCTCTGGAGGCCTCGCTTGGAGCAACTTCCCTCTTCAGCACACACGAGAGACGGTTTACTAACAGCTAATAGTCACCACCCTCCCTCCCTCCCTCCCTGTCTGTCTGTCTGTCTGTCTGCCAGGCCCAGGCCGAGCAGCTTCCACGGCCTGGTCCACCCCGCTGCACCCGTCAACTGCAACTTCCAACTCCTCTGGCTCAACTCACCGGTGTGTCACTGCGACCCGTCCGCCTGGACAGCCAGGGGGTTCCTCTCCGCACGCCCCCCCGCCACAGCTCCGGCTCCGCAACTTCCTCCGTGAAACGAAAACACGAATGACCGGGGCAGGAACCGCTGGACGGGCGTGAGGACCAGGGAGAGCAGGAGTCCGGTAATAGGCGAGCTAGCTAGCTAGCTGGCTAAGTAACCACCTAGCCAGGTTAGCTTATTTTAGCCTGCTGTAACTGTTAGCATTAGCTCTGGTAGTGTTCTGTTTGTTAGCCTAGCTAGCCACGCTCACTGTGCCCGTTACTTCAGTCAGACGTGTAGACTCACAGAAACCTCCAGATTCAAACAAGCCTCTAAAGTCACCGTTTTCATCCTGTAGCGAAAATGCGTCTCTTTGATGGATAGATAAGCACAGCGACAAGCGAACACCCAGCACCAGCCGCCTGTATTTCCTACTGACAGCTACGTGCGTGCTCTCGCCAGTGTGGTCGGAGGCGCGCACGCATCCGCACAGGAGCCTCCCTTCCACAGCAGGAAAATACGGAGGACTCTCATTCACGATATTATATTTTTCAGAAAATTACAATTACAATCATTGACTACTACTGTTCTGTAGTCACTACATTATTAACCTTTAAGTCGTTGTAAATGTAAATCTTTAACAGAGAAATTACAAATTCTTAACTTACTTAAAATTAAAAAGACTGGGGGTACATCGATACATATACTTACATATGATAGAAAAACGATTTTTAATGTTACAATGGTATTTCGCCTTGATGTTTTTTAGTTGCACCAGTAGATGACGCAGTTCCCTTTCATAACATGCTTCTCATAGCCCGTTCATGATTTAGCCATGTGGTGATTCACCATAACACAGCTGACACACACACGTTTGTACTTCTATCTCAGTGGGGACTCTCATTGGCATAATGCATTCCCTAGCCCCTTACCCTAACCATCCAAACTAAATGCCTAACCCTAATTCTAACCCTAAAGCCAAGCCTTAACCCTCAAATAGCCCTTTGAATTAGCGAGGACCGGCCAAAATGTCCTCACTTTGTAGGGTCTATGCTTAAAATGGTTCTCTCAAAGATGCAAGTACAGGAATACACGCACGCACACGCACAGGTTTGCACAACTATTTATGCTGGAAAAGGTCCTAGAGAGGTAATGAAAGAGTGTGGACATAAGCACACGCACACACATTTGTACTAATATCACTGTAGGGACACTCACAGATGAATGAATAAATAACCAAACCCAACTCCTTATCCCTAAACCCAAATGTCAACTCTAATAGCTCAGGGGGCGAAGATGAGCCCAAAAAGTGAGACCTCATGCTAAAATTGGTCTGAACAAAGAGGTAAAGATTAGTACACAAACACACTTTTCATTGGGCACACACTGAGAAGTGCATACTAAGGGCAGCTGTGCCTCAGGAGGAAGGGAGGGTCTGCATTCCAAAGTGTCCTTTGGCAAGATAGTGAACCCCAGGTTACCCCAGACAGCTGTGCTCACAGTGTGAATGGTGTTAGAAAGAAAAAGTGCTGCATATAGAAGCGTTGTATGAATGTGTGTGTGAATGGGTGAATGTGGCTTGTCCTGTAAAAAGCTTTGCGTGGTTGAGTCTGGAAAAGCGCTATGTAAATATTGTTGGTTTACCACTCTTGCAGGCCTGTGTTTGAATAATCCGCAATGATTTCTACACTTCCAAAGACCCACGCGTTCGGATTGTTTTGTTTAGTTCTGGGAGGCCATCAGAGGTTCAGTTGGGGATTGTGAGTCATTTTTCTGGTCATGAGGATTGCCATGGAAAACCACAAAAATGGGGGACACCCCTTGCATGCTGGAACACGTCAAGTTATCCTGCAAAGGCAACTCCCATATAAACATACATGTTGTCAAGCTGGTTGTTACGGAGTATGAACATATGTTTCCACAGAGCACAGAGGGAGGCACGCCTGCATATAAACAAAGATCTTCATATCCATGGAAACCTAGACGTAGTGAACTCACCACAGTGTAGAAATAGTGAGGGCATTTGACATAAAGAGTAACGTCTGCAGAGGGAAAAACTTTCACAATGGCACATCAAAATAAAAACATGTGAATGAAATCACGTATGGGGAGGAATAACAGGAACATGCAGTGTCTTCTTGTAAAGTGAATCAAATACAAAATCTCTCAAAACCAGAATAATCTTTATTTAAAATTCCCAAAACCTTATATTAAACAGGATCTATTTCTGCCATTTAAATGGTAAATGTTCTTTAAAGTATGCAGTGTACAACATTTATATCAATACAATACATTACCATATACATGTCATTTATTGCTTTTAAATATTACATAGTTACAATGCTGATGTAAAACATCAGCAACATAAATGTTAATAAATGAACAAATAATGAAACTATATTTTCTGTATAACTAAGCTATAAATGCTGGACATACATGAAGGCAGTAATAAAGGTTTTGCATCAATCTGACTATTGCCTTTACAGACAAAATCAGTGTCATATTTTAAATTAGGTTTTGTTAAAAGCCATTTATAAAAAGGCACCTTTTTTTCATAGCTACAATTTCATGTGCAACATTGGCTTTTTCCTTGACAACACCCTTTAACGTTTCCTTTTATGTCTGTTCTGAAAAGTTCTAAAACTATGTGCACATTTCAGGAAGATTGGAAGCTGAATTAGTTAGTGGTACACAATGCCCTTTTTGGGAGTTTGCAGACCAAGATAGCTGTAGTCACATTCACTAACATATCATTAAAGATCTTTTCGATCTGAAATTGAATAATTAATAGTATATTAAGTCCCTTTTGTATTGTCATCAATAGCAGGGTGCTTCTTTTTTATGCAGCATATATCTGATGTCTTGTGAGTCTACATAGCAGCTTCTGATGCGTGTTGCAGTAGTCACATTATGATTTTTTGAGGTGATCCAGAGGGAATGTATCAACCCATGTCTGTGTGCGGGCTTGACACTGATCCCAGTCGTACAGGGGGCGATACTGGAAGTAACGTAGGGCTTTGTCTGTGAGCACAGTGAAGGAGGTAGAAGCTATGGAGCACGTGTAACGGTTCAGCAGCGGTGTGAAGTTATAAACGGGGCTCAGTATCCAACGGAGCAAGTCGTTCATAATGGCCATGAACCAGACCACCAGAAACGGAATGTGGACTTTTCGGAAGTTAAACGTGGAGAAGAAGAGCATGTTGAAGTTCTCGTAGCTCTTGTAGGGTGAGTCATCGTAGCAGAAGAAAGCCTCACCTCCAACCATCTGCGGGCGCTCCCTCAGGGCTCGGGCTGCAAGTAAATGCATCCAGGCCACGTTGCCTAGCAACACATACAAATGGATGAAAGCAGATTGAATCATCAAAGAAGTAAACTTTTAACTTGAGAGAAATAACAAAAAAGATTAGAGTAGGACCCTAGTTGCTTCATATCTATGACCACATTACACTGATATATTCCTATCTGTGCATCGATGCATCTATTTTTGGGGTCTTATCTTGTTTATTGTTGTATTTGAGCAGATGCTACAACTCCTAACAGAGATCCACAGAGTGTAATGTATTAACAGTTAACCAGTGTTCTAGATTCTTTTTATAATACATGTAGGGGCCAAACTATAGAATTTAATGTATACTACATGTACAACTACAGGTTGGCCCTTACATCTGTATGTTTGAGGCTGCTTAAAATATCAGCCACTGATACATGTTGGCTGATACTCAGGGTCAAATGCAATAATGGGGATGATGATATTCAGTCACGATACCATGACAGAACTCTGAGAGCTCACACCTCTGTCCGACTCATCAACACTGAAACAAGCATGTTGAGGCTGAACCAAAATGTCATCATCTCCTCTGCCATTATTCAGTGTGTTCATTTGGCTTCACACCCAGATGACTGGATGATACTGTTCACGTAGACTTGTTATCGCAACAAGAAATCTGGATCTGACTCCTCCGACTGTGCATTCCATTTCACGTTGTACCATCTTTCTTTATTTTGATGTCATCATACTTTTACCTCACTGACTAGTTGTTGTTGATGCTTCAACTTGAGAGACCATCAGGTTTCTTATGTTTAATGTCATCTGAACTGCTCGTAAAAAGACTTCCTGTGACATGCAGAGGAAGTGGCTGCATGATGTTGTACTTCTGCTTTTAGTCCTTGTCCTGAACATAAGTCGTGTGAGGAGTACGTGTGAGGCATGTTTCAGTTTCTCCTCTGCTGAGTGGTGTTACGTGCTTTCAGAACTATCAATAGATCACAAGTTGGTTTGACTCACCTGCATAGACTCGCCCATGTTCAGCGCTGTCTGGGATGCCCCCGACAATGCAGCCACCCATTTTAAGTCCCCGTTTGTAGAAGTCCTTTATCAGCTCGTGCCCTTCGCCATAGATCCCCGTCGGCCTAAGGGAGCATGTGTGTAAACACTTTCCACCTTTCAGCTGGAAAGAAAGCCAAACTAGAAGTCAGTGTTAAGAATCAGATGGGGAGGTAAACAGAACATATACAAAAACACACAATGTTTTTTTTCAGGCTGTAATAAATTACCTCTGTGCCATTAGCTTCAAGCACAATTTTGTCAGCCTTTGACTTGGTCTTGGGGTAGGCCATACTGTGGCTCACATTGTATGGTGTATCTTCATTGCCCCTGAGAAAAAAAAAAGATCAAACAGTCAAAGGAAGTATTCAGGTGTTTATTTGTCATCTATGAGAGAGAAATGTGAGCATGAAAGATCAAGGGTGAGGAAGGAAAAAAGATGAATCTTGTCTGGGCCACGTCTCCTCTTGCAGCTTTCCACTCAGTCTTTCCAGCAAGAGCAGACAAAGGTTTGTTCTTTTCCTCTGACACAGCCTCGTGATGTAATCAGAGAAGGAATGTGAAATATTGCTCTGAGGTAAAGCTGCAGCTGTGCACGTACAAACACACACACTTACAAACACACCATCAGAAACAATGCCATGATCCCTGCACATGACAGGTGGAAGTTTTTCAGTCTCCTACTTTAAGCATTAATAAAACCACTTCTCACCTTTCTAAAGGATATGACAGTTTTCACAGAATGTAATGGCTACTAATCATTTTAGTCAAACATGTTGAACGAAACGAAAATTATGATATTTCTTTAGGGCTACCTGATAAAGGGGTCTCCATTGGCATTGGGACCAATAACTTCCATGCTGCTGGTGTAGACCAGACACTGAATGTCACACTCCACACAGGCATTGATGACATTCTCCGTTCCTGAGAAGAGAGATGGAGGATACTCAAATTGGAAAAACAAGACTTGAATATCATTCGGTAACATAAGCAAAGTCAATAAGTTTCTAATCTTCCAAATCCATGGGACTGACCTTGGCACAGTCCGATATCTTACGTAAGATATCAGAGATCAGATAGTAACCTCCACCAAGGACTACTATCTTCACCACTTTCCATTTGATTGTTGGTTGGTTTGTTTGTTTGTTTGTAAGCAACATTACACAAAAACAACTATGAAACTTGGAAGGATCCAGTATGTTTCTGGAGAGAACCAGTTCAATTTTGGTGTGGATCTTTTATTTTTTTTCTTCCATTTTCTTTAAGAGGAATGAGATGGACTGTCATAAAACACAGACAATCCCTGAATCAGAACACTATTTTAATACCATAATCTCTTAATATGAGCAATATCCTCAGTTTGGATCTTGCAGGAGATTCACATCAATAGAAAACACATATTTTGTTTTAATAAAAGCATCTGACATCCTGCTGAAATTGAGTTGCATTATGTGTTTCCTTAGAAACACAGGTCACAGCCAGGGAATTCCAACAAATGTTTTTTGTAATTTTTAAGTTCCATTTCACTTCCAAACCCCAACACTGAAGCAATTCAACTATTGAGTGTCGTCTGAGCATCCAAAGCCTGAAACATCTTATTCCTTTCATTGTTTAAAAAAAAACACACCAATGAAACACTGTATTATACTGGACAACAAGTTTCATTCACATGAAAACAACCAAGATAATGTATTAGGACCCATACACCACCCTGCTTCCCGAAATAAAAACCAAACACCCAGCTGTTTATACCAAATGTGAAAGAATTCCTTCACAGCGTTCCAGAGACACATTACTTTCAAAAGCCGAGAGATAAGATTTGTGAGGCCACCGTGACCTTGATCTTCGACCTTTAACCACCAAAATCTAATCGTCCTTGTGTCCAAGTAAATATTTGGCAATATTTTCTCTCTCTCTCTCTCTCTCTCTCTCTCTCTCTCTCTCTCTCTCTCTCTCTCTCTCTCTCTCTCTCTCTCTCTCTCTCTCTCTCTCTCTCTCTCTCTCTCTCTCTCTCTCTCTCTCTCTCTCTCTCTCTCTCTCTCTCTCTCTCTCTCTCTCTCTCTCTCTCTCTCACCTGTGACATTGACAGCATACATTAAGGTCTCTGGGACTCTGTGCCAGACATCCACTAAACTGGCCATGTGGATGACGACGTCCACTCCCCGTGAGGCCTCCAACACGTTGCTGTAGTCTGTGATATCCCCCTGGATGACCACCACCTTTGTCCGCTCTGAGGGAAAAACAGGAAGACACAACTTCAAAATGTGGTACCGTATGTGACCCAGCATCATGACTGTTTCCCTAATAGCTCTACAAAGCATTTCAATACAAATGCCCCTCAGTAGAGCGCAGTGTTCCACCCAGGCCCAACAGTCCATTAATTATTGACTAACAAATACAACTCCCTGTCTGCCCTTTTTGGATCGGCATCAAATCTGTCAAGGTCCTTTGGACAAACGTTTAAACTTAAAATTACTACTACTACATAATACAAATCATATAACTACCATAACATGTGATGCTTTTTCTGGAACTTGTATTGGGAAACCATTACTGAGAAACCTAATTAATATTGTGCACTTGGGCAATTTAGGGCAGTTTTCCTCCAGATGGAAACATAAACCATTTAAAACCACTTTCCTGTGGGACGCCTTTAATGGGTGTAACTGAGAGTGAACTTTAGCTGATCTGTCACCGGACCAAAGTGCACAGTATAGCCCTGCACTCTGACAATAAATATTGGAAGCTGAACAAAGAATTTTCCACAGAGGGATGAGGTGTCCCTTGTTTTGAGAGAAACCAGGAGAAACACATTCCTTAGCTTTTATTAAATTTAATGACATTTCTCAGCAAATAAAGAAAGAACAGACACAAATGGAAGTTCAACCACATCAAGTCACAACTGTGGTTGCAGCACACGCCTATATAAATCATAAAATATATCCCCTTTCACAAAATGCTCGGGGGGTGACAACATTGGCAAAGTAAAGAATGAAAGGACAGCTGTCTCAGGAAACGTATGGCAGATGACAATCCAGGATATGCAGAGTGCAGCTGTGAGGGAAATGAATATCATGCCCTGTTGGGCTTTTTACTAAACCACCCATCCCTGTTTCTCACACTAATATTAAACCTGATATTAGTAAGCAACTAAATGCCCATGTAACTCATTAATACAGTTACATAATATACAATAGGGCTATTAATTAAAACAGGAGTTAAGTTTTTCTGTAATTAAAATCATATCTGGGCTAATTTGTGAAGAGGTGTCTGTCGATGGAGGAAAATCTTCCTAAATATTATATTGTTACATCATCACTACCATCTGACATCAGGCACCTGACCAAAGAGAAGCAATGCCAGCAACAGCATTATAGGTTAGTGCAATTTAATAGGGCGCAGCAGGTTTGTTATAAAAACTGACCCATGATAGCAAAAAGTTATTTTTGAACGCCGTTTCGTATTTTAAACAGAAACACAGGAAACCCGACTTATTTACCTGAGCTCAGTCCCTTTAAACTGGTATCCACGTTTTTGTCAAACAGCCGCACCTCCTCCAGTTTGTCCTCCTTCTCCAGCAAAATCCTCAGCATGTGCCGGCCGAGGAACCCGCATCCTCCGGTGATGAGGTAGACGAGAGGCCGCTGAGTGTCGGACATTCTGCCGCTGAGCTGTGGTGCAGACGGTGTCTGCTGCTGCTGCTTCTCTGAAGCTCTGCAGTCGATGAGCTGAGTTCCGCCTCTGCAGCCTATTATAGAACAGGAGGAGGGTTTTGAACACAACTTTATTTGTACAGTCTGAGCTAACAAGAGAACAGAGTAAACAAAAGCTTCTCTTACGATCAGCACTTTTGCTGCCAGAATAAAGTCGAAATATCTAAAGAAAATGTTGACATCAAAGTCAAACTGGAATGGAAGACATTTTCTTAATTTAACATTTTGAGATTAAAGTCGAAATAAAATATATCAAAAGGAGAATTTTTCGTATAAAGCCATTTTTGTAAATGTTGTGGGATTTTGAATGTAGGCCAAACATACAGTTTCAAAGTCCCATCCGTGTCAGTTCATAGGAAACTCGCTATTGTTTAAACAATGTAAACAGACATGCTACAGCCTCAAAGGGAAATTAATATTTAAGGGATTTGAATGAGGAAGGAGTGTTAGAGCAGTTAAGGTAAATGTAGGTAAATGGCAGAACTTTGTAACTTTAGAGGTTTGGTTGAAGAACAGAACAACTGAATGTGTGTGATGTGTCTGAGACGATGGTGGAGGTCTGCACTTAAACTTTACTCCTTTTCTATTATTTATATGGATGCAGACATACTTAGCTATACTTAATAGTTTGACATGTTATGTGGCCAATAGGCTGCTTGCCTGAACAACAGATAAGTTGGGGGCTACAGAATTTCTAAACTTGTAGTCCCAACTGACGCTGATTTAGGTGACATCATGGGAACAATATCAATGACACTTCTAACAACAAGGAAACTGTGGTGATAGTTACAGAAAGCTGGTTTGTACTGTCACCACACGCCGACAGGCAATATCCTTCCATTTCCAGTATAAGCCGGCCTTCCTCCTACCCAGAGGAAGATGGTGAATAACATTTCCTGCGGATAAGTGTTTTTTCCAGTTTAAATTCTGATAAGGAGTGAATCCGATTTTTTTTGTATTTTAATAGAATAACAGAGCAATGGCTTGGCAGAGACTTTAGATTTTATAACCCGGGCCACCTTCACCCCTGAGCTGCCCTTGTCGTCATCATCTGATGAAATAAAAGTTTTCCAATGCTTCCTCTGACGCTCTTAAAAGGTTGCAGGTGCAGAGATTTCCACAACTTCCTGTTGACTCTACCAGCTAGGTATCTGTACACTATGTAGCTGGTATCGAGCATGTAATCCACCACTTGGCAGTCAGCATCCTTTAGACACACACTAATCATTGTCGACATTACCTTAAACCTCTACTTCTAACAGCAGGACACTGAAAATCATTTTAGAAAAAAAAGCAGTTTTCATTTATTTAAAAAATATTTTAATGCACCATTAATAAAGGGTCCAACGCATTATTACAAGAGAAATATTGCAAATAATATTAAAATAATCATCAAATTAAAAGGAAAAACAATTAAAAAAAAAATGAATGGAAGGTATGAACATATTTCATCCTCATGGAGAGAGGAAAAGGAACAACATATTTACAGCTTGGAATCAGTGTGTTTCTACGAGAAACAAACACCTCTACAATATTTACAAGATCTTATTTGATTTTTTTTCCTCTTGTCTTTTCATCCTGTAGTAAAGAGGGTTGGTTTGTACTGAAAGGCTTCCTTAACAACAAGAAATATCTTACACATTTTCCTGTTTGGGCGGGAACAAAACAAAGAGTTTTCTGCTAGTTAAGAGTTCAACTTTGGACGGCCATATCCATTTGATAAACAAGAGACATAGGTGTCATTTGGCCTGCAGCATATCACAAAGCTGCTGAGGCTCATTCTTAGTTCAGGCACAGTTTGCAACTACCAACAGTCTACAGTGCAAACAGATTGTAAGTGGGACATTTGTTTGCCTTAAGCTGATAAAGCTCATGATTTGGATGTTTTTTCTATTCTACACTCAAATAAAATAGTTACTATTGAATTCTGGAAAGGGGGAAAAAAGAAATGAAACCTTTAAAGTGACCTGACCTAAAATTTGCCTTTTAAAAACATCTGTCGCACACAGTGACTCAAGTCAAACAGCAGAAAATGTGTATACCCTCTTGAAATAAAAACAGCTGCTGGTTAAAAGAGAACATAAGGATGCAATGGAACAAACAAGTCAACACAGACAGACAAAGATCCTACAAAACAAATACTTGACTCCTTACAAGACCTTGTAGTTGATGGAGCACAAACTCGGGAAGAACCAGAAAACAAATAAAAAAAAGACAGGCCAATTTTGGTTGTGCTGATCCTGCAGGCGAAATTCAGCAGCGGTGTAAAAATAACACACTTTGAGCTTGAACTTAACTCGCATAAGTTCACGTCGGGTTAAAAACAGTAGTTGAAGGGACTTTACTCTCATCCAGACAGGAGGTTGTGGCAAACCAGGAGAGTAACGCACAGTGAAGAAGGGAAGCAAGAGTTTTATAGGGCTGGTGAATCACAAGCCACTGAGGACAGTGGTTGGGAACACTGAAGCTTATTTCACTGTAAGATACTTACAGCCAATGCAACAAAATAACAAGACCATTAATAACAATGATAATATTATCATGATATTGTGAAATAAAACAAGAAAAAAGCTTTGAAACAAATCTTCACACTTGGAAATCTTGCATAACTGAAGACCAAATTGATTGAAGTTTGTCGTCTGAAAAACCCTGAATTTGTTGGATATTCCTGTGCGTCTGTATGCGGATCTGTGGGGGTGGTGGGTCAGTGGGTGCAGGGAGGGATTTGACACTGGAAGCGTGATCCCAGGCTGTAGAATACGTGAGCTGACGTAGTCAGAAAATACTGGTATTTTTTTTTTTTTTCAGTTTTCATTGTCTTCCTGCAATCCTGCTTCCTGGACATTGGCATGGAAATAAAAAGGCCCTTCGTGCCTGGCTGCGTGGAACATATTACCCAATCAAGTCAAACAATACTGCCACAGAAGAACTCGTGCTGAAGCAGAGGCCCTCTCGAAGTATTCACATGCCAGGTTACACAACCCTGCCACACACTGGTCTGTGAAACTGCTAAGTGAATTTAAAATATACGTGAAAAGTGCAAGTGTGTGCGTCTCTGTTTCCTGGGTATTGTGAGGGCCGCTGCAAGGCCATCCGGAGGAGCGGCTGGGGGACATCCGAGGGTGGCTTTTTTTTTTTAATGCACAGTCTGAGGAGGGCAAACCATGGGGAGGGTGGGTGTCCATGTTTGGCTGGCCATTGGCGAGTGAGGGAGAGAAATGCGTCCACTAGTTGAGTGTCCCACGGCAGTTCTCTGTTCCACACAGGCAAGGGATCTTGTTGTCCTCCAGGGGGAATTTATAGTCGTAGGTGATTTCTTCGTTGACGGCGATGGCCTGCTTCGAGTAGATCACAATCTTTTTCTGAGACTCTATGGTGATGACCTTGGCGTAGCAGCTTGGCTAGAAGAACAACGGGATGAGATACTGATCAGCCACAGCTCTACAAATGAACCACAATAAATCAAAAAAATGAGTGAGGACGTTCAGACTCACAGTGCAGCAGTGGTTGATGAATCTTGCCAGGTTGCCACACTTGGTGGCGTCTATAATTGTGTCGTGGTCCACTCTGAACAAGTAGCTGCTCCCGATGCCCTGCTGCGCGTACCGCTTCTCTCTATTGTCAGCAACCATCTGGACACACAAGAATTTGCTTACTGATCCTATTTCAACTCTGAGTAACATTGCAGTAACAGAGCTTTACACTATAATGCACTAATAATAATAATAATTCAGTATTTTTAAATGTTGTCGCTAGAAATAAAACATTTTGGGAGGTTGTACCTGTCTGATGTTCTGGCCCACATACTCAATGACCATCTCATCAGCAGCAATGGGCTCCATGGCGAACAGGCCCCACTCATGGATCCTGCTGCGTCCAAAACGAAGCTTCTTTTTGCGGAACTGGATGAGAAGAAAAACAGAACCACTGTAACAATAATCTTGGCAGATTTATAAGATTCATAAAGGAAGAGCTTTCAGATAATCAGATAAATTCGAAGTTCCAGAAAGACATATGAGAATCTTCACTGAGCATGATTGTAGCATCTCTATCAGAGAGAATAACCAAGTGATATATAGGAAGAGAGACCATTTTTTTGACTCAAATTAAATGGTTGGTTCCTATAAAGAATAAAAAAACTATTTGGTTTTCAATTTAAGCAAACTTTAAGTCCTTCTGAATAATAAAATCAGTGTATACATATATTTTACAGTACAAGTAAGCAGAAAAAGCTACTTTGAGTATACAGGCTTTGGTAAGCCAGGGTTTGCAAGTATGTTCTAGTTCAGTATTTATCACAGTTCCAGTGCCAAACAGCCAACACCCAAAGATCCATCTTTAAGATTACTTCACAGTTTTTGAAGTCTAAAAAAATCTTGAAATCAACATTCAATGGACAAAAAGGAAGATATGTTAAAGCTAACACAGTACAAGCAATGCACACCAAATATGAGGTAAAGTTTCTTATTCATATCACAATTTCAAAGTAACACAAGCTCCTGTTGATATTTTACTCTTTAAAAAATTTGTTTTAATTCATTTTACTTTTACTTCCTGAAGAGATCAAAAACAGTTATAAATGTATCTTTGGCAACTTTGCACAGTTGCCAAAGCCAGAAGTTTTACACCTGCTCTCAGTATTTGTTTTTCAGCGTCTTGTTTGAAACATACATTTCAGGTGCTTTAAGTAGGATGTAATTACAGCCATTGCTTGCTCTGTGTAAACACTAGTTGCATCATGGCAGGTAGTGCAGATAATAATGTTTGATCAGTTTGAAAGTTGAGAGAAAATTTTAAGTGGTAGCCAAATGCAGGGACATGAACATTATTTCCCTGAGGGACTGAAGTTTTTTTAGAGACTTAAGTTTATTCCTAAGCTACCTTGAGCTGGTTGAGCTTCAGCAGGTCAGAGTCCATGACAGCTGTGGTGCCGATGACTGTGAGGAGGCGTCGTTGCTCTGAGCGTCTCTCTGACAGCACCCGGTTAACACCCTGAAGGGAAACAAGACAAGGAGGAGACTTACAAATGAGCCTATGACCCATTATCATGTTATCAACTGGCCTTGAACTGGAGGAGAATGAACCCACATAGCACTGAACAGCCACTCTGTGTGGGTGAGGGTTATTTTGAAACCAGTGACAGACAATGTAGACATGACTGAGTAGAAAGAGGAAGAACAGAGGAAAGTTTCTCTTCTGTTTCTACTTTTAAGATAAACTAAATGTAGTTTACAAATATTGTGTGTTTGCCTTGACTATGGAGACGCATGCCTTTTTTTCCGTGGCGACAGTGAGACACAGCACAAAGCCAGCATGGAAAGGACATAAGGGTCAGTCGGAGTTATGCATAGCAACCAAACACATTTCACCCAAATATCAGTTCCTAGTTTTCCCATCAACACATCTGGCAGTGTGAAACAAACCTGAGTCACATGTAAAATCTATAATGAATAAATTATATACATGTGGCTGAAAGAAAAAACAAGGTTTTTTTGAGAAACAAAGAACTAAATGCCCAACTGAATGAACCTTGGCCTGATTGCCTAAACTCAGGCATTGTTGCCTTGATGTCATCAGAAGATCCTGACCATTGGCTTAGAAACCCTAACCCTCAACCAGAGGGGGAGGAAGGAGCAAAATATATAAAGAGAAAGAACAGCTTCCCATCGGTGGGCATATTACAAACCAACCTTTGTCTTGTGCACCATGCACTGAGCATTAAAGTGTGACAATACTGTACGAGATTTGTGTCTCGTTCCTCTGTGTCAGAGTCAGGCTTTCCTGTCCAGAAGCTTTCCAGGATGTTTGGGTCAGAATTATGTCCTTTGCTTATTTTAAACTGTGCTGTTTATCATTGAAATGCAGTAGCAGGAAGGAACAGTGACAAGTCTCAGAAAGATTTAACTTGTCCTTGGTACAGACCTCACTAAACTGTTTACAGATAAATTCAAGGCTACAGGTTTGGTTTTACCAATGATTTGGACATGAAAGATAAAAAATATGTTTATGTGCACTAGCTCTCATGCAAGTAAAACCAACAAGGTTTGAAAAATAGTTTATCGACTACTTAACATCTGTCCAACATATGTCTGGCAAAACAGTTGCATATGTCAGTTCAGGTCAACTTCAATACACAAGTAACTGCACATTGTATTGGAAAAATTAACTAAGAGTGGTTGAAAACTATTTTGAGTAACTTTTGCAGACTTGTCTAAAGGCTTTTATGACCTGTATCTACATATATAAACAAACTGTTCAAATGCTTTATGACCTGAGCTGTTTTATGGTCTGAACTGTTGTTGACCTGAAAACTATCAGACCCTTTTGCCACTTATTTACTCTCTAAAGTACTGAATGTATGTCTGCTTATCTCCTTAGGAAACACATGTAAATCAGTTGTCTGTGTTAAGATTCCCCTCTCTCCTGCGCCTACAGAACCAGTCTGAACTGGTTCTGAGAGACAGCCCTTAGTCCTCCTATATAAGATCCTTGTATTTGACTGTTCTCCATCGTCACTCTGAGATCCTTGTGACTCTTTGTGTTGATCCTTTCTGCAGAAAGTCCCTATTAAAATACACGTAGATAACTTTGGTGTTTCCAGCCTCTTGTATTTCCAGATTTCCATCACAACATCAACTGATTTCATTTTTTCTAGTTAAATTTAGCCAAACAGGGTTTTAGCTTTTGGTTTTCAATGATATGTGACATTTTGTTTTCTTTCACCATTTTTTGCGGAGATGCTTCACAAAAACAGGATCTGAGGCTATCATTTCCTTGCAAAATTAAGATAATGCATAAACTATGGATTTTTTCCCCCTATCTTTATTCAAAAGCGTGTTTTTTTCAGTTTGAGAGCAGGGCTTATTGATTTCACGTTCAGATTTTGGAATCCTCTCACTCCCCTGCGACCCTGCACTTGCACTAAAATAGCCCTGGCTTTCTACTTAGATTTGCTCTGCTTGTTCTCAAACTGTGCACTTCTGTTGCTTGGACATATTTCCTGTGCTCCAGCTCTTCTCCTCGCACTCACACTGCTTCTGCGTGCGATACGTCCGCTCTTGGATTTCTTTGAACAAGTCAAAAGTCCCCCACCAATAGAATGCCAGGTGCAGTGTTGACAGATGAAATTATACTGCCCTTGTTGTGGGTGCAATAGCTTTGTTGTCCGACTTAGAAGCTGTGATAATAAAGCTGTGGAGGGCAGGAGTGCATGCACCTGGTTAAAGCAACCACTCATATGAGACTCAAAGAAACCGCAATACATCAAACCTTTCTTAATTTATGGATCTTTAAGCTGCTGGATCTTTAAACCATTTCAAAAATGTAAATGGTGAGTCGAAACCAGATCTGATGGGGGCTACAAAAAGTAGAATGCTAGCAAGTTGCAGGAAATATGGTCAGAACTCCAGGTCCTTTCCTGAGTTATAGCATTGATTAATGACATGAAAAGTGTTTGAACACTATTTCAATTTTTATTGTTTTTCGCTATGATAAAATGTCCCCATTATATCCTATTGGACATTTGTGTGAAATTCTATCATAATTACTGTAAATTCTAATTGACCTTTGACTCCCCCAAATCGAATTGGTTGAGCGTTAAATTCATCTGTGGCAAATATGAAACATTAACTGGATGTGTTTCTGAGATATTGTCTTCAAAACTTAGAGAGACAAACTGGAAAACATCATTCCTCCAGCCACAGCTGTCGCCAGTGTGGCGGCATTATGAGCTTCAACCAATACTTACTGTTTCATATCAATTGTGAAAATCCTTTGGACTTGTAAAGACTATTAGCAAAGATATAAATCTTTTAAATCACTGTTCCACACATCCAACAACTTCCATTTGGAAATCCTCATTTACCACCCTGAATCCCAAATTACAAGTTATCTGAGCCAAATGACTGAGGACCAACCCTGGAATTCCAAAGGGCTTTTATCAAGTGTTTTGTTCCCCATCTGTGATCATCATACTCAGCAACCACTGGATGTCCTAAAGCTGGTTTACAGAGCCAGCTTGGGACTGAAGAGTAGAATTCTTCCCACTGTGTGGTCTGGAATCCCGTTTGGAATTTCTTGTGAATTCTGACTCATTTCCACAGAATGTCTCTCCAAAATATTAAATCTTCCTGCAAAACTGGTTCAGTGAGGTACATATGCTTGACTTAGACTATAAAATTACAGATTAACCTTGAGGCTGTATTTTAATGAACCCTCTTCAAAGTCACAGTATTGACTGAGCCAGCGCTTCCATTATTATCAAGATTAATGCTGAACATTATCTCAAGAGCTGAGTCCAAAGCTCAGTCTGATGCTCGATGAAAAATCCCTGGTATGAGACAGACTGCCCAAGCTCACAAAAAGAGACAGTATTTATTTCCACATGGAAAGTCTGGCAGAATTTTGGGATTATTTAAGTATGAAGATTTTTTTTTACTTAGTTTCTCAATTAGATAAAATCCACAATGATAGATATAAACAGTCATTTTAAAATTAATTTGTTAAAATCTTTGGAGAACCACAGACTTAAGTTTGTTGCTATACATTTCAATTGAACAGAAACATGGTGCGGATAAAGAAAAATGTTTGTTAAATACTGTAGAGAGAAAGAGAATGAAATTGGGCAGAGGCCTACCATGCTGTCAACGTTCTCCACTTCCCGTATGACCTGCTCAGGCAGATCCAGGTCCAGATACACGTCCTTCTCCTTGCGGCTGATGGCGTAGTAGCCCTCGCTCCTGGCACAACCAGTAACATGCTCACGGAGCTGCCCATCCGTGCTCTTCTTCTTACGCCGAGGGTTCGGCAAATTGGTTAGTGCAGCTCAAGGTCAAGGGCAATAAAAGGTTACCACCCAATGAAAATGTAGACTTTACAAACTTTCTCAATTTAAAAACCCAAAAGGTGTATTTTAATGCAGAAGGTAGTCATTGAAAAGGATATTCGTGTGGCTGACCCAGTGAGTATCATTGAGCCAGTCAGAGCTGTGGTCGTCCTGGAGCAGCTTCTCATAAGTCTTCTTCAGCAACATCAGGTCTTCACCATCCAGCCCAGAGTTCCAGATGTCATACAGGATGGTCATCTGCTCAAACTCACTGCGGTTGTCAAACTTCGTGGCTAGGGGCTCAGGGGCTGGAACAGGTTTCTGCCAACGCTGGGACGTCGTTATGCCTGCCTCCTGCAGAAAGAGGCGTTCGCTCTTCCTCACCTCTTCAACCACATCGTCCTCCGTGTCTGTGCTGGACAGCTCCCCGGACTCAAGCTCCTCCACGTCCACATCTTCCTCAAATTCTGTGTCCTGAGCAGAGGACGAGGAATATTAATGACAGTGAGGGAACACAACTACCATCCAGTACATATCCGTGTTCGCATATAACCCCCCTTTTTCCACCTGGTCCACACTAAAGCAACAAAACAACTCTCAATGGTGGCCTTGCCATTACCGCCCAGTTGAAGATGTCACATGACATATAACATCTACTGGACAGTTTCAGTCCCTAAAAATAGTAGAGACAATGGCTTAATATTGTAAAGTAGGTTCATTTCATTTTGACAGACTTGCCTACATGTATGTGTATATGATAGATAATTACACACGTAAAAAGTTTCATGAGAAACAAGCACAGCAAAACATTAAGTGGGGTGCACTATAGTTCTGACCACAATCTGCTATCTCAATTGATGCCTAAGGATCGATACAAGTAATCAATCAAAAAACATAGTAATAAAAAGAGATCCTGACAGATCATTGATTCAATCTTTATCCTTATCTTGTCCTCTTGAGGGTTGAGGGTATGTGAGGGTTGTACACCCACCCTGGACAGACCATCACATGGCCAGCATACATAGACAACCAACCATTTGTACTCACATTCACATCGATAGTCAATTTAGACTTTAGAGTCTCTAATCAACTTAACTCAATATGCAGGACTGTGGGAGGAAGTCTGAGTATGCAGAGAAAAACCAATGCCAACCGGGGAGGACACACAAACACTACAGAAAAAGACCTTAGCTGAGCCGGGCGGGGCAACATTGCTAAACGGCAGCCCACCGTTATGACAGCTATACGTTTTAGAAACTAAATATCCCTGGTCATGACCTTTTAAACTTTAAAAATCAAATCTATATATATTATAGTTATGCAGCATGTTTGTATTTCCACTGATTAAGCCAAATGATTTATTTGAAGATATTAGAGCCTTGGGATGGACATCATTAAGAGTTTAATAGTACTGTTACTACTCTTACTCATCGATCAGGTACTTTCACAAAACAAATGTTGAATAAATTAATAGAGTTTCAGTACTTATCTCTGTATGGACATCTAAGACAAATCTAGAGAATAAATCATGTCCTTACCTGAGGATTAACCCCCCAAAAAACATTTAAAACATTCTAAAATCTGAAATGTCAGACACTATTGTCACATGTTGTTGGACACACAAGATTAAAACATGCTGAAACATTTATAGGAATGAACCAGAATAAACAAAACTCCCACACACCTCTAGCTTCCGCTTCTTCAGTTTCTTGCCCGGGTGCTCCTGTTTCTTTGTATGATGAACATCAAGGTTTTCTTTGTCTTTTCTTCTTCTCTTTTTGCTCTCCTCCTTTTCATGTTCTAAACCCTTACCGATCATGCTCTTCTTCTTAGATGATGGAGGTACAGCTGCAGCCTGGCCAACATCCTCAGAATCAAAAGGCACTCCCATTGCAGACAAGTATTCTCCTGTATCTCCCCTGGATGGTAGCGCCTCTCCAATGACCTCCTCAGGGGCCTCAAGCACCCCAGAAATAGTGTTGAGGTCTGCTGGGAGCAAGACAGAAGAGTCTTGTCTGGTGGAAGTCCTTTTGGTGCTGGGTGGTGCTGTGAGAACAGGGGGTTTGCAGTAGTTGTGCTCCGTGAGGACAATTACACCCTCTGGGTTCATAACCAGTGCCAGTGTCTCTGGGGAGAAGAGATCCTCTTCCATCTTTTGCTCCTCTGCCTCGTCAGACGTCTCTGTCTCCTCTGAGTCCCCAGCATCAGGGTCCATTTTCAAGGCTACATCAGCCAACACAGACAGATCAGTGGCTGAGGCTGAAGCCAGCTGCAGGAGGCTTGACACCCCAAGCTGCTCTCTGAGTCTTAACTTCTGCTCACTTTCTTCCTCATCCTCATCTTCCTCTCTGAGGGAGTGACAGGATGAAGCAGACCCGCTGGTTGTCCGAGGTCTGCCTCTGGACCGTTTATTAACAGTAGGCAGTGGAGGAGCCTCCTCAAAGGCCATCCTGCACATAGACGCGTGATCCAGTGGCAGGTTCTGCACAGTGCGGCACACCATAACAGGAGGTGCGGGAGATTTGGGGGAGTCTTTGCCTGCTCCCCGTTTGCCAGGAGATTTGACAGGGGTGGTCTGGGGAGAAACAGGGGGTCCCTTTTTGGATTCATCAGAGTCTTGAGTTCGTCCAGGTGGGGGCACAATGAGGGCGTTGCCTTCACCTGGTTTTGAGGCAAAGGGGAGAAGCTGGATGCCTTGGGATGGACGAGTTGAGGTGGTTGCAGCAGCAGATACGTGTAAGTCTGGGGGTCTCCCAGGAGAAAGGAGGGGAGACTCACCGGCCATTTGTGAGGGAGATGGAGATAATGTTGCAGTTGGCAGCTGAATTTTGCTGTCGTTCTCGTCTGTGGAGAACGAGACTGTTTTCCTGCGTTTCTTGAGAGGGGGCACAAGAACAACAGGGGACGAAGGACGCGGGTATGGTGGTGATGGAGGCCGTTTTGTAGGTGCTGTTGTTGTATCTGTCTTGCTGTTCTTGGCTTCACCTGAGAGAAATATTTAAAGACAAGAGAAATATTAAAAAGAAAACACTGTGCATAGATTTTCAAAGTGTTGTTAGTCCGTGCTATTTTTTTGCTTCCAAGAAGCAGCCGATTTTGTCTGCTTGTAAACAAAAGCAATTGAGGCAAACTATTCCTTTATTAAGGAGGTTATGTTTTCGCTTGTTTTTGTGTCTGTTATTTACCAGGATTACACAAAAACTACAAGACGGATTACCACAAAACTTGTTGGAAGAACACAGTATGGGGCAGTGAAGAACTCATTAAATTTTGCAGATCCAGGAATTTGTTTCAGTTACTTTAAAATTGTGCGCTCTTGGACATTTCTCAGAGTATAATTAATGGACCTTGTTTTAGAAAAAACTGGCATATTTAGGGGCCTGATATTGAAGAGTTTGTGCAATTGGGTGTGGATCTAGTGAATTTATGTGTGATTTCATAAGGGGACTGTTGAGAGCCATTCTAGTTCCATTTGTGTATGAGCAGTTCTGACAAACCTGTTTTTACTTCTGCCTTTGAAACTGCAGCTGCGTTATTTTGCCTGAGGAAAAATTTAAAAAAATTAATTGGATACAGCAATAACAAAATTATGAAAAGTACAACTTTTAAATATGTAATACTGGCAAATAAAATATTTCTCAGGCTGCTTTATACCTGTAATCTTCTTTCTCGGTTGTGCTGTCTATGGTCGACTCATCCATGGTGTCTGGTCCTTCACTATCAGGCTGCTCTCCTTCCTCATCCTCAGAAGAAGATGAGGATGCAGAAGAGGAAGAGCCATCGGAGGACGAGGAGAGGCTCTCATCATCACTGTCAGCGCTAAGGCCATCATCTAAAAATAAATAAATATGAAATTTGATTTGAGATAAACAATACAGCTGATGAAAACATAATAATGAGATTACTGGTGGTGATTTACCGTCAGATTCCTTTTCACTTCCCTCTTCTTCCTCATCCTCCTGCACATAGAAGAAAAGTTGTAGTTACAACATTAAAAGAATACAATAAAATGCTGCCATCTAGCGAACAGAGAGAGTAAGAACAACATGATTCAAATCAAACATGTTAAAATCAAAGTGAATAAAAAATGTAATTACTTGTCTGCCATTTGGATCAACCAGGGATATTAATGTAAATATTGGTCAGTCGTAGAATGAGATTAATACATTTGAAAGATGCACTTGCGCTGGCAGTCACCATTGACTGGGAACACACTAACCCTGTATATGTTATTTTTCTAGACTATATTTTGTTGCTTTTTGATTTAAAAACCTTTTCCGTTGAGGAGCCATCCGACGTCTCCTCTCCCTCACTGTCAAGCTCCCATGGTTTACGATTCCTTGGCTTCGTTTTCCTCCTCTTGTTGTCCCTTTCAGCTGCATGCCTGTCCGCCTCTGGCATTCTCCCATCAGCAGCTGGAAACAACAGAGTCAGAGTTATATGCAGCAGGCCCATTAGTCTTAACGTTCTTTTTAAAACTTTCAACATTAGCTCAACAAACCTTCGTCATCCTCGTCTGGTGGGGTCGAAGGTCGTGGCCTTTTCATGTCTCCCTCTTCAAGCTCCTGAGGTTCTTTCCTTTTCACCTGCACACAAACAATATTCATTTTATCAATGTTTCCCTAAAATAACTTAGACCACTGCAGATAAGACTGTAATGGGCCACCACAGCAGTTTCATAATATACAAAACTTCTCATAACATTAAAAAACCCTCTATTTTGTGCCATTACTTTATTGTAGAGCTATGTTCTTTGCCTCGCCCCCTGTTTCTTACTATCTACCCGTCTGTCATAGTTGCACTGGCTCTTGGGACCACAAAGAGAAATCAGGAGCCTGCTGGACCATCAAAACAGCTGTAAAGTTTTTACCATCCTCAAAAAGCAGGCACATATAAGCACAACACCTGTAGGTTCTGTCATGGAAATTATTGAATCTAACTGTCATCTGTGTTATGTAACAGATCCTCCTGTCCTGACAGCTATGCTCAAAGTTCAGTTGGATTGACCTGAGGAAACATCATTATATAAATTCCACTTAATATTTGCATCTGTCTGATGTCAGGAAATGTTAATTAGTTTGAACCTAAATGTCCTTGTGACTATTTGATGTTTTGCGCAATGTCTATACACTCAGGAGAGAAGGGAGCATTCAACCCTTGTCTGAAAGAGTTTAACCACTGGACACGTCCTGCCTGCATTGAGCTGTGCATAAAGGCTGGCACATCTCAACTGGTCTTTGTCAGAATCTTGATACCTGCAGTGGTGTTGGAGATTCTGTCCCGCTTGGCCAAGTGTTTGCTCAGTAGCTCTGTCTGTGTTCAAATCCATTCTCTGTAAATTGTTTCTTACAAATTACCACTTCAGCTGTGGGCATTCCGACGATGGGCATTCAATTCTCAGAGGGAAAGACAAAACTGTGCATGACACGGGTCGTCTCTCTATCATTCAGGATGTGTTTGAGGGCTAGGCTAAGGCTCACTGGCCACTCATAATAATAAGCCCTTGTAGACCAGAGTCCCGAGTCGCCCCTGCAGCTAACATTACAGATAAAAGTGGTTTAGAAGCTGCAATTCTTATTTGACCACTACAATACAGCCCTCTGTTGACACTGCTTAAACTGACAGGAGTCTTGTGTTTTTTACTGAACAAATATGTATCTACAGAAGTTGCTTCTTCTACTCAGGGAACTTAGCTTCTGTGTGGTGATCCAATTTCTGCAAGGCATTTTAGTTCTCTTACATCTGTATTATTATCTATAATAATATCATCTATTACTCTATAACCCGTCATGAGTCGAGCCCTGAAGAAAGACCATCTAGGCTTAGAGTAACAATTGAATTTGTGACAGTTTCACTTAGCTCTGATGATATTGTTACCCAAAGCACAATGCCGCAGACCAATAATCTGCTTAAAACATGAGGCATGGCCTTATTTATGACAGGTGAATACTGTCTGTCAGGCGAGTGACTTAAATAAGCCAGGGATCAGTCGAGGAGATCCACCGCAGTGTTGATCGCATGCTTCAATGAGAGATACAACTCTGAGGTACAAAGATGTCATCTTCGTGGAAATAGTGGCAAAAATTTGTTATTTCTTTATTTTACATGACATCCCTTCTTATGTTTTTAAATGTTTCTGATTAATTAAACTTTCGGGTTATTTCCAGGATTACGTGAAAACTTTTTCAATGTGCTTTTAGACTTTTTGACATCTCTGGAGATGCATTAATTTATCAACTCAATGTGTGCGCTGTCAAACATGCAGATACAGTCCTTGTGTTTTTGTTTTTACCTTGAAGGAAGGCAGTCGTAGTGCTCCTCGGAGAGAAAAGCCCTCCACGCCGCCACTCTTTGCCCAATCCACAAGAGACGTGAGAGGCTCCCGTGGACGGTTGACCTTTTCCTCTTTTTTCTCATCATCCCGTAAGGCAGACACCCCCCTGACCATCGTCTGGAAAGGCTGGAGAGGGAAAACATTTACAATTCAAACTCATTTATAAGAGACATTTGATCTTTGTTTTTCATTTCAAAGTAATAACAACGGTAACTACAGATGACAGCAGCATGAGTGCTTACTACTGAGAAAGACAAAAGCAATTTTAAAAGGGTTTGGGTATTCCTCCTTACCTTAGCCTTGGTCTCTTTCCTCTCCCACCACTCATCAAAGGTGGCAAAGGCAACATTCTCCACCATCTTGCGGTTCAGGTCTCTCTGCATGATGTTTTTCATTTCCTGGATCAGAGTGGCCAGGACCATCTGCACCGTGGCCTCATGTGGATTCTCAGCCAGCATGGGCATCTCCTCCCCTGGAGCCCTGTACTCGTCTCCATCCCCGGGCAGCATGGTGCCATATTCAGGTGGGGGCATGTAAGATGGGTAGTGTGTTGGCAAGACATGTGGTGGCCAGCCTGTGTGGGGAGGTTGGATGCCATGGTGTGGATGAGGTGGTATCTGAGTGCTGTGAGGGTCAGGATAGGGGTAGGGCATATGAGGGGGCATGTAGCGGTGGTCCTGGTCGTAATGAGCACCTGCCCCGCTACCCTCTTGGTCCATGTAAGGGTGGTGTGAGTGTGGTGGGGGCATAGAGTGGAGGTGGTAGGAAGTGTAGTCAGCAGTGGCTGCCTCGCCAGGGCCCGGAGTGCCGTTGGATGACGACATGCGTAGCTGATGTAGGCGACTTAACATGTGGGTCTGCATTTGGAAAGACATAGGAGCTCCACCGCTGTACTGATTCATCAGCTCCATGGAGGTGGCATAGTCATACATGTGATGGGGCATGGGAGGGGGATACTCAGGGTGCAGCTCCATGTGGGGAAGGGGAGGGATCCCTGGGGGAGGCGGGGGCTGGAGGGAATAACCAGGAGGTGGAGGAGGAGGCAAATGAGGATGGTAGGAGGGTATGGGTGGGTGCATGGAGGTACCAAAGTGCTGTGCAGAGTCAGAGATGGATGGGGATGAAGATGAGGGGTCAGCTGTTTGTGAAGGCATGGCAGCCTGGGACGAAGAGGGTGAGGAACCTGAGGTGACTGAGGGCTGGTGGGTGGTCACCGTTGTTATGGTTGACTCCTCCTCCTCCTCATCTGATATCTCCATGTCTTCCCCTGAGGAGTGAGGGGAGGACTGAAAGAAAACAGAGTGTCCTGTTTTAAGTTGGGAAATCGCCCAAGTTTTTATGTACCATGATGACTTTTAAAAATATCTCAATGCCACAAAAATAGGTGTATTGTGCGAAGATGAAGTATAAATGCCTTAACCACCAATCCAAAACACAACATGCACATTGTTTTTGTATCATGCCGTTCTTACCAATCTTTCGAACAGTTTGTTTATAGTTATTTTATGTTATAGTTTTTTACAAAAATGCTTTTATTTCTTATAATGCGTGGAACAAGGTTGAGTTTAGTTACATTTTTAGTTGCATTTAACAAAACGATGAGATTCCCTCGAATGTTATAGCCCCACAGCAAAATAAGTAATCAGCAGCCAACAAGTAGCTATATACCTATATACACACACACGTAAAATGTAGATTTGTGAGTGCTTGATATGTTAATTTTGTGGACTTGTAGCACCCTCTAGAGTAGTGTGATTCTTTACTTTGCTCTATGCAGGACTTGTATATGTCTACACACAACTCCAGCACTACTTTGTGTGATTTCACAAACATATACGAACCAAATACATTTTATTTGTCAGCACAAAAAAGGCAGTCCCAATGCTTTTGAACTCTGAGGTTTCATTATGTGCTGCTGATCTTACCTGACTCTGTCCGTTAAAAGGTGGTGTGTGTGCTCCTGTTGTGCTCTGTTTATCAGCAAATCCAGCCAGTGAAGACTCCACCTGCAAAGCTCCAGGCCCAGCGAGGCCAACCTGGGTCTGGGGCTCCTCTGGTGGCGGGATGTGCGGAGAATAGGTGGAAGAGGATGGTGTGTTTGCATTAAGTACAGTGGGACTTTTTCTACCCTCTCCTCCCTTTCCCCGTTTCCTCCCTCTGTGGCCATCTCTGTCTCTTTCCCCTCTCCTCCGTTGGTCCTTCTCTCCATTGTCTCCCACCTGATTACCACTTGTGTGCTCCCCTGTTAAATCACCTGACCCACCTCTTCGCTCTCCTCGGTCCCCACGTGAGCCCCTCTGCTTGTCCTCTTTCCTATCATCTTCATCTTCCTCATCAGAGGCAAGGAAGGAAAATTTAGCCTTCTGTTCCTTTAGGAGCATCTCAATACGAGAGTCAAGGCTGCTGCTATGGTAAGCGAAGGGTAAACTCTCATTGGTGGAATCTGGCTCTGGTGAAGAGGAGTCACGTTGGGGAGGTTGTGGGGAGCTGGAGGAAGAGGGTAGGCGATGAGGGAGTGAGGTGGAGGAAGGAGAGGCAGAGGAGGAAGTAATGGAGGGGTGAGGCGGTGAGGAAGGTGGTGGTGTCTTCGGCGGTGCTGGTGGGGTGCTGGGACGGCGTTTTGGCTTTGTCCACTGCTCTTCGCGGGCTGGACTATCCTGGCTGAAGTCCATTGTTCCAAGTGTCTCAGCTACAGCCGCTGCAATAACAGAAGCTGGTGGGAGGGGCGGTGGGGGCGGTGGGGGTGGAGGCAGAGCACTGTGGTGACCAGCATGATAGTCTTTGTCAGCACCTACGGAAGGCAGCGCACCCCTCTCTGCGAGGCTTGGGCACCCTTGAAGGGTGGAAACGTCCAATCCCTGAGGAGTGGCTGGGGCAGGCTCTTTGGAGGAGTATGCAGAGTAAGATGAAGGTGGAGGAGACATACTGTTAGAGGAAGAGCGGTAGGAGTTGGAGTTGTATCTGGGGTCAGAGCTGTTGGAGAAGTCACCGTCTCTATCTCGATCTCTGTCCCGTTCGTGGCTGCTCCTTCGGCGGCTGCTGCTACCATGGTGGTTGTGAGAATGGTGATGATTGCGGTGTCTCTGGTGGCTATGGTCACCTGACCGGGAGCCCAGGCTGTCTCGCCGGTACCCCCTTTCATCCCTGCGTTCTGAGTGGTGATGGGAGTGATGTGTATGGTACTTTGAGGAAGAGTTTGTGTCCTGCGGGTGGCTGTAAGATGACCTTCTGGAACCAATACCCCCAGCACCGTAGCGCCCGCTTGAGTCTCTTTCTCTGTCCCTGTCTGTCATTGCGGGCTGATCATATTGGGTGGCAAGAGGTGGTGGAGGCATTGAGGTGTGGTGTGCCATGTTTTGCCCAGGCCCTCCAACATTTGGGTATGGGGGAAAGCACGGTGGCTCATTGGGACGGTAAGATGTGGTTGGGGGGTACATAGGGCGACCTCGATGATACACTGAAGGCTCCTGTGCCTCCTCAGAATACCGGGACACTTTGTATCCTCCGACAGTAGATGAGACTGCAGAAGACGAGGAGGAGGAAGGTAACATGTCCTGGGGAGGGTAGCCACTGCCCAAAGTGCCAGTGTTGAAGCCAGTATGCCTGCAAGAGACAAATTTTTAAAGATTTTTAAATTACAATTTTGTGGATCTAAAAATGATTAATAGACAAATATGCTACTACAGACTCAGACTACCAATGCCACCACTACCAGTTGAGCTGATTGATCAATGGAACCAACTCCTGTTTGTATTTGAATACAAGAAAAATATTTGCCAGTTGTGAGTAAATCAGCAGATAAGATTTGAAAAGTTCTACCAACATTTTTAAAGTGATATAATCTTTATAGGCAGCTTATTAATACAACACTGACATAACGTATAAACATATGATTTGAAAAAGAATGCCTTGAGGCCTCATAATGTATAGATGATGTTGAGTGCCTCAGCTTTGACTGAGGGATCTGAATTCACCTCATGACATCAACACCACTGACACAGTGGTCAAATTTTGACATGCAATTCTCTATCTGCTTCAAATCAACAACTAACCTGGCACCGGCATAACCAGAGTCTTGTGAGAAAGGAGTCCCAGATCTGGAGCTGTAAGGTGTTCCTCCACCACTCTGAGTTGAAGCAGAGGAGCCAGGGGTGAAGGTGCCTGCGATGGTGGAGGGGGGCGTGTCCAGGCGCTGATCACTGAAGCCAGTTTCCGCAGAGCAAGGGGTAACACTTCCTGATGTGAGAGCCTGGACCCCTGCTGCCAAAACAGCAAGGTCACTAGAGAGCCTACGCCTGGTTTCCGATGACTGTGCAGAGAAATACAAAAAAATATTAGTATCCATTCACATATTACATTGTTAAATAACTGAGATGACAATTTTAAAGTACCGTGTCAGGCTGTGGCTGAGGCTGTGGCTGTATTGGGGCCTGAGGCTGGAGCCTTTCTGTCAAAGCCTTGCCTCCCAGGGGCACGGTCTGAGGTGTGTAGGACCCATTTACTAGCAGGTCATAGTACTTCTGCCTTTGCTGTCCTGGATAAGACACAAGATTCAGAGAAAGATAAATACAAACTGCATTTACCTATAATTTCAAGCCAAATACCATTAGGTTTAACTACCACCAAGAGACAGCATATATGTTTTCGGTTGTTGGTTTCTAGTAGTAGTAGTCGTAGTAGTCTGCAGTACATTTCAGAAAACTGTTAACACATTTCAATTTAAGTTTATGGGTAGTGGATATTTTAATATAATTTAAAATAACATTTTAAGTATTTTCTCATGAACCATAGCTCTTTCTCGCATGAAATAAAAAGCTGGCACACATATACTCTTACGGAGGTATTTAACTTTTGTATTATGTACAGATAAAGACCAAGACAATGAATTCAAATCTACATATGTATGTATGTGGTTGGGCAGCCTTGGAGGGGTAAACAGGGTGCATTGTAATTCACTGTGCAGTTAACAAGTTTGTATAAAACAGGCTTATGTTATATTTCAATTTGTGCTATAGAGTGTTTTGATGTGTTTTGACAGCTTTAAGCAGAAGCATCACTGTTTAACTTGTTACTCATAATCCACTCATAAAAAAGATGCCTCAAATGAGGTGTATTAACTCACCCTTTATATCCAGTTGTGCATGAATGATGTTACCCATTACAGAGGTGTTGTGAAGTTGCTTGACGGTGTCCTTGGCCCCTCTCGTGCTGGTGAACAACACTCTGGCCAGGCCCAAGTGCTTCCTGGTCTTGGGGTGAAACAGGATCTCCATCTCCTCCACTTCACCAAACTTGGCACACATGTCAGCCAAGAAGGGCTCCTTGATGTTGTCATTGAGTCTAGCAAAGGTCACCTCCTTGAGGGGTATGGGACCCACATAGAACTCATCAAGCTTTGAGTAAAAACAAGACAGGATCGGGGTAAAGATTGTGAATCAAGTCAAGAAATGAAGAAACTGGGATGAGTGAACTGAATGTTGACTTGCTATTCTCACCTTAAACTTGGGCACTGGCAGGGACATTTCTGTATATCTGGACCATAACCTCCGGGGTCGAGGGTCACGCAATTCACCCACAGGAGGAAATCCAGAGTCCTGGGAATAATGTGCAGATTACAGTATGACGATGCAGGCACAGCATGGATATTATAGAGGATATACAACTGGACATCAACTCACCGGCACACTGAAATGCACTCCATCATATCTGTAGATTTTCTGTGTGACACGCCTGATAGCGGGGTCCTGGACGAGTTTGTAGCTCTTCCACTGCAAACTGACAGCTTTTTGTGTTTCTGCCCCACTGTCTGGATCCATCCTACAACTGAGAGCCAAAGGGAAACCATGACTTTACACAGTGCTGCAGCCACAGTCTAAGGAACAATAACCACAGCAGAACCACCACCAAGGGGAGTGAAGCGTTCACATAGAAGATGCTTAATGATGATACACTGAGCTGAAATGCTGCGGTAATTATAGAGAAAGTATATTTGGCCACTGGCAGTAGGCACTTAGTAAAGTAACGTAACACAACAATGAGCTGCGTCACATTAACTTAGCCAAATATCACCTGCTACGACTAGTATCTCTTGATAAAAATATTCTACGCAGAATAACATTTCAATTTAACAGAATAACAATCCATGGCCATGATGCCGCGCGCTGTCAAAACAATGACCAGCGTTACGTCACTGGGCAGTTAGTTCAGCTAGCAACCTGCTGTTAGCACATGCTAACATGCACCAACAAAATGCAAAGAAGCCGTTCGCCCACGTCTGTAAACATTTCACGTCAAATGCACGTCACCCCCGGTTCCGAGTTACTCCGTTAGAGTAGCACGAGCGATAGCCACTGCGTTAGACACCGTTAAAAGCTGTTAAATTACTTATACCACATCTCGCTTTAGCCCGAGCAAGTTAACCCTTCCGAATGCTAATGCTAACTAGCACGAGCGTACAGAGTCAAAACTGTGATCTTGTTGACCCGCCCGTCCACATCGGCAGCATTTAATAAGCAGCATTAATGTAACGCATCTCTCTACGCGGCTCTGGGGACTTGTTTTGGCCCCTTTTCGTCTGAATTCAGAACCCACATACTGCCCGCTCATCCGAAAGTGGCAACCCGCCGCTACAGTGTAGGCAGCCGCGGCCAGGCCCGGGAGACGAACAAGAAAAACACTGAGACCCTAACAGAAAGGGGACATCTCCGGTCCCGCGTTAAAACAAAACCAACCCGCTTAAACGATGCCGCTAACATTCCGGTAGTTAGAGAAGACAGCAGCGCGCCTCTCCGAGCCTCGAAGCCATTGTTTTCGCGTTAAAACCCAAATACTGATGAGAGAGCGGCCATCGCGTAACCAACCTGAAAGCCTCGCCTGTTCTCCATCAGTGTACGTGAATGCAACCTTGGATTTCTCCCCGGCACTTTCTTCAAATCCTGTAACTGGGGGAAAAAAATAACATGCAGCGACACAAAACGCTGAGAAATTTATTTAAAAAATACAAATATGTTAAATATGGGAAAAAAAACAGCTATTTTATTTTTATGGCGGGATTTTTATACTTGAAAAGAATATGATCGAATCTGCTTATATGAACTCAAGCCAAGGGAAATAACTACACCGCCCCCTAAAGGCTGAGTCGTGCCAGGTCGGCTAACTCAAAATAATGTTTATCCGATTATTAACCCAATAGTTGTTACATTTTTATTGTTATTAATATCTAATATACAACGTAGACAACCATCAATACAGTTATTGATTATATCGATTAACATGTTCTCTATAACCTATGATAATAAAACCGACTGCACATGGTTATTACAATAGTGGAAGAAGTATTGAGAATCTTTAGGTAAAAGTAGCAGTACCACAGTGTTAAAATACTCCATTACAAGTAGATCACCGCATTCACAATTTTATTTGAGTAAAAAAGTATTATCTACAAAATGTACTTAAAGTCGCAAAATAAAAAAGTGGTGATTACAAAAATGGTGCTGGTCAGTATTGTTATTATTGTTGTATTAATATTACTGAAGCATAAACATATTTTATTTATTTTTTACCCTTTCTTACCCTTTTTTTAAAACACCCTATCTCGCAATGTTTAACAAAGTAATAAAAATCGGGATCAACACCAAGATTTGATGGATTCTTCCTTGGGTCACACCCACACCTCCACAAAGGTTTTAGTTTTTACATGATCTTGCCAACCAACAAACAAAAAACCAAACAAACAAACACAGATGAAAATATAATCACCTTAGCAGAGGTTATTCAATGCAATTCATTTGCAGGGCAGCAAATTGTACAATATCTGCCTCTAAATATGATGGAATAAAAATATTTAGTGATACAGAATAGAAAATTCTGAAATTGCATCAATAAGAAGCAAACGTCTAAATTGTGCGAATTAAAACACTACAGTTTAATAAGAGTTAACAATTTAAATTATGTTATTTTTTACCGTAAACATAATTTTGTAAAATTATGGACAGGTAAGCCAGAATAGCAGGTTAAATAAAAACCTGAGCAGGAAGGCAGAAAGAAATTAAGTACTATGCATTTTTTATTATTATTACGATAATTCTGAAGATGTAGTTTGTCATGCTGCAGGTGGTGTTGGGCCCTGTTGCACCTCGTGGATCTGAACCTGTGGCCTGAAGGTAATATTGAGAAGTGGCAGTTAAGTGAATGAGCGACGTCCTGTGCTACTGAGGTTATGATGCAAATAATGATGTTACAGGAGAACCTGTTTTCTTGGCAGCAGTATGGGTTATGCATGTTGGTTACACTGAGACGTTTGACTGTTGTTTAGTTAACCCAGTTTATATAAGTGTGGTTAGACCAGAAAGACCCACCAGTCTGTTGTTGAAGTATTCTGTTTTCACTCAATGTCCTCATTAGGGCTCACTCTCACTAGGGTTTGTCTTTACTACATAGCTACATCATCCACAATGTCCATACAGAAGAACCAACCCCTTAAAAATCTAAAACTGGACATTACAACCCTCATGGGAGTATTGGATAGCATTCGTTTTAGATATCTTTCCAGAACTGGCACCTGAGTGTATGTCTGCAATATGTATGATTTATGAAAGTTCATTCTTATCATCTGCACCATTACCGATGGACACTACTACACTGGGCAGTTTAAACATTATTCACTTCAGTACACCTGTATTATGTACTGTTTTTAACTCAGGAGTTAAGTTTTTGGGTGAGTTCAATATATTCCATGGCAACTTCCGAGACGGTACGATTTATTGTATCAGATTTACATTATAAAAAGCGTCTGACTAGATAAGGCTATCATTACCTCTTTCAGCTTGTAAAGAGACGACCACACTGATGTAACCAAATCTAGTTCAGACTCTGCTGACACAACTGTAAGTTAAATTAAGCATCAAGCCTCTGGTGCCTGTTTTAGACCCTCACTCTTAACTGCTGGTACCAAGAGTTCTGTGTATCAGTTACTAGATTGTTCATTACTATTACTACACAACTATTCAATGAACCACAGGCCATATTTAATTCACTAATCATCAGTAATCAGATATTTTCAATTTAAAAAACAAACAAGAGACAGTATTCCAACAGACTCCAGTGCACTTTATTATGTTTGCTCAGATATTCAATATAAACAGCCTGCAAGAAACAAACTTTAATAAAAAAAATATTTTAAAAACCTCACCGAGCTACACAGCTTTCAAACAGAGCTTTGATTAGTTTTGAGAAGATAGTTTTAGAGAAGAAAAAAAAAGGAAATATCCTGGCATGATTTGTGGCGACAGATTTGATGGTGAAAAAACGTCCCTCTCAGTCATTAAGCTTTAGCCACACCAAATGGAGCAGGTGGTGGCACAAGCAGCAAAGCTTGACACACCCAGAGGCACAGGATGTCTGTTTGGAAACGGAGCGACCGTGAGCCAGAGCTGTGGTGAGAGAAGCTGGAGAAAACTCAGCACTACTTCTGTGTGTGCTTGTATCTCAAACCCTGTGGTGGCATTTCACATGGCTTTTACTTTGATCTGCTTCATCTTCATCTGCTTCTTCTCAATCTTCTTCTGCTCACGTCGCTGGGCTGCTTCCTACAAGACAAAATTTGATATTCAACTCACATGTTTGTACAGTAAATAGACGGTTAGCACCGCTCAATAGGTCAAAAAATACATAATCTAAAACCAACGAAATATAACAGAAATGTAGATTTGGAGGTTCTGGTAGGCAGATTCTTATCTTTTGACAGTGCTACACCTATGATGCTTTCAGACATGCACTGAACTCTGGAGGATCACCAGAGGGTCTGTATGCGACAATGCAAATGTCTGAGTCAGTTACTCTGGACACTTTTTCACATATACCTCCTAGTAAAATGTCAGGAGACTATCTGAGTGAGCCCATGAGAAAATACAGCCTGATAAAGTCCAGAGAATTCACCACCGGCGAGTGGGCTCGTTGATGACGTTTCTAACACGCAATGGAGGCAAAACTGGAATTCACAAAAAGAACACAAATATCTACAAGCCTTACACATATAAGACACCAACAAAGATGTCACCTTGGACAGAAAAGATTTGAGAGCTTTTGTTGATAAGGGACAACACTGGTGTCGATGTGCTGTATACAAAAATATAGGATTTCTGCAGGAAAATGTATATGTTATGTTCTGCTTCCAAGAGTGGTATCAATCTTCTCATCTATCGGTGAGCAGGAAAGAGAATAATCATGAATCCCACAATGTTGAATGATTCCTTATAATTTCCTATTTCAGACCTCCAGGCGACGTTGTCTCTCAGGGTCCTCCTCATTCATGATTCTCTCCTTCTCAGCTCTCTTCTTCTCCTCCCGGCGGGTCTGAGCGGCCTCCTGGCGCTGAGCGTGAGTCTGCTTCAGGAAGTTCTCCTCCACCCGGGCTCGGTTCCTGTCGGCTTTCTGTTTGCCCTAAATATACAGAGGAGGATAAAGTGAGTAATAGCTCCATTTAATTTTAAATTTGGGTGCACCGTGTGCCACCAGAGCATTTGAATCCGGCTCACCTCCCTGTTGAGTCTGAGTTTCTTGACTTTATCGATGCTGTAGATCACCATGTTCATGAGAGGAAGCAGAGAGTCCATGTCTTTGGGAGAGGTGTTGCCCATACCAGGCACTACAAACACACACACCAAAAACATTAAGTATAGATAAAACCCACAAGTAAAATCAAATCATGGGGTGAAGGAGAGACAGAAGGCTCACCATTAAATGTAAACAACAGTGTCTTCTTGGTCTCAGGCAGCTTCAATGGCTGACCCTCCCTGAAAGACAAAACAGTAACTATTAGCGCCACATAGAGAACAAGAAAACGTATAATAACTTACAGTTGAAAGATCAAAGAGGTGCCGTGAATAATACTCACTCTTGCATAACTTTTGGACCTGAAAATTGGTCCGAGAAATGGATGGACTCGATCTTGTCAGCATTATTGGTGATGTAATGCACCATCTAAAAATAAACAAATGGATCCAAAGGCAAAGTTGTCATGGGAGAGTTGGAGAAGTACAGGAAGCTGTTACAGGCCAAAATCAAGAAACTCTTCTCAAATGTTCAGACCCTTTGTAGATCATTTTATAATAATAATGAATGTGAGACTAGGGTAAAAAATAAAAAATAAATAAACTTCACCTTGTTGTCCATCACTCCATCTGTGACCTCACCCATCTCACTAAGAATAGTGAGGGAGTCAGGGAGCCCATACTTGGCCCCAGACTTGGGCTTGTCACCGCAGAACTCACTCTGAGAATAAAATGAAGGGGAGACGTCAAAATTATACACAGATTATCCTGTAACAGGTGGAATAGAAATGAATATATCAAACGTGGCTTCAAAATGCAGCGATTTCTTGTAAAGGATATTTACCAAGTCCTGCATCTCCTTCTGATGTTTTGCCATTGCCTTCTTAGTGCCCACAGCAAACACAAAAGTGTCCATGTCCTCATCATTAAGAGTCACTTTGATTTGCTACAACCCAGCAGAGAGATGTTGTGGGTTAGAAAAAGATGAACTGTGATAATACTCATATATTCCAGAAAGTCTGTACTTTGAACTGCACTTCAAATATTCCAAACAATCAATGTTTGACAGGCACGTACTACTTGGTCACCGGCAGGCCTCATCATCCTGGCCAGAACATTGAGCAGGTCCTGCCTCTTAAGAAACTGAGGAAGAAAATAAATATATTACATGACGCTATATTTAACACAATGCACTAAAAACAGAACACAAACATAACATAGCACAAATCCCATACCTTGAGTTGGATCAGCATGCCTTCACAGCAAACACGTCCAGAGCACCACAGGTTGTAGATGTGTTCGTTTTCCTGATTCAGCTTCCCGGTGCTCACTGCTTCTTTACTGGTGCCATCATCACCTTTACAAACAAATTACTGACAATTAACTGACCGCCCCCGTTTGAACCATTTGGCTGTGACCACAGACAGTGGATATGCACAACAGGAAACAAAGACGTGGAAGAACTCACCCACTAGTGCAAAGTTGCTCTCTAGAAGTTCTCTGTGTGAGTTGAACCAGGCCTGCGCGAGGCGGCTGTTTTTATTCTTGCCGATGATATAGTTCATGATGTAAGCCAGCAGGCCAGTAACCATCAGGATCTCCATGTAATAACTCTCCCAGCTGTTCTGCAGATGTGCAGGAACCTACAGAGAAACAGCAGGTGGTGCATCAATATCAGTGTGAATAAGGTGATGTTCGATGTTGACAGTTGAAATAAATTACACAAATCCTATTCAACAGCAGCTACAAACAGTGCGGTGACCTGCATTTTGTCTGCTTTTTTTTTTTACAGGCAACCTAAACCCTTTGCACATGTAGAGCCTAAGCAGATCACAATCAGCAAGGATCTGTATTCTGAGAAGATTTTAACAATAAGACCAGCTTACTGTGTGGATTATGAGAGGGTCCTTCATGGAGTGGCCAGTCTTCTCCATGTCTCCAATCCCCTCAAACTCTTCCTGGTCATACTTGCTGTACATGTCTTGATCCTGTGGAAACACATTATTAGTTTTGCTATAGATTCTGTATAAATTAATATAACACCATAAATATTGAATAACAATTGATTAATGAGCTCTGTCAAAAAGACAATATACCTGTGTCTCAGAGTCCTCAAAGCCATCCTGGCCATCCTCGAGTTCCACGGTGGCTTCATCTTCATCCTCATCCTCATCAGGCTGCGAGGACTGTGAGACTCGAGGCGGAGGGTCAGTTTCGGCCTCAGCTGCCTGATCCTCATTCATGTCCTCAAACTCAGCAAAGTCATTGTCATCGAAGTCCACTATGTCCTCGCCATCGTCAAAGTCATCATTGTAACGCCCTCTTGTGACAGGAAAGACCAGAAGAAGGAGCAGCGCTGGTATCAGGAGGAGATATGCACTTCGCATTGTCAGACCTGCATGAAGGAGGAATAGCAGGGTGTAAAAGAAAACACAAAAATAAGGGTGTTAAAAGGCTAATAGGGGAAGGTCAAATTGACATTTTACATGTAGAATACAAAAATAAATCATACAGTGTTTGAAAAGAAGGATGTCAAATTTCAAGAGATCATAGCACTACATGTTGAAACTTAAAAGGATTACGTTATCACTTCAAGACAACTTGTGTAATTAACAATGGTCCAAACTGGGCACCTGGCACTGGCGGTTAAGCTGTGACAGAGTGCAGGTTAAACAGGTCATAATACATCAACAGACCAGTCCCTGCTCACACGGTGGGTGTTTACGTGATGACCCCATAGACTGTATATGACCCCCAAAGACCAGATGATCCCCACGGATAGAGACTAACTAGCAGGAATAAATGAGCGTTAGTGCACCTCCACTGAGAAACATTGTTTAAATGAGAACCCACTTCCAGTGTAGCACTTTGGTGGTGTGAATACACAAAGTAAGACATATCAATAAATCCACATAAGATATTGTGATGACCTAATGTGACGCTGCTGGGGCAACATACAGGCTTAGCCCAGTAGCCGTACCGTGTGTGGCTAAATCCGGTAAGGATTCAACCAGATAGCCGCACCAACTAACTTTAGCTAACACTGGCGACATACTTGCTAACAGGCTAAATTAGCGGATTATGTTTGACTTTGCTCGCTTCTGTAGTGGCACTCAAGTCAAAGCTAACGGATATATAATGTAGGATTAAACCACAAGCTGTATATCACAGTGTCCGACCCATCCCCCAGCACTCTCTCACTTTAATATTAGCTGTTAGCAAATCTTGCATTAGCATGCTAGCGGTGGCTAAGTAGCATGGGACCATGTTGCGAGCAAACAGCCTCTGATCCTGAGCGGAAAACAGCCGTTTGTCTCATTGACACAACTCAAAGAGTGAAGCGCATAAAACACCACTTGACAAAATGTCTACATCACCTTACCTCGAGAATCTCTGTCAGTAAACGTGACGCTGGCTGAGCTTCACCTGAACTGTCCTTGTAGTGACGTCCAGGAGGCACGGGGATGTTCTTTCAAAGTAAAAGCATGGTACCGGCTGGTGTCTCGCACCGGATATCACGTGACGACGGTCTCTTCTGCGTCATGATCAAGTTTTATTTTGCAGGTTTCTACCGGAAGTGTTGTATGCTGCCCTATCTGATTATGATGCTGTAGTGCCGCCGGTGGTCGTAGCGCGTAAGTACAGCTACGACAATTATTACAGAATAGCGTTATATATAATTCATGATAATAAATATAGCGTAGACATTTAAAACCCAGTTGTGACCATGTAAATTATTATAAATTATACTGTACATATTATAATGAACGTAATATAATAGTCCCGTTCAAACAGACATCTAGGACACGTGACACTACTTACTGACAATATAACAAAGAATAGGACCGTAACAAATAAAGGAACTTGTATAGTATTCAAATCAAATTGAGATGGGAAAGGAACTAATAATAAATTATTACATAAATAATTACACGAATAAACAAATAGATAAATAAATAAAAGTATAGTATTATATGATTCGAATATTATTCTTACAAATGTAATACAATAACACATTAATTATCTGTTTATTTATATAATCATATTTTTAGACTATATTGTCAAGGAAAGACCTAACTTTTGTGGGAAATTTGGCGATTTTATAAAAAGAAAAAGAAAAAGAAAGAAACCCCCGAAACCGGAAGTCTCTAGTGTTTGGTTCAACTTGACAGTTATTGAGAGCACAACGAAGCAATGCAACTCTTTGTTGGGTGAAGTGGTGAGAAATCTTCCTCCGGAACAACATTCTCTTGATTAAATGCTCCGCTTCACCCCGCAGGCTGACATCTGTCCGTGTCAGTTGCAGTAACGGCTCATAGTCTGCGCAGAATAGCACTTATTTCATAGTTAGCTAACGCTAGCGTGCTAGCTGCAGTTCGGGGGGATGTCGCTCCACGGTAAAAGAAAAGAAATCTACAAATACGAGGCGCCATGGACGGTGTATGCGATGAACTGGAGCGTCCGGCCCGACAAACGCTTTCGACTGGCACTCGGGAGCTTTGTGGAGGAATACAACAACAAGGTGCGTAGTGTGGTGTGGATGTGGCCATTTATTAGCCGAGGCTAAAGATGGAAGCGTTGGCGAGCTAATGCTAATGCTAGCCGTCCTGCGCAGCACTTACGCGTAAAATCCCAGTTTTGTTCTCACGCCACGCTAACACATTAGTAACCATGTGTAAATATGCATCAGGCCGAGTTTGTGTCTTTAGTTTCACTGACCCGCATCTACGTAATTCACAGGAATTTCATTTCCAGTCCTCGTTGCTTAGTGGAAATTCATTGGACTCGTGTTGAAACTGGTGGCTGTGTGTTTGCTCCCGTACAGGTTCAGCTGGTGGGTCTGGAGGAGGAGAGCTCAGAGTTTGTCTGCAGGAACACTTTTGACCACCCGTACCCCACCACCAAGATCATGTGGATACCCGACACCAAGGGGGTTTACCCGGACCTGTTGGCCACCAGTGGAGACTACCTGCGCATCTGGAGGGTATGTGGCGATGTGGATCATTTCGCTCATGTTCATCAAATCCCACGGAAAGATCAAACCAAACACGTGGCAGACAACACCAACAAGCATTGTCTGTTTTGTTGAAGTCATTCAAAGCTGTGCAGTCCACAGCAACTGTTTGACAAAAGCTATTTTAAGCACACTGCATCACACGTTCCTTTTATAACCGTTTGGCTGCTAGAAATACTCATATGATAAATATCTGCTGCTAGAAATAATCTCCAACAAATGTGTTGTACAGACTTGTTTTTGATTAAATTTGGAATATTCTTAGCCTTATTCTAAAACGTCTTGTGTGTCCCTGTGGACAACAGTTTCAAGAGACATAGAATGGGAGGAGAGATCTTTAAAGCCCACTTTCAAGCAGTATTTAAAAAAACAGGGGATTCTCTCAAATTTTGGTGCAAAAGAGACATATCTGTCAGTTATCAATCATATCCAGAAGTAGCCATGTTGTTATTAGTTTGTGTTCTGGGTCAGCCTGGCCAGATAGTTGTTGTGAAATGGTCATATTGACTTGACATTGGTCCCAATTAAATTCCTTTGCGTCCGTCTTTCAGGTCAGCGACACAGAAACGCGTCTTGAATGTTTGCTGAACAACAACAAGAACTCAGACTTCTGTGCGCCCCTCACCTCTTTCGACTGGAATGAAGTTGATCCCAATCTGCTGGGTAAGAAATCCTCTGTAATGATTTATAGTTAGAAAGCTAGAGCTTAATCCTTCACGGATGAAGTTTGAGTTTCTAAGGTGTTGGTTCCACCTGCAGGCACTTCCAGCATTGACACCACCTGCACCATCTGGGGGCTGGAGACCGGTCAGGTGCTGGGGCGAGTTAACCTGGTCTCTGGACATGTGAAGACGCAGCTGATCGCTCATGACAAAGAGGTGTGTTTGTGTCTGCACTGCAAAATGAAGTGGGGTTGTGCTCACAGCCCGAAAGAACATTTACTTTAATGTGTTTCTGTGTGTTTTCAGGTGTATGACATTGCGTTCAGCCGTGCAGGAGGCGGCAGAGACATGTTTGCCTCTGTAGGAGCTGACGGGTCTGTCCGCATGTTTGACCTCCGACACCTGGAACACAGCACCATCATCTATGAAGACCCCCAGCACCACCCGCTTCTCCGCCTGTGCTGGAACAAGCAGGACCCCAACTACCTGGCCACGATGGCCATGGACGGCATGGAGGTCAGTTTTCTGTAACAATTGAAAAACAGCTTTATTTATCAATGAGATAATGTGTTGACATTCATACAGAAATATATGCAGTTACTTATTGCAAAGAAAATAATGTTGGAAGAGAGTGTTAGGTCTGTTTTTGATAGGTTTCCAACATTAATTGACAAACAATTTCACCATAAGTGAAGCTCTGCCCCCCCCTCTGGAGCTTTAGATCAAATCATTTATTTCCCAATTGTCGATCATGCTCAGATTAAAATTTTTCTGAGCACTGCAAGGAGTTATTGGTGATGTTAGCTTTGAAGTTGTTATTAACAGCTACTGTAATTCTTGACCTTGATACTGCAGATGAAAAATGAATCTTTAAGATCCAGCCAGTCTTAATAGATGAATAAGTACATAGTGCTAAGAAAAATTCCATGCAAAGTGTATAGATCAAACCACCACTTGTTTATTTTATTTGTATAACCCATATTCACAATTAACAATCTGTGCTGAACCCTCAACTAGAGTGAGGAAATGCTCACAACAAGCCCTTTTTAACAGGGAAAAAAAACCCAGCAGAAACCTCAGAGAGAGTCGCAAGTGAGGGATCCCTCTCCCAGAATGTACAGAAGTGCAATAGATGTCTCTTGTAATAGAGCACATCAACAAAAGAACAATATTTACAACATTTATCAGAGGGATAGAAGGAAGATCATGTGGTACAATCAAAAGCTCCAAGCCACAGCTCTATATCTAATCGGTCATCAATATTTGTGTGTCATAGGTGGTCATCCTGGACGTACGTGTGCCTTGCACACCAGTGGCTCGGCTGAACAACCATCGGGCCTGTGTTAACGGCATCGCCTGGGCCCCCCACTCCTCGTGTCACATCTGCACTGCAGGTAAGCAGACACTTAGGCCTAAAGTTACACTTTGATTAAACACCACATGAGGCTGTGTTGGTGGAGTGTGTGTCTCTTCAGATACTGGACCAGAGAGACATAATACCAGCCAGGAGATCCAATTGGAGCAATGAGTTTAAAGTGTATTTAGATGCCTGAACATTTGTCCACGGGCAAGCCTCTTTGATAAGAACGAGGGAGCCGTGTTGTTTCTTATATTTTTCTTCTAATGCTCTTTTTCCCTCAGCTGATGACCACCAGGCCCTGATCTGGGACATCCAGCAGATGCCGCGGGCCATTGAGGATCCCATCCTGGCCTACACTGCTGAAGGGGAGATCAACAACGTGCAGTGGGCCTCCACACAGCCGGACTGGATCGCCATCTGCTACAACAACTGCCTGGAGATCCTGCGTGTCTAAAGCTACGGACACTTAGATGAAGAATAGAAGGAGCGTTTTGTTTCAGATTTGGACTTGTTTTTTTTCCCCCTTATCCCACTTCTTTCAAGGCGAGGATGAGGTCATGAGTGAACTGTCTGAAGGTGTTCGGAGTATCACACACCAACTCCACAATAACCTGTTTTACATTTTCTTTCACGTCTTTACTCCATTCTTCTATTAAATGTGTTTATGCTCTTATTTATTTTGCTCACAAGGTAGTGTTCGACATCAGCACAGCAGCTAAGACGATTGAACTCTGAGCTGTTGTCTTTTCAAAACCCAATCTTTTTATACTTCTTGGTGTGATTTCAGCCAGATGTGAGATTATCATAAAGGATTTAGATGTTGTGTGTTTCATCTGTTTGATTTGTAAAGGTTGATTTAAAAACTACTGTAGGTGGCAGATGTCCTTGAATACGAAGGAATGTGTCGTAGTTTTATTGTGGACTCATACCATATTATTGCTGTTTCAAAGAACAGTATATTTTTGTCTTGTTAACCTCTGTGGCAATTAAAATTTTCCGGTATCCCCTCTCCACATAATTGTATTCAGGCTCTGACTTGTGACCTGTGCGGGGCTTCATATCGTCACTGCAGTGGTGTCTGTCATCATATGGTGTGTTTAAGTTGGGCTGTGTACAGCAACACTGAGAACCTACCAGAGCAATGTTCAGTCTCCCACCTCCCTAATTATCCTCCTCTTCTTCTTCTTCTTCTTCTTCATTTTTATTGTAGAAGATTGTGCTTGGAAAGCTGCATTTTCTTTGTGTTTGAGTGCTTTGTGAAACGAGAGGAGGGCGAAAAACAACTTTCTGACTACGTCTGCCTCTCTTTTATTTTTTGTTGTTTTCAATAATTAAAGGGTCATGTCCTTGTAGCATGCCATTACAAGGCAAAATGTACATACATATAAATATATCAACTTGAGATGTTGGTAAGCCAAGTGTTCATGTTGTAGCTTTTTTCATAAAGTTTATTATTGAATTTGCTCTAATAAATTGTATTCCTCCATGTCTTAGGAACAAACCTGTTGATGTTTGGCTTCATTTTGTTAAGTTGGAAGTGGTTAAAAGGTCACATCGATCTTTCTCTTCATTTGGTAGTTAAGTGATGTCACCATGACACTGCCAAATAGTACATTTAAGGAGAACACAAAGGAATAGCTGGATTTAAAATACATTTTAATATCTGCACATACTGCCAAACACTGATACTGATGTGTCTGTGAAAGGCTCCTATCTGCCAGTTTTTATCAGCCAATGCATAAACTGGTGTATTATTGTGTTGAGTAAATACTTTCACTCAGGTCAACATTTGGAAAATAAAAGCAATGTGGAGTCCTGTTGTAAATCTGCAGTGTCTTTAATCTAAAAAAAAAAAAAAAAAAAAAGATAAATAACAGAAATTTGTGCTTCCAGAAACAACATACAGAATTATAAATGCTTAAAAAGGCATTACATTCACCTCATGGTTGGAACTGTAACTTCATCTCTACAAAGGACGCCCTTGATTGACATTTACCATTCACAGAACCCTCAGCAGTGTTAAATATCACAGTCCAATACAGTAGCTGGTCCTTTGTGAAACCATGTGATCGCGCCATGAAGACGGTGTAGAAACAGAAAAAAGAAACCGGGGGGGGAACCGAGCAAAGCAGCCATGATCGACCAGCTAAGTGAGAGTGTTTCTCTGCTTGACTGTGTGTTGTAGAAACCCTCTCGAGTACTAAAGTCACACTCAGCAAGAACTGCTGAGTCAAAATGTCAGAACATGAAACTTGAGATGAAAATTGTTGATCTTTCTAATACAGCCGTGAACCTCCATCGTTCACAGTGAGACAGACAGTTGTGGTTATGCCTTTTGATATTTTTTCAACACTCATTAAAAACAACAGGGAGTTTTTTACACTCATAGTTACTTATGGCTCTTAATGTTACTAACACATCTCTAATATTATGAAAATAATTTCAGTACAAGATAAATGATTTTTTTCTATAATCTAATTGTGCAACTCTTTAACAAAGTGAAAGCAGATAACTCTTCACACGTGAAACACATGAGTCCTTGTCATTTCACCTCTCTTCAAGGAAACCTCGGCCTAGGGTGCAGTTGATGGCCTGATTTGTGTGTATGATCCTGTGCTTACTCTCAACTCGTGTTTCATAAAACTCCCGGCGCAGCTGGGCAGGAATAATCTCTTCATTCACGAGTGAAGGGATGCTGGAGCACAAAACCACAGCAGCCTGTGAGGGCAGCGTTGAGTCCCTAAGAAACAGGAGGCACTCCGAAACCTCAGTGAAGGGGGGAGGCGAAGTTTCCCACGCTATTCAGCAGCATCTGAAGAGGACAGAGAAGATTTTAAGGAAGGTAGAAGGAAGTAACCATCTGGGGAACATGTGGCCATCCAGTCCAAAGGACCAGGCTTTTTTGCTGGTGGTGATGGTGGAGTTCTAGCTGCCTGGCAAGACAGGGTCAGAGACGTGCCTCTGGATCTCCTGCATCTCGGTGGAGGTCTCCAGGTGCTCAGGGAGGGAGGGGAAGCGCTGGCTGCCACATAACAGTCCAGGAGGCTTGTCGATGTCTGACAGTTGAGGAGTGGCGAGGTCCATGGTGGGCAGGTGTGGTGGGTCCGCCTCCGGTGACATTGACATGGTGTCATCAGAGGCCACAGTGAGATGGATCCCACTCGACAGGGAGTCCTTGGATTTGTGCTCAAAGTCAGAGTCTGGACTCTGGAAAGACAAAAATGAATAAATTCAGACAGGACTAGGTGCAGCACATGTAATAACCTGATGAACCCCCCCTCTAGCCTTTGTGTTTCAGAAAGAAACTGGATGAGAAAATTGCGGCTATTACGGCCTGGTTGTTCAGAAAAGAATGGTTTTCTTTCAAGTAAAATTTTTTTTATGACATGGTCATATTTATGCAACAAAATACAAAATTGACAAGTAAAAATGATCATTCTCAATATATTCAGTTTTTATATTCCAGTAATGATTCTTTATGAAATTTCAACAACAAAAAAACCCATCTGTCTTAGATACAAATGAAGCATCTTTTGAGACTTATTCATGCTTACACTAAATCATTGTTAAATAATGCGGATAATAATGGTGCATGTCTGTATTTGTAAAAAACTGAAAAGTTCAGATACTAATTGCAAAAAAATATAGAAAGAAAATGCTCGTCTGACATTGAAGTTATTGAAGTGTCAGAGAAATTAACCATAGACAGTCAGAATTATTGTTATTATAATAGTTTGGATTGGACTGAACTTTCTGATATGTGTTCAGATTTCTGTTTGATCTACACAATTAATACAATTTTGATTTACATCATTTGGATTTTCAAAACGACCCATTTTGTAAACGTTAAAATCAACATTACAGCCAAGTTGTGGTAACGACATGCGTATAAACTCAGCACCTGCAGCAGGGAGGCACTGCTGTCGATCCGTACCGGCTGGACTGGGGGGACAGTGTGAATTGCGGGTGGCCCTGTGCTGTACAGGGTGGTGGGGTGAGTTGGGTGAGGGCTGGGGGACACGGCGCTGTAGGCTGGAGGCACCGGGGCCATCTGTCGCTGGAGGAGCTGCAGGATCACGTTGATATCTGCCGTCATACGCGTCTCCAGCCTGGCAGAGATGAAGGGAGGTGTGAAATGTGACCCGAGGAAAGGGTTTATCTTCACGATGAGAAAAACACACTGTTTAAATTGTATTTCTGATTTCATGCAGGATGGAGGGCGTCATTACATTTTTAGAGTGAGTAATCTGCTCTTTCAAAAATGTCCACTAGGCTTCTCTGTTGCTCTCTCCACAGTGTCCCTACCTCCCTGTTGTCGTACACGTAAAAAAGCAAACAGGCAGTTTACAGGATGTGCATTTAAACATCTTTGAAGATATTTTTTCTACATTTTTCAGCGTCACCTTTGACCTCTCTTATATTGTAGCTCTCCTTTCTCCTCCTGTTTCCTCCATTTCTCTCATACACATGCATGTCAGACATTTCACACCACGTAAGCAACCAGCTGGGAAATGATACAGACACACAGCAGGGGAGGGAGGAACAGCCAGAAACAAACACACCTAGAAGATAAACACACTCCACTGATAGAAGCGAATAGCTTCGCAGTGGCCATTGAAACCATCACAGGGGGTATAGCTCAGTGGTAGAGCATTTGACTGCAGATCAAGAGGTCCCTGGTTCAAATCCGGGTGCCCCCTCATACCTTTTGACTTCCACACAAAATATTGACTGACCGATTTAATTGTGATTGCAGCAGCTCCAGTCTGGATTCCAGCTCACTGGGCCGATCCTCAGCGCACGGCGGTGGGTGGAAACTGGCCCTGACTGCTGAAGTCTGTCTCTGTCCTTCAGAGGGTCTGCGGCCCGGGCAGTAGCCATACAACCCTGACATGCTAATTGGTATTGGTGGTGCTGCTGCTGCTGCTGCTGCTGCTGCTGTACAGAAAGGGCAACCTGTCAGTCAAAATCCTTTTAATACTTCATTATTTCTAGTAAACTTAGTTGTGTTTTGGACCAAATGCTTTACTGGATTTGATAGTCTGGACATTTTCCAACATAACAAGACTGTTTATGTTTGTCTGCATTATTGCCTGCCTTTATGTCTGTAAGAAGTGGTTGGTGTCATTTTATTCCTGATAATTTCAGCTTTCCAGTGATGTATGACATTAACATAAACTCAAACACAGTGTTTCTATGAATGGATGTGGAGTTGTTAAAATGCACTAATGTACTCTCTTTACAAAACAATTGTAATTTGAATGAATGAATGATTCAAAGAGATAAAGGAAAGAAATTAAATTGTAATCATGAAAATGGAATTTACATGTCATCCCTGTATTAAAACAGAGGGACTAAGATTTTTAATCAAATTTGAATGTATTAAAGTTTCTCTCATTTAGTAAAACACACAAGGTCCCTAAAATATCTGGAGAAAGATGGAGCCATCCGATGTTACTATAGTGGAGAAAAACACAGTAATAGTGTGTTGGTAAAACCACGGCCTGCGGTGAGAATGTCAAGTGCTGAGATTGAACTGCGATTTGAAAATGAATTTTGTGCCCATCTACAATTATTTAAAGCTCCTTTGAGCCTCCTGCATGACCATGACTGTCCAAGGGATCGTATGTAGGTTGATTCCCTACCTGAGAACGGCGGTCCTCCGCGGTCTACGGGCGGTCCCACCCCAGCAGAGGGTCCACTGTGAGGCAGGATGTTGACCACTGCTGGGGGGTAGTCTCTGGTGTCACCTCTGGGGGGGTACAGCTCCCCTTTACTGTGTCCCATGGGCTTCATCTCCTCATCACTAGACTGCGAACAGATACTGGTGCTGCTGCAGAGGTCATCCCAGTGGGCTCCTGCCATCGTGCTCTGGTGGTGGTTTGCCATTGTACAGGACTGATCGGGGTAAGAGTCCTCACGGTCCATCCCGTCTGTACAGACAGAGTCACGGGACAGCCGCATAAAGAAAATACAGAGATCAGACATCCAACAGATGTGTTAACTTTCTAAAACTCTGCCCCTCACTCACCTGGACGGTTTCGGCGCCGCAGGGAGCTTCTCCGATGCCTTGTCCGCCGGTAGCCACATTCAGAGTCCCTGCTCGGGGTTGGCTGGTTTATTCTGTCTGCCTGAGACATATCAGCTTCAGTAATTCAAAAACACACAACACATCTCATCTCACAATATCTTAAAGAAGGCCTTACAGAGACTTCAGTGAAATATGTTTAATGTGTACAAATTATTTGCACCATTTAAAACTTTCTGTCATACACTGCAGTCAGATAACTGGTAAAAAATAAAAATAATGTTTATTCAAATATAGCGTTTAACACTGCCCTCTAGTGGAACTCACATCTCTCAGGTTGAAGGTGATCTCCAAGTTGTTCCAGAACATGTCAGCAAAGTCGGGATACATGTCCAGCACTTCCAGCAGGTCATCTCTCAGGATCTTGTGCAGGTCGCAGTAAGTCAGAGCTCTGACGTCAGCGCTGGACTTCCCTGGTCGGCCATAGAGACTGATGGGTTCACCAAAGATGTCGTTCTTTCCTGGAGAAACCACAGAAGAAAAAGAGAGGAACATTATGGGAAAGGGTGAACATTTGTTATTGACACGGTCAGTCAGACACTGCTAAATTATTTTACTGACAAAAGAAAACACAGACCCTCAACAGCACCACAGCTCAGCGTGCATTAATAGTGCCCTCAAACACAGCTGAAATAAAAATGACCTATGCAGCTTGGATGTGAGTGCTGGCCCTATTGATGATCAATGCCACTGTGAAATGGAAGTGGAGCTGTGCCCAAACACCTCTGGCAACACAACAACAAAGGGCAGAGGGAGATTGTTGGAAAGAGATGAGAGGATGAAAGACAAATGTCAGTTTGACGTCATTTTAGTTTGAGTTATTTAGCAAAAATACAGCAGATTTTAGTGGTTTCAGATTCACAGATTAAAAAATGTACACCCTTTTCTGCTTATCATGATTTTTATGTACACTAGTTATTTTTACAGATTTTATTTTCTAAATATCAAAAGCTGATTTTAACTGTAATTACTAAAGAATATGGATATCACAGATTTGCAAACACATTGGAACAAAAGACAAAGTAAGCATGGACTCCGTCATGCCTTGTAGCTCACCCAGTATTGCCACCACCACGTCGTCCCTGAGGATCTCGATGGACCCTCTGGAAATGAAGTAGACGGCGGTGAGAATGTCCCCACTGTGGACCAGAGTGTCCCCCGGGGGAGCGTGGGTGGTCTTGAATCTCATGGCCAAAGCGCGCAGGCAGCCCTTGTTGGCGCCGCGAAAGGCTTTGCAGTTCTGAAGCAAGCTGCGGTTCAGATGGAGGCAGATGTCAGCCTGCAGACACTCAGGGAAACCCTTTAGAACCTGCAAGGCCACAAAGGGCATCAGGTCAAATCATTTTCCATGATAATGTTTTCTTTATTGTGCACTTTCCTTTAGTGATTGAAAGATGAAGAATAAAACTGAAAAAGAAGGCGAGGGGTAACAGAAGGAGAGCAATCAGTCAGTCTGAATCAGGTGGGGCACAAAGGGCAGCTGCTCCAACTGATTATCTATTCTCACATTGAATTGACAGGCGCTAATGTAGATCTCTCGCTGCGTCATGCTCCAGTGCTGTTAGGAGCCCGAGCAGCCATATGACGCACTACATCAAAACTGGGTCTCCAAATGCAGCAAGCTCAGTGGAAACACTCATTTCAATATTTAAATGAAAGGAGGGTTACTTTGTCCAAAAGGACGTCTTGATCAGATAAAGACCAAAGCTATCCCCTAAACTGAGAGGAAGTCTGATAGTGTATTTTATTTTCAGAGTAGTATAATATGGAGAAGGGGGCACCCAGAATTGAACTGGGGACCTCTTGATCTGCAGTCAAATGCTCTACCACTGAGCTACACCCCCTTATATTGAGAAAAGCTATGTATACAGATGGAAATGAATCTTTTTGATAGTCTTGACTTCTATGGTCCAACAAAAAACTGTTTCCAGCCATTATCCACAACCACAAATAGAGATCTTTCCTCCTGAACGTGTATGATTTTCCTCATGACTTACAGCATTCATGTCGATGCCGTTGGTGTAGGACCAGGCGTGTTGGAAGTACTCCTCCAGCCTCTGTTTCAGGCCTCCTGGGATCTGATGGAAACGTATGAACTCTTTGACCCGCAGCATCTGGGTGTGGTAGCGGGCCGTGCCCGAGTACAACCTCTGGATAATGGCTGACACGTTACCGAAGATACTGGCGTACATCAGAGCTGCACAGGACAGAGGACAAAATGCTGCATGTTCTCCTGGTGCAAATGATTTGTACAACGTGATCCTAATGTCCCTGGTTTGATTCAAGTCGGTGAAATTTGTTACTCGTAACATCCGCTGTCTTTTTACCCATGTATCTTGTCTGTCTCTCTACAAAAGAATAAATATACGTATATGTATGCAATTATAAAAAAAATAATAATTGAAGAATGCGACAGTTAAATATGATAAATTATTAAAAATAGCAGAATCTGTTATACTTTAGAATGATGAGTCAATTTGTCAACTTGTAAGAACAAATTCATGCTTATGTTAATGTCATCATCACTGAACAATGATGCATAAAATTCTCTTAAATGTACCATATTATTTTGAATAACTTTTAATTCATCAATCATTGAAATATGTATTTATAAACTGATTTAAATCCCTAATTTTAAAATTACACCTGTAAATAGTGATCGATCGTATAAATACACATATTTGTTTGTGTCACATGTTAATCATGGTTCACACACTTTTCAACCATAGAAAAATATAATTCTAAGAAAAACATGGGACATCAAAAATGTGAGAGATTGAATATTGCCATTAAATAATGGTCACTATTTGTTCTGTCTTGGTCAGGATTTAAAAAAAATGTAACTATCAAAGTCTCTCACTCTGATTTTGTCCCTTTTACAGGAAAACATTCAAATTAAAATTCCCCTGCTTTAAAACTGAAGGTATTTTATTTGTTCTAAAACATTTCACATTTCAGGTTTCCTCCCACTCTACTCACAGCCAATGAGCATGACACAGATGGAGAAGATCTTCTCCGGGTTGGTGTTTGGCGAGACGTTCCCAAAGCCCACGCTGGTCAAGCTGCTGAAGGTGAAGTACAGAGCGGTGACATACTTGTCCTTGATGGAGGGGCCTGAGGTCGCGTCACTGTCGTTGTAGTGTTTGCCGATCTGGTCAGCCAGGTTGTCCAGCCAGCCGATCTTCATGCCGCCAATGTGCAGAGAGCCGGTGCGCTCCACGTTGCCGATGGCGTACCAGATGCAGGCCAGCCAATGAGCGATGAGGGCAAAGGTGCACATGAGAAGGAACAGGACGGCGGCTCCATATTCAGAGTAACGGTCCAGCTTCCTGGCCACTCGCACCAACCTCAGCAGCCTGGCTGTCTTCAGTAAACCAATCAGAGTGGTTGTCTGGGGCTGGTGGAGAGAGTGTAAGCTTCATGTTAGCGACAGCCAGTTAGCTTTCATACCACTGTTTACAATTCTCAAACCTTTGACAGTAATATTTTGCTGCAGATGTGAATGTATGGTTCTTGGATACAGGAATTGAATAATCACACAAGAATGGCACTCAGTAGAGCACAGTCCTAAATTCAACCAAGCTGCACAAATTGCACACACTTAAAGACAAAAGTCCTCTTAATATGCCTGATTTTACTCTGGGAAGTCAGGGGAGTCAGTTCATGAATGTTTCTACCAAATTTGAAGACATTCCCTCAAGGTGATCTTAAGATATCACGTTCAAGAATAACATCGACATACTTTGCGAGGCCACCGTGATCTTGACCTTTGACCGCTGGCATATTTAGGGAACTGACATCTATGACTGTGTGAAAGCTGGTCCCCTTGTCTTTTTTACTTCATCAGACATCACTGGATGAAGCAAAGTTACTGTAACAGTATTTGCAGATGCTGAAATACACTCTCCTCGTCTTCCTCACCTCCTCTGATCCAGAGCGGAATATGAGCAGATCGAAGGGAATGGCGGCCACGATGTCGATGAGGAACCAGCCCTTGAAGTAGTGCTGTGCAATGTGTCCCGGGTGGCTGACCACCTCGTCATTGTGGTTGACGTAGGTGGTCCTGAAGTTGATGAGAATGTCCACGATGAACATGACGTCCACCACCAGGTCCACCACGTTGAGCGGGTTGCAGGTGTAGCCGCAGGTCCTCCTCCGCTGTTCCTCCACCTCGTTGAGAAGGAAAGCAGCCGAGTATGGTGTGAAGATTGCCGTGTAGATGACCAGCAGCAGGATGACCCAGTCCCATACCGCTTTGAATGGGCTGTAGTGCAGGATGGTCCATTTGTGGATGCGTGGGGCCTGGAGCTTGTACTCTGGCAGCACGTCAGCACCGAGGGACAACACCTGAGGACACACGGAAGGGATGGAGAAGATGTTAGAAAGGCGTTCAGGGGAGGTTTATGCAATCATTAAATGATCTGTTCAGAGATGAGGGTGTACTTCACAACCAGTGACAGCTGGGAGTGGCTCCAACCCGCCTGGAAACAATTTTTAAAGCTGTTAAAGTGATAATTGACCTTACAATTATCACTATAATTTCAATACTATTAACTGAATATAGCTTTCATGGACAGGTTTAGCTCAGCTTTTTAGAGCAGATATAGGTTCCTAATTTCTCATTTCTGAGATAATGGTAGTGGCCTACTTTAACTTTGTATTCATATATTTGTATATTAAAACAGACCACACTGAGGGTTTATGTTGACCAACCCCGCTTAAGTTAGGGGGAAGCAAGGGAAACAGAGTTTTACAGGGACATTGTTGTGTATATGTTTAAAATGTCCTGAGCTGCAGAAAGTAGGAAATGTTCAGGTCTAGTCAGCAGCAGTCGCTTGTCTTAGGTTGGTTTGGAAACTGGTTTAGATCAGTGCAGGTGCAATTTTTAAAGAAATACATGAACTCTTCCCATTTCATGCGAAGATTAAGCAAAGACCTTGGCTAAAACAAAACCAGGCAATAAAATGTAAGACGTCGTTCTCAGCAAAACACTTTACTTGAAGTGAGGGAACTGAAATAAAACACAGATTTTAAAAAAGCTCAGGGAAAATGTGTATGAATACGTTTGTGGCTGCTGCACACACTACGTTATTACTGCTTGCACCTTCACACTGAGCTCTGTTTGTCACAGCCAGTCAGACTGTAATTTGCAGCATTCTGCACCTTAAGGTAAATAACCAACCTCCTGTCACCATGACTCACCAAGTTGGCAGGAGAAAATGTCACAGCCTTTACCGACAACACGTCCACACTCAGGCAGTTGCTCAATATGCTAAATTGTTGGTGCAGAAAAAAGCTACAGCAACAGTTCCTGTCTTTAATGAAGCAAAAAAAAAAAACACCAGTATGAAAATCCATCCAGTGTTGCTAAAATCAGACAGACCTAAAAAAAACGAAGAAGATATGAGTAACAAAAGCATCAAGGCCCAACTGACCGGTACGGCGGTGATTGCCTCTGTGTCCAGGTTCTCATCCTGGTGTGGACCACAGCAGCAGAGGTGGGGGCTCCTCCAAACCCTCTGCAGCCCAAGCTGTCTGCTGTGCAGCCACCACCTCCTCCCCTGCATCCCTCACTCCAAACTCTACACACAGAATATATACCCTGTGCAGCTCTGTCCTCTCTCCACAGTCACTCCACTGGGTCAACGCTGCAGCCTCACCTGCCTCTGCCTTACCATGTGATCCCTGTTTTATCTATAGACCACATGACCCCTCCTGCCAGTGCCCTGGTTAATTGTGGACCACAACAAGTGCAGTCATTGATTGCGCTCCATGCAGAGCGCCGGTTTTAGCTCATTCTTGTTAACTACAAGGTCATGTGGGGTTGTTTTAAATAGTCGGATGCCTCACTGTTTTCAGTTGTCATCAGGGTCAGAGTGAGTGCAGTGTTGTACTTACACAGGAATCATCAGGCTGAAATATATTCAGTTTCTTTTCACTTTCCCAGCCAGTATGAAAACAGTGCCCAGATATAGTCAGAGTAAATTGCTCCTTCAGGACAAATTACACCATTAGAAAAGCTACTGAATGTGCACTTGGCCTTATTTGGCTAGAAGGGAAAAGAAGCTAGATCTTCACAAGGAATTAGCTAGGCGGGTATAGTTTTCCATTATGACATGAAATGCCCTTTACTGGCTTTTTTTTTTATGGCCAGTGTTTGAAAATGAGGTTAAGTCAAATATTCATTGAATGACAAAAAGCTGTGACTCTCTTTTTGTCTATCAGTAACTGACCGCGGCAGCTGAACAGATGCGAAGAGACAACACAGTAAAGAGAATGTAAACACACAAACAGGCAAAGGGTCACTCATCCAAGAAATTCTGAGGTATTGATGTTTGTCCACAGCTCTGTTTCATAATGATGACCAGGGTCACCACTCGTTGGCACGCAACAGCTCCGTGCTGCTGCTCTGACTCCATATTATGAAAGGGAAAGTTCACCGTGCATTTTCAGACTAATTAGATACAACAGAGATGTCATATAAACTATGAAAGTCAGTGTGAAATAGAAAACAAACATGATGCTTCTGGGTATTAGAGGTAGAAGGTATTCAAAATCCTGAAAACACAGTCATGATTAAGAATTCTGAAAAAAAAAAAACTATTTTCATGTTTTTCTCCCTCCATTCACACAGGACCTCACTTTAGTGAACATGGAATACAGCTTTTAAGTCAGTGCATCCTCTTCCTTCATCTTATTCCTCTACACACACACACACACACACACACACACACACACACACACACACACACACACACACACACACACACACACACACACACCACCTATTTCTGGACCAAAACACCGTAAGTAAAAATAAAGAAGGAGCGACTCTGTGGACAAGGACTATTAACATGACGGTGACATGGATAAGGCTGACGTTGCTCACCTGTGGAGCTACAGATAAGTATAAGCAGGGAGGTTGAGGAGGAGGATGAAGACAGGGAGGGTAGATATGAAGAGGAAAGGGGGACAACAAATAGGGAGAGAGTGTGAGAGAGAAGACATAACGGCTGAAAAACTCACAGGCTGAAGTTTCTGCTTGAAGCTCATGCTGAGGCGCACTGCAGGGTAAACAAAGGGAGAAGACTACAAGACTATGAGAGACGGAGGAGTAAACCTCTGTCCATCCATCTGTATCTCCCTCCCTCTCTCCCTCCCTCCTGCTCCCTCACTCATCCTCCCTGCCTGTAGCCCAGCCCTCTCTGCGGGACGCTGTTTCAAAAAATGACCCGGTGGTTGTATGAATGACGGCATCCTACAGATGAAGTAGCGCTCAATGAGGAATAAGCGCTGTAAGTAAAGTATGTGTTTATACTGCAACCAAGTCTATATATTTTGCCACTTTGAAGTCATTAAATATATCACATTAAATACATTAGTCAGACAACTTATTTTTGTAGATTTGTCTCAAACACGGACGTGGATTTTTGTAACAATTGCACGTTTTGTGAGAAACAGCTGCTCTTGAATCAGAACTTGTAGAGTATACTAAAACACAAACACAATGCTGAAAATCACAGATCTGACTTGTTCAAGCAAAGTCATCTCAGTCAATTCAAACTAATATCCAGATTCTCTTCATGCTCCTGTTATGAGCTAATTCAAAGCCAGGGGGCACCACATAAACACACTTCTGCTTTCCCCAAAACACAAGCACTGGCACACAGGTTTGCCCGGCTATCCTTATTAGGACTTTGCATTGACATTCATTGTAGAAAGCCTAACCAAACCTTAGCCCTAACCTTAACCATGACCAATTCATGCCTAACCCTAAACCAACCACAATTCATATCTTACCCCCGACCTTAACCAGGAACTCAGAAATGATGTTTAGTCTCATTAGGACTAGGCTTTGGTCTCCATGAGGTCTACTGGTCCTGAGAAGGTCAGTGTTTAATGCTGGAAAACGAATACACACACACACACACACACACACACACACACACACACACACACACACACACACACACACACACACACAGCGTGCTTTTCTACAATTATCTGTCTTTTACAAGCTACAGTCTGGTCAATCACATTGTGTGCTTCATGTTACGCAGACAAATCAATATTCCCAAAGATCAATGACAACCTTCATTTCCCTTTTTGTAAGGTGCCAATCGAAATCCAATTATAAAGAAGGGATTACAAAAATTATTGTATAACTGAATACAAAAAAAACAAAAGGTAACATATGTTTAAAGATGTAAATAAAATGTTACATTTTTAGATATCTGATACTTGATCTCCTTCTCCCACATGGCAGCAGCAATGATTACCCTAACCTAAACCCTGACCTGCGGGTCAGGGACAGACATTTATCTGTGACCCCACCACCATGATACGGTAAAAAGGCGGCAGGGTGGTGGTGGTACGAGGCCGAATGTGGTTTTGAGAGTTGGAGGGTTGACAGATGCACACTGAGCATGCCCGCTGCCCTCTACTTCCATTAGCTCCAGAGGCCAAGGTCACAGGCAGCGTCAAGCCAATGAGTGCCGCTCAATAGCCTCACGGCTGCCGCCCTTATTCACTCCCTTTCATAACTTCATCTCACCAGACAGCTTCAGCGACAGTCTGTGATCCCCAAACACCAACGCAGTCTCCATATGCATCCTCACACATTCAGCAGAGCCTCCGCCTTCACTGTTTTGCCTAGTTACCACTTATACTGACATTACATACATCAGATACAAGTATTTTCAACACAGATTTCTCCTTCGATACTTTTTTAATAAGTTAAGTTAATTGAGGTTCAAGATTTTAATATGTGTTTCTGAGAAAAAGTGATTTTATTCCTGGTTTGTTTGAAAGTTACAGTTTTTCTTACAGGGCCCGGTTTTCCAAAACGCCACACACAATTAGCACAACCACACACCCAATTAGCAGAACACCTCAGATCCTTTGCAAAATGAAACACTCATGACTTAATTCTGTTTGAACCAGTTACACACTGCTGTTGCTAACCTAAAACACTTTTAACAATTCTACTTCTCTGGGATTAGAGTACTGTAAGTGAAGTACACAGAGAAAGTGCAAATATACAATAAATTCACCAAACACTACACAAGACCAATGCTGCAGACTGATGAAATTATTGTCAACATGGAGAATCACAACAAAACAGGTCCCAGTTTTCATGCAACTACAGTTGTGTACATAACACTATAAGCTCAGCAAATATCAGACAAACGAAGATTCTGTATCCAGTACAGGTTACAATGACAGATTTCACTGTATATCTGCTAAGATTTGGCTGAACTCTTAGTCCAGCCTCCCTCAGCGTCAATCCGTGGTTCACGACATGGTCAACAAGGGTTGCGCGAATTTCATTTGATAAATTTGGTCCTCTTCTTCTTTGAGCACATTCTCCTCCTGCTTCATGGCTTCATGTCTTCCTCTTCCTCTTCCTCCACCTCGGCCTCGGCCTCGGCCTCTGGCACGGCCTCCGCCTCTTCCTCCTTCTCCTCATCTGTGGATTCCCCCTCTCACCCTCACTCTTCTTCTTCTTCTGATTCCTTCCATTTTGGTTGAAGACAGGTGAACTCACCTGCTGCATTTCTACAGTGCTTAAACCTGATTGGTCCGTCTACAATTTAGCAGTCATGTGTTTGCGCACCTGATGGCTGTGTTGAACCAATTGGCTCATAGGGGTGGTCATTTGACAGTCAGTGCTTTGGAATTGCAAGGAAGTGACATCTTGATCTTGCTTATAGTGGGTGCAAATCTGGGCCGATGTTTTGCTCCTTGAGTGTAAGGTTTTGATAATTGTGTAATACTTTTGATTTTAGTGTTTATGCAATCGAAAAAAACTGTAAAAGAAGTAGATCTGTGTACTATACATGGACAAGAAAATACAATCAGCACAATAAAAACGTAGGCCAATTTCCAGTCTCTGTTACTCAACTTGTATATTTAAGTGTCACTGTGGGGAGTATTTGCACAGTTTGACCCTGAAAGGTGTAAATCTGAGTTTAAGACAAGCACCCGCAGGATATCAAAATAGTCTTTCAGCTAATCGAGGTCCAATATGTAGTATATGTAACATGTGTGACGTGGAAACGTGAATCTTTTGGTGGTGGTGGAAGTAGGAGATATTTTGAGTGCAGTAGTTAGTTTTGAAATGGAGAGTAAGAAGGCGTAGAAATATTTTATAGAATCTTTAACGAGGTGTTTGAACATTTTCTGTCGATAAAACGATATCAGAAAGAAAAAAAAACGTATTCAAAGAGTATTTTTCACTACTGAGTAGCTTCTCGGTGCAAAACTCATACGCATGTATCCATAAACCATCACAATAAATTGAAATAAAGTATTCTCTCGAGCTTTGTGCTGTTCATCAAACTACACATTGCAAATTCTAGACACACTCAATAATGGCACTCAGTAAAGTGGCAGTAAATGTCTGCCAAGGCCCAACAGTCCCCTTACATTCATCTGTCTCGCAGTCTTCAGAAAGTGATAAAAAGTTCCTGGGTTCATGCCACATCCTATCACCAAGTTTCGTGGGAATCCGTCAAGTAGATTTTGTGTAATCTTGCTCACTGTGATAACTCCACTGTACCTTCCAGCAGAAACAAACACTCACATTCTCATCCGACTCCGTACGCAAAGTCACAAGTTTCAAGACAACGAGTCGAGGGAAGTGTTCTGCCAGGCCTTTTCAGGGGGCCTTCTGTTAGTCGTGTCACTTTCTCCAAGGCAACAGAAGCCATGTTGCCTCCATACTGTACGCTGAGTCACAGCCGCCTGTCGATACCGTTCTCCCTGCTGGTGTGAAGAAGTGAGATCTCACCACCAACACCAACACCATCGCAGCGGCCACATAAGGTATCAGTGCTGTGTTAATAACAGGAAAATATAGGAGCCTAAGACCAATATTTGAAACTCGAAACGATTCAGAGAACTCAACTTGAATATATCTATTGATGAATTGAATTCTAAAAAGATTTTTAATGGATTTTGGTCCAGAACTGAATCAAATAAAACATTTGTAAAATATTTCTATAGCACTTTTGCAGTCTTATCGACCACTGAAATTACTTTACAGAACAAGTCACATACACACGCACAATCATACAGCGCTTTTTCTATCGTACCCTGTTCATACACTGTCAGCACAGCCATCAGGGGTCATATGTTGTTAGCTAAGGACACTTTGGAATGCAGACTGGAGGAGCTGAGACACTCTTCCTCCTGAGACACAGCTGCTTTCAAGAGATAATTTGTTGACAATATCCACAATACTGTCTAGACATATTAGGGGTTTGTATGATGGGCTTTGTGTTCTGTCTATTTAAATAAACCTGCAGGCAGACCCGATAGGGACGACGTTATAATAATATTCACAGGGCTACAGTTACTGTGTACCTCACACAGACAAAAATCTGGAAAATCCCAGGATAACATGTATTAAATATTAAAAAATACGAACACATTTGGGAGTTGATGCCCATGTATTACATGCAAAATTTGGGGAGAATTTAATGACCTATAATATTTTTCTTGAAGCAGTAATTACAAGGTTCTGCCCCACAGCATTCAGACAATCTTATCTCCACCTTTATCTTATAAAATGCTCTGGGAGTTCTTTGAGATATCCTGTGAAATAACAAACCAACAACCACAATAACAGATTTAATTCGAGCAGAACCACCACCTCTTAGTCCAAGGTTGGTTGGAAAGGGAGTCAACTGATATGATTGGAAGTACTGCAGATATAAATGTTTAATGTTATGCACTAAAATAAGCCCCTGACAGTGATTCACTACCATCTCTATCATGAAACAAACAACAGGCCATTGCATGACATGTATGTTTGTATAGCTGTATTAAGTAAATACATTTACTCTGTCTATAAGCTGTACATTATTACTGTATGTTTAATGCTGTTGAAATGCTGTTTTCCACTTTTTCTCCACAATTTCAGATGCTTACATGGTGGTGAGTATTCCACTGCATTTACCAAACACCTCCAGATAAAAGTTGCATATTTCGACTTCACATCACATTTTTACATTTCATGGAAGGTATATTGTAAAATCTCGGAAATGTCAACTTTCTAGGTCCTCAGGAAATGTACTGACGTTTCACAGCATCAAAAGTCTTTTTAGAGAATTTTCTCATCATGCAGACGAGCATGTAATTCTTCAACTGAAAAATGTATGACTTCTATTTATCATTTAATTATCTCCAATGTTCTAACTCTGGAACTTTGTCACTTTTAATTTTAATATCCGAGTAGATTTTACTATTGATGCTCATTAACGTATTCTGCAGTCAGGTTAATAAAACAGTGTATTCTTCTTCCACTGTTATGTGCGAGATGAGGGTGAGCCAAACCGTGGTGTGATGACAGGTGGCTGATGAGCATGTTCTGCTCTGGCTGCCATGGATATCGCACCTCAGGTGAGAGCGTTCGTTTACACTCTCACCTTGTGATTGCAAGTGTCTCTGAGCAAATACCATTTATAGATGCTTTGTCTGAACTGTGTGTGTGTGTGTGTGTGTGTGTGTGTGTGTGTGTGTGTGTGTGTGTGTGTGTGTGTGTGTGTGTGTGTGTGTGTGTGTGTGTGTGTAGGGACAATAACTGGATGTGACAAGCTCAATAATAGCGAAGACCCTGAACGTATCAGACCGGATGACAGCAGTGGGAACATTGTATGACAGCAAGCAGACTCCAAGCTGAAAGTTTGACACTGTGACTTGACACAACATCAACCTTTTAAAAAGTCTTATCTTGAATGAGGCAAAATATGAAAATAAAGGTGGTTTACAACGTTTTATCTGCCAATTGCCCAGAACAATTATCTGACATCCGAACAATCATGGTTATCAATATTATTTCTCGGAATGAGGGAAACCTTTCTGGTCAATTTTCTATTAATTATCGAGGAGTGATCTTGTGGAATGAATTTATTGGATTCCTCTGTGACATAGTGTTCTGCTGTTTAACGCTCTTTTAGATTCTTTCATTCATCTGTAGTTATAGCATATATTCTTCCCTGTCTGTATTTTTTCTGTCATGCTAATATATGTCAAATTTTCTCTTCCTTATAACCAGTATTGAAGAGTTTGTATGTTTTGCATTTTATTTTCATGGATATGGTTTTCATGTAAGTCCCAACTGGTTTCTACCACATGCCAACAATTCCTTGATGTATTTATTTTCTGTGAAGTAAATTAAAGCTAAACTAAAAATCTAAACCGAAGTGAGAACAAGTGACATTATCTCATCTAATGGGCAAAAAGTCTTGTAAAAATTTAATCTGGCATCAATTTCCTTTTTTCACCGTGCACTCTGTCCTTGACAGTCATTCCGGAGCAGGAACATCCATTTTTAACATTTAATCAAGCAAAGGAAAAAACTGAATATCAGTCCTTTTTCATAACCTCCATCCAGTCAGTTGGCAAAGCTCTCAGGAAAGTGTTCATTTAGTTTTCAAAGATATGATGTCAGGTATACTTGCATTTATAAAAGGTGATAAGAAGTCAAGACTTACAGTCTGATGTGATAAAGGACTCGTCTTACCTGTGTGACGTGAGTGACCTTCTCTGTGACATTCTGGGTGCGGTCTTTTATCTTGCTAGGAGCGATGATTTCGATCTCCGTGGGCGAAGGAGCTCTCATCCGATCTGAGCCGAAGGTGAGGGTAACCTGAGGGATGCGGCCGATGGTCCGGTGTCTTATCAAATCCGAGTCTGACGTGGAGTTCAGAGTGCTGGGCTTCAGATCTGCAGCAAAAAACAGCAGCGTCAGTGACTAGAACATGGTCGTGTGGTGTGAAAAATAGAAACAAGGACAGAAGAAACACAAATATGAGAATATTTATTTTTAATGTTGGGGTATAGACAGACTGTGCCTCACAGAGACAGATGGACATGATGTACAGTACAAATATGTTGAAAACGTGTCAGACCGGGTGAGCGTGTAGAGCGTGATTGGATTTCTGTATCCTGCATTAAAAATATCGTTTCTCACAAAATATTTCCCCTGAGAGAAGAAGTGCACAGATGTGCAATGATGTACAATTTTAACACAAATTGAAAAATAATGAAAAACTCACACACACACACACACACACACACACACACACACACACACACACACACACACACACACACGTCCCTGCTGGAACAACCATCACATAATCGCACATGCTCAGATTGATGGTCTCTGTGTTATGAATGAAAAGAAAAGGATCTGAGATGTGTGATCAACAGTTAAAAGAGTTAAGATTCTTGCTGGGAATCATGATGGAAAATCTGGCATTTGCTGCTTTAAATGTTCTTTGCTTGTAGATAATTTACTTTACATCAGATTTTTAAATAGTTCCTGTGTTTAGCCATGAGACATTAAATTAAAATAAAACCTTACCGTACCTACCGGAGCTTCAGTTTCTGTAACACTAACTCACTTTGAAACAGACCTGGCATAAGTTAATTGACTCATTAACCACAGACAACCTGTAACAATTACAATAGACCATATTTTTAACCCTTGTTAGGAACATATATCATTGTACTAATGATAATGATGAATGTTCTCTGAGGTGAGAAAATGTATTTTTTGACCTCACCGTCAAATCCTGGAAAAATGTTTGTTTCAGACAAATTTTGCTTCACACAAAACACAAATAAACCAAGATACAATGATTTCAAAGGGTGATGTATGTGTTTCATTTCACGTTGTACAAAAAGGAAGATCATCATTGAATGTTGACACTTGTATATTTTGAAAAGCAAACAAACATTCAGTCTAAATAAAGTGAACTATGTTCCCTAATAGGCCGATATGCAAGATGATTTATAGAATTTTATTTTAGTCATAAATTTATTATAGAGGGGCAATAATACCTACATTTTATCAATTGTTGTTAAAATTCACAATATAGCGAGAATACCTCATACGGAGATCAAGGATGCCAGCACTCATGTTATATCACAGCTTGTGAAATGTTTTGAGAATAATAAATACCAAGATAACAGAATCATGAAATTCATTATTCTGTATCACTTAACAAGGTTTGTTTATTCTATTAATTACACTTCTATTTTTAAGAAATATAGATGCAGATGAAAAATGATGGAACCAAACCATCTAAAACATGAGGATGATGTCATGCTCGGTGTCACCTGATTTAGAATTGTTGTGTTCTATTCCAGTCAGCTTAGTGAAATAATCATATTTCACTAATATAAATGTAGATACAAATATAGTTTAGCTTCTTGGAGAAATAAATGCATAAATGATAACCTAATACCGCAACTATTTTTCAAAAACTCCCACTGAGACACTCGCAATGTCCCACTCAGATACTTACTGCTGTTAGTTCGAGGGTCTCCGGGTCGACTGCTCCACTCTGCCCTCATCCCTTCGATGTCGTCCAGTGATGAGGCGCGTCGGAGGCTGCAGACACTCTCCTTGGAGCAGCTCAGAGGTCCAGTCCCCCGGGGGAAGGCAATGCCGGGGTCCAGGCGGTCCGTCATTAGGGCGCAGTGCTTGGTGGAGGAGTGGGCTTCAGGAGAGGGAGGATCCAGGTCCTGTTCGATCAGAGCTTCTGTCTCAGACTGCATGCAGCTCTCCTTCGATGGGATACGAAACTCTTTCAAAGGAAACTCTTCGCTGTCCGGCTGTCAAGCAGAGGAGCAAAAGTACAAAAACCATGCAATAAATAAAACAGATGTGGCCTTTAGAGTCAAAACACAACATTTCCGAAAGATAAATCCACAAAACGTACCCAGAATGCAAATTAGCATTTAAAGCAACAGGGACTTTTTTAAATGTCACAGTATTTCCTTTTTTGTTGATTTATACTTACATACTTATCTACATGAAATACAATGTTGTCCTGCACCATTATGGAACATCTTATCCCTGCCACAGAATTTCAATATGTAAATATGCCCAATACAGTTCTGGTGTCAGGTTTGAAAACTTAGGATTGAATTAAAAAAGACTTAATAATTAAAATTCAGAATGTTATATGTAGTTGTGTTTTGTTGTACAGAAATCAGCAAAGTTTGAGTCATACATACTAACTAGAACACTTAAGATCCTCGTGTGTTTCTAGATGTATGTTTGTATGTGTATTGCGTACACCACCTCACCTGCAGGTAGTCCACTACGACCCCTTCAAACTGATCTTTGGAAAGTGAGGCTTGTCGCATGGAGCGCAGCACTGGTAGCCTCATCTTCAGCCTGCGATTCTGACCTGAGGGGAAACTGTGTTTTATTATGTTGATTATTATTATTTTGTTACATTTGTCCATGCATCTGTAAAATGTGAACTTAACATTTGTTAACTAGAACCATGGTTGAGTTAATAACTAGAAAGATCAGCACACATCACTATGACGACATGTGACACAGATCGATTAATGTAAATCACTGAGGCACAGTAAAGAAGTGTTAATGTTTACAGTAAATCCATCCTTGGGTTACTCTCTGCCTGAGGCCAGATTTTTTGAGCGTGGGATCAATCAGCTCCTGGAAGTCGAGGATGAACATGATGACAAGGCCTTCCTCATTTTTCACAGGGACAATGTCCACCCGACAGGGTCTGCAGGTCCCTATGAGGGCAGAAAGAGATGCATTAGTAAGTCAGCAGGGGGGACCCAGAGTTGAACCAGGAACTGCTGGATCTGCAGTCAAATGCTGCACCGCTGAGCTACACCCCCAAAGCCTCAGCAGCATCATATTCTTTTTTAGGTCATGATTGCAGGATAACACTACAGGAGGGAGAGTGAGATAGTGACAGAGAGAATCAAAGAGTACAAAGGCGGGACACTGACAGCTGAAACAGGCTAAATGAGTGACACTTCCGTCTGGTCTAACTTCAGGCTGTAATCAGTGGGATCTAAAAATAGAAGGGGGGGGTTGGGCAAGCACACACATGAGAACATACATCGACACATACTGCGTTCAGTGCTGTTCACATATCCACTTTACATATAAAAATCAGCCAGCGAGAGACTAGTTCTTGAATCGTTGTTTCAACTTGTTCACAAATGCTTCAGATCCCAGCGCAGTAGGAAGCAGGAGCCAAAACAAATAGATTTTTGATGGATTTGAGACGGCATGCTGATCGCATTTCCATGACAACGGCTCTCCACAATGCACTCCTCATGCCCAAGTGGCCAAAGTAACGAAAGATGTGTGTGTGTGTGTGTGTGTGTGTGTGTGTGTGTGTGTGTGTGTGTGTGTGTGTGTGTGTGTGTGTGTGTATGTGGACATTAAAAGTGTTTGCGTGACTGTGATTGTCCTGAGCTTGGTGAGTTTGCGTCCCTCCATCAATGTGGGATTACCAGGTGAAACACAGACCTCCACATAAATAAGACTGCAACTGGTGGCAGCATGAAAGACGAAGTCAGAGGGTAAAAAGAAAATGAGGCTTTGAGAGGAGACAACGCTCAGTTAAATGCCACAATGTCTGTCTTGCTGAGTAATTCCTCTGTGTTTTCTCACTCACTTTCTCAAATCACAGTTTTAATATTGTCATCTTTAAGTCCCTTCTTTCTTTCCCAACTGTGAGTCATACGCTTTGGTTTCATGTTACGTTTTCAAAACTAAAGCTGTCCACATAAGATAAACACAGGTTGAGGATGTGGAAGGAAGAAAGTACGGGAGAAACTGATGAGGAGGGAGGGAAGAAGGGATTAATGTTGCACCAAAAAAGCAATATGACAGAAGAGGAACAGAAAAGCTATTAAGCATCATTAGGAACAGGTTTTAAGAACAAGTTAATAATATGATGCTGAGTGTCTCTAGGGAGGTGAGTCAGAGTCCACAAAACATCAAGTTTATATGCAATTTCTAGATCCTGGAGAGATTTTCACATTTATAAGAAAGAGATGATTAAAATGTAGTAAAAACTGACTGGAAAAATCCAGTTAGGATTGTAAAAGCCTCCTGCATGTACCAGGAATGATGGATTGTCTTATTGGACACTTTACACTCCGTTGAATGATTGTTATCTGAATAAAGCTGCTGATCTAGTTTTAATTATGAGTAACTTGTTTTGATCATATGATGGACTTTTGGAAACCAAATTCATCTAAATTAAGATAGTTGAAATAAAAAAAAAAAAAAAAAAACTGAACTGAGATTGTAACCCCACCCTTATCTCAACGTGCATTGAATTGGTGACTATAATTCCATTGCTCATTATAAATATTTTACTTAAATCTAGATACAACAGTGTATGTCGGGCTCAGATTAGATATATTAAAAGGGAACTTTGCAGATTTTCAACTGGCTCTGCATTGTTGCAATACTGATAGTATCCAAATAAATGACGTTCAATTTCTGACCGTGTTACATCACTGGCGGCCTTTTGCCAGCTCCCAGGATGTGTGTTAGAACTACTACAACATGTACTTCCTTTTATCAGTCAGATCTCGGGCCTTCAACATTAAAAACCATTGTACACAAACACAAGCAGATGTGCCACAATGATTTGTACACCTGTGGCTCAGACCAGGCATCCAATAGGAGAGAGGTCTAGGGCCCCGCTGCATTCTGGGTGTTGAAGTATTTGTATCTTTTGGGAGGGAAGGGAATTTTCTCTGTTTTCCCAGTCATGTTGCACCAATTTAGACCCCCCCCCCCCATTTACTCACCATGTGTTTTGCTAAACCTTAGATTTTAGTAAAGAGAACAGGCTCAGGATTCGTCTTGTCAGGGTTCTTGTCTGAAGATGGAGGGCAAACTAGTGAGCAAGCAGTAAATCCAATGTCCAATAATGACTTTGTGATGGTCAGAACATTTCTACCCAGAGATCAGATTTTGACTTCTTTATCAGCCTCCTCCTCATGTTTCACCTCTGCTCTCCTTACCTTCCTTGGCGTAGTACAGGATCTCCACCTTGAGCTCCTCAGAGCCGAGCAGGGCCTCTGCCAGCTGGGCCAGGGCGCTCTTCATGGTGCCGGGCCCCACCAGGAACTGGCAGGTACAGGGCTGCTGCATGATCTCCGCCCTGGTGAAGCCAAACATCTGGCAGAAGCCTTCATTGCAGTAGATGATGCCACAGTTCTTCATCTGAGCATTGGCGATCAGAAACTTGCGATCTGAAGAGCGACACAAGCTCAGTGTCATAAATCTTAAATCATCCATTTTAAAAAGGTGAGAAAGTGTTGAAATATGTCAAATTGATTTGTTAAAACTGGTTTCTTATTTCAATATTTTAAAAAAGAACAAATATTTAAGTAACAAAAAAAGCGATTTTGAAATTTAAAGCTTGAGGAAAAATAGATATTGATGACCAATATTCATTTTTGCGACATAACACAAACATTAGACATGTGTTTAATCAGGACAGTTTTAATTTCAGTATTTCAGTGGAACTGTATGTTGTTGGCTGATGCACAGACATACTGGTCAAGTAAATAATCTTTAACTGCAAAAAAAGAATTGACGAATGGACAATTGTGCTTGAGCAAATATTCAAAATGGCACAAATTGTGATCAAATGTGGCAGAGAACATTTTTTAGAACATATTGCTACTCATATTAATGATAAAGACAGATCCCCTCACGGCAGGCATGAGGTTGATGTGAGGAATAAAAGCCTAATCTTACAGGACAACTCAAATTGGCTTCATTAAAAGGTGTTTACCAATGGAAATATATAACAATACAAAAGTAGGAAAAGGAGGATTAAAGTTTGCGACTGCTTTGCCAAACCATGCAACATAAAGAGATGCATTAGAAATTGTATGGCTTCATGAAATTCATTTGTCATTTGAGGATACAGGGGTTCATTGTACCGTGTACAGTAAGATTTCTAATAGTTGATTTTAGAACCAAAATAGTGATAGAAAGGGTAAACACATCTAGCTTACTGAGACTTCCTGTGGCTCTCAAATCAACGTAGCTTTTTATATTTATTTTGGTTTCCTTTTTTTTAAATTCCTTTTTTTATTTATTTGAACAGTTGTTTTTATCTCTGTTTTGTAGTTCTACAAACTTTACAAGCTATTCTGTTATTATATTAATATAATATTATACATTGCAAAACAACAACAACAAATTGGGTTTACGGGGTCACACAGGTTCCTCATCAAGGTGATTACATTAACAAAACAATCATCCTCACACTGTTTACCACTGAATCAAGGAAACACACAGCGTGTTTGAAATGGTGTGCAGGGCTCAGTTTCTGATGAGCTCCAACGTTATAATGAACAACTCTTCCTGCTCTGCTCTGACAATCAGCGCAAGTGAAACTAATGAAGTCCACCTTTCCGTGTTGCTAATGCTATTAGTGTCACAATTTTCTCCCAGTGGACAGTGGAGGAGCAGGTGGGCACTTTAATAAAAGAGCCTGTTTCGGATCACACCTGTTCTCACATAGCTTATTGTAATTTACAGCCTGGAAGATTTTAGCTGACAATTTTTAATTAAACTGGAATTTGCCACATGTTTGTTACAGGGTTTAATTATTCGTCCATATTTTACTCCGCTCTACTGACAGTGTTATTCTATATTATTTATTCTGACATGATGTTTCTGTTTCTCTGCATATTTATACTTCATATGTGTGTATATACTTTTTTGTTAATGTGCTTTTTATACGTTTAATATTTAGTTTGATAGCCATTGTGTTTGGCTTTTAAGCACAAAATAATAAATCATGTTTGAATGTTAACTGATGTACAGTTTGTCTGGGCAGCCTATCCATATTTGCCCGTATACCAAAGTTAAAAGGAAATTGTTGTAACTCACTTACATCTGCCCTAAGTTTTACATAAGAGTTTTGGCCTGAAGGCATCTACTTGTCAATATTAATTTATAGTCATAGCGCTACCAACAATTCTTTTCATATGTTCATATTAATTGTTTTATTTACTTCTCTTAGTCTGTTGATCAAATGTGTCTCAATATCTTGATGATGCTTTATTGTGAAATACCAAAGTTAGTGTCATATTCATAGCAAAAGGAAATACACCCACCCATTAACTTGTGGATCAGGCGACAGATCCAGGATATTATTTCAATTTATTTAAGATTGTGAAATAGGATATTTTTAATATTTTCATTGATTTATCAGAGAGTAATTAATGGATCTTAATTAAGGAAATCAGACATGTTTACAGGACTGACATTTATGAGTGTGTGCAATTTGGTGCAGATCCAAATAAAAATGTAAATGTAGTTTCATGAGGGGTCAAACTGAATGCCAGTTTGTTTGTCATGATTACTTTTCCCTTTTGTAATAACAAACTGTTGGGTGATATAAATTGGTTTGGGATGGGAGCTCCTGAATGCAATGGACTCTGATATGTCACCAACACATGACCTTGCCTTGTGGGTCAACCACCACTAATAATCATTTGTCATGTGGGCTGAGTTCAGCAGTGATGTTTTTCCCGGGCTGCCAAACCTTTGATGCTGAGTATCTCAGAGTTACTTTGCACTAAGAACAGAAATTCAAAGCTCATATAGTATCTAGTTCCTGTTATTGATGATTGTAATGTACGTGACACTGGCAACAGCCACTCGGCCAAAAACACCACTGTCCACCATGAGAGCGAATTAGGACAGTTTTGTTCGAAGGCCACTAATGGAGGAGTTCAATGAACTAAATGAAAAGTACATAAATAACCTCTGTGGCCTCTGACTCGCCCTTTTATTATCCTGTTGTGGAAGTGGTTCAAACAGCTCTCACGCGCACAGACGAGAGGAGGGGACTCTTCTCTCTGTCCCTCGCTTGAAACTAAATGGGTGAGTTTCTCTGGTGGAAAGCACATCCTGTCCAAAGTCATTATCTGGGGCTCACAGCAGAAACCCTGATCGTCACACTGTTGCTAAGCAGCACCACTGTGGCTCATGCACTCACCTTGCCGTGCACGTGGCCACACGCGCACACTCTCACACATTTAGGGACATACAGTAAAGGCATTACATCATGGGTGTTTCACAAAGCGTCACAGATCTAATCAGTCTGATTCAGATTGAGAGTTGTCATCCATCAACTATTTTTCCATGTTTGGTCAGAGCTACTCTGTGAGTGGTCCACAGTGAGATAAGTGAGCTTCAAGGGGGGAAATGTGCCTTAAAAGACAGACTGAAAAACAGACGCTGCACTGATTACACTCCAGCAGTATAAAGAGTATGGTGTGTAGCTTTATGCTGCAAAAACAGAGATGTAACTGAAAAATGAATTGTACAAAATGTGAGATCTAGTGCCTTAGAGGTTGCAGGAGAAAGAGTAATTTTCCTTCCTAAGTGAGTCTGTCCCTCTTTGCAGCCTGTGGAACATGTGAGCTAGTGGGAAATAATGTCAGGCATCAGGTGAGCATTCAAAAACACACAGGCAGGTGTAATAACGCTGAAAAGAGCAGTGGGGGTCGATCAGCACCACTGATACAAATTAGATAATCCACCTCAGAGTAACACGCAAAGCCACCTGCAGCCTTAAAAGAGACAATAAAACTAGACAAACATGCACCAAATAAGAACACATGCACAAATAAAATGACACTTTACCCATTCGTATTTATGCAAAAATACATTTAACGCTGTATTATATAGGGAACAATGCTCATAGAATTAATTTGTATCAGTCAGCAGCCCTTTATTCCCCCTGATGACAACTATGAGCCATGAGAAACCCTGACAACATTCATTATTTATTTACTATTGTGATTACTCCTCTTTGATACATGGGGAACATGAGGCTTACACATTGATCAGATGAATTAAAATAATTTAATATAATTCCATATTCAACATCATCAAAAAGATCTTAATCTGGATACTTAGGACGTTTATAAGTGTTTATGGTAAACCGTTATCTTAGTTGTTGATGTTAATGGGATCTGTGGGTGCGCTGTGTTCATCATGTCAACAACACATGGTCATAACTTCACTCAGTCTCATTTGCACTTACTTTGCTCGTCGAATTTCCTGATGATGGTGTCCAGGTAGGTGTTCTGGAGCGCAACATGACCGCGTCTCACAGGCATCGTGGTGCTGAGAGAAAAGACTTCTCCGACACATGAACCTCACCATTTAAAAAAACATAGTTCAAATATAGAAAAGAGATTTCCGGAGGGAAAGAAAAACCTGTCTGTGTCCATCAGGAGGACGAGAGTAAAAAGCCTTTTGTTTTTTTCTGCTTCTCTCGGAGGCTGGGGGGGGGGGGGGGGGGGGATGGAGAGGAGGTCTGGTTGCCAGGGTGATGGCAGATGCAGGATGTTGCGCGATAATAACGTGAAGAAAAGTAGACTAGGAGGCAAAGAAAGCGACATGTAGCATCATGTCACCTTTAAAAAGAAAAAAACTAAGTGGTTCCCGCGGTGTGAGGCCCTCGGGAAAACCTGCTTTGATTAAACGAAGTTGTGAAAAATAATCTTGAGAGCGCAGCATCTCCGGGTTTGTTTTGCAAAGGTCCGTCAAGTTTGGACAAGGAGGATGAAGACCGCGGAGGACACGCTCCTGTCAGCCCGAGTCCCTGGATCCACTCGCCTTCCACCGCCCCCCGGCTCCACCAGAGCGGCTGTGCAGCCACGACAAGTCCGCCAGAGTGAGGAGGCAGAGTCATGGAAGTGAGGTTTAATTAGTCCTTCAAAATAAAAGGATTTTTCTTTCCATAACACCCCCCCCCCCCCCCACACACACACACAAATGCAATCATGTAACAGATGGGTTCTAGATCTCTTCAAGGTGGCTGGAGGAAAACTCACCTCCTTTAGTCTTCCCCAATTGCAAATGTAATAGACTTTTGTTACTTATTTGGTCAAATAAAATAATTCAAATCCCAAATATCAAAACTCAGTACAGCACATCCATTTGCAAAAAAAAAAATCTAAGTTGTTAGCCTACATCAGGGCAAAAAATGATTTCTATCAAGCTATTCATCTGTTTATTATGTTTCCATTTGATAAATTGTCAAGCTCTTCTGTAAAGATCGACGACATGACATTCCCCCCGAAAGTGAAGCTAAAGAGTCGTGATTGCCACCTGGTGGCTGTCAGCAGACACCGCCTAATTATTTATAAATTGTCGTCACTAGAAATGTCTCAGATGACCCTAAATTTGAATTGTCCCTCACCATCAAGATATTTATGGATTATAAGGTGGTTTAAAAATGCATTTGCAGATTATAAAAATAAACATTATAGCATGATAATCGGACATATATTAGGATTTGGAGACGGCTAAAAATGTGTTAAAAAGAGTGTTTTATTTTGAAATTGCTCTCCTGCAGGTATGTCAGTTGCATGGTGGATGACTTAACAGTGGTCTGACACTGACAGAGTGCAGACCCTCACCATTCTATTCTGCTGCTCTCCACATCACAAGTCTCTGTGCTTAAAAATAGCTGCATCCTATTTCTCTCTTACTGTCATCACATGTCTGCAGAATCATCTATATTCGCGATAAGCTTTGAAAGAGTGTGTGTGTGTGTCAAAAGGACAAATCCGGATATATTAAGTTTTTATCCATAATGTTGGCGCGCTCCAACATTATAAATCACGAGCCATCGATGAGCTGGATAAGTCCTGTGCCGCTAAAGAAGAAACAAATCTTTACAACACGGTTGTAAAGATTTCTGAGTAGATGAGGTGCTCTGGTTTTTTACAGTCGTGAGACTGTGACTGGAAATTTACAGTCATTACAGAGGACCTTAGTAACCTGGCGTGATTTGAATCAAAAATGTGACAAATACAGACTTGATTAAATAAATAAAGATTTTGATGAATTGTGTTTTCACCTGGATCCTGATCTTTGCCCTGAGAGGTCTCGTCGGCTGCATTCAGACACAGAGCAGACGTTGGGGCCAGATTTGTTTGTATACCTACTTAAAGGTCACCAGGAGAGTTTCGAGTGGCCTCTTGACATACACTACACATTGTTAGTTTGGTTTGGGAGCAGCTGCCATAAAATAGTTTCATTGACCAACTGAGGCTTTTCTGTTAAGTGGTATTTACAGACCTCAGCCAAATGTTTTGACCCCTGTCCGTTTCTGTGTTGGTTCGTTTTTCAGTAGGATGGAGTTTAGTGAATCTTAGTGGAAGGATGGGACATAGGCCAAGAAGGAACCCATCACATTTTGATGCGCATCTGTGAAACCTTTCACTTTCTTTAACATTGTGTGATCGTTTGTTTGTTTGTTTGTTTGTTTGTTTGTGTGTTGTTTTTTACATTTTCACCAATTTCCCTGGGAATCACTCTTGGATATTGATGAAAAAAAAATCATGTTCAGCAGCCATGAATAATCGTGCACTGTGTTCATCACATAAATTGGAAGTTATAACAAAGAATCAAAGCCCGAGAGAAAGCCGATATGACACAGTTAAAAGGCAACCAAAATAAAATGTCCTGTTACTTTGAATAAAATTGGGGATTACTCTGGGTTTGAGCATTGTTGGAAACATTTTGTATGATTTAAGTGCACAAGTCAACAAAGTATTTGATATACAGTATGTCTCGTTGTTTTCAGATGTTTTCATGAAGAACTGTTACATATGTCTGTAAATGTGGTCTCATAAGGCGACTGTTGGGCCTGGGTGCTATTCAGGTTTTCTTTTCTTTTTCGTATGTCATAATCTGAAAAGCTTACTTACGGTCCAGATGTGACCTATCGTTATTTAATAGAGACCATTAGGAGAACATAGATTAGCTGTCAGGTTGGTGACCTACACACCTAAAATGTCACCGCTCCACTTTGTCCAAAGGAAAGCAGCTGCTACGAGCGGTTCAGTCGGTGCAGGGTGTCCAGAGACCAGAGCGAGCGTGGCTTCACACTCCGGCAGACGGGCTGAGGTGGTTGCTCTGTGTTTTCTCTCAATGGCCCCGATGAAACGAGGGCTAAAATTAACCAAGGAGTGCACATGCCTTCCCATGACCCTTCGGTGTGAGAGCCAAGTGAGACAGGAATGTGCATGAAGGAAGGCGGCGCACGCATGATGGGAGTTTGTTTTGTTGGACCTGCTGCAGCATCTCACTGACTCTTTCCACGTATGAGAGCTTTTTATGACTTTGTTTGGTAATTGTGTGATTATTAGTCACCTGGAAGCTTTAAAAAAAACTCAAGGAATAAACGTACATACATTTCAATGGATTGTGGTGAAAAGTTTATGATAGGTATATTGAAAAAATATATTATTGGTTTGTTTCCTTTTATTATTTTCTTAGTTTATCTTAAACCCCAATTTATAACAATAACAATAATAATAATTATACAGATTACATATAATTAATGTTAAATTGTAAAAACCTTTTTGATTATTTTAATGTCAGTTTATTGATTTAAAAATCTAAATTTAACTAAAACTAAACAACTAAAATTATTACAAGCTGTGCAGTTTTGGTGGCAACATAAGATGTCTTCAATGTTGAAATATTTTGCTGCACCAATTAGACACAACGCTCAGTCTGGAAGGAAGGAACGTCTTGGTGAAAAGAAAATGATATTGATAACATGATTATCATATTAAAATCATGTGCACACCCCCTTGGTGTCCACGCATGTGCTGACATTGTGTTTATTCATGTTTTCTCGAGCTGATATGACAGCTGTTGTCACTGCACCGCCTGAGGAAGCATAGTTAATTTTAAAATTCCCATCTCAGTCACCCTTCCCGGTCTGTGGAAAAAGGACTGGACGGGAAAGTGTTTCTGAGTCAGCAAAGAAAGTCCCGCAGAACGCCTGGGAGTTTTATTTGCCTGGAATTCCTTCAGCTCAGGGTCACCTTCAGTGCAGACCTGAGACCTTCCATTCCTCTGATAAGAGCCGGACAGAGGAGATACATACTGTACTTTACACACACTTCAAAACACACACATCATTCCAAAGGAAAACAAGAGCAGGAGGAATATTTTTATCTACAGGGACGTGGGTATCTTATGTGAAACTGTCATGATTTTCTTCACAAATAAACTTGGAAGGAAAATGACGTCCTTCGTGATTATCTGAATCCGGACTGTCACAATATTCAGAGACTACGTGTTCTGGTGGAAAGATGGATTTTATTATGTCATTTACTTCCATTAAATTGTTTATTTTAGCAAACTTCAAACATTTGTTTGAGTGTTTTTTGCCCATGCTGACCTCACATTTTTTTATTACTGTCTTAAATCCCCAAGTAGCAGATAAACACCAGGAGAGGAATAAGAGTGAGGACATGATCTTACTCTTCACTCTAATCTATCCTGAGCTTTCCTAACTGGGAGATTTTCTTTTTGGTAAGATGTTATTGTAAGTGTGCGGCACAGTGGTCTAGTGGTACAGTCCAACACCACCCTCAAGGGTTAAGAGGTAATTTGTGGATGGATTTTGAAATGCAGTAGCATAATGTGCAGGAAGGGTTTGCATTATTTTAACTCAACTGTCTAAACTACACACACACACACACACACACACACACACACACACACACACACACACACACACACACACGTGGAAAGGATCTGTTTTTGTTGCTGTTGCCCTTTTCAACAACCACAGTCCTCATTCCGAACAAATAAAACAAATATCCCAGAGTTTATTTAAGGTTATTATGAGGCTTTATCTGTCAGAGCCAATTAAATCAAATGGGTATCTTACAGTTCTTTAAATGAGGACTTCCTAGCAGTGGAGTTATAACTCAGAGCCTTGTCCCCATCAGAAAGAGATCTTTTAACAGACAGGATGACCAACATGATTAGTTTGTATTGTGCGTATGGGTACCTGATTGTTTTTTTAGACACATTTCTTCTTTCACCACTCAAACAAACCACACTGACTATTTAACTCCCTCGGATCCATAGCTTTTCAGCAGACTCAGTACAGTGACATTTTAGATAATATACTTTTTTTATGAACTGAATGGTCAGGTGCATCTGAGGCAACACTTGTCTCTCTGCCTGGATAGAGTAACTCATAGTGAGCTGATATTACAGGAAGTGAACCCTTCAGCTCCCCAGCACAACCAGTCTGATTGAGCCTGTTTGCTGCTGTCAACCTCTGACAGCCTAAAGTCAGTTTATTTGCTGCTCATTTCAGTGAGATGAGAGCTGACATATGTGTGTGTGCGTCAGAGGAAAACCACAACAGGCATGAACTCTAACAAACACAATCTTTTATTGTTGTTAAGTTAACATGGTTCCACAGCTTGTAGCACTGGTCACAACTAATGTTATATTCACATATGCAGCGGTTTCAGCAGCTGTGTCTTTGCTACGAGACTCAGAATTTCTAATAAACACAAAACAAAGTGAGTACAAGAGAGGGCTGGATGTTAATGGGAGAAAGAGAAGAAAGGGTCGTGTGATCGGGGTGGAAGTTGCGGAGGGGAGAAGAAGGTGGGAGGCACATGGGAACACAAATCACAGTGTGTCCTTGGCGATGAGCAGAGACAGCCAGCTACGGCGTAGAGTACCATTCTCATTAGTGCCAGGGCCTGTCAGCACAGCTACAGTCAGCAGGGGCTTCCAGAGAATCACAAGGATTACAGTGTCGGAGCTGTGACATCCATCCATCCATCCATCCATCCATCCTTACAGCAGCTTTCTACCTCAACATCCTCCTTTTCAAAATGAAAATAAAAACAAGGGTTCCAGCTGCACCGCTGGGTTGTGGGATTTGTTGGAGGTTATCTCCACAGCACCCTCCTCCACCTCTGCGTCTCCCTCTGCTATCAGTCAAACACTACAGAAACTGGCTGGTGAATTCGGAGGATTAACTGGAAGCTGTGAGAGCAAAGGTCGAGTCAGTTTTCCAAACACCCTCCTCTACACCTCCAGCCCGGCCCTGTCCCTATCACCACTCGTGCTGGATAAGTGGGCAGACCCTGACACGTCCCGGTGTCAAAAAATGATCGTGCATTATCAGGTTGTGTTGGAGAAACACCACCAGATGAGTGTGTGGTGGAAAAAATAGGTGCAGACGAGAGGAGGGATGACTTATTTGGTTGTTTTTACTTATTTGTGCTAATTAAATTTGTTCAATTACAGACAATTGCACGTGGTTGTAAAAGGTCACCAGGGTACAAACAATCTAAACCAATGTAGTCAATACGTGTCATTGGTGCAGTCGCAGCGGAAAAGAATCGAAAACAAAACTGTAACGACTAGAAATTCTTATTGTTTATTTATTCAGGTAAAACTTTTCTCACAGATGACTGCCGCAAAGCTGACAAGAAATAAACCACTGCATTTGCAATTGAGATGCTGAAACACGCATGAGTAGATGCATCTCTGTGTTAAAATACAGTATTCTTCAGTTACATTTAAGACTCTGCAGTGATTTCTTGTCCTGCTCTTGTGTGCTTTGTGCAGTGTACTTCCTCTGTGTCAGAATAAGGTTAAATACAGTGAGTGTACGTATCTGTGTGTTTAATGCCTGGACACAGTGTCTGCAGACCAGAACAGACAGATCCTGTCTTTGTTTTCCTCTCGGTTAGATAAAGTTCTACACATTCACAGCAGCAGCAGAAGATCATGGAAACAAACCAGCGGAGCTCGGCCAAATTCAAACCCTAGAGCAGGTTTAGTCAGAAGCATGTAAGACTTGTTCATGTGTGCAAAGGACCTTAAAGCAACTTGTGGCTGCTGCAGCAAACAAACAAGACATAAAATAGCACCAAGTCAAAAGTAAAAAAAGTCTGTTTAAGATTCACTTTCTGCCAAACGTTGCTCTAACATACACAAATCTCTCATTCCCTGCCCGAATCCCACTCTGACATCTGCGAAAAAGCCCCAACTCCCTCTTGCATCTTCCTCACCATAATTCACATACACAATAACCACATGTCGACCTCCACCACGCTATGTATTAGCTGATCGCTACATTTCGAGGCCTCCTCTACACCAGCTAATCAGAAACAATGCTAAAAATTAGGTCTGTCAGTCCAAGCTAAAATTAAACACATTACCAGTAAATTCCAGTCCTTTTTCTTCCCTGGAACAAGCTACAGACCATTTAAGATGAACTCAAGCTAACAAGTGGAGCTGCACGAAAAGCTAAACATAACATGGATTTTTCAGGGCACAAATTAGTGATGGCGTTTCGTCGTATTTCGTGGTTATAACGTGAGTGTAAGGCAGTAAATAGTTTAGTCCAAGGATGATGATAAAGGAAAGACATATGAAATGATTTGATGACTCTGACAGGGCAGCTTTGGGGTTTGGAAAACAAGAACCTAAAGTGATGATACGCATTGAAAATCCTCATATTGTTGCGAAGGATGAGATGGGAGCGCTGGTTTAAGGAAGATCTTTGTGTTCAGTGGTCGAATCCTTAATGATCTGAAAAGAAAGGCGAGAGAAAAAAAAAAGAGGTTTATAAATAAATGTCTCGGGTGAGGTTTGGGATTAGTTGTTGCACCAGGCATCAGGTGTGGTGAGCCACGGTGAATAATTGTGAGAACCTGCGGAAGGGTTCAACATTGCCCTCCAGAGGGACTGGGTAAGAGGTGCATTGTGCAGCTGTAAATGAGAGCGTGAGTGTGGTTCTGTGGGAGCACATACCTCCCCGTCTCTGGTCTCCACAGTTCGAACCAGGATGCTCCTCTTCACATGGGCCTCTGGGGTTTTGGTGTCCAGGTTAGTTTCTAAAATGTGAGCAGGTGGAGATAGGGGAAATATTTAGACCAGAGCAGTCACCTACATAGCAGCAGGAGTGTTTCTAGGAGGGCCTTACAGCTCTTGCCCCAAGAAACACATGATACCACACCACATTATTCCAATCTTCACACTCAAATGGCAATCAGAGAGTGCAAACCTCTGCCAAGGCCCAAACAGTCTTCTCATGAAACCACATTTAAATTCACCAATTTTGTATTTGGATCTGGATGCACACTGCTTTTGGAAAACCTGAACCATTTTTGTAGTCATCACCACAAGATTTTCAATGTTTCTACAAACAACGATTATCCAGACAGAATCAAAATGCATGTATGCAAATACCCAAAGGGACAAAAAACTAAAGTGTAGGTCTCGTTTGATACTGACCTCTAAACGGCAGGTTGGAAAAGCTCTGAACTGGAACAGTGATCCTGGAGCAGCAGAGGAGAAACATCATCACATACTGTCCACTGTATACCAGTACACTCCAGTCCACAGGGCTGTTGCTCACCTGCTCTCCTCTCCCTCCAGCAGCTTCCTGTAGGTGGCGATCTCGATGTCCAGGGCCAGCTTGACGTTGAGGAGGTCCTGGTACTCCTGCAGGTGCCTCGCCATCTCATCCTTCAGGGCATGGATCTCCTCCTCCATACGGTTCACTGTATCCTGATAACCGGCGGTCTCCAAGGCGAAGCGGTCCTCCATCTCCCGGAGCTGGCGTTCCAGAGAATCGTTCTGATGGAGGAGAGACAAGAGTGGGTGATGAACTCTGGAGCCAAAACACCATTCCCACCAGTCCCACCATTCCCACCAGTCCCACCAGTCCCAGCAGTCCCAGCAGTCCCACCAGCATCTGATGAAGTTAACTGAGATGTAATTTAATGTTCCGGTCAGATTAACTGTAAAAGCAAATTCACTAACAGTGTTTTAATACTTTCATTACTGCTGTAAATCCACCACTAACTCCCACGATACAAGTACTTCTCCTTCTACTTGATAATATGAGTGCTGTGTCTACTGTGTTTTCAGTGCAGATTTAAAATGAAACAATGACTGATGATGTCAAAGGCAGCTTTTAGGGTGTCTGAAGATGTTCACACCCATTTCATTTTCTTTTTCGCACACCTGGAGCTCCAGCTTCTAAAGTCACCACCAAATAATGTGTGCTGTGGTATGACCATTACATTTATTTGTTTATCCTTTATTTAACTTATGCCAAATGAAAATGATACATTGTTTGTGAATTTGTATACATTTATTCTTGTATGCAAAATACGAGATGTAAACAAGAATGAAGCTCAGTAGAACACATACCTCCACTAAGGCCCAACAGTCTCCTCATGAAACCACATTTAATTTCAATTAGAATTTAAATAGATCCAGACTTTTGAATCTCAGTTCCCAAAACAAGTCAGTTTTTTGTCATCAAGAACCATGAATTATTCTCTATCCTGAGACTTAGACCATTCAGACCTGCTGAAGAAAGCCAAGTCTGCTGAAATCATCCAGAAAGGTTTGGAGCCTGAGTTCACAGAGCTGAGGAAGATACTGAAAGTGAAGGAGAGAGAAATCCTCTCCTTGAAGGACAGTCTCCAAATTCAGCAGGACGAAACTGAGACCATAAGAGTTGGACACCATCAACAAAGAGCTGCAGATGCAGGAGGACATAAAGCTCCTCATCCTGAAAAACACTGAGCTCCAAGTAGGTTTCATCAGATCACTTTGATTTGAATAATAACTTTTAGTGACACGTGTGTCTTTTCAGGAACTCGCCTCAAGGTCCGACAAAGACAAGATGAAGCTGAAGGAGCAACAGATCGCAGAGAAGGAGGAAGGAGCGAAGAAGGAGCTGAAAGAGAAGAATGTGCAGGAGAAGAGTGCAAGGAAAGAAGCGAGATAAGGATGAAAAGATGGAGAGAGAAAGGGAGGAGAAGAGAAAAAAGCAATGCTTTTATTTCCCCTTTAAGTCCCCAAACCTGACTCATACAGTATGAAGTGTTTCTACAGAGTGAACTGCAGCTGAAACGTTTCATACATCTGAGAAACAGCACCTTCCAGTGTTTAAAGATCAATACTACATCAAAATGTACACACTGGAAAACTATCATTGTGAGACACACATTGAAACATTTAATTCGATTTACTGCAATAAAATACACACAGTAATACACAGTTTTGGGAATTACATTATAATGGCTTCATATGGAAATAGTGTCTGTTGATGCAGATGGTAAAAGCACAAAGCTAGATTGGTAGTCGAGCACATACAAAGGTCCAACAGTCGAGGGAGAACCCGGAGGAAACCCACACAGACATGAGGAGAACATGCCACGCAAAGAAGGGCCTCTGGCTGAACCGAGGTTCAAACCAAGAAGAGCCGTAAAGTTGTGAGAGTGAACCATTGCTCCACTGAGACTCATCGGACATTAGTTGTTAGGTAACATACTGGTAGTGTCTCCCAGTCTTTTCCGTGGTTTAGTGGACTTACTGTTCCACGGAGAGCCTCCATGTCACAGGTCACCGCTTGGACCTGGCGCCGGTATTCGTTGGCCTCTTGCTTGGCTTGGCGCAGGGCTTCTGCGTTTCTATTGGCTGCGTCTGTCAGGTCAGCAAACTGCATGGGAAGACAAACAGTCAATTTGCCTGTTTTTGTTCCATCTATTCGACTTTGTATGGCTCTGTGCTACATATCAGAGTGGTCTGACCTTGGATCGGTACCACTCCTCCGTCTCCTGCATGTTTGAGGAGGCCATGGTTTCATACTGGACCCTGATGTCTCTCAGGGCAGCAGTCAGGTCGGGTTTGGACACATCCAGGTCAACGTGCACCTGCTGGGACATGATCTGCTCCTGTACCTCACGAATCTCCTGACGAGGGAAAAGGATATTGGGAAAAAAATGTTGATACCAAAATAAAAATCAATGTGAGCTCCAGAGAGGTGTAATAATTGGAAATAAGTCAACAGCTGGTAAAGTTGCCTCACAATTTGTTATCTGTCACCTTGTTCTTTTAAATTCCTCCTTACCTCCTCATGGATCTTCTTCAGGAAGTTGATCTCGTCCTGCAGGGCATCAATCTTCCTCTCTAACTGGACACGATTTAAAGAAGCCTCGTCCACATCCTTTAAGCAAACAATGAGAAACATGGAGGAATGAGTGTGGACGGAGGACAGACATGCTGAATATGTAAACTGTTTAGAAGATGACTCCGGGAAAAAGAATTACCTGTCTGAAGGCGTTCAAGTTGTTCTCTGCATCCTGTCGGAGGCCCATCTCGTCCTGCAGCCTAAGGAAAAGGAAAAGTTGGAATCAGCAAGAAGCTATTGAATCAAATTTCTATCATTGGATTTACATCCTGATAATTTCCAGACACGTTTTAATTCAAGGGGTAAAATGTATTAATTCATATATATAGGTTTTAGAGAAAGATATGTAAACCTCAAAGATTTTATTCTCTCAAGTGGAACAGCAACTTAGTTTTGGTTTAAAATGGACAAACGTACAGTTTTGAAATTTGAATGGGACTCAATAAAATATGAGTCACACTGTGAGGACTGAAAATATATTTCAAATGTTTTGATCAGTGCTGCTCTCTCAGTGCCGCAGGAGACGACGGGGGCTCAGCTGAAAGGACGGCTCACGCATCATTACACATTCACTCCAGTCTCACAGCCAGAGGCCTTTCCCACGGGATGGCATTCACACACACACACACACACACACACACACACACACACATACACATAGGATGCAAACACACCACCCTGCGATCCATCTGAGACATGGGAGCGTAAACGCTCAGACTCGGGGTAACATCTGTACGGCTCCACCTGAATGGAGTGGCTGGAGGAGAGAGGTGGTGACCTTTGACCCTCTCAGCCACGACCATCCCTATACACTCGAGTAGGACCAGCAGCTGTGTGGTAATCAGAGGGCGGAGAGGAGTTGGAAGTCAATTTTGTGACCCTGACTATATGAAATTATATATTCGTGCCACGTGTACACCTTCAGTGAAAACAATTCTGGATGTGCAACTGCAAGAAACACAGGGGACAAGAGAACATCTGCCCGGCTGCAGGCTCCCTTTGTGTACGGCCGCCATTGTGTTTGCCTCATTCCTCCACACTCGTTCAATAACGAGGTGTTCAGCCAGGATCAAGTTTGTAAAAAGAGGGATCCTGGAGGAAAGCCCGGGCAGAGCACAGTGGCCTACATTCCAATGCATCAGAGTCCAATCAAATCTGCATATAAATAGATTTGCAATTTGCTTTTTAAGACAAAACCCGCAGCTATGCGACAAACTGGTGTTATTTGGTTCCAAGAGAATGCAAAAAGCGTCTTCTTTTTATCCTCAACCCATACATACATTTTAGAGATTTCTGCCTGGTGCTACTTTGCTATGAACCAGCAACATGTAGAAAAGTCATTGAACAATATCAGAAAATCATTGCATACTACAGTGGAAGATTTTAGAGAAATTCAATAGATAAAACACATAAGAATTAAGTATTAAAATCTTTTGATTGATTCATTTAAACTCTGTCGTTATGTTAATAGACTTTTCAGTCATTGTTTGTTGCCTTAACGAAGACCTTGTGCATAAAATCTCTATTCTAACATAAAACATTTTTTTTCTATATTTATGATACTTATTTAGATTATATTATTTCCCGTGAAACTTACAGTATCATCTTTTTGATTGTCAACTGTATCATTAACTAAACCAAAAGTAGAAGAAAGCAAAATAAGGATGTAAAGATCATTTGTTCCATTATTCCTCTGATCACTGAACAGTAACAGGGTTGATTTTTCTCCTCTGTTCATCACATCAACATCATCCTCCGCCCACTGGAGCCCCACCCTGTTTCCTCCTACCTCTGCTTCAGTGTTCCCACATCTGCGGCCAGGTTGTCCCTCTCTATCTCCAGCCGAGCTTTGCCGTTAGTGAGACCGTCCACCTGCCGTCGCAGCTCTCTCAGCTCCTCCTGGTAGATGTCTCCCAGGTGGCTGGGCTCCTTCCCCTTCACCTGGTTCAGCTCTGCCACCAGAACCTTGTTCTGCTGCTCCAGCAGGCGCACCTTCTCGATGAAGCTGGCAAACCGGTCGTTCAGGCCCATCATCTCCAACTTCTCGTTGGTGCGAGTCTCCTTGAATTGGGCCTTCATCAGGGACTCAGCGGAGAAGTCCAGCCGGTCGGCGGGGCTCCCCAGGAAAAAGCCTGTGTTGGTGGAGCCCAGGGAGATCCTGGATATGGGGCTGGAGTGGGTGACGTTTCGAGGGGAGCCGTGCCATGAGAAGCGGTTGGAGGAAAGGCTCCCGATTCTGGCGGCTGTGGAGCTCGAGCCCTGAGGCCCATAACGCTTCCTGTACGAGGACTGGATTCTCTGACTCTCCATGATGGGGAATGAAGCTCGCCTGGGGCACAGACGGAGCTTTTATAGAGGCGGGTGAACCCCCCAAGTCCAGAGCAGAGAGGCCACAGGGTGGGGCAGAGAGAAGGGAGGGTGGCAGGCACTGAATGGGACAAAAAGGGAGAGTGAAGGGGTGGTTTACATGACACTCACAAAGCTGTGTGCCAGGGATTGTCTGTGCTCGTCCATTCAAATAAAAACTTCTCTTGGCTTTCTCCCTCTCTCCCTCTCTGCTCGCTTCTCCCCGGGCCACTGACTCACTCTCCCTCTCTATCTCTCTCACTCTTACTTTCACCCCCTTTTTGTCTTTCTCTTTTTCTTTCTGTTCCAACTGAATGAAAAGGAATTTGTGAGACGGGGCCTGGCCACCAATTCAACCTGACCACACATGCATCCTGACAGAAACAGAAACAGAGAGAGAGTTTGATCTTACAAAGGGACAGAGTGGTTGGGAAGAGTTCTCCACTTTCTAACAAGAGAAAGTATCAGCAGATTGATGGAGACGCATAAATAACACCAACTATTACATATGTTTCTATGTGGCACGTTTAAAACATAAAACCTGCAGGGTTTTATGTTTTAAACAGTGTTGGGAGACAAACTGAAAAACGCTTTTGTCTCTCCTCTCTGTTTATAGTACAGTTACATAACAAGGACACCACTTAAAATAAGTCAGTAAAGACCTATGAATGAATTATTAGATCAAATCTAAATTTTCAGTTTCACTGTTTTGATCAAATAAACATATGATTGATATAACACAAAGGAATTATTATTAATAGATTATTACTGATATTATTATTTAGTATTTTAGGGGGTTATTTTATAGCCTTCAATAGACAGAGTAACGAGATGACAGTAGACAGAGAGAGATGTCAAAATGTTCCTCAGATAATATCAGATACATTCGGTTCATGTTTTGCTCAGTTAATGACCATAGGTTGTACTCTACTTTTCACGATGCATTGTGGGAAACAGGAGGTCCACTCTATAGGGTATAACAAATTTGAACATTCACTGAACATTCGGACACCACTACAAAATGGCAAACTCACGAGATAGTGGATAGTGGCTCAGCAGAGCATCTCCAGCTGAGTTGGCTATAATCACCCCCCCTGGTCATTACTTTAATGATAAATTATGAAGGACAGTTCATAGGACAAAGGACATTTATTTATCTATTTTTCTTTAATTTTTGTATTATTCATACCAATGTCATGATGAATGGGGGTGATGGAAATATATGAAGTAATTAATGGGATAATGAAAATGATTTTATTCTAATAATTACTTTTGCTTTCTCCAAGTGTGACATGGAAAAGAAAATATGTCCGAGCATTGAGTTTGTGCTCAAAATTAAGAACAGACCTGTTGTCTTGGCAACATGACAGAATATTATTACGCACTAAACACCAACTTCTCCATTGGTTTGAGCATCATGCTGCACACTTGTATTATACAGTAGCTGGGGGGAGAAAGCAGCCACGGCTCCAGAGAGACTGCAGGACTCCGGGCTGTTCACTGTGTGCAGGTTATTAGACTCTGACAGATAGATGGTGGAGACGGGGGAGGGGTGGGCTGTGAGGAGGGAGGAAGGGGAGTTCAGACCTAATCTGAACTCCAGGAGGACTGAGAGTCCCGACTGCGTTACAAAACATTTTCCCATCCATTTCCTTGACAACAGCAGGGCCACGTATACGTCAGAGCACTTCAGCTGATCGCGTTCTGCCTCTGAAGAGGAGCTGATTAATGGAGATGATGAGACTGTGACTGTCTGCGAGCGAACATCCCAGAAGACGAAGAAGAATTGAATTAAAGACAGTGAAGTCCTTTGACACAACCACTGTCACGACAATTCTATTGTGAAAAACAATGTTTTATCACCTTTACAAGCTTGTTTACTGCAAATACAAAAAAATTGAAATAAATTACATAAATTTCGATGAAATTAGTCGGAAGTTAAAATAATGCACCGTCTGCTCGATTATAATGGGATTAAAAATAATTAGTTCTTTTTTTCTCATTAATCGCTTGATTCATCACTTTTTCTGTCACTTTTCATGCTTCAAGTCAGTTTTACTATTTATCTGTCACTTTACCATTTAATAAACCCTGCTTTTGTGTTCTGAGTTGGTCCCCTTATAAAACCCCTTATAAAAGACTTTTATTTGGATCTGCACCAAATAACATTATCAGTCCCTTAAACAAGCAGATTTGTTTCATCAGGATCCATGAATAATTCTCTGAGAAGTCAATGGAAAAGTTGAAAAACATGATAAAAGAATTCAATAGGCTCTTCCCTGACCCATGCCACATTTTTCCACCAAGTTTTGTGATGATCCATTCTGTAGATTTTGAGTAATCCTGTTGACTAGCGAACAAACGGACAAGGGTGAAAACTGTAAAACATGCATTTGAACAGTTTAAAGCAAAAAAATGAAAACGTTATTTTCCTACATCATTTAGAATCAACAGGATAAACGCTGCAGAAACATTGGCACGGTCATTCCACAGGTCGTAAAACAACAACAGCAGAGGGGTATAAAGCTGCTCTTTGTTGGTGGGTCATCAAATCACGGCGAGTGGAAACCAGTGGCACTAGGAGACAGTGAATACAGCCGCTACAACTATCTGGCCTCATGAGTGTTTTTTACTTTAAAAGCAGCAAAACAACAACACGGTGTCTTGAATTCCAAGTGGACTCTGGTAATAGAGGTTAAACGACTCTAAGTCTGGCAGAGGTTTGTTGATTTAAAAGGCTCCACGGTGACGGATGATGGCACGGTTACATCATTATGGTGACGCTAATTGTTTGGGCCCTCTGGATTTTTCAGACAATCACGGCCGTTGCCTCAGATCTGGTCACTGAGGGAATATGTCTGGAAGATTAAACATTCACACACAGAGAGGAGGAGGAAGGCGGGTGCAGGCCTCCTCTTCTTCTTACTCCTCCTCCTCCTCCTCCTCCTCCTCCCTCCCTGCTGCTGGAGCCAGAGGACGGCCAAGTCAAACAGCTGATTCATGTGTCCGACATGAGGAGAGCATTTCATTTGAAGGACTTACAAGGGAAAAGAGGTGTCGAGCAGAATCTTAACGCCGATGCTGTTGCTGCACCCAAACTAAACTCAGAAAACAACACGGCTGCCAGCTAAGATTGACCGAGCGCCACTCAACGCTCGCTTTGTGCTCTGGCATTTTACACCCAGAATCCCGCAGTGTGAACTTCACAACCTCTCATCCCTCAGCCCCGCTGAAGGCTGAATGTACATGGCCACATACCAAATTGAATCCCGACCAACGAGCTGGAAATACGGCCTCGCCTCCGTCACGACATCAAGGGCGTGTTTTCCTGGACAGGATGAAAAAGAAATGTGGGGCAGGCTTTAATCTGGAATAGTAGCTCTCGGTTTGAACACTGGCTCACTGAAACACACTCTGAAACAAATGTTAGTCACTTATTAGGCCTGTACTGTTCAGATCTGCCCCTGTTTAAGACTTTGTGAACTTGAACTTAGATTTCTTTGGATTTCATTGGCATTTGGGAAGTTATGGTTTGGACTTTGTACTTATTATTTCCTGTTTTAGTTCTTTCCTCATGTGTGTCTTTTTGTTCCGTTTGACGCTTCTATAGCTTCGTCTTAATTCAGGGGCTGCATCCTTCAGAGGACGTGTTCTCCCCGGTCCACAAAGACCGCTCCTTTGTGGACAAATTGAGATGATCCGGCCTACGGAGAATTTCCCTGATCGGTGTCACCATCCCATCACACCATTATTGCTGTAGCTTAGCACCAGAGCTGAACATGGACACACGGCGAGACAGTTTTAATGAACCTCAGCGTAAGTTCAGTCAGGAAGACTTAACCTGCTTATTGATCAGCTGATTGTGGGCGTTCCTAAATGGCCAATCAGATCTGCCACGATCTCTTCCAGCGAATCATTGTGCTGAATGTTAAACTTGAAATCCCCTCCTCCACCCCAATCTCCTCCAGTCTTCAGCAGGAATCATCATCACCTCATCCGGATCCTCGACCTCAACTGATCGTGATCGTATTTATGATTCTGTATCGTGTTCGCAGCCGATCGTGGATCACGATGATGGAACCTGATAGTGTCAGTTGATAATGACAATGGATTGTGGATTATGGCAGCAGCTGATCGCGGACTAATTTCAGCCAAACTGCCTGATACAATATACCTATTACAAGCGGCATCTATTGCACTTCTGTCCGTCCTGGGAGAGGGATCCCTCACATGTGGCTCTTCCTGAGGTTTACACATTTTGACCCTGTTAATAGTTTTTTTTTGGTAGTTTTTCCTTACTCTTGTTGAGGGTTAAGGCGAGAGGATGTTGCACCTTGTTAAGCCCTATGGGGCAATATTTGTGAATATGGGCCATCCAAACAAATTTGATTGACTGATTGAACCTAGACCCCGGGGGGGAATTCCTGTTCTACGCTCTGCTCCCCCCCCCCCCCCTTTTAATCCTGATGATATCCCTCGGGGGTCTAAAATGCCAAAGACTACAACATTCACATCACTTCTGTGCACTTGTCAAATAAACATTGTGAAATCGGGAGTCTCTCCTGATTGAACGGCCCTTTGTGTACCGTAAGCTGATCGGTCGTAAAACAACAACAGCAGAGGGATATAAAGCTGCTCTTTGTTGGTGGGTCATCAAATCACGGCGAGTGGAAACCAGTGGCACTAGGAGACAGTGAATAAAGCCGCTACAACTCTACTATCTGGCCTCATGAGTGTTTTTTACTTTAAAAGCAGCAAACACGGTGTCTTGAATTCCAAGTGGACTCTGGTAATAGAGGTTAAACGACTCGAAGTCTGGCAGAGGTTTGTTGATTTAAAAGGCTCCACGGTGACGGATGATGGCACGGTTACATCATTATGGTGACGCTAATTGTTTGGGCCCTCTGGATTTTTCAATTCACATCACTTCTGTGCACTTGTTGTGAAATCGGGAGTCTCTCCTGATTGAACGGCCCTTTGTGTACCGTAAGCTGATCGGTTGACTTGAAGCGTGATACCAAAGCATTGGATGTCTCATCGCATGCCAGCTTCATTACCTCTTTGAAAAACGGTTCATCACTGAAGCGCAAGGAATCGTGGGATAGGCTGGGCAGGGAAGGATCCACCTGTTGGAGCAGGTGGGACAACTTAATCGCACCTCCGTGACACAATCGGTCTTCGAATGCAGCCTGCGAAGGATGCAGCCCCTGAATTGAGACACAGCCTATGATTGCCTGCCGTGACCTTGTGTGTTTCACCTGTGCCTCATTCTCCCTACTTCCCTTATTTAGTTTCTTTGCTCCCCAGTCTTCCTTGTCAGTCCGTCTGTTTAGTGTTCAATTCCCTGTTGGTTCATGTCCATGTTCCTGAGTTCCACCTGCGTTTTTCTGCACTGACTTTATAGTTTGGGATTCTTGAGTTTCCTCATGTCTGCCACACTGCAATCAGAGCCTGTATGCTCTGTTCAAACACTTGTGTCTGCCTTGTCTAGTGCCTGTAAATTGGCTGCAGTGACTCCTCAACCTAACATGTACCAAACTGAACAAGAAGCACCTGTGTTAGTCATTAGAGAGAGAAACTACATAGAGCACTGGAGGAGTAAAACCACTGGAGGCAGAACGGAAGAACACTTCTCCCAAAATATGCAATGCAGAAAACCTTTTAAGTAATCAACGTCGAGGGAGAAAGTGATGCAGGTTTTCTTCGCTGGGATCTATCAATTTAAACGGTGCTCACAGTTTTGTTTGTGTGTGTGTGTGTTTGTAAGATTTTGAAAGAAATAGTGGAATTTGGTTTCTGGCTGGTGGTGCTCTGATATCATCACCAAAATGATCCATGTGCTTGATTACATAAAGTCATAAAGGCTCCATATAATCTTGGCCCACCCGAACTTGTCCATTGGGGCTGGACACATAACAGTTTAATCCCTTTTCTTATGGTGATGTCTTGTTATTTTCAGCATAGTTGAACCTGAGCAGAGGTCTAATGAACCAGAATAAGTAACATCACCGTTACCTTGCTGCAGGGCACGATATCAGTTGAATTAATTTATATGTATCACTTTTGTCTGAGCTTTTTCCCTGTTTGGGAAACTGAACTTGAATTACATATATTAAATATTGTACAACAGAGCTTGTCCCATGTTTCCAATCACATTTCACATGATAAAACTTACTGCCTTCATTCTCAGGCAGGGGGCACCCAGATTTGAACTAGGGACCTCTTGATCTGCAGTCAAATGCTCTACCACTGAGCTATACCCCCTGTTAGGTTGTATAGACCCTAGACGTTATCTGACGAACGCATGAATGGGTACAAACTTTGCTTGATGAATATCTGTCTCACCCTCTAGAGGGAAGAGAACTTAGGCCACAATCACTCTCCTGCCTCCTACTAGTTCAGAACGCAGCAGCTCGGCTTCTGAACCTGATCCTTGCCTCTCTCCATTGGCTCCTTGTCAGTTTTCAAGGTTTTACTGATCACTTTCAAAGCACACCGTGGTCTGCACGCAGCCTTAGATCCTCAATTGGATCCTGCTGGCTGTTCCAAAGACGAGGTTGAAAACTAAAGGTGACCGTGCTTTTGCCATCAGGGCCCCTCGGCTTCGAAACATCCTACCTGAGGAGATAAGGCTCACAGAGTCAGTGACTTCTTTCAAATCACTTCTTCAAACCATTTTTATAGACTTGCTTTCATGTGGGGTTTTCTTTTCACCTTTTCTTTTACTTGGTCATTTATCTTCATTGTCATATTACTGCTTTTGTGTGTTTAGGTTTCCATGTGACATAGCTCTATATTTATTCATTTAATTTGAACACTTCCTTGAGCAGAGGTCTAATGAACCAGAATAAGTAACATCACCGTTACCTTGCTCCAGGGCACGATATCAGTTGAATTAATTTATATGTATAATTTATTTTAGACCCTTTTTCACGGCAGCCATTTTGACATGAAATAGTATGGTAAGTTCAGATTTTGTTTGAGATGTATTCAAGCAACAAAATATGCATTGAGTTGTTAAACATATGTTAAACTATTTTATAGTTTTATAGTCCCACTTTATGAAATATGAATGATAATGTGGGTGTGCCACTGGGGTCTCCCACACAGAGCCAGAGACAAACATGTTGCTTTTCAGCATCATTTATTGCAGAACTTCAAACATAAACTCAACACAACTTAACTTGCCAGCACTTTCTGCTGGCGTCCAGCTTCTCTTCTCAGCCCCTGTCCCTGTCCTTCTGCATCTCCTACGTAACCCCCCCTCTGGCTGCTGTCTTTCAAAAACGAGGACCAATCAGCTGACAGCCCTCACCTGCGCTGATCGATTCTCTGGTACAGGTGGAGGTGCTCTCCCAGACACCTCCATGCCCACAGTGGGACAGCAAGCGTTGGGTAATCTGAGATAGACATTTCAAGTTCTCTGAAGGGAGGAAATGTGCATTTAGGGACTGAAGTAAAACCAAAAATAAACTAAAGAGATGTGGCATATGATCTGCAGTTGTCAGACAGGAGGTAATAGTAAATACAGTCTCTCCTTGTCTGTTTAAACTGAGAACTAGCACATAATCCGTTTGCTCTCCAGGACAGAGATGATCCAAAAAGCACAGAAGAGTCTGTCCTGTGTGCAGCCTTTGGTTTCATGAAACATGTGGAGAAGACAATGGGCTGATCCATGATGATGACGATTCTCTCATCTGCAAGAACTGTTTGTTCCCCGAGTCGCCTCAAGGTTGTGCTCTGTTTAGCTTGAGCCTAAATAATTGTGAATGGTACTACCTGTATTTACCTACTATTTCACACAGTAAGTTACAGTCAAACACATCATAGCCATTGACGCAACCCATCTCAATTAGCAGCATCCAGGTATAAGGCAACACAGTTCCATCTTTGTATAAAAAGATCAATTTTCAGCTGCCGATCTGCAGTCATTCGCTCCATAATGTAGACTTGTTTTAGTCTCTGCACCCACTGGTTGATAGTTGGTGGTTTTACATCCTTCCAGTTATCATTTTCTTGGCAGTCAAGAAAAGTCTCTGTGATATGTACCTCTGATTGATGTTACACGGGTCTTTGGCTCCCAACAACTACAACAGTGGATCTAAAGGAACAACAACTTTCAATTTCTTCTTTAACACCTCTCCAAAATTCGTGGATTACTGGGCAATCCCAGAAAATATGAGTGCGGTCCCCTATCTTTCCATGAATGGTTATGGTTAATATGCTTTCACTTTTGTCTGAGCTTTTTCCCTGTTTGGGAAACTGAACTTGAATTACATATATTAAATATTGTACAACAGAGCTTGTCCCATGTTTCCAATCACATTTCACATGATAAAACTTACTGCCTTCATTCCTCAGGCAGGGGGCACCCAGATTTGAACTGGGGACCTCTTGATCTGCAGTCAAATGCTCTACCACTGAGCTATACCCCCTGTTAGGTTGTATAGACCCTAGACGTTATCTGACAAACGCATGAATGGGTACAAACTTTGCTTGACGAATATCTGTCTCACCCTCTAGAGGGAAGAGAACTTAGGCCACAATCACTCTCCTGCCTCCTACTAGTTCAGAACGCAGCAGCTCGGCTTCTGAACCTGATCCTTGCCTCTCTCCATTGGCTCCTTGTCAGCTTTCAAGGTTTTACTGATCACTTTCAAAGCACACCGTGGTCTGCACGCAGCCTTAGATCCTCAGGTGGATCCTGCTGGCTGTTCCAAAGACGAGGTTGAAAACTAAAGGTGACCGTGCTTTTGCCATCAGGGCCCCTCAGCTTCGAAACATCCTACCTGAGGAGATAAGGCTCACAGAGTCAGTGACTTCTTTCAAATCACTTCTTCAAACCATTTTTATAGACTTGCTTTCATGTGGGGTTTTCTTTTCACCTTTTCTTTTATTTGTTCATTTATCTTCATTGTCATATTACTGCTTTTATGTGTTTAGGTTTCCATGTGACATAGCTCTATATTTATTCATTTAATTTGAACACTTCCTTGTTTCCGACCACCTACACGTGGTGGCCTGGCCTCCTCGCCACATTTATCCTGCTGATTGTTATTTCTCTTGTATTAACTTTGCTCCTCCATCACAGCCTTTCAGGTGAGAGTGATCACAACAAGGATACAAACAACCCGGCTGAATGTTCGGGTGGTACTGAAGCAGCAAGGCCTCATGGGAATGAGCTGTGTGGAAAGTCAGGGGGGCTTAACTGGGACAGACAGGCCGGCTAAATGACTCAGCACCACCAGGTCCAAACAGAGCGCTGCCACAAAGAGGGCCGGTGGAGAGCCGGTTCAGGCCCAAAGCTCTTGTCTGCCTGTCAGCAGGAATCCTGGGGCCCTGAATACACCACACACACATTGATGTGCATACCACACAAACACATCACCTCAAAGGCACAGCGCTCAGACACAAACACGTTTAATAATGATGCCACACTAATTACCAATAAATCTTTTAATATGATCATATGCCAGGAATTAGACGGCGTCAACAGTTATGTCAGCAGCTCTGAGGTCAGTGCTGTCATCACCCTGTTGTTATCAGGGATATTTACTATCTTTAACATGCTGATGTGCTTACATTTGTTATTTAGGATGAAATATAAAGATCACCTGAGGCTGGAAATGCCATTAGATGTAATCAGTTAATAAAAGGTAATAAAAAAACAAAAATCAACCAATCTCTGTGTCGCACCATTACAAGAAAAAGGCCCTTTGTTTCACACAATGTTTTCTCATCTCGCAGCCCGACACGGTCGCAGAGCAGAAACTTCTCAGCCTCCTGTTTTTCATCCCGAGTCGAGCAAAAGAGCAGAACGAAGTGGAAGAAAGAAAATGAGGGAGAAAGAGGAAAGAGGAGAAATGAGTGCATCAATCAAGTGGCTTCCCGCTGCCAACAATGAGCTCAGTCTCCTGCAGGCTTTAATTTACTGGACTCACTGAGTCTGGACAAGGCACAACTGTCCTCTGATTCATGTAGACAAGCCAACGCCTCCACCAATCACAGCATTTTCAGTCTACATACATTTATTTATCCAGACTCATGAAACCACTGTGACCTTGTGAGTTTTCAGACATGCACTGGACTTCACACGTGCACATTAGCGCCAAAATTAAAAGCATTCTCTCGAGGCGTTCCTATGAACTTTGACCACCAAACTTAAATCACTTCTTCTTTGAGTCCAGTTGAACGTTCACACTAACTTTGAAAGGATTCCCTCAAAGAGTTCTCGAGACATTGTGTTCACAAGGAAGAAAAATTGTTTTATGTTTCAAAAATCAAATCAGTTCACCCTTGAGTTCAACTGAACCCAATTTGGATAAATTGAGATATCGTGTTCACGAGAATGGGACAGACGTACAAAAACATAAAGCCTCCGATCGCTGGCTGTCGTCAGCATGGACGCATAAAAACAACAAACAGGATATAAAAAAAAAAATCTTTATTTGTTTTGTAGAGGAAAAACATACATATGTATATTTATACATATATGTCATTAGAGATACTATTCTTTTCTTGCTGTAAAATAAATTTGATACATTAGACTTTGCACTGCAAGTCCTGTCATGATACATAATCATACATTTACATATATAGATATATATATAGAACTAGTTTGTATTCATTTGATTATCACAGGGTCCTTTGTCTTCTTCAACACTGAACTTACTCGAGCTGCCTTTATCCTGTAGCAGCCCCATAGAAGCGTCTTCATGTTAGCGTTAAGGCAGCAGCCCCGAAAACCATTTAATACTTGTCTGAACCCTGGGATAAACAAAGTCGTCTTCTGGTTTGAACAGCGAACTCTGACATTCAGCACTGGCTCTGATCCTGCTCGTCTTTGTCTCTCACACACCCGTCAATTTCATTTTAATAACCCAGATCCGATGAAAACATGTTCCCAGCAGCTTCTTCTGTAAATGAAGCCTTTTTAAAGGTTTTATTCATGAGACCTTGTAGATGTTAGAAGGTTCAGCAGCTAAATGATGCAAAGTTTCCATAACCTGTCAGGTAATCATCATTTTAATGAACATCTTTGGATGTGTGGAAAGTATTTTAAGCGGGCAGCCAGAGTTCGTTTTCCACCCATTTTTCATTTATAAACCCCATTTCTGTAATGTCTGCAAAACCAGCTGCTTCCTACAATTGAACGAAACTATGTCTTGAAAGTATCACTAACTTTGACACAGTCTAATTATAAAAAATATATTTATACATATATATTTGCTTATAAAATCTAACTGGAATGGACGTGGGGGTATAAATAAAAGTGAAACAATTTTCACATTTTAAGTCAAATTTGGTAACGAGAACAAAAAAACAACAAAAAAAAACATTCATTTGACATAAAAGTGCATCTGATTGAAAATTGATCATTAAGCTAAGGGTTCTCTGTCAAGGGTGTTTGGGCCTGACACACATGGACAGTATGATCCTCAGCAAAGGAAGTCCCACATTAAGGCCTTTACTTTGCATTTTCTCTGAACATGAAAAGCACCGTCTGCTGACTGATACCAAGTTCAGACCATGACCCTGTTCCGTCCCTTTTTGGCACATTGTAGGCTCAGGACAACTGTGATACTGAAGAGCTGCGAGAGGAAGAAGGCAGCTGGAAGGAGAAGTCACACCGAGGCAAGGGGTAGAACCACAGAAAAACCCACACCCAGCTCCTCTTTCACTGTTTCATGTCGTCCTCGTGCTGTACATGATGATTCCATTCAAATTCTAAGTCTTTACTGAAGTGCACTGATTTTCTTAATTACCTTCACCATGGAGCTTATGTTTCGCAGGATTACACAAAAAGTTACTGAAGCTATTTCCATTACATTTTTTGGAGGGATGGGGAGTGACCCAAGGAAGAACACATTCAATTTTGGAGCGGATTCAGATTTTTAAAGGCTCCTTTTAGATATAGACAATAATGCAATAATGACAGTGACTAGAAAAATATATTTTCCGATTTAGAGTCAAATCTCTTTTCTTCTCTCTCTCCTTTTTACAAAACATAACCTCAGGAGTGCCACTACCTCACCTGGATGAGCAGGCGCCCCATGTAAAGTCCTCAAGTCCTCCTGCAGCACCCACAGGTTCGGTTCTAACCCGGCCCTTTGCTGGGTGTCTTCCCCACTCTCTCTCCCAAATTCACATCTAAATTCTGTGGCATCAATAAAGGCCACAGTGCTCTCGAAGGTCCACTGCTCAAGCATTCTTCTACATATATACGGATCAAACATATTGTGTCCGCAGCACAATTATAAAAGATTGTTAACTTGTTGCAATTCCTGATCTAATGACGGATGTGTTTGCCGAAGCTAAATTACAAGTTATATGACATTGCTTAATTTCATTTTATATTTTCATAGAAAAGAGTATGTTGACATTTTTTGTGTTGTACAAAGAAAACACGTGTCATTTTTGGCAAGGTGGGAAAGGTCATCGCGTGTTACAAGTCTTTTTAGACAGATTTATTTTCATCCAGATGGTTCAAATAATGTTGAAATACCTTCAGGAGCTTTATTAAAGTGTTGTTAATCAACCTGAGTTTTCCAAAGAGGACCTGCATGATTACTTTTAGAGAAACAAATAGTTACAAGATATTTGTGATTCAAATGATATTAGTTTAGATGAGAGGCAAACTGGAGCGAGGAGCTGCAGTGCATCGTGGTCTTTGGAGGTTTAAGACAGTGGACGTTATTGTGTATTTATCTCTTGTCATGAATTTGCTAAGACACATCCTCTGTCTTCTGAGGGGCTCAAACCAAAACATGACATAGCTTATTTACTTCAGAGGTTTTCAACAGCTGAACAATATGTTGACATTAAACTAAAGACAAAACTCCATGTGATATCACTTCATCTGTTGTTGTTTTCTGTTGAGTTCTAACTCTGAGGGTGGAGTTTTCTTTGTTCCAGAGCAGGAACAGAAACAGGAAGTAGCTGCAATTTGCCAAAGTTGGAAAAACCTGTCCAATTAACACTGTAGTGCACTGGGGGGGCAATCAACATCCACTGGGGACACTTGAGCTCTAGGCCTGCTGTAACACCTGGGACTTCCTGGTATGTCTCATAACTGCCCAACAAGCTAAGGTAAACACAGGGGAGGATACTTTATCATGTGCTGAGACTCAGTGATGCTGCATTTGGAGTGTGTGTATCTGAGTGATACTTCATCTGTGTTTTGTTTCCCCCTGGTGGTGACTTTTGTACTTACATTGGTTTAAAAGGCACCAATGTTTGACAGTTTGGATCTCTTTGTCTCTACTTTGGATCTGTGTGAGCGAACACTGATTCGTCCTTGAAGCACCTGCTTTGTGGCAGAGGCTCAGTGGGTTTCACACTGGTCCAGGTCTGGACTCCTGTCATGGTTTGATTTCGAGGAAGCTGCAGATTCTGCCGAGGCTGCTGTGCCACTTCATGGTAAGAAAGTTCAGAAACCAGGCGGGTTTCAGCACAGAATCTGAGAGAACGGATGTCTGAGCAGCTCCTCAGCGCTCGGCCTGTGTTTGGCCTCCACGAAGATGCAGCGGATAAAGTCCCGTGACTGGTCGGAGGTTTTTGAGGGTAGCAGTGGGTTGGTGGGCTGGGTCGCGATCTTGAATATGGCCGCCATGGCCTCATATTCAGCCCATGGAGGCTTTTCTGTCAGCATCTCCACCACAGTACAACCAAGGCTCCTGTAGAAGATGTGCATGATTAGGACAAGCTGAAACAAACACCACACATTTTGTCCCAGCTGCTTTGAAGGAATGTTTGGAGTGGAAACTTTCACACTTGCTGCCTGCAGAGGGCCTCTTCCACCTGTTGGGGAGGTACACGCCCTCCAGGGAGCATCACTCCCCCTCCAAGCCTCGGCTCAGAACATGGAACATACCATCCTCTGTTATGACCTGTCTGACTGGCTGTCAGCCAATCACATTACTCACTCTGTTGGGTCACCACCCAATCACATTCATAAGGGAATGTTCTCTGCTCTGTGTGTGGGAGGGTGGTAAGAACTGGGATACATACAGCAGATGCCACACTTTATTAAAAAGGTGTTTTACAAGCATCAAGCTTCTGTCATTCAAAGAGTAATAAGTATATACTTTTCATTCTTTCAAGTTCACATGTATCCCATCAGCCCCTGGTGGGTTCAGATCAGATAGATCAGTCAGTACATGCACGTTACCTTTGTTCCCATTTTAAACTGAACTAGTTTGACTGAGCGATGCAAAGCTGTTGTTAAAAAAAAAACACTTGTATGCAGGTGTTGTACATTCCCACTAAATTGTTGCCTGCACATAAAATGTAAAAGGCCACAACGTATGTGTTTTCACATGTGCACGTTTGTTTCACTTCAGCAGCATTAACAGATATTATTCCCTTACAGGACCAAGTGCTCCAATGTTTATGACGCTAGATTATCAGAGTAGCTTCAATAGTTAACTTGTAAATCCGTTGAAAATCCCAAATTAAAAGTGCACAGGGATTCATTTATTATGTTTGCCAAAAAAACGATTTCATTATTTGTATCTGTCCCTTTTGCTCTGATTGCAATAAAGATTTGTTAACAATGAATCCATTTATATTAGAACCCGACCGATGAGCTCATAACAATATTAGGGAAAGCATTTCCTAATACAAATATAATAATAATGTTTATATATATAAAAAATTGGCTATGTCGAACCCTTATCACAAAGATATATGAAACTTCAATCGAAAAAATAAATCTTTTACATTAAATGCAAAACTTTTCTGTAAAATGAAAGTTTTCATATCGGCAAACACAAATGCTGATGTTAATGTGTCTGTGAAAGACTCATGTCGGATGAGGTTTATATTTTGAACCCTAACTAATCAGTGTGTTTTTTTGTAAATGTCCTCGTAAAACATAAAACATGCTCCACAGCTTCTATTTACCATGTATTCTTCCAGTCAAGAAAAATAAAGGCAAAATACACTTTCAAAAAGATGTATGTTTTAAAACTTTAGTTTAAAATCTTTCTAATAGTCATGAGGGTCAAACAGGACATTTATCAAGTTGTGTGATGAACTGGGATCAAGCTTTAAATGACACTGCTGTGTATTTCCTGGGCCTTACCAGACGTCAGCCTTCCTGCCGTAGCCTTCTCCACTGATCACCTCCGGACTCATCCAGTAGGGGGTGCCGGTCACTGAGCGGATGCCGGTGCCAGAGATGCAGATGGTCTGAAGCCTCTTGCTGGCGCCAAAGTCTCCAAGCTTCACATTGCCCACTGAATCCCGCAGGATGTTGGCACCTGAGAACCACAGTTGACATGGAACACATCAAATATTTGAACTCATCTTCAAATCATCTTACGCACATGAAAACCCAAACATCCCTGTCTATTCATGCATCTCCTGTATAAACAGGCTTGTGTATTTAAACAGCACTACCTTTAATGTCCCTGTGTACGATCATGTTGCTGTGCAGATAGGACATCCCCTCCAGGATCTGTCTTGTGTACTTCCGGGTCACATTTTCCGTCAGGGCCCCGTATGCCTTCAGCTGGTCTTTGACTGAACCCTAATAATAAGAACAAACGCATCCTTTACATTCAACTGCTTTAAGATGTCAGTGCAACAACTAACAGACTGTGAATTGTCACAGGTGTTACGACCACCAACAAGTTTAAATTATAATTGTTTTGCATCATCTTATTGATGCGATTGTTCCATCATATGCAAATGTTGTGGAGCGCAAAGACTCAAAGATTTGATTTCCAGTTTTCAACTTGAGAAAACACACATCGCTCTGACCCCTGGTTGAACCTGTGACGTTGCTTGGACTCACCCCCGGCATGTACTCCATGAAAATAGTGAGGGTCTTCTCATTGAGATCCCTCAGACAGCCATAGTACTGAACAATGCGCTCGTGATGCAGGTTTTTCAGCAGCTGGATTTCACACTCCAGAGCACTAACCTCCTGCAGAGACATAGAGATGTAGAGAGATATCACGGCTCAGATCTCAGAGATTAAACATGAAGGCTGTCATGTCTGAACAGAGCAGCTTTATTCATTTCCTGTTTTTGTTTGCATTTTTCAGACATGACAAATCCCTGCCATCTCTCTCAAACCGATGACAAACAAATAACCTGAAACACGGGGATGAAAAAGACTCATTTATGGCTGCATGTGGACTCTGTGAAACTGTGACACCGACAGCAGAGAGTAAATAAAAGTCAACAGCACAGTTCTCCAGAAGTGTGTTTACTTCTGGGAAAGAGGCCACGAGAGAGAGAGAGAGAGAGAGAGAGACAGAGAGAGAGAGTGAGAGAGAGAGAAAGAGAGAGAGAGAGAGAAGCTGACAACTAATTCACATCTGCTACAAACTGGGGGAGCGAGGGAGGGCGAGTGTGTGTGTAAGTGAGTGGCAGGGTGATGGAAGGTCGAGCCGACGCTGACCTGTCGAGCTTCTCCGCCACCACCACCACAACAACACACATATACAGGAAGTGACAGTGCATGTTTTCTCTGTGGCAGACAGGAAGAGACATTAAAATGGAGGCCGAGGGAGGAAAGATAACCTCTTCAATACATTCCTCCTCATGGGTTATTGACATTTTTTTCCCCTGTGCTTTGATTATCACTACCACCACTTTGACAAAGTGGTGGTAGCAAAAAAATGTCTACATGCAATGTCTGCAAAACAAACAATAGTTTCTTTAAGAGGTAATGTCCAAAGCAAAAGTAGAATATGGGGAATCTAAAAGAGACGCTGCACATTCTGTTTCCGTGAAAACAAGCATCATTTTGAGGTGTCCATTATCTTTTGAACACATATTCCGAGAGCTGTTCATCTTATCGGCTTCACACTTGACATGTGAATTGTTTAGGGCCAAAGGAAGTGCAGTGTACAATTTGTTGTGATTTGATATGTTCAAGATTATAAACTTTGAATAAACAGACAACCAGCGCTCTGTAGCAGCGGTGGTGGCTGGGACGTTGTTATTCACAACAACAACAACTGATTCTCCAGGCTAGTGGTTCTGCCTACTGATATGAACTTCACCAAACAGGTGGAGAACTCTTTGTGCAGCAGCAGCTTCAGGTACTGAGGACTGAAGCCAGTTTCTGCGGCTCAATTTTACAGTTTCAGGAAGAAAACTGCTACCAGCATCACCACAGGCCAAACAACAGTCAGAATTAGATACTCCATGTTAAGCTTACTAGCAAGCATCTCACCTTGCTTGTCTCAGGGCTGTCAGGATCAAACTGGACCTGCTTGGCAGCCAGCTCTCTCCCAGTATCCACATCATAACACAGGTAAACCCGTCCAAATGCCCCCTGGCCCAGGAGCTTCCCCCGCCGCCATGTTACTGGAGCGCTGGGTGCTGCGAAAAAACAACAACACACCTATTAACCTGTGTTTTACATATGAAAAGAGAAGTAACATGAAAATGTCTAATGGCTTGACAGAACTACAAAAGCATTGTTTTCACTTTTACCCTTTAACACACTTTCCTTACAAGCTTCTCCCAGACTTTTCTCTCTATGGGATGTAAGAAGTTCACCTTAAGTGTTCCTTAAACCTCATGTGCTTTTTAAAATTACGGCACAGTAACTCATATGGTACAGCTAGAGAAAACATTTTAAATTCCTTTTCCTGCATCTTTCCTCCCATCTTTCAGGTTTAACTATTTTACTTCACTGGAATCAGTAGCACCATTTTCATTGACCTACCATTTAAACAATTTTCATCTTGCTAAAAGTTAAAATTGGTTGTAACTGACCATTAGATTATCAGGAGCTTTGATTTGAAAATATCAAAATTGGCATTTACCCTTGAACCTTCGTCTATTCATTTCTCAAGAATTCATGTCATCCTAAAAAGTAAAGTGTATTTTCTGAGAAACAGCTACTGCAGATCAACGCTCACACTTATGGGCAACAGAACGATCCTGGGGACGGAGCCTGCCCTGGGCATCGACGAGCTGCCAGCTGCCAAGACTCTCCTCGCTGCCGTTGAGTGACCGACGTGAAGGCACAAGGGTGAACAGGTTCCCCTGGGGACGGCGAATCCGCGGAAACGTCCGACGACCTGCAGTAGAGCGAGACAGAGGCTCAGGTGAATGTCCCATGATGACCGGGAGAGATTATTGGAGGAAATACCACAGAGGGAACACATGAGACCAGGTACATGGTGGATAAATGGAGACATCTTACCTTCGCTGTGGTCCTTATGATGCAGGGAGACGTGGTACCTACGAGGATAGGTGCCACCCTTTCCAGCTACCCTGTCATACACATGATTCTCCCTGTCTGTAAGCAAATATCAACAAGTCAAAGGTCAGCAGGATTACTCTGTATTTCAACCACAGTTTAGCTCAGTTGCACAGTGAGTTACATAGTGTTCATGTGAGCTACTTTACTGACTCTCCCTTACAGCTGATACCTAAAATGAAAATACTGTTCACATGAGCTGCTTAAACACTGCTTGTGTAAATGAATGAGGTCACTACAGGCAAACACTGAAGATCATGAGCAGGATTCTTTATCAAATCAATTATGTTGTATTCTCAGATGTTTCAAAGCACAGGCTGGACTATTATTTAATGCTTGTGATTGGTATTTCAGTGCTTGTTTCACTGTGAACATGAACTTTAGGACACGCGTCTGTCTTGTAGAGACTCGGAGTCTCGCCTAATTTGTCTGTGTACCCAATGCGGTTCACAGCAAAACAGTTTCAATGTCTATATCAGTCGCGTATGTCCTAAATATTTGCAACACTTCCTGTTTCAGGCATTAGTAACATGGTTTTTAAAGTGAAATATTTGCAGGACTAGATCATGCACAACTTCATAATGTAGAGTCCTGGCATTTCATCGAGTACATAGGCTACTTTAGTCGAGGAAATTCAGTAGTCATACCAAAAACCCCTTGTAGCAGCGCTGCAGCAGACACAGAGCAGACACGCAGCAGACCCAGGTGAAAACATGCCTTCCTGGAATCACTTAATCTGTTATGAATGTGCCCTTGATTTTAACGTGAGCGACAATATCACTTTCCTTGTTGAGTCCCAACCAGCGCTGCTGCAGCACGCTGGTCGTCTGTGTATTCAAATTGTATGAGTAAAACATGAACGATTCTCAAGATCCGTCTTCTGCATACAGACAGACTTAGATTCCTGGAATTATCAGATAGATAAACCTGCTAAATTACTGGGTTTAAGTTAAAGGATGGTGCTGTTGGAAGAATCTTTGACTGTAGCTGTTCTCACCTGAGCACTCCTGGCGATTATCAGGGTAACTTTTAGCTCTGTGCATGCGAGACTTCCTCAATGATGGGCTGTGAGAGAAAAAGAGTGTGAAAGAAGTATGAAAATGTTGAGAGGTTTTCCAAAGTAAAGTAGCCATTTCCACAGATCGTATTTGGGTATTGACATAGAGAAGGTTACAGTTATTCCAAAAATAAAACATGAAATGGGCAGTGAGTTCCTGTGCAAGTATTAATGTTGGCGGGCAGCGTTTGATCCTCACCTGTCTGAGTTGCTGTCCAGAGACTGACAGCTTCCAGAGACAGAGTTTTCTGCACTGCTCCAGGGATCCAGCACCTGCACAGGGCATAGACAGCTGTGTTTGTGGATGTGTGTGTGTGTCTGTGTGTGTGTGTGTACATGTTTCGGGAAGAAGACTCTGTCCTAAAATGTATATTCGGAAACTTCGGGAGCATGAACCCAATATTTCTTGAATTCTAAAATAGCTTTGCTGGCAGCGAAGTCTGGAGACTCAATGAATGCCTAGCTTGACCTTCTACTCACAAATAATTTAGCTTCTTTACAACTCTTATCGTTCCTGCATAAAAATTTAACTACAATCAGCCAAACAACTTTCAGTGCCTGTAAAAGGTCCTGATTCAAGCTGTTGAGGCTGAGTTGTTTATGTGAACCAATTTTAATAGTCTCGAGATCATAAACACATCACATGAATTCTTTTTTTTAAGGCGGATTTTCCCCTTTTATTGTGAAGCTATGACTCACACACTGATCGCTGGTCTCTGGGATGAACTCCCCCTCACTGTTTATGCTGGTGTATGAACCTTGGCGGGCGATCCTCTGCTGGCGCTCAGGCACATAGCCAGGAGGCGGCGAGCTACGCCCCGTGTTCTGAGAACCTGGGATTAGACAGCAGTTATGAGCATAAAAAGAAATTAGATGTCGGAAAAATAAGATTCAAAACAATATTTGTATTTTTTAAATTGCTGCAACAATGTGCTTTTTGTACCATTTTTGAAACTAATGGGCCCATGTTGAGATTTATTTATATGAAAAACAAGCAGCACAAAGCAACCACGCAGATACTCAACTCAAACACAGATACATAAATAATTGTGAAAAAAGAAGAAAAAAACACTCCTGACTGGAGTAACGGCATGTGATTTTTATAGTTTTCATATATGGCCTGCTGCTGTCATGAAGTTCAGAACTCAAACCCCCCTGCAGCCACTTTGACACCCCCCCCCCTCAGTGCTCTAGGGGAAAAAAAATAAAGATCCTAAACCAGGCCACTGGTCCACCACACTAATAGAGCTCCGTAATCTGATTGGCTGCCATCCAGCAGGCATCGTCTAGTGATGGTGTACAGGAAAAGGAAGAGGACCCATTGCTAGAAGGGGAAGCCAAAGAAAGAACAGCCAGAGAGAGAGCGAGAGCGAGAGAGAGAGAGAGAGAGAGAGAGAGAGAGAGAGAGAGAGAGAGAGAGAGAGAGAGAGAACAACAGAGGAGGCAACAGAGAAAAGGAAACTGAGGTAGTAAAAAAGAACCGGCAAAGGCCTGCTGACATGACAGCTAGCTGTAAATTAATATTTACTATATTTATGTTGAGGCTTCTTAGTTGATAATTTTTACATACAAACCTGGAAAATAAATGGATGCAGTGGAAAAGGTAGAAATTTGAAACTCTAAAATGTGTTGGAGAAAAACTGGAAAAAAAAGTTGCTGCAGTTTTTATTAGTTTCAACCTTTAAAAAATGTATTCAGTTTCGGATATTTTTCTGAGTGAGGACATTTAATGACAGTTAAAGATATGTACCGGTTGATAGGTGGCGCCCTCTGGGCTCGGCAGATTGGTACACCGCGCTAACGTCTCCAGTGGATTGAGATGACTTGATCCTCACCTGTTTACATGGCACATGGTGAGAGGGGGAGGAGACCTAGAGTCAAGAGACGGAGGGGGGGGGGGGGGACAAAAAGTTTAAACATGAACACACACATAATGAAACTATGGCTTCATGTCAGCGAGTGCAACATCGATGAAAGAGGAACCTGGATTTGTCACAACAGGGCTGTGCAATGAAGAAATGGCAGTGGTGCAACTGTACATTGTTAACGCACAGCCAGGTGGGTGGGTGGGTGAGTGCGCGTGTGTGTGTTTTTCGTGTCTCACGTTGCTGTGCTCCTGAGTGAGCAGCAGGATCTTGATGCTCTTCATGTTGGAGCTTCGGTCCAGCAGATTGATTGCCTTGTCCAGGTCGTCCTGTCCTCGCAGAGGGATGGACAACTGCCACGATACAAGTCCAACACATTAACACTCGCACAAACACGTGAACCAACACATAGATATGCAAACATATGAAGGCTGCACAAATGTTTGATCAATAAAATAAATATGAAAAAACACAGAATATATTCAGACAAAAACAAAACACTTAGAACCTAATTCTTTGTCCTGGCTTTTGATTAAATGTGGTTTATAGACACTATTGTATTGCATTTATCTAAGTTACATTTTATAAAAATATCTGTACATCATTATTAGTATGTGCTTTTATCCCATTTTAGTGAAGTTTATTTATTGTATTTATTCATTGTTTTTGTTGTAGTTATAAGTTTAAAATCTATTTGATTGAAAAATACCAAACATTCCCTAGATTCCAGCTTTTCAAATTAGGATTTCTAACTTTTCTTTGTCTTATGTGACAGTAAAAATCTTAAAATTAAAGATTAAGAGGTTAGGTTTGGCTTAAGGAAACTGTAACGGAAAATCTACATATCACTAGATTTTATTACTAATAGGATAAAATATTAATTCAGAAAATAATGTCAAAATATATGAAAATGATATATCATGTCTATATCAGATTTCTTTGCACACATACACAATAAACAAACAAGCTGAACCAATGGTAAACCAGCAGCTGAGTATCCACTTTACCTCATTGTTCATGTAATGCAGGTCTAACTGCTGCCCAAACACAGTCTTAACTTTCTGCTGGATTTCTTCGAACTGCACAGGCCGTCCAAACATCAAGATCCTACGCGTAAAAAGAAATGAAGAAATCAAACAGACAGACAGATTATGAGAGCTTTGAAGCGGCTGCTCAGGAAACTGCTTTTGAGTTACATGCACACATGCAAGCAGAGTACACACGAGCTGCTGTTTTCAGAAAGAGCAGATTCCTCTCAGTACACCTTGCATATTTGTAGTTTGTACTGGCAGCCGCAGAGTAACCACAGTCCTTTCCTCTGTGTTCTCCAGCTCACATACCAGTCTGAATTAAAAGCTGGAGCCTGTGTTTGACTCTGAGATGTGCTCGTTTCTCACGAACTGAAATGTGACAGGAACAGCTCGTGCGTGAGTATGTTTATGTCTGTCTCTGTTTTGTGCTCTCTCTCTCACTCACTTATGGATGTACCGTATACATGCATGTGTGTAGAATACCTCCACAGACTGCATGTAAACAAAGCCTGAGACAAACTCACCGTCTCTCCCCTGAGAACTCAAACTTTATCCTGACATCGTCCTGGGGGGAAACAGAAAAAGAAAGGTCAAGACGTGGTCATCAGGAGTAATCCCATAAGATAGACTGTGCTGATATTTTAACTCCAGTTAATTCACCACAAACCCATTCATTATCTTCACCTGCTTATCCTTATGCCTGGAGCTGGAGCCAATCCCAGCTGACATTAAGCGTGAGGCAGAGCCAACAGCTTCACACTTGGTCTGGTCACACATACTCAAATGTATCAGTGGCAAACCTTGGCCTCCCGGTTCATTTAAGGAGGCGAAGAAAACACTCACTTCCTGTGGTGAGTCCAATCTTAGTGAGGCTTTGCGTGGAGTTCAACCTTGGTGGACTTTGACCCACAATATTCTCTGCATATCTGCGTATGTGTGAGCAGGCCCGTGTCTTTGGACTGCGGAGGAGGCTGCAGTACCCGGGGAGAAAATGCAAAATCCACACAAAAAGACCAAGCTGGGATTCGAACAAACCTTCTCAAGTGATTCTTCCAAAAGAATACATCTCAATTAGTTTGACTTTTGGGAGCTGAATTACTTTAAGAATGACTTCCACATGTCATGTCCTCTTCTGTAGGTCTTACCCAATAATTGCCTGCTGGGAACACATGTCCCTTTATGCTTCTTTCGTTGCTTCATCATTAGCGAACACCCACTTCCACTCATAACAAGAACAAACAAGTTATAAGGCGGAGAAAATGGCGGAGAATGTTATCCTTGGGGGACAATCTCTGGTTTTAAGAAAATACTACCAAGCACATGAGTTTCTGTAATGGTTATTTTCTGTGGCTGCGACTCAATGATACTGGTAAAATGCGAGGGTGGGTGGGCTACTGGCCACTTTCCATACAAGCAAAAGATATATTTTTAGGGAGAGTAGATAGAAAATAACTGGATTTAATCTGTTTCAGATGAAGGGGTCCCACTGTTGTGGGTGGCTACTTCGGAAATTCATCTGTCATTACGCTAAATTAGCGAACTGTGTGGGCCAGAGGAAATTCTATAAGCAATGAGAATATTCCTGAACTGGTAATACAAAAATCGTAAAAATACATTACTCGACACACCGATAGTCATAAGGATACAAAAATACTTTGGCAGCTTTTCAGACCCTTCGGAATTTCACCATCACTCATATTAGACACAACCTAAACGCTGCAAACCTCACCCGGTTTGTTGAGTTTTCACACATAATGGACACCTGAAGATTTAAAGTGTGGACAGAAGACTTTCCTCTTCATCTTCCTCTTCAAGGAGACATAATCCTTTTTCAGTTTTCCTTTCTTCTACTGGGTAAATAGTTTTTTTGTGGATGTAAAAGTTCTGCTAAGTTAAAAAGCCTTAAGTCTGTGGTTAAGAGATTTTCTCTCTCGACAGTCGTCTGGCCGATACTTCCCTCATTATGCAAACATGGAGCATTATGATGTCACAGGTAAAGTAAGAGCAGAGGCTGACATTTTCTACCCGCATGAGAAACAGTTGACCAATCAAACAGAGTGGGCAAGCTGCCCAATCAGAACAGCCCAGGCTTTATCAGGGAAAGGGGGGGAAACCTCTCGTAGGTTAAGAGGAGCTGCAGCAACGCTCAGTGACAGACATTACAGCGAGTAAACCTTTTCAAGTAATAACACAAATTAACATTATTCACCTGAATATGATTTAGGACTTGGAGAGTGAGATCTTATTCAGGCTTTTATTCTGACAGTGTGCAGGCACACTGTGTTGCTGAGGGACAGTACAAACAACAACAACAACACACAGCTGTTCATGGAGAAACGTCTGTTGGGATTCATTTAATTGTAAAAGTTTAGGACCAAAATGTTTAGAGCCTTGATTGTAACTGAGTCTTATGACTTTGGTGAAACAATTTCCCATGGTTCCCAAGTTCATATCATGGTTTATAAACAACTTTACATTGATGCACTACAATGGACTGTTACAGTACCTGTCTGTTGGTCTGAGCCGGCAACTTGGGTTTGCTGTTGTCGTACGACACCACTGGTTGGCGCCTCGTCATCTGGAGGGCAACCAGGTCCTTCATTATAGAGTGGAGGGCCTGCCTCTCATCTGGAGAGGATAATACGTTGGGAAAAAACAAACAATTAGAGTGCAGATTGGAAAAAGGATGATCTGAGTGTGTAATAATGACAGTGTGAGAGAGAAAGAGGGGTAGGAGCCCGTAGCTGTGCACTAAAAGGTGAGTGGAGACAATTAGTCAGTTATCTTTAACTAAAGCCATATTGAGACTATCCCATGACATGGTATTCGAGCCAGGGAAGGATTGCAGTGTTTTTGATGTGCCTGTTCCCACGTTTGATTTCAGGGCAACCTCTGCCTTGGCTGGACAAACTCACGGAGAGAAAATATTCTCCTTGTGTAGCTTGGACAGACTTCATACAACCACAGAGCAGTGGAGAGAACCAGACCCCATCTATACAACACTGAAAACCAATCCTGTGTTTGCAACAGCAGCAGCAGCTCGCACAGGCTTTGGCCTCATGGATTGTGTTTGGTGTGATTGTGTGTGTCTGTTTTTATCTCACACTGTGAGGAAACCATGCAGCAGAATTCAGAAGACTTACTCATTGTGGCAAAGTTTGTGTACGATGGTGCCCCAACAGGCCCTCAGAAACTTGTCTCTGCTGTCCCACAGCCTGTAGTAATAGAAAAACAGAAGGTGGTTATTAATAAGCTCATAAGAACTGAGGCTGTGATTGTTTTTGTTAAGATTTTATTGCTTAGAGTATGAGAATTGAGAGTCTCTGAGTCACATGGGAGATGACTTATAACCAAGGTTGTCAAGTACCAATAAAACATCAACTAAGTGGTAAACATCAATAAAATACAGAGTTTGGAAAAATATGAAAAATGAATTCATAGTATCCAGTAGAGCCCAATAACCAGACAATATGATAATTTCACAAACACATTGTATCTGCGTTTATGAAAACTTGTATTCCACAGCATAAACTAAGCAGATAACATGTGCATTATGTTAACATTTATTTTTCTTAATTCAAGTTATATATATCCATATATATATGTATATGTATCAAGCCATTTCTTTGTCTTAAGGGTTTGATAACAAGATCTTAGAAATGATTGCCTGAAGGCCGGCCTGATAAAGTGGCTGTCCTGTGCCTTTACTGTAAAAGGTATTTCTGTAATTCATTTACACCTTAGAATTTTTTATGTGATGCAAGTTATAGAGAGCCTAATTTCAATTTACAGCCCAGGCCTTTTTCACGTTTGATCCCTTACAGCCATGTAAAATATGTAACCTAAGCTCTCAGAACACAGACCAGAAGATCTCTCTGACTGAGGGCCCGAGTGAATGAGAGTGTGTGCAGCACATGAGAGAATGTGCGCTGTGTTTTTTGCCCATGAGAAAGAATGACAATTGGAAACGGCTGAAACTCAAACTACACTGGCAGACATAGCTCTGGCACAGCTCACATGGGAAGAATGAATTCTAACGCTGACTTTTCTGCTTTTTAAAATATCTACCAGCTCTAAATTACTTGATTGCACGAGCTGAAGAAACCAGATTCAGCTGTTATAACTCCATTGTTGAGCAGGGCAACATCATCTGCTCTGTTCAAGGCGTCAACAGCGTTATAAACTGAGGCATTTCCTACAATGGACAGGGTTTCCCCTAACTTTGGACCAATACATCAAGGGGATTTAAACTAATTCAACAAAAGATGAAAACAACCAGACTTGTCTTCTTGTGACTTTGACGTCCTTAAACATGAACTCAGCTTTTACAAGTACACCAGATGATGAGGAGATTTGACTGACTTCACTGAAGGCTTAAAACAGTCCAATGCCTTCTCTACCAGAGATGCACTGATGCTTTTTCTTCCCTTCTCCAGTACCTCGACTCGTGCTCATACTGATCCTGAATTTGATCTGATACCCTTTCTCTCCTTTTTTATTTGCATCCATCACTGCATGGAACTTTTTTGATGTACAGTAACTTGAAGACAGTGATGGCTGGGGCCTTAAAAGCTGACTTGGCAGCTTGTTGATCTGACGCATGTGGCCGACACTTGATCTGCTTTGTAAGATCAGTATCGGGACAGATTGCGGTTCTTTATATACTCATGGATGGTGGCTCAGGAAGTAGACAGAAGATCAGTGGTTTGATCCCCGGCACCTCCAGTCTGCATTCTGAAGGGTCCTGGGGGAAGATACTGAACCCCAAATCCCCCCTGACAGCTGTGCTGACAGTGTGTGAATGGTGCGTGATTGAAAAAACGCTGAGTATAAAAGCGCTGTATAATTATGTGTGAATGTGACTTGTACTGTAAAGAGCTTTGAGTTCTCAATAACACTGGAGAAGCTCTGTATAAATACAGTCCATTTGGCATTCAATTTACCATGGTTGATCCTGTAGCTAAACAAATCACTGTTGGGGCAAAGCATGTGCTTTAATCATGCTGTTTTTATATTGATAAGTCAAAAGACGTCACTTGCAAACAAGATTCCTCTCTAGCAGAACTTGCTGGTCAATAGTTTCCTAAAGGTCAACAAGAAAAAGAGGAAAACAGACATGCAGCAGGTCTATCTGCAGTAGCTCTGTGGTGATGTGCTTGGTGAACCTAGAGAACCAGTGACAAGTGACTGTCGCTGTCTGAGGATGGAGGCTGCAGAAGCCTGAGATCTGAGGAAACGGTGGGTCGATCGGAGCAGAGAGCAGCTAGGTGAGCGGGAAACGACTTCTGTGCATGAAACGGGGAAGCATCAGCACCTGAGGCAACACACTGGCTCTTTGGATTTCATGGTAATAATCACCCACAGGAATGTTGGGCACGTCCGACTGTGGTCAGGAGACCGTTGCCGCGTTGCTTTCAAGCTTCCGCCACTCTCATGTTCCCCTGCCAACGGAGTGGGTGCCAAACACTTTTGTCCTTCAACCCTGAGGACTTCACGCTTATGGCATTTTCACCCCCTGCTAAATAGCGTGGAGTTTATGAGGTGTGCAGTTCCCCCACTACTTGCATGGATGTGGTCCCTTCAGGTAACATAGAACCATAATCTCTTCTCAACCAAACAAAATGTTCTCCAGTAGCCTGAGTGCTGGATCCGCTATCAGATTTAAGAAACCTCACTCGCTCAAAACATGCACGTCAAGGGGTCGTTGTAATCAAAACAACAACAATTAACCTCTCTGTCCAATCCCCCACAGACCCGCTCATCTCTCCTGATTTTAATTACCTCCCAGGCGGAATGTGGGGAATTTAAAGGAGAAGCCGGCTGCACTGTACCAGTCCAGTCAGCTGTGCCCACTTTATTTTCCTTGTATCATATTTCCAGGACTTGCAGGATTTACATGGATTTTCCTCCCCCCCCCCCCCCTCTCCTCTCTGTCTGCTTTGAGAGGTGTTTAGTCTGAGGCTGTTTTTCCCAGCCACAGTTCTCGCTCTGTCTCCGGCCAGTGATGTGCATCTGAACTCAGAGCTTCACAGAACCCCCCCCCCCCACCACCCCGATGTCTCTCCTGTTTCAGGTGCACATGTGCTTTGGATTCAGGGAAACCCACCATGTTTGAATATTTTTGCAATCTGAATAAGCTGCTCGTTCTTGGCTTGGTAGTGTTTAAACACAGACGGACACACTGGAATATAAATTTCAAAAGATAAAGTTATGTAGAACCTCAGTGTGAGTTATGGAAATGCTGGTTATTCTGCAGGTTCGGATAAAAAATATTTAAAAGGTCAGAAGAGGTCAAATTTAGGAAGGAGAATGATGATGTTCTGTGGCCTGTACCTCGATCTATTCAATAAGATTCTGATCATATCAATGAAAAACATAAATCCATAATCCAATATTTCTTCAGACTAACCACATTGTTACCGTTTTTTCTGTTATCGTGGTATCGAAAGTGGTATCAAGTATTATTTTTTATTATCCTAGTATCGTATCAAAGTCTAAAATTGTGGTATCATGACGGTCCTACACACTACATCCCCCATAATGATCACATAATGGAATAAACACCTCCTTCAAACAATTGATGCAGGTATGATTCCTTGCAGGATGAGACCAGGTGTTCCTATTAAACTGCTTTTGCACACTTTGCTTTGTGTCCCTGTGTTGCATTTTTAGATTTGGACACTAGCTCATTAAAAACAAATCTTGGCTCCCATTGTTTTTCTCACATGTCCTGAGTGCTGCATGACTCCCTCATCCTAAACCCGTCAGCCCTGTCACGTGCTGACAGTCAGCTGACAGTCCTCACCTGTTGCCCCAGCGACCCAGGTCAGGGCGAGACGGGACTTGTCCCGAGTTGAGCAGAGCCGCAGTGGGTGCACAGGTAGTCCACGTCCATTCGGTGTCCTCGGGTTCTTCTCACACCGGTGCGCGTGCGTGTGAGGGCGCCATGGCAGGGGCTGACCCCCCCCCCCCCCCTCCCCCTACTCCCCCCCCCCCTCCCTGCAGGTAACAGGGGGGCTCGTCCTCCTCTTTTAACTGGGAGCAGGAAAAAAGAAACCACGCTTCCCCGGGTTGTAAACACAAACCGAGTCACATGAGAGGTTTCACAGGGGGAAAGAAAAGCCTACATCAGACTGATCCAGCTGCTGAGGTCCACACCTCTGCTCCTCTGCAGCCTCTCCAACACATGTCCAGGCTTCATTCACACAGAACTGGGTCCCACGAATGTGAAAACAACAACAAACAAAAAAACACTATCAAAAAAGGTGCAACAACAACCGTGTGGCCTGTATGAAATCCATCTGCGAGGGAGAAGATAGCACACTTTCCGTGGTTTTGATTTAATGGCCACTCTTCCTGATCACTTTGAAGCTTTTTCCTCTCTGGGTTGCCAGGTTTGAATCCAAAATAGCACCAACACTATCTGATGTGTGACAATATTATATCCTGTGGATATCTGAACTTTTATGATTCAACAGGATATAATAAGAAAAAAAACACAGGCCTGTGTCTGACAGTAATAAATCTGACTCCCATGGAGACACAATGGAGCCAGAACGGACTAAAACAACAGTAAAGATGAATAATTGAGGCCTTTCAGTGTTTCTGGTCCAAACACCAGGGTTGTTTTCAGTCAAGTTGGACAAACTCCATCGATGTTCGGGGGGGGGGGGGGGGGGGGATCTGTCCTTAAACACGGCGTCTGGAGTGCGAACAGACTTTTCCCTGCTTCCGCGACACCGTCACAGAGTCCCGCTGGTGTCCCGGTGGTGTCCCGGTGGTCCCCCGCTGGTGTCCCGGTGGTCTATCGGTAATGTAACGGTGGTCTCCCGGAGCTCTCACAACTTCCACCGACCAAAACAAAGCGGAGGAACGCTCCTGAGCTGCGCGCGTCAAACTTCCTGACAGACGAACACTGTCACCGGAACCCGCTTCTTACGTTTCCAGCGCGTCGTGAAAACCTCGCTCTCAGGTCGAGTCCATGTTCTCCAGGTGTTAGGCTGCTCCCCGCTCCGTGCGCGCGGTTTATTAATTCTCGCTTTTGCCTAAACTATCCACATTAGCGCCGTGCAGCCGCGGGGACGCGCTGTTACTCGGTCGAAGTCTTTTCCGCGGGAGCGCGCTGCATATTATTAAAAGGGGCGGAGCAGCTGTGACGCGAGTCAGTCACGGTGCCTTCAGGAACCGTCGGTAAATCCCACGTTCAGTGAACCGCTGGGTCCATATTAAACGCTGCTTTGTGACTGGTAGCTGGTCACTGAGTGGTGGGAATCCAGCCATTTACTCAGGATTTCAATCTGCAGCTCTCATCTCTACGTGCCTTTCAATGTAGTTGTACTTCTTTTTATAGATGTCGTTTTGTGAATCATGTTGTAACTTTGTTTAGATTAAAATTCTATACAAATGAAGTTATTATTCATATCTTTATCATTAGCATTATTATAAATGCAATTCTTGATTATTGTATAAGATGATTTACTTCACTATATCATATCAATTCAAGTCCTGCATTGAAAATGTTGAAGGTCCTCAAATATTGTTGGCAAAGTGTATTTTTAAGTTTTACATTTTTGTATTCTTGGGTTTAAGGTTCTCAGGACATTAACCACCTGGGAATTAAAGGATCTCTACATAAATAAAACACACTAAAGTCAGCGAATTAAATCAACACCAGCATTTTATTTTTCTCCAAAAGCATGTAAAAAGAAAAAAAGAAAGAAAATGCACAAAATGATTGTGTATATAGGCGCAGAAAGGAGGCGCTTACATTTGAAAATGTTCCATTACACAAATAAGCAATAGAGAGAGAGCAAAGGGAGAAAAGAGGAGAAGAGACAGCAAACACAGTCCGAGTGTCCTTTTGCTGTAAGGCCACCTCAATCCACAGGTCAAGTCAGTAATACAGAATACATTTCCAAAGATGCATACATTTAAAATGTCTCGATGACAACAGCATTGAAAAGTAAGTCCACATCAAGTTTAGCACAAAAATGAAATGATTCACAGATCTAACATTGAAAACGTTACACTGCAATCATTCACCTGAGCCTCTTGGCACCAGTGTAAAGTGTACCTTTTCTGCTCTGTTACACGTAGACGTTGCAATTCACAGATTTTGCAGCTGTACCTTGGCGAACTGCTAACGGAGAATGACAAAGACAGCATTTCTAGTTACAATACTCTTGATTTTAAAGCATTCTCAGGGATCCAGAGGACCGGTTTAAAAAATAAAATAAAATAAAAAAAAGGGAGGAAAATATAAGATATACATTGTCACACAGAAGGGTTTTAATTGTTGTACATTTTATGTGGATAAAAAGTGGTTTGATGGGAAAATGGATGCTGGTAAAGTGAAGTAAATATATGTTAAAGAGTGGGACTCAAGAGTAACCAGGTCTGCTTCTGAAAAGGCATGATCAGGAGATTTCTTTGTAAAGATCTGTGCACTCAAAAGGTCTCAATTGAAAAAAAAGCAGTAAGATCAGCTATTTGTTTCTAAGGCTTCTCTTAAAAAAGTAGCAAATATCCATCTGTTAAGTTTAGCTTTCTATCCTGCACAGCATGCTTAGATTCACAGTAACCCTTCAGTCACAAAAAGTACTTTGTGTCATTCAAGTGTCAGTCAAGTCTCAGTGATATTCAGATATTTTGTAAAATGAGATAGTTGAATGGCTTTAGACGCATTCTTCGCACAGAATGAAAGAAGAGTTGTGGAAATCGTGTCTAACTGGATTTAATTTCTCTTAGGTGTTGCGATTAAATACGATCAAAAGTGGCTGGAGTGCAGCAGCTGCACTGCGAGCTGAGGCAACGTATTCAAAAACATCAAATAAAAGGCTCTGTGGAGAAGTTCTTGGGCAAAGTTATTTTTCTTATTCTTACACTAGACACTACTGTCGCACTGTCCCCAGCAGGGGGTGCTCTGCACTGGGTTTTGCAAGAAGCACATCCAGGGACCAACAACCTACTGTGATGAACCCTCCATCAGCCAGCTACTGTAAATTCAATATTAAGAAATAGGTCCAGGTGCTAAGCTGTATTTAGCTAATAAGACGTGAGTTGAGAGCAGGAAGGCATTTATTTAAAAAGGACACCTGCTCACGCTTAAGGGGATGACTGGGGGGAACAAATAACAATGGATGTTCAAGTGGGCGTGTCTATGTCCCCCTTAAAAACTGGCACATTATAGGAACACACTCAAATACAGCAAGAGGGGAACTCATCAGAAGATGCCAAGAACTGAGTGTGAAGTAATAAAAGGAACAAATCTGTGTGGTTTCTTGCAAAGATTAAGCTCCGTCCATCAACATCCACATTTGTAGCACAGAACTGTAATTGAAGTTGAATTTAACTGCGTTTACAGCTCCTGTTAAAATGTTTCATACGATGAAGGGAAGCATGTTTACGGACGCCGGCTCCCTGCGATTATCAGAATCGTGTCTGGTGATCACACGTGGTCGTATGTGCAAGACTAGAGTACGGCATGACAGGGAATGTTCACTAATCACGAACTACAGCTCTATGTACAGATAGTATACAAAACACAATTAGAGAGTTCCAGAAGAATCTCGAGGGTAAAAGCTCAGAGAGGATCAACTTATGCCATGACATCAGAATCCAAACTCAAGTGCTTTCTAAAAAACGTTAAAAAGTGGTCTGCTATGCATCAATGAGACAAAATCATTCACAACACAAAAGATTGATACAGTCATAAGATAAGGCTATTAAGACTCAGTCATACCAACATGCAACGATAAGACTCAAACCGGTCATTAAGATAAGAACAAACGATGGGATGATGCGAACAATAAGTGAAATAAAAAATAAAAACGAGAGGTGAGCTGTTGCTGATGTGTGCGGTTATGTTACAGTACTCTGTACCCTGTTTGTTCCTCAAATATATGAAACCTGACAAACTGACAAAACTGTCACAGCAAAGTCACAATACCGAGGACTATTATTTTGATTTGTGTTTTGCTAACATGACGAAATGTTTACTATTTGTTTTAAATCCGTGGGTGAAAATTGACCTGAGTGTATGCTCGACTGCAAAACATGGATGCTCCGTAACCCCTCTGATATGTTTGCCTGAGCATACAATTCATATATTTAAGAATTAATGGGTGCAAATCATTAAAAATAAAAAATAAAAAATAATATTATTATCGTAATACTCCCCATACCAGAGAATGTTTTTGGTCACAATCAACAACCAATTCCATAGAGGAAATTGGAAAATAAAATTAGGAAAATACAGATATCAATAATAGCAAACCCAAAATATATCCCTAAAGTTAATTTTTAAGTGGTATGGATTAAGACTGGCCAGTCTTTTCGTAGCTGTTTGTGCATGTATCCGTTCTGATGGCATTTAAAAAGCGAGTGAGAGTGTGGGTGATTTAACAGAGCCCCAGCATACGAGGCATGTGTTCATTGTGATGTACTGGAGGTGTTAGTTACGAGGAGGCAAAAGGAAGAGGCAGAGGGGGAGGACACAGGGAGACATGATTATGCCGTCTTTGTCATATTGTCTGTGTCCTTGGCGGACCAGAGCTCTTTATGCTGTTTGCGTCCAAAGCCCTCGTCATAGTTGCCTTTGCTTTTGAACAGCTGTTGGAAGTGGGGTTTGCAGTAGAATTCGCCTTGAAGAGCTGCAAAGGAGCCAAGGCTGGAGGGAAGTGAGACGTTTAACAGTTAATACACAAACCAAAGTGAAGTAAACACAGGGATAGTAATATAATATAATCACCTGAGTTTGGCATTGCAGTGCTTGCAGCAGAAGCATGTTGTATGGAAGACCAGGTTGTTGGCAACTAATCTCTCCATTGGGTAGACAGTCTTCTCACATGATGTACAGACTTCCTTTTGAGTCTTAAAGCTGAAAGACTGAGCGACATAAATACACAATTTACTATCAGATGCACCAACAGGAGGCGATCTACACCTTGATCTTCAGTGAGTACGCTTTCACAAAGACACTAAATGAAGGAAGGACTTCCTCTGCTTTTCTCCGAGATCAAAAGCTGATGAAAGTGAAGTGGGGGCAACAATAATAAACAGACAGATGACGAGAGGACAGTGAACGAGGGATGAGAAAGAAGACAGGCAGTGCATATTTTACCTTTGATCGCTGGACAGGTTTTTCTTCAGTGGGGCCTCTGGTGTCCTGGAAAAGCAAAGAAAAACAAAGTGTAAGATATATGTATGTAAGATGTATTTTAAATGTTCTTGTGCAGTGCCCGTTCAAAGCCCGCCTGGTTGCAGCTTTCTGTCTGAAACTTTTAAAGTGGCCTGCAGTAAAGACCTGCCGCTGAACTCAGTCCACAGAAACCCTGAAGCTGCACCACGGCTGCTGCACAAAGAGCTGTTCACCTGTTTATTCAAAGTACGCAGAACCTCGAACTGGAGAATCTGTTACCGTTACTTTTGTCATGAAAGCACTGTTGTTGTGATCGACAAGGCCATTTACATTGATTAGTCCCAGCCACCGTTGCCATTAAAGCAGAAGGGGGATCCAGGATTTTTTTTGTTCACTTTAACATTTCAAGATGAAGTGTTTAAAAACATTTCCACTGTTTTCCCAGGGATTAATTCATGGATCTTGATGAAAAGAATTAATAAAACAGACATATCTATGTGTGTGTAAAATCTTGTGCAGTGTGATTGAATTTAAGGGGACTAGAGGTATGTACTCTTCTGAGTGACATTTTAGTTCAAAATGTATCAATATTAAAAGTACCACATGTCCAAATCACACCAGATTCCGCACTGCACTTCCTTGGGGTCTTACGCTTGCTAAATGTGAAGCTTATAAGATGGTTCTCAAGATAAGGGTTTCACATACAGACAGACTTTGGTTATGTTCTTACACGTAAAACAACAATTATTAGCTGAAATCCGCTCCACATATCTAATCCATGCAGATGACAAGCAGCAGAAGAACTTCACAAGGATGGATGTTTTCTACTGTCCTCTTGTTACCTTGACCAGTCTATTAGTATTGTCAATCTGATCTCTCCACCTCTCCTTCCACTTCTATTCGCTCCATCTGTCTCTTAGCACCCCAGGGAAAGGATCAGGTGCCTTCTGTCTGGTCATGTGAGCCGCGCTGTGGGACGCTCAGCATGACACTGCTCTCAACATAACATAGCAGAGCAGCTAAGACCCTGCCTTCTAATTCAGAAACTCCACAAGGCAAAATAACCTGAAATCTAATAAAATGGTGGGAGATTTCTCAGTGAAATAACACGAATGACACTTATTCTGCCAGTCTTTATCTGTGAAAGTACTTCACATTCCTTCCATGCCTGTAATGAAGAGTTTCTGTCACCCAGCTCCAATTGGTAGGTTTTATACTTTGATGTTTCTGGCTGCCATTTAACGCAGGTCCCCACATTTCTGTGCACACTGTAGGTGTCGTCGTTTTAGTCATCTAATTGCAGTCTGGCTGGTCGACGACAGCAGGAATTGAAATACTTCCCCCAAGGCGCTGAGAGGGTTCAGAGGAGAGAGAAAAGCTTGAATGATCTCTGAAGCAGGACAAAGTTACAGAGTAGTAGTAAGTGTATGTCCCCGGCAGCAACAAGCACGGCCTCATGTTTAAGCAGGACTAACAGGTAGTTCAAGCGGATAACAAACAGACAGAGAGACATTCAGACGCTCGCACAGTAACTGCCATGGTAAAGCCAGTGTGCAGGGAAGAAGGGCAGCCTCTGTTCAGGCGGGGGGAAAAGTCCACTGCAGACTCTGCTAAAACCCTGTTATGTAAGGCTGCTTGGCTGGAGCTGGATGAAGGGGCATTGTGGGACTGCGACCAGACTTGCAAAGATGGCGAGAGCTTCGACAGATAACTGCTGCTTGCTCTAACTCTTTTTAGGAAAAAAATAAAGAATCAAGCAGATGCACAGCAGGAAGACTACGCTATCCACCTTCTTCAGAAAAATATTGACGCGAGTTGAGCTCAAAAGCTGATTAACTGACTAATGAAAAGCATGTAAAAACTTTAAACTTCCTTTTAAAAGTGAAGTAAAGTGGCTGAAAAACTATAAAGGGTCAGACAAATGGGATTCAGCTTTCTATCACATTATTAAACTAGAACTCAGTGTGTCTCCTTAAATTAAAAAGGAGCTGCACCGTGAATTTCTCCCTGGGAAATCAAAATGTTAAAGAAGATTCCTGGATTCAGTCCCAAGATCTTTCCTCACCGATACAATATCCTCACATTAAGTCCAGAAGTTGCTTCAGGGGTTAAAAACACAACCTCACGGGCGGAGGACCAAATGTCGCTAGGCGATAAGTAATGAAGCCGAGTATATAACAGTTTATCTTCAGAAGACGTCAGCACAAAATTGATGCTGTACATTAACCACGAAAAACTGCTAACAAAGATGTTGGACTCACTGATGTGAAACATTTCTCCCAACCCAATACAACCCGAGGTATGCAAGTCATTGCTACCACACTGTAAAGAGTATAGCAATATCTCTGAGGGTTCCTCTTCATATGGTCTCATGTTGTACAGTTTATAGTCATTTCCTTCTTTGATAAGCAACCACTTAGTATTTTTGTTGAGTGGTGCATTAAAGCAACAGCAGAGTGTTGTCTGCACTTACTGAGAACTGACAGCATGCTTTAGAAATAAACATTTCATTAACAGTGAGGCCATGCAGCTTCCTGTAGATGCAATCATGTCTGTCTCCTCTGTATCCATGGATCCTCCTAAGTTCAGTTAATGTTGCTGTTAGCAGCTCAAACTTTGCTGGTAATCTAGCAGGCTGCTCGCTCAACCGACCGACCACTTCCTGCTGCCGCAGGACAACTGCTGAGCCGACACGATGCTGATCTTCTCCAAATTATTTAACACGTGGTGGAAAACTGAAGTTTGAGAGAAATTGCCATGGTGTATTTGTAGAGAAGGTTTACTTCAGTGAGAGGCTGCAGGAGCACTTAAAAGAAGTCAACAGCAGGCTATTTGTACATATGAAATCAAATTGGTTAAAAAAGGAAAACTGATATTGAGAGAAAGAGAAGATATGCCAATGTTTTTTTGGTAGTTGTTTTTAAACAAACAAAGATTAGTTACCATGTTAGGGAGTAGGCATGCATTCCACGCACACTGGCAGGCTTCAGATAAGCTTGTGTCATCTAGTCTTCTTTGGCCTTATATGTACATGAGTCTCAGTTGCCACCAAACTGAGCAAATGTGGCAGGAAGTCAGTATGAAACATCTGACTTCCTCTGTCATGCAAGGTCCCGACAGGAACGTCAGTTTTGTTAGCAGCTAAATTCCAACTAAATTCCATCCCAATTAACGACTACTTGTTCTGTACGAATGCCCTCATCATGCAGAGTGAATTAAGCGATCAGAAATATACATCTCGCACAGAACCACAACTGGAGATAAGACGTTGCATGGTGTCGGTGAATGAAACACCTTCATGAGCACAGAACATGGTGTTCAATGTTAACATTTGTTGTGCAAGTAATTAGCTCTGAAACGCCCGGCACTGCTTTAACTGTGAAGCAATTGGACATAGCAGAGTGTGAAAAGCTGGAGCCTGCTAGAGAGTTGTATCTTAGCAAACAAAGAACACTTTCACATAAGTGGGGAAATCTTGTTGCAACGGAGCTTCGGCTCTTACCTCACAACATCAATCCCTCACATCGAGTGCTCGCTTTAATTTTCGTCACACCTGATCAGGCCAGCCCGGGCGTGTACCATGTTCTGTATTCATGTTGCAAATGTTCCATGAGCCTCCAGTCTAATTGAGCGCCCTTTTCTCTTAATATTTGTTTAAAGACTTAGTCTAGGGAAATACACTCATTTTGCATCTGCATATTCAGTATGAAGCTACAGCCAGCAGCCGCTTAGTGTGGAAAAACAGCCATTTTTTAAACAGGCACATAACTGCCCAGTAAAAATATATCTTTTTTTTTTATTATTACTTTGTGCTTCTTATGCAGATCGAACAAGATCTAAAAAGTTGTTTATAAATGTGTAATGAATTGATATTTACCCTGACTAATCTGATTCTGCATCATGTGAAGCTGCAGAATCTGTAGGCAAGGGAAAAGGTCGGAAGCTTTCTGGTTTCACCAATCATTTTTGAGCAAGGTTCGGTTGCCTGCAGGTGACTGAAATGCATCAGCTATCGGCTTTTTTTATTTATCTGCACTCAAAGGCAGGTAGCTGTTGATAGAGATTAGCCAAAATGTCATCTGGACTTAAGACACCAACAAAAAGTATCCCAGTTGGTTTGGTAGTGAATGACAAACAGAAGATGGAGTCTTGGCCCAGGTCTTTACTGTCTACACTGGAAGCCTCAAAATATTGACTTCTTCTTACCAATATCTATATTAAGGGTAACAGGAGACAAATTTGAAGATATATGCAACACGCATGCACTTGATAACATGCAACCTCAAAATAATGTCTGTACATGCTTTTTGAAAGGAACCAAAACTACAACCCAGACCAAAGTCTTGTCTAAATTACAGCGTTTAAAACATCTGCCAATGTAAACTACAGCCATTTACACCAGCTACAACTGCAAAGACTATTATGAGGGTGAAAGAGTTCAAATGGGAACTTCGTCTTGTTGTATTCTGCCCATCAGCACGATAAAGAGAGCCCCTCCCTCTCCCTTGCACTTGCTCATCACTGAATACACACCATGGTACGCGATTCACTGCAACAGGCCCCTAGAAGGGAAGGCAGGCGCTATGTTAACAAACGTCTTATGTCATTAATCCAAAACAAGGCTCCCACTCTTTCTCATACCTTAAACCCAGAAGCATGATCATTATTTTATGTTTTTGGGAAAGGGTGGTGCAAAAAATACAATTGTTAATAAGCCCATCTATAAGTTGTTAAGCCAATTGTAACAAACAACATTTTCCCAGGCAAGTTCTAGCAAATAAACCTGTTTTAAAGGAATTCTTTTTTTCAGCCTGCATTATAATTTTTGGACCCAGAAGCCATGGCACTGTTTCAACAACTAAAACTGCTGCTGCAGGGAAGATATGCAGCCGCGTCTTGGCAGCAGTCTTCCATCAGCAACTCTGAACATGAAGAGACTGAGCAAGATATGTGGACGAGATGACTGAGAAGAAGAACAAGAAGAAGAAGAAGAAGAAGAAGAAGAAAAAATGCAGCCCTAAAGGAAAACTACTTCCCTGTGAGGCAAATCCTTAATATTTGCACAACATGAGACTGACTGGGGAACTGGGTAGTGGTAGGATGAAACTGTCTGCTCCTTCAGTGCAGATTCACTTCACCAGTCTGCAGAGTAATCACATCTGGGAGCGTGTGGGGTCTTTTGGTCAGACACTGCTTCTCTACTCTAACCAACTTCCTGTGTGAAACGAGACAATGACGGGGCATTTTGTTGTGTTTTAGGACAAAGGGTAATAGCCATCTGTGTCTCATTACTAAAACTGAAACTTGTTTTTTGTCTTGTCTGCAGAAGCTGTTCAGGTCCAGCTAAAAACAAAATGCAACTAGATACCAGATAACAGGAACTTCAAGATTGTCATAAAAGAGGTGCTTTATTAGTCTACAGATCATTTTCTCAATGAATTGACGAACTGAAGGTTATGAGATTTTTACTTGTAATGAGTAGTCAGCAACTTCTTGTGTGACTTTCTTTGCCAGAAAACCCTCAAGTGTTTCCTTAGGGCACAATTCATATCACTTAAATTGTGTAAGATCTGTTCAATACCAGACTGAAAACTGGTTCTGGACTAGCTATAAAAATCAGATACTCATGAATAAAAAAAGCCAATGTACAGCTACTGATCTGTGAACCTGAACTAATAAACCAGTGGTTAATGATGGTTTGCTGTAGCAGCTGGTTTCTTTGTAATTTTACAAAACAAGAACAAAACAAGTGATGGCCTGTGAAAGAATGCGTTGGGTAGCTGGAGCCTGTGTTGACTGGCTTACTGTCATCTGCAACCTCTTTGAAGGGGTTGTGAAGAAAACTGCCTCAAGTGCTGCAACTGATCAGATGTTATCACTGAGCAGAGAAGAGGGAACACCTCATACGCCAAATTCTCCTTCAGGACTGGAATTTAATAAAACAAGCCCTGTCCTGCAAGTATCTGGCCTGCCATCACAGAAACATCCCATCACACGCTGAATCTGAAGGGTCCTTAAACTGTGGATGGAGATTGTAAAGCCCGGGACAATGAAGGACTAATGTTTCAAACCCGTTTTCCACATAAGGCTTATTTCCAAAAAATGATATGGGGCTAAACACACAAATTTCCTTTAGAGCTCAACGGACTTCAAAACGCGAAATGTGAGCAGTCTTTTGTTCATAAATGTCACTAGACACCACAAATATTCCAATATTAAGAAGATTGGTTGGCTGAATAAGACACTTCATCTCAACAGCTATTTCTGATTACCTGAACGCCAAATAAGGTCATACTCAGAATAAGCTACAATCTAATTAGATATGTGGACTCTTTCGACCTTTAGTCGCATTATGTAGACATGCCTTAATCTCAATCGAACGTCTAGTTGAAGTTTTCAGTTTCCAACTGCTTGGCGACACGTGTCCTGGGTACTGGTGTCAACAAATTGGAAAAATAACAAGGAGTGTAAGCTGTTGCAAAATTAGAAAGAAAACACTCAAAAGAGGCAACGTTAACATTGTGCATTTAACTATTTCACCTTTGGGTTTTAAATGGCTGAATTATTCTATCAAAAACTCATTTAAACATCAAAATCGGACTAATGTCTGACTCAGTATAACGTCAATAGCAGCCTTGTAAACATAGTAGTCACTGAAATAAACGAAACACTGCATGTAAACCAGATTAGTGCTGAAAGCCACAGAGGCAGACACCAATGAGGGTTTTAAAAAAAGATATGATCACGATGCAGAATTTAGCTTTTGTCATCTTATTGAAACTGATTTAAAGTTGTACAGGTTTAGGAACAACAAACTGATCTGATTTCCTGAAGACAAAAGTGAACCATGTTAAGACATCGAAATAAATGAATCAAATCAAGGCGACAGCACATTGAGTGTCTCGCCTTCGGTGTCTGAGCTCAATATAGACTTAAGTTTGGCTTAAGTGATATTTAGACAAATAGAAAATTGTGCCTTTTTTTTATTTATTTAACAGACGAATAGTTCATTGGGTGTATGTATGTGACGCACTGGTAAACAGACACAAAATGTACACAAAACAATATTAAGCAATCAATCCGAAAGACAATCAATATATATATAATTGTAACACGATAAATGAATGGGAGAGAATTGGATAAGAATGCTTCCAATACAAACTATTTATCTGACCACTTTTCCCTGCAGCTCATTGGCTCGGGACCTGCTGGCGACCCATTTAAAACTGTTCTTCACATCTGACAGCAGGCGAACACCCCCCCTTCCCAACATATGGTGCCTCTAACGTGCCCAGCAAATCAGGTTTTTGTGCCGTTAATGGTCATTGTTTGACAGATGAGAACATGGTCAAACCAAACTGATGTTATTAGTCCCAATTGTGCAGCTTTGTTTAATATGCTTTTTTCTCAATCTGCATTATTACATTTTTTTGTTTTTTAAGAAACAAAGTCAGTCAACAGCTTCTCAAATCCCCCAGATCACTGACGTAAATCAGCCAGCGGAGCAGGGTGTCAATCTGTGCCGTCAACTCTTACTGAAAATACAGTCCACTGACAGTGGCAGGAAATGAAAAATCACCATATACAGTGTTTACTTAAGCCTCGTCACCATATGCCAGGGTTATAATGACAGACTGCTGTTGATGTGGTGGCCCGGACAGATAAAAAGTGGTTTTAACCGACCACAGGCCAGCTTTTAAACTATGTGACAAAACAAACACAGACAAAGACATATGTATACAGACAGAGTGGAACACATGTCTTCTCCCACCCGGTGTAGAGTTTTGGATCTAATGTTGATAATCATGTTGCTCAGCCATTCAGAAATTACTCACAGCAGCTGTTAGCGAGATCATAGGATGCTGTGGATATTTAACGAGTCATTTAACCTCAAGTGTGAATGGAGCGTGGTTGCATGTACACCAAGTATCCTATAGTTTACACCTGGATACTGTGGCATGTAAACACTATCTGTTGGTTGAGAGGTTGAGGAATCAAGACACGATGGACTGACCTTATATGATCACGTATACAAGGATATGAATAACCAGGGTTTTCATGCTCTGTGTAGATAAGATATGTTGAATTAAGACGAGTCGATATGGCCAACTATTATATCACGATAAAAAAAACAATTCATATCAGTCCATCAGATAATGACAAACATTTATAAAAAGCCAAAACATTTTACAAATCTGAGCGAGACAAAACATGTGTTATACCTCCTCACAATTTATAAGCATTACATCAATATATTGGACTTTGGTTATAGCGCTACTGATAAAAATGATATTGCGATAACTGTTGATGTTGTTCTCCGATGACCGTGTGGCTGAGACGCACATGATCGTCCTGGATCGGTGTGACCATGTACACGAGGATAAGCAGGTTTCTCATGCCTCCTGTAAATATGATACCCTGAATTACATCAGCACCAGGGTAAACCTCGAAAGTGGGATGGTGAGATTGGTGTGTGGATACGTTTTGATCAAAGGGTTCGGTAAACACAGCCGCCATTAAAATAGTGGCATCGGATGAATATTCTGCTTTTGTTCGTGTGCTTATGCGTTTAATTGCGTTTGCTCTTTGTCTCTAGGGTTGGATCATTTGCAAATCCCTCGCGCAGACCACTCGGTTGTGTTGCACTTGGTTTACCACACGCACCACTCAGCAGCTACAGCTCAAATCGGCAAATACACACGTTTATCTGCTTTTGTTCTAACCAATACAGAACAATTAAACCACATGTCAATTAACACAAGGGCTAATTTGGAGGAGAACAGCACAAATGGTGACCAGGTGGTAATAGAGCTTGTTGGAAAAGCAGGGGTAATGCGAGTTGCATGTATTATTCAGTATGTTTCAATCACACTCTGGGGTTAATATTAATTAGCCACCAAGCTAGCTGCCTAACAGGCGTTTTAACGTGCGGCACGTTGCTAGCATTAAGATCAGCACAGAGGCGGGCGTTCCACTGCCCCTTAAATCAACCAAATCTCCTCCCGTGCCCTGAGCACCGTGTTTAAATGAAAGATTAACACCGTGGCTTACACAACACGGCGGCTGCCGCTTTGCTAAAGCCTCACACCATCACCTCACCTCCGCTCAGAGAGAAAAGAGGAGCCGGGAGGAGAGCGGGGCTGCGGAGGGAGGGAGGGAGGGAGGAGGGAGCGAGGGGAGGGGAGGCTGCGGACACACAACAGCCGAGCAGGGGCACTCACCATCTGCGCTGCTCGTCTGCGACACACCGGCTGGGAAACACGTTCGCTCGGGGGGCTGGAGGTGGATGCGGGCTCTCTCATTCACCGCGGTGGGAGGCTTTGAGGCGGACGCTGGCGCTGCGGGTGCCGGTGAGTCTGTGCTCCGCTGCTCGGCTTCTTCAACCCTCTGCTTCGCTCGTCTCTCTCCGGCAGGATGTCGAACCCGATTGGTTCTCATCTGCTCGCGGGGCGTTCACGGCCTGCCGGACAAACCAGCGCTGCGTCTGGAGCGAGGACGTCACTCTCTGTCTTTCATTACGGCCCCTTCACGCCGGGGTCGGTCTGTTGTGTGTCGTTTCCTTGACGTGCGCTCGTCTTGTTTGTGTGCGTTTTTCTTTTGTCTCTTTTATTCCGTCTCAGCCTGAGACAGAATTATTGATGAAGAAAACAGAAACGTGCCTCGTTTGTATTTGTAATATAGTTTTATTTCAGGCCCATATTAGCATAAGAAATAAAACACACATTTCGTGAATTACTGTTATTGTCATTAATTCATTTAACATGTTTATGTTACCTTTTACTATTGCTGTTGTTGTTGTTGTTTAGACTGTGGGTGTGGTGGGATGGAAGGGTGTGTGGGGATACACGATTGTTGTAAAGCTAATGTAATGGTTTTATGTTTTTATGTCTTTATATTTTTATGTTTTTATGTCTTATGTGTTTTACCCCTTGCTGTAAACACAAATTGCCCACTGAGGACAAATCAAGTTGAAGGTTGAAAGTTGAAGTTGAAGTGAATTTAAACAGGGATTAGGAGACAAAACAAACACAAAATGTCTTAGAATCTTTCCAATAATGGTCAGAAAGCTTTGTAATAATAACATATAAATTGCATCATCTGTTGATTTTAACGTCTCCCTCCCCTACGATCTGTATGTACACTTATTAATTTGTTTGAGTTTTTCATCATGACAAAATGTCATTAATATATATTCATTATAATGACATGAAATGCGATGAGAACGATCTTTGTGTTTTTCTTGGTAATATGTGTTAACTTCAATAAAAGTATGAAACAACTTTGTATTACATATCTTTGTTAAATGATAGGTTCATGCTCTTAAATAATGAAAATGTCTGGTCTCCTGAAAACATCCACTCAAATCAGGTGGATATTTTTCTTATGAAGTTTTTTAGTAGAAAAATTACCTCTTTGTTCCTGTTGCAGTAATGTTTAACTTATTTTGTTGTTTGTTTTTGCGAAGATTACTATTGGCCTGATATCAGTGATCTATCCTTCCTAAATCAGTTGAATGTCGGCTGTTTTTCCATGTCAGTGTCAAAAACAAACCTAAAAACTACTTATCAACTCAAATACTATTTTGCTTGCATTTTCTGATTTAATTTATATTCTACCCTCCCATGCCACAGGGCATCTTCACTGTTTGTCACTAAATATAGGCAATGAGCAATTGAAATGAAAAAAACATCCCCTGAAGCAAAAAAGATTAACAATACAACCTGCACCCTATGAGGTAACCGCCCTTTGGCAGGTATCACAGCTTGAAAATGCTATTTGTAGCCAGCTAAGAGACTTTCCGTTCTTCATTTAGGAATTTTCACGCGTTTATCGGGCAGATCACTTAAAGCTCTGAGAGAGGTCAAGTATCAGCTGCAGTGCACAGAGACCATGTTTAGGATCTACCCACAGACGTTCAGGTCAGGGATCTGTGAGGACCTTTTCAAAAGCTTCCCCTTATGTTTCTTAACATTCTATTTTAAGAAACCTAAGTTTTTTTTGTTCATAGCCCATTATTAGTTTATCTGTTCACAACAGATGAAACTATTGGGGCTGAATTTATAGTATTTTTCATACATGTAATTATTTGTTGTCTAGGTGTAAGGTCCCTGTCATTTTAAAGCAGTCATCACGACTGTTGCGCTGCCTCATAAATTCCAATAAAACCACATCAGCCAAAAAAAAAAACCAGCAGTGTAAAATAGAATGTATAAAAGGAAATACAGATGGTGGGTCTTGTGATCCGAAAAAAAAAATCTCCCACTCATGTACAGTTGTTTTCTATGATTGAACAGAAAGGCTGACAGATTGTTTGTGACAGAAAACACACACAAAAATAAAGAGAAGTGATTTTAATTAAAACTTCCCATTTTCTATTTGAACACTTGTAATCCCTCTCATACAAACAAACGTTCTTGAAAACACATTTCAAAAGCAGACGGACTAAATGCCAGGGAAAGGCACTTCACTAAAACTTGAATACAAGACACAAAAAGAGCTACTGATAGTTTTTTTTTTTTGAATGTACTTGTAATCACAGAGCGCCTTAGAAAAAAATTAAACGGTTCTAACAGTTAGCTTTGTAGAAAAGAAAATGCAAACACACAAACACACTTGGCAAAGATTCATTAAAGGAAAAGAAAATTTGTCAGGTTTGCAAGCACAGAAGCATATTAGGGGCTCAGTGAGTAGAAACAAGACCAACAACCAACACGCCCTAATTTGGAATAGTTCACTGACAGGATTCGTCACAGCTCTATTGCTTGATCCTATAGACTCATAATAACAACAGTCTTGATGGTGTATGTACAGTGGCTGTCTCGGAGCTGCTTGTGTTGATCTGTCTGACACTGTTGAGGCCAAATTGACACTGGCGTCAGTAAACGTACTCCTCCAGCCTTGTGCCTGCACCAGCCTCTGATATGCTCTGCCTACACAGACAAGCTTCTCGTGGAGCAGTTGTTGCATGAATTATTCTACTGATGTGTTGATTTTTCCCCCCCGTTAGTTGTCCCACCTGCTCTTTCTACGTTTTGGTGGATCAGGAACGGCAAAGCTATCATCTTCCCTGTCCCTCCCCTCCCCACTCCCCCTGTCTCCCCCATCCCTGTCCCTCCCCTCCCCACTCCCCCTGTCGCCCCCTTCCCTGTCCCTCCCCTCCCCACTCCCCCTGTCTCCCCCGTCTCTGTCGCTCCTCCGGTCATCTCTTTCCCTCCTGCTCCCATCTCCGTTACGACTGTCGCTGTGGCGGCTGCTGCTGTGGCGCTCCCGGTCCCCGTAGCGGTCACGATCTCTGTCTCCGTGCCGATCTCGGTCGCTGTGGCGATCTTCACTGCTGTGTCGGTCGCTCCTGTCACTGTGGCGGTGGTGACTGTCCCCATGGCGCCCACGGTCTTCAACGTGTCTGTCCCGTGAGCTGTCTCTCTGTGAGGGAGGCGAAGGCGGAGGAGGAGGGGGAAGCGGAGGCTGAGGCTGAGGGAAGCTGTGCTGTGAACTGGTTAGACTGGGGGGCACTGAGCTCAGGGTGCCTGCACTGGTGAAGCCTGACATTGACAAGGTGGCACAGTGGGACCTCTCTGAGCCATTAGCAGACTCTGTCGGCACAGAGCTCAGACTGCCAGCACTGGTCCAGCATGACGAGCTGTTAGACTTGGTGCTGAGCTTAGGAGGGCCACTGGACGCTGCCACAAAGTGGCTTTTATACTGAGCCTAGAGGAGGAGGAAGCATCGAGAAGGAGATATTAACCGCCTGGTGGAAAAACAAGGTGTGATGAAAGTTCAAAGTAAAGATTTTACTGCCTGGTAAGATAAAACAATCAAAATATATCTTCAGGTTGGTGACAGGACTGATAATCTTCTCACACAGGTATTTGAAATGTCAGTCTTTTCTTAAGCAGTTCATTTTGGATTTAGTTTATTTTTTTAATAAACAGCTGTGAGTGCAAATTTGCAACTGCTAAAAGAAAACAGAATGCAGCAAAGACAGTTTAACATGATGCAGGTGACAAATATGGAAATAATAAGCCTGTGCTTAACTACAAGCAAAAAATTAAAAGCTTCTTATATATAATTACAGCACATGTGCAAAGTCTAATGACGGAAACATCTGATCACATTAAAACAGCCAGTATTAATAAGTAATAATAAGAAATCATGTAGGGAAAAAGATAATTGTATATAAAAAACCATGAAACTTTATTTAATGGAAAAGACAGAACTGTACCTGGAAGGCTTGTTTCATTGCAGACATGCGGTCCCCCATCGCCCCAGTAGCTGGTTTGCTGTAACCCTCAAAGCTGCTAGTGGAAGACAACAAGCTGCTGCTGCCACGTTCCTGCAAACACAACAGATCTCATTCCTTAGAGTCTTCTCAATCTATAGGAAATATCTTAGCCATCATAGAGGTTTCTGATACAGTCAGATGGTCAGTGATCAGATGTTCAGTCAGAAATAATCATTTGTTTATTATTTTATAGCATAGAATAATGATTGTGACCATGAAAAGCAGATTTCCAGTCCAGTAATCAATAACTTACAGAACTTTCAGCCCCCAAGCCTGGTCTCTCTCTGTAACCAAGACCACCTCCTCCAATGTTCGGCCTCTTTCCTTTACCCCCCTTGAATCTGGATTTCCTAAACCATGGATTCTGGGAAACAACAGAGAAAAATTATTCCGCCGCAAAACACAAGAGGTTTAGGCTAATTAATGTAAAACTTTGCTTATTCCTCTGCTTATTTATCTCACCTGCATGGCTAAATCCATCAGTTCTTTAGTAACAGATTGATTCGCCCCCTCCAGATTTCGCACAAGGTCTCCAGCGAATGTAGTGTCTTTGTTGGTAAGGAGGGTGTAAGCTACACCCTTCTCTCCAGCACGACCTGTTCGACCGATCCTGTGCGTGTGTGTGTCGATGTCTCTGGCCACATCGTAGTTCACCACTGTGCGAATGGAAGGAATGTCCAGACCACGGGCTGAGGAGGAATAACAACAGTTGTAATGATCGCCTGCCTTCTCTAATGTACAGAAAATGTTGCAATGATCATGTTGTCCGTTTTATTGTTTTCACATTTGGAAAATGTGCAAAAAGGGAATGGAAAAGGTTTTTTTTCGTTAGTTATTAACTTTCTTTTAATGACTGTGAGGCAAAAGCTGATATTTTCTGCATACTTGGTGATTTTTCAAACCATTCTGTTTTCAGTGAACAGATATTGATGCAACAGGTGTCAGATCTGCCCGTGACCTTTAATGTACGTGTATGTACTTTCCCGTATCATGTGGATGTTCAAACAAATGGGGAAGGAAATGGCTACTCACCAGCAACATCAGTGGCCACCAGAACGGGCAAGTTCTTCTTCTTGAAGTCACTGATGACCTTGTTCCTCTCACTCTGGTCCATATCTCCATGCAGGAGGCCAATGCTGTAGCCCTCCTGCGTCAGGTTGGTGGCCAGTTCTTCACAGTTTGCCTTCTTGGTAACGAAGATAAGGACAGAGCCGGAGGAGGTAAACTCTACGAGCCGCCGGATCAGCCAGGCCCATTTTTCCGTCCCACTGTGCAGCATCTCCACGACCTGGGTCACATCCTCATTGGCCTGGTCAGAAAGGGAACACAATATTCATGTTTCAATGACAGGCATAAATGCTTAAAAGAAACTTGAATACCTACTGTGGTATTATGCAATGGAATTTAATAGGGAAAATTGTTGTTCTTGAATTTGTAAATTACATATATTACTAATTTTATAATTTATGAACACAAGCATTCTGAAAAAAGGCATTTGCCTCGTTAGCCGTTTTCAGACATGACCTGCGGGTAAAGTCCGGAGAATTGGATCTGGGGTTAACCCAGAGTTTGTCTTTCACACATGCACAACACAGCAGGAGGTTCTCTGCACAGACGGGTTTATAACAGCAACAAATCCTTTGCATTGTTCAGGCGAAAGGTGGAGCAGCTGGATGCAGCAGACAGATGCAGGAAGTAGCAGATTAACTCTGCTGCGGAAATCATGTGATCATGCTTACAGCAGCCCCGACACCATCATCAGCTCTTATAGCCACAAACTATCTTGACATCTTTGTTGGTGTTTCCTAATGTGGAGTTCTATGGACATTATACAAGGAGACCAGGCAAAGAAAGTCCGCAGAAACCGCAGAGCCTCTCACTCGGACATTTGCGTTCACGCATGCACCTCCTCTGGGAGAATATAAGGAGGAACTGTGGAGTTCAGTGCACGTCTGAAAGCAGCGTATGTGTAGCTTTTTTGGGGGCAGATGTTTGATGCCACGTACCTCTCCGATGTCTCCCTGCACCACACGGATAGGATCTGTCAAGATGTCTCTGGCCAGCCTTTCGATCTTCTTTCGAAAAGTAGCGCTGAACAAAAGAGCTGTGGAGGAAATCATATCCAAAGTAATTAAAGATGCTTTGAAACCTGACCTAACTTATGACAATGAAACAGTCTGATTGCATAAAGCACTTACTCTGTCTGTCAGGGCGGACATGGCTAGCGATAGACCTAACCTGATATTCTGAAGGGGAAAGGAGGAATTAGCTGCAGTGCATAAAACAGGCCGACAGCATCTTTGTTACAAAACTGATCATTTCAACCCACCAAAGCCCATATCAAACATGCGATCAGCCTCGTCAAACACCAGGTAGGTCACTCTCTGCAGGGACGTGGCCTTCTTTTTTACGTGGTCAATCAGACGACCCTGTGCAAACAGACATTAGCATTAAGCCTCCTGTTTGGTGCAGCAGTGGAGTGCAAGTTTTCTTTACAATAGCCAGGTTGGTAGTCTGTTCCCTTACCGGAGTGCACACCACGATCTCTGCCCCCTCCTGCAGCGCCTTGGCTTGCTCCCACATGCTTCCTCCTCCATAGACTGCCACAGAACGCAATGAGTAGGCTTTCCCAAAGCGTTTACATTCTGCGTGGATCTGGTGAACATTTAAAGTCACACACATTAGTGTACGAACTAGAGCAATAAATCTATTAATTAACCTTTCAAAATCTCAATCCAAGATCTCTTCCCTTTACTTACCTGCTGACAAAGTTCTCTGGTGGGACACACGATAACTGCGATAGGCCCTTCTCCTGCTTCCAACTCCTTCTGGTCCATGATATGAACCAGCATTGGCCAAATAAAAGCTGCAGTTTTACCACTGCCAGTTTTTGCAATACCAATCATGTCACGTCCAGACACAGCTATAGGCACACCCTAAAACAAAATGAATAGTATGTCTTCATCATTATTTAAAAAAATGTATATCCAAATATATTGCAACCTTAAAATAAACTTGCACTAAACCTGGCACTGAATTGGTGTGGGCTGAGTGTACTCAGACTTGCGGATTTGGTGCATTAGCTGCTCATCAAAGGTGAAGTGGGCAAAGCTGGTCGAAGGTTTTGGAGGGGCAGCACCAGATACCTGAGAATGACAAAGAAAGGGAGCAGGAAAAATATTTAAGTGCCTAGACTATACTTTTTCTTTCCTATTAGCATGTGGTATATATTTATTATTTTTGCATGTAAAAAGGCCTGCTAAGATACCATGGCCACAGTGTGTATATACAAGTTATACAGTCAAATATACATTCAGTGAATTGTGGACTTACTCGCAAGTTCAGTTTCTGCCTTAGTTCCAACACTTGAATTCCAGTCAGGTTGATTAGCTCCTCGTGCTCAATGTAGAAGTTTTTCTCAAATGGTGGATAATCAATCTATGAAAAACAGGCCACATAAATCACAACAAAATACTTTAACACAACATTAAAACATAAAATGGTGATCCATAGTTGAGACATAATTCTTAAAACCAACCGTACCTCAGAGTGGTCAATAGGAGGAAGGGGCAAGATGATTTTCTTGGTGGTCGGGGCAATTGGGTTCCCGTCACTGTCATAATCAATGTTTTCATCCTCTTCCTCCAGGGTCAGGCCGGCTGTGGGATTCTCTGCCATGTAGCGGAAGTAGGCTTCCTGCAGAGAGCAGAGCACCTCATGTAAAAAAACTGAGCCAGATTGCTGCATACCACAGCATCCGGACACGACAAAGAAATGCACAATATACCTGGAGAGATGTTCAGCTTTGCAACAAGATGCCAAAATTCTGCTAACAATTCTGTGTATAGCTGACATGAATTAAAACAAAAAATTAAAAACATGCTTTCTCTAAGATGACAAGAATACTCTACACAAGAAAAACATCTGCATCATAATGATACTAAATATGCAACCTGCATGGTCGGCTAGAAGGAAAGGCATGGAGTGTTACAAGAACAGAGATCAGAGGGGGAATATTCGGTCCGGAGACCTCTCTGATCAGCGATGTAGTGGATTAAAAACTTTGGAGGGCTCACTCACTTGTTCATCTTCTTCTTCAATGTCATCACGAATACCCCTGAAATGAGAAGCGGAGAAAAAAAACTTCCCTGCGGCTCGTTCATACACCCAAGACAGCCCACATCCCACTATGACTAAGAACACTTTACTTACCTGATATTATCTATTAAACCAGCAAAAACACTGTTGTGTGTTCAATTATTTGTGCCCCTCATAAGATAAACTTACATTTTTTATTTAGTTTTAATTAAGCAATATCTTTTCCTCTGGTCAAATTTCAAATTAAACACCTACATAAAGACCTTAGAGGCGACTAAAAAAGTCAAATAAATGAATAAATCTGAGTAAAATGAAGTCTTACTTGGCTGACTTTTTCTCTTTTTCCTTCTCCTCTAGTTTCCTCATGTCTTTCGCTGCTTGATTCTGAAGGAGAAAAAAACAAAACAAGAGAACAGCAAAGTAAGCATTTGAAATTATAAACTAGTTTATATCTGTTTAAGTGAAATTATGTGCTCACCTCAACCTCTGCCATGAAGGCATCCAGTGGGTCATCCTCACTGTCTGAGCCGCCACCACCAGACTGCATTTGCTGCCGTGTGGGCGAATTCTCTGCAGGTATATATGGTAGATCAACATTGCTGCTGGAATCCTCTTCATCATCTTCAAAATACCTGGTTGAAAATGAGAAAGATGAAGTTTTAAATTCATTCAATAGTAGGAGTAACATTACACACTTATCGTTCTCTCTGTGGAGGAATGTAAAGGGAGGAATGTAATACTCACGCATTTTCCTCATCAAAATTCGCTCTTTTGGTCCCTATTTTATAGAATGACGGGAGCTGCTGGTTCTTCCCATATCCCCCACTTGATCCTGGGGGTCCAAACGATGTTTGAGATTTGTCAGGGACGGCGGGGGCTTCTTCTTTTTTCCCTGCAAGAGAAAATCCTCCAAACCCAAACCCTCGCTTGATACCCGGACCACCTTTGTTCCAGTTCATGACTGTGCTGTGAAAAGAAGACAGGAAAGAAGCCTTTAAAGTTAAAATGTGTGTTATTACCTCATTTCAATGTGTGATATTCATCTGTCGGCCATGTTCTTTGAATTAAGGCGCTCCAAACTAAATGGTTCTCAGCAAATGTGTTTCATGGAATTCACTCAGAAGCTTGCCTGTCAGTCATCAGGGATCTCTTTCTGGAGTATTTAGCTCCTCAATAACGGTTCCATGAGAAATACAATTGTGTCATAATAACAAGTAGTAACTGAGCCACCCTGATGATCATCAACTGTGCTGGTGAAATCGTCTTTGGTTTCAAATCCACAGATTCATCTTTTAGATACTTTCACTTTAATTGACAGGGATTTCCTCCTCCCCAATAATACACATAAATAACGCTAAAAAAAAAAAGCATTAACTGTGCAGTAATGCAGACGAATGCTGCAATCATTTTAGTAATATATCCCTTTAGCAGCGGTGAGCCACGATGTGGGAAGAGGCATCAGCAACCCTACGTTACAAACACAGGATCGGTCTATCTGCTGGCGCCATAGCTTACATTAGCAACATGACATTTGAATTGACCCACTGCGACACGCATGTCTGCTACAGAGCACCAGAACCATTATTGGTCATATTTCAAACTGCGGTTCGTCGTATCAGGCTGCGAAAACCGGACGTTACAGCGTTAGCATGAAGCTAGTTAGCAGTTTAACAGATACGACGACACACATTGATACTAAATCAGGACCAAGCTGCAGGCTCCGGGACATTCCTTCGCAGTACAACATTACAACACCTCAGCCCTGGCCACGGTTTGTGTAAACATAGCGCTAGCTTTAGCTCAAGGCCGCAAATTGGGGCCGAGGTGGGGGTGTGAGAGGCTCGCTCGTTAATGTGGCTCGACTAGAGGGTGTTTTTTCAAATCCCCGTGAAGCAAACCGCAACTATTCCTTTGATTGCATGTGTCTGTGCGACGGCGGCAGTGGCAAACGCCGCGATTTACCTGTTTCAGGGCGCCTGTAGTTGCTCCAGCCTGCAGCGCCTGTGTTGTCATGAGAAGAAGTAGTGCCCTTTACGTCATCGGTGCGCGCCGAGTCTCTCCGTGGGCGTGTCGTCGTAAAGACGCGACACCGTAGTCAGCCAAGAGAGCGGAGTGGAGAGCTGTCAGGAAAACCCCGCAGGAGGAGATGGTCAGCTAAACAAGTTCTCCTGAAATAATACACCCCTCCAGCCAGGCGTTGCTCTTCCGAACAGCACACTGGTAAGTCACTAAGCCATCGGAAGTACGCAGTTTGTTGTTGATATAAATCCTGGTGGCTGCTTTAGCTAACGGTCATTTACTAATGCTAACCTGCGCACTCCATCACCGCCACATTAGCAAGAACTGAGCTCAGGAGCCGTTTCTATTTACTTCAGTGCATTTTTGTGACTTTGTGGCTTTTGTGATTCATGTTTTTCACCGACTCTTCGAACTACTTCGACTCCGGTCACTGGAAGTCAGTAAATGTGTTTGTATAATGACAGCAACATTGAAGCACGAGTGTTCATGGTTTGAACCTAAACTATCATTATCAATCAAACTACCATTAACAACTGACAGGGATCATCTTCCAGTTAAGGTTTAATATCACGGTGAAGAGTTATAACGTACATGCACAACATCCATGGCAACACAATTCCTCATTTCACACGATATCACTGAAACGCTCACATATTATTACGGTTCAACACATGTGTGCAATCCTTACGGATATTGTAAGTATTCTGTTTTAGAAATATGAATCATTGTTTTGATAACCAGTATTGTAGATGTATTGGTTTATTTAAGTGATAATACATATTAATAAGCTTTACCACAAACATTAGACATTATTTCATCTGCATTCCCTGGACAGAGGTTTCAAAGTGTCCTGAAAAATAGAAAATGCAATTGTTTATGATCACGCAGCGTAATATTAGATTGAAAAAACATTAATAAAACAGAAGAAGTTACCAGGACACTTATTATTGCAGTTTCATGTACTGTTTAAGATATTCAACACAGAAGCATCAAATACAAGACACACAAAGCAACAAAATGGTCAATTTTAGCGTTGAAATGGCAGCAAATCATTAGTACAGACATGAAAACAGAGACATCTTCTTAACAGTTGTTTCTTTTTTCTTCACAGATATTCCCTTGGCGTGTTTTCAGCATCGTATGTAACACCCTCAAGAGGATCCATGTCTTTTCTTGTAAGTTGTTCATCATGTACAGCCTATTTTAGACCCACGCTTACAGGGCATGTTTCCCAGTTCAGGATTAAATCTGATGCTCTTCTTTGATCGATATTTGTATTAAAGATTGTGTTTGGTCTTAGAGAAGGCTATAATAACATCTCTGATAGCTTTCATTTCAAGCAGCCAGACACAGCTGTCATCATAATAAGTTAATTATGTATAGTTATTAGTTACATTGTAAAGTTCTTACTAAGACAAGCTTTCTTATTAACCATGCACTTTTTTAAAATGCCGCCTTTTCTCTTCTACACACGTTCTACAAGAGAAATCCTTAAGAGTGTCAAATTAGGCCATCAGCATGAAACATCTTCATCAGCTTCTTCAGCTTTAAATATGTCATGTTTCTGTATAACCTCTCTCCTTACTCTTGCTTTCATTTCCTCTCTTTTTTTCCCATGTCTGTTATTTAACCTCTGTTTCTGTCAGCGTTGGGTATCTGAGAAATTGAGTGTGGAGAGCCTGCGGGATTTGGAGTTATTTGGAGGTGAGGTTCGAGGCAAATACCAACTCACAGCAAAAGGGTTCAGCTTTCCCAAACCACTGCTTACACACTTGTCCCTTTATGAGCACAAACAGAACATTCCTCTGCTTCCCCGTCATCTGTTTCCCCTCTGGACTGCTTTTGCATCATTGCTCTTTGCTATAGTAACTTATCAGCAGAGGCATTTGCAAAATAACTTTTTAATTCCTGTCCAATTTGGGCTTGTCGCATATAAAGACGTTTGTGCCATTTTATTTAATGCTTCCTGTGACTTGTGTAAGTTTGGTGTGTTTATCCTGTGTTTAAAGAAATGTAAATTCGTTTTTTGGCTGTTGAATCATTTTATTTGCCATTATAGCTAAATTTGGCTTTTTCTTCTTGTGGTGACTTGTTTTATTAAACACATTTGCTTGAATCTAACTTTTAGCATGTTAGATGTAGCTACAACTATGTTTTGAGCAGTTTGGTTTTGGCTATTATGTGCTGATATGGGCCTCATTGTTGCATTAATGCGTAATGAACTTACTATAAATATTAGTGCACTATTAGCTTATTAGCTGAGTGGAAAAAGCTTTCACGTTATTGTTAATTACAAATAACACATGTGTTTGTGTGGGCTGGTGTAGCTCATGGTGTCAGGGTTTCATCTGAGAAAACTACACCCACAGTCACAATAATTACAGCCCATTTTGTAAATACACAGATAATATAAAGTAAGAACTATGGGATAAGGTTTGTTAAATGCAAAATGCATGAGGTCATGCATGCACTTTCACTTTCTATGGTGAAACAGGGGCTTGATCCTGTTTTCTCACAGTTAACAACTCCTGAAAAACTAAAATTCGGAGATCCCTCTCATTAAAAACGATTCAAGGCCTGGAAGTTTTTGTTCTTTTACTCCCATGTTATTGAAATACACTGGAACATTTAAATTGGCTAAACATGCTTTCAATCAGAAGCTTTCATTATCAGCCCTGAATGCTGGTAATTCCCCACATGACGAATGGAAAGGGTTTTATTTTCTCTGTGATATTTCTAGCAGTCACTTAAAGATGGCAGAGGTTTTGATAATAAGTACAGTAAGTGAAAAGAGAGAGAGAGAGAGAGGGTCGTTTTCAAGTGTGTGTGCAAGTTGCAGATGACACTTCACCTTAGAAGGTTTACTAAAGCTACAAAAGACTGTGTTCTGGCTGTGTAGCAGTAGTTTGTTAAACTTTTTTTAAATGCCATATTTCTCTGGTTTTGGGATTCTGTGGGAATAGCTTTCTTTCTTTGCAAGCTTTGCCACATTTTCATTTCTTCACTGGCCAATCATTGCTCAATGTTGCATGTATGTTCCAGTGTATAATTTAATATATTTGCTGTCCCATGATTCCATTGCCTTTCATAATATTTGGACAGAACCTGCTGGGTAAAACTGGCTGCATTGATAATAGTGTGTCATTTAGTCACTTTAAGCTACGTTTTTCAGATGAATCCTGCTCGTGATAGGAAAACCAGCAAAGATCATCAATGAAACTCTGCAGCATGCAGCAAACTCCCTCTACTAGAGGCTGTGTCCTGGTTCAAGAGCAGCTTTAGAAGCAGATCCTCTTTTTGTTTTGTGTGTGTTCATGTCATTGATGTGGTTTTTCTACCCCAGAGCAAGCTCAGGGACTCTCTCACAGGAAAGTAAGTGTGGTACTCCTGTCCCTGCATCGTCATCACCCGTTTGCCCTTTGTGTATGTGCTGGCATGTGTACGTGCGCATACAGAGCTCAATGTAGAGGAATCCACAAACCCCTGGGGCTTTGCACATTTTATGTATGCATGAGTGTTCCGCTCATAACACGCACTGTCCATGCTCGTAGCTCAGAAGGTCATCTCACTCCACTCACGCAGGCTTGTGTTGGACAGTACAGGGAAATGGAACTGTGAAGCTTAAAGAAGTCAAATAATCCTCTCATTCAGCCATAACACTTCTGTCTAAGTGTTTAGTCTGCAGTTGAGGTGATGTGCTCAAGGCAACAGTTCTGTTTTAGATTTTGGTGTGTTTTAGTTGCCTCACTAAAAGTCTGTTAGGTTTCCGAGAATATTTTGTGTTGTGAGTGCTCAATGTTTGACACTGCCTGTCTGTGCTGGCGACTTGTTGGTTTGATGGTGAACTGGTGTACTGTCACACTTCACTGTGATGCCCTGCAGGCTGTAGATGGAAGGAGTTCCATGTGTTCGGCTTTAGGAACGCATGGTAACTCCTTCAGAATCTGATCACATTGGCAGTCTCCAATGTACCCCATGTGATCGGATCAGCATTTACAGATGTTCCCTGAACTGATGGCTGCCATAGCATGATTGACTTTGCTGTCAAGCCATAGAAATGTCTCAGGTTTACATATGACAGAAGTCACGATTTGGAACTGTCCACTGATCTTGATCTTGAAAATGGTCATCTCTGGCTCGTACGACAGTTTCCCTTAAAGAAATCCACTCTTCTAATTTTGACTGTGTGTCTTCCGTGTGGTCACCATAGAAACACTACAAATATTTATACAACTCACCTCCATTTGCCGCCACAGCTTGCTTCTGAAATCTGTCCATTTCCATCATATGAATGTCAAGAAATTGATGGGATTCAGGAGTTCTCACTGCCAAGAATAACTTAAGCTTACCTGTGATGCACATGTCGAAAAGTCTTTTTAACTAAAGACATGACATATGCAATGTTAGACCATACTTTGTGTGTACACCATTTTATATTAATTTGTGCTATTGTATTGGAATATGTTTTCATTACTGCACCTACAGTAGTGTATTCTTAAACATTTTTTGCTGGTGGTGGTTTGAGTGCCAGTCCTGTTTTTGTTTTTTTTGTCTTTGGCGCGTGCCACGGGTCACACTAACACCTCGATAACACTTCGGTGATGTTTTGCTTTCTTAGTCACTTATCAAGCCTACACCTTAACTTGTGGAGTCAGTGTCACAGCCCATCTTCATTTGCTCTGTTTCTTCTCCCCTTACCTTCAGGCCCATGAGGACAGTCAGGAGAGTCTGAGCTCCCTCCCTCGTCGGGACACCATGGGCAGCTTCCTCCCTGACAGCAGCTCATATGAGGTCCTCACCGTTATTGGTACGTGAAGACAAATACACACCTGGACATGGCTGCTTGTATTTATTTAAAGATATATAGGCAAAGCCTGCAGGACACTTGTTTAATTATTCACATGTTTATATCTAATGTATTGTTAAGTTGTGTGGCGTATTGACGAAGCAGACGCAGGGTTAGCGTTCATTTACCTTACAGCCATCTTACTTGGTACAGGTAAAAAGCGTTACAGGTCAAAACCTTTTACCTTTCACCCCGACCTTGAAAACAGAGGTCCACAAAGCATAAGTAAACATATAATTACCATTAAACACATATGTGGTCAAAAAAAACACAAGTTTCATTGAGTGTTCTGAAAAGCACCATGAAATAAAAATAAAAAAGGTTATCATTATCATTAAGTCTTTGTTGTCTGTGTTTTAGGCCGGGGCTTGGAGGAATTGATGACCGTGAACCTGGCTCGATACAGACCCACGGGGGAGCACGTAGCTATCCGACGGATTGACATGGAGTCGTGCACTAATGACATGGTTACCTACCTGCAGGTCTGCATCAGTCTGCCGTCTTCCTCCACCCCCATCAGTCTACATTATTCATATTCCCTTTAGTTTTTTCCTTCCTGTGTATGAACCGTAATTTCTTTAATGCCACTGCCTCCATGTGAATACTTGTTTAAACCTTGTGTAACTGCATGTCCTAATTAACGATCCTGTCTTTACTGCTCAGCCCTCAGAACCAAATTAGATTCAGAATCATCTTCTCATCCTGTCGTCCTGACATAATACGATGCCAAAAATGTCAGATGTCATCATTTTCTCTCCCTCTGCCTCTTAGAGCGAACTTCATGTGTCAAAGTTGTTCCACCACCCGAGTATTCTTCCCTACAAGAGTGTCTTTATAGCTGAAAATGAACTCTGGGTCATCACCCCCTTCATGGCTTATGGTAAGAAATGGACTTAAACCCTTAATACACAATACAAGTTGGTCAGCGATATTTTAAAGCAGGGTGTAATGGAGGACAGCTTTCTCTCTGTTCGTGCTTATCTGTGTTTGATTATATTTCAGGTTCAGCCAGAGATCTGATCTGCTCACATTTCACTGATGGAATGACTGAGCTGACCATCTCATACATTTTGCTGGGCATGCTGAAAGCGCTCGAGTACATCCACCACATGGGATATGTACACCGGTAAGACACTGACAAGTTTCTACGACAAATGTGTTGTTTTGTATCAGATATAAATGTTGTGAAAAATCGGAAAACAAAACATCATATTTGGTAACCATTAGAGAAATTTGATGTTGTCTAATACCCAGGAAATACATACCAAACTTTATTTGGTAACTTTTGCCTCTGTGCTCTACCACGATGGATTTGAAAAAAGGCAATAAAATATCCCATTATCTATTTAGGAATTACAGCTATTTGTATACTTAGCCCCACCATGTTCAGATGGACAGTATGTTTATACATCTGAGTTGGGGGGAAAAATGGCCGGACCAATATGTAAATGGAGTGTATTTGTCAACCACTAAAAGCATTTTACACTACAAGTGACATTCAACAAATCACACATGCATATTCATACAGCACTTCTTTATGCAGTACCTTTTTTATCACACACTATTGACACACTGCCGGCAAAGCCATTGGGGCCTTATTGATAGTGGTGCTTTTTTGCTGGTTTCTGTTTCTATACGTCCATTAGGATTTAATAGATCGACAATATTGAGGTGTCAAATTCCAGTCTAACCTCATTCATAAATACAGGCCAGTTCGATTTTCACTGTACTGACTGTGTGTGGTTGTGTGTAGGAGTGTGAAGGCCAGCCACGTGTTGATCTCAGCGGACGGACAGGTTTGCATGTCGGGTCTGCGGAGTATCTTCAGTCTGATCCGTCATGGTCAGAGAGCCAGAGTTGTTCACGATTTTCCTCAGTACAGCAACAAGGTGCTGCCCTGGCTCAGCCCTGAAGTGCTCCAACAGGTACTGTATTCCTCAACACAGACAGTAGCATTGTATGATATTGTGATAATACTGTCTCTCACTATGGTCTACCTGTTGTGGAAATGTTATTCTGTAACAAAGGTCTATGGATTATATTTTTTCCATGCTGCAACACTCACATGGATTAGGAGTAAAGCCTGAAAGTAGTGGATAATTTTGTATATATTTTTCTTTCCACAGAACCTGGAAGGCTATGACTCTCGGTCAGACATCTACAGCCTCGGCATCACAGCCTGTGAACTGGCAAATGGACATGTTCCCTTTAAAGACATGCCAGCTACACAGGTGATTGATTGTCAAAATAATGCCTGATCAGTTATTTATTTCAAAGACAATAGGGGCAAACCTCAGCTAGAATTTATTTTATATGTGGTATACTACCAATATCGAAAAGAACAGATATTTTCAAACTCCTCTCTTCACATTCACAGATGCTGCTGGAGAAGCTCAATGGGACAGTGCCATGTTTGCTGGACACCACCACTATTCCACCAGAGGAGCTGTCCATGAAACCGTCCCGCTCTGGGGCCGACTCTGGGATCTGCGAGTGCCCTGGAGCCGGAGGGGTCAGAAGCTCCAATGGAGACCCTTCCTCCTCATCGGCCGGGCACCCATACAACAGAACATTCTCCACAAACTTCCACGCCTTTGTTGAGCTGTGTCTACAGCGAGACTCAGAAAGGAGGTCTGCGTTTGTCTTCCTACACACTTCAATATTTAATAAGATGTTTTAAAATGTTTTGAGGTGAAACAAACAGATTTTTTGTTCTTGTTGTTTTCTGTCAGGCCGTCTGCCGCAACTCTCATAGGTCACCCCTTCTTCAAACAGGTGTGTAAAACATCACAATTATCTCTTACTGAATTTATCTTAAGGTTAGGGTTGGAAAGTTGTTTCTGAAACACTTTTTCAAACACTGTTTGTTGAAATCCTCTTCATGTCTCGATAACCAATTAGTTGTTTGAAAAGCAGATGTCTGTGGCACTCGCAGGAATGTAATAAACATTCATTCGGACAGATTGACCTGCCTGCTTGCGCGCATCCTGCCTCTGCTCTCACTGTGCATGACCAGAGTCTCTAGTCGGAGACATAGACCTCTGAAGCAGAGATGACAGACAGAAGTAAGCGAGCGAGTCGCATTATAGTCGACTTCTAGCAGTTGTCAGTGCGCGTGCTTGTTTTTTTGGGTGTGTAGCTTTGACGAGAGGGACAATTGGAGGGGGTGGGATGTATCGGTTGCATTTCTTTTGTGCCTGCTCTACTTTTTCTTTTATCCAGGATTACCAACCCTAACATACATTTTTTTATTAACTTAGTCATTCTTGCCTCTGGGACAAACAATCATTGCCTTAGTTGCTATTGCCTTAGCTGACATTACATTACATTTCATTTAGCTGATGCTTTTATCCAAAGCAACTTACAATAAGTGCATTCAACCATGAGGGTACAAACCCAGAACAACAAGAATCAAGAAAGTACAATTTTCTTCAAGAAAGCCAAACTTTTTTAGGTATAGGTATAGTCGGAAGAGATGTGTTTTTAGGTTTGCGGCGAAAGATGTGTAGACTTTCCGCTGTCCTGATGTCATTGGGGAGCTCGTTCCACCATTTAGCAGCCAGGACAGCAAAAGATGCATGTGATGCGTTTTGTACATCACGATCTTAAGTCCAGTCTGCATTAAAACCAACATGTTTTCTTTTTTTTCCTCTCTCTCGCTCAGATCAAACGCCGGCCCTCAGAGGCGCTGCCCGAGCTGCTGCGGCCCGTGACGCCCATCACCAGCTTTGGGAGCGTCCAGCCACAGGACTCTCCCTCTGGACTGGCCAGTCTGGAGTCGGGTCTCAGCCACCTGGAGGTCGACGACTGGGACTTCTGACGCAGGAGGACTCAGTGGGGAGACACTTGTAGGATTGTGATGGGAAACCCTCGCAGACAGGACGAGAATAGTTTTTGTTATGATCCCCTTGTAAATAACACAGATCTCAAACTGAAAGGAGTTGCTGTTCTCAGAGGTTAATAGCCAGCAGCCATCTTGCCTCTTTTTGGAGTTTCTTGCACGCTTTTGTTCTCTAGATATGCACAGACTCTTGCACTGCACTGATGGCCTCTCTCTGTCTTTCAACCCACACAACTGTTTACAGATTGTACTCTCTCATAACAAGGCTCCCCCGGAGTACAGGACTCCTCACGCTGTTGCTGATATGTCAATGAAGGGTTTATGGATGTAGATGTGACCTAAACCCAAAGATTCTCATAAAATGTAGCAGTGAAGGGAAGCTGCTACTAAATATTCAGAGGGGACTCTCTACCTCTTGTTGGAACATGGCCACTGTATGTGGCCCATCTGCTCAGTGAGACCAACATAAGAACACACCAGTCGTCACAGCTGACTCAGTTAGCCCTCTACACCAGATGGAAAGCTGCAACCGTGTCCTGAGGGTCCGCATGTGTATATACATTTCTTTGCCTGTGTTACAGTGTAAACCACATCTCATGCTTTATGCATCACTTTGCTGCACAAAGGTCAAAGTATAACACCGGTTCAGTTCAACCGTCAGAGCACAGACAGTATGTATTTCCTCAAACTTACTCTGGGCGTGATGTTACTTATGTCAAAATATGAATGTTACATTGGTGCTTGTTTTGTCTGCATGTGTTTGACAGTGAGGACAAAGCAACATGTTGAAAATGTTAAACTTCAACAATAAACATTGTTCACTTTAAAGATTTAACCTGACGTTATTACACCGTGAGTCAGTAATGCTGTTTACAAAAGTAACTTTATTCATTATTTACACAGACAAACACATAAGGGGAATGTTGAAATGGTTGAGATGCTTCTAATCATCTTCATCTGATGGTGGCTGGTCTATTGCAGCCTGATGTTTCTCCATCTTGGCCATTAACTCTGGAATAAAGGGAAATAATAGAAAACATGACCGGAGGGAATCAACTTGCAATCATCACACAAATCCCTGAAGCCGAGTTCCCGCTAAATGACTTTCATAGTTGCAGTTTACTGTGTTGCAGTCGTTTGGGGTTCACACAACATAACTGACTTGCAACGGGGCGTCACAGACTACACATCTTCACCCCATTTAGTGCCGGAGTTGTCTGTGACGCATCGGCAAGCCTCCCATTGTGTCTTTGACAAGTTCACACAGCGTTTGGCGACTTGCTAAACTCGTCTTCGGCTTGCAAATTGTACTGAAAATCGTGTAATGTGAACTCGGCTTTAAAAATTGTTAATTGTCTCTTCTCAGAAGTCTTTTGTCAGACCCTTCTTACCTTTAGCCGGGTTGAAGACACCATTGGTTTGAGTGTTGCACACGTAGCAGCGCTTTGACTTGCGGTAATGCTGAAGAGCACATGTCTCACAGAAGTAGTGTCTGCACCTGGGAGACATGTGACTGGTTAACACACTGCACCAGACAATAAACAAAGCTGTGTGGTGTAGAGGAAGAGACTCACTTTGTGATGATGGGATTCTTAAAGGATTCCCTGCAGATGAAGCACCTAAAGGGCATATCCTCCTCGTCGCTGCTCACCTCATAGTTCTCCTCATCTAGATTTTAAGCACAGGGATGTTCAATAAATGCTACTGCAGGCACAGAAAAACTGACATGAAATCCCCCTCCTGAACTCACCATTGGCTCCGTATCGGCCTTCTTCCAGCTCCCTCTCGATCTGCCAGCCATGTTTGTAGTCTGATCTGTCGTGAAGGAACTTGCAGCTGTCTGAAAGCAGGAGAGGAGAACATGATTGTTGAAAAAAAGTGTGCAGTAACAGATGACTTTCATATTTTAATGGACTTAATCTACAACTCACCTCCAAAACCACAGAAACCAGTCTCCTTATAGTCTTTGCAGATATCTGGCTGGTAGTCCCACCTGACTGTGGCTCTCAAGTGTTCAGGGGCTCGGATTGGTCCTTGTCTGTGAAGATAGAAGAAAATTACATGAAGCGACGACTGGTGACATTTTGCAGTCATTGTTCATCAAATATGTTTCACTCTAGTACTCACCTGACCATGCCAGAGGAGGCGTTGCCCATGGTGGTATCTTTGGGCTTGATTATTTTTTTGTAATTGTTGATGCCACGGTAGATTTTATCATCCTCTTTGCCAGTCAGCTCCTGTTAAAAAGGAGGAAAAAGAGTTAAACCAGTGAGGAGGAAACTATAAATGAAGCAGATGATAGATTTCACTTCTGTGCAAAGGTTGGTGAGAAAATCTAAACACAATTTAATGTTTCAGGTATGATGTGGTGCATCAAGTCAAAGAAAAACACATCTACTAGGTGGACTAAGGAACACAATTATGAGTTGTGTAACATTAAGAAGAAAATCATCTCATCTCTTACGTCTTGGATTTTCTGACTCCGCTCAAATATAGCCTGAGCATCCTTGTCCCTCTCCGTGTCCAGCTCATATGTAGCGGTTGCACCCATGTCGTCGGGTCCCTCTGCTTTCTGTTATGAAGATCAAGAAACAGTGAGAAAGATTAATTCACATCTGCTTTTGTTAAGTTGTGGCTTCACAACAAGGTGACATGTTTCTTAAAAATGTGATATTAAAAAAAAAAACAACTCACGGCTGATCGTGTAGACTTGTAGGCAACGGTGATCTTGTCTTCTTTGCCTTCTTCACCTTCACTGGACGATACAGCCTCTCGCTCTACTTTCTTAGACTGGAAAGGGACATCACATTAGTCAGTCTCACCTCACTATAACTAACATATTACCATTTGAAGTAATAGTGTACCATCTGAATCATGGGGTTGACTCGGGTCCCTTTCTTGTCCTTTCTGACCACAGAGCTCTGGTCCTCATCACTGTTGCCATCTGGAGAAGAAAAAAAAAAGAGTTTGGCTTCAGGATAAGCTCCAGTTAATGTTGACACCAAGAACAATTTGATCTCAGTGACTGGTTGAAGCTGACAGAAGGCTCAAACTAACTAAGAATGGACAACATGGTGAATCTGACGGTCAACATCAGATTCCACTCCTTTCAGCCAAGAGCAGAAACCCGAGGCTGCAGTGAACACAGGCTTGATGAATCTGGACAGTTGAAGACTGTATCCTGGTCTGAGGAACCTGGATTTCTGCTGAGGCTGCCGATGGTATGAATTCCTGAACCCAATATGCTTTGTGCCACAAATCCAGACTGCTGCTGGTGTAAGGTAGTCACATGTTTTCTTGACACCCATTTGGCCACCATTAACCACCTTCTAATGGCTACTTATTTCCCACCCTGTCAGCACGGTGTAGCTGGCAGCAAAACAAAACAAGGAGAAAATGCTATTCACCAAAACACGTGACATCCCTCCAAATTCAAAGGGAACTTTCTAACGTTAGCAACAAGCGGGGCTCTTCACCAGGTAACTACCGCCGTCATTATTAAAACAAATGTGAGGAAAACAAGAACTCGCCTCAAGCCTCGCTGTTCACAAAGCTACGTCGTTTCCGCCGTTCGATGATCTCATTAAAACATCACAATCATTGGTTAAACGATTCATTTTCACCTTTATCGCTGTCACTGGCTTTTCTCTTTCGTCCTGAGAATTTTTTCTTGGATTTCTTGAACAAAAAAGTACAAGTAGCCGCTTTCGGTTCCTCTGAGTCCGCCATCTTGCCACCAGTATAAAAACCATCACCGCGACAGCGCCCCCTAGTGTTCTGGAGTCATCATTGTCCCAGATAAATTCTAATCCAGAATTTTATATTATATCATATTATATTACTAAATTATTTTGTATTAAAAAAATTAACTTGATTTCACAAGTGAATGAAATAGATACATTTAGGCTATGGAATATTGAATTCATTTTTATATTTTCACATTTCCGCCCAATCTGCATTCAGTCTCCCTCTGTGATAATATATATATATATATATATATATATATTTGTTGAAACCATGTAAATGTAAAAGTGACATATTTTATTTATGTTCCGATAAATCACGTTTTTATTATCCGCCTGGTTAGTTTGGAGCTACCACACATGAAAAACAAATGTGACTTTCTATCTTTCTGTCTTTCGTTCTTTACTTTTTTAAATGAATAAATAAATTCATCAATTTAAAAACTTGTATTTCTAGATTTGTTTTCTCTCCCAAAATACAATTCTTCCCTGACAGACCAATATATATTATACATTCATATTTATTTTGTGAGTATAAGCAATGCAAGATACATGTATTACTAAAAAGTAGTTAGCTAAAGACCCTTTATGCTGTTTTTAATTACACCTTTATTTACGTTGAACTCGCATCTGTACCAAGGGCATGACGTACGCTGACTGAAACCGGAAATGATTGTGGAAATAAAAGCGCCCTTATTAAACAGTCAGCACAATCACAGCCAAACAAGAGAAGGTGGTGTTATTTTGAAAGGTCCACCCGGAAGTGTAACATTGAACCGTGTGTAACTTGCCGCTGGTCTCTGTCCCGTCCTCCTCCAGCAGCAGCAGCGACCTCCCCGGATCCCCCCGCAGAGGACAGCGGGTGTTTGTAGGACACTGGGCCCGCGGAGGGAGGGGTCCTGGCCTGGGCACGGATCCCGAAGAGGCCCCGGGGCCGCAGCTGGATGGAGTCGGGCTGCATGCAGACAGCAATGGCTATGGGTCTGACATCGAAAAAGGCGTCTGCCCGGAGCGTCGGCGTGGAGCGAAAAAACCTCATCACGGTCTGCAGGTACACACATCACGACACCGAGCTGGGTTCATCCGCGAAAGCTCCAGCCCAACGCAAAGGGATCAGCTCTCACGTATGATGATGAAATGTAAAATACTGAACGTGTGATGAGGGAATAGATGGATGCAGAATAATGGACACTAGGAAGGATGAAGAGGAGGCAGGTGTGTTCACATACCGCTGCCTCTATAGATGAGAACACAGATACATTCGTTTTATATATTGTTTTATGTCAGCACTTATATTTCCTTGATGCACTTTGTTGTCAAATTTATTTGACATCACATATTTGTTGTGACATTTATTCCTTATGCCTCTGAAATCCCTTATAGGAGAGTCTTTTTATTTTGAACAGGTTCAGACACCTGCACGATTCCCGTTCATTCTGATAAATGCACATTCAAACGATGAAACGAACACTAGATTAGTGGAATAATATTGAAACGGCTTCTGCCAGCATTGGTTTCTCTTCTCCATCACAGTCAGGTTGAGTGTCAGTGTGGGACAAGGGCACTGGGAGCAGTGCAAGGACTCCTCCTCTTCCTCCTTCTCCTCCTCCTCCTCTTCCTCTTCCTCCTCCTCCTCCTCCTATCTGTGGTCCTGGGCCCACAGAGAACACTGAGTGCTGATGGTGTGGCTGTGATGAGCAGAACATGGCTCCCATAAATCACTGTCTCGTTGGAGCGGAGAGTTCCTGTTCACCATCCATCAGTTTAACTGTGAGCGGAGACGATTATTAACTCACCTGAGGAAAGATCCTCAGCTGCACAACTTATTTGTAAAAATGTTCTTTCCAGGTGTCGAGCCCCTCTGGGATGTAGTCTTCAAATGATTTTCTTTGACTTTGATATACAATGCAGTAGTTACCTCCACCTTTCTGTTTATTTGTCAGCAGGATGATGCAAAAACTACCGAACCAAAAACTTGTGTGTAAGGATGGGGCATGGGCCATAAAAGAAGCAGCTACATTTTTTAGCATTGTTTTACACTTTCTTTGTTTGATTTTGGACATTTTCACTGATTTCCCAGAGAATATTTCATAGATGTTGATAAAAAGAACCAGGTTTATGTAAGGGACTGATTTCTATGAGTGTGTGCAATTAAGCTTAATTGAATTCAAGGGCACTGTTGGGCCTTGGTGGAAGTATGTGCTGTAGTTTCCAACTTTTAGGGCTTATGAGCTCTTAAAATGCCAGTGTTTGTGAGCCTGGAGCACAGGATAAACCCTCTGTGTGAACAATGAGTTGTTAAACCACAGAGTGAGTTTTATTGTGTTTATTTGAATGATTTTTCAGAGCCTGGAAGATTCATTTATATTTCAACCAACCAATCATTTCATCTCTATGATAAATCAAATGATGGTGACTTTATCCTGCTGTGCAGTATTTACAGTATTTATATTCACCAACAGAGACTTGTAGGAGGATTGCAGCTATTACTTTGATAGTTCTGGTTTGTTTTATAGTTCCTCCATAAAATATATTAGAGTACTACTATGGCACTATAATTACAAATTGACTGTGGTCATAAATAAACAGGGACAGGTATTTATGTCGAGTTTGCAGGCGCTCTAAGGAAGTGACATCATGCACGGCCACCCCTTTCAAAGTACACAAGTAAAAAAACACAATAAGTCTGACACACAAGCAAGCGTTTTTTTATTCCAGGACCTTTCTGTCCAACTGTATTTTAGTGACACGTGCAGTGAAGCAAAAACACACAACAACACCACCACACAGAGTGTATACCTGCAACAGAAGAGAAGTTCTCACAGTGGACTCACAACACAGAGAAATTAGTGTTGTTTTCAGTCAGACCTGAATGTGCTAAGACGGATTTAATCATTTTAAGCATTTTAAGGACAAACATCGGACAAGACAGAAATAAATCTCAAACAGCTTTCCGTCAGTAACACGTACTACACAGTTTCTTTCATTTCACATGACATTGATTAGGTTCACATCGAGGGTAATATTCTTCCAGGCGTGTCAGTGTCGCTGCCCGTCTCATCCTTCATGACGTTTCTGACCTATTTTTTCTTTTTTCTTTTAATGTTCTTCTTCTTGATGCCGTTCTGGTCAGAGTTAATTCAAGTAGTCATAGGTTGTTGGGAACGTGCAGTGAAATAGGAGAGAGACTCTGAATCAGCTGGGGCAGGATGCAGGACACAGGATCCAGGCGCTGTCATGCCGACTGACACGCCAGCTGCTGCCACAGCTGCATTGGCTGCCTGGCGACAATAGCTAAGCTGACGTTAGTGCTTCATTAGTACACCAAGTACGCCAAGCTTTTATTTCCCCTTATACATCTGTGTATATATAAAATCAGAACTTCCCCCCCTCATACATGTTTAACATACAATCAGAACACACAGATTAACATTTTCAATTCCCAACAGTTCATTTGAGGAAGTTATGACATTTTGAGGGACGTCTTTGTCTGTTAATTTGTCACATGCTGTTGTCTCATGTTCCTCAACACTGTCCGTCACTCGTGATCACATAACAGACAGACAAGTGAATTTTACTCGATCTTGCGCAGAAACTCTGCTTTATATCTACTCTGGGTTTCATTACGTTGTTTACAGTGTTTTTACGACTCATTTGAAATAGAGACACATATGTACAGCAATAGACGAGTGAGTATAACAAAGGAAAACCTGATCAAATGTTGGCACCACCACAGGGAACAGTTTCTACATGAGGCCTGAGTCAGGGGCTCAGAGGCGTTACAACAGGTCGTCTGTAAATAGACTGAAACCAGGACTCATCATTCAAATAATAATGGCAGAAAATAATAAAATCATACAACTTGAGTTGATCCAAATGGTTTTAAATCCTACGTACGTATCCTATGTATCATCCTGCAGAGGCTGGGGTCAGGCCTCACGATGAAGATGACACATGAATATTGGACAACACCCAAAAATTAAAAAAGGAATTTATTTTGAATGGCTTTTTAGAGTAAAGAGACTTGGAGATATTTATTAAACCACAGTGACAGCGATGTCGACTGTGCTGTTGCCACTAGCAACAGGTTCCATCTTAACATGGCAACAGGGTTGAGCCTTTCTGCAGCCGGTGGGAATTTTTCATGCAGCTAAAGCTGAACTTTGTTTATATCTGAGCTGAATCGAACATGGCGGCGTCGACAGGCGGTCACAGGGCGGTTTGTGTTACAGGCCTCATGCTGCACTCTGATGTTTGAAATGCACTGGTTTTGTTGCTTCAGTCTGGCTAAGAGCTGCCGCGCTGTCATCCTTGTTGACGTGAACCTAAGAAAACATAGATAAAGATGAGTGAGACTGGACAGATCTGACGTGAGGTGTCTGTCCTCGAGATGCTTCCTGTAAACAAAAGCAACAAGGGAGGGAGAGGAGGTCCGATGAGCTACGTCCTGAGCTCTAGTAGCGGGTGGGGGAGTTGCTCGAGAGGAGAGAATAAAACGTTCTGTTCTCTAGTGAACACTTATACATATTCACATCAGCTGGACATGCTTCTGCAAGTGGGTAGTAACGTGTGGCGGTTGCATCATTAGGTGACACTCTCCACCTCTTACTTTTGAAGAAATAATACAAATCTTTATGTTTTGGAATAATTTTTTTCTTTGCATTTTCCTTGATTTATGACACTGTCAAGTGTGTGAAATTACAGCAGAGATTTCTCTAGATTTGACTTGAGGTATCTCATCAGGAGATCAGCCTGCTCTCTCACCATCAGTAGCACCCTGGTATTCCTCACTTTACCCCCCCCTGTCATGCTGAAACCATCTGATTTACACTCTTCTCCAACCGACGCCCTCACTGTCCATCGTTCACCCTGATCCCTCTACACCTCCTCTGACCAAAAAAACACTTTTCCTGGACACTTGTTCACAGAGGGGATGGGTGAGAGAGTGATAGGGACACACGCTGCTGTGGTTTTTAAATGTTTACATCTTTTACTCTATTTGGATTTGGCCCAGATTATTATTCTTATCTTAATGTCCATCAGAGAACAAAGCTTTCTTTCTCTCTCATGGCTGTTTTGGGACGAATCCAGGACACAGAACTTCTCCCCGCAACCGTCCAGGACGTTCAACACAGCACCGGCCGGTGTTACACAATGCTGCAGCCAGTGAGGAGTCTGCCTGTGTCATCTGATCCTGCTGATTATGCCAAGACTAAAGAGAGAGACAGAAATAAGAAGAGAAAGAGAAAGCAGTCACAGGGATGTTTATGGGGGGAAGTGAGAAAATAAAGGAAAAAAGACAAAGTTCAGAGAGTTAATGTGAAGCTGTGTGTGTTTTAGGTTAAGCCGATAAATGCAGTTTTGGTCGTGTGCAGATCAAACACTCTTGTGTAAGTACAGTAGAGGAAGAAAAGGGAGAACAAGGGGGCATTGACAGAGCTGAGAGTGGGCCTGGCAGAGATCCAGGCGGAGTGAGAGGGGGCACAAAAGAAGCTTGTCAGGGGCCCCGGCAGTTGTTTTTCAGTGTCAAATCGTACCAAGAGCATGTTGCTACTCCACTCCAACCAATTACATTTAAGCCACGCCAGCGATTTCCCCCCTTCACATCAAGAGAATTTACAAGCGTCAGCCGTAATGTTCTTTTGGAGATGTCTCTTTATCAGGTCAGAGAGGCCTTTTGCTACAGTTGACTTCCCTCTGTTATGATTTTAAATGCTTGGCCATTAATCATGGAGCCCACACTCCCTGGGAACCACTGGGGGCACTTGATGGTTCCTCCATAATGAGGAGTTACTTGACTTTGCTGCACAAACAGGGAATTTATGAACAGTTACCCTTCTGCACCGTGACTTTTTTGACAGAATTGTACCTTTCTCTACAAGCAAAACTTATTTTCTGAGCAGATTCCTGAAAGCAAGTCACGTCAAAGTAGCATCTGCTCTAAAACACAATATTCTTGCTTGCTATTAAACTGGCATCACCAGCCAAGTGAATTTTTCGGGGTAATGATGGAGTAGAGCACATACTTGCAGGAGCCCTACCTAACCTAACTCTCATGAGCTCTACTCTGCATTTAAACCCTGACTTAGCTAGTTTGCAGAAAACATTATCAGACAGCCACTGACCTGTGTTCTTGATAAATCCGGCATGATCGCAACAAGTCAAAGGCTCCAAAAGTAAATTTAATCCAATTTTGGCTCTCAGTTGGAATAGACCCTGCTCGGCTGCTGTGGTGGTGCCTGTATGTTCTCTGTGATGGTGCCGTTTTCTCGTGACATGTTCTGCCAGTCCCCCCACCCCGCAGTGCGCTCCCCTCTCATCTAGAGCGTCTTGCGCTTGGGAAAGAAGGCTTTCCGAAACGAGGTGGTGGTGGTGCCTCTGCTGAAGGAGGCACTGCCCAGGGCGATCTTGGTCTTCCCACTGGTGATGGTGGAGGAGCCCAGGGATGTCGTTTTCCTGCCTCTGGTGATGGAGGAGTTCCCCATGGCGAGCTTGCTCTTCCCCCTCTTTATGGTGGTGTTGCCCAGGGAAAGGGCCGTCTTCCCCTCGGTGAAGCTGGTGTTGCCCATTGAGGAGAAGCTTGTCTTCCTGACCCAGATTCGAGGTTCGGGGCTCACTCGAAGCGAAGCATCGCACACTCATGCAGCACGCCCTGCTCTGCGAAACCTCACGGGTAATAGTAACATCAGCTACAATCCAGAAAGGACCAGAATGCTAAGCGTGGATAGCACGACCCCCGTGTCGCATAATGCCCTCGTTGAGCTGGTCGACGTGGGCTCTGGAAGGCCACATACCACCCATGTGTCCCTGTGAATGGACAGAGGCAGCCGTAGGTGGCCACAGCCTATCTGGGGAGTCCAGGACAGTGGTGCGATTGTCCCATCACCACGACGACACCGGACAGTTGAAGGACACATTGTTGCAAAGGGGACAATCTGCGGTGACATCACTTTCTTCTGAGCCATTGTTCCCTATAGCCTCTGATTGTAAGATATTCCCTCTGTGTACGACTGTATGCACCATATGTGAAACGAGTCGCATCGATTCGGATTTGATAAAAAAAAGGATGCATGTCTTCCATGTCCTCCACATTTATTTTAGGCTGTAACTGCACCCGCCTTGTATTTGTGTTGTCACTCCATTTGAAATATAGGTGTGCTCCCTGTGTTTCTGTCCTCGTTGACCTGTTAACAACCCATTCCAGCAATTCCCTCTTTATTTCCCTCCGTTTGATTACATTTAGATGATTGAAAATCCCAATAAAAAGTCAGCTCTACATACAAAACAACCAAGCCAAGCAGGGTTTAGACATGTTAACCTTTATAAGCACTGTTACATCAGTCAGCTTCTATGTAACATATGGCAGAATAGTTATGGTAATGCAGACAGACTTCAGAATATCAAGCAATCTCATCAGCTTGCACAAATATACCACATTTATACCAATGTTGATGACTTTACATGCACAAAAAACAGGAGCACAGGGCTGATGAAAAGCATTCACACACTCTCTTTTGTGTCTCCACATACATCACACACAGCTGTTTCACACTTCCCCTCCCTGCCAAGTTGACACACCATAAGCCGTCGTCTCATCGCCGTCACATTTGCATAACACGCTCGGCACGGCTCTTGATTGCAAACCCATTAGACTCGCGACTCCGTTAGCGTGTTCGCACCTGAGAATCGCCTGTTGTACTCTGCGCAGGCGGGTCCTGTTCTTATTGATCTGTAACTCTTTGACACACACTGATCACAAACATAGCAGCTCTTTATTCTACTGACCTGCTAAAACTGACCAGACAGACATATCCTTGGCTTTTTAAGTGTGTGCAGGATTCATGTGTGAAAATTCCAGTAGACGTTGCTGTGCGTTTCTTTGCCCCTGATGAGGGTGGTTTTGACCACAGACACAGACTTGGTCCCATGAGTGAGTGTCAGAGTGGTGAGTGAGCTCGTGGTCTCCCCTCGTGTGACAGATGTTTTGCCCACTGCTATGCCGGCGTTGCCCAAAGTTACTGTGGTTCTGCTCCAGGAGATCGAGGATTTGCCCCAGGAGATGGCGTACTTATTCCTCAGGATCGAAACCCTGCCTTTGGTGAAGGAGGTCTTGCTTGATGAGAATGTGGATTTCCACTCATTGTTAAAGCCTTGTTTGGACTGTTTGGATGCTTTGGGTGCCTTAGCCCTGGCTTCAGGGGTCCTTTCCATCTAGGTGTTCCTGCGCTTGGACATCAAGGCTTTGCGGAAGGAGGTGGTCGTGGTTCCCCGGGAGAAGCTGGCCCCTCCAAGAGCCACGGTCGTCTTTTGCCTTTGAATGGTAGAGTCTCCCATGGAGGTGGTGGTCACTCCCCTGAAGATGGAGGAGTTGCCCAAGGCGACTGTAGTTTTTCCCCTGGCTATGGAGGTCTTTCCCACTGCCAGGGCAGTCTTGCCCTCTGTGATGCTAGTGTTGCCCATCGAAGCTGAGGCAATCAGCCCGAGCCCGTGCCTGATCACCGGCTCCTAACATGCACGCTGACTCGCTTCTCTCTCGTGGTGCAGCAGGGTGTGCTTGTGAGGTCAAAAGCCAAACTAAAGCTGCACTGCCAGCCCTAAATAGATCAGGCCACCACGTATAGATGAGGGGGAGGGAATTATTTGATCATTCTTCGATGCTGTCCAGTGCTCAAAGGGACACGACCCAAAGGGACCTGGAAGAACAGCGTGCACAAAGGCGGAGAAGACAGGGGATTAATTGTATCGTTTTCATAACACTGCCAAAGCACTGAAGGGGTACATTGTACATTGTACACAAAACAATTGGGGTGACCTCAGTATGATAAGATGGCATGGTTCCCAAACGAAGAAAAGAACCCTCCCTGCTCTTGTGGCAGGGTTCAAATACAGTCGTACATTTGTCAGCTTGGATACAGTACACGGCTGCATTTCAGAGGCTCGTGCAGCAGGCAACTGACTCAAAGTTCAAATTCCTTTTGTATGTGAAGTGACCTTTATTTCCTATTGTACTTTTCTAATTCAAATATCTGTGTGTCTGCTTCTATTTCAGATTCTCTGTAAAGACTCTCCTAGAAAAGTACACAGCAGAGCCCATAGATGACTCATCTGAGGAGTTTATTAACTTTGCCGCCATTTTAGAGCACATCCTCAGCCACCGCTTCAAAGGTAACACTGCAGGTAACATATAGCGCAGGAAAGAGATTCACAGATCAGTTCATATGACTCAGGAAGTGTGAATGCAAGAAGTTATTTAACCTAAAACTGGAATATAAATCTCCTTCCTATATTACACTGTAGACATTAACCACACAAACAAAGTGATATTGTGATCAAAAGACCAAAGACAATACATGGTTATGCAGTTGGCTGTACTGTTGCCGTGGCTGCATGTTTATAGTGTAAAATAATTCACGTCTTTGTTTAAATCTTGACCCAGGTTCTGGAAGCTGGTTCAGCTCAGATGGACAACGCAGTTTCTGGGAGTATCTCCGAGTGGCCTGCAGCAAAGTGCAGAACAACTGCATTGCCAGCATCGAAAACATAGAGAACATCAGCACATCACGAGCCAAGGCAAGAATGTCTCGATGCACAAATGGGTGGATGAAAAAAAAGCATGAAAAAAAAGCCCTCTGTTCATACTCCCTCCTCACGTTGTCCCACAGGGCCGGGCATGGATTCGAGTGGCGCTGATGGAGAAACGTCTCTCTGAATATGTGTCCACTGCTCTGAGAGACACAAGAACCACCAGGTCAGCGTAATGATTTAAAGGGACAACCATTGACTGTATGGACGACGCGTCTCCACTTCCTCCCACTGTCTAGAAATAGAGCGGAAATATCCCGAAAATGAGCAGTGCTGATTAAGTAATTCAGAGTCAGCGTTTGGAGGATAGAGCCGTGGTATTAAAAGGTCCCGCCGATACGTGCGCTCAACCAATCGCAAGTTTTCTCATCAGAAAAATTAATACATTAACACACATCAGTGTGATTAAAAAATGACAGAAACCATCTTTGAAAAGAATTTGATGTGTACTTTGAGTTTTTAATTTGGCTCTGCTAACATGGATGGGGCAGGGTTTATGAACTACATTGCAGACAGCCACCAGGGGGCATTAGAGACACTTTGGCTTCACTTTTGGGGAGCTGTCATGTCGTCCCTCTTTCTATACAGTCTGTGTTGATAACCCAAATAAATATCTTCTATTTTTTGGACTCAAACTGCAACAATGTACTGAACCTCCATGCTGGCTGTGTGCTCATCCTAATAACTTAGTTTATCTTGTGTATAAGTAGAAGAGTTGAACTTTCTGTCCACCAGGGGGAAATACATGCCTGCTCCAGAAGTTTAGAACCTTAGCTGTACTATAAAGTCGGTCACTAATTGGCTGCAGGCAGAATCACAATATTTTCATATCATTGGTTTATATGAGAATTCAGATGTGATAACCACCTCTTTACCTGACAGGAGGTTCTATGACGATGGAGCCATCATGCTCAGAGAGGAGGCCACGGTTCTGACCGGGATGCTGATTGGACTGAGTGCCATTGACTTCAGGTGAGGACACACCCTGCAGACTCTGATATAAAGTGTTTCAATAAGTTCATACACATGCATACATCAGTGTACTCAAGGCTTTTCAAATCAACACGCTTATGTGGAATCTACTTTATGGTCGGTTACATTAATTATTATTGCTATGATTTTGAATTTGGCTTAAACTTTGTTCGTAGTACAGATGGATCTTCAGTCAAATTAAACTGAAATAATAATAATAAAATACATAAAATATCTATGAATAATCTGTCACAGAAATCTTTTGCAATCTCATGTTGGAATCTAAACTCTTATAGTTAATAAACCTCTTAAGATATTAGTGGATGCATGTATGTGTGTATCCATTAATATCTAGAGTGGCACTCAGCAGCACAGTAGCAAATTCTCTGCCTAATAGTCTCCTTAAATTCTATCAAGCTCACCAAATTGCACTTATAGAAATCAGTCTCCTAAACATGCCTGAACCGTATCCACGCCACAATTGTAGAGGTAATAAATTGTGATAAAATGTGAATGCACCTTCTTACTTTTAATGTATTTCAATATCACTTTCATAAGTGACATTATTTCTGAAACATATGCAGAGACATAGTGGCCATTTTTCTATAAACGTTTTTATATTTAAATTTGTACTTGATATACAGCACAACAAAAACTTTGGGATTTTTCTTCTTTCATCCTGCAATTGAGTGCATAGATATTTGCCCATGGATTAGTATATGTTTACCCATCAGGTTTGAGGTAAAAGGTTAAGCAAGGCCGTTTTATTCATAAAGCACATCTCATACACAGAGATAGATTCAAGGTGCTGCACAGGGACATTATGAACAAAATCAAGATATCACTTTTTTTCTCTTTGTTTTTAACAATTGTCAAGCAAATATGAGTTGAATAAAAGAGGTAAAGAGAATAAAAGAGGTGAAAGAAATATAAAGGATGAATATGTTTAAAACCTTCAAAATAAGTTGAAGGAGAAAAAAATACGAAATAGAATAGACAGAACTGTTTAAAATATTACAATTATAATAATATGTAATGATGGTATGACCTTTAAAATGGTTTAGTTAAAGGTTCAGCTTGTAGAATCTAGTGACATCTAGTGGTGAAGTTGCATGTTGCAGCTGAACACCCCTCACCCCACCCTCCCCTTCTAAACATGAAGCCTTTAGTTAGGGTTATAAAAACTCAAAAGGTGTTTAGTTTGTCCAGTCTGGGCTACTGTAAAAAACATGGCGGCCTCCGTAGAGAGGACCCGCTCCCGATGTGTATATATAAAGTATTTAAATATAAAGGGCCCATTTTTGTTAAATAAAACAACAATTCGTATAATTTAGATGAAACACACTAGTGAAAACATCACTAGGGTTATTTGATATTCAACTTCTGCCAATAGATCCCTTTCACCTAAATCTTACACACTGGACCTTTAAAGACTCTTGTGAATAAAACAGTTTTCAATCTGGTTTTAAAAACCTGCAATGGATGCAGCATTTCTAAAAGTCCTAAAGTCATTAATGCAGTTTTGAGAACCAGTCTGTCTTTTTGTCTCTTTCTCTGCAGTTTTTGCTTGAAGGGTGAGACTCTGGACGGGAAATCTCCAGCTATGGTTGACTACACCCCCTACCTGAAGTTCACCCAGAGGTGACCCCCCATCCAGTCCATCTTGTCAATTCACCTTTAGCAGTTCACGTGTGTGCAAGTGCAACCTTTTAACCCTCGTGCCCCCTCTTGCTCTCGTGCAGTTACGACTACCTGAGCGACGAGGACGACCGCCGCAGCGTGGACAGCAGCAACAGCGAGGAGAGCGTCCCCGAGCATCCCTACATCCCTCTGGTGACTGACGAGGAGAGCTGGAGCAACAAGTGCCGCAAGATGGAGCAGAGGTTTAAGATCGTCTACGCCCAGAAGGTGACTCCACAACAACATCCATTTCTGAACCAAATTCATGACGTCTAAATACTAACCTTGTTTCTTGGTGTGCAGGGTTACCTGGAGGAGCTGGTGCGTTTGCGGGAGTCCCAGCTAAAGAACGTGGAGACGGAGAACAAGTGTCTGCGATCCAAGGTGGAGGAGCTGATGGTCCAGAGCCAACAGGAGAAGAAGGAGCTGGAGGACATTGTGCTGGAGCTACAGGCACAACTGTAAGAAAACATGTTGAGCTAATAAAAATCTCCAACTATAACCACATGCTCCAAACATCGTCACAGCAGATCCTGTTTGGATGACATTCACCGATGTGTTCCTCCTCTCAAACATGTGTTTGAGTTTAACAAGGAAGTAAAATTGGCATTTTTAAATAACCTTATAATTAGGAACAGTTATTATTTTCATGTTATTGGTCTATAAACATATTTAATGTTTCTCTATAGAAGAATAAACAAGACTTCAAATTTGATGCAGATGCCGTTTTTGATTATATTGGTTTATGGTGCAATGCAGAGTAAGAGGCTGCACATTTAATACTCCAACACATCTGATTTCAAGTGTATCACGATGCAGTGAAAACCAAATACCTGAAGGTGTGAAGCTTGGTGCTGTTACAGCACCCAGAATGCCCCCAAATCCCCACTTTCCCCCATAGCTTACTTCTGCTGTGTGTCAGACTGTGTTTAGATTCATAAGAAATATGCATTTTTCTAGATCAACCTTAAATAATTGGGTTTTGCAAAATTTTGCAAAAATAAGGAGAAAATCAGACTTGGCTGAGGTGCTGCAGCTTAAAGACATTAAACTCGTACATGCATCTGAAAGCTTAAAGAAGGACAAATATATTTGCACATATTTGAGATTGTGCAGATGTTTTTTTTCCACGTGTTGCAAAGTGTTGAAACCTTGTTTTCTCTGTGATTTACCAGCTCGTCCCTCATGCCCTGCGATTCCTCCCATCTGGCCAAAAACCTCTCCATCCCGCTGGTCAACCAGTGGTCCACCATCCGAAACAACACAGGCAATGTCAAACTGTTCCGCAGGTGAACACGCGCACACATTCTGTCTGTTTCATATTTATGGCTTTTTATGCCAATGGCTAAAGGTCGTATGTTTTCTAGTTGTCTGTCCTTCCCATTCTGAACATGACACCTCAACAATTCCTCCTGGGAATTTCTTAAAAATTTGATAAAAATATTCAGTTGCACTCAAGAATTTGCTGATAAGCTTTTGTTGTAAGTCAAAAGTCTCACGAATAAACACATGTTTCCTTGTGAATACAGCAATTCAGGTACACCAGCAGGGAATTTCTACAAATTTGGTACAAACGTTCACTTAGATTCTCAAAGTAACTGATCAGACTTGGGTGGTCTCAGGTCAAAGGTCAGGATCAAGGCCACCTCAGAAAACATGTTTTGGGGGTTTACAACATTATATCTCAAGTCTGCCTTAAGGGACTTTTCTTCGAATTTTGACCAGTTGTTAATTGTGCCTCCGCAATTAGCAGGTATACAGATAAACCTGCTAAAAAAAGGAGATTAACTCATTTCCCGTTGCCACTAGAGGAGTTAACATTTCTAATATTTTTTCCCCCACTGTGTCACGAACACAACGAAAACTCACAGTTGTTCTCCAGGGTGTCACATTTCCGTCACTGTTTATTGTAACTGGAGCCGATTCAAGTCCTTTGACCCGGGAGTGAATGTCGATTAACTCCATTCCCATTGTAGACAAAAGCCAGATGTTAGTTGGTGTTACATTGATTTTTGACCAGTAGAAAAAGTACTCAAATATGAACTGATTAGATTTCAAAGTTCACGGTGAACTCTTATGAGTCTGGAAATAAATGGATGTAGACTGAAACTGCACTGGTTGGCAGAAGCGTCCAACTGCAGGGTGAATGAAGGAAGATAAAACCTCATCTAACTTTGATCCCTACTGGATATGAACTTTAATAAGAAGAATACTTGCTATTATAGTAAAGAGTTTTGTACTCAGTTATTTTATTTGTGCCATCATGTTATTTCTGTCCCTCCAGGAGGAGTTTCCACAGTTTGGAGCAACTTTCTGCTGATGTCAGCCTGAACTCTGACTCCCAGAGGACTGATGGGAGACAGAACGGAGATGCTGCCTGGACCTCTGCAGGTCAATGGACTTTTTAAGTGCTACCTGAACGCATCATAACAACCTTTTCGTTACAGTTCACACAGTAACATGATATTGAGCTCACAGACGTTACGCCAGTATCACACCGTCATGAAGTCGAGATGGAAAGTCACAACTTTCATTGATTCATATTGGTTTAATTCAATTTTTTTCTGCTAATGATAAAGTTACATGTCAGGTCAGCTATTTTATGCCGATATACCTAACAATGTCTAAAAATGTGCTTAGCTTTACTTTCATAACTCTCGCATACAAAGCACAGCACTAATGTCACAGTGCTTCTGCTCCAATTGGAATATTTCGACTCTTCCCAGCTGCATAAAAGCCTCTCAGTGGCATCCACCCATGCACATGTGCATACTCATACAAAGGCAGGCTTGATGCCTGTTTATGGTCTTCAATGTGGGCAGCTTGAACTATGCATTTTCATCAGCTGATCTGTTTTGTCCCTGCAGGAAAAGACAACACTCCGTCCATGCTGGGTCTGTGCGGCTCTCTCGTGTCTTTACCGAGCTCCAAGTCTCTGGCGAGCCTCAAGTCCAGCGAGTGCTTGGTCAACATCAGCACTGACCCCAGCCCTGCGCTCTCGCCCAGCTAGGAGCTCCAAACCAACCGCGAGTGAGATTGAAACCCCCCCCCCCCCCAGCCTGTCTGCCTGGTGATGCTGCGTTGACCAAGACCCTGCTCCCACCGTCCATCCAGCTCCGTGAGAATACAACACAGGAAAAGTTGTGGCACCATCTCTGGATTTTTGTACAAGTCGTCATTAAGCAGAATGGATCCATCTTGGTTTTCTCTCATCCCTCTCCCACCACAACTTTGCACTATCTGTGAATCTCTGCATCCAAAATCATGCCATCCCTCTGCCGTACCTTTTCCACACCTTCAGTTTATTTCCTAAAGAAGTATTCCTCCCATGGTATCATCTCAGTGTTTGTGCGCCTTTGGCCTGTTGTTTTTGTTTCCTCTTATTTTCTCGTCAAAATGTAACCAAAACAGTCCTGGCAGCTCTATGGATGCAGCCACAAACAAAGAGAGGCGTGATTAAGAGATAAAGATGATCAGTATGAAGTAGAGGACGGGTTTTTACACAGTGACATCGCTGTGTGTTTGACTGAGAGTTTTCTGGGGTCTGCTGCCCCTGAAAGTGCATATCATTCCTGCTCGAGTAATCACACACCACAAACCGTTATAGTACATCTATTTATTTATTCTATCAACTTGCATTCATTTATTTCACTTTAGCCAAAACAGCTGTCTGTTCTTTTTGCATATATTCAGTATGTTTCATTAATTTATTGTTTTTTTCTGTTGCAATAAACTGCCTTTTTCCATTAATGACTGTCTCTTTGTGTTTGACTAATATCTAACAATGACCAAGCAAAGATCTAATTCAAAAGCAAGGACCACACCATACACACACAATATGAAATTTCAAGGTTATCATGGAAATGGATGTATTTGGATGTTGAGGGAAGTAGTTGTGCTCTGATCTGGTCTGAGAGGACGCACTGGAATCTTGGCAAAGAGGTTTTCACCAGCTGGGAGGGAGGGAAAGGAGGATGAAGGGTTTGGGCCAGGGCTGAGGGGAAAATGGATGATGGGACGGGAAGGGAAAGGCTGGGTGGAGAAATGAGAAACAGAGTGTTATGGATTGAGCAGGTCAGGCTCCACTGCACTAGGCTGGCTCAAACATACTTTTCTTGGAAGCATATTCGGGGATTTACATGGGGTGCCAGGTTATCATTATTTATTTAAGTACTTCCTTGTATTCTAACCGTTAATTTGACTGGTGTAACACTGTTATCATTACTCCTCAGTTACTACAATTTGCATGCTGTTTATGACGATGTTGCATGCATTGAGCATCTAGTTGTATGGGGCACATGTAGTCTGGCTCCATCTTGTGGTGTAACATTCTAAGATGTTACACCGTTAACCGTTAACATACGGCATACTTACTAGATTCATACTGTTTCTTATTGGCTACATTAGCCCCTATGGATGGTTTTGGTTTTAGCTTATTCTTTTCACTTTAGTTTAGTATTTTTTCATATAGTAATTGAGCATGTGCTGACTATTTTACCTAAGTAATCCTGAAGTCCTATATTTGTGTTGTAAACTCCTGGATGCCTATGGATAAATATCTCTATCTATCTATCTATCTATCTAATGGGAACTGAATTTGGCAGCTTTATTAATGGGGGGGTCTTAATTATGCTAATAATCAATAATGAGCTATTAATATGTATGTTTCTCTCAGTGCCATCCATATATCACAATATATTAACAGATCATTTCTGTTCTCGACCCCCAAAGCTTCCTCTGTGACCTTATAAGTCCCTGAACCACACTTTGCCGACCACACACACACACACACACACACACACACACACACACACACACACACACTGACTGAATAGACCAAGGATTCGGGTCCGAGGGGGAGGAAGAGGAGGAGGGGATGAAAAAAAAAGTTGTTTTATGAAGGGGGGGGGGGTCCCTTCAGCAGACAGATGGATGTGATGACCAATAGGTGCTCAGTAGTATTCTGTAGCAACCAATCACGTCGCCCTTGGAAATGAGCCTGCACGAGTGAGTCGCACAGGTTGAGCTGTTGTGTTGTCGCTTTGCGCACAGTTCGGACACGAGCGGGAGCGTGTGTCTGTGTGTGTCTGTTTGTGTGCGTGTCCTCCTCACACCTCAACATGACGGATCATATGTGCAACTTGTTGTGGTTCACCGAAGAAGCAGCCTCCCTCTGCTAATGCAACTTGAACATAAAGAATGAGGAAACATTTAAAAAACACCATGGTCTTCACCATCACCATCATCAGATCGAGCAGGGTGTCCGGCGGTGGGTCGTCCCCCAGGATGGAGTGAATGTGGCCGGGAGACGAGAGTCAGGAGCCGCGAGGAGCAGCGAAGGACTGAGAGGGAGACAGAGAGAGAGTGTGTGTGTGTGAGAGAGAGAGAGAGAGAGAGTGTGTGTGTGTGTGAGAGAGAGAGAGAGAGAGAGTGTGTGTGTGTGTGTGTGTGTGTGTGTGTGTGTGTGTGTGTGTGAGAGAGAGGGCGAGAGCGAGAGAGCGTGTGTTTTCATAAGCGGAGCTCGGCCGTGGGAGCAGAGCAGAGCAGAGCAGAGCAGAGTGGGGGGATGTCGGGCAGAAGTGGAGGAGCGCCTCGGGGGTGCAGCAACCCCAGCCTGCAGCCCCTCAAAGCCACAGTCCGATACCAGCTCCAGAGGGGCTCCGCTCTCCTCTGCAGGGAGGTCAAGACGGGTAAATACACACTCACTGAGGGGGAGGAGGAGGAGGAGGTGGACCAGGGTCACATCAGATCAGCATTCACTTCCATGTGCTCCAATGTAGGGATGCCACGGTGTGGAAATAAAACACACCGGTGTTAACAGCAGTGTTTACTGAGTGACATGAGCTTCACATGTGTGCAGTGTTAAAGTACATAGTGTGACAGTGTCATAATAATTTTAATAGATCTCAAAGAGGTGTTGTGCTTTAATATCTATCTATCTATCTATCTATCTATCTATCTATCTATCTATCTATCTATCTATCTATCTAATTATTTAACACCAAATATGCTAGGATCGAGCTCTGTCCACTGGTAACACTAACAACTCCATACTCCAAAGTTAAACCTTTGTTTACTGTCACACTGTCATGAATATTACCAGCCGTACCGAAGTGTTACCCATGGTCAAAGGTATAACCTCTGCTGTTTGACATCTAAGTGTTTTGCAACAGCAAAACTGATCAATCATTCCATCACTTTCTCTTTATTGCATCACAGACAAACCCAACGATCAGTAAGTTGCCAGAAAATGAATCAGTTAATTTATACCATTTATTTAAATCAACCCTCCAAACATGTTCTTCTTCTGCTTTTTCTCTGTGTTATATTCTTAGTTTTTAAGTTTCACACTTGGCTGGACAATTGGTTTGCTCTGGCTAACTGTGTTGGGCTCTTCTGCAGGGGTTATTTTATTGGCAAAACAACTCATTGGCTAATAGCAGATTAATTCATGTTTTATATAATTGTTACAAAATATGTAAAATAGTGATGATTAAGCGATTTATGAATTGATAAGATCTTAAATCGTAGCTTCCACTGATACTGACATTGATTATTTGCAGCAAACTTAATTCACAGTCTTGATTTGATGATGAATCAGACTTGGTGGACAAGCTTCTCGTGCTAAACTGCTTGAACAATCCAACTCTTGATTTGCGATCCAAAAACTACATGAGAAAGTTAGGCCAACAACGAAGGCTGCTGACCGTGAAACATACCGCTCTTCTCATAATGTTATTTGGACATTTCGGTCGCCCCTGTGCACTCTGACCCGTGGGATCTGTGCTGCATGCTTCACGCTAACACAGCAGCAGCTTTAAAGGCCTCTTTGTTTTACTGTGGGTGTGTTGTTCTTTCACCATGTCCCTGAGAGTCACATCTGCATGTAGTGGTGTTTATTTATACATCCTGTCTGCCCTGCAACCTGGTGGCTGTGTGTGTCTGTGTGTGTGTGTGTGTGTGGGTGTGGGTGTGCGTGTCAGATATACAAATAGCTTGTGGTGACTGTTGCCCATGTTGTGTAGTTGGATGGCTTTGGTCCAGGTCAAAGGCACGGTCCACACCTGCCAGAGATTACAATGAGCTGCCAACACACACACACACACACACACACACACACACTGCATGCATAAGGTTGGGGAGGAAGCCTGGGAGCAATTTTGTGAACGACCACCACTGGTTTTAACATACTGTTTAGCCTCACACACACACACACACACACACACACACACACACACACACACACACACACACACACACACACACACACACACACACACCCGAGAGAAGTAATGTTACTACAGGCTGAATATGATCACACAGACTAAGCGAACACTTACACAACCCTGACATGCTAACCGACTATATGTGTTTTTCTATCTGCTCCCAAAAAGCTGACAGGACGGCGGCTCGTCCTCCCAAACCCACCATCCGCAGAACGCTTTCTTTAGACGCCATCGTTGGACCCTATCTGCAGGGACAGTGGCCCAAAGATGCGGAGAGCGCGGGCGTCACCTGCGTCAACGACAAAGCCACACAGGTGGATATCAGTATATTATGATGGTGCCAAATTACAAGTGGTGCTTTGGTGTAATTACTGTCTTCAAACAAGAGTCTGGATAAACGGCAGTGTGCTATACCAGTGCAACTGGTAGTGTAAGAACAAGTGGTATCTCCCAGACAACCTGTTGCTGCATGTTGCAGAAGAAAGGAGATTACACTTCTCCTCTCTTGTAAGTTTAGTGTAAGTTTGCGGGCACTGCAGGTGTCTGCTGGTGGTTCCAGTTCCCCGCTGCACGTAGAACGCACCCAACTGGAAATAGTTGTTTTTGTTCTTCTTTTAAAGTATGCTGTTCTCCCCTCACCACCCCCCACAACCCACACCCCACCCAGCCACTGTATATGCCCCTTAACTAGTGCACAAAGACCTGGCCGACATCACCAAGCCGCAGCTTCGTCTCCGCTACTGACATAGTTTACACCCAAACGAACCCCCTTCGCCTCCATTGTGAGGAGCAGACCCCGCCTGACCTCATTGTACAGACACCCCATCCCCCAGCACTCTCCTCAACCACACACATGCACAACCACTACCACCACCCCACCCAGCAGCTCCTTCTGCCATGTTTCCTCCACATTACTTCAGATAATATAACTGACTGTTTGCCAATATTTGATTCCTTTGCTAATTTGCACAAAAGACTGATGGGAATCAGTTTTGTAAAGTCGTTTTTAGGGAGGCACAAATGTGTGTATGACATTTTATCCATCCAGCAATTAGAACCTACCTCCTCCAAGGCGCAACAGTCTCCTTATATGCAATCAAGCTGCACCAAATTGCACACAGTCATAGATATCAGTTCCCTAAATATGACGGATTAAGTGAAAATGTAATAAAAACATTTTTAAAAAAGCCCTGTTCCACAATGGTAAAGAAAGCGATTAAAAAAATTCCGGGATCCGCCCCTTTCCCAGGGACATACGCCACAATGAGTTCTTTCTTGGCCCATTTCTCATGCTTCCACCAAGACTTGTGGAAATCCAGTCTGTACATTTGGCATAAACAGATGAGAATACAACCTCCTTGGCAAAGTTAATTAACCAGCATTAATGAGAATTGGTATCGGAGGAAAGTCCGAATTACAAAAATAAGTCGCATTTGTCCTGTCTGTACTACATTTTATGACAATCCATCCAATATTAGTTAAGAAATAAAATATTTTCACTTCCAGATCTTTAAAGATTTTTTCGTTTTATGAGTTTAAGTTGAACATCTTCACATTGTCCACCACTCGTAGCACAAACCAAGCAGTTGGAAGATTTGACCTTGGCCTATTTTATAAAAACTCAAAATAGAACTATAGATTAATAGAGAATAACGATTGTACTTATGTGCAGCTCTTATTATTGATGTTGTGTCCACATTGCAAGCACGACGTTGTGAACGTTAACGAATTGCCTAAGTTGGACACATTAGCCATGCAGACCAAATGCTTGGCTACCTTTGAATCTTTTTATAGACTTGTGTCCCATGATACCCTGGTCATGTTTTGGGGAGGGTGGGGTTGTTGGTGCTGGATGATGGGGAGGTGGCAGCTGTAACACTACACCGACGTCACTGTGCGACTGACTCATGCTGCGTTCTAACTTATTTAGCCCGGCTGAGATGGACTGTGTACGAGTCGCCTGAACAGGGCAGAGGATGGGGTTGATGTTTCCGTGCGGGCAGCTACTGCACCAGAAAGATTTGTGGGGGGCCGCGTAAAGGAGCAGGTTGTGTTTCTGGGGACGTAGAGCTGTGACGTCGCCAGAGAGCTAAACGATTGTGCGTAATGTTAGCTGGCTGATGAATGTCATGGACACTGGTGAGTGGAGGCTCAGATTGTTTGCAGGCGTGTTAAGCAGTTGACTCTGAGGAGGCGGCGGAGGCACCAGAAACTGCTGAGTGTCTGCTCCCGTCGGTCAACTCAGGATGAACTTCCAGCCGCCTGCACCCAACCAGCAACCTGCAGCGGTCAACCAGACTCCCACTGGTAGAAGATCAAGAGTCAATGTGAAGAAATCGGTACAGACATATGAGTGACTGTAGGAAGTTGTAGAATAGTGATGTGCAAAATAAGTGCACAAAAAAGTTGTTGGGTGTTTGGGTTTTTCCCCTACAGTATGTGAATACCGACATAACTGTATGTGTGGTAATGTGTTGAATGCTGATAGTTGCACTGTATTTATAGTCTGCACAGTGATGCGGTTTGGATGTTTTCTCGTGTGTGTGGAAGTGGAGCTGTTTTCCAGCTCAGAGTGGTTTGCTTGTTGCCTTCCTCTGCACAGCTGCTGTGGGGCAGGTGTGCAACAACAGCTGTGGGGCTCCACTTCACTGCTCTAGTGTTGACTAGAGCTCAGTGAGTTTAACAGAAAATAAAAGAGGCCTTCCAATGGTCAACCCTGCTGAGTTCCTTCCATAAAATCATTGTTTCTGCCATAGCCCTCGTAAGGTTCGATTGGCAAAACTAACCGCATTCTTAACCATGTATTTTTTTTTAAAGACTCCAAGTTCCTGGGCAGAGGAGAGCCAGGGAAGGAGAAGTGCTGGCGGACACAAGCGCTCAGCGTCGTGGGGAAGTGCAGAACACTTGAGGGAGGTGAGTGTTTCAGTCCATAATTGCAGCAGCACTGTTTCTCACTCGCTCTCAGGCCTGTTTACTCTGCAGCCCTCCCACTAGCAGCATGAAACCCTAACGGCCCCAGAGGGGAAAAGGAGTAACCTCTCCCTTTTCTGAATGAATCCTCTAGTTTCGTTTCCCTCTCCACTCTGCCCTCAGGTGGCCAAGCTGAGGCACCAGTTGCAGAAGCGCTCTCGCCATGCCCCTCCCTCAGTGGCGGGGCACGGGCTCCCCCACCCCCCCGTGCCAGCAGGTCATGTGGCAGGCGTCGCCCAGGTAGCTGCTCTTTTTACTTTTGAGGATGTGCCAGTTAAAGAAACACAGGACACACATTTTCCAGATTGCCAGAGATGCCTAACTGGCTGTCACAGGCAGACCAGGCAGAGCCCCTTAGCAACAGGGATATAAAAAAACACTGGTGCTTTTCTTAGGATCGGCTGTCATCAAAGCTCCTGTGTTACAGCCATTAGGTCACACAGCGACTATTAAAGACCAGAATATCCTACCGTAACATTCCAACACTATAGACGTATGGAACTGACTCTTTTGGAGAAGACACACAAGACACACGTAAGTGCACAGTCACATCTAAATATCGTCTAAATTGTTGTTGTATTTTGTGTGTTCTCCAGGCAACGCCCCTGATGCCCCTGAACAGACTCGCCCCACGACTGAGATGCAGCGTCGAAGGTCTTAACCTGGAGCTGGAAGACGTGTTTGGGTCTGAGAAACTTGAGGTTGGCTCACTGAAATATGCTTGCAACACGTATTTTAAATACCTAATAATTATACCTCTCTGCTAAGGCCCAACAGCTGCACCACATTTCACACAATCGTATGATATCAGTCCCTTTTATGTGCCTGATTTCTTTCTGAGAGTTCCATAAATTATTTCCTTGGAAAATTTGTGAAATTGTTGAATTCCTGCAATGTTAAAGAAAGTACATTCAAATTTGTGTGTCTTCTCCCTGATCCTGATTCACACCAAAATGTAATGGATTCTTCTCTGACTCATACTGAATTTCTCACTTATCCAGTACCTCCATTTCCTTCCCTCACTCTTTGGTTTTGTTTCCCTTTTAAAAAGGTTTTGGACATCCCAGACGGCCACAGGGCTCCTGTCCCTGCCCAGAGGTGCAGCAGTGGCTCTCAGAGCGAGCCCTCCCCCGGGCCCCTGGACCCTTCCCTCCTGTCTCCCTGTCAGTCCCCCTGTCCTCTCGATCCAGCTCTTCTCTCGCCTTCAAACTCCCCTCATACCTTGAACCCTTTGCTTTTGTCACCCTCACAGTCTCCCTGTCCCATCAGAGAGCCAGGTAAGACAACTCTGCGATTTTATATTTCTTTGGAGATTCTTTCAAATTCTGTTTTTTGTTTTAGGAGTTATTACTTAATGTATTTGGATATTTCTGACCCTACAGAGCCAGTGGACTGTGAGACTCTGTGTCCCTCTCCATCTTCAATGCTTCCTTCATTTGCACTGGATCCTCCTCAGCTGCAGCCCAGCTCCTCCAGTAAAACCTACTCCTTCCAGCGCGAGCCACCTGAAGGCTGTGAGCGAGTTCGAGTGTGCGAGGAGGCGATGTAAGCACCATGTGTAGATTGTGATAGCATAACTGGAAAGCTTTGCACTTGTATGTATGAACAAAGTACAACAAAGTCATTTGTGAAAAAAATGGGGACAATTAAGAGAGAAGTTCAAAGCCCTTGGCTGCGTAAAGTGGGTTTACTTCCTTGATTGTCTGTTTTAGATTGTTACAGAAGTTGTCAGCTGGAATCTGAAACATCTTGTCTGTCTCCTCACCTCCAGGTCTGCTTGTCTGGATGAGCCTCTCCTCCAGCCGTCCTGCCCCGACCCCAACAAAGTGAACTTTACTCCCCACGGAGGCTCTGCTTTCTGCCCCGTCAGTCTCCTGAAGCCCCTCCTGCCCTCCATGGACCTCCTCTTCCGGGGTTTGTCGGTGTCTCCTGTCACCGGCTGCCCGGGACAAGCGTCTCCTACCAGGCACCTCGGCATGCAGTAGGTGCACATCTGAGGAGATCATCTCAGGACTAAAGCACTCTATACAGAGGGGACCTGGAGAAACTGGATGTGCTTTACATGCCAGCAATTGGCTCATCACTGGTGTTACAGGGCACGATCACTGTGATCGACAGAAGAGACTTTGAGACCGTTATCGTCATACTTCAGACTAACTTTGGCCTGAAAGTCTGGCTGCTTTACTGATTATTTCCAACTGCAGGATGTGTGGATTCAGCTGATATTTACTTCATAGGCAGTTGATTGGTTTTGTAAAATAGTCTTCTCCTATGTGGGCTGAGGATTAGACTGCAGGCCTTCAGCTCTGGAAATGTTGGCAAATGCTAGAAACATTTTTAGGAACACAGAGGCTTTTTCCTTTTTGATTTTTAGTTACGTGCAAACAGCTCAGACAAAGAATGCAGTCTGCTGGGAGGATTTTTAACATCAACATGAGTGAATTCAGAGAACCAACCACAGCTCACGTGTTGACATGAGTATTACTTCCTTTACTGTCACCTGACCCCTGTAAAGTGTGGTTACGTTGAGGTGAAGTTTCAGCTTCATATTTAACAAAAAACAAATACTTGATGGGTTTACTCGTGGAGTTTTATATGTGTTTGGACTGTAGTTTACGGCGGGCTACTTTTCTACAAATGTATTTCTAGCTAGATTTATATTTTTGTATCTTTGTAATGAACTTATGTGGCTGGTGATGCTGTTTTTGTTCACTAAGGAAACTGACTTCTGTACATTGGTGCTTTGTAAGCAGGAAATGGTGTTTTATCAGAGATCTCTTTACTCAGAGATGTTCTGAGACCATGTCTTCCTTCTTAATGCTGATTCTGATACCTGGACATTGCCTATCAGCCGACACAGAATAGAAATCCGATACCAGTGCATTTAATAGAATGACAACTTACATAATGTACTTTAACAGTGCACTTGTGCCACTCCTCGAAACGTATGGTACATGACGCCATTTTACTTGTGGAACTTTGCCGTGTGAAATATTGCCAAATTGTTGACGTTTCAGCTGGCTCTGACACATGCTACGTTAAACAGTACAGCAACTACTGTTTTTGAGTGGTGAAGATGAAGTGATTTTCAGGAAAAGAAAATTGCAGTTTAATCTGGGTGAAACTAATATAGTTTAAACATGTGGTATCAGATCAGAAACTTGGGTTTGCGTACTTGACGATACCCGGCCTGGTATTTTCAGTCGTATCGGAGTCCTTTCTGATGCTGGAACATCTCTAGCTTTACTTGCCTCTGTGGCCATTGTTCTAAACTGTTGCAACCTCTATAATATAGTTGGTGACACTGACGTTTTTTGGACCTTGTGGCTCAATATTAAATTCCCTGTTTGAAATATGTTCAAATAGATTAAACACTGTCTTTGTCAGCATCGTCCTATGCAACATTGATTATTAAAACTGAACCCACAGTAAAAACCTAATAGAATAATCTGGTGCAGAACAATTTGTATTATTAGTCAGCTCAGAGTTATCTCAGACTTGATTATTGCACCCATTTCTTTATTTTTTACCCTTTTCAGGGTGATACCAGTTCAGAATGTTTTGTGTGCTTTTGCTTTTGTTCAGAAAAAATGAAATAAAAAAAATTTGGACATTCAATATTTTCTACAACACTGTAGTTATTGTTTCTTTGTCTTGTTGTCATTTTCGCCTTTGACACGTGGATTTGTGTTTTTTAAATCTAAGCACCGCCTTTCCCTTCTTCTTCACCCAAGCTCTGCTCTCTGATTGGCCGAGGGTGAATCTCCAGCGCCTACTATGGACCAATGCATTTAATCCACATCCTAGGACGACAAAAAGGAACGCGACATATTCAAGGAAGGCCCTCACATTTTTTTATAGCAGTCTTTAAAAATCCCATATCATAAAGCACAATCAAAGTCTCAAGTTTGACAAAAATAATTTGTACTTCTTGTCGTGTTTCTGACGCTGGCTTCACGAAGTCACAGTAAACACACAGTAATGCGTGTGAGTTCCCGGTTGAATGATTGCCGAATGTAATGGGCCAGGCTCCACTGAGGACACCCTCGGGGTCCTTTCACAAAGCCTATTTCCTTACGCGACTTCCTTTTTTTTTAATCTCTAAATATAAGTTTGATTTCTGAATGGAGAGGCGGACTGACATCCTCTGACAGTCCGTGTGTAAGGAGGGAGTCAGACGCTGTCGGTGTTACATGTGTCCCGGAGCAGATAGTCTGCTTGTCAGAGGCAGGACGAGTCCAAATAAACTACAATGACTTGATACCTCTAGAAATCTCACACAGGTCTAGACCGGTGAACACGGCGCTCGAGCTTTGGACAAAACACTCACTGTGCACCAGAGAGCTTGGTGACATTCACCAGAAAACCACCCAGCTTCTAAAAACGATCACAGCCATTTCCGGGTTCGTGACATCGGCTATAGTGGAGCGGGACGTCGGTGTGAGGGGCGGCGGAGGAGCGTCAGCGGTGTCGGTTTCCATACCCGGGCTGGTGGAGGACAGCATGGCTGCGGGGAAGGGAGCAGGGAAGCCCGCCTCGCTGTGGGACAACATGCGGATACGCTTCATCGTCTGCTTCATCGGGGTGTTCGTGTGTTACTTTTATTACGGAATATTACAAGAGACCATGTAAGTAACAGTTCCACCTCGATGCAGCTGTTCTGTTCACTGCCGAACTCGATTCACAAATCTGCCAATTTAACGTTTTGACATTGTAATTCGAAAGTGTGCGACATTCTCTTAATTGATGCTTTTAAATGTGATGTACTTGCAGCTGCAGCATTTCAAAACGTGTAGGTCCTCTCTACATCATGGCATATCGTGGTTACTGTATGAACAAAACAAGCTGTACCTTTCCTATCTTGATCAATACATCATATGCAATATCTATTTTACTGTAAGGACAAAACTACCTTTATCCTTCCTATCTTGATCAATACAACTTTAATAATCAGCAATCATGTCTGCTGTTGTTCTCTGAACTGTGAGTGTGGCTTAAAACTGCATAACAACCACTGAGGGAAGACATGCTTGGTATGTTTTCCCCAAGTCACGAGAGGGGACAGGTCTGGTTTCAAACTGGTTTGTGTGGGAGTAAACATCCTTTTCACAACCGGAACAATTGACTCATGTTAACTATTTTAATCTAATTACACTGAGGCCAGAGTTGTCTTTTTTTTTGCGAGTTCTAGACTACAACTGAAAACTGACACTAAGCTAGACACCACCCTGAGAAAATGTCACCACCACCACGTCAGTTGTAATTCAATGCATCACGGCTTCTCGTTTACAGGGGGGGGAGTCTGAAGCTATCCACTCCTCAACCCCGGGCTCCACCAAGGGGGCAGTGAAGGGTTCAGTTTCAGAGTCGTTGTCTGAGAATTGTTAACCTCGACACAATGTTGTTTCTCTGACTTTTCCAGCACCCGGGGTGATTATGGTGAAGGAGAAAAGAAGGAGAAGTTCATATTCGCAAGGACATTGGTCTTCATCCAGTGCATCATCAATTCGCTGTTTGCTAAGATCTGTGAGTATGTACTGTACAAGGGAGACAAACACTCCTTAGAATGACGCTTAACCCCGCCAAGGCCCAACAGTCTCTTAAATTCAACCGAGGTGCATCCATATTGCACACACTCATCGATATTGGTCTCCTTTCCACCAAGTATTCCCTGGGATATCCATGAAAATGTTGAAAAACACCATATCTCTCAATTTTGAAGAAAGAAAGTTCCAGGATCCGTCTCCTGATCCAGATCTGCATGAAAGTCCACTGTTTTTTTTACTGACCCATACCACATCCTTCCACCAAGCTTAGTCATTATCTGTTGTGTAGTTTTTGCGTAATCTTTCTCACAAACAAACAGACGGAGGCGAAGATGTCTTTTATTTAACACGTGTTTCTCTTTTTCATTAGTGATCCAGTTTTTTGAGCCTTCAAAACAGGATCACACCAAGAACTGGCTCTATATACTGTGTTCCCTGTCTTATCTGGGAGCCATGGTGTCCAGTAACTCTGCCCTTCAGTATGTTAACTATCCCACACAGGTGAGTCGGCTCTTTGGGGGAAAAGTTCATTTAATTTTGGGGGATTTTGTATCGGTACTTCTTGGCACTCATCTTTTTCTTGTGATAGGTATTGGGAAAATCCTGCAAGCCCATACCAGGTAAATATGATAATATCACTTTGGGTTATATCTGGCATTCTGACTGTATACCTGTACCAACATATCACCTCCTGTCACCTAAACAATGTGCTATTAAATTAATGTCTAGGCTTATGTTTGTGTTTTGTAAAGGAAGAAAATAATTTGAATTCAGTAGAGCACATTTTTCAACAAGGCCCAACGGTCTCCTCATGGAAGCACATTTATAGTCACTAGATCATTCATCCAGATCCATGGATTTTTCTGTGAAAATAAAAGACGCGCTTTCTAACGATGTTAAAGAAAGTGAGAAAAATTGGTTCTGCCCCCTGATCCGGATCAACATCAAAATGTCCTGCTACCTTACAGACTAAAAAACAAACGCAAAGAAAAACATAACCTCCTGGGTGGAAGTAATAATAGTTATGGAAGTTTTCTGGAAGCTGTTGAAAGGAGAACTCCGGCAGCAGCTGGTGTCTTATGCAGAAGATTTTATTGCAGAATTGATGCATCAAGGAGACAAGAAGGTGGAACAATATACAAACGCTAACAGAGTAACATGAGCAACTGTCACCCCCAAGTCTGAAGATGTCTCCCACAGCCTCCCAGTATATCTTCCTCTACTTGCATCACCCATTCTAACAGCACATCCATGAAAGGCTAGAATTGCTGTCACTCTCTAAGTTACATGTAGGTGTTCGCATCCCTTTGGATAGTTAAGTCTAAATATGCATTCCTAAATCACATTGTGTCCTTACGTCTTGCCATTGGTGTAATACGCAAAAGGGTTAAAGGTGATGCCTCTGTCCGGAGCATCTGAGTTAGATATGAAAGTCCCTTGACGCAGACACTACAGTGTACTGTTGGTTGGTTCTTTATCTATAACCTGACCTTGGGTACTGATTAGAGAGAGAAGGGATTATGTTCAACGATGCAGGCCCCACTCTCCCAATGTTGTACAGATGTAATGTGTAATATACATTATATACATAATATAAAGTGGCATATATATTAATGTTTGAGGATGGTCAGAAATTTGTCAACAATAATGAAAATGCATTTCTTCTTGAGACGTCTTCCTTTCGTCTGTCATAAATATCGATCAAGAAATAAACATTCTGTACAAATTGTACTTTGGACATTTGACATGCTTGTTTGTTCCTGCTAACTTAGCAAACACTGCACATTTCAGGCTTCTCCATTATCTTTCAATATTGACTGACATAATATACAAAGTTAAGTTGCTGTGTGTCTGTGGCACAATAAATGACAGATTCTTTTCACAGCACACAGTTGTTGCAGGGCAGAGTATGTTCTGTTTGTACTGTACATGAAGGTTATCTCTTATTATACTCACACACACGCCTTGTTTTCACTGTCCATATGTTCCACTCTCAGGCCGGACATTGTATCCAGGTTAAGATTAGCTCACACCACATGTATGTAACATTAGTATGCACAGCTTCAAGTGATCAGTCATGTTGGTGTTGTGTTGTTTCAGTGATGATCCTTGGAGTTACGATACTGAGGAAGAAGTACCCGCTGGCTAAGTACCTGTGTGTGCTGCTGATCGTGAGCGGCGTTGCTCTGTTCCTCTACAAACCCAACAAGAGCTCAGCTGTGGCAGATGACCACGTGTTTGGCTTTGGAGAGATTCTGCTGGTGAGACCACAGGACTTTATAGTGCACGCATTTCACTCCTATCACATTCACGGTCATAGATTCAGATCTATCCCCGTCTCCTCACTGTATCCACGACTACTGTGGCATTTCCATGACATTTGTCTCATGCCGTGTTTTTCGTCCGTCATAGCTGGTCTCATTGACATTGGACGGTTTGACTGGTGTGGCCCAGGACCACATGAGGGCTCGCTTCCAGGCGAGTGCCAACCACATGATGCTGAACATCAACATGTGGTCCACCCTGGTGCTGGGACTAGGTGAGTAAGCCGAAGTGTCTCTCCGTCAAACTCGAGTGTAACTGAATATGTGCGAGTTAGAATCAGGAGCATGTGGTGTTTTATTCCAACCAAACCAGGCTAATCTGACTGACTGGCACAGTTTAATGCAGAATTAAAACACAAGCATTGGTGCAATAAACATCCTGTTGCAGAGCTTCCCCTTTGGAAAAGAGTTTTCATGTGTTGCTTTACCGATACTGTATGAATGAACCTATAAAATGGTTCAAACCAAAAAATAATTTAAACCAATGCAGAGTGTATTCACATTTCACTGGTGTAGTTTAGGTATAATACTCCATCATTCTGCCAAGTTTCGTGGTAATCCGTCCAGAGGTTTTTGTGTAATCATGCTAACAAACGCAGACGAAAACATAACCTCCTTGGTGGAGGTAGATATAGTTCAGTGTCTTCATCACTATGCTGGGAAACCTTTCCACTCAGCAAACTACAACTGGTATTAAGGTATTAACAGCAGAGTTATAACATGGCTGTCTGAGTGATTTATTATTGGTTATTATTTTAAAAATGATATGAAATTATTAGTTAGTGTGGATTTATAACATCACAATAAATCTGTATAAAAGCTCCCAGGACCAATAACTGCTATGTAACTAATGACAATTCGAATAATAAGTAAAGGACCCAGACAAAAAGCAATCACCGCTGCGTTAGAGGCTCTTGAAGAAAAGGTGAACACGTCTCTCAGGAGGAAAAACTCAATTAATTCAGTCAAGGCAAAGTTTTTAGCATTATCTTTATAGATAAGGAATTCTGAACCTCAAAGACCTCGGGTCTATATGGAGGCTGCTATAATATGCCTGAGATTAAGGCACATAAAACAAATGTGATATAATGAGGGACTGTCTGAGGTTAGGCACTAATGGGCTGTGTGATAAAGATCAAAAGGTCAAAGCCAATATGAAAACTGAGGGACTTCTATCATTCTTAAAACAAAATAATAGGCTGTTATCTGCCAGTGTGTTTCCATCCCGCCTGAAAGTCTGCTTTCCACTTTCATAGGTCGTATCACATTAAACAAAATACAGTTTTTGTTTTTCAGGAAGTCTCAGATTCAGTTTGAGGCTCTATTAAAATACTTGCAAAAGGTCTTAAGTTTCACTCTGTGAAATCTGCCCATAGCCAGGTGCTCTCCTGCTGCCTTTTATTATTATCTGCCCTCCACAGCTCTGAAGTGTATTTCCCAAGATATAAAGGTTCTTATTACTACTCCCATGATTCCATGACACCCCCACACCAAAGCTTCAACTGACTGCTATTACTGTAGTAGGCCACATGGTGGTGCCATGTGGCCACATTATAAATTATAAACACCAGTTTGAATTTCTCAGCACATCAGTGTCAAGGACAGGGCGACCGCGAAGCAACCACGACAGAGGAGACTGAGTTATGTTTTGAAAATGACGTTAATGGTATTTTCTTTTCCTGCTCCCGCTGCTTTTTCCTTCCTCTCTGCTCTCAGCTGTGCTGTGGACCGGGGAGATATGGGATTTCCTGAGTTTCACTGAACGTCACCCCAGCATCTTCTACAATATTCTCCTGTTTGGACTCACCAGTGCTTTAGGGCAGGTGGGTGGAAAAACTGAAGTTGTCAGATATTTTTTCTTTATCTGTTTATTGGGTATTTAGGTCTGAAAAGCAGTTTTCTCTGGAGTTCAGTGAATGTCTCAGAGCAGCTTATGGCTGTTTTCAGGAAAAAATCTAATTCAGGAAAACGTCCCACACACCCAATTTCCGGTAGTTTGCTGTTCCCATATGAAGAACACAGCAGGAGACTGTCGTGGTCAGATGTGTTCACAACAGGAAAATGTCCAGAATTTTCAAGCGAGGGATGGCATGTGGGTGCAGCATCCTGGATGGAGGACATGACGTATAAATTCTATGAAAAGCAAAGTGTTTTATATTTACAGAACATTGACACCGGCATCAGCCCTTATTACAAAAAAGCTCTTGTATCTAATCCTTCCAAGTGGACATCTTTGTGGGCGTCATCTAAATGTATGGCTCCTCTTTCATCCTGAGATATCTGTATTTTCTTGCTGTATTCTCCCTTGGGCTCACTCTGACATTTTACAAGGTTGCTAAAGGGAAAAGTTATGGAAAATGTCCAGAGCAACTGGCTTGAACATTTGAGTTCTCACCTACACTCCTCTCAGGACAATTCCTGGCATGTCTTCATTACATGTCTGAAAGTAGCTTATATATTAATAAGCCAAGCTTTTGTACACAGGTCACACTTGTATCATTTAACATAAGCGATCATTTAACATCTGTTTCTAGGATGGCTGTAATGACCTTTCTGATAAGGTAGACGGCCATAACAAACAACATCTGTGTCTCATGCTCAGTTAGTCTCTCTTAGTGATACATGTGTAATTGTGATCTATTGCCTGTGTCATGTGAGGACATCTGGGTTTCAATGCATCTGCAAGGAAAGCCTTCAGAGGTGGGTGGTATTACACGCTGTTAACTTGTATTACTCATCACTCTCCTCCCCAATTCACTGGCCATAAATAAACCGCGTCTGCATAACACATCTGGGTCTCCCCAACCTATTTCCAGCAGCTCGCTAGATTTCTTTTTTCATTATAGATGTGGTCGGTGTAGTTGCAAGGGGAAATCCAGTAAGACTACCTTCTTCACTTTGTGTATTCAAATTACAATCTGTTTTGAAATCCTTTTCCAGACCTTCATCTTTATGACGGTGGTTTACTTCGGGCCTCTGACCTGCTCCATCGTCACCACCACGAGGAAGTTCTTCACAATCCTTGGCTCCGTTCTTCTGTTTGGCAACATCATGTCTACTATGCAGTGGGTCGGCACCATCCTAGTTTTCCTCGGTGAGAATAAACACCCGATTTCCTCTCGTATTCACCCAGAAAATCCCACGTTTTTTCTCATTAATTCAGTGTATCGCTATGAAAATGGTGGGAGATTATAATGCTATCAATTACTTGCAGAAATGAGGCTGATTCCATCAAGAACTGTAGCAGGAGATAGTTACTGTATGTTTTTATTGTAAGAAACTATTCGGCCCAGTTGGGGATTCTTCAAGCTTTCCACGCAAACCATTGGGTTGACTGGTAAATTATGTACTGAGAATAGGGAAGCCTGTAAATGTGATGCCGACACAGAGAAGATGCCAGTGCTTGTATTTTTTATGTTTTTATTTTATTTTTTATTCTGTTGGTGTACGGGGTGTTTAACTGCCAAGACTTTCCTTTGCTCCTGAATAACATTTTCCGTTGTCTCACCTTAGGTCTCGGATTTGATGCTAAATTTGGCAAGGGCCCAAAGAAGACGACGCACTAACACATCTGGAACACAGAGAGAGACAGAAACATTGCAGAAGAAATGCAGACACTTTAGCGCCAGTATCTTTATTTTCTTAAGACATCCTGTAAGGCAAACTGTGCCTATGATATGTTCAAGTACACTATATGTTTTTTAACATAACTGTATTTAAAAATCGTCTTAGTTTTCACTCCCATATTTCTGTTCTGTTGATTATACTGTAAAGAACGTTCAACTAGGGATCAAGTTCTGACTGAGCGGCCATGAGCACTTAACATTGTGTTTGCGCCACAAGACGGTTTTGTGGAAGAATTTGGATTGGGTGACCAAACAAAGCCTAAGAATTTCAGCATTTAACTTGCCACCAAATAAGGGTTGATTTACAAATTGCTGCTTGATTATCACATCCTGTTTATTTCTTGGCAAACAATTAGCCAAGTTTCATGCAATTTATAAATAATGAATGATTGTATGTGGCCTGTTGTGTTATGTCCAATCTTACTATTGAATTTTTACTTTTCTTTTCTACAAGTTGAAAATCACTTGCCATAAAAGGGATATTGTGATATGATTTCATTGTCATTTTCTTTTTATTCCACTGACTTTACTCCATTGGTTCACACCAGTGAGCATTTTTAGGATAAAATAAGGAACTAACATCCATCTTAATACTATATCTTAAACTCCCTTTTTTTTTTTTTTTTTTTAAATCATTTCTGGGAAAAGCAACCATATACATTTACTTCAAGACTACTTAATTACAACTTTGAGTACAAGTATAACTTGTGTATTTCTATTTGGGTACTTTATGCCTCCACTCTATTGCAGCTCAGAGGAAAAGTTTCTTTACATTTTACTTATTTGACAACATGAGTTACTTTGCAGTTACAGATTCTTAAGATTTATAAAAATGCAATATTGTCAAGTAAGCACCATAAAGTAGTTAAGACCTTTACCAGCTTCAGTGTCATTGATGCTCACACGTTAATGCATCAATAATTTTAATGTAATAATATATGTTCATCTGTAATGGGCCATTGGACATAGTTAATGTAGAAATCAGGAAGAGCTTTATTTGCATTATATTCGGGGACAATACAATTGTAAGCTCTCTTGTGCAAAGATGCTAAATGCATTTACTTTTGGCACTTGAACTATATCTTGATGCAAATACCACTACTACTTTTGCCTAATGATTTATTGACTAATTGCGTTGAGGATTTTTGAATTTATTCCTCTACTGGTGTTGTTGGCTAATAAACCAAGGTATTTAAAATAAACACATTGAATTTATAAATGCTAATATTTCCCCACGTAGCTGTATAACTTGTAAAACAGGTGGAATAAAGATCAGATCTTTTAGACGTGAGAATTAAAAATTATGGACAACAGCGCTACCTGCTGCAACAGTGAGACAGTTCAGCCTCTCACTGATCCAAAGAGACAGGAGCAGTTAAGTTAATCGTATCTCCACAACATTTATTATTAAATCCACAAAAACACTTATATGTATTATTACGTAAATTTATATTTATTAAATATTCTACACATGTATTAATGAGAACAATATAAAAAATGTGCAGTATTTTGTTTTGGGTTGAAAGCAGGTGGATAAAGCGACATTAGAAAAACCAAACTATCTGCCAGTATACAATATTTTATGGAAATACAGGCAGAAAATAAAAAGAGCACAATTTGATGAAACCAGTTGAAATTACTCGGTTTTTATACATATAGTGAGTCAAATACACTTTATAAACACCGCATATGAATTAATAAGAGATATGTTTTTGACACTCGCGCAGGCACTATTCGAAGCTTCCTACTTCCTTTCATCGGCCTCTCACATTAAATTACGGACCTTGTCGACGCCACTGGTGGTATTCCGGTTATTTCTGTACGAACTCCGTTAAATCGGACTCCTCACGCGTTCAAAAATGATCGCCACGGTCCGTAAACAGCTGATCAGCCATCCAGCTGTGAGTAAACTCCACTTATATTCCTTAAAGATTCGCGTTTGAGGCTTTGCTTCTTCGAGCATCTGTGAATTCTTCAGGCTAACCTAGCTTAGCCTCTTCAGCTAACTTAGCTTCGCCAGACTAGTTAGCGTCGGCTAGCTAGTCGTGCTCCGAGTTTGACCGCTCTGACTTTGAGAAATCGTGTAAATCTCGCAGATATGCTTCGTGTTTACTGTTGGCCTCTCACAGATGTGGATGAATAAACATTTTCCAGACTTCACGCGTGTGTTGACTTGTGGCAGTTGAGGCTTTGGAGTCAAATCAGGTCACGTTTTCACGATTGACGTTTAACCAGGGGAAGCTACGCTTTGCTGGAACTAGCAGCTACTAGCTTGACTGAGGGTCGTTAGCAAGCAGTTAGACGTGCTAGCTGAAGTTCAGCCCGTCGAGAAATGACGGAAGATACAGAAACAGTTTTAAAGCAGACTGAGTAGTTTGTTTAATAGCGACCACCTTGTGTTTTGTGGGTGACAGCAGCCTGTCAGCTGTCTCTCTGTGCTCACTCATCCAGAGCTGTGCTAATCTGTCCTGAAGTTTAAGAACATTTCTCACCATCATGTCTGTCACTCCCAGCTCATCCCCCTCTTCATCTTCATCGGTGGAGGAGTCGCCATGTCCATGACGTACCTGGCTCGTCTGGCTTTGAGAAACCCAGATGTCTGGTAATGACTCTCGAAACACATGATCTCATATTTACCTACCTTCTTTATTTCTGAGTATTCAGTGATTAGTATGAAGTTGTGTAATATATGAAAATGTCAAACTGTCTCTGCAGATTCTGTTGTTAATGTATCTTGTCCTCTGCAGCTGGGATCGCAAGAACAACCCAGAGCCCTGGAACAAACTGGGCCCCACTTACCAGTACAAGGTGTGTTTCTCCTAAAGTCCTGTTCCTGCTGAGTGTTGCTTTTCTGTGCTGAAGTGGTCACTGACGGAGTAGTTACACACAGGCAGTTATATTTAGGGATCGTAGTATGGATGTTTGCCAGACTTAATGCTGAGCTTTGGATTGTTCCTTCAGTTTGATTAATCAAATTACATAATCTGGTTAACTCTGCCTTGTGGTAATACATCTGGTGAAGTCATTAACTGCTCACTCTTAAACAACAAGACACTTGAAATTCATGCTGGGCCAAGTCACCTCAACTTTATTCTTACGCGAAATATCTGGGTTCGGCCTCGAGCTAAAATTTGTTTGTGTTCTCAGTTTGTCGCCATCGGCATGGACTACACCAAGCTGAAGAAGGAGCGTCCTGATTTCTAAAGGGTCACATCTGCTGGACCGAAGGCACAAAGTTGGGATGATCTGCCGCACAGCCCCCTTTTGGACTTTCTCTGGAACCCTTTGGGGATGCAGAGGCTAAACCCGCACAATGATTCATATTTAACTTCTTCATTGCATCCCATTGGCTTTTTTTTCTCTTATTTCTCATTGTCAGTCGCTCTCAATAAAGCGAATGAGTCTTTTCTCCTCCATACAGAGAAAAGCGCTTCATTTATTGTGTTTTTATTTTTGTCTGCAATTATGTTTTCAGTGGCCTTGATCCCGGGTCATGTTTTTTTTTTTTTTTTTTTGTAATGTCACAAGTGTGTATCGTGTATTTATTGGCATGGTCCCTCAGTTCACTCTCTGTTTACAGTCCTGCTCTGCTGTTGCTGTTTGGGTTTTGCTTCCACCTCATTTCACCTTCGTCCTGCCGTAACCCAACTGCTGGTGACTTGTGTGCCACACTATTCTTGGCTGCTTGTCCAGAACCTTATCAGCATGGCAGAGGCAGACTTTACCCTGGTCACAAGTGAGCAGAAAGCTCCCTCTGGTGGCAGCCTGGAAGATGCAGAGCAGCGTTAATAGGCTTACTGCTTCTGCATAGTTTTAAAAGTGCACAGGAGAAGGTGCAGTCGTATACTTTAAAAGGAAGACTGAGATAGAACACATCACTCCCTGCAAAGGTTGACTGCTGTTTGCTTTGAAGCAATAACATGTTCACGTGTAGCACAAGGCGGTGGAGCCAGGACTGTGAGGTGGGATATTTGGAGGTGTTTCCCTTTATAGAATGCCATCGCTCTCAGCCAGATGAGTTTGTAAATGTCAACAGGTCGTGCTTTTCCATCTGCAGTTTGGAGAAATGTGACAAGGATGAGCAGCCGACGCAGTGCAGGAAAATGTCAAGGAGACCTTCTTATTTGAATAAAAACCCACGTCTAAATCTTCACCCAGTCTCCACTGCTGGAACGCGCTACACGTCTCTCTTTCTCCTTTTCAGCTGGGGAAATGAAAATTAACTTCTGGCACAGTATGTGACTTTCATTTTTGGAACATTATAAAAATGTCAGCGTGTTCACTGTGAGCACTCAGCCCAGACCAAAATAACTACTGGTTAAAGCAAGTGGCTGAACAGCAAACACTGGCAGCTGAATGGTTGGTGGGAAAAATGCAAAAAAATACATGAATGAATATCAGGTTAAAAATACAACAAATACAGCCTTAATGCTGCCACTGTTTGTTACGGTTTTATTAGGCCGTCTTTGTATCAAATGTATTATTCTAAGAAGGCAAAACTGAGCTTAAAATATTTCAGGGTTTTTATAAAAATACCAAGTTCATCAACTGAAATCACAAACCTGAGCGAACAGTTCAATTGCGAAATAAAACATCTGCTTTGGAAGCTGCAGACATTTACAGTTTTACAGTCAGGGTCTGAACTGTACATTAAGTGCAGAGTGCTGTGAAATTATTTTAACGATATTAACGTTTTTACATCAGTGACTATTTACATGGATGGCAATAATTCGACCTTATTCTGAATAACACATCTCGATTATGTTTACATGCATCGCTAATAAAATACATATTTCTGTTTACAGAACGGAGTCTTGACTTCAAGCAGGTGGTAACTCCCGCACATCTCACAAAATGCTGTGAAATCTCCCAATATGAAATTATGTGATCAAGACATATGTGTCTACATAATGTGACTAAAGTCAGAATAGTCCACATGTCTTAATTCAATCCTTGCTTAATATGAGTGTGACCTTATTCCAGTTAAGGTAATCAGAATATGCTGTCTACATGGCAGTGTCTTGTTCAGACTATTGTCGTAATCGGTTAATGTTGAAATATTGCTGTCCATTTGTACGAAAGTATTGCTACTGCTGAAGAATGAAAACCATTCGAGTTTTGTTGCTCTGACTGTTAAAAAAACCACCTCTGGAAACCATGAATGTCTTAACATTATATCATGACAAAATAATTGAGATACTGGGAAAGGGGACGACAATGTTTGGCCAAAACATTTAGAATCCAAATATCAAGAATAGGCTGTAACTCAGAAGAGCACATACCTACGCCAACAGGCCGAACCCTAACCACTCATAAAAACCAGTCCCCTAAAAATGACGGATTTTAATAAAGATCTTGGTGTTATTTCTTCAGAAGTTCACAAACTTGTTGAAAAACTTGCTAAGAAAGTGACAAAATAAATGTATCCTTGGATCGGCCTCTTTGAATTTTATTGGGTTCTTTCCTGGGCCTCCACCAAGTTTCAAGGAGATTGGCTCAGTAGTTTTTGTGTCATCCTGTTGACAGGCAGACAAAAAGTGATGGAAACATTAGCTCTGTAGAGGAGGTAATGAAGCAGGGCCGGGTCTAGGCAGGGGCAAGAGGGGGCCTGGCCCCCTCAAATAAATGTTGTGCCCCCTCAAACTAAATCCCCCAAAATATATAAAATTTCATATATTTTTTATTATCTCATGCTTCTCTCCTCCGCTCCACTTCTTAATGTCTTAATGTCTTGCTTGCCCCCTCAAATATAAAATATATCAAGTTGTTTCTCATGTCATGTTTCTCACCTCCGCTCCATCTCCCCTTTTCGCTCTGCTCAGTGTATCGGCCTGCTGCCGGTTCACTGTGAGGGATAGCTGTCTGCCCAACTTCCAATCAAAAAATACAAAAAAATACAAAAAAAATACAAAAACATCCTCCTGAGGGATTGCCACCTTATCGTGGTCAGGAGGTTTGAGTGCCTCAGTGACCCTAAGAGCTATACCAACAGAAGCTAGTCTTCATAGGGACACCCAAGTTGGGCAGGTCTTAGGGTAGAGGCCTGACAAAGTGCAGTCAGTTTAGGTTGAGGGTAGGACATACAACTAACAACCCAAGTTCATATATGGTTAGTCTAACAACAATAACTACAATGAAATAAGTGTGCCAAGCATTTGAGACCACAGTACTTTACAAGGCACTTGTTCAGGGTACCCGCATCCTAGTGAGTGAATTTGTCAATTAGACATGGTAAAAGGTGCTGGAGCACAATGCCCCCTCAAGATTTGTGGCTGCCCCCTCATACATGCCTGTCTAGACCCGGTCCTGTAATGAAGTAGTCTATTTTTGTCAATGGTCTAAGAGTCATGATGTCAATCAGCGTCTTTATTTGGTTGTAGGGATTGTAGCTAATTGTTGTGACGCTGCAGAGAAGATTGATTTTCATTGCGCGTGTATAATGTTTTGTTACTTGACATTAAAGCTGTGCAGTCGCTGTCTGCTCCATTATTACTGTGTGTGGATCTTTCCTCATCATTAAGGTAGATAAGCGTCAGCACCGAGGGTGAGCTCTTGACAGACAGCTGCAGGGGTCAGAGTTCAAATGGCTTTTGTGCAGGTGAATTCTCCGAGGACACGGGCCAAACAATTTGGCCAGAGCCAATCTGACCTGCATCTTTAGCCTCCTCCTCGCGACCCCTGACCCCCTGCTGTTGAATCCACCTTTCTCCTGCCAACCTGCAAAGGTAACAGTGGGAGAAAAATAATGAGGGAAAATAATGTGGGCCGAGGCGCGAGGCGATTGCTCCAGCTTCAGATTTACTTTCGAAAGGTCAAGCCAAAGGTCCGGCAGCCCAGGAGCCAGGGGTGTGTGTGTGTGTGTGTGTGTGTGTGTGTGTGTGTGTGTGTGTGTGTGTGTGTGTGTGTGTGTGTGTGTGTGTGTGTGTGTGTGTGTGTGTGCAGAGACTCCTGCTCCATTATTACTAACAGAGCATCTTCATTATATACTTATATATTATTATTATATTATATATTATATAACTATTATCCGCCATGAGAATTAAATACAGATGACATCAATGTAGCTCATTGTGATAACAACATTTAATAATTACAGAAACCATCACTGTTGAAGAAAATATCTCAATGTTAAAAAAAGGAAGTAAATTTAATATTTTTAAAGGCAACAGTGTTAAATTATTAGTGATTATAAATATGAAATTGGTTTCAATTTATATTTTCCTATCCTACCTATATTTCTTATGGACCTGATTCCAAATTGTTACTGAAAGAAATGTTAATACCATGCATAGAGAAATGAAAATCACATATTTAGAAAATTTGAGGTTGTACGTCAAAATAATAATAATATTATTATAATAAATATTTATAATAATAAATTCTATATAGCACTTTTCAAACAAACTGGTTTACAAAGCACCTCACAGATTTGAAAAAAATAGTGCAATTACAAATGTGAACAAGTCGATGCTGATAAACCAATAAAACATCTAATTGAAAGCCATTTAATAAAAGATGCCTTTATAAAAGGATTTTAAAAGGGGACACTGACTCGTCTGATCGACAAAGGAAGGTTATTCCACTTGTGAAATCACGTCTTGTCCTGGTTACTGAGAGCAACAGCTGGTTTGCACAAGGTTTCCCCAACTTCACTGACCCCCAAAGTAAACATACAACAGACCTGGGACCCCCCACTGTATGCTTGAAGCATATAAAAGATGTTGATTTGATCCAGTTGGCAAAAATAAATGTGCCCACGTGCACATGTTGCAATGTTTCTTGTGGTGCTGTAAATTGACCTGCTGCAAAATACAAGACAGTTGATTGGCTAAAAGATGCAATGTCAAATAGCCCTTTTCCCAATATTGTGAGGTATAGAATTGTTCAATATTTTCTCTACATTTCTCAGAGGATAATTCATGGATCTTGAAGAAAGGCAACTGATATTTATGAGGGTGTGCAATCTTGTAATTTTGTGCCAATCCAAATAAAAGTCTTAATGTGGTGTCATAGGGGACTGTTGGACCTTGGCAGGGACATGTGCTCTACTGAGTGACATTCAGTAGCTCCACGTGACCTCCCAGGGGGTCGCGACAACCATACTGGGAACCACATTGGCACTTTAGCAGATTGAAAAGTAGCAGGGGCACAAGAAATGAGGAGGATGTGTTCACAAAACACTACTGAACTGCAACTAAACAACTCATCATAAACTCAGAGCTGTTTTATCTCCCCCACTTAACGGCTCCTCCTCTTATCACCAAAACACTCAAAGATTATGTCGCCGTATCTTCCTGCTGCGAGTCTGTAAACGTCAGACATGCAGATGAGAAACACTCTTTAGCGTGTTCTCTGTTAGCTCAACACGCAGAAGAGACAAATTCATCATGTCTGCAGTGGCCACACGTAAAAGCGCACAGTGATATTTTTCATTTATGTCTGTCTCAAATCTTCCTCTTCCTATTGCCTTGGTTACCTCTCAATTACCTCTCTGATATCAGTCAGTCACACGCCCGCAGACACACACACACACTTTACTGAAGGAATAAACCGCTTTCCGTCCCCTGCTGTGAGCTGTGTTGAGTATAATGAGCGAAAGCCTTCTTCCCTCTGTTTCTGTCAGGGAGAGTGCCTCTCATGTTTTGCCATTTGGAGTTTGACTCAGAGCCGTTCTCCACTCGTTCTTTCTGTGTATTCACCCCAGCTTTTTTTTGTATCCCTCCTTTCTTCTCCCTCCTTCCTCCTCTTTCAAGAGTTTAACTTGTTTAACTCATGAAGCTCACACACACACGCACACACACACACACACGCACACAAACACACACGCACACAAACACACACACGCGCACAGCCAATCAGCCAGCAAGTTCATCATGGAAGTTTTATTCCAACACAACCACATTGATCCTTGGGCTTGGTCACTCGGGATGACAAAGTGCCATTTGCAGCAGATGCACAAAAAGGTCAGGGTTGTCGATGTATTTTTGCATGAGGGATTGAGTAAGGACGCTACAATTTAACAGCCATTTCAACAGGAATACCACAGGAATTAATCATCCCCGATATCTCAGGGACAGAGAGGCCGTGCGAGCGTGCTTTATGTGCTGTTTCAGAGCGTGCATCACTCACTTCGGGAGCCAATTCAGCGGCGGCCCGGCTGGATGGTTAGAGACTGTCTCATAAATACAAGGCCTCAGGTTTGATCCCTGGAACAAGCAGAGTGACTTGTTAACGTGTCCTTGAGCAAGACAGTGAAGCCCTGAGGACAGACTGTCAAACAAATGTCTGTAATGAAAAAGAACAGTTGAGATATTGAAAAGTTAAAGAGCAATATTTGGTGTGTGATTACTCCCTCAATGGTTTTACGAGGACGAGGATAACAGACATGCCAGATCTAAGTTCCCATCATCCCTGGCATCTGTGTATCCATGAAATGCTTTTGCTTTTTGCATCCATGGTAGGAAAGCAGGTCAAAATTTAAATAGCTGAAAATAGAACATCTGGCTGGGCCTTGTCAGTCAGCCGTGTGTAATGAAATATGGAAATTGGGGCACTCTTCAAAGAGATGCGGGCCTCTCGGTGCCGTCCTGGGTCTCCAGCAGGCCCCTCCACAGCCCCGGTGGAGCCCCGCCCCCCTGAAACGTGTGCTACATTTCCAGGTGCTGCCGCCGAGGCCCAGTCCGCCGCCAGTGCCAGCTCGTTAGCACTCACAGCCTGGCGTAGCTGGCAGCTGGCATCATTAAACTTCAAACCGGCTTTCGACCCGGGGTGCCGCTGCAGGGACAGACCGCCCACTCGTCCGCCTGCCAACAGCTGATCAGAGCCGTGCTGACACCAGCAACCAGACGCTATCCACACGCTATCCACACACCACCAAACACACCAAAAACTGTCCATGTCCACACACCACCAAACACACCAAAAACTGTCCATGTCCACACACCACCAAACACACCAAAAACTGTCCATGTCCACACACCACCAAACACACCAAAAACTGTCCATGTCCACACACCACCAAACACACCAACAACTTTCCAACCATAATGTCCACACGCTACCAACCACACCAAAGACTGTCCATGTCTACGTGCCACCAAACACACCAAAAACTGTCCAGACATAATGTCCACACATATCCACCAACCACACTACAAACTCAAACTCGAGCTGAAACCACTGCCAAGGACAAATGGTCCCTTTAAATTTAATCAAATCACACCAAAATTTCACACTCTCATAGATATCAGTCCTCTAAATGTGCCAGATGTTTTTTCATGAAGATCCACATACTACTCTTTGGGAAAATAGCTCCCGCACCATAAATTAATTAAGGTTCTTCCGTGACCCGTACCACATCCTTCCACCAGGTTTCATGGTAATCTGTCCAGTCTGTCAAAAGGACAGGGGTGAACACATAACCTCCTTGGTGGAGGTAATAAGCTGCATGTCTTTAGAATGTGGGAGGAAGCTGGAGTATCCATAGAAAAACAACGCAGACTCGTAGAGAACATGCAAACTCCACACAGAAATACCTGGGCTGAACCGTGATGTGAAACCAAGAATTAAACCCAAACAGCATATCCACACAGCCAACCACACCACAAACACCATGCCAGTGTGTCCCCCAGGCCTCCAGAACCATCTCTTCCTCAGTCTGTAAAACTCCTTCAATTAATATTTTTCATGTGCACAAGAGCAAAGATTCATTTGGAAGCCGTGCCTGAAATATCCCTCCGTCACATTCAAATCAGTGAGCAACATGTGCAAAGACATGTTTGGCAGAAAATCAAATGGAAGCAAAACTGCCATGACCAGAAGCCTTCATGTTCGAGCTGAGCAACAGTGGAGAAAGACAGGCAGACAGTAATGACCTTGTTGGATTGTGAGTCAACATTTCAGTCAGGTTTAAGACTATTCTGTGTTTTGAACCCTTTTCTGCATTGAGTCTGCCTGTTTTGGTTAAGACCAGCTCTTTCAGTCAGCAGGTGGATGAGAAGATGGATATCGCTCTCACACGTTAGTCAGGCCCATTCACAAACTTTAACAGTCTTTGTGGCACCTCAAACTAATTAATTCATCTCATCTCATTTGTTTAGTCTGCACAATGACCAAAGTTTAAAAAAAAAACGACACGTAGTGGTTTCACGGGTGTTATGCCCAGGAGTTATACATGCCAGACATTCTTGGCTGTGAAAAAAAAAACATCCTGAGCTCGCCGCCATTTGCCTGGCAACCTCACAGCGACGCAGAGACTTCAAGCAGCCCCCGATTCAGGCCAAGAAATAGTCCTGCTCATATTTATATTCGGCAGACAGATACAGTCAGAGAGTTGTATCGATCTCATCTAAATCAACTCTTGGCATGGAAATGAAAAAGAGTGTTTCCTCAAACATTGATTCCATTATTTACGATTGGGGAAAGACACAGAACCCTTTTTATCCTGGACCCTGACCAATGAAAATCAGTTTGGAAGATGGTGCAGGACCAGCTGTGTCCTTCACTTACATCACTCCTTCACCACGTCAGACAAAAACCTGTGTTACCCATTGTCTGTAGTAAAGATGGACAATGCGATGGCCCTGGTGTCTCGCTGCAGTACAGGTCATAAACCCTGCCTCCTCCATGTCAGTGGACGGGACAGAGACCAAGCTAAAAAGTCAAAGTAGCCTACATGTTAAAGATGGTGTCTGTTATTGTAGGTAGTTCTTGTGTGCATGTATGTGCAGGCCTATTAATGTTTCTGATAAGTTTGGTTTTAATCAGTTATTTGCCGTTTTTAAAACTACATGAAATGCTATGATTGACGGCAGCTCGTGATTGGTTGAGCCTGAGTATTGGCGGGGCCTCGATACCACCACTCCACTATGTCGTCACATGCTTCTGTATGGAGAGATCCACTTCACTCATTCACATTACCTCAAAATCTAATTTCATCAACCTATTGGAAATAAATAGCAGACCCACCACAAACAAAATGACAATAGAGTACATTTTTTGCCATCAGGATAAAATATTCGATGTAAGACTCATCCGATGCACTCAGCTCAGAGCGAACACGCTGCCTAAATTCTCCCTTGATATGATTTTCTTTATAGCTATTGCCTCCGAATAGATTGTTGGCCATTTTTCGCTCCGTCTTTGCCTTCCATTCAGATGATGAAACAAGATTTAATTTGCACTCAATCAGGCTCAGGTATGGCAGAGCGCCCATATCTCGCCAAACCCCAGTGACGCACATGAACACCGGTCCCGTCGGAGCCACACACTGGTTCGAGCTCCATTATCGTCCCTTTGTTTTCTCACATGTCTGCTCTTTTATTATTTTTTTCCTCTGTGCTGCCGGGCACAAGCAGAGACTTGGTAATTTCCACTGTGATTGAGTCATGAATGATAATGGCTTGATTATTTGGCGAGAATTGGTCTCTTTAGATTCATTTCATGTTCGGTGATAATTGAGAAGCTTTGTCGGTCTAGATAATACCAAACGGACTGACTGCTGTTACACATCCCTCTGTCTTTATATTTTCACAGTTGAATACTTTAGGCCAGTGGAAAACTCATTTCGTTTTTCTTGCGGTGGGAAAATCTCCAGATAATTCCCATTAAATCAATGTATCACCATACCACAAGGCTGTAAAAGAACCTTTGAAAGCCAATGCAGGAAACCTCTGAATCTATTCCCTCCTGTGAGAAAAGACCGATCTCGTCTGCAGCGCTGTCGAGGAATCTTGGCCCTCCCTTCGGGCGCTAAATTGTCCCTTCTGTCATCGTTTGGAAAAAGGCACTTTCACCTCTTTACAGTCAAACACCAGATCTAAGATGTCAGTTATTTATCGATAAGTAGCCCAGGATGAGTGCTGATTTCTTTATCGCTGAGAGGAAGATTTTGCCACAACCATAACTTCCTTCCTGAAATAGCAGAGAATCCATTAATGCGCTCTAAAGGCACCTCTGGGATGAGTGTGGGCTGCTGGGAGGAGAAACAGCCCAGTTATGCTGCTGCTGTGGCTGCTGCTGCTTACTGAGAGAGGACTTTAGTCATAATGCAGCTCTGCCGCTAATGAACACAGACACCCACAAATATCAAGGCTGATTCTGGTCAAATCCAAGCAGGGGAGAATTTATGAATCTACAGAGAGATAATAGAGAACAGATATGAGGTCTAAAGGAGCTTATATAAGGACAGCAGTTTGAAGTTTTCCCTTTTTATTCGGATAGGCTCCTTTTTAGGAGCGCTGAGTGTATCGTTACAAACTAATAGCAGGAGGTTATTAGGAGGTCCAGAGGAACAACTGGTGTGGGTGGCTCGCTCCTTAAAGGATCCCTAATGAGCTGGCTGTGTGTCTTCAGAGACATCATGCATTGATTTATCACAAAACCAGAGACGTAAAGGTCACCGAGTCAAGCTGTGATGGACTTCAGTACTTTGGGGTTTTGACACAACCCTTTAACCTCCACCTTGCATCGCAATTCTCTCCTTATCTTGCTGTCACGCAGTCCATGTGCATCAATATGCAACCAAAGTACTCCCCGGGGATAATAAAAACCACATCAATATGTACAACATTTCCAATTTGGCATCCCTCCCTCTCTCTCTCAATGAAAGATGAGCTGACACAAAGACTCCGGTCTTGATAGTTTCAGAGCTGAGAGACCTTGAGAGGGCATGTTTTGTCTGAGTGAAGAAATGCCTGCGCTCACGTCTATACTTGGAGATGTAGTTGTGCTTGTATCCACGGGGAGGCAGCAAAGTGTTTGTGGGAGAGGAAGGAGACAGGGTGACCCCCACTCTGTAAACAGTTGACCCTTGTGGCAGTGGAGGGCTGGGGGCCGGGCAGGGTACCCATGTTCCGCTGGCCCGTTGCCGTCCGGCCAGGGCAGGAGGGAGCTGGACTGAAAGAAGCAGAACCTTCGGACTCCATCTGTTGCTCCCTCCACAGTGGAGTGGAGGGAGACAGGGAGAGCCAGAGACAGGTGGGCCCACCCCCCACCAGCTGGCACCGCAACCAGCATCTGCCCGCAGCCAAGGCAACTTTCCTTTCCCCTCGTCATCACAGCTCAGACAGCTCTCTCCATCTTTTCCTTTCATCCTTTTTTAAATCTTTCATCCCTCCATCATCTGAAGTCCCTTTACCCCTCACTTTATTCAAGTTACTTTATATTCAAGCAAAATCAGACGCACTCAAGTTTCTGTAGACCTCTTCCTCTGATGCCCGCTGCTGTCAATTCAATACTCAATCAACAGCAGCAAAAGTGAAGTGTGGTCACATCAGCAGAGGGATGCACAGATTAGGCAAACATTTTTATATTTTGAGACAATGTGAGTTGTGAGAAGGAGCAACAAGTTAAGTTAGCAAGATGAAGCCAAACTTATACTGTAGCCTATATAGCGAGAAATCTGAGCAACAGCAGGTTTCAGAGTTCATACACAATAGAAACATCAGGGCTGGGAAATAAATTGTGGGGAGATTTTTTTCTGAAGAATTTTTGGGGCATTTTATACCTTATTATAGAAAAAGTCAATAGAAAAGTGGTGGCAGTAAATGAGGAGAGAAAAATACAGAGGACAAAAGTCCCCTGTCAGCAAGGGTCACCGCAAATGGTTAAAGCCGTCGTTCACCAGAGGATCCTCCACAAACATGTTTTTGAACCTGTTTTCACCTGTGGACGTCTGTTTTCAAAACTCTGTACAAAGACTTATGCCAGAAATATGACCTTTTATTAATGGCTGTGGGTAAGGAGGACAAGTTTGAGAAGTCATGATTGAGATATGTTTAAAACTCCTCAATGGATTTTGATTTGTTTGTATTTTGGGTTCATATTTCTGTAAAATTGTGAATGAAATAATTTACTCTTCGTGACATTAACTAAATTCTGAATTGAAGTGTAAATGTTTACTTTAAATAAGAAACATTTTTTATTGATTTGATTGTTGTAGCTCACAACAGACATTTATAATGAACCTGCTCAGTATTAATTATTTTATAGGTCAGGTTTAAAAAAAAAAGAAAAAAAAAGCCAAACCAAACAAACTGAAGGGAACTGGATCACCCTTCCTCGATGTGATAGGATGAAAATAACCAACATTTCCCCCCTCTTCTCCTTAAAAATCTGATTGAATCAAAAGGCCTATTATATTCATTTATTCATTATTGAAATACAATGTTAGTTGAAACTCACTTCTGTGTTGTGGTATTCATACAAATTGTCATATCACTCAAGCATCAAGTCTTTTGGTGCACACGCTGCAGTGATGTCACCCAGAGCTTCAGAAAACCTATAGTCTCGGACCAGGAGAAGGTACTGCCCATCACAGTGGACCTCGCCTATAGGGGGCGACATAACAATGCAAATTTGTTTGAACCAAGTCAGGACCTCTGTCCCCTTATGTAACACAGTGAAAGGTTTAACATCACATGTCTGTACAGTTTAGCCTCTGAATGAGCTGCTGTGCAGTATTTTACTGTGAAAACTGTGACACTGGAGTGAAGTGCGACGATAGCAGCCCGGCCCCTCCCCCCTCTCTGCCTAATTCTGCTACATCTCTGGTGGACCAGGCTAATTTAGTTGAAAATTGATACAAGGATGGGGATAAAATGTTAAGCAAGACAATCCAGTAAGTCAGATTAGGCTGTATGCAGCCAATTAGGCCCACTGGCTCCCATCTGAAGTCGAGTGAGCAGCAAACACAGGCACATTAGTCTCCTGGAGAGCTTTTCGTCTGTCCCGTAACATAATTATACCCACGCCGTTACATTTAATCAGATTCTTGTCAGATTTGACGTCCCTGTAAAGTGCCCACAAACAATAAAACTAAAAGGGCAAAGTGCAGCTCGTAGATCTATAATTTCAGTGACGATCGTAACAGGACAATCTTGCGGATGCAGTTTGACGTCTCACTCAGTCACTGCAGGAGATATGTGGCTAAAATGTAAATGTAATGTTAATGTACAATATTTAATCAAATAAGATGCAAATTGCCTACAGAAACACAAATGCATCTTGGCGCACTGAACAGCTGCAATTCTTTTTTTTTATAAGTGCAGAAAACAGACTAACATACTGGTGCTTATGATGTTTAAAGACCCAGGACAGGAGATTTAGTCCAAACGATCCACTTTCTACTCAACGCATCATTCTGAAATCTTGCTCATTATAACTGGTCAACCTCCTTTTAATTCATACTGCTTCGTATTGATGTTATTCTTCTGACTCTTTCTGTTGTTTCTGGTCTTTACTACTTTGCCTGTAAACAAAATCCCTCCCTTGAGTTTTATTCCCTTCAAAAGAAGAGGAATCCAATTTAAGGGCTTGCTCTATATTTCCTGTAATCTCTGAATGAGTTTTAAAGGGAGCAGCAGTCGGTGGTTGGCTTACCCAAAAAAACATGCAAATGAAGCTCCTATATATTGCTTTGAAAACATCACGTGAAATGCAAGGATAAAAAAAAAAATAATCACATTACATGCTTAACTTTTAGATTTGAAGTCCAAACATTATGTCCTTTGTAAATTCATCATATAAAAACCTCAGCGGTCACGTAATGAAGAACAGGTGATCGGTACATAAATAATTTTGCTTCTGATTTGTTTTTTATGTGCACGGTGGCACCATTGCCTCTGTCTCATTTGCCTCTGCCGCCTGCTGGGTTTAATCTCAGCTCTCCATAGACCCCAATGTCCATCTATTTATGATCATTAGTCCTAATAGATGTGCAGTTGGCCTCTATTTGATGACTCAGGTTGTTTGTTGACAAAGCCTTGAGATGTTATTTATTACAAGCTGCAGAAAGGATGGATTTCCTACCACAATAACTCAAAGCACACAGGTTTGTATCAATATACTGTGCTCATATGTCATTTAAATATAGATTCCACATTGACTATTACAGCGATCTTCACAACACTACATAAACCCGATATACAGCGCCATAAGGAAAAACACAATTCCGTGGAAAAAGTGTGCATGGCATGATTAATACAATGCACTTAATTGCGTGTATTGGATATAAATGAATGGGTTGTGAGTTATGTTGGAGGGACTGTGGGATGGTGGGAGATTTTACTCATATATTCTTGGATTGTTCAAAAATCTTAGATTTCAGGAAAAATCTTCCAAAAGAGATGGAAGTTGAATTTGGAATGAAAACCTTGCATGCTGGGAGTATAGACCAGCGTAAGATATTCAATAAGTTTCTGAAAACTCAGATTTTAATTAACAAAGAAAATTGTGTTGCTCTGAGCTGAGTGCATCGGATGAGTCTTACATCGAATACTTATTTTTTACTTGTATCAGGAATTTTTTATGTTTGAAATAAAAAATGTAAAAAGAAATTAATTAACTCCAGATTCACTAAAATATTCACTGTCATTATCACATCCTAAAATCAGCTCAAGGTAAATGATGTGGAAATATGTATTTCAAGGTGTGATAACGCACCTCTGTGAACACATGGTGCTATTTTAGATGCCCTGGAGCATCTGATGGAGGATGTACTGTAAGTGGCTCATCAGAAATGAACATCTGGATCTTTATGATTGATATTGGATAAAAGAAAATGCCGTTGTCCAGACAGTTATTGCATTATAAGTATAATCCAGTTCTTATTGCAGTGACCAGGAGACGGTCCTTATCTATACCTCATTGAGCCTGGTTTTGGTTTTGAACATGCATATACACTAAAAAACGTTTCACATTACTGTCCCTGACCTGCACTGCCATATTTGCACAGTAGCGGAAGAGACAAATGTCCCAAATCTCCCTCATTCACACTTTTAGAAGAGACCTAATCCCATTGCTAGTTATTGCCTTCATTCGTCTCCAGTATTATCATTACTGCAGGTGATTGGCAGTCCCCGGTGACGCTTTTTGGCGAGTCCTCCCTTTACTTGAAATGTGTGAGCCAGGCGTGATGGACGCGCCTCTTGGCACCATGTCGTACCTATCTTCAGATCATCTGTTATCTCTGACTGAGCATATTGGATTATTGATTCAGAGAGGGAATGTGTTTTTGTAGGCGTTCAAAGATCCACATTTGTCTGTAGAAACCTAACATGTAGCCTAACTGTGACTCGATAAAATGCTCGATGGAAAACAAATAATAAACCTAATTCTCACTGGCATTGGACAAATTCCAGACTGGAGCTGTCCAAGGTGCTGAATCTGATATTTTGTGTTGTTTGAGCCTTAAAAGAAAATGCCAATGATAAAAAAGCTCAAAAATTAATATAGCATAAGAAAAGAGGTTATACGCTGGCGATCTGAGATCCCCACCTCTCACCAAATATCAGCTGGGATTGGCTCAAGCCCTCAATGACCCTCAATGACGAGCAGTATAGATAATGGATGGATGAACTTGAGAACCAAATATATAATGTGTTGTATATGGTTGATTTTTCCTTGTCACATTTGGGGACCTACATTACTCTACAATGCAATTTGACTGGTGACAGTTTGGTCCTTTGTGTTATGCTAGTAGCAGCTGATCTAGCAGCAGAGATGCAGAGATGAGTGATCTGGTCTTATAACGGCCTTCTCACTCCACACCAGAGGCTCTTTTCTTCGTTTGTCAGATTTGTAGTTTTTAAGCTAAGACCAATGCAGACTCCAGTGACATCACTTGAGGCAATGCTTCAGATTGTGCATATCTCCCTAGGGAGCCACAATAGGATTTGTATGTTTTCTATATGCTGTAGTAGAAGAAGTACTTGCCAACAATGAACATTTAATGTGTAAAATCTGAATTTCCCTTTAACACACATAAGATTTCTCAATTTGACACCGTGGCCTTGTGAAACTAAATGAAGGTTAGATTTCCTACGTAGAGGCTGAAACACAGGAGGTTATTTGATATTATTAAAAAGACATGCAAACATCCACATCCACAAACACGTACTTTAAATGTGACAATCTGGGAGCAGGGTTAATTTCTGCACACCCTCTATTATAATGTGTCCTCTGCGTGAGTGCACCTATGCACACAGTGGGGTAAAATGAACGGGTAAAGCAGGACAAAGACGTATAATACAGGAAACTGCACTTTGATGGTTCCTCAGGAGGATCTGTGAATTAGGACAGCCTGAAAATCAGCAGAAGGAGAGAGGAGGAGTCTGTCAACAGGAGGAGAGCAAAGTGGGAATACGCGGAGACGTGGCAATGAATTTTATTGATATTTCTCCTGCCTTTTGTGTGTGTGTATGTGCACACTCGTATGTGTGTGTCTGTGAAGGAGGCAAAGATAGAGAGCGAGAGGGATTGACCAGAGAGACACCAGACTCTTCTGCTGCCAGGTCGCATTAATTGTATATCAGTAACTGGCTTCCATTCCTCCAGTCTGATGCCGTTTCAAGTAACACCATGATTATTTTACCAGGCATGCTGAGACACATCCAACAGTTTCTATCTTTGGCTTTCGTATGGTTTCAGCCCATCATCACCCTTGCAATTAAAATGAAAACATGCAAGAAGCATTTTATTTTGCTGGTAATCACCTCTTAGTTAGATGCCATTGACATCTCTGCAGTTCTACTTCAATTATATTTCAGTCAAACTGTGTCGTAAATGTAAAATGCATGAATTCCTTCACACCTGAGTTTTCCCTCTAAACAGTCAGTGGATGATTGGAATCATTATAATGTATATTCATGAAATGGGAATAGGTTGATTTTATGTTGTTATCCTGCTGATTAATTTAATCAGGCACAGAGATTACTACTCATATAGATCAATAATGGACAGAGAGATAGCAAGTGTCTATTTCGGTGACATCGTGACCTTTCAAAGGAGTGAATTTAAACTTTGAACTCTTTTCTCTCTGCATGCTCCCATGCTCTCTCACTGTTTACCAGTGTCTCTCTGGTACAATGACGATCAAAGTGTGTCTGGCTGCAAAAATCTCTGCTCTCTGAGACAAGCTTCTTCTTCCTTGGTTCTACTATTACCTGACGGCACTTCCTCTTCCTCCACACACACACACACACACACACACACACACACACACACACACACACACACACACACACATACACACACATACACACACACACACACACTGGTCCCGGCTAAATTAGCTGATGGCATGCTGTCTGGAAGCAAGTAATACACTGGGGACCTGCTCCTACTGTCCCCAGCTGTCTATATGAATTAGTAACACACCGTGCCACTAATGCTAGCTGATCACAGTCCCAGGCACGCTAACATCTGTGCACATCTGCGTACATCAGTGTGAGTCCTTGAACTTAGCGGGGAATCTGCTCTGAGGACACTGGCAACTGTCAGACAACCTGTGGGGGCGCTCTCAGGTTTAACCTACACGAAGGAGCAACATGTCCTTCTATTTACCTGTCCTGACTGCCGCCATGTGTCGGGGAGCGTGGAGACAGTGTGCTCAGGTGAACTCAAGAGTCGCTGACAGAGGCCTGCTCGTCATCCACCACCCACCACCTCTGCTCGATCCGTTGCCTCACCCCGTAGCTCCGTCACAGTCTCTGCTCATCACTTCTCAAACGATCCCCTCCATCTCCATTTTCTATTTTAGTTTCCATATGTTTGTTTATCTCTCTCCCTCTTTCTCTTGGCTCACAGCAACCCCCCCCCCCCTTACACCCCTCCTCCTTCTTGCAGGCAAACAGAAGCATTGCCAAGAACAGCTCTGTTGGCCTGCTTAGGATTTACATATGTAAATGAGAGCCAGCGTTGCTTGTAGATCTGCAATTAAGCAAACAGCTGAAGCTTACAAACAACGTCGGTCCCCATTACTTTACCAATAATAGAGTTTCTTGTGCGCTGATTTATATTGCTAACCCTTATTACCTTCTTTCTCCTGCCTTTATGCAGTTGGTTGAAGATAATGTCCTGGACCCAGCTCAAGGTCTTTGATTAGCGGAGCAGCACAATGTGTTCAGAAGGAAAAGAAGTGGCGCACTCTGTCTTTCAAAACACAAAACACAGAGCTTGACTTACTTTTTATGCTGTGAGGTCAGAAGAGCTTCTGAGCATGTGTTCATCAAAGAGCTGTTAAATCTATTCACCTACTGTACTCCAAAAGGAAAACAGCACTTTTAATGGGTTGCAGAGTTCAAATGTCATGATTTACATTTCATACCATCACTTATTATACCCAGGATGCAAAAATATACAATCCATCTTTGTGCCAGCAATATATTGTGTATAAAAACGCTCTGTACTTCATTTAGTAAAGAGTGAACCAAAGCAACCTGACTATGCAGTAGACTACACAACAGTTCAGTGTTTATCTACCTGCTATTTAAACAAACGTCCGTCTCTCTGTCTGTATGTGGGACACATACCCCGCAAACTGTTCATCTTATTGGCTTCACACATGTGAATTCCTAATGGCCCAGGGAAGTGCAGTGTTTAAACAGGAGAAAAAGAAATGCAGAGACCTTAAGGGGGAATCACAAGTGAGGGATCCTTCTACTTGGACAGACAGCAGTATGATAGATTAAGTATTAGCAAGAGCAAAATGGTAAATGGTGCATTTAAATTTCCTGCAAAAAACAACCAAAACAACATTAGGCCATTGCGAGGATTGTACTAATATTAAAGGTTACAGTATGTGCTGCCAGGCTGACATGATATCAGATAATTGCATCTTGGAAATCTTGCAGTGAATCCACCCAGTTCCAGTTCCTGGCTTGGACTTCCTTAGAAAGTTTCCGACTTTCCAGCATCTTCTGGCTGGAGCATTAGATACGGCATCTCGTGCCAACTGGAGATAAGGAGGTCGGCCTTCTTATTGCAGCCTGGTAGCCCCAGTGCTGCTCAGAACTTGATGTGCGGTGATTTGAGGTCACTGTGACCTGCCCCATGTGTGAGGTGAGTGAAGGTTCTCCAATATCACCTCCCCTCCGGATGACTCCTCTACAGAGGGAATCAAAAGAGGGATTCAAAGTCTGTTTGGTGGCAGGAGAGACCGAAATCGTCAATCGAGGTCATGCATTTTTTTGTCCTGATTTTATTCCTGTTTATCTGACACAAACACTCAAATGGTGTAAATTTCCTTCCAAAAAACAGATAGGACTTATCAGCTGTGCCAGGTTGCGAAAACAGACTGAAAGCTGTATAAAAAAAAAAGAAAAAAAGCATAGAGAAATGGATTCATACAACAAAATCAAGAAAATCACCATGAAAATAAAGCATCAATTGAAGGTTCTGTGTCTGTGTAAGACTCAGAAAGGTTTATCCATCCTTTCATTTTTGGTAGGCTATCGTCGGACTATTCACTCACACTAAGAAAGCAAAGAACAATACCACAGTTCTCAGGGGCACAAGGCACCTGTGTGTCAAAGGACTGATTTTTGAACACTGTAACAGACACTTGTTCACAGAGGATGGAAATATTATATACATCTGTGACCTGGTTCTGTGTTGCAAACCCTCCAGACCTCCAAACTTTGTCTCAGGTCGTCTGGGGCTGGTTTGATCACTGTTCCGAGGAACAAAACAGAAAACACCGGAAAACATCTTTTACTTTGGAAACATCTCATATCTGGAACAAAACATGCTGTTTAAAATACTGTAAAAGCTTATTTTTTTGCTTTTTCAACTTTTTTATTCAAATGGATTTTCACACCTTACAAACTTGCCTTTTTGGACCTGCATTGCACGATATTTGCCGGAGAAGAGAAAAAAAGCCACTATTGAAATGATGGAATTGGATTATGGCACATGATGAGGAATTAGGCCAGGGAGTGCTGAGATGTTAAGTGTTACAGTCCCAGACCTTCTCTAATAGCGTGAAATGAGAACAGATCTGTTAAAGCCTCAAAGAACACAGAAATGAGATGGGATTGGCTTTATGCCATTGTACATTACAGCCCTCACATTGATAGGCGCTTTATGAGACTTAATTAAAAAGTCAATGGCATCTTTAATGGCCACGGCGCTGGTTGTTTTTCTGTGTTTCTAAAACGCGGGTTCCCTAATGACCAGAGGCAGCCTCATTTAGGGGTTGGAGGACAGAAAAAATGTTTCGACCTGTGGCACGAGGTCATTATGCCCCAGCTGTATCAGAAAAACAAGTGTTTTGTACAAGCCCACTGAGCTTTAGCTGCTGGTTAGCGGGAAGAAAATTGCATCTAACAGGCGGCCGGCTTCGCAGATACAGCAGCCAGGCGGAGATGAAGTGGTTAAATGAAATGACAAATGGAGTGTTTGTTGACAGGATGCTGCTCCATTTGCTCTTCATGCAGCTACTTTTCTGGCATTTTGTTTTGTGTCCTTGTTTATCCTCTGAATTAGGAGCAGAGTAATAGTGCAAGCTAGGCTTCATCGCATGTTTGCGATGAAGCCAAGCGTGTCAAAGCCTTGAAAGACAGCCAGTGTCCTCCCTGTCTCATAAACTACTTTAGTTGAAGTTAATGACTGCAGTTTAAAGGACACAGGAGAAGGCCTCATCAGAGTAAATGTGGTGAATTATATTTTACACTGATCTAATAAGTTTTTCCTTTATTCTTATTTGTAGCTCAAAACAGTGATGAAAAACTATTTCTGTCTTCTATGCCATTCAATTTTGGGATGGATTTAATTCATAGTAAATAACGATGGATGATGCTTTTCTGCTTCCTCCCATTGAACTAAAATATCCCATATACAGGATATCGACCTTATGATGTCATTTGGAGCCTCAGTCTCAGTAGTGATCAGGGGATCAAGCCAAGGTATCGAGGTCCCCCCGATACACACGCATGACCAATCAGGAATCAGTCTCAGCTGTCAACCATGACGTCTCACCCTGTTTTTATGGCATCAGGTATTTGATTAAAACTTCCTGGAAAAATGAACACTTGAACAAACAGTAGTATGATAAAAGCTAAAATACAATTCCATCTTTGGTAAAGATTTATTTAATGTGTACTTCAATGTTTTAGTTTGATGATTGTCCCAGCTAACATGAAGCCAGCCACCAGGGGGCAATCAAGATGATTTGGCTTCATTTTTTGCCAACATTTACACATGAAGATCAGTTTCTTGTTATTTGTACAACTGTACATTCTGTGAATAATACCTTTCCAAAAACTGACATTGGAGATTTTCAGATTCATTGTGTGACGTTTGAAAGTTGTGAGTATTAACCTGACACTCAGGATTTGATTTACAGAGGTGGTGCTGTTATTTGGAGGTTCCATTCACGATGGATGGCATCACTTCGCACCTCCAGGACCACGCAAAGACCTGGTGACATGATGCATTTTCATTTGGATTCAGCAAAGCATTTCCATTCACACCTAATTTTCAGCAGGAAATGTATTATCTACTTTAATCTGTCTCTTTTGAGTCCAACTTCATAAAAGAACATGACCAAAGCGTTTAAATTTAATGATTTCTGCTTTCTGAACCTAAAACACAGAACTGTGTTTTATCTTTGATCATCATCAGTTTCATATTGAAACACTTCATAACATAAGAAATATTCAAAACCATGTGCGCTCGTGTCTTCACATGTCGTATGTTTACCCTGAAAACCTTTCAGCTTCTATACACACCCTTTGCTATACAAATGCTGCTGTGCAAGTCAATGCTGGAGGGGAATTAGCCTGTGGAGTCAATCAAACTGAGCTGCATAACTCAGCCCCCGACAGCTCGAGAAAAACAAGCATCTTTCATTCTCGTTACGTGTTTCGTACTTTTCACGTTGTAGTTGTTAATTAAGATATTAATAATTTGCTTCATAGAGGCAAACTACACTTCCAGCAAGGATGTGTTACTTTCATAATTATAATTTGCCTAATTCAGAAAAACACATTTGCAAATGTGCAACTTTTCAGTGAAGCATTTATGTTGACATAAATACATCATTAACTTATCATTAATAACTGCTGTTGTCATTAATCATTATTGTGCTCAAAGTGCAAAAATGACTCGAAATGGAAATTCACTCAAGGTGATTTGACGATGCAAAAAAGTAGGAGAAGTGAAAGTGGAGTGTTAAGTGGAAATATTATCAACACAATAAAGTGAAAAGTGAAGATAAAGTCCATTAAACACAATGAGGCGATCTTGAGTCTAATCTAATGGATACATTTATCTAATTCCTTTTCTTTTTCATAAGCTATCAACTCCCATGAGGCTTCAGTCGCTGCCTGCCTTTGTTAAAGATATTTTCCCACCTTGATATTTTAATGCATTTCCAGCCTGTTTGAGTCTGACATTAGTGAGGGACTGAGCATCAACAGCTCCCCTTTCTCCATCAAAGAAAAAAAATGATCCTCGCTCTGAACAGGGAGTCTGTCTTCCAAAGGATGCCTCTAATTGGAGGAGAAAAGGCTTCTTCCTGACGGCACTGGAGATTTCAAATAAAGCCCATTTGCCGATGTGAGGAGTCATTAAACATGTCATTAAACGCAGCTTCTTTGATATAAGTGGATGAAGCTCTGGATCCCATTTGGTCTTTGGAAAGGATGATGGAATTTAAACTGGGCTTATGGCAGACAGAGAATCCTGCCGGACCTGCCACACACACAAAGCAACACATAAGAACGCATGTTCACACACAATGGGCGAGTGTGTATTGTGTATTCAAAGGACGACTAGTACAGTCTATCATTTTCATACAGGAGGCCACCAAATCATCCCATTACTGCAGGAGGAGAGTGTGACATTCAGCCACCGGATGACAAATCCTTGATGTTCTCAGACCGGTCACGCTCCTTCTGTCTGGCTTCCACTTCTTTGTTTCACCGTTGCGGCTGATTTTTATTTTTTTCCACTAATCTTTATTTTTATTTTTTTTACTCAGTGGTCTGATTTGGCCTGCAGCGAGAGGCTGGTAAGTCCCAGTGGACATGTCGGCCTAAACAGCCGGGTCTGAAGTGATTATGTGAGTGTAGCGTGAGAGATTCCTTTAGGGCCTGTGGGAAGCCTGCACATTCTTTGTTGACAGTAGCAATGGAAGAGAGAGAGAGAGAGAGCGAGGGAGAGAAAGGTGGAGGGGAAGGAGATTATCTGAACAGAAAGAAGAAGTGGGAAATTAAAGGAACGTGTTGATATAAAATCCCCTTTTTGTGGTAAGCTGATAGGTTTATGAGATGAATGCAAAATTGGAAGAATACAAATATATCAGGACAAAAAGAAGAGTCCTACACATAGAATGCGCCAATAAAGGTGTCGACTTAAAAAGACAACGAGATTCTAGAGCTTTTGGCGATATGGGTCGCTGTTGATGTGCTGCAAACAAAAACACTGCTCTCCGCATCCATCCATTGTCTTCTACTTATCCAAGCTCGGGTCGTAGAGGTAGCCAGCCAAGAGGATATCCAGACATCGCTCTCCCCAGCCACAACTTCCAGCTCTTCCTAGGGGATCCTGAGGTGTTCCCAGGCCAGATGGGATATATAGTCCCTCCAGCGAGTTCTGAGTCTATTTCAGGGTCCCCTCCCAGTTGGGGCGTGTCTGGTAAACCTCCAACGGAAGGCAGCCAGCAGGCATCCTGACTAGATCCCTGAACCACCTCAATGACGACAAGGAGCAGCGATTCTACACCTCACCCTGTCTCTAAGGCTGAGCCAGCCATCCGACAGAGAACAATAATTCGGCTGCAATCTTGTCCTTTCGTCACTACCCATATCTTGTGACCATACGTGAGGGTCGGAACTTAGATCGACCAGTATATCCAAAGGTTTACCTTGCGGCTTAGCTCCTTCACTAAAACGGTCCAGTTAAACACCCCCCCCCTCGCCTGAATGTTGCAAACATTTTCCTGGTGTTGTGCTTGCGTCTAACACAGACAATCTCCTCCTGCCTTTTTAATAAGTAAAAGACAAACTCAGGTAAATGGAACCCACTTTTCTTGACATTCATCGAGTTCATGTGTGAAAACAGCTTATGTTCAGGTAAATCATGCTGTGTTTGTGCAGCCTCCTTATGCAACTTACTGTAAAAGGGATTCCTCTACACATTTTCATCTTTAAATCATTGAAAACTCACCGTGCCTCGGGCAAACATCACAACCAGTAATTAAACACCACGAAACCTGCATTTAGCTCTAAAACAATTAATTATTCACATTCATTTCATCTCACTACGTCTTCATAACTTTAGCTGTGCAGTCAAATTGAAATGTTCCCTCTTTCTTCACTGCCATTGGTTCGTTTACTCTAAAAGCATGTCCTTCAAGCATCTCCTTCTCAGAATCAAGGAGCTAAGCCGTAGAAAGGCGAGCTGCCGTTTATCGCTGCCTTGCAGACAAATCCACTCTAAATGGCTGGTGATTTTCGCTCATTGGCTCAATAATCCATTTGAGAATTTACTCAGGGACTCAGACACATTGTTGAGGTTTTTTTTGCTTCATTTTGAACAGTCTTCTGTAAACCCCCCTCAACTTGAAGGAGACATTTGTAAACAACACAGAGAATGGAAATTAATGCGCACTCGTGCACACGCACACATACACACACAGGCATTTGGAATCAGTGTGGTGCCACATTGTGTAGCGCCAGGAAGTTTAATGGATGCATGTTTTCAGACGTCCTTGTTGAATCCAAGGCCAGAACTTAGAGCGGGGGACCTGAGTCACACATGGATGGATCTCCCTCCAGTTGTTCCTCCTCATTTAATCTTTTCTCCGTCCTTGTCTTTGCATGGATCCATCCCGATTAAATACGTGGCTCAGGCCGCACAAATACTTGACATCTCTTACTTTTTCTCCTCCTGTCTTCTTGCGTCACCTTGCTCCTTTAGCCCGCTGCCTATTGGCCGTCCACCCCTTCCTGCATATACTGTCCCTCCTTCCGTAGTGCACTGTGGTAATTGAGTGAGAGCTGTGGCCCTGGAGTCCTTGTGTAATCCACACTTTATAAGCACTCTAATTGAAGTGCAAATTCAATACTCCCTCATCAGCCTTTTACTGGCTGTGCTTTTGCTTGCACCCCTTAGGTAATTACAAGGAGACTGGCGGTTCAATCATTTTGCAGAAAATAATGTAACAAAAAACACAGCGGCGTACACCAAACCATTTCACTGTGGCTGTGTAGAGGGTGTGATAGTGAGGTGACTGGGGGTGAAGTACTGGAAGAGACAATTAAAATACCTTTGCCTTTATTATCAGGGAGGTAAAACACCAAAAACTGTGTGATAAAGAATTTTGGACAACCTTATCTAAACATCACGGGATTACTCCACACTCACGTTTCCCTTCTGTGATATGGACTGTAGACATGTTCACACACAGATGCATGTGCATGTGGATACTAACACGGCACATGCATGCTCACATAATTTTCTATTTTGTATAGTTGCAAGGGAGATGCATACACAAACATTTCTAAGTTTATCGGTTTGCCTGTGTTTCTGCATGCGTGTGTGTCTTTGTGTGGGAGTGCAGTTTGCAGCTTTAATTAAACTTCCTCTATTTTCTCTCAGCTTGTCCCCATAGGGCCCTGTCTTCTTCCCGTCCACATGCTTATTTATTTATAATTGCATAAAACTCCAGAGCTGAGCCACGGCTGAACATGGTGCCAGACCTGAGCAGCAAGCTGGGGTCGTCACACAGTAATACAATTTCATGTACTGAAACATCCCACCGCCTGGGAAAATTCCACATTATGAATCATGAAGGGAAGCACTAATCATTAGAAAACAACAAACAGAAGGGAAAAAAAGTTCAGATGACTGTTTACAATATGAGAGCAGCAATACAGTGTCAACACAGATGTATAGAATTTAAGTCTGTGGGGAGACGGACTGTTTCACGCAGCAGAGAAGCAAAAGGATCTCATGAATATCGTCATTGTGGCAATTGTCTTCCTCTAGAGATCAAACATTCCCAAGAGGAAAGAAATCCAGGTGTCTTAAGAACTTTTTCTTCTCTCTTCTTTATTCAATTGCCAGATTTCGTCTGTATTTTTTTTGTTTATCTGCCTAATTTACTTTGCCTTATAATAAATATCCCACCAGACAACCGTTTGGATGAGCATCACAGCAAATGCATAGTTTATCCCATGTGTTTTTGTTGAAGTTGGATGAATAGATTTAAATCTTCAAAAGAGAAAATCATGTTACGATATTCCTATAACATCGCGAAATTACCAAGATAACCTACATGGGCAGCTATACCCACATGTGGTGACTTAATATCTGCAACACTGCCTACACACATCTGCAGAATAAACCAGCCTGCACAGCCTTCTTTTCAGTTTTAATTCTGGCATCACAATCATAATCATATTATCGCACATCTTTTCCTGTCAACTCATCGAGCAGCAAAGCCCCAGATCTGCACAAAGACACTGTACACTAATTTATATATTCCATCATTCTCAGTAGATTTTTAATTGCTTGATGCTTTATCTATTGTATCCCCACTCATCTTGCTCACATCTGTTTCCTGCTGTGATGACCCACTTTTATGAGGGCAAACCAAACACACGTGGCAAAGTTTTCTGCATTTAATGGGGTTTGCCCTGAAAATACAAATTCCCAAACAGTATGCTCATAATGATCAGAATTCTGGAAATAAAGTGAAGCAATTACTGGCTACAAACAAAAAGAATGTATTGAAGATGAATTGTCGATCACCGGGCGCTCAGCTACAGAAAAAAGATGGTACAGCATGCTGGAAGAAAAACAGATTTACTTTTAGGCTTCAACACTGATATCCAGCTCCAAGAAAATTTTAAATATACTAATTAACATATATATCGTCAGGATCAGTCAAGTTTCATGATTATTTATTATTAGTTAGGTCTTATATACAGTAAATTCAGAGCTCTCTAATGTTTTTAATGGAATAAGTTCTTTTAGAGTGAGTTATACAGATATATGAATAATCTTTATTGGTTAAGGAGGTAAATCTACCTATGTTCATGTATCATATTAAAAACTTGTGGGGTATGTGACGTTGTTTTTGTTGAAACAATCCAGCAAGAAGAGTTGAACATTAATTTGAATTTTATAAAACAGCAACAGGGAGTGGGGGCAACAGAGATATTCCTGAGTTTACACATGACATGAAGTGTTAACTGTCGCTGTTTCCTATTATTGAGGTGTACTGTAACTTACTGAATGACTTGACACAGTCCATTGATGGAAATGGGGTTAAGTTGTGTTTGTTATGTCAGAAACATGTGAGAAACATATGAGCGGAAGTCTTTCTTCTGTATTTTCATTTGTTGTCTTCTCAGCCTGTAGAATTACTTTTCCCTTGGTCTCACTTCTGTCTATATATTAATTATATGCTGATTTTTTTTAAATCCAACCCCTAGCAATCCATGGGAATCGGCATCTCCTTTTTAGCTGCATATATTTGATGCAGAATAAAAAAAAAGGGTCTCTGACTTGATAACCGAGACAAAATCAGTCTTTAATGGGACAAATTCCCAGTGAGAGTCCTCCTCTACCTGCTCCACAATCAAAACAATCCCAGCATGGCCACACGCTTGTGACGCGCCCTTATACGTCACAGGCTCACCCGGAAGTGCGGTGACAGCACTTGTCAAAAATCCTTCAACGCTTCCGTGGAACTACGGAACAAAAGGTGAGTTTTACCGCTTTAGAACAACCTCTTCCTACACTGATTCCCTGTGTGTCACAATACATCCCCGGCATTGACACATGTTGTAAGTTTGGCCGTGATTTAACGCTCGCAGCACTTTTACACGTCGTAAACATTCGCCGCTAGCTGGCTAATGTTAGCAGGTTAGTAAGGGTGCGGGTTGGGTATTTGTGCTGCGGGGGTTTGTGAAGGACTTCCCGGCTGCTTTTTGTCAGTTTTCCGCGTCTCTTGGATGCGGGCGTCACATCAGCGGGCAAATTCCCCTCATGCAAAATAATGAGCCCACCAGTAGAACACATTTTGCGCTGAATCGTTCGGCTCAGCCTGCGAATCCTGCCAAATAGTGATCCCCCGGCTGTAGTTTGTTCCTCCTGTGTTGCATCTCCATGCTCAGCGCAGGACAGCAGCACTGTACACTGAGAAACCCTGCGGACCAGACTGAGCAGTGTCCGAACTGAGAGGCCGCTGCCATGCAGAGAGACGTGACAACGATGCCAGTGCAACAAGTCGTCATAAAGTGGCTTTGAGACTGATGAATTGGGTTTACTTTCTGCAATCAGAGAATATTGACTCGGTTCCAGAAATTGCCCTTTTCTGTCATCAGGGTGAATATTGTGATTTAACTCAACAATTACGACGCTTAAAAGTCTTAATTGAATAAACAACAAGACAGGGGCTGCCAGCAAAGATTATTTTCGTTATCGATGAATCTGCAGATTGTTCTCTCCACTGATTGTTTAGTCTATGTGATGTCAGAGGACGGCACAAAACCTCTTCGATCAAGTTCCTCAGTCAGAGCAGACTCAGTCCCCCGAGGAGGACGGTGAGATGTGGGGGAAAGTTTGAGAAAAAAGCCTTGTTTTGTCCAATCAACCGGTCAAAAATCTAAACGAAGCAGTATAAACCAGAGAGAAGCAGCCAATCCTCACAGTGGAGAAGCTGGTGTTCTTAAATTGAATGATTAATCGATTATCAAAAGTTTTAAAGATACATTTTCTGTCAAATAATTGATTAGATTGTTGCTCCAAGCACATCTGCGACAGAAGGCATGAGATGGAAACATGCTGAGGAACAGACTGGTGTGTAATAACAATAGCAGTGGGTTAGAAAATCCTCATGGGGAAATACAGACATGTGGTCCTTGGCCTGACACCTGATTTCATAAAGTAGGGCGTGAGGAAGTGTTGTATTGTGAAAATCAAAAATTGGTTTGATTGAAAGTCTTTTTTTTCAGGGGTTTAAAAAACAATTGTTCATTCAAACAGAAAACAACTTTCCTATAAATTTATATTTTTCTTGTTTGGAGCAGGAGTGTCAGTCAGAATTGAACATTTTATGATATGACAAGACCAAACTAAAATTCATTTATTTCTACTTCTTGAGCATTAAGAATCAGTTGGATTCATTCTTTGTTGATTGGCAGGAAATTAAAAAGCAGCTATTTTAGTAATTCAATAATTGACAAGTCATTTTTCTTCAAAATGAGAGTTTGCTGCATTTAGTTGTCTTGGGCTAAATAACTTCAACTCTGTAATAAACATCAATAATGACAATATTTTATGCAGCCTTACGACAACGTTACAACACTATTTAACAAACAAGTTCAAAGTAACACAAGATCAGCTAATCAGCAATTAGTTCATTAAACAATTAGTAAATTTACAGAATGGTAATCAGCAGCTATCTGAATAATTAAATACTAATTTTATTTTTATTTTAAAACCCAAACATTTGCTGATATAATCAAATAATATTTGTTTTTGTTGTCACATGATTCTAAACTGAATATGTTTGAGTTTTATACTGTTGGTTGGACAAAGGGAGACATTTGAACACATGCACAACTTTGGATTGTTGTTTTGACATTTTATAGACAGCAATTTATTGATTAATGAAGAAAAGAATCAACCTGGTTGATCATTATCAACTTTTGGTTGCAGTCCTAATTGATGGCTTGATAATGAGAAAACAATTGCATTGACAAAACACACTGTAGAGTCAGGTCAGGAACATTTGACAAACTAACTATTTGGTAAATTTTTAAAATAAATCATGATGACTCAATAATAATGAAATAATAATGAATAAATATATAACTGTTAAAGAAACACAATTAAATGCTTCTCAATTCTTATTTGTGGCGACTAATGAGGAGCAAGTTGGGGGAGTAGCTGTCTCAGTTGGTTTGTTCCACAGTGTTTTTCCACCCAGCTGTGCTGGAACTGTTTGCATGAGTAGAGAAGCAACTGGGAGCTCAGAAATGCTTTGAATGGGAGTCTTGTTTGATTCATAACAGTCAATGGGTGAAAATATTTGAATCTCAAAGATAACTTGTAGACTGGCTTTGCATTTTTAGCATTTTACTGTTCCTCTCCTACTGTCAATCCCATTCTTTACATATCTGTCGGTAAAATGACTTATGTTGGTGTAAAAGTTCGTGGCAATATGTGTGTAAGTGTTTTTAAAAGGCTGCTGCTCATCGGGGGGAAAAAAACCATTCCGCTGTTTTCAGATAGTATTTGACTTCATTTTACAGTTTTACTGCTGCAGTTGTCTCAGTCGCTTCAGCACAGTGTAAAAAATTTCCTTCGCCTGCACTCAATGAGAAAAGGATGAGATGTAATGTCACTATGTGGTGTAAATAATAAAGAAACACAGAATAGAGTTATTATTAACTGTGTCAAAGTTGAACACAAACACAATGTGGTTGCAATATGAAATGGATGCCCCCCCCCGATCCTCATCCATATAGCGATCTAAGGGTCAGGGTTGTTGCAGGAGGTTGATCTGTATTAACTGTACGAAGCATTCAGTGACCCTTATATGAAGGTCTGTGATGCTACTGCTGAGCACACAGGCTGTCGTATAAAGATGAACAACGTGTCTTCACTTCCTCCCACTATCCAGAAATGAAACCAAACTATCTCAGATACGTACGCTGACATCTTGTGCATTTGGAGCCAGAGTCTGTGCTGTAGTGACGGGGGATGGAGCTGCAGGAACAAGGTGTAGCCGATACATGCGTTTGACCAATCATGAATCAGTCTCGGCTGTTGATGCCTGTTTCGTCTTTATAGAATGAAATAACTAGCCATAACAAAGTTACTGGACATACGTCAGTGTGATAAGAACTACCTAAAATCACAGAAACCATCTAGGGGGCGATGGAGACACTTTAGCTTCATTTAAGGCGAGCTGTCATGGCGTCCATGGTAATACAGTCTATGATTGAACATGGCTCACTGATAACAGAGCCATCATTATTTGTATCAAATACTCTGCTGTGCTCTTCCTGCTGTGACACATCCAATTGTCTAAAAAAGAACAGTACAGAAACAATCACATGCATTCAAAGGTATGTGTCAATCATATAGATGCAACTGACATGTACTACTATCTCATTTATTATTATATTAATTAGTATTACAGATACTATATATGCTACTATATTTTATACCCCCCCAATAGATTTCTTCCAGAATATTATTATTTCTTTCAGAAGTTTGAAGTACAAATAGCTGATTAAATTTCACTTTGTGAGCAGCCCTGCCAGCCTTTCTTCTGTCAGCATACTTAGTTTCAGTCCAGTTCTTTTTTTTATCTGTACCTGTTCCAAATGCAGTAAAAAAAACTAATTTAGTTGCAGCATGTCAAGCATTGCATTTTTAATAATTGTCCCTAGAATTTGCAAATCCATTTAATTTGACTGCAGGGCTATTTGGTTTGTAAAGAAAGAAGAGAAGTGTCTTGGATAAAACGCTCCTGGCTTAGCTGGACAACAACCAATACATCCTCACTCTCTGCTCTTCCTTAAACGTCCAGTGGACATCTGGTGGCTGAGTGTTGGTGGCAAAACCACATTGCGATCCCAAGCCCTAATTGGTTGAATTGAAAAACACAAAATTATCTTTTTGGTGAGGGGAGAAAAAAGCTGTTTCGGTGAACCGCCCCAAATGAATTCTGTGTGAGGATCTGTGACACTTAACAAGATCAGTTTGAAGGGGACAGGCCAGATGCTTAGTTTCATATTGCTGAGCTGTGTGCATCAGAAATGGTTATTAGACAGGTGGCCTTTCCTTCCACTTCCACCTGGCAGCTGGCAGATACACTTTTTACTTTGTTTATGGGAGTGTGTGTGGAGTGGAATGAGACCACTTGTCTTGATTTAACAGCGCTTCCCTCGCCTGGCTGCTTGTATTCTTCTTAAACACCAGTCAAATTTAAACTCTTACACTGATATGTGTCGAGCTGTCCCTCTTGTCGACTGTGTCCATTTAGCCCGGTGCTGTATATTAAACTATTCAACCGCTTTGTCGGATGTTCTTTACACACAAGTGCCCAGCTGCCCGGGCCCCCCACCCTCGCCTCCCTCTGTCCCCCCCGCCCTTCACACCCTACAAGATGCAGCCATTTGGTTTATTTACGTTAGGTGCTTCTGTAACTGCTGGGAATAGGCCAAGAGCCAATCGAAACGCACTGTGGAGGCCAAGCTAATAGGATCTGACAGGAATGGAGTCATAGTGGCCGCTCAGGCATCGTAAAGCTGTCGTTGTTTAAGGCCCTATATTTGTCGCTATTACCTGCTTGCCTCACCCTTTACATGGGTAATGACTTGTGAGGAAAAGTGCAGCCAGACTCCCGTGTTTCGCTGCGTGTTGTTAATCATCTTTGCCTATTTTAGCAACATTAAATGAGTATGGTTATGTTGGTTTGTCGAGGACACATGCCCCTGTATGTTCAGGGCTGTAACGCAGGTTGTTCCATCCAGAATTAACAACCAGCCCTGTTGCCGCTCGACCACAAGCACCAGGATCCTGACTATCAAATGCACTAATAATTATCTCCAGTGTAATGTCATTTAAACTGTGCAATACTTGCAATATCTTTGTCCATACAATCCTTATATCTTTCTATGTACATCCTTTTTTACTATAGCCCATCTTATTTATACGTTGGCAGATAATATCGGCCAGTATGAGCTTTTCCCACACAGTATGGTTACCCGGTTTATGTTTACAAATATGAAAACATTTATTTTACAGAATATAAAAGGTGTGCATTTATTTATTTTCTCAATTAGGTTCTATATATGTGGTTGTATTTGTGTTTTCTCTTATAGTTCATATAAATAATTTATGATGAAACAGTATCAAGCCTCAGTTACATTTCAAAGATTTGACTGACATCTTGGACTCATTGCCATATATTATTACTATTTCAATATTTCCATGTATTTATATTGCATGTTTACTTATTTAGTACTGTTGTATTGATGGAAATTGATTGAATGTAAAGATTAGAAATAAACTGTAAAGGCAATTTCATAAAAACAAATATTTCTGCACTGCACCATTTCTCAGTCTTTGCCGCAGCCAGTTATTCATGTACAGTATTTGTTTACAGTCATATTATCATTTGTGTCTGAGCTTTGTTGATGGCTCCACAGGGAGAGATGTCAAGATGAGCGAGTCTGTTCTGTGGTGTCTGAGTGGAAAATGGATCAGCAGTTAGTATATCAAATACTAGTTAGAAAGGAGGGAGCATTTGGAAATTGTTCAGCTCGTCACAAATCCATTGTAGAATCCAAATGAATGGATCCCATCTGATGAGCCTGATTCACACGATATACGTATATTCCCCCTAAAACTTGGCTCGTCACTGTGGCCGGTTTGTCTCCTGAGCTGCGTCGGTGGATCAAATCCAAGAAGAGTTGGCCGATGGCATCACAGCCCACAGCGTTTGCATTTCTGTCTTTGGCTTTGAGGGATGTTTACAACTTCATAATTATGCACTGATAAATGCTTTAAGCTTAATTCCACTCTAAGGGTCAAATCTAAAATTAGAGCAAATAATATAATAACTACTCATTCAATGGACTGACCCACAGTTTAATACTTAATGCTTATTTAATAGCTTTGAAACCATGAGTAGTTAAGCCCTTGATATTGACACTGACAGTATACGATGTAGTTTTAGAAGTCTAAAAAATGTAAGACGGGCTGAATGCAGTCTGACAACAGGAAATGTGGAGAGAAGCGATTTGTATTTTGTACTTCATTGCAGTGAGAATGTTGTAAAGCACAGATTTTCCATCCTCAAATGTTACCTCTCTTGTGCAGGCCTACCGAGACATAATCGATGTAGGCAGAGGCCCTCTCAAAAATGTCTCTGATTGGGCCTTTTTATAGAGGCAGCACGAGAAGAAGCTCATTTCTCACATAGCTGATCACTTGTGGGGGAAGGAAACAAGTATTGAATTACTTTGCATGAGAGAAGGAAAATTGAAATATGGATTGGGGTCGCAAATGCCTGCCAGTGCTATTGGCTGTTTCGGATGTGGAGGATGAAATGTATTTTCTGTGTGTATGTGAGTGTCAGCGTGTGACTGATGCAGACAGTGCCGGCATCGAATGGTTTTCCAACGTTCCTGCACGGAGCTATTTTCCAATAACAAGTTGGGAGCTGCAGTGACACAGATGAAGTGAATGTTTTAAGAGGAGAAGTAATCTTAAAGACAAGCCGAGTCATTCCTCACTCGAGTACGTCATCGTCTGCCTCCCCCTACATCACTGCTTCTGTCTTAGAGCCAGACATGAGCTGGCTCTCTTGCCATCTGCCATTTAGATGTATTTAAATCGTGCATGCATGCTGAGTTTGGACCTGTGATTTGAACTGGTCAAGGTCTGGTCTGCGCCAGGCTGCTCAGCACAACGTGTGACCCACGGAAGCCATCTGAAGATGAATTAATGACAACACAGTTGGATAGAAGTGTCACTGCCCAAAAGTCAGATCCAAATTTGCTGATATTATCTGGCATTTATGCCTGGAATATGTTGACCCATCCAAATGGTTTGATTACCAAATTCAGCTCTGTCGAGGCTGAAAGATTGTCTGATTTGGCATTTGAGAAGGATATCGTTTTTATGTAAAATGTTGAAAGCAAAACCAGGGTTAGTGTGTTTAGAATATTGATAAAGTGTCCAGGAAGAAAAGCCATGAAGCCAGAAACTGTGGTTTAAATCTTAAATGATATGAAAATAACAATAACATCCTCAATTTGGATCTAACTGAACTTATTTACTCATTTATATGCATAGTTGTTGCATGCAGATTGTAAATTGACATTACTAACAGTGTTTATCCGAGCTTGACTGCTTCTGGGGGGGTCCTCATGTTTTTTCATTTTGTTGTTGTGTACAGATGCAAATTGGACAGTTTGTGGTGTGAGTGGTAAAAGATTGTATGAAGTTGATTTAAGTGCACATTTTATTTACTTTAGCACCTAACCTAATTACTATCAGTCTTATAGAGGTTATGTATTTTCCTTTCCGACAGCTATAGGTCAAAGCCAGTCCTCCGATGCTTGTGGAGGCGGGGTGCAAATGTAACAGCAGGAGAGCTGCTGGTGCTCTGGCCAGGAATCGCTTCCCTGCCATCAGCAGGAGAGCTGCTAACTTCCTCGCCACTTTCGCCAGATTGCTGTTATATTTTGAACTCACTTTCAGATGTTTGGGGTTTGACGTCTGTCCGGCTTTGGTTTTAAGAGTGATTTGTAACATTTGTTGGAAAGCTTTATTTAACTTAACATTAGGAGTTTTCAAACTGTCTCTCCTCTCTGAACCGCGTGTGGGAAAGGGCGAGCACGCACGCACGCACGCACACACACACACACACACACACACACACACACACTGGAAGTGAGAGCAGAGGAAAGGAGAGAATCACAACCATACATGACAGTAAAACACAGTCTAGACTTTTAGATCGGAAATGACCGCACATTTGTCAATTTGCCAATTAATTGATTATTTGATTGACAATAAATGACTGAAACAATTAAGACAATTAGCTAATTGCTTTGATCAATTTGAAAGGAAACATGCCAATAAATGACTAGTTCCAGCTTTAGTCACGTGTCAGTATTTGCTAGTTTTCTCAGGCTTTAATAGAATTGCATGTGATTTATGTGAATTTGAATATTTCAGCTTGGCTGCTTTTGACTTGTAATTGGCAATTTCACTATTTTCTGATATTTTATTTAACAAACGGTTAATAAATTAGTTAAGAGAAGAGTTTAATCAAGTATGAAAATAATTGGTCAGTAAATAATAATAAATTTGAAACTTGTTTTCTATGCCACACACAAAAAACAGCACCAGAGTTGTTGCTGACTGAAGCAAAAATAAAGAGCAGACAATGTAAAAAATAGTGAAAACATTGGAATGCATCTAAAAAGAGTAGTAAGTAGCTACATTATTCAATTTGTGCAGAGAAAGAGTTGCTTTGTTATATTTAAATATGATAGCTGTAGCTGCCCTCCCAGTGATTCATGTTACCAGTGGATGAAACTTAGAATGACCTTGTCCCAGACCAACTGAAGTAACGCCACGGTAGGTCACTTGTGAGGGATTTGAATGGTGGTCTAATGAAGTTCACAGATAAGGACGAGTCCACCACTCTCACTACTGAACATAAACATTCATGTTTCCCTTTAACAGAGATTGGAAAAGCAGTGTCAAGGGTAGGGGACTGGCAAAGAGAGAGGACAGACAGAGGCGGAGGACAAGTCTGAACCGTGGCTGTGAAATCGATAGTTCATACCGTTCTGAAATTGAAGTTTTTTTTTTTTTTTTTTGGAAAGTGTGTGTGGAAGCTGGAATATGAAATAGCTTTGGTGAAGGCCCGTCATGTAAGCAGCAGTATTGATTTCCAGAGACCTGGTCCAATTATAGTTGCATGGTTTTTTTGTCCATGCCCTTTAAAGGACCAGAGTGACTCTGGTGGGGCAAAATATTTGGGCATCCTCCAACTTCAGTCCTCCTCTGCTAGTGTCCGAATGTCCTTGTCACCACAACCACGGACAAAAAGTCAAGGAAATGGAGTCCGCTGCTTCTACACTTTCGAGGGTCTCTCTGAGGACACAGCTGCAGGATGGGAGATTTCCCCTGTTGGCAGTTCCTGTTAAGAGATTCACTGGCATTACAACATAAAGAGAAAATAATCCCCTCTCTATGTTTGGTTGTATCTGTCCGTGTGTGTGTCTGTTGGCAAGTGGCTCAGAGAGAAAGAGTCTGACTGACTGGACTGACAGACTCAGTATCTGTGTACTAGACAGCCGGGCTTTGTACGGCTGCATGTGCGGGTTTGTTTTGTTGCTGAACAAAGACGAAGGTTGCGCGAATGTCTGTACAGCTGCAGCTTGTGTTGAGGTGCATTTTCACATATCTCAAACAGTTCAGCTGTTATTGTCAACAGCCAGACATTAAGCAGAGAAATTGCAGCTGTTTTAAAGCTTTTATTGCTGGTGCTTTTGTTGGGTAAAATGGCCTGTAATTCTCTGCCTGCGCTCCTGCTGTGCTGTCCCTGCTGCTGACGCTGCTTTCATACTGCCCTAGTCTGGCTTCATAAGGAAAAGTGGCAGGAGTTTATCTGCTCCCGGAACAATATGGAACATTCCCCCTCTTCACTCTTGAGACTCAAAAAAGTTTGCTGGCAGTGAAAGGAAGGCTTTGCCTCTTACTCTGTTTCTCTTCCCCTTTGCTTCCTCTACAATCACCATGTGTCCCATCTCTTCTTCCCCTTTCCTCTCCCTCCCTCAACTCTCATTCTCTCTCCAAGTAAGGGGAGTCTCATGCAATATGCCGTGTTCCCCCACTTGAGTGCTAATGAGGCATATGAATATTCATGAAGAGGAGGCTGACATCGCTGGATAGCAATTGTGTAGAGGGTGTTTGTGTGCACTGGGACTGTGGTGGCCACATTTCTGAGGGATCTGTTTTGCAGTGAATAGACATCAGGAGACTCTGGGCCTCTCTGCTAATGATGCAGATGTGCATCCCTGAGTTTTGTTTTGGTCGGTGATTGTGTATGACCCCTTCCCAAGGCCTGGCCTCTCTCCCTAATGGCTGCTGGAGGAGCCGAAGTCTAGCCTCCAGCTGCTGTGGAGGACAGCCAGGGAGAGCAGGACTGAGGAGAGGAGCAGCAGTCTGCACTCCTCCTCCTCCTCCTCCTCTTCCTCCCTGTGGTCCTGGTTTGAGACAAACAGATGCCATGGACCATCTCTCTGGGGATCATCTTCATCTTTTTTATTTGACCCTTCTCTCTTTCTTGCCACCCCTCTTCATCTTTTCATTTTCTCTGGCTCCTGAATTTCTCTTTCCTGGAACATATTGTGCTGTGATGTCTGGAGCTGTCAGCACTATGTTTTGAAGGACATATGAGGAAGCACGTGGCCCTTTTTCAGCAGCAAAAAGCTGTGTGATATGTGCCCATCATGTCTCATGTATTGCCATTTCCTCCTGTGCTCTCGCTCCCCCTTTCTTGCCGCACTTTTTCATCGTCGCTTTGTTCTTCTCTTCAGATTCCTGTCCAGCAGTTCCTGTTGTAATCTCTCACTTTCTCTTTTCCCTCTTTTCTCTTTCGCTCGGCAGCCTCTCATTTGCATTTTCTCACTTACTTGTCTTTTTCTTCTCTTCCTTCTGTCATTAGCCTGCTCCCCTTTCCCTCTCTTTTCAGCCTTTACTCAATTTGTTTCCTCTCAGGCAAGCATTATACTTTTTACATCCACGCAAGGGTCCAAGTGACGTAAATGTCATCATCAGAGGAGCTACGCGGTACACTGTGCATTTGTTGTGTCAACTCAGACCCATCCATGCTGGTCTGGACACACAAACACACGGCTACACTACGTTGGCCCCAACTGTGCATGGTCTGCACCAAGCGAATTACAAGCAGACATTAAGTACTATAATAAGAACAACTATGCGTCTGTGGTGTCCACAGTCGTCCATGTGCACATCAGCAAGGGAGAATAATTTACCCCTAAGCTTTTCTCTTTCCTCCCTTTCTTCTCTGTGTACATATCCAGTTCTACCTGAAAGAGATCCTATGGTTCTCTAAAAGATTTTCTACATAAAATGATACGTGTTCATGTCTGTTGCATATGGTGGAAATGTGTTTGCTTTTCTGTCTCATGCTGCTTTTGCTCTGCAACCTTTAATTTTAGAGAGGTGAGTCTTTTGGAGCTGTGGAGGAGGACATATAGTCCAAATGACTTTTTAGGTATACTGTTTACAGGGGTCTATGATATCCACAGTCTACAATTATGTCTTAATTGTTGTTTTAATTATGTTAGAGCTGTCATAATCGAATATTTCTATCTACTCCAAACCTATTAAAAACCCACCTTGAGAGTCCACACATTCACTGTTGCAGTTTTCAGACATGCCCTGCGGAGGGTCTTCAGAGAATTGGTTCTGGACTTTCTCCGCAGTTTGCCTGTTACACAGGCACAATGCAGTGGCAAGTTCTCAGCTCAGATGTGTTTACAACAGCAACAAATTATCTGAAGGATTCAGGTGAGGTGTGGTACTGCAGGCAGAGGCAGGATGTAACGTATTAATTCTGCTGCAAAGATCACATGATTTTGTTTAAAGTTCATCGACAACGGCATAACCACAAACTCTCTTCGTCAGTGTCTTCTACCTGTACGGCTCTGGATTTTCACCTGGAGATATTATACCTTTTTGTTTTTTCAATTTTGGGTCATTGATGTGTTAGAAGTGTCATCAAGCCCCCACTCGCTCGTGCTGAATCCACTTGGGGATCTCCTGCTCTGTTCTCACAGTGACTCCTATGGACTACGGGGGCCCAGTCAGATAGTGTCTGTCACTTGGACATTTGCGTTCACACGTACACCTCCTCCGGAGAAACAGTGGACGATATCCGGAGTTCACTGCATGTCTGAAATGAGCTTGTGTCATTCACAGTAGCATACAGTGTGCTAGCATAGGTCACAAGCTAAGCTAACATAGCTGCTACAACATGCAGGACTGAAATTAGTGAACAAACAGCAACAGGAGACTTAATACAGTCACCACAAGGCTCAAAATATTCGTTGTTGGATTAACTTGTTAGATGTGGATGATACTCTCTCCCATGGCAGTGGTTTGGCTTTGAAAAGACAGCTCTTGTTTCAACATCTGCAAACCAACCAAAATATGAAGAATATGAAAAGCAGAGCAAATTCACAGGTAAAGAGACATTTTTGAAACATTTTCAGTTAAACGGCTCTGCCTAAATTGTATGATTCATGTCACCAAACAATCAATATCTTAAGATTTAACACCTTCTTGAAGGATGCAAAATACCATCTACTTATCATTATATACCAGATATCCAGATATCATTTTTCGTCACTATCATACACCCCTATACTGTGACATAATAGAGGCCCGTCTGCTCATTTGTGCTCTTGGTGTCCCTGTGTTCATGAAATCGGTGACAGTGCCACTTTATATTATCAGTTCCAGTCTAGCAGGTGTCCATGCTGATTCTCATGCACACACATCCTTCCTGCAGGCAGGGAAAGGGTGGAGGCTGGCCAATTTATCCGCGCTCTGACTGTAAGGCTACAGGGAGCCCTCCGTCTTCATCAGTTCACTCAGCAGATAGGTACCCCGAGTCACTGCTACTAGACTTACCTCATGCGTCTCCATTACACGTTAATAACAAAGCGGTGAGGATTGACTAGAATTGGCGCAGCATGTTATGCCATTTTAAGAAGCAGGGCTCTGCTGAAAGCACAGGTGAAACAGGTTCAAATGTATTTATTAACTAAAATGAGAAGCACCTTATAGTTATTAATGTACCTATGAGTGTTGTTGATGGCAGTTTACATTTACTGTATATTTTAATAGTAGCCATAACTAATGGTATTAACATAAGTTGAATTGTACCTGTGGTATTTGCAGGGGCATTTTCCTGACATTTTCTGGAGGGGCTGTATGTGAGAACGCAAATGTCCAAGTCAGTTGCTCCGGACATATTCCAGAACTTTTCGTTCCAGTCTGGACAATCTTAGAGTGAGCCAATGACAGAAAACAGTAGGAAACTTCCCAGAAATTTACAGCGAGCAAGTGAGCGTATTGATTATGTTTCAATCACACGGCAGACACTGGAAGAATGCAAATATCTCAGGATGAAAAACAGGATCCCTACATGTAGAAGACACGGACGAGGATACGAGAGCTTTTGGCGATACGGGCTGACAAGTTGATGTGCTGTAAACAAAAACACTGCAAATGTATACGTCAGGTCCTGCCTCCTACATGGTCAACCAAGACCACACCCCTCACCTGAATGTTCCTGTTATCGTAAACAAGACTGACCTCGACAATCTCCTGCTGTGTTCTTAATACGCGAAAGGAAAACTCCAAAAAATGGTTAATGACAAGATAACCGAAAATATAAACATTGGATAAAATGTATAATGTGGAAAAATATATCGGCACAAGTAGGCACATGTAGAGGCAACCGCACATTCTTTATTAAAACTTTCTTTATAACTATCAAAAATGTATTCAATTGAGTTGATTTAAACAAGTAGTCTGCAGTTTGAAATTTATTTTGTAATGGTCAGCATATTTGACATGGTTATGCTCACTAAGTTTTAATGCTGGTCAACCCTACTGTTTCTGTCCCATTATGTGATATCTCAGGGCCATCCTGTATCAGCGAAGGGTGGTTGTCTGCTTCGTCTATCTGTCTGTCTCCGCTCTCAGTCTCTCTGCTGTCCTTGGCCCGCGTGCCCCATCGCTCTCTTTGGCCCGCTGATGATCAAAGCCCCTTTGAGGATGCCGAATGGGTCCAAAGATGAAAGTGATTTGATGATATTTGTGTCTTCAGAATCTTCTCTTCTTGTGTGATTAGATGACAGCCGAATCAATTATCAGTGATTATGTTAGTGTCAATGTCTTAAGAGGCTGGTTGAGCCCTCCTCCCGCTGCCTCTTCCTCCTCCCCTTCCATCTTTGTCACAGTGTCGCTCAGAGGCCCAACAGAAGCCACTCTGTGCTGATCCCCACTCAGTGCTCTGCTGTTGCTGAGGGACAGATATAACCAACTCTCAGTTTACTCTTCCTCTTCAACAGTGTTGTGACAAAACAAGGAGGGTTTATTATGCCTAACAAAACTCTGCTATGTGGGGAGTCTGAGCCTGTGGTCTCAGACTTTTGGACTGGAGTATTTTCTCTACAGTGCAAAAGCTGCATAGCGATTACCCTTATCATGCTCTCGTGCGGATGTAGCCGTCAAAGCTGGCTTTGTGGACTTTATGTGTGCTTGGATTAAACACGATGCACATTGCTGCAGAAGCCTATTTGTATAAGAAATAAGAGAGCGCAGAGCCTTTACTACACCACACTTGCGTTAGCTGGTAATAGGAGAATTTGCTTTGCAAAAACTCTCCTCCACACTTTCCCATGTATCCTATCTCTTTCTCTCATGGGCTTTTCTCAGAATTACGCACTTGGCCTTGGATTTGCTGGTGATAGATACCCAGGGTGTGAGTATGTGTGTCTGGATTATTGCCAGTGTAACACATGGGGCAGTGAGGTGGCTCGTTAAAACCCCCTCTCCGCTGCAAGGTCACAGCTCTGGCTTTTGCACCTTTGCTTTGCTCCAGTGCTTCGTCACCCACATGCTCGCACACGTTCTGGAGTTTTTAAGCATCGTGAAGCTGCAAATTTAGGCTCTAACACTTTCAAACACATTCACATACGCGCTACTAACTGTTTGCTTGGTGCCTTTTAATAAATAAGTATCAGCTGCTCCATCATGTCCCCCGGCTCCTTTGTATTTACTCACATGCATGCTAGTGCTGAAACAGTATGGGTGGTTTCCGTTTTGGCTCCAATTCCTATTTGCTTCAAGCTCTGATGCTAACGTTTCTCTGTCAGCAAATCCTCTTCTCTCCTTAACCTTTTTAAGCTTCACATCTTTTGCCAGTGCTGACAGCCATCACTGTTAAAATGTCAAACATAACAAACATATTACTCTGGTAGTTTTGTTGGGACTGTTGAAGAACCAACAAAGTGGCTACTGTAGCTGTCTTGTTGAACTGTAATGGCTCGGCTTGTCTCTCAATCGGAAGGTCGGCAGTTTGATCCTCCCATCGGCATTTTGAAAGTGTCGTTGGGCCAGACACTGGACCCCAAGTTGCCCTTGACGGCTGTGCTAGCAGTGTCTGCATGGGATGGGTGAATGATAGATAAGCACTGTGTGAATAAGTTGAATGAAACTGCGGCGGTGGTTAAATTACCATTAAATTAGAAAAACAAAGTCTCTAGATATTTGATCTAGCTCATTGTACCAGGGAGCATTCTCTCATTAGTCATTACTCTTTCATGAATATCATATCAACATTTAAATTCTGTCAGAATAACAATTATGAATTGCGATCACAAGCATTTGAAGCAAGTAACCATTTAAAAAAAAAGGTGTGTAAAGTAATACGTTCGTCGCTGTTATTTTGCTCGGTCAGAAGCCACCTTCAGACATGCACTGAAGTCTGGACCTTTTCCCCTTAAATCTTCCTGAGGGGCTGTATGTGAGAATACAAATGTCCGACTCAGGATATTTTCCAGAAGATTTCCTGCCAGCCCCTCAGTGAAATTTCTGGAAAATGTCAGTGTGAGCCCATATGAGAATACAATAATAAAACTACCAGAAACTGACAGTGAGCGATAAGGTGTGTTGATGACGTTTCTTACATGTGACGGATGTGAAATCAGAAGAATCGCACATAGAAGTTGCTGACGAAGATGTCAACTTGATGAAACAAGATTTGAGAGCTTTTGGTGAAAAGGGCTGACAACAGTGTTAATGTGCTATAGACAAAAACACAGCAGAATCGTGTGTGACTTTCTGCCTCCTTCATGTTCTACCCAGGCGCCACCATTCACGCAAATGTTCCAGACTCAGACAATCTCCTGCTGCTTTCTTCAAATATGACAGGCAAACTCCAAACTCCAGTTATTGTCTGAAAAACAGCCAGATGCATGTACATTGTAATTGCTATTTCGTATTTTCAGTTTCGGGTCGTGATGAATGAAGTAAGCTACCACTAAAACCTGCAGTGTTTCTGCCCCCTCATCCAAAAGAAAGTGATCAGACATCTTGCTCTGGATAATTTACAGGAAAATGCGAAAAGAGATGAACCCTATTTAATTTGGTAAGAGTTTTAAAAGGATTTGGATCAGAGAAGAGGGTTTTGCACTGAATTAAAATTGATCAAAATGCTGTCCATGTCCAACCACAACACAGTTTGTCAGTTAGTCAAGTAGGAACATTATTTATCGTTTGTTTTAACTAATTTCTCAAGAAGAGACATAGACTTTGTGAGCTGGTGGATACTTTTATTTACATTTTACAGATGAATTTAAAAATAATGATTTGATTGACTGATTAAAAACCAATTGATAATAACGACAGATCCTCCACCCAATCCAGCTGTTTACCAGAAATTAAAGCTTAAGTGTATAGCCTGTGTTCCTACATCAGCAGAACTCTGGAAATAAATCAAGGGTCAGGTTTGAAGTTGCCATTTAGGATTAATTCAGCCACTGTCCTTCTTTATTTGACAAGCCTCCGCTGTTGACAGGGTTGGATGTTTGTTTGAGGCTTTTAAGATCTAATGTGTCCGCCTGCTATCTAAGATTGTTTATTTGCCTCACTCTCGACCCTTCCTGCCTCTCTGTCTGCCCACCCTCTCCTTCTATGTTATCCTGTGTTGAGTGGAGGTAAGGAGAGATAGTAATCTGCTGTAGCCTTGGCACTCTCTCGCACTCTGGTATCACTGAAGAAGATTGATGGCCCTCTTTCTGAAATGGCTGTTGTTTTGGATGGAGAGAGAAAAAGACGGAGGCAGAGAAGTGGATTTAGAACAAACTGAGCGAGGGAGGGCAGGTTATATTTGGGAGGGGAGAAGAGAAATGGAGGTAGGGAGAATGTTAGTTGTAAAAGATGGAGAAATGAAAGAGGAAATGTCACTGTGGAGGAGCTTGAGAGCTCATTAAATTTGGTTTGTATTTTATCGAGCGGGAGTGTGCATTCATCTGTGATTGGTTTCAGACTTACACATCATTCTGGTTTCTGATGGACACGCGGGTGCAGCCAATTCCATAGGCTGCACGTAGTTTGCATGTCAGCAGGATTATATTTAAATGTCATGCTTTCCTCTCAGGATGCAAATAAGGCAGGGATGTGATGGAATGATTTTCTACATGTGTCTCTTGTTTCTGTTGCATTAAAATGCTGTAGCCTGTAGGCCGTTAAGGTATCAGGTATTCACTATAAGCAGTCAGTGCGGAATTGCTGGGGGGAATCAGCAGCTCTTTATCCTTCTTCATGATAGGTCTATTGCTCAGTGCCTGTGTGTGGGCAGCACTGGGTTGATTGGCTGTGATGACAATTATTCTCTTAATTGTGTCGGTTATTCTTCCTCTGTGACTCTTTTTAAATATAGTCAAGTGCTTTGTGTAACCTCCTGGCGTTTTACTCCTTTCTACATATTGGACTTTTTAAGTCTGTGCAGGTTTTCGGACCGGTGAGACTGAGAGGAACAAGCCTTTCTTCGTCCTCCTTAATTCTCCCTTCTGTTGAGAGAAGAATTGGTTCTGGCATTCTTTTTTTTGGGCTATCCCCATCTCATTGTGTCCCCCTCTGCCCTTTGCTTAATTTGCCTTGCATCCCTTTAGAGTGCCTCCTCTCGCCTCTGTTTCTTTAGTATTGTTTGAGTTGCTGTTCCACTCCTTTTTCCCTCTGTTTGTCTTGCTCTATTTTATCAGCCTTTTGTACAGCCACCTATCCTTTATCCGCCCTGCTTTCAATTCTCCCTGCTCTTGTCTTGTTGTTTCCCACATCCCTGTCTGGCAGCCCCATCCTCCTTTTCTATTCTTTTTCCCCTAGACAGACCACACCATCTCATGATGTTCAGACAGCACTGGGGTCAACCAGTCAGGTTTTGGTGGCATGACTAATGTCATCCGTCTCTGTCGATAGTGACCACTTGAGACTACCGGAGTCAAAGGAGGAGAAAACAGCGTGAACGTAGAAGACAGGAAGGGCATGAAGGCCAAGTCCTGTCCTGCTTATCCAAACTCTTGATGGGCTCATTACAAGCTCCAGGTCATACCTCATTTCCTGTGGTCACAGTATCACACCTCTGACCAGCATGAGTATTTGACAGAGAAAGTGTTGAGCTGTAGTCTCCTGTTCGGCTGGTCAGTTGGTCGATAAACTCTCGTCTGACAAAATTCTTATTAGTTGGAGTTGGTCGAGTTTGGAACTGTGTCCTCCTGGTTGTTGTAATTTAAAGTTCTTTGAGCCCTGGTTTGGTCACCACCCTCTTCTGAGAGAAGAAATCTTGCTCTTTAGGTGCTAAAAAGTTCCGCTATGTTCACTAGCATGTAGCAAACTTTGTCCATCCAACATTTGGTCTTTAGCAACTTGTGAAGTATTAGAATGAAAACAGCTGGCCCAATTAAATAATTGCAAGTAATATTTAGTTTAATTATTTATCATATTTTCATTTAATTATAATAGGTAATGATTTTTTACCAATAAAATATGAAATAAAAAGGAAGAGTTGTCTGTCTGTTTTTTTGAATTACAGCCCAAAACCCAAAGATATTCAGTTAATGATAATATAAAAGAGGAAATACTCAGCAGGAAAAAACTGGACCCAGTTTGATCTCTTGCTTCGTTAATATATTTAAAAAATGATTGATCATTGAATCAGTTGGCAATTATTTTTTTCTCACTACTTTCACAACCAATAGAGCTGTTGTCTCATCACCACTTCTCTTCTTCTGTCATTTTTCAGTTTTCTCCACAATCCTGGTAAAATAAGCTTCATTATTAATTCTGTAGTAGTGGCAAATGAAATGAATCTTAAAACTTAGAGAAAAGGGGGATTACTGAAGTAACATAGTCTCAACGTTTGTGATAAATTAGAAAAATGGAAAGCAATTGAAAAAATCCAAAATCGTTGGTCAGTACTTGGTCTGCCTGCTGAAAATGTTTCCTCAAACTCGGTCGGTATTAAAAAGATTTTTAAATGAGGCCTATTGATCTTGGTTGTGTCTGTTTAGTCTATTTTTAAGTTTGTAGTGCATGTCTGGTTGGATTCAAAGAGAATGATCACATATTCATTTCAGGTTAGCTATTGATCAAACCGCACTGGGCCCATACAGAGATCACAGAGTCAGACTAGCTTTTTGACATTTCTTTCAGGGCTCAACCTCTGCGTTTTTGCATCCGATTGACATTTTCGTGGTATGTATGTGTAAACATGCGGATCTTAAGATATTTCATATCATTCATGTTGATCATCAGTTGTCTCTCTAAGGTAAAAGCCCACAGGCAGGTTCAGTACTGGTCATGAATACAAATAACCTCAGAGTGAAAGAGTGGTCTATTCTTTCCACAGTACATCATAGTGTTTAGTGTTTTAATTCCACTGGAAATTTATTTCAATTTAAGGCAATTTGCGGCTCACATTTACATATCACCATAGTTTCAAGTCATTCATGCCTGTATTAAAACTCATAGATCTTTGAACTGTATAAGCTGGTATAAAACTGAAGCTCGATTAAGGCAGACTTTTCTATTTTAAAGGTTTGTGTGTAGAATTTAGTGACATCTATTGGTGAAGTGTCATGTTGCAGCTGAATACCCCTCACCTAATCCTCACCTTCCAATCATGAAAGAGAACCTATAGGAGTCTTCAGTTGTCATAAAAACTCAAAATGTGTTTAGTTTGTCCAGTCTGGGCTACTGTAAAAAAAACATGGCAGCCTCAGTAGAGAGGACCTGCTCCCGATGTAAATATATAGTATCTAAATACAAAGGGTAAAGACGGGCAACAATTTGTACAATTTAGATCAAACACACTAGTGAAAACATCACTAGGATTATTTTATATAAAATTTCTGTCAATTGATCTCTTTCACCTAATTCTTACACACTGAACCTTTAAATGTCAGGCATCTTTATGGATTGGCTTTATTATGAGCCCAAATAGTATCAGTGTGGTTTTTAAGCTTCAGATGCTTTTTTAACAATCCACAGACCTTTTTTTTAGAATAATGGTTGACCAGACACAACCAGCTGCCCCTGTGAAGTCCTGCTCATCTGTGGTTTGCTGGCATGTGGAGTATGAGTAAGCGTCTACGGCCATGTTTATTTAGATAGAGGTGGTATCTGAAAGAGAATTAGAATTGGAGGATTTTAATGAGACTGTCAGAGCAGACTTCTACCCTGGAGATGACCGCCACCGTGGGTCTGCTCTGTCAGGTAGTTGGACTATTATTGGGTTCTCTGTGGGCCATTTACACATCACATTAACATGCAATGCCTATATCAGAATTATATCCACAACATTTTTTTTTCATTATTTAAGGGTCAGAGTATACACCCTTAAAAGTATCAAGGAAGCTTAGAAACCTGCTTTGAATCTACTTAGCACCACCATTTGATTTGTGGGAATGAGATCGCTTTCCTTCATGGATCTGTTTACACCTGTGACTTGGCTTTCTGTTTGGATACAGTCCAGATACTGTTTGTGTTTGGATTAGTGTTTTAATGGCGGTTGTAATTACATTGGGAGGGCCCCTCCCCCACTTTGTTCCACCTTGCTGTGTAAACCTCACTACAGTCCTCATAAAACATGTCTTTGTAATATCTTGTCAAACAGTTACATACAAACACACGCATACACTCTATCTAAAGAAGATTCTGTGTTCAAGTCTCCTACATAACAGATGTGCGCACAAACAGTCAACTTGACAAGGAGTCTCTTGCAAGAATATGATAAGGCAGTGGCTCACACCCACGCTCGCAGTCTTGTTGATTCTTTCGGCTGTTTGTGTTTGCAGCTTGCCAAGAAGCTCCTGCTTTGGACCGACATGCAGTATAGTGACACACCTACAGATGCAGAGACCTGACGGACACAGTCCAGCTGGCTAGTCATGGCAGCGGCAAGCAGAACAGATGTGCGAGGGACTTTGATCTAGGTGAGTACCAAATAGGGTGCGGATCTTGGGCATTGGTCTGTACCAATATTGGGAAATGCTAAGTGTGTGCAGGTCTTTGAAAAGACTTAAAAAATGTTTTGAACCATGCTATTGAAACTCAAGGCCACATAGTCACGTCAATGAAATGTTTTATTTATTAAACTAACTTGTACCTACTTTATCTTAAATATTGTTGGTGCAATGTTTTCTGCACTAATTTGTCAGCCCACATACAGTATACGGATCAGTATTATTATAAATCTACAGTTAATCAGATTTACATGTTTAATTAAGTTGGAGATGCTGTAATCCTTTGAATCCTATATTCCCTAACTTGTCTTTAAAGTCTTCCAGACAGTTTTGTATCTATTTGTTTTGCTCTGGAAGACATGCTGTTGAAAATTACTCAGTAAATTATGGTGCTTTTAGACATACACTGAACTCTGGAATTATCCGGAGAAGGCTGTGTGTGAGAACGCAAATGTCAGAGTCAGTTGCTCCGGTTATTCTCCAAAATTCTTTCTCCTGCCAGCCCCCTAGTAAAATATCTGGAGAATTAAAAGCGATTAAGTGGGTGTGTTGATGATGTTTCGAACTCAAAAACAAAAAGAATACAAATATCTCAGGATTAAAAAGATGTGCACGTAGAAGATGCAGACAGATAAGGCACCTTGAAAGGAAAACGAGATTCAAGAGTTTTTGGTGATAAGAATAAATTCTGGTGTTGATGTGCTCTAAACAAAAAAAAAACATGATTTCTGCAGCAGAATTTATACGTCATGTTCTGCCCCCTGCATGCTCTACCTAGATGCCCCCCCCGCCGCTTAATGTTCAGGAAGTTATCCTGTTGTTGTGCACACGTCTGACCCAGATATTTTCCTGCTGTGTTCTTCATATGTGAAAGGTTTTCTCCAGAACCTTTTCCAGAGGTCATGTCTAAAAAAGGAATTAATCATTTGTTCTCAAGCAAACTACATTTAGCTTTGCTTTTTAATAAAACCGCCAAACACAGAGTTCTCAGATGGCCCGGACTGAACCAAATAGTGGGTAAGAGGAACTGGATGGTGCAGACTGAGAAATAAGTCCGATGTTTTGAATAGAACACACAAGCCTTCAAAAAGAGTGAAGGTGACAGAAGATCTAAAAGCTACCTGTGGAGGAATACCAAGTAGCTAAAAGAACAGAGGATGCAGAAGACAGTTGATCACGCTGGCAGCTGGGTATGAAGTTTCAGGTAGTATTCAGCTGTCATTTAAAAGTGGAAATCGCATACACTTATAATAAAAGAGTAGAAAGCAAGAAAAGGGGAAGGAGATCAAGATTTTTAAAGGGCAAATGAGGGCAGAGGTACAGAGTATGTGCTAACTTGAGAGGCCAAAGAAGGAGAAGGATGAGAAAAAAAGAGAACACAATAAATCCTTCAGGGGAAATTATATGTGTGTTTCATGCCTCCCCCCGAAACTTCTATGTTAATTAGGTAATGTAAAACTAGCAAGAACAGCAAGAAGAAAGCAAGAGCAAAAATCTGGATGGAAATACGGTGTAAAACAGCACACTCCATTCAGTTAGAGGCGATAAGACTTTTGCTATTTTGTTGGTGCTGAGACGAGAAAAATATTACATGATAGATGCATTATTGATGCGATATAATAGCCTGCTGATGTGTACAGGTTTGTTGCTGTTCCTTTTGGTTTAAGCTCAAAACACAATGTAGAGATGAGAAATTCCAGGTCACAGTTCAAATGTTTCCCCACATGTATGGAATGTGATTAACCTTCATATATATTCAAAGTGTAACTAGCATTTCACTCTGGCAGTGTCTTCTCAAATCAGTGTTGCTGTATATCCATGAAAGTGAAATCTGTGTGTAGGATTTGTCGGGAAATGCAGGCATATTATTTCTCCTTTCTATGTTATCACGCAGACAGCGCGCCATGCAGAATCAACACGGATATGGTTCTGCAGATGGATGTACTGCGTTACTGGATTTTTTTAGTTGTGACATAATTTCAATTCTCCTGGGAAACAATGATGTGTTTTCTTTTTGCACAAGACAGGATGTGTTGTGTGTATCCCGTGTGTAAATGCGAGTGACAGACAGTCCTCACTGACCCTGCAGTTACATCCAATTTTCTGTGCAACGACAGAACGTCTCTGTATGTATACTTAGTAATTAGTCTAGAGAAGATGCAGAAAGGTTGGTGTTAGAGGGGCATTGGAGGACCTGTCAGAGTGCCCCACTCATCTTACCCCCTCCCAAAATCTGCCAGGAGGCTTGTCTTGGGTCCCCTCCCTCACACTTGGCTGCTCCAGTTAATTGAAGCTGCCTCAGATCAGTCAGAGGAGCTGGATCTGCACGCCTGAACAGACCACGCCGCTCACCTAATCTGTCACTCAACCACACACACCACCACATCGTCCACTTTTACATTTACCATCCCCAAATCTCTGCAGGGGAGACGCGCAGTATACAGCCAAGCCAACCCACATCATCAGATCATTTCTAGTTTTAGTATGAGCCAGGTTCCTTCTAGTCAGCTTTGTAGACTTGTATATGAACCTGTGCTTATTTAGTTTTTCATTCAGATAGGTGAGTTAGCATCACATAAAACTCTGCTGAGACACCTCAGAAATATGTATCTCTAGTGAACTGCAAAGCTCTTTATTAGGAGTTAGACCTTCATCTAAAAGATATGACCCTGCAATGGAGTTTAATGGCTGCAAGGAGATGGATATTGTCATCTGATAGCTGATACTTACTCAGGCTTGAAAAGCCAAGCATAACAAAACGAACGAAGGGCAAACCTACACTCAAGATGTGGTGAAATGTCTTTTAAGTACATGGGACATTTCTAAACTATAAAGCTCAGTGCAAACAAAGAACCAAGACTGCAAGTCCACACAATACTCAGTGAAAGTGACACGGACAGGAATTGGATTTGTTTGGTCTAGTTTGCCTCCCACATGGCTTTTGTTGATATTTTATGGCTAATTGAAAATTGTCTATGGTTTTCATAAAAGCAACCACTGCATGAAGCAAAAAAGAAACAACTTGTCCCCTGATTTAGATCAAAACTAACTCAGCAATGTTTGCAAAGATCATTAATGTGATACCTTCATCCTCCCTGCAGAGATTTTTCTTTACCTTTGGCCAAAGCACACGATCAGATACACGTCAAGCAAGTCCTGATACCTCATATAGGAAAAGAATAGGTTGTTAGTGCTTTCCATAGACTGTATGTTAAGACAGATCACGTCACTGCTCCCCAAAAGTGAAACCAGAGTGTCTTGATCGCTACCTGGTGGCTGGTTGCAGTACAGGTCATAAACCCTGCCTCCTCCATGTTTGCAGAGGGGACATGTACCAAACTAAAAATTCAAATAAAAAATTCACATAAAAAGAAATAAAAAGGAAGAAAAATGTCATGATTGACAGCTGAGACTGACTCCTGATTGGTTGACGGCAAATGTCAAAGGGACCTTGCTACTGCGGCCCAACTATCCGATCGTTATTGCGCTGACTTTGGTTTCAAATGCCAAAGATGATGGTGATGTTCATATCTGGGTTATTTTAGCTTCATCTCTGGATAGTGGGAGGAAGTGGATCGTGTTGACCATTTTGTATACAGTCTATTGTACTTTTCAAAGTGTTCAGACCTCTACTAGAGGTAACGTCCTATCTCACCATGTTTAAGAAAGTAAAAAGTAAAACATTTCCTCACTGCTCCAAAATGGAATTGCTACTTCTTTGGTTCGTACCCCACATCTACACAGAATTTCACGAGAATCAGTTCAACTGTTTTTGTGTAATCTTACTAACTAATATAAAGAAAAACATTGATGTAAGCATAACTTCCTGGCGAAGGTAATAATATGAGGGTTTAGGGTTTATAGTGTTTAGTTAAAGTCTTTAGTTAAGTTTAAGCTACTAAAACTACCTGGTTAAGAAAATATTGGCGTTATGTTTAAAAGAAACCAAATGAGACAGGGCTTTTGTGTGGAAGTGATTCATATTTCGAGAACAGCCATTATTGACATGACAGGTTGCTGGCTATACATGTGAACTTGTGTAGGTAGATTTAGCATTGGACTCTTGTGTCAGGAAGTAGAACATGTTGTCAATTTAGCAGAGGGTTGGTGGTTCGATCCCTGGCTCCTTCAGTCTGTATTCGTATGTGTTGTTTTGCACTGAAACCCACATTGCCCCTTAAGGACTTTTGGCGGTAGTGTGTTAATGGTGTGTTATAGAAAAGTGCTGTGGCTTCTACTACATAAGCACAGTCCATTCTCTGGGAAATTACAAATGGCTCAATGTCTTGCTCAGTGGCAAATTGGCAAGTTTAGGGATCATCACTGTAACTTGCCAATCGGACATCCTGCAGGAATTCTACAGTTTACTCTTAAATACGGTTCTCTTCTCTTTTCTTGTCTTGGTTCAGCGTAGCGTCATCCCACAACACTGACTGAGCACTGGGGATGTGTTGAGGGGAACTCCAGGGAATAAATCTTTTTGAAACAACCCACTTGGGAGCGAACGTCTAAAATGAGAAGTAGGGCTTGTGTATTGTTTGAAATGCCAGGCTTCTCCTCATTCTGTGTGAGTTCTGGTGCGAGCCTTTAGATGTAGCGCAGTCAGCTGACATTTAATGCTCGGCCATTACATCCTCTGCCGCTGCTTTAGTGTAGGCTCGGTCATTACTGGCATGAATATGAACAGACAGATGTGACAGCTGGCCAGCCATATGTGACAAGCCTTTTAGATCTTTACGCCTTAATTATTCCCTCCCATGGGACCAATATTGACATTTTAGGTCTTAACACTCAGACCTTATAAACTGCCAGCCTCTGGTTGGCATTATCTGTCTCTTGGCAACCTCCAGACGGGAAAGGTGCTTGATATCTGCTCACGGCTAAATTGTGTCTTTCAGCTGTGTTGAAATGGCTGCTTTCACATTTATAACGGTGTTGTAAAAATGATTGTCAGTATATCATGTCTGTTGTTTACTGATGAGTAGCTCTTTTTTCCTCCTCATTTTCCGTGTAGGTCTGAGGAAATCGTCATTTTCATTTTTTTTGTGCGTGGGTGTTGAGAAATCCTTATAGACTCACTGTGATTAGAGGCTATACACATAAAATTAACTTAATTCATAACTGGAAGTTGTATTATTCGGAACACTGTATGATTAAATATCAACATTTCCTGCAATTTCCACACAGCTCCAATGATCCTGCTGCGGTATGCAAGCATGTATTATTATTTTATTCAATTTAGATCATATATTATGTTGAAGTAGCCACAGCCATACCTTTTTCAGATTTGTGTGTTTTATTTATTACTTTGTTGTATACATGACGCTCATAGGAGTGTAGGCAGCTCTTTTATTTTTTCTCCAGACCTCTTTTTCTTTCAGTCAATTTTTCTATCTCGCTGTTCCCGTCTTTCTGTCTGTCTCACCTACATCCTCTCACACAATCTCATTTCTCTTGTTATCCCAGGTTCTAATTTCAGTTGCCGCAGCAACTCCCTCCACTTTATATGCCTCCCCCTTCGTCTCTCTGAGCTCCTTGTTAAGTGCGTCAGAGTTGGTTAATGATTATGTTTTATTAGATGGGCCATACATGTCTTCACTCTTGACTTTTTTTTCTTCTGTATCTTTATTTTATTTCTTTCCTGCTTATTGTTTGCTTTCGTCCTGACTTGTCTCTTTGGTTTATCTCCCCCTCGCTTTCTTGTTTTGTTGTATTTTCTTGTTTTTCTCATGACTCCGCAGACTGCCACTGCTAGCCGTCAGTCATGCAGTAAATTGTGGTCACTCAAGGACACTAGGTTGACCGTCACTGCCTATCCAATGGCAGACGCAAATTAGTTTGCTCAGTGTGCCTTGTCTGTTTGTTTTTATGCAGATCAAGTTTTAATGGAGTTCAGCCAAACTCTTGGTTCAACTATTTCAGAGAAAAATCCATTTCGACACACACATGCAATACATTTGTTACACATCTTAAGATTTTATGATATTGATATTGGTTTTAAATATCAGGTGTGGAAGGCATACTGGGAAATTGTAATGAAGTTGAAGTACTGTTATTCAAGACATTTCACTCATGAAGAAGTAAAAATACTTGTATTATAATGTACTTGATTTGTGCAAAGTAAGTAAGTTAAAGTGAATTTAAAAGGGGAGGAGTAAAATGTTGTGTAGTAGTAATGATGTATGATAAAACTAATAAATTATAGAACATCGTTCGGCTGGCGTTAATATTTCAATGCATATCTGCCGTCCCTGGATGAAAACCAATAAATTCCACATTTACAGGCTGTGCTTAGAACTGATAATTAATAATTGATAATTACAAATCTACAGACACCACGGCATGTGTGTCCATTAACTCGAAAGCAATATTCAGCTAGATAAATGAAATAACCTGCCACTTAACGGCAGAATAAAGCAACAGAAACAGCGACGTATAAACAACAGAAACTCCACAGCAGCGGAAAGGTGGCTACATTCCCCACTGGCAGAGGGAGTGAACGTAGAAGTCACAGCTAAAGGATCAACCGTCACTGCATTAGCATGAAGAGTTTAGCCAGCATGCATGTGTCGGTCACGCAACGTGGCAGGTGTCTTTGATTTGGGACACTGGGCACAGTCAGCCGGGTGGTGCTTCCAATCAGCAGCTTCTTCTCGGCTGCAGCTGCTGATTTGGCTCTTTTCATTTGTTGCGCTCTCACACAATTTATCACAACTTCTAATTATTTAAATTCACAGCAAAGTAAAATGATTGAATTAAAATACTTGATAAGTGAAATGAATGCTTTTAAAATACTAACGTAAATGTAACCTGTTACTTTAACCATTTGAGCCAATGTTTTTTATTTCACAGTACTACTACCAGTAGAGTTCACGTATTATACTGCAACTGTAGTGCTTAGTACAGACATTTTTAAGTGCTGAATTATTTCATTGTCTGTTTTTCAGTAAAAGCAGATGAGCACAAATTAGTTCCACTCGCATGCAGGAAAAGAAATGTGTCCTTTTTTTGCGCAGCAGGTGCATCCCTGAAAGGTAGATGCTGACTTTCTTAGTGTTGTGTTAAGTGAAAAACTTCTTAAACGTTCTTAATATCAAAGAAGGGAATTATCCTCCTCAGTTTTTAGAGATACACAGAAAGGGAGGAAGTAAAGTTTAGCAATTCAGTATTCTGCTGTACAGATATTCCCTGGAAGCCCAAAAAATGACAAAGCAAAAGATATTTTGGGCAATTATTCCATGATACGTGGGCTGACTTGTATATTGTGCACCTCTACAGGAAGCTTAAATTCATTTAGATGACATACTGAGTTCTGCTAGTTCAATATAGATGCATCATGGGACTGAACAGCCTTTTTTCCTTCCTTTGTTTGGATATATCAGTGGAAGAAAAACCGAGGACCATCCCCTGCACATTTTGTGTGCTTGTTTGCATTTATTTCCTCTTTCTTATCATACCACTCGTTGGTACTCCTGTCTTTTTATCTTATGGCGTATACAGTATATGTCTGGCTCCCCACTGTTATTTTTCTCTTGCCGACTTTCTTTGTCTGTGTATCTGCTGCTGTCTGTCCGTCCATCACTGCCTCTTGTTGCCACCGTCTTGGCATCTGCCACAGCACAGAAAGTCTTTCTAGTTTTTTGATTAGCGTTCAGAGATATGTGAGTTCCGGAATCAAATTACTCCATTAGTGGGTGATAATCTATGAAGTGGTTTCCACCAAAGGTAACCCGATATGACTGATTTGTCAGAGCCATTTAGACAAAAGACGAAATGTTTGGAAAAGTTAACACAAGTCATTTTAAATGGCAGAATCGGCAGAGGCGACAAGTTTTAGGGCTAGAAGTTTGATATTGGCTGGAGTGTTCTCAGATATAGTAAAAAGAGATGGGGGATGAATTAGGAAGGCTTTGATTCAGAGCGTAACTGTTGGTTACGGTCCCAGATTTACTGTGGCAGTGTGAAATGTCAGTGTGTGTGTGTGTGTGTGTGTGTGTTTGTGGTAGTCTAGCAGCTTTATCGGCCTGGCATTTCCTGCTTTCAGAAGCGAGTACAGCACCAGGCACCATCTGATGACCCTCTGAAAGGTGCTGCGCTGCAAAGAATATTGAGGGGGAATTCATGTAACCTTAACAGGAATTACCACAACATGGATTTGGAGGATGACAGACACAGTTTCATCACCTTTACTCACACCACCAGTTATTTTGTGGGTGTTATCTTAATAATGTGGGTTTGGATTTGATTCTTCCATAGTGGCTTTTCTATGAGTCCCTGTATGCACGTAATGAACTGATATCAAATCAGGCTGGTGGCTGATTAATACAGATATGATACATTCACAGAGTTGTCAGCTTGTGGCTGCAACTTTTCAGTCTTTTCCACTTCAGTTCTGCAAGGATCTAGTTTGGCATTTAGGTGCCAGCAGCCAAACCGAGATGTGCGACTGCAGGCACTCAACGCCCACCACTATCTCAACTAGGGCTCTCCTGGGAGTGAATATTGAAAATGTCACTAGAAAATTATGTAAATATTGAAACTGTAGAAAATTGTAGTTTATTTAATGCCATGTATCTCCTCAAAAGAAAATGACATCCAGATATACATTAAAACATAAACTGGAGTCATTGAAACTACATTTCCATATTATACTCCAAACAACTGGGATGTACTTTTAGTTTTAATGCATGCATAGTTAGCAAGAAATGTGTAAAAAAACACATCACTTTTCACGAGGTATATAAATATAGCTTCCAAGTGCAACACAAGGCTCTTAGCTAGTTTCAGACTGATGGAGTCATTTCATGTTGTGTAAATAGCAAACGCACTTGTCCCCATCTTAGAGCTGATAGATGTGTTGGTCTTAAAAATGGGTAGTGGAAGGCAATTATGTGATTGACCAACAAAAGCCTCACTGTTATTTTTAAAAGCCCATTATCAAGATAGTAATATGTGTCTACATATAGGCAGGTGCACAACCCGTGTACACACAGGGAAGTGCAGCAGGAATGTTGAACAGCAACACAAACAGGTATTATTGTCGACCTGTTTCCTCTGCAGAAAAGTGTTAATTATATCATTAAAACCATCATAATAAGATAAACAATTTTGATCTGCCAAGGTGCAAACATGACTAGATTTTAAAGGGGCTGAAAAATGGCACCACACCCAATTCTAATTTAAAGTACAACCCTCTTTAGCTCTTGAACCATGCATCGGGTGCTGCAACCTTCATTTGTCCTCTGTCATACCATAGACTGTATACAAGTCAGAGCATCTCAATCACCACCTGGTGGCCGGCTGCGGTGTAGGTCATAATCCTTGCCTCCTCCGCTCTAGCAGATGGATGATGACATTTTTTCTCAAAGATGGCTTCAGTCATTTTAGGTAGTTCAGGTTAGGTGGTTCACATGGATGTATGTTCAGGTGTTCATGTTTCCAGTTATAGGATATGAAAACAGGGTGAAAGTGACAGCTGAGACTGACTAGTTATTGGTTGAGTGTCAGTATTGGCAGCTGCACAGACTCTGGCTTCAAATGACAACATCGGTGCAAAATGGTAGCATTCTGGGAAGACCAAATGAATTAGACATTTGAGATCTTTTGTCCCCTCAGATGGTCCCATCAAGCAAGGCCTTGGTGATATTGCACACACACATTTAACAAAGGACTAACAGGACTCTTAGTGTCTTTTTTTATTTAACTTGTTGTTTCATGATGACTGCATCTTCATTATATGTTCTCTTATGATGTGTATGGGGTGTGTGTTGGTTGTGTGACTACTGTTTGCTAACCAAATTGCCCCTCTGGGACAATAAATACTACCCGTAACCCTTAACCTTCATATGCAGGATATTTTGGCTCCATTTCTCGATTGTGGGAGGAAGTGGGTAAGTGTTATCCATTTTTATATATAGTCTGTGTTTAACTAGCAGAGGTGGTATTGGACACAAGCTGAATGCATTTGCTCTTTGCGCTTTAGACCATTTGTTCCTGAGTAACGAGTACAGGCTCATGCATCTAACGTATTTTCAATAGCTATTGTATAAAAAATCCAATCAGTATCTTGAGCCAAGTTTTGCTGATGTTTCCATTTTAAAAGTTTATGTTTTTGCACTTGTGTTCTCATCTGACCAGCAGTATTTTTATGGGCTTGCTCTAACTGGCATTTATTTTTTATTTTTATTATCAGGTCTGTATTTTGACACTTTTCAGAGTAAGATGGCTCATTTCCAGCACTCACTGTATAATGTGAGTGCTATTTAATGTATAGATAACAATGTATAAAAGGTGAGGAGATCACTTTTGGTTTCAAAAGACGATCCATCTTTTATGAATTTAATGGAGAACATTTAACATTCTCCCTGAATATAAATGAGTGTGAATGTGAGTGTATATATGTGTGTAAATGTGGTAATTGGGAGGCAGAGTGACGTCGGGGCACACAAAGGAGTAACCCTTGTCGTACCAAGTGCAACCGATGGATAGAACTGAACTTATTAGCGCAGCTACCTTTCCTCTCCCTCCCTTTTACTGAAAAGAGCAACAGCAAAGCAATAAGACAGAGAGCACTGTGTGCAACTGTCTTCCTCTCTCCAAATCTCCTGCTCTGTGAGACTGCGTTTCCACTATGTATAAGTGTATTTCTGTAAGCTTTAACTATAGTGAATGAGAGAAGCTTGAATAGGAATATTTTATTAACAAATTATTCGTTAAATAATGAAATAGGTCCTTTTAATTTGAAAGATAGTGTTTTCATAACCATTCGGTTGTACATTACTTTATTGTTATTTATTATTATTTTTATTCTGTAGATGTTGAAATACATGGGTGAAATAAAATGTGGCCTCACATCAGTAGACATGAAGAATAACATCTTCTCTTGTATTTGTGTTCCTGACGACTTCACACTTTCCTTGTCGATGTGAATTTCCGTCTGTAGAAAGCCAATTTATTCACCTCAGTAGAGCAGATGGAAACACACATAATTGCATTTCACATGATGCAACTTTTCAAATATCATTTTTTTGTTTGGAGTTTGCTTGCATGTCTGATATTACTATTCTCACTGATCTCATGCCTCAATCGACAACACCTGTACACAAACATTACAAATTTGAAATAACAAAAACTTGTAGCCGGGATACTTTGGCTTCATTCTTACACAGTTGGAGGATGTGGAGATGTGTCGTCCATCTTTATATGGAGTCATTGGTCCAAACTGATCTCCCTGCGTGGTCACTGTCTCTCCGTAACATCACCACAATTTTCTTCTTTGCTCACCAGGCTTTGCGACCTGAACATAAACATACAACATTCTGTTGTTTTTCTTGGGAGGGTGACCCAGGACCACAGCTTCCTATGACCCTGCACAGTGGCTCCCTGTCTTAGTGGTTTCTGCTGAATGGTCTCAGATGTAAGCTTCTCCAGGGAGATGGAGATTAAAAGCGACATTTGGTAGGAAGCAGGAATATTGCTCCCTGCTGTGAAGATACGCTTTTGCACGGACAAATGGCAGTTTTAACCCCGTCTCTCCCTCCTATGGCATTAAAAAAGCCTTTGATTCCACGAGAAGATTTTATTGCTTTTTATTGATATTTGGTTCAGTGATGTTTCTCTTGACTGGGTCTTCTATCTCCAGAGGCAGGCTTACATTGGATCTGTGAGAGGATCCTAAACAGCTTAATGTATGGTCTCGCGCCCCCTGCTGTCAATCATATTTCCTTTATTTGATTATACATTTCGACATTTCTGGAGTAGAATCGATTCACACCAGCTTTCTTACACTATTGCTCCTTCTCCCCCTTTTTTTATTCTTTTGCCCACACGACTCACTGTACCTCTGTTTAAGATGACATCTCACAAATTCACTGGCTTCATTATAATTGTTGGAGCGAAGAGAGGATAGGGTGAGGAGGAAATGAAAAGTAAGGGAGGATAAACTCTGAAATGGCTCCCATATTTGCTCATCCACTACTCTCCCCAAATTAAACATTTCAAAAACTCAGTAGTCCTCCCTCCACTCTATTGTGAGCTTTCATAGACTACTAACGCACAATCATTTGGTGGCACAATTGTCATCTTAAGAGCAGAAGTGAGCGATTGAATTGCATGTTTTTCTGGGGATTTTTGAATGGCTTGTATTTGTGTATGTTAAAAAAGAATTTAGACTCTTAAAAAATTGATGAAGGTATATTTTGGAGCAAATTAATGAGGAGCGATTCTGAGCAAAGCACCATAGTGAAGGAGGAGACTGAAATGAGCCTTTATAGCTGTCTGGAGATGGATGTAAAGCAGTTTTACCTCAGGCTACATTTCTGTGCCAAACCAAGCTGACATGATTTCAAACTGTAATTAAAATGGAAAACAACACAAGGAGGAGATTGGTGACCAAAGTCTGACATGGTCGTAACCTTTATGTGTATAATTCTAATAATGTCATGACAAACACAGAATCGATTTTTGCAAAAATTGTGTTTTACTCTGTTAAATGTCATCACACAAGTTCTGATTTCTCGACAGGAAAACATAACAGGAAATATTGGAGATGTAAAGATTAGACTTGCTTTGTAGTTGCTAGAAGTTTATCAAGCTATTTTAAAAAAAGGGCGGGGTGAAATATCACGATTGACAGCTGAGACTGACTTGTGATTGGTCACTCTCATGTGTCGGTGGGACCTCGATACCCCAGGTCTGTCCCACTATCACTACTGCGCAGACCCTGGCTCCAAATGTGCAATATGGCAGCATTCGTGTCCAGTATAATTTAGCTTAATTTCTCGAGAGTGGGAGGAAGTGGAGACAAGTCGTCCATCTTTATGGACTATGGTTTGCCCAATTTTGTGATGTGAGAAACAATTTTAACTAATTTACTCAGTATTTTAAGCATTAAATGTGTTTTATAAGGTGAACTGTATCATTCATGGTAATCCACAAAACAGGTTCTTGTTTCTTTTAAGCCTGTTCTTATGGGTCCGGTATCAAATTTTGCATTATGCTTTAGTTCATCAAAGCTGAAACCTCTCGGCATATAAAGGTATTGACTCTGTGCATATATGATGTCCAACATCCTTTGTGAAGAGAGAAGGATCTGAAGAGATTAGACAAGTGGAAGGGATAAAGATAGAGCTAAAGACAGGCTTTGTTTTTGGTCCCCTTATGATCCAGGGCTCCTGCTAATTACCAAGCTCTCTGGTCCTTGCTAAACGTGTTTGAAATCCACTGGATGCAGATAATTGAGCTGGAAATGTGTTACATGACAAAGTCACACTGAAGGACAAGCAATGAAAGAAGCTTCCTCTCCACTTCCCCCCTGTTTTCTCTGTCAGGCTCTCTTTTGGAATAAAACTCCCACAAATGATTAATTCCATGGCATTTGTCTTTGTTGTTTGTCAAGATTGAAGCTTAGAGGACATTTGAGCCACCTATTGTGATAAGCTATAGTCAAAACAGAGACAGGCCAATGGCGTGCATGTCAGACAAGCCTGTGTTTTCTTGTTTCTGAAATAATTGCTTTTAGTCCTCAGTTTGTGCTTCTAAAAATCCCTCACACATCATCTTAGCAAAGTAGAAAATGTTTTATAGCCACAGGCTGGATGTTTCTGTCCGTGCACGTTTTCTCTCAGCTTCACAGTGGCTTGTGCTTAAAATTTTGTACAGCCCGAATCTCAAATTGATTTCAGAGCTTCATATGAAAATTGATTTACTGGCTTGGACACATAGATAGTGCGCAGAGATGGGCCTCCCCTGAGAATACTGGAGTAAAGTGGAAACAAGGTGAAGAGAGACTCCCTTTCTTTCTATTTGCATTTTAATTATAAATTGCATCATTGCACTGAGTGCAGTAACAAAACAAATCCCTCTCCCTCCATTCACTCCTCCCTTTTGCTTCAAGCTCGGCTCATTTCATGAGAATGAAACTTCATGCAGAGAGCCTCTGCAGGGCAGAAAATAAACAGGGAGGGTGAAAAAAAAACAAAAAAACCCTCAGGAGCACATCCAATACAAACATTGCTGCACAAGTATATTGTCTATCATCTTTGTTCAGGGGAACGAAGAGGTCCTCTGATCACTCATCAGCCACAACATATATGTGATGTGTGTGTGGGTGTACATGTCTGTATATGTATGCATATATTATAGGGGTGTTGCGCTATGATAACGTGTGTAAATCAATTCAGCTCTTCTTAAATAATTTCCGTTTCTCTCCATAGGACGCAGTAACTATCTGGTTCACACTCCAACATGGTGAATAAGAATTATTAGTGCCAATTATTATTTCTGCCATATGTGCGGGTCGAAACCCGTCTCTCTCTTTCTCTTTCTGTCTCTCTTTCTCACTGTGAGAGTAGAAACAGGTGTGAGGCAAAAGGCAATGACCTTTGGCCCAAGAAAGGCTGATCCACAGCACCAACAATTTTGTAACTCCCCTAAATTCTATAATTGGCTACAAACCCCCTGCCTCACGCTTTTTGCTATCAGCACTGTAATTTCAGAGGTTTGGTCGAGGACTAGAATGTCTATCATGTGTTTATTGGAGGGCGGGCTCAGTTTGGTTCAATGTAGCGGCTCCCCGGTCCCTTTTTCCTGGGGACCCCCTTTAAATGTTGCTGCTTATAAACAGCAGATAATGGGTCTTTGCCATTACCAAGAGAAATAATAATCAGGCTGACTCATGTCTTGTCTTTGTTCTAATAATTTAATCAGGAATACTTATGGCCATGATCATTATATATGTTTTGTATAATACATAATGTGTGTGTGTATATGTATATGTATATATATATATATATATATATATATATATATATATGTATGTGTGTGTATATATATATATATATATATATATATATAGTACTTTCTTGTTTCTTGCTGTTCTGGATTTTGTACCCTCATGGTTGAATGCACTTATTGTAAGTTGCTTTGGATAAAAGCGTCAGCTAAATGAAATGTAATATAATGTATATATATATATATATATGTATATATATATATATATACAGTATATGTATATATATATACACAAACATTGTTGCTGATTGGTGTATGCTGTCTAAAATAATTTTATTTTGATAGTCACTCTCAGACTTTGCTTTGTTTTAGTTGATTTCTGTGTTGGAGAAGGGAACAGTATCATGTTGTCGTGTACCTCTCTGCTGCTAACCCAGCTACACGTGCTCACTGCAGTTTGTTGTCTGCTCAAATTACTGTGGATTTTCTGTGCTGTAGGTTTGTTATGTTCTTGTGTTGTGCTGTGAGTGTATAGATGGTTAATTGGTCACACTGAGTAGAGGACAGGTTGTAAGAGCGCAGACTGAAAGGCTTCAGACGTCAGGCTCCAGGATGCTACACTGGGTTTTATTTACAATGGTTGTGTGTGAAAACCACATGCAACTGTTACTGCTGTGAAATAAGTACAGCAGCAGTGCAGGGTTATTTTTTAGGTCAGTCTTATTGAATAAGTAATATCTGATATTTCTAGCTGAGTGTGCAAAAAACTGCAGAGGAGTATGCAAATAGATTGATTTGCATATGTACTGTGATTCACTAAGACTAGAAGTCATTGCAGTATAAAGGTATTTGTGTTTGTATGAAGAACACAAATATTTATTCAGGCAGTCATTCACAAAGTGCAGCTTTGTGGCAAAATGTGAGATAAAGCATTAACATTTGTTTTTAGTGACTTGTGAAGACGTTATCTTTGATAACTCCGAAATAAGTTATTGATATTACCACTCAATTTAACACTTTAAAGTGAAGCAATGATATTAACATTAGCATTTGGGCTTAGCTATCTCACTGTGACTTATTGTTTCACTTTTTGAGTTTCTTATCTTAGCTGCACAGATGAATATTTATTATATCTTTTAAAGCAGGAAATGCGATCAAATCATAGCATTAAGGAAGAAGTGTGGCATTGGCAAGGTTGCCTGCTATTCTAGCAATTATGTAGGTTTAAGAGGGAAAAGTCTGGATGATGGTATAAAAAGGTGAGAAATAACAAGACAGAGGAAAAGAAAGAGAGACACTCAGAGAAGACACCATCAGTGATATGGAGAGGGATGGTGATGTTGTTTCACTGGGGTTAACTCCACGGTTCAGAGAGGGCCTCTGTCTCTGCCAGCGCCTCTTAATCCATCATACCTCCTGCGGCCCTGGATCCGACACACTCCAGTGTCTCCTCAACACTGCCGCCGAGTCTGCGCTCAGCCCTGTCATGCATGTGTGCCCACTTGTCCTGGCATTCTCTTATCCCTGTTTTCACCCTCCTTTTCTCTCTCTCAGTGAGTGTCAGGGCTTTCAGCAGTGCCTGGGGCAAGATGGACGGACACTGTTCTAGAGCAGAAATGTTTTCATATATGCTCCACATCCCATCTTGTGTGTATGTGTGTGTATGTGTCTTTCGTTGCACCTCAGAGAAGATTCTCGTCTTCTGTCAATTTTGCCTGCCAGACTCACCTGCGGCAGCTTCTAATATAGTTTAGATTTTCTTGCCAATAATGTCAGAGACAACTCCAAGTTACTTTCCTCTCTCACAAACGTCTGCCTGACTGGCTGCCAAAACTCCTGGATCTTACACTTACAACTCCTGAGTGCATATTTGACAGGACGTGCACCAGTTGTCCAGCTGTGTATGGTAATTTTTTTTATAGAAATGGGGGTCAGCTTACTTCACTTGATCAGTCTTGCTGATCCCCCGGATACATTCGCACATGCTGCCTGTAAGCTTTCATTGGAGCTGCAGTCTGCCTTTAATGGAATCTGACCTTATAATGAACAGGCTTCGTTAACCCTCTGTCAGATTTCTCACCAGAGCTGAAAAGAAGAGGGTGGTGATGGGAGAGGAGAGGGGGGTTGTTTGAAGAGCACACGGTTGACTATCAGCCGTGTAAAAAGCGAGCTAGCATGTGGGTGTTTGATTTACGTTCAGACATGCGTCATGCATACGCTCAAGGCTGCACCACTTTGTCACTTAGCCTCAGCTTTTTGGGTATTCTTTTCACTCCCTCTCTTGTACTTTGTCTCTCTAAACTCTGCAGCTCATCTCTGTACCTCACTGTTACACTCGCTGCCTATTGTCTCACAAGGTGACCCTCCAAACACGCCACGATAGCTGCTGTGATCGCAGCCTTTTCTCCAGCAGCCAAAATCACGCAGCTCCACCCTCTGTCCACCTGGTGGTGGTGTCTCGGCACCGTACCACCCATTTTCATCTCTTCCCAGCAGTAAGAGGGACCCTGAGGGAGAGGCTAGTGGGTGGTTCAGTGTATTTGATGTTTCCCTTTCATTTTGCAAGTTAAAGGGAATTTAGATAGAGACATATTTGTGTGTGTGTGTGTGTGTGTGTGTGTGTGGGTGGGTGCTTGCATGCAGAGTGTGTTTTTGTGTTTTTCCTTTTTTATAATGGATTTATTTTCTGTTGAGTATCTGAGCATTAGCTTTAATGAAATCCAGGAGGATATCCATTGCTCTATTCTGTCTTCACCTCCTACTCCCTGCCATATGGCCTTACTGAAGGTTTTTTGGGACAAACTTGACAATTTCATACAAATCAATTGGTTTAACATATAGTGCACTTATCATCATGTAATGGGCGTATACTGATCTTGAAGAAAACAGAGCCTACATTATATTAGAAGAAAGTGTGGACAGTGACTTATTTTTAGTATATTAGCAGCAAATAGCAGACAAGACACATTTGGAGAGTGATTGGTATGACCACAGATAGTTAAGAAAGATGAATAACACATCTCCACTTCCTCCCATTATCCAGAAATGTAGCCAAAATATCCCAGATATGAACGCCGCCATCTTGAGGGGATTACATTTGGAGCCAGAGTCTGCACAATGTGCTGAACTGTAATGCTGTCATATGCTGTGGAAAAACAAGGGTTTGATTCACCCAAAGTATTTGCCAAATTTAAGATTATTAAAAATAAGTCAACAAAAAAGAACATAACTAACTGGCCGCTCCTCAGACCAAGTGACACCATGTTAGCTCCTAACTGCAGGTTGATATAGTCTATGCTGACCAGTCCATAGATTATTGCGGGGATGGAAAGACAGTCCTTTTTAAACAGCTGTGGCACAGATGAAAGTGCCTCCTGAGAACACCCCCTTCAGTCTAGAGCACAATGGTGCAGTCCAATCATGCAGCCTCCTCTACTTAAAGGGATAGTTCACCGAAAAATGAAAATTCACTCATTATCTACTCACCACTATGCCGATCGAGGGGTGGGTGATGTGTTTGATTCCACAAAACACTTTAAGAGTCTCAGGGGTAAACTTTGTTGCAGCTGAATCCAATGAAACTGAAATATATGTGACTCTTTCTTCAGACATAATAAAACAACATAAAAAAACCACATGCCTCTCATTCATATTCAGCTCGAGACAGCGTCATTTACATGTTTTTAGCCTAAATGTCCTCTGATATCTTCCTGTTCACATTTGCATGCACACACTGTAAACTCACACACGATCCACACAAGCTCTCGCCCAAGGGCATTCGCGGGGTGTGTGTTAGCATCGCTATATCTGCTAGCATTGACCAGTATGGATGTTACATGCATGATGTGCTTTTTTCTGATGTTTTATTAAGTTTGAAAAATGTATCACCAGTACTTCAATTGTATTGGATTTGGCTACAACACTGTTTACCCCCGAGACTCCAAAAGTGTGTTTTGGACTCAAACCCTTTACCCACCCCTCCATCGGCATAGCGGTGAATAGATAATAAGCAAATTTTATTTTTCAGTGAACTATCCCTTTCAGCTGTTGTGTTGCAGCAGCTCAGTCTTTGCCAGCTTGGTGCGAGGATGGTGGACTGCAAGACACTGACAGGAAAGTAATTAACAATTGTGTGCACTCAATTCAGAAAAAATAATTGGGCTAAAGCAAAGTGGCTGTGTCTGGTCAGTTAACGGTAAATAAAACTGAAAACATCACCTTTAAGGTGCAGCCGTTGCAGGAAACTTGTGTGAAAAATCTAGACAACTTTCATTAAAAAAAATATAAGAAATTGAGCAATGGGTTGTTTGGGGGATTGCCCTGAGTCGACATCAGAGGCCAGCTCGGGCAGCCATCCAACAATCACCCTGCCCAATCAATGTTGCTGAAAATATTCTTGCTCGAATTTTGCGGCTGTTCCAAGAGAAAACATTCTGGAGGCAGTTGGCTTAACAGCTCTCCACAAAAGACGAGTAGGCAAACAGGTCTAAGCTCTCTCTCTCTCAGCCCAACAGTAGGTCAATAGAGTCCACTCTGCAACTCTGCTACGCATGATCACTTACTTTACAGAGTTCACTGAGTTAATTGATAAGCCCTGTCCACTTTTAGCCAGCCAATAGAAAGAGGAAATGTTTTAATTGTATGAGCTAATGCCTCAACATGCATGTTAATATGCTCACGTTTAGTCTAAGATTTTAATATCAACAAATTTGCTCGCAGATTAAAGCGCAGCTGAGACTAAGTACAGTTGAGGCTTAGCTCTGACAGCTCATCCTCGTCTGACAGGGTAGATCTAAGTCGCACAAGATGAAGAAATACTGTCAAATCACCACTGTACAGAGGATAAACCTATTAGATTTAGTTAATAGGACAAGACAAGTCAAGTCAAATTAATCAAAACTTCTCAAAATCACACATTTGCTACAAAAGGATTTATAGTTTATACAAAATAGACCATTACTTATGAGGGTGTAAATGAGGCTTTCTTCCATGCCTTCGTCAGGCAAGAAGTATGTAGCCTAATTTGTGGCACAGATCTAAAAATAGCAAAGTTGTGGCTCCATTTTTTTGTTGTCTAGATCCTTTTGATTCTGGTGCATATTAAGCATTACAATCTCAGAGGCCACTGTGTCAACATGTTTATTTCTGTTACCATAAATTTAGATTGCAGCCGTTAATTTAAACACAGAACCAGGTTTCCATAAGGGACAGCAAGTGTTTGTGTATTTGCACAAGAGTTGTACTAAAGGTAACGTTATCATATTCAAACATATAGTAACACTCGCGGTAGCTGTGCAGGCAACGTGTGCAACGCCAGCGATCCGGATTGTCACGAGCACAGATGGAAAAACAAATGAACAGAAATTTGTCCTGGAGTATAAATATGCATTGTAAGCTGTTCATGTTATCAAATTTGCAGATGGAGGTAACATATGCGCAGAGATATATGCTATCACCATGTACAATTTACAGATGGAGTTAATATCACAGCACAAGCATTACAACACCTGATGTGTGGACTCGTGGGCAACATGAGCTGGCAGTGCAATGACTGTACGTGGTGTGGTCAGTACACTGGGCAGCTGGCAGCCTACAGCACTCATCCTGATGGGGGAGGCAGATCCGCCATCATCTTGCTTAGCGCTTGTTTATACAGAGGAAGTTGAATCTGTCTGTCTGTTGGTTTGTCAGACTCTCCCCCCCGGGGGGCTGGGGTGTGTGACAGAGAGATGGAGGCTGGACTGGCAGAGTGAGAGCGGACTGTCTCTCTGTAATGAATATAAATGGGCTCCAGGTCTGTCTCTCCTCATCTGGCTCCCCCTCCCTGAAAGCAGGCATGGGACCTAAGATGCAGGATGGAGGTTGCCCATCCTCCTCCCCTCACTCTTAACATATGCTTGCACACTTGCTGCATTGCACATACAGAACACATACAAAAATGCAAATGTGCTCCTTTTGGGTGACGGCTCTGTTGTTTCTTATGTCCCAGTTCAGCCAACGTAGCTATGAAACAGCATCATAGTGTCAAAGTACCTGTTTAAAGTGTTTGGTTTTTTTTAAATTAAGAATGTGTGATACCAAAAATATTAAGCTCAACCAGTCAGTCTTCTATTCTACTTACAAAGATGTATGCAAATCATGTTTGAAGATGTAGAAGCAAATGAGACCAAACATCAATTTTGGTTCCTGAGATAAAGGGACAAAATATTCACATATAACGTGACTATATCATGTCATTGTTGAAACAGTCATTAGTCAGTTGACAGATAATCACCTGCAATTTTGTTAATCAATTAAACAAGTTTATAAATTTGTTATTTATAAGAAACAATATATACAGATTAATCATAATTAACACTAGAACTCAGAGAGCACATATCTACGCCAAGGCCAACCAAATTGCACACATAATGTCAGTCCTCTATAAACATGGCAGATTCATCAAGATCCATGAATTATTCAAGAAGGAAAATCTTTGCATTTTCTTTGGTTGTTATTTCTGGGTTGGCTCCCTGGTCCCTCTGCACCAAAATGTAATGGGTCCTTCCCTGACCCATACTACACCCTTCCACCAAGTTCCGTGGTAATCCATCCAGTTCTTGCATAATCGTGCTAACCAACACACAGACAGAGAGAAAATCAAAAACCACTTGTTATCCTACACTAAATCACAATATTGCATCAGTTGTTCTTTGTACAAAGCTGCAGTCTGTCACATACACTCATACAATCGAATGTGTCTTTGTGTAGCTCATGATGTTGAATGGCTGTTTAAACTTGAGGAAAAATACAGCCTCCGCTATAGTATAATCAGTATAACAACAGCCCTCATGAATTGCTGCATTGAATCCCAGTAAGAAGTCAACAAGAAAGGCTTCACAATGTAGAATCCACTGCAGGGCCTTTGTATGCATATGTATGCAATGCGATAAGCTGTTGTGTGCTTCTTGCTGCATTCGCTGGCGAGGAGATTAAGGCGTATTCTGCTTATAATTCCTACTTGTTTGCTCTCTTTCTGTACTGACGTCTCGAAGCTTCGAACCCTCATCATAATTTCCACTATTTTTTAATCCAGCCTATGAGGTGCTGATGACATCCAAGTAGCTGCATCAAACACTTCAGCCCTTATCTGAAGTACAGCACCTCCATTACCTCCATGGTCGTTTAACTGCCTTTTGGAGGGGAAACATTGTCTTTGCAAATGTCTTCCAGACATACACTGTAATTTGACAATATTTATTTTCTCTATGCACTGTGCATTATCACCTATTAGTCATTTTTCCCATTCACAGTGTCATCATCTGATTTCCCATGACAAATTAACTGTCTGAAGACATTTCTACTGAGGGGGGGCCGTTGATTAGCACACATCAACTCAGTCTGTCTGACTCGTTATTGCAGCTTTCCTTCTGCCACTGTGCTCTTGATGCTTGTCATGAAAAGGATGGAAAAAATATATATCTTCAGCGTTACTCTGGTTAAGTGTCATCTGGGTCTATTTAGAAAGCTGTGAGGCTGTTAGCAGTGCTGCCAGTGTTGTCATGTTTTCTTAAATTGATTCCTTGTGATTACTAGGCATTCATGGTGCTCTATAAGGGACAGTATACAAGAGGAGTAAATTGTGCTTGGGATATGCTGTGAAACAATGCCCGAATGATGACACATACGCACGCACACACACATAGAGAAACACACATGCGTATACACTCTCACTCACTCATATAAACTATAATTAATTGCCAGGAAGTCTCAGGTAATTTAAATTGCAAATCAGGGCAGCCTTGTTCTCCCAACTTTTGTGATTAATATTTTATTGTTTTACTGAGCGAAAATGCCACCAGTGTTTTTCATCAGATACAAATAGCACAAAAGAAGAAAAGGGGGGCACTGAATTGAGAAAGATCAGATCCAGGCGTTATCTCTAAACATTAATTAAGCCATGTCTCGGTCTGGAGCTGTCGAGGTTTCGGTGTCGCCCCTGTCATCTCCGATCCTTTCGCAAAGACAGAGGTCGCTCTCATTTTATACCTTTCTCTCATTTCTTGCTCCATCTCTTATGCACTCTTGCTCTCATACTTTAATTTCTGACAGGTTTTCACAGGTCCTGAAGTTTTCTTTCAATCAGCCACTAATTAAGCAAAAAAGTGGATGATTTCTGTGGCTGGAGATTGGAAGGACGTGAAGGTTGAGTGGGAAAAGCCAAATCCTGAGACCTTGTGATGACTTGGGTATGAAATGTGTGGGGAGGAATATGAAAGGAGCAAGGATATGAATCCAGCGGAAATGAGGGATTTAGGTACTAGAAAAATGAAGCTTTGAAACCAAACTTTCACGTGTGCCTTTTTTTCAAGATTTTCCCATGAGGCTGCTTTTGTTTTAAAGGAACAAAAATTTGATAAAAATAATGGGGAAGTTTTCCATTGCCACAAACAGAAAGTGAGACATGATGTGGCCTTTGCAGTGCCAATCTCAATCGCAGCATTTCAGCATTTTCATTTTCCTGAGTCACGATATATGGCCAGTAACTGGTCTTTTGCTGAAAATCACTATAACGTTAGACTTATATAGATGTAATCATCATGTCATAATTTTACCCAATCAGTCATTTCCCAGAAAACTTAGTTTTACTTAATTAGTGCATAAATTCTTGAATAATTGCTGAAGCTCTGTTTTGTAATGTTGGATCTTTGACTACCAAAATCTATTCAGTCCCTTTGAGTCCAAGTTAAGAAATCTTTTCAAGGTGTTGGTGAAATATGGCATTTACAGAGCCCAACACATTTTGTGAGATCACAGTGACCTTGAAGTTGAATGGGTTCGCTCCTGACCAATACGGCACCTTTCCATCAAGTTGTGTGAGAATCCATCCAGTTGTTCTTGCGCAATCCTGCTAGCCATTGCTGCCTTTTGAAAGAGCTGTGTGACCTTGTATTTGTATGAATATAGACTGGCAGCTGGAGATGAAAGTCTTACGTCTTGCCCTTTCACTCAGAGCCACAGTAGATGGATGCAGCCTGGCTGGAATCAGATGGCTGGCGCAGCACTCTGCTCCTGTCAAAGCAAAACAAAGACGACACCACGCGCAGATTAAGGAAGGCTTCCCTCACTAAAGCAGAGCGCGGGCCACTGCTGTGCTCTGAATGCTGACGCTTCTTTTAAAAACAAATGAATTCAGAGCCCTTGCGTTCTACTTGCTGGGAAATACAGCTCTATTACACCATTCAATTAGAAATTGCCTTGATGTGCACAAATACAAACACATACACACAACAACATACACAAGGTCACACATTTTTTATAGAAATGTGCCACTCGTATGAAGTCACATTTATTTTAATGACTGTATTTCTGTGTCCCTACAGGGTGCCCGTGGGTAATTTGGAGTCTGCGCGTCCTGCTGTACTGGATTCATCTCTCTGCAGCTCACAGTACGGATGGTGTTGTTTAGGAGGCTGCCAGCTTGACCTATTATCGGCCCTCCTCTCCTCTACACACCCTGAACCACCTCACCCAACACCTGGCTGGAGCTCTGGCCCCATTCAGGTTCTCTCTGCATCAAGGCTGGCAATGTCCAGAGCCCCAAGCCCCCCTTCCCCGGCAGAAATGTCCAGCGGCCCCGTGGCTGAGAGCTGGTGTTACACTCAGGTGAGGAGGAATGCATGGCTTCTGGATGTGTGGTGTTAGTGCTTGAATTCCAGTGGTGAAAAATGTTTCATAAATGGCTGTCATCAGTTCTGTGTAAATAAATGTGAATTTGCTGTTTGATTAAAAAGAGATTTGTATGTTGTTTGACTCAGTGTGGGACAGTTGCTGCATGGATTGCACAACACTGAGGCCCTGTCTACACTGCTGCAGATATTATTTTGTATATTTTCCCCTCCATTAAAGAAAAACTAAATATTTCCATCTAGACGAAAACACAATTATGACTTTAAACACTCAAACAAGCGTGGCGGGCCAATAGGTGGCGATAATGTCAACATCTACAATCCATCAAATACCAGGGAACATTGCGAGTTTCTTCAGTGAACTCATTGACCTTCAGCGGTATACAACCACCATTGTTGCCGTTGTTTCTGGTGCATGCTCATTACACAGAGCAACAATGGGCATGCGCAAAGTAAGCTGTGATGTCATCGTTTCCCAAACAGTGTTTGAAAATCTGCACTTTGGAACACATTTCTAGAAATCTCACTTGTAGTGACTTAAAACGCCATTTGCGTGTAGACGAGAGGCCCAAACAGGAAGGAAAAGGGTTTTTTTTGCAAAATATCTGCATTAACGTGGACAAAGTGTGAAACACCTGAACACGCATGGGAAGTTATTATTCACGTACACAGTGCATGTGCCTGCTGGTGTGAACAAGAAGCAGATTGCCTTTACTCTCTAAAATACCAGGATCAAGAAACAACAATGATGAGAAGTAAGAGCAAGCGAGGTGGAACCGTTAGTGTGTCAGTAAGTGTTTGCTGCGTTTCGCCTACAAAGCAGGTATAGGCGAGTCAGGGTTGATAAGAACCAATCAGGAAGCATATGTTGATGACTCTGTCATTCTTAACAAATGTCTCCACTTCTGCATATTCAAATTCAAACACAGCCCCGGATGTTTTCTTTAACTTTAATGGGGGCAGCACCATTCCCAAACTCTTTAGGCGCTTGAAAACTCTGGAGTGTTGACGTCGGGCATAAACGAAGCAATAGAGACATGTTTTAACACTCAAACACAACAATGTGGATGTGACCTGATACCCCATTTATGTGTTACTTTTTGCTCAGTACCATAGACTGTATAAAAAGGGGATGGACCTGACTGTGATTACAGCTGAGAATTGTTATATCTTTTTGAGCAAAACTCAAACGTGTTCCTTCACTCTCTTGCTCTGTTTTGGGCATTGCTTCTTGAAATAAGCCAAGTCGAGACAGAAGAAGGTCAATGAAGATGAATGTGATTAGTCAGAAAACCTTTTATGTGATTTAATTTGCTCCTTCCATTGAGCAGCTGAATGGACATTAACCATGTCTGGATTTTTCCAGTTTCTGATTGCGTAGAGTATTATGAGCATCATTTTGACATTGGTGTCATTTCACTTATTTACTTGTTGAAAAGTACCTATACTGTGAAATTGTTTTTGTTTCAGTCCTTGCAGTATAGACCTTGCTAGTTAAGATATCACTCCTCTGTGCCACGGTAGATAAACTATGTCATTGATGATGTCTATTTTTTCATCTCTGTCCTTGTAAAAGTGTTTGGTTTTTTGTGCTGCTACTTTAACAATATCCTTTCTTCTTTCCATTCGTTTGTTGTCTGTGTTTATTTAGATGAAAGGCAGTTTTGATGTGCGGTTTTGAAGTCCAGGCTGACCAAACACCACTTACCCATATAGAATAGATAAATATATAAATAAAGAGGTCTAGTCTCAGCCCTTCCTGTGTCCTCTCTGTGCAGATCAAAGTGGTGAAGTTCTCCTACATGTGGACCATCAACAACTTCAGCTTTTGTCGCGAGGAGATGGGAGAGGTCATCAAAAGTTCCACTTTCTCCTCCGGAGCCAACGACAAACTCAAATGGTTAGTCAAAGGCTGGTTAGTGGAGCTGTTGGAATCTATAGAGGAGATCTCTGAGAACTCAAACAGCTCTCTCAAGGCTCATCCACTCGTTGTATTCATTCAAGACAGGCATTGTCATGCCTGAATTTCGACAAATCTGGCGTTACCTTTTTTCGTCATGTTGCATTAGCCTCAGAGTGAAAAATAAAACATAAATACTAGGAGAAATGTGTTTAACTTATATATACTAATATGGTGAGACATTTTTAAATGCAATTCATTAAGTCAGACTTATTGTATATTTTCATGAAAAATAGATTTGGGGAAGCCTTGACCATGTCTTGAATAGATGCCGTTGAGGGAGGGTGATAACATTAATTCAAGTTCCCTCAGAGCAGATTAGAGCTCTACTTGGCATGCAAAAGTGTCTGTTGAGGTAACATTAGCATCTGACTCCGATGCCTCTTGGATGCCTCCAGGAGATATTCCATCTTACATCAATACACTGTGGGATTCGCTGGGAAAAGATGGATGATGTATTTAGGTAAACGGACATGCAGCCTACTTTGCGTATTGTTCTACCAAAGTGATAAATTAATTCTAAAGACTCTGCATATTGACTGTCTTGGTTGACGCACCTCTTCAGTATCATGTGAAGGTCTGGGGCAGTGCTTGTAAGATAGGGGAGGTTCACACTTAAAAAAAAGTGTGATCCACATGTCAAGTTGTCACAGTGATCGACCTCTATGGAAGGCTTATGCCATACAGCGTGGTGAAATCGAAGCTCTGACCAGCAGGAAAGTATGATCTCAGTTTGCTCTGGATGTAGTTATGGTGGTTTGCACTGAGCTAATACTTTCTGGATGTCTTCCTGTGGAAGCATATTCAATAGGTAGGAAAGGACAAGAGAATATCTAAAACATGCTGGAGGGTTTACATATTCCTCCTGGTCTGGTAATACCCTGAGATGTGGGAACCCCTTGGTGGAGCTGGACCTATTCTGCTGCCACTGTGACCTAGACATGGATGACTGGATTAATGAGGACACTTCCAAATGTTTTGTCTCAAGTGCTTTAGTAGAACCCCAGCTTCCAGATGCGTCTTATGTTAAGTAATTGTCCATATGGGCATGTGTTTCCTTTTACTGTTTTTAAACTATATAACAGCATGTGCAACAAACAAACCATATGTTACAAAGGCAGTGTGCAAAGCTAGGATTCTTTTGAGTCTGCTCTCTGTAAACACAATGACTCAGCTGAAGCATTGATGTACTGTAACTGAGCACAGCAAATCTAAGTTGTTAAATATATTGTGAGTGTATTGGCTCACTGTATTTGTTTTCAGTTTCAGGGAGTTTAGCTAGAAAGCTAGTTGCTAACCCCCATTCAGAAATCACTGTGGGCCAAAAAAATCAATGTTGTGTTACAGTCTTGGTAACTGTACCATATTGATACTCCAGAACCAGCATTTTGTTGTTGTATTTCTGAAGCAGAGGTGTTCCCTGCCCTCTGTGTACACACTTGAGCTGTGAAATGTTTTGCTTTTGGCAGTTCAGCCTTTTGCCAGATTATTGCTGATGCTGACAGTGAAATATTGACATGTATTCAGGTTGCTGTGTTTGTGTTAAAAAGACTTTCCTCTTTGGTCCAGAGTGTTGTACTGCAGCTTTCTATGAAAATCTGTAAAACAAAGTGACTAAATAGAGTATGGCTTTGTTTCCAGCTCTTTTAGCAGAGGTTTTATTTTCATACTCACAAATAGCCTAATTTTAATTTTTATAACAATGTTACCATTGCATATAATTATGAAGAAAAGTGCCTCTAGGCCTCTAGGAACTGAAGCATCAGGTCACCCTTCAGCTTTATCTCTCTTACCAGTCTCTTCCTTTTCTTTCCCTCAGGTGTTTACGTGTAAATCCTAAAGGTCTGGATGAGGAGAGCAAAGACTATCTGTCACTTTACTTGCTCTTAGTCAGCTGCCCAAAGAGTGAGGTGCGCGCCAAGTTTAAGTTTTCTATCCTCAATGCCAAGGGAGAAGAGACCAAAGCCATGGGTAAGTCAGAGCCACCAGGTCATAACTAATCCCAGGCTTAAAGGGACAGTTCACCCAAAAATTCAAATTCATTCAATATCTTCTTACCACTATGCCAAAGTGTATGAGTCCACAAAACACTTTTCAGGGGTAAACAGCGCTGCAGCCAAATATCCCTTTAACTAACCAAAGTATTTAAAGGTGGGGTAAGTGATTCTTGGGAATGACTATTGCTATTTGAACTCAAGAATAAAACAAATACACCCCTCCCTTCACTGTTCCTTCAGAAGCTCCACCCTCTACATGCATGCACGTGCATTGCCAAGGCGAACCACTGATCTCAAAAAGTTGGAATAACCCACCACAAACATTTGAAAATTAGACAAAACAATACTGAACCAAATGTGAGCAAAAGAGAATGAATGCCTAAGAACCTGCCAAACAGAAACAGAGCAACCTCTTCATCTTTTTTCATCCCTCTCCACTGTTGGTGGTCCCTCCACAGTTGAAACAGCTCACTGGTGTTTATACGGGTCTTCCCCCTTTTGTTCTTTACTTATCTTCTTTGCATTAGATGTATTGTGTTGTTCTTCAGCTCATAGCATCTTGAGCCCCACTGTGAAGATGATGGGCTGTATAACGTCCTGTGTCATAGCAGTAGCAGAAAGGCATTTACAGTGGCTAACTGTAGTTGTTACATTCTGAAACAGTAATAGCAGTGACATTTATCTTCTATTTCAGGTTGTCCTCCCATCCTTCGACAATAGAAGGCCAATGAATGATAACATTATCTTGTTTAAGATGTAACACGTATTTCCACATATTTTATAAATTGTGCAAAAGGGGATTAGTGGATCCTTAGCATACACTGTTAATGGCCGTTCCCATGAAAATTGCTTTCTTCTGTTCCATTCCTACTGCCCCTTCACCCTGCCCTTTCTTGTGCACGTGCCCGAATACCCTTGTTGCTAATTTGCTAAATTAGCATTGTGCTCTTTGGGTATAGTGCAGCATTCTTTGGTTCTTAAATACAGAGCCAGGGATTTGTGTTTACATTTGTTTCCAGCGCACATACAGAACATACAGCTATAGCAGACAGCGAGTAAATATTAGCAGAAAACAAAACATGCATTGGATTAAAATCACTTACCCCACCTTTAAGGCCAACCTTCAAGTCTACGTTCAGCAGAAAACTGAGCATATCACAAAGTTTCAAAATTAAAAACTCTTGTCACACCTGAGTCTTTTGGTCAGTGAAATTTGTAAATGTAGGATGTGGGGAGTGTGTCTAATACGCCAAGTGTGTCTAATAATGTGAAGTATTGATAGCCATATGGGCCTGTGTAATCACTGCCGGTTGGATTCATTTCTGGTAAATATATAATTCAAAGTAGCGTGGGGCAATTTTGATTTTAATTAAAAAAGACCCAACCTTTTTAGAAGTCTTCCTCTGCATCTCTCCCCATTGATGAATTGGAAATGAATGCGCCTCCAATTCCTGCTTTTTTAATTAGGTTATGTTATGGGGAGGAAAAGCAAACTTGTGTGGAATTGAATTAGTGAGGGCCAGATGTGACCGCTTCCTGGTTATCAGGCTTTTTGGCTTCCTCCTCTCTCCCAGTACCCTGCAGCATACTGTACAGGAAGCGTGGAGGAGGGAAAACGGTGCAGGTGGGAGGTGTGGAGAGGGGAGGAAAGGAGAGGTGGGAGGAGGAAGTGTGTTTGAATCGGAGGCATGTGCGGTGAAACTGTGTACAACCCCCTGCGGTGCAGCTTGTGTAGAAAGGGAAATCATTTTTCCTGCTAAGAAACATTCCCCCACATGAACCTGACACCCCCATCCCCCTGTGTGTGTTTTCCACCCCTCATTTGCTCACTCAGACCTCTCTCTCCTCCCTGCCACATCCACAATGTCACTTTCTTTTTCCTTTATTACCCTTTTTTCGTCTTCAGTCTTCTAATATTGGAGCACCACCTCTTAATTCTCAGCAGCAAGCTCGAGAAAACTGAACCTCACTGCAGTTTAAGTCGTTAAATCTGTCTTTCCTGACATTATGCTGGTGGCTATGTGGTATTGTGGAGAGGCTTTTCCTGGGGTATGAGCAATAAACAGACTTCACTCAATGGCCATGTCTTGAGCACTGCTTCCCTAAATGACCACAGAAATTCCAGAATAAGAGGAATACTGAGTGAAGAGGCTCTCATTTTCCGCTTCTCCTCTCCTCTTTTTGTGTCCCAAGGGGCTTTTGCCGATAAATGGTGTGCTCTATGGTGCACACCCCATCCCATTCTTGCCATATGCCCTCCTCCAATCTTCACACAATCCCCCTAGGGAGACCTGGGCCCTCCACTATGGTTGCCCTGTCACAGGAGAAAATTACCCAGCTGCCAGTATATTTGTGACAGTTTAGTGAGCACTCCATCTAAGAATATGGCAGTAAAGATCACTCTATTGGTTCTGGATCATTTAGAATCCAATTTAATCCAGGCCTCTAGGAAAAAAGGCCAAATAAAAACAAAGTGTCTTAATTAAGAAAGCTAGGAGGATGTGGACTGTTTATGTGGCACGTCCCTTTGGGGACAGTTTTTAATACAGTGCATATTCATTCTTTTGTTATTTAAACCAGAGTGAGTAATCAGTGTAGAAGAAATATTTTGAAACTGTGAGCACAACCTACTGAAACATAGCAAAGCAACATTGCTTTCACAGGTGCGTGTCAAAATCGAACTTATGGAAATCCTCTGTAATAAGCTCATGTTCTGAATGGCTGAAGTTTGTGTTTGAGGTGTCTGTTTGAATTTCAATCTCTTGAAGCTTTTGGATGAGGCAAACTCTCACTTACAAACCAGTCTCTGTCACTAATGGAGAGGCACTGTTACGCTTTACCCACTCTGGGAAGGTATAAATCTTGATTTTTGTTGAGGATTCTGTGCAGTAGTCAAAAGAAGAGGCATAAATACAGTGGGAGATATGAAGGCTGTGCTATGATGGCAGGTCTGGAAAGGGGTGACAATACCTGATGAAACACCCCATCTGCATCAGTCAGCCCCGAAGCCCCCACTAGAGAGTGTGTGCGTCTTGTGTCTGGATCCTCTGATGGTCCGTACTTGCTAATGGAGATAGATTCAGGCAGCAATAGTACTGGCAGCCCGCCGCCCTCCTCCTCACGACGACACACTACCGTACTCTCGGCTCGGCCACATCATTTCTCTCCCTGGCTTAATGTGCTGGTTTTCCTCTGAGGCTGTCGGGTGGGTTGTAACTTGTCTCTTGACACCCCCTCCCTCCCCGTCCTTTTGCCAGATAAAACAGCTGCCCCCCTGCAGACTCCCGTTCTGACAGCTTGGAGAGTAAAGATTGAAAGTTCTCATCCTATGCTACAAGCTGTTTTGTATTCAAATAGTCTCCTTGTTAAGTCTCCCCTACAGACAATGTTTTTTTTTTGTGTTGTAGCCAAAGGCTAAGTGAGCTTATGTGTATAAGTTGGCCAGAGAGTCTATCTGCAGCAGGTATTGGTTTCGGGCTGCCTCTATATTTTGTAGCCGGAGATTCTGTGTTTTTTTTGGGTTTCAGCTAATTGAAGCTCAGGGTGTGAGCTTGTCAGAGTATGTTGGCCCCGGTAACTGATGGAGGTGATCAGGCATTCTGTGTGGGTAAGTGGAGCATGGCTAATAGAGTAGAAGCTATTGGTCAGTCTCTACATAATCAGATGGTATTGACATTGGAAGAAAGAAAGTCAATAGACATGTTTGTGCTGACACTAGTTTATAGAGCTCAATCTTCAATAGGGATTAGATTTTCTCTGAGAGGCTGTGTGTCATGTTTATATGTGTATCTGCCTGCTTAATGCCAGCCAGTGTGATCACAGCGTGTACATGGGAATAAAGTTTTAACCCTTTGAATGCTGCAATAGAAATGGTTCACCAATGCCTCCATCTGAATATTTGCACATTGTGATATATGGGATGGTTCTTGGAGTATCTTCAAATCTCTAAACTCTGCACACCCTATTCTCGAAGGTTATGTAGGTCCATAAACCATAACAAATGATAAAAGTACTCAAAGATGTAATATGTAACAACTTGTGCAACAGTTTAGAGGTGAGTGGGGTACTGTCACAGGGTAAATCTGTAAACTCCAAATAAAGATTCAATTTCTGAGGGTAAACGTCCTTAAAGGGAAGGATAAATGTATAAAACTATGTCTGGTAAACCCTGCTGCTAACACATCCAGTATATCCCAATCCCTCCCTGTTTCCACATGTGCACAGTCACTCTTTCTGCGCACTGGTCATTTAACTGCACTTCGCACAAATAGGGCCCAATGTTTTTATTGACTAGTAATTGCAGACATTTCCACCACAATGTGGCCTCAGTCAGAGTCAGTGCAGACAGTGTGTCACACTCAAGACCATTATAGGGGATACACCATGTGATTAAGTAAAACGATTCATCGCTCATCCAAGAGGCTTCTTCAGTTCAGCTCACCACGTCTTTTTCAACTTATTGCACGCTGACATTTGTATATAAAATTAATAACACACATAAAATATTTTTACTAAATAAACATAAATATAGAAACACGAACAAAATATGTCTCAACACTCCATAAGTTATTTGATGTCTTACTTTTGTATTTTGGAGATATGACGGATATTCTCTCCTTCCTTCCTGCCATTCTGGGTCAACCGTACCACAAGTAACCAAATGCTACAATGTCATCACAAGCATACAACGTGATGAGGTAGAAGAAAATCTTTTTCAGTTTGATTCAAGCAGAGTCATGAAAACAACTATTTCCCCTGGCTACTTTGGGGCCTCCCCCATGATTTTTGTTTTCAGAGGGTTAAAGTGAGATTAATAGACACTTGTATAGACTGAGGTGTCAACAGCTGGTGGTTTCGCTAATTACCCTTTCACGTCAATAGTTTGAGGGAAATAGATGTGAGCGATGATAGTGAGCTGAGGTGAGTCCAGGGTTCTTTGCTGAACCTGAACGTGTGAAAGATAAGGCCATAAGAGTGACAGACAGGAAAAGAGATGTTGACTCTGGCTGCTGTGTCGGCCGGCTCCCCACACGCCAGCTCGTCTTCTGGTGACCTTCTCGTTCTGTGTGCCAGCCGTGCCCCCGAGCCCTCCATCTGAATATGGATGCCCTGCTTACTTAAACGTCCTGGCGTTGCTTCTGCTCTCCTTCTTCTTCGTCTTCTATACGTCTTCAGCTCAGACCTCATTTTCTTCCCCACCTTCTTTATCACCTTCAGTCTTATTTTGGCAGGGCGAGAAACTTTGCGGTTCACGGCCAGGAAATGAGTAAGTGCAGGTAGCAATTACAGTGAGGTAAAAACTTGTAAATCATCTCTTTCATAAATGGAATGGTGTCTGTACATAAGTGTGATTTTTCACACGGATTATATAATTTTTTCCACATGTTAATGAGATCTTTATGATCTCAACACAACTTAAACTTAACACAGTCTCCTATTAATGCTGGATAATCTGTCTATAATACCAGTATTTTTCTCACTTTTTACCCCATTGGATATTTCAGTGGCAATGACCCCCTCCATCACTGTCCAGCTCTTTTTTGTTTTATGGCAGAGTGGCTGCACAGCCGCCACCTTGGCGAGCTCACAGAAAGAGTGGACGCCAGCGATTTGACCTGCAGTTGATTCTCTGCCAGTGCAAGTTTCTGATGCCCCACTGGAGATGGCAGCATGACATTAGCTGAGCTCAGCACACACACAGGCACACACACAGGCACACACACAGGCACACACACATACACACACACTTCATCATCAAAAGTATGTGCCGTAGAAGTCACACCTCTTCTTCCAGTGTACACTCATCTCTTTCTCTTTCCAGCGTCCCTCTACTCTTTCTTCACCCCTCCTCAAACTGGAGTTTATCTCCATATATTGAGAAATCTTTGCAGTGTCTTTTTTAAAACAGTGAAACTCCCTTTCTGTTACACATAGAGGCAGAACAATGAATTAAGTAGGGAGCTTTTAAAATCACAGTGCTTGGATTTGTAATTTGTTTCTGCACTTTGCTTGAATGCAGGATTATGCAAGTGCGTGTGTGTGTTTGCGTGGTGATTTCTCTTAGCGTCTTCGCGTACACAGTCTGTAGAGGCAGGGGATTACAGCGACGGACCCCCTGCATGAGCAGTCATGGGCATAACTGCATATGCACTGTACTCCTCCACCAATCCCTTCTTTGGCTGCCTGCTCCCTCAGATCTAAGCAGAGGATTTGACACAGGATCTTAGCATTGACACTTCATCTTAGTACTTCCCACTGTGATCTGTCAGCAGATCTCCTGTTGGGATCTCTACGCCAGAGCAGCCTGAAGAGAAGTCTGTTTGAACTGCTGGGCCTAAACACATAGCGCTGTGCACACGCTGCAGATGTGGGGTCGATGACCTCTTGGTATGTGGTGACTGTGTAGCTTATTGTCGGCTCTGTCTGCTTTTAACAGGAGTCTCCTACCACTTTGTGCCTCATGCCTCTCGTTTTTCATCATATAGTGTAGTGAAATGAATGTAGATTGTGGATGGATATTCTGTAAGTCATCTGCAAGTCCAACAAAATAGTCTTGAAGATCATCAGCTTAATGATAAAAGCATTAAAAAGGGATGGGTGTCGTTAGTTGAATTGGGGCTTTTGGTTGTTTAGTATGTACATACAGGAACATGTTCTAAACCAGGGCTCACTAAAAGACGGACTGCAGCCCGGTTCCCGACCCAGACGGGTCCCATCTTGACACGGATCTCTAACAGATCAATCAATGTGAATTATCAAATTTTGACAGAGCGTTTGTATTTCACCGTTTTTTTTACGCCACTGGTTTAGCAGGCCAGAAAACTCAAACAGACCAATAGCATCCGTTGTGAATCCTGATGTGACGCCACTCAGCCAATCAAAACTGGAATTCTAATGAGCAGTGAGTCAGAAGAAGAAAGAAAAGTTACTCCACATGGACTACTTTGAAAGGAGAAAGGTAGACGTCAAAAAACAAATGTTTACATAAGACTGGACAGACTCTTACAGTTTGGTTGAGACTGTGAAGTGAAAATTAATTAACAAGGGGAAGAAACTGGGGGATTTAGTTTAAACTTTTATTACATTTTTCTTTAGTAAGTATATGCACATTTTTAAAAAAGCTTTCTGTTTTTACGGTTTTTTTTTACTTGACATGAGAACAGAGCGTTTCTATTTTGTTAGAGTACTTATTTGTAATCCCTTCTGACTATAATTATTTTAAAATATTATTGCATTATACTTATACTTTTATTATACTTTATACGAGTTAACAGTCAGTTGTATATTATGATATTTCCCAACCTTTTCTTCAGGACATTTTCTCAATCTGGATTTCTCTGAATTTTAATTGACTACCCCACCTCTAGACATTTGCTCTAATTTCCGTGCTTTTTCTCGAAGCATGTAGGTCTTATATTCCATTCAGAATTTCACATTTCACTTCATAATATTTCATGTATCTACGAAGATGATAACATGCATTAAAATAATCCTCACGTACAGGTTGAAATTGGATCTCTTGCCAGATACGTCACTCCACTATCCCTCCTAATACTCATATCCCTTCAATGAGCTGCCTGTTGGCTTTCTGGTTGAATACAGGCACAAATGCTCATTTACATATATGGAGATGATAAACTGGATGTAGACTGGCCACACGTTGCTTTTACTCCCAGTCAGAATAGTCCGATGAGAGTCGATGAAGCTATTTTTGCATTTGGATCTTCAGTGAAATTGCTCCTGGATTGTGATTTAGCTCAGTGTCAACACCATCCAGTGCATGTTAATGTTCTCTGAATACCACGTTCTTGGAAAGATTACGATGCTGCTAAAGAAATAAAAATAATTGAAGAAAGGAAAATGTTTCTGCTTGTTCGGTTGTGCAGGTTTCGTTATTACTGTCGTCTGGTGGTGAGACATGTCTACCCTGATAGAAATGGACGATGTCTCCACACACATAAAGCGTCTGTGTCACTGGAGCTCGGCTCAACTGAGCACATTCAGAAATCCCCGAGCAGTGTCCAAGGAAGCATTATCTTCTCATTAACGAAATGGCAAATGATGTAATTTCTCTAAAGAATGGTGTTACATCCCTCCAACAGAGCTCCAGTTACTGGCTGAAATTATGTGTCAGTGCTGTGTTTCCCCTCTATTGGCAATTAGCTTTAATTTGCTGTGATCTCTGTGGCAGTCATAGCCCGTGGCCGTTGTCTTTGGACCTTGCATTGCGAGCATTTGTGACTGTTAGGTGACTGTAGATAGCTGTGACCGCCCCCACACTGTGACTATTGTACACACAAGAACCCCAGCACCTTTCCTGTGTCTTTGTAGTGCAACTGAGTGTTACAGAATCCTTCCTGCCACTGTCAGAGATAATTGGCACTCCATAAACACATGATAATTGGACTGCTTTGATCCCTGCAATTTCTCACTTCTTGGCCAAAGAGGCACAGCGGTTCTGTCTCATGTTTACCACGAGTCTTTATGTGGCAGCGAGAGGATGGAGAGAGTGAAAGAGGGAGAGAGAGATTCTGTTTTCTTCTGAAGTGTTAAAAGCTCCCTGCAGGCAATACTTCCTGCACCCAGCCTCTTTCGCCATTGTTCCTCCGCTGCTTATGGCCTTGACTCATAACAAACTTTCCCTTTTTTCGCGCACGCATTCATTCACACATCCAGAGTTTAATGACACTGTGAAAGTCTCCAAATAATCTTGTTTCACCTTTTTTTGTGTGTCTTCTTTCGCAGAGAGCCAGCGGGCCTACCGTTTTGTCCAGGGGAAAGACTGGGGTTTCAAGAAGTTCATCAGGAGGGACTTCCTGCTGGACGAGGCCAACGGTCTGCTGCCCGATGACAAACTGACTCTGTTCTGTGAGGTAAGCGTTGAGACTGTTCAAAGCCTGAAACAAAGATCGCCCCCTGTCTTCGTTCATAAGCCTAAAATCTTTTCCCCGGAGAAATTCAGAGTACAGGCTGCACAGTCAAAAGTGATAATCCTGATTATATTGCTAGATCATAATTATTATTCATAAGGTGAGGTACCTCGACATTGCAGACAAATACAGACATCTATGAATAACCGTTAAAATGAGAATTGAAGTCGGATCACTCTGATGCTGGATCGTGTTTACATTTTGAGAACTGTTTGGATTACCCCAGAATACATAATTTTAATAATAATGAAAGCTGTTGAAATATCTAAATGTCTTGTTTGTAGTTTTGCTTTTGCCTTGGAGTTATCACAACTGTAATTCCTGGTTCACTCATCCTTTTATTCAACACTCCCCGCTCACTGTATGTCCCGGTTAGTGAATAATGTATGTTTTTATTGGTACTACATAGCCTCTGGGTTTAGATCTCTCTCTCTCTCTCATTGCGAACATACAAGCTGATTGTCATGCAGCCTGCATGGTGGCTTGGCTCCGATTCCTCTGATCCAAAGCTGGCTGCTGCTCCTCATCGAAAATTCCCTTGTTGTTTTTCAGCTGTAACACAGGGGGCAGCAGAGGTCAACTGTCCTCTCTCTCTCTGTCTCTTTCTGGTTCCCCTCTGCCCCTCAAAGCGAGTCAGGGAGCAGAGAAGAGGTTAAACTTTCTGGATATGTTAATGCCTTAGTTGTAATGCATGCACCCATAAATGTTTAAAAAGCATGGCAGTGGCTGTTTAAAACAATTCTAATTAACCCTGCGGGTATGGAGGAGAGCATGTCTTGAAGTTTTTCCTTTTTGTAGTGGAGCAATGTGCAAGTCTGTTTAAAGTGTTTCCAAACTGGGCTTATTGACAGAGGGGTAGGAGGGGTAGCACTGCTTCTCCAGAGTCGTGTGGGATGGGGGAGTAGAGGCGTGTGTGTGTACGTGTGAGAGAGAGAGTGTGTGTGTGTGTGTGTGTGTGTGTGTGTGTGTGTGTGTGTGTGTGTGTGTGTGTGTGTGTGTGTGTGTGTGTGTGTGTGTGTGTGTGTGTGTGTGTATCTTATGCATGCATAGTGTGTATTTCTGCAGGCGTGTCTCATTGGGATGTAATTTTGAGGATGAGGTTGTCTGCTGGAGAGAATGAGCTGGAAGAGAGAGAAATTAGTTTCCTTGCCGAGTCTCTCATCCACTCTCCTGAAGGGGGAGTTGGGGGAGGCGGGGCGCAGGGTTGCTGGTTCAACTCCTTGGTGGCCACTTCCCCCCCCCCCCCCCCCCCCCGTATATAATCAGCTGCACTGTAATTAGCCAGCCCTGCTGATGAACAAGGCAAGGCAAACCTGATTTATGTAGCACGTTCTATACACAAGCAAAACAAAATCAATGTGGTTAATATACAAAACACAACAGACAAAAAGGAAATTAGATCATTAAAAAGATTGAGAATATTTTCTGTATTTGAAAGTAGTCAGGTGCTGTGGTCAAAGTTTACTAAACAGTGCATATGGCGTAATATCTTTTTTTTAATTCAGGAAACCGAACGGCACCAGATGACGTGCGAGGTCCAAAGAGTTCATATTGTTAAACGAGTCGGAGATGTGAAAAATAAACACACAGCACTGTTTGAAATCAATTAAAAAACATACTGGAAGGCAATGTGTTATAGAAAAATGCTATGTGCAGAAAACGATGAGATTGCCAATAGTGAGGTCTGGTAGTGTTTTCCACGAACACGTGGGCTGGACGGTTGGCAAAGTTGGCGAATTGGAAGGGGTGCGGCAGGCGGATAGTGGTAAGAAAGTGTGGAGTGGGTGTTTGAATCTCTTCTCTTGGTCGTTTTCCATGTAAAAGTGAAGCCCAGTGTTTACCGTCAGAGACCTGGCTCTGCTCTCATCCAGATGGTCCTGCCCTGCATCTGAGAGAACCCCGTCGCCCCAGAGCCCAGCTCTCTCTCTTCTCCCCTCTCTTATTTCCTCCACTTTCTCTTTTTCCTCTCCATCTTATCTCTCATTCAAACCCAGTCTCCTCCTCCTCCTCCTCTTTTCCCTTTTCCTTTCATCTCTCGCTACCTCCAACTTTGAGCATCCCAGTTCCCTACTTTTTTTCCCCTCCCTTCACCGCTCTCTCATGTCCCTTATCTCCCCCTTCTGCTGTACCTCTCTTCATTTTCCTCTTTGCCCTCTTTCGTCACCCGTCTTCATCCAGAGAGTGTCAAAGAGGCGAAAAGGCTGTGAGGAGAGGCCAGATCACTGTGAGAGGGGGATACCGGCTCAACCTCTTCTCCTGACCCTTGGTCCCTGTAGTCTGTTCAGTTACCTCTGGAGACATTACTTATTCAAATTTAGCACAGGGAATCTGGCTATATGTCATGTCAGAGAGGGCCTGAACAACACCAGCTGCCACTCCGTCTCTCTCTTTGTATCTCTCTTTGTCTCCATTTCTCTTTCTCTCTCTGTCGCTGCCAAAGCGCTCTAGACACCTGCAGGTATTTAATGAGGCGATAGCTAACATTAAAGGTGCTGCGCTTGCTGTCAAAAGAGGGCATGAGGGACGGCGAAAGATAAAGAAGAAGGGGAAGGAAACGCAGTAGGAGGAGTTCGAAGAAAAGGCCCTTTCCCGCAAAAGTGTGCACACTGGGTGGCATAGAGCAGAGGGGCTGAAGAACAAAGAAGATATAGTAAAGATTATACAGGATGAAAAACAAAAGGGCAGGATGGTTTGGATTTGATTTTGTCAGTGGATGTATTCATGTGGATGTGGACAGTTTTTTACCCTTCTCTCTCTCTCTCTCTCTCTCTCTCTCTCTCTCTCTCTCTCTCTCTCTCTCTCTCTCTCTCTCTCTCTCTCTCTCTCTCTCTCTCTCTCTCTCTTCACCTCCCACCTCTCGTTCCCTGTCAGCACCGCAGGTAACCGCTTGCTTTCTGGCTGTTCTTGCTCGAGGTAATGCAGGGGCTGTGGAAGTTTTCGATACCAGCCCCACATGTCGGGACCCATATGGCTCCTGGAAAATCTCACCAACTTTGTGCTGTCATGATTCGCCAACCTGCAGACAGTCGTGTTGACTGACACTGCGAAGGTTAGCACTCTGGAAGCCTGGTTTGATTGAATAAGGGAAAGGAAGGGGTTGTTTTGGAAGGAAGAAGTTTATGGTGAAAGTTGTGTGTCAGTCAAATTAGCTAGTTAAATTGGCTGGTGAAAAGCAGAGGAACACAGTGGTCCACCTTTAGTCCCTCAGAAGTCGAGTCAGAGAGTTACAGCTGCTGGACACATCTGGTTTATTTCACAGAGGAGGACCTCTCCTCCCCTCCAGTCTGCCGTGGCTTCAGGAGCCACATGTAGGACGGACACCGATCCTCCCTGTATCCATCCTGCAGACACAACAACGGGTTATTACTCTACTTTAGCCATCTCAAGTCCCACTTTATCTGTCTTCTTGTCAGCTGAGGACATACTTATGAATTGTCCACAAAAAGTGTTGCAAAAAATTCCCGAAGGTGTGACAGAAATTAATCCTGAAGTTGATTGTCAAAATGTGCTGGTTTTGTTTCTAACAACGTAGCCTCCATAATAAAAGCTCTTTAACTAGAGTGCCTTGACTTTTCCCCCCTGTATTATGTGCATATTGATTGCCCTTTGACTTTTGACTGGAATGGGAATGGATTCAGTCAGCATTTCCGGGTCAAATGACTGCAGTAGACACAGGTTTTAATCGACTCCGATCGGCAGTGATGGAAACATGATGAGCGGGCAAACGTTCTAATTCTGTAAGACAGTGAGGTGAGTGAGCACCTTAGTTGTCAGTGCGTCAGTGGCATCGAACATGACTGCCCGGGGGAAAACGAAAAGGCAAACATCTCTACTGGCAGTGGAGTTTTAGCTGTGTTTTAAAAGAGTGTAAAAGAGGTATTAGTAAAGTGTTTGTATATATCCTCATTTGGTGTTTGTATGATGGGGGTAGAGTGCATTGTCCAACACATTGGTCTAAAGTCTTCAAGTAATAAACCAAATTAAAATCATCAACCTGAATATGAACATAATGTGTCTCCTGGTGGCCATAACCTAAAACTCCCCTCTTTTTTTGCCAATTCAAATCCACAGACACAAACCTCCTTCTATTCTGCTTGTTACTGTGACTCACAATGTTTAGTCATGTGTGGTTTTATGTGATGAACATGGCTAGATTGTCATCCAATATATAATATTTATATATATATAAACCCCCATGTTCCAAATAATTCATCACAACTACTTATTACAGGAAGAGGGAGGACTATTGATATAAAATTGTAAAATACAGCACATAGCATACTTGGCATATGACATACGTTAACTTAACAGAGGACACAGGGACACAATCATAACCTTCATAACTGTACCTTAAAGGTGACGTTATATATAAAATGAAAATATTGTTCAACTACAGGGATAATTAGACTATAGTAACTGTCGAGTGTGAGGTAGAAAAAGAGGCTAAAAGCTTGGTTCAGCTGCATGTTTCGCTATTATTCATTTGTAGGGTTATTAGCAGTCATGCAGGCTTATGTACCATTGTGAAATACAAAAGGGTGACGAGTGCATGAAGGATCAGTGCCTGCATGTGGAGGTTGGAAGATGAGCCAGTGTTTTTCTCCTGATTGATTTATCTTCTGCACATACTCTATCTTTGATGCAATTTACCGTAATGCATTGCGACTCATGTCTTGGCCACTGCTCGCCGGTCGGAGGTCTTTTCTTAAAGGCTCCTCCAGCGTGTCCCTCCTGGGGAGCGGTGGCGGCAGGAGAATAAATGAGTGGGGTGCTGATGTTCAGCTGTTTCCTCCTCTTCCTCATAGTGTTAGTGCGGCTTGCCTCTCCTGTCGGTGGGTAAGCACTTTGCTGGGTGACAGCACCCATCCTTCACAGGGCCCTGCCATATGCTCTGCTGCTGTCAGAGGAGACGACTGCAGATGCTCCAGCTGCTCCCTCCCTGCACACACACACACACACACACACACACACACACACACACACACACACACACACACAAAAGAAGGGTTGATTGAGGGAGAAAGGATGCACATAGAGTTTTGGATTTTTCGTAGGAAGGCAGAGACAATCCCTCATTTGTGGGAAATGAGGTAAAATATATTTATATAATTCAGATTTTCCACAACAGAAAATGGAGCAAAAGTGAAAGGGAAAAAATTCGGTGGATCCTTTAAAAAGGGAAGTGTTGATCTAAGTCAAGGGGATGGAAATAAAAAACGCTGATTGAGGTCACGATACAGGAATAGAATGAGCAAAGAGAGTGCAAGCTTGATCCCTCTCTTGCAGGGGGATTTTAAATATGATCGCTTTTTGGCACCTGTTTTTTTAGCCATAACAGATCCTTCTATTTGTCGTGTCTTTGCAACACTTTTGCACCAAACACCACATCCACAGGTCTTTTCTATCCCGTCAAAAGCGCTTTCCTACTCCCAGAGTAAAGACCACAGAAAAGAAAGAAACAGGCAACTTTTCCTGCTTGTTCATTCATTTATTTATTTATTTTGTTTGTCCAGAAGTTACCCTCAAGCACTGTAGTTCAGACCTCAGAGTCTCAAAGCTAACACTATAGTGTCTGTGGTTCCTCCAGCAGAGAAAACAAACTACTTAGAAAGAGACCCAAATGGTTGGATCCCGGTGCACTGAAGCTCATGCACTGCCAGTGGTAATACTGAGTGTGTGTGTGTGTGTGTGTGTGTGTGTGTGTGTGTGTGTGTGTGTGTGTGTGTGTGTGTGTGTGTGTGTGTGTGTGTGTGTGTGTGTGTGTGTGTGTGTGTGTGTGTGGAAAGCCCATGTTAAAAATCCTGTGCCCTGCAATGTGCACAGAACAAGGTTGGCCAAACACAGCACACTTGGCTGTGAGTCGGGGCACAGGCCACATCGCTTGTTCAGTAGCTTGACTTCAAATCATGCATGAAATATGCCTCTGTCTGTACTGATTCACCCAAGTTCCTCTGTGTCAATAGTAAGCCCACCTGCCTTTCTATGGGCTGAGCCAATGAGATTCAAACAGCCAGGTCCTTCCACACAGCAGATGAAATGACCACTGTAACACATGAACAGGCACATACAGTGGTGTGATTATGTGAAAGAAGATTCAATTTGAATAAAGAACAGTGACTGTCTTCTTAAAGTTTCCAGCTCTCAGCAAAAAGTATTGAGACTCATCAAGTTGTTTGAAGTTCTAACCTTTAAGACTTTAGTGCCGGTTGATTTAGTGTCACTGTTGGTCTTTTATGGTGACAGCAAGTGTGGTTTGATATGACAGGTTAAGTCAAGAAGTCCATCAAGGACATGTTATGATACAACAAATAAATCATTTAGGTTATCAGACCACTCCTTTTTATTACTTTCTTTAACATTGCAATATACAGCATTTTCAACATTTTCTCCTCTGCTTTGGCGGTGGTATCCACTCTAGTTACTTTCATATTTCTACTCTTTTCTTGATTTCATGCCCTAAATATGGTATGAGACATCATGATTGACAGCTGAGACTGACCCATGATTGGTTGAGCAGACTCTGGCTCCAAATAATGTCAAAAGTGCAAGATGATCGTATCTGAGCACAACAGCGCAGAGGAAGTTGAGATGCTTTATATACAGTCTTGACAACAACATACTCGTTTGGCCTAGTTGGAGATTTCGACTTTACCAAGTGCCTTTATAGTTTTTTCTCTTTTTGTGGTGATCACTTTGCAGTTTTTCTTATTTTATTTGTTGTGTGATGATAAGTGAAGCACTGTTCTTTGCCTGCTAGTGTCCACAGCTGCTCAGACTAACCACCCAAAAGGTTAGTGGTTATATTTTTCCTTTTTTCTCTAAACAAACCATAAATACAAAACCAATTATCTTTTGTGCACCAAAGAAAAGGCCGATCACACTCTATGCTGTGAAGACAGCAAAAATAAAAGCTTCTAATATTCTCTTTAAAGGTTGAGTAAGGAGGTTGAATAACAATAATTATTAATTGAAATGAATAGCCTGTAAATAAAAAAACGTTTTTAACTATCATTCTTGTGAATGAAATGTTTATTTATTGACTTTAACAGCTTTCGGATTTGGGGTCTATGTTTGTTTAATGATGTCAGGACCATATCAGATTCTGTTATTATTCTCAGTTTTAACCGGTTCAGTGACCTGTTGTAGCTGCCGGAGGGCTGCTCACTCCGATGCCTGTATCAGAACATCTCCTAACTAAAATATCCTGTCATTGCTCTGAACGTTTTCTGGATTTTCGTGAGCAACGAATAAGGAGGGGGAGAAGGAGAGCTGCCGAGTGCATCTGTGACATGGAGCCAACATCAAGCCTGTTTACACTGCCTGGCTGGAGAGAGGAGGGCGAGTCATGCATTATAAAAAGCTGGTGATGACTTCTGTGCTTGGGGCTTCAGACAAGTTTAAAGATTACAGATCTTTTAAGTTGTTGTAGATGAGAAGTGCTTATGTGCATGTTGTGTGTATTTATGTGGTTTTAGTGAAAAATCGGCAGGTTCTCGTGACCTGTGTCTCACATCTCAATTCACTGTCAACAATCCAATACATTGAAAATGCATATGAAGCAAAGACTAACCTGATTAACCTCTTTTACAATACAGTGTGATTCAACATGATATGATGTCATGCAAAACAATAAGAAGCTGTGCAATTCAGCAAGGTACAGATAGTTTGGTTTTATTTCTTCGGTTCATCTTTAGCAGGCAGCAAACCACAAATCATATATTAAATAAAAAGGTCTTGACTTCAAATATTTTTTCTGATGTAGTCCTGTGACTCAGTAAACATCTCATTTATGCTGTTTCTCTTTGACCTCTGAAAGACACTTTCAAACAGGCCTCTTCACAAGTCCTTTGTTGTGCAAACAGGAAAATAGTCTCTCACAAATGATGAAATAAAACCAGGCCTGGACTTTATCTTAAACCAGTCCATGTTTTTCTTCATCTCTGTTTCCAGTTACGCTCTTATAACCTCACACATAAAACTGTTAAACAATTAAAGATGCTCGGTATTAACAATGAAGCATAGTGCATTGTGCTGTGGTGCTTTTACAGCGGCATGGCATGTTTTACAAATTGCTTTTTTCTTTTCAAATAGTCCATCTCACTTGAAAACCTGAACAGTCATCAAACATTTAATTCGTACCAATTCAGTGGAATGTGCTGCTCTCTAAAAGATAAGATAAGATAAGACTAGATAATCCTTCATTGATTCCTCACAGGGGAAAATACGCATATTACTGCAATCCAGGTACAGAATATATATAGGTAAAAAGAATAGAAACAAATGAACTATAAACTAGAACTACTGTACAGTATATGAGAACAATAGACTCCATAATCTATGACTCGCACACAACTCATGTAAGACTTGGCAACAGAAATCAATCCTAATATGAAAACATCATAAAAAAGAATAACTCTGCATAGGGCTGATAATAATAATAATAGATAAATAAATTGGATTTTACAAGATCCCAAATTGTTTCTAGTCCACAATTTTTTTTAAATCTGGGCAATTACATTGTGAATTTACGATCCCAGCCAGGCAAATGAGAGCGATGCTGTTGCAGTGATCTGTCTGATGTTAAACTGAAAGTAAAGGAGTAAAAGAACATAGTGTCAACAACAAAGTGTAACCCCAAGTGCAGCCATTTTCAACACAACGGGATAACGACAAATTCATGCCTATTTGTAGATTGAAATATAATGCAATGTCCTTTTTACTGCTCCTGCAAAAAAAGTTTATAACGACTCTGCAGCTAGACTTTTAACCAAGACCAAGAAGAGAGAGCACATAACTCCTGTCTTAGCTGAAGTGCCCTGTTTCTTTTTGAATTGATTTTAAGGCCCTTTTCATTATAGACAAAGCTCTTAATGGCACAGTACCCTCATACATCTCTGACCTTTTAATATCCAGAAAAGCCATGAGATGTTCCAAAGCTGGTATTCTGATCGGGACCAAAGCACTCCACAAAAAAACAGGGAAGCCGCTTTTATGATTTATACGCCAACACTGCAGAATGCCCTGCCTGTTCATATTTCAAATGTACAGGAACCTCTGTGAACAGCCTCAAAAAGAACTTCAAATATACCTTTACTTGGTTTTAGGTAACACATCTTTAATTAGTTTTAGCCAAGGTCACATGACAGTCGACCTGCTACTGTGACAGCCAAAATTGAATTTTGAATTGAGAGATTGTTCGTTATTTCACCAAAGCAGGTGTAGGCTACACCTTTCCTCAGCTTCTGTAATTGAAATTTGTTGAGCGAACAGTCTTTCGCTGTTATTTATATACCTCGAAAATAATAATAGGGCTCAGGCACAATGGTATGTATAGCTGTGTGCGTGTGTTTGTATGTCTGTGTGTAAGAGAGAGGGAGTGTTAAAGAGAAAGTCAACCTCGTGGCTACTTCTGAAGCTACATCCGTACAATTGCGTTTTCATTTGAAAATGGTGTTTTCAAACCAAAGCAATCTCTGTCCACACAAGCGTTTTGTCCCCGTATTAGTTTAAATCCTCTTCCATACAAACACAACTGAAAACGCACACATGACCCCTCACGTACATTGGGCATTCGCTTGCCGGTGTGAACAGGAAGCATTTGGTTGTTTGTTCAGATTTCTCAATAATAGCTTGTCTCCTACACATGTCAACAGTTGTAACATTGTAAAATATAGTACAATGTAGTAAAGACAACTGGGTAAGCAGCACTTATAATTGATTATCCATTTTGCGTTCTACACTGGTAGCCAAGGTGAATGACAGTAGTTTTCTTTCGGAAGAGGGTCATGTGATAGGAGCCTGACGAATCAGCGCATGTCACATCGTGACCAAAAAAGACCCAATCAGCAAGTGGCGAGTGTCTACGTCATAATTTCCAAACATCTCTTCTGCCCATCCAGACTAAAATGCTGTCCTGGAGTTTTCAAAATGAAAACATGGCCAGCAGCGATTCCAAACTTCTCCATTTGTAGTGGCTCTTAAACACCAGAGTAGTCTGGACGTTAGCATGTGTTGGATGTAGCCTGACTGTTGAACTCTACCTCTGTAACAACAGTTGCACATGGGTAATTTTTGCATTATTCTGTTTGTATGGTTAGTTACCTGTTGTCTCATAGATGAAGTCATTTCAAAACAAGCCTTGGATTGTGATCACATGAACATGAGCCAAAGATGCAAACAGATGCTTATATCCATGTTAGTCATAACTAATATGGAGTATATGATAAATACCAATTTTTACAAGCTAGTATGGGGTGTGTTGACAGTCATGAAAATGTGAGTTTAAAGCGATCAACAAATATTGACAACTTTATGTCGCAGTAGAGATATGAACTCGTACTGATTTCCATCTAGTTAAGGTCAATAGCAAAGAGGAGAGCAAGAAGGAAATTATCCAAATAAACAGAAAAGAGTTTGATTTTCTTTTCCAGCTTCAGCAAGTGAAAGCATATGAGGATGTATGTGTGTGGAGTTTGATGAGGTAGTGTACGCATGTCTCTGTCCATGTCTGTGCATGAGTCAGTTTGTCTCCCTGATATCTTCCCGTGTTTACGTGTTTGAAAATGCAGGGGACTGACTGAAAAATGAGACGAGGGAGGTAAAAGAACAAGTGTTCCATAACTTAATGAATTTCATTTGATTTGATGTTTTTTTTCTTTTTCAAACTATTTCATGCATGGTAAAACACTGTAAATCCATAAACAAACACATAAATAGGCAGGAATTGATGCATTATGAATAAATCATCTGGGCACCGAAACTCAATATTACCTAACTCTGCATTGCCTGGAGGGTTGAGAGGGAGCTTATGACAGATCCATCTTGATGTCTGTGGATCTAACTGGGAGGTGAGTGCGTAAGCAAGTACTTATCTTGGGAACTTAATTAGCAAAATAAATGATGATTATGGTGATTCAGTGGCAATGATTCTTCATTACTGTTATTCTTTACCTTGGGTTTTAAACAGAATGCATCATGACCATTAACGCCAACAGGGATTAAATAGGTTTTCCATTCAGACAGTCAGTTGAGAGGGCATGATATCGTCACCATTGCTGGCTGAGTTACCATGAAATTTGTCATAGATGTGTAAAGATCTCTGTGGATGATTCATAATGACTTTTGAGGTGAAATGAATCATTACTTTTCATTACATTTGCTGTGAAAATTGTCCCCAGAAGGAACCCAAACAGTTTTGGTGAGTGCATTTACATTTGTGGGAACTCTTGGATTCCTCTGTACATTTTAAGGTTATGATTTGGCCCTCAAAATTGTACTGAATTGAATAACTTTTATTTTAGTTTATTCATCTTTTTGCCATGGATTTGTTTGTGAAGCACTTTGTAACTTTTTTTCAGATAAGTGCTATACAAATAAAGTTATAATTATTTCCTGTTGTGCCACAAACCATTATGTGCACTGGTATATACAGCAAGTAACAAACTCAAATCAGCAGATTGGTTGTAAAATCAAATTTGTTATCCTATCCAAAGAAAATGGGGTTGCAGCCAGGCGTTACAAAATACATACAAAACATCATTAATACCACAGTTAAAGCAAATACCCAAGAGATGACAGGGAAAAAAATACAATACATCCTGTTTTTTTTCAAGGAGACAAAGATGAGTCAAAGTTCAATGTGCAAGAAAAGAAAAGTGTCCTAGTGCCATCAATTGTACAAATTCAGCATAAATAATCAACTATGGCTTTTTTACTTGAAAGGTAGAAGCACATATTCCCTGTGAAGGGGTTGGTCACTACTGTCCAATATGGCCTGCACCTTCCTTTAAAATATAACTTTGTGATATCTGTTTACCAGCATGATATACTAGCAAGAGGATGAATCCTTTCTTTTTCGGACACTTGTTCCCTGTTTTGGTCAAAGCGTTTGATCAAATTTCAGCCAACAGATATATTGTCAAGCACATACATGCTTCCAAAGGAAAAATCCTGTTAAGTTTTGGTTTTAGCTTGTGACCTTTCTGCTAGCGCCACCAGCAGGTGAAACTTAACAATTGAGCTGCGTTTTTAAAACTATGAAAAATACACAACCCTTAATGCTTTAGTTTAGTATTTAGGATTGTTGCTATAGCAGATTCAACAGATTTTGTCCATGCCCGCTTAGAACGACACAAATAAGCATTTTCTTATCTGACAGCCCTATAGCAACAGGACATCATTATTTAATCCAAAATCCAATTTTCAATATCACTGTTATGATAATAAACACTTGATTAACGACAGGGAACAAGAGTGGTGATGGCAAGAAGATGCAAATGTTGACTTTTGTCAGGAATTTTTTTTTTCTGGAGACGACACTCTGTAATACATTTTTGCAGCATATGTATAAATGCATTAGATAACGAGGTGGCAGAAACTCAACTTATCAATCATCAGAATTCACTACAGTGTATTTTCAAAAGCTTGGGACAAAGTCATTCCTCTAAAAATGTGTCTTAAATCATTTACAGATTGTAACAAAGTAATCTACTTACAGTTTTCATTTTTGTAACCCACTCCTGCAAGCTGTCATATGCTTAGACTTAGGTTTTTGTCCCAGCCTGCTCTCCGTGTGTGCGTATACATGTGCTTGCTCTGCGTCCATTCATGCAAAGTGATATCTTCTCCTACTCACGCTGCCCTGGCTCATGGAGTTATTTTACCCTTCCGTTCCTGCTTTGCTTGCGTTTTTTGAACTTTTACAGTGTGCAGCTTTCGTTCCTGCTCTCGCACACCAGCATGTATGTTACGTGTGTAGGGTGTTATTCTTTCACCCTGACCATTCAGACCTGAAGCAGGAGACGACCACAGCACAGATATTTTTTCTTTAATCAAATCATAACACTCATTAATGCTTCCTTTGCATACGAAAAGAGAAACTTCAAACAAGGTAACCGTCAATACATCCACTAGAGGGTAGCACAGATGTGAGAGCTCTTTTCGACAGCCACAAACATGGCAATGAAGGTGGAGGTTTTGATAAGGTACATTGTCACCTCTGTGATAGGACGAAGGAACACCATATCGACACCACTTCTCCTTAAGAAGTTCTGCTATTGTTAAAATTTCTTCCTTGTGTCCTTTGGTTATCTCGCTTGAACTAATGGCTACACTGCCTCCCCATGATTTCCAGTATTACTGCTACATTTTGTCTGTTTAGGCCATGTTCATAAGCTTTCAGGAGACGAGCACAAATACCGACAAAATGAAAGAGTTCAGACATTAGGCTCCATCCGTTTCCACATACGTATCTAGAATTGAGCATAAATGAGCCTTTTCAATTTGGCCTGAACAGAGGTGACCTCTATACTATACCCAAACAGTGAGTTAATAATTTAGACACAATAATTCTTCTTCAATATAAGCTTTTCATTTTACTCTAAAAAAATACATAACCATCAAAAATGTGCCAGTATCAAGAGTATGTTATTCGACTACATCCCTGTCCATGAGTCCAGTATGAGAAGGAGTGTCGAAGAAGCAGGAAATGCAAGGAGAGAGAGAGAGAGAGGAGGAGGTTGACAATGACCGAAGATGACAGCTAATAGCGTGAAGACTGTCAGGGCGGCCAGAGCGTCTAAATAACCAGGTGCTGCGATTTAGTTTCTGCCTGGTTAAACACTGGAATAATTGGTCAAGTTAGCCAGTAATTAGACCGACTTTACCATGCTGCGTCTGTGAGCCCAGCTACGGTTCCCCCATGCTAATTGGGCTATTTATACCGAGACGCATTGACCAGGCTCGCTGGCTTCCTCTCCAATTTCAGCACTTGTTTATTTTCTCAGTGTGTGCTCAGGACACGGAGCTGGACTCACCACCCTCCCTCTCCTCCTCCTCCGCCTCCTCCTCCTCCTCCTCCTCCTCCCACTCCCAAAGCCATTTTTCATTCCAACTTGAGCTCACTGAACTTTTGTCCTCAGCCTTCGGTCTCTTTGTCCGTCTGTCTTGTCTGTTTTTTTTTCACATTCTTCTTTTTACTCTTCCGCTTCTACACAGCAGCTGCCTTTCTGTGTCACTTATCAGTGTTCTATGATTACCAGTGTGGGACCTTCTCCTCCTCATGTGAATGAACATTCCTCTGAAAGTATGTAGAGATGGATGGATGTATGTCAGTCAGCCAGAACTGCATCCTTACTGGAGTAACAGAGCCAGCTGTGGAAACCAGACTGTCACATATACACATGCACACATACATTTTGTCACGCATCACTTTTAATATTTGCTCTTTTGCAAATTTTCAGTTAATGCTTTGTTTCTACTTATATATATTGTTGTTTTATGTCCTATGCACCAACCACACCAAGTCAATTTCCTGTATGTGAAAATATACTTGGCCAATAAAAGAATTCTGATTCTGATTCTGATCTGATTCTGATTAGGGGCATCACATTGAACTGGTTTTAGTGGTCAGCGTTAAGTTCGTCTGTTCCCACTTGGAACTAAAACACATCCTCACTGTGTCTCCTGTGAAAACCTAAGATCCCACTCTATAGGCAAAGAGTCACGTGCATCATTTTTATTTACAAAGGACAAATGACGTTTTTACCTCGTCTGAGTTTAAAGACTATGTTTGTGTCAGTGTGTCGGCATGAGCCAGTGAGAGAGAGGAGTCAGATGCTGAATGAATCTTGGGCAGCTGAGCTGTAAAGAAAGAAAGACCAATTTAAGAAAAGTATCCATCATCATGTGATGATCAGTGTTGATATGTGGCCACAAATACATCAGCATGTGGGCACTGAGAAGAGTAAAAATACATTTGATTGATTGTGAAACTGTAGCAGGTCAGAGGACATCAGCTGAGCAGACGGTCCTTCATATGTGGCCCAGGACACATGTAGGTTCACACGTTGAGTGATCGAATCTCAAGATGCTTTGAGTAAGCATTTGGGTGCGTTTAGACCATAGACTGTGTATATATAGAGGAGCAGTGACCACTTGTGATTGCACCACTCAGGATAGATGTTAATACCTGGTCTGAATGGACTTGGATTCATTTCCACGCCACTTACATAACTACTAGCCTGGCTACCCCTGACCCTAACCGAAATGTAATTCCAACCCTTGACCCAAAACCAAGTTCTGACCCTTAAAAAGCAGTCTGTACCCGTGGGGACCTTAATTTCTGCCACCATAGTGACTATCATAGGATAGTGTGTATTCAAGTTGAAGTCACCAATGGGGTGGAAAAACAGGATCCACACACACATACACACTCACTCACACAGGAATATTTTTATCCATCATTTTTCAGCTCTGTGTGTGCCTGTAATTTCTGTTCCAGAAATGAGCAGCTGCTTATGAGAGGCCATCTCCAATTGTAGATCCCACCAATAGCTAGAGCACACACACATGGTCTCTCTCTCTCTCTCTCTCTCTCCCTCACTCTATTCTGTCCGACTGTCACTTGGTATCTCAGCATCTGTGTTCTCTTTGCCTTTTATTATCCCTATATCTTCCCCCTCTCCCCCCTTTTCTCACTCTCCTCCTCTGTTGTATTATCTTCCCCTTTCTCTCTCTTTCTGTCCTTTTCAGGCTAACCCTCAAACCTCCATCAGGAGCAAACAAGTTCCTTGACATTCAATTTCCTGCTTGCCACGCACTTCTCTATTGTTTGCGCTGCTCCTACTTTTTCAGGTCTTTTTTTGTACGAGGTGAATAGGTGGATGGATGTGGCATTGGGCGAGTGGGGGGCAGAAGGCTGGATGGGTGGGGTAGTTGGGTGTCAGCTTCCCTTGCTAAAGCTTAAACAGGTCAGTTTGAAACAATGTTGTTGCTGTTTTCTTGATAACAGCACTGAATGAGTTTGTGTGTGAGAATGTGCTCCAACTTTTTCTATTGTTATCTCTTACCTGACAATGTCATAATTGCTAAATAGAATATAATTCTAAAGTATTCTTTATTGTAATAAAATTCCTTTTAATAATGTAGTACGATGTTTTAAAAATCTGTAACATACACAAAACATGTAGCACAATATGTAACATAAAGATAAACAAATTACCTTGAATGGATGGAAATCATTAACTTTAAAAAGTTTGTGTGAATTGTTTTTGGAGCACATTTTCAAAATAAAAAAATATATTTATTAATTATAATAACCGCTTTAAAGGAGGTTATGTTTCCCCCCCTGTCCGTTTGTTTGTTTGTTTGGAAGCAAGATTACACAGAAATAACTGAACAGATTTTCAGGAAACTGGGTGGAAGGATGTGGTATGGGTTAGGGGAGAACCCAAACAAATTTAGGTGTGGGATCCGAATTCGCAGGTGGTTCCAATTTTATTTTATTTTTCTCATTTTCTGTTACATTGTGAGACATTTGATTGATGTATCAGAAAATAATACATGGACCTTGATGAAAAATCTGGTGCAATTTGTCGCAGATTCGAATGAAAATCCAGATCTTGTGGTTTTAAATGTGCTTTCATAAGTGGACTGTTGGGCCTTGGTGGAGGTCTGCGCTCTACTGAGTGCCAGTTAGTATGAAATAAAAAAATAAATAATACAGAATCTCTCTAATTATCCAGTTATATTTTACTGTAAGCTTAATAACACATTTTACATTTTGACAGATTTAGAACTCATATTTCAGATTTGATTGCATTGGTTACCATTTCATACATTATTGAACAAAACAACTTCCACTTCATCAGCTACTGTGAAGTAGACATAATGTTTTTTCTCCCCTGTACATTCTCATATTTCCACAGAAGGATGATTTAATAATATCACACACAGCGTGAGGACGTCAAGTGCTTCAGCATAATTTCAGCATGAAGAAAAAGTTTGGTTTGCCAGTTAAGTCTAGATTAAACAATATATACGTATATGAGCCTCCAATATTATTATGAAGAATGAAGAACAGACACCAGAGTCCACAGCCAATCTATTTGTATCAACCCGCTTTCAGAAGAGCCACTGCTTTTTAATCAAACATCTGTGTTTGGTTTATCAAACATATAAATATTATCTCTCAATTGATATTTTTAGCGTTAAATTACTTTAAAGTTTATACAAGGCCCACCTTAAGAAATAACTTCAGCCAACAACTGTTAAATTATCTTGACCAGTGTGGTTATGCATGAATAGTTGTATTTGTTTTTCATTTGTGAAGCAGTTTCAGGTTTGACTTGCTCATACATAACACTGCAGGGGCTGTATTAGAAACATTTTTCAGTGAATCTCGGTTCGAAATCTGGGGCTGAAGAGCAGTGAGTGGTTGAAGTGGATCCTTATTTTCATCATGGTTTATATGGTTGTAATTTTGTTCAGAGAAAAGACCAAGTGACTCATCTCAGACAGAAATATACAGAAAGAGAAACAGCAAATTCTCCTTATTACTTTTTTTTAGCAGCCTATCAGTGTTTGCAAAGAGTTTGATTGGATGAGTTCAGGCAGGCAGGCAGACCACATATATTTGATACCACGCCAATGACATCATGTTTTCTCCCCTGTCTGTTTGTTTGCTAATTTGTTTGTCAGCAGGGTTCCACAAAAATACAGAATAGGTTTGGGGGACATTGGCCAAGAAAGAACCCATTAGAGTTTGGTGCAGATCTGGACAAAGGAGTAGATTCAAGAAATTCATATCGCTTTCTTCTACAGTGTGAAATAGAATGCTTTGTGATGTTTTCACTCAAATCCAAGAAAGTAATTGTTGGATTTTGATTAAAAAGTCTGTGTTATTTGATTGAATTTAAAGGAATTGTTGAACCTTGGACAAGGTTGCGCAACACAGAGTGTCGTTAAATTCTGAAATGGTAAAAAATCTGAACAAGACCACTTAAACACAACGTTCTCTTATTGCATTGCATTTGATTCATTTGTTAGTTGTCACAACTCAAGTGCTTCTGTTAAAACTAATCTAGAATTTTTAAATATGGTGTTAGCTGATATTTCTCAGCCTGAGCAACTTTAAATACTTTCAAAAAACTGTAAGTTGCTGTTTTTAGATGAACAATTAACAATGTTGAATTGTCAGTGTTGACAATGTCATTAAGACACATAAAAAATGATATTCTATTAAAACTTCAGATGTAGCTTCTGTATCACAGCTCCAGTTACAGTCACTACAACTGGAATCCTACATTGAAGCGTCTGAGTCCATTCATTAGCACCAACACAGATGTCTGCACAATAGATTACTTAGCTTGCTGATGGGATGTTTTTCCCTGCAGTGCTCCCTGTTTGAGTCTTTCGAAAGTTTAAAGCTGCCAAGATGCAGGAGTGCAATGTCCATCTAAAGTTGTACTACTCAAAAGGCTATCATCAAACATTTTTAATTGTAACATTCATATAACCTTTACATCAGGAACCCTGACCGTTTGAACCTTTGTTCTCAGACAGGCTGCAGTTACGTAATACATTTTTTGATACCATGGCACAGCAAGCAGGTAAAAAGCTGCATGTCAATCCAGGCAGTCAGAAATTTCTTAGTAATTGTGTGTGTGTGTGTGTGTGTGTGTGTGTGTGTGTGTGTGTGTGTTTTTTGCGGTGAGTCCTGTTGAGAGATAAATGAGTCTGGTTGACATTGTCTGGAACAGGTGGTGAAGTCAGCAGGGAAGACATACAGACAACAACAGACAACTCTCACAAAAAAAAAGAGACACACACTCACACACCCAATTTGACTTCAGTGCCGATTTTCTGGCTTGTTTGAGAGTGTAGCCAGTCTGACTGGATTAAGAGGGAAGAATAGGTGGTCTTTGAATAGCCCCCATACTGAGTGGCTTCTGTATTGATTTCAGAGGCAGAGAACCCACATTAATCATTCACAGCATGTTTGATTGACAGATTTTCTTGTCTTTTTATGAACATTGCATGCTTTTTATTAGTCTCTGTGTGAATCCAGTGAGTGTGTCACCCTTGAACTATAACTCTAAGTACTCCTCTGTCACTTCAACACAATAAAAGACAAAAACTACAACATTCAGACCAGATAATAATACAAATTAATTGACGTATTTGTGCTTGTGTACTCTGTGTATGTGTGTGTGTTTCCAGGTGAGTGTGGTGCAGGACTCTGTAAACATCTCGGGCCAGAACACAATGAACATGGTGAAGGTTCCTGACTGCAGACTGGCAGAGGAGCTCGGGGATTTGTGGGAAAACTCGAGATTCACAGACTGCTCCCTTTGTGTCGCTGGACAGGAATTCCAGGCGCACAAAGCCATCTTGGCAGGTGAGGATATCCTTTCATTCATTAGGCTACATTTGAAAAATGCGGACGGGTACCATCTTTACACGTAGTTTTCAGTCACAAAAATACACTTGGTATCAGGTCCAACAGGCTTCCTGTCTTCTCATGTACGGAAATTAAATACTTTGATTTTAGTTAATGATATATCCATGAAAGCATCAAGAATTTTTCAAGTCATTGTGGGATCATAATTCTTGACAAGGTCATAATAGGATACATCAATATTCTGTATGATTTAGTCTCTTTTGCAGTAAAACATGAACGGCAGAATACAGTGAAAACCACCCATTCATATTTTACAATATGTCCAAGATGACATCTTCAGATTGCTTGACTAAACATGTACATACTCATGTGAAGGCCCCTCATCCCAAACAGTGCACCATGTTTACCTGAGTCACCTGTCTACAGCTTTCTCTGCAATACTTTTGTTCATCTCATGGCCCTGAAGAGAAGCATTTTGACAACTCACTCCCTCCACCCGAAGTTCCGTTCAGCATATGTTTTAGGGTCTTTTCTATGACCTTGGGTTGCTATGGCAACAGCCAACGGCAACTATCCCATCAGTGTCTTCACAGCTACGCCAGGAAAAGACATTGAACTATTGCTTATTATATGTGACACTACTTAACCTAAAGACCTGAAGAAGGAAAATATTTTTCGAGATAAATTATATGAATATGGATGCTTGGTGTTAGTGATGGTGATAATTGGTGATGATGACATACCATTAGAATATATAAATAAAAATTAAAATTACATTCAATACAAGGATTAAAAAAGAACAAAGTTCTGAATATATATGTAATAATGTAAGTACTAAATTCATATATATTGGTTTTGTGTGTTGTCAGGCTGTCAGGTATATAAAAATGTAAATGTACATATAGTATGAATGACACCACTGTGAGGTACATAATAATAGTCCTAATAGTTTTAGCTCTACATCACCTCCAAACTAATACACGTGGTGGAGTTTTTAATTATTCATGGTGGAGTTTGTCATTATCATCTCGCGTTTCATTTCAAAGTTTTATTCTCAGTCTAAATGCTATTTCAAATGCTTCTCCACAGTGAATTAAATTCCAGAGGAAATCCTAATACAAATTATTAATTTTAATGAATACTACTGCTTGCCACAGGGATGGTTAAATTTGAATATATTGAATATCCATACAGGAATCAGCTATTGGCACCTTCAGCACCTGCGTGTTGTCTTCTTCTTCTGTGGCTTTCAGGAATCAATATTGTTCAAACATGGCTATACGTAGACACTTAGAGAAAAATAAAAGAACAACAATGATGCATTTTGAACAATTTGTTGCAGATATTGACACTTTTATGACAGCCAGCATCAGATAGTGAAAAGTTTGAGGAAACTGGTGAACTGTGTGTCTCTGCGGAGGCAACGAGAGGCTGTTCATTATTGGATTTGTTGAAATGTGTGTGTGTGAGGAGCCATTTTAATTATGTGCTGCTGTGGTTTGGGGTCTCCCCTCTCTCCCCCTCCCCCTCCCCTTCCGCCCTCTCTCTCTACTTCGCTCTGCTCGGCCCAGACGACGTCCCTCCTCCTCGTTATTCCCCCTCTCGGTCGTTCCCGTGACAACTCTCCCGGCCGTTAATCGCCGTGGAGACGGACAGAGAGGGATCAAACAAAGGAGGGAGAGCAACTGAAATTGACTCCACGTTGGCCATGTGATCTTCAGACCGCCTCGCTCTGTCTCTCACCTTCTCCCCTGTATCTCTCCGATACCTTTTCTCAATATCTTTCCTTCGCCTTTTACTTTAATGTTCTTTCTTTTTATACTTTCTTCTCCTCCGTTTTCCTCCACCATTCCCCTTCTCCTACCGCCTCTTGAGTTTCAACATATCCTTTTATTTGTCTTCCTGTCAGTCTGTACTTCTTTATCATTCTCTCATCTCATTTTTCCTCTGCTCTCCTTACCTTCTATCTTTGTCTACTTCCCTCTTCCTGCAACTTTCTCTTTCTTTTCCTTCTTTCACTTTCTGTGACCCTCTCTCCATGTCCCACTCTCTGTAGCCTCTTTCATACAGAGACCCTTCTAGAATGCCATCAAGAAGACCCCTCACTATGCCGCTTTCGCCAGTATAATGGTGCTCCCCTGTTCGATTTCAGATAGCACACTAGTGTTTTGTAATCTAAGGCATGATGTGTAACACAACAGCATATGTCCTGCAGTGCTCCGTCTCGTTTCTACACAGATGTTGGTTCGGCTCTGTGACTTCCACCGCCGCCGGCTTAAAGTTGTAACAACCAAGACCCCTCATTCTTTATCATAGCTTTTATACATATCAGCGAGGCAGAATAAAGGTGCAACATTCCCGCCTTGAATGCGCTGTATAAAAGGAGCTTGTCTCTCTCTCTCCTCCACCCCTTCCTTTTGTTGCTGCAGTATGAGCTCACCAGTACTGAGCTGCACCAGACAGACTTATTGTAAGTTTGTCCCCATAGTCCACCTGGGCATTCAGGGCTAAGTTTGTTTTCAGTGCAAATAGTTGGGATGTTCACTCTACTCTATGTCCAAACTAGCCTAAAGGATCAAAGTATTAAGGAATAATCATACAAACATTTACTGACTTTACCTGATAGTTCATCAGGTTGCTGGTTTGAATCCCAGTTCAGCCGCGGTCTTTTTGTGTGGCATGGGATTTCTATCGATACTCATGTTTCCTCCCAAAGTTCAAAGACATGCAGGCTGGGGTTATAGTTTAATTGGAGACTCTAAATTGAGTGTTAGTGTGAAGGTGAGTGTGAATGGTTGTTTGGCTCTGTATATATGTCAGCCCTGTGATATACTGGCGACCTGTCCAGGGTGTGCCGAACCTCTCGCACAATATCAGCTGGGATTGGCTCCAGCTCCTCCTGTTACCCTTAAAGGATAAACACTATAGCTAATGGATGGATGAATAGATGGAACTGACTTTCCTGCAATTGTTTGGCATGGTTAACCAAGAATCAGCCAATCTGATTGTCTTGTAGACATCCTGAAGCGAAACCCCCTCATTTTAGTTTGCTGTTATTATTTTCTGAAACCAATCTTCATCACTATTGAACTGTTTCCACAAATCAACTGTTCAAAAGAAAAAACAAGTTGTCTGGCCCGCTTCCCTTGACTCCCCTGTAGACAAAACAATTTACCTTTTCAGCAGAAGAGAAGTGTGCTACGACTTTAATTTTCTGATTGCTAGCCAATCCCCTTGGCACTGACAAATATGTAATCTGTTACACAATCATGAAATAACAGGAACTTTTCTTACCGAAAAAATGTCTGAAAGTTCTTTTTTCTTTTCTTGGACTCCTTAAAAGTTTTGAGGACACACAGAAGTATAACTTTTGTCTTTTTGTTTCTTTCCTATCCTTGTACATTACTCTGACCCTGAGCCACAGTTTAACTGAAACACATTGTCTGCAACCTGATCCATCCATCCATTATCTTTACCGCTTATCCTTTGAGGATCAGCTGGATCCAATCAAAACCTGACAATGGGTCGAGAGGCGGACGCCCTGGCCTGGTTGCCAGCGTATAGGGACAACATACAGAGACAACCATTCACACTCAGATTCACACTTATGGTCGATTTAGAGTCTCCAATTCCGTGCGCACTGAAGCAGTGTGAGAAGAGCTAAAGCTGGAGCACAGGAAATCTATGCAAATTAAGGTATCTTTGAGTGCAAGTGCAGGATTTTAAGTGAAAATCTGAACATGAAATCAATAAGTCTCAAACTGAAAGGCCACGTTCTTGAATAAAGATAAGGAAATAACCCACAGTGGTGAAAGTGATAATGGACTAGGGACAGCTATTTCTCCCATTCAGGCAAGGCTCTAGTAATACTTATTTGTGGCTTGGGCAGAGTTGATGGATGACACCATGTTTCCAAATGAGTAATTAAATTGGTAGCTAGCTCCGCAGTTAATAACTGATTACTAAGCACTTAAATTAATTAGCATACCACTGACTTTGACACATACTTAATAATGTGTTAAACATTTGTTAAATTTTAATCACTAGTTAATTAGGCGCATATTAAAAAACAGTATTATAAAGTGTAACCCAGTGAGCACATCATCAAACAAAGTGAACCAAAAGAAGACTTGGGATGTGATTCTTAGTTAAAGGCCAAGCTCTAACATTTGAAGAGGCACATTCTTCCTGCGCTGGTGAACAACTTCTGCCTCAACCTCATCTCTGAGATTCAGCCTCAGCGGATGCAGAGACTAACCACCATCATAGGATGATAGGGGAAGTATATGGTGTCGTTGCCTGAAGCAGAACTGCACAGACAAGAGGGGGTGATTACTTTCAGCTTGCGGAATTATCATACAGCAGTGATTTCAAGCAGTGGAAGTGATTTATGTTATTTGTCACTGTTTCAGTCATGATTTTGTTAAACTGAATCTGTGTTTACTTTGAATATTAAAAACATGTAAAATCTACTTTACAAATTTTAATCGGAGTGAAAATTGGAATTATAAAACTACATCCTGCATTGCAAACATTCTTTTTAACCATTTTCTTTTACATTTGGTCCACAATCAGCAGCTCGTTTGTATTTTGTCAACAATTTGATGTCTCATTTTAAGCATGGGTTGATCTGATGTGTCTGTGCCTCAAGAGTATTTAGTAACTGTAGCATTTAGTTTTGGATTTTTAAGGACATAAAAACCATTGAAAATCACCTAAGAAGTGTGAATTTATTTCATAAAAATTGAAGTAGAGCACAGACCTCAAGACACAACAAATTGCAAAAACTCTTGGATATCAAATCCCTAAATATGCCTGGAAAATTTGTGAAAATGGCAAAAACACGCAATGTCAAAGAAAGCGATGAAAAGATGAAACTGCTCTATCCGCACCAAAATGTAATGGGTTCTTCCCTGACCCACACCACATCCTTCCACCAGGTTTCTTCATTCATTCTGTTGTTTTTGTGTAACTTTGCAAACGGAGAGGGATGAAAACACACACTTCTTGCATGGCAGAGTTAATAAACCTTATAACTTCTCTATGCCACCATGTTAGAACAGTCTATGTTGAATAGCAGCAGTTGACCATGTTCTCTAAAAGGGAAGATAAACGTTAATTAAAGCATAATGTTTCAAACAAGCTCCAGTCTAGTCAAGTCTATCAGCATCAAATAGTTGCTAAACAAACCTGAGAGGTCGTCATGAGTCTGTCAGCAGGAAGGAGCTGCAGTCAACCTTTTCCACATGATGCTTCTACTGCTGTCGCTGCTGTCAATCATCCGCCTCACTCTGCTCAGGCCCTGTGGCAGGCTGTTAACAGATATCAGAGACCTTGCCGCGGATCAACATTGCGCACAATAACAAACCCCCTCTCTCTGTGTCTTTTGTTTCCCTCTGCCTCAGCTCGCTCGCCGGTGTTCAGTGCCATGTTTGAACACGAGATGGAGGAGAGCAAGAAGGTGAGTGGAGCACTTGACTCTGTTGTTCCCGTTTCTCCTCTGTGGCGAGTTGAACGTCTAAATTTTAATCTTTCTCCCTGTTGCGTCAGGAAGTGCTCATCTCTGAAAAAGTGTCTGCACGTGTTCCGTCACGCCTTGTTGACTGCAGCTCTGATTATCTGGTGTCCTCACAACAGCTATCTGCACAATTTTGATGTGATTACTGGGACTTTGAAATTGTTCTTAAGGCACAAGGTGCTATTTGTAGACAGAATGAGACGGCACCACTGAAAATGAGACGCTTCCAGTCTCAGTTTCGGTAATTTCTCTGTTTCCAGGATGAAATTTTGGTTGGAGAAGGGAATTGGTGCCAGTGGAGCCTTTTTGGGGGTTGGGGGCTGAGTTTCAGATTCAACATTTTGAATATTTGAGACTAATACCATTACCAGCATTAGAAAAAATGTAATTATACCCCAGACGATATTTGTTTTCGATCATAAGCACATAACCAAGATAATACCGACATTTTGTGACCCGAACATGCACCTAGCAGGACATTTTACAGCACAAAATTAGGTTGTCTTTGCTCTCTGAGGTGTTGAATTGTGTCCGATATATCATTAGCATTACTGTGCCGCATTCCCCACCAAAGTTAAGTCACACCAGCTTTTAAAGTGAATTTCTTGGACAGAATCACTGCAGGATTTTGCTTGTGTGGTTGTTGTAAATCAAATTCTGACCTTTTGAGGGAAAAGAGAGACAGAGAGTTCAAAATGGCTGAGGCAGTTGTAGCCAATTTGCAGCTCTGCACCATCCACTATTATTTAACTCTCTTCTCTCGAGTATGAACTGCTCTGTAAAAAGAGGAATGGGTTAGAAACAGCTATAATTCAGAGAATATCTAAATGCGTCTTTTTGATTGAAGAAATTAGGAATTAAGCTTGTTACATTGTTACTTTTTGCCCATTTCATAACTTCACTGAATGAAACGATATAAAATTCTCGGATTAAATGCCACAACGAAGTAAATAGCCCACCACCTAAAATAGAAAACAGAGAGCTTTTGTGCCTGTTCCCAACTGGTTAGTCTGTTTGCAGTTAGCTCAGCAGCTGCTATAGCTTTCCAACAAGCCGTGCAAATAGTCACGACCATTGACTGTAAATAAAGATGGACCACAAGCAGCTTCCCAGAATTGAAGCCAAGGTGTTTTGATCGCCCCCTGGTGCCTGGCTGCAGTATAGGTCATAAAGTCCACCTTCTCCGTGTTAGTAGATGGGATCAAACGAAAAAGTCAAAGTACTCGTCAAATAAGGTACTTTTATTCGATTAATTATCAAATTTATTGAATTATTTATTATGCTCATATAATAGGATTCATGATTACAGATGTCTGTATATGTTTCTGATGAGTTTAGTTTGAAATAATTATTTGATGCTATTAAAACACGGTGAAACATCATAATTGAAAGCTAAGATGGACTCACGATTGGTCAAGCATGTGTATCCGTGGGACGTTGATACCGCAGCTTTATCCCCAACAACTGTGCAGATTCTGGCTCCAAATGTGAATCATGGCGCCGTCTGTCTATGGGATGGTTTGGTTTAATTTCCATCTTTATTTACAGTCTATGGTCACTAGCACCAAATGTCTGGAACATAATAATTTGTGAAGACATGATTTCCACTGTCATTGGCTGACATGCTTTATTTGCTCATGCTAATATACTGTATCTCTGATAATAGATAATATTGGCCGATAAATACAGTCTCTATTTTAAATATAGTGGCTCAAAAGAGTCTGAAAAAAGTATTGTAAAAATAGCAAAACACACGTACAAACTTACATTTGAGTAAAAGCAACCATAAGATATTGTCTCAGTGCAGTGGTTGGTTGTCACTTTATGTGCCACAGGCTAGAACCATCTCGTCCATTGTGTGCACTTTATTATCTGAGTTCATTGCTGTAATTGTTAAGTACTGTAGCATTGAAAGGGTTTTATGGTAACTTAAATTGAAACCTCTGTGATTTAAATTGAAAGAGTGCAGTTGATGTTATGGATGCATTGAATAAAAGTGTATATGTTTGTCTTTTTCCATTGCATGCAGTGCATGCACGCTTTTCTGTGACGCTTGTTTGTTCCCATGTGTGTGTGCGTGTGTGTGCACATGTGTGATACAGAGAGCCCTCGTGCCACAGTTGGTTGTGCTCATATGATATGAGGTGGTGAGACCGAACCATGGTGATTTAGCTGTCACGTCAGCGGAATATTGATGCCTGCTCAGCTCGAATGGGGAAATTATAAAGCATAGAGCCAGGAAATGCATCTTAATTGCTGTTGACTTAAGTGGGCGTCTTCATCAGAACGCGGGAGAGAGGGTGGGCCATGTCCCCGTACGATTTACAGAAAACAGATAGATGGGTTAACACTCTTCTGCAGCAGTGATGATGCTTTTATAGTGTCCGTGCAGCCCCCCTGCATAGAAGAGAGACAAATGAGCTCAGATAGAAGCTTGCTAATAGATGACTGCTCTGTGAATAGGCTTCAGATACTGTAACTATATGAGTTACAGTGATTTACGAGATACCGTTGAAAGCTCGCCTTCGCAGTTGTGAAAAAAGTCCGATTAGGTTTTTCTCATGTGACCTCCGCTGTGGTTGCTCTGTGCTTTTTTTCTCTTTTCATTATCACTCCAACACGCTGCCGTCGCAAAATTATCAGCACAAATGAGTCAGGTTTACATCATCTGTACGTGAACCATCCCCCCCATCCTTATTACTGGATTGTGTTCACAATATCAAATGTGGTGTCTGTGATGAAGAAAATTACTTCTCAAGGAAGAGCCTGTAGTTAATTTAAAAAACAATATGTTCATAATGAAGCAGAAGATTCGTGTTATGCGTGCTCACATATGTTCGTGTGTGTTATCTGAGTTCCATGTAAAAGCAGACCCCTTGCATTCAGGCTCTCCCTCCATTATTCCTCTGTGTCTTTATGTTGCTGTCGGGTGGTCAGAGTTGTCACAAATGCACTAAGCTGTTGGTACACCCAACCTGACCCCGCTAAAACGCCTCTGGTCACCGTGGTGACGATAAAGCACTGTTATAATTGGTTTACTGCTTTGTTCTGCCTCTCTGTGCAGAGGGAAAGGTTCAGGTTACTGTCACTGTGCCAGTGAGCGATAAAGCCGCTCCTGCTGGCTGCAGGCACTGTCAAGGAATGAATGCTTGGGATTAATTTTCAGGAATCAGCTGAAAAGAGTTAAATAAATGTACTAGAATGGAGTTTTACTGAAACGTGTTCAGACTGTTCAGAGAATTCTTAAAGTTTTTTTTCTTCTTCTTATTTGAAACTTGTTTTGAATCACTGCATGGCTGACTGTCCCTGTGTGTGCGTGTGCAGAACAAGGTGAGTGAGTTTAATTCAGATTTTCAGGTTTTTGGGGACACTCGACATGAAATAAAAAACACTCAGCCGCCGCCGCGTGTGGTTTTGAAGGATTGTCAAAGCATCTTTTTCCTCCCTCGCCTTTTATTTTGTTAAACCCTCTGTGTATTCTCTCCTGTCCTCTACTCCCGTTCAGAACCGTGTGGAGATAAATGACGTGGAGCCAGATGTCTTCAAAGAGATGATGTGCTTCATCTACACAGGCAAGGCCCCCAACCTGGACAAGATGGCTGATGACCTGCTGGCTGCAGCTGACAAGGTACAGAGAGCCTGTTTGCGTGTGGCCGTGCGTGCACCTGTTTCTGTGTACATTTACTCACAAGACAGTATGCATAATAATGTTCCCTAAAACCGACATTAAATGTTTAGTTCCCGAGCACTAACACGTTTAGAATCTCATCCATCCATTGTGGGAGGTATATACAGTATATCCACTCATTAACAATGAACCCGTCATTGCATGTACCCTTGAACTGACCTTGTATCTATCCTTTATTCTATCATGTAAGCTCGATTTATCTCAACCCACATTTTACTCCCCCACTCTTCTCTTTTGGTTGTACTCTCACTGTTTCCCAGTCTTCATGGAGATCATTGCCCTTGTTTTATTAATAGCAACGCGCTGCTTGAGTTGTATTTCCAACTTTTATTTGCTCACAGCAGGTCTAGTCCAGTTATGATGGAAGCAGCCATTTATCCACTTAATAAGTTAGCCACGTTGGGCGTGCGTGTGCAGGTGTAAACAGGAAATCTTTGGATAACAGCTTGTTTCCGATACATGCAAACAGTTGTTTCATTGTAAAATGCAGAATTTAACTGCACAACAGCTGTTAGCAAAGACAACAGGGTCAGAAACGCTTGCAATTGATTATCCATTGCATTCTACACTGTAGTTGAGGCAGGGCCGGCCCTGGCAATGTCGGAACCCAAGGCGAGATTTCAGATTGGCGGCCGGTAGATGATGATTGTCTTCACAGGTGACTGACCTACGCAAGCCTACAAATTATGGGATGAACATTTGATCATCTATATTATATACAATATATCACTTATATCGTTAAATATTGATTTTCGGTGTGTTTTCTGGCCAGATTCGCTCGCGGCGAGCGAAAAAAAGTAGAACAGACCCCGCAACCATCACTGCAGATCGCGAGCCGCTTCCCGGCGCTTTGCAGCCGGTGTGAACAGCCCAATTGATTAACATGGGTGCGGAAAGGAGGCGGACAGCTTTTCGTGGTGCTTCGCGGTGCTTCTGCCTCCGGTGTGTCCCTCGGGGTTAGAGGATGATGGTGTGACGTTACTGCATTGGTTAACATTGCATGTATCGCTTCATGATAAATCAGCCTCTTGTGGCGCCCTCTCTGCATTTTGCGCCTTAGGCAACCGCCTCTGCCAGGAGCCGCCCCTGAGTTGAGGCTTATGTTGTTTTTTCCCGGAAGACGGTGATGTGAAAGGAGCCTGACAAATTAGCAAAGGCTCTGTCCAGACCCAAAAGACCCAATCAGCAAGCGATTGTAAGTGTCAACATCATCGTAATAATAAATAAATCAAACTACTTCCTTCTTGAATGAATAATATTTTATTGCACTTACAGATTAAAGAATTTTCTCTATTTTGACATGTCTTAACCCTTTGAACGCGATAGAAATGGTCCGCTACTGCCTACGTTGGTATTAATGCTTACTGTGTAAATGTTTCTTCTTGGAGTATCTTCAAATGCTTCATCCCTAAAATCCCTACAACCTAAGCTTAAAGGTTATTTAAGTCAATAAAGCCATAATAAATTATAAGGACAGAAATTATATTGATTAGAATAGATCAAATAAATATAAAAATCTGACACAAACCTTTGCCTAATAAACAGATAAAACGTATTGATCCAAGTGAGTTCTCAACATAGAAACACGAACAAAGTTATTCAAACTTTTATTACATTACATTTTTATTTAGCTGACGCTTTTATCCAAAGCGACTTACAGTAAGTGCATTCAACCATGAACAAACCCAGAACAACAAGAATCAATAAAGTAAAATTTTCATCAAGAAAGAACTTCTTGAGATAAGCCCATGTTCCCCTCTCCTCTCCTGCCACTCCCTGGCGCCACCGCCTGTTATCAGCACGTAAGTGACATCATGAGCATATACAACTTAATGAGATGGAAGACAGCGGCCTTAGCTTTTAGCTGCAGAAAGTTTGAATATTATTGATATTATGTTTTTTTATTTTATTGATTTAAACAGGATCATGCAAAAAAAAAAATACGTCTCCCGCAGTCAGTGAGGGCCCAAGTGCAGGATGTCAGTTTTCAGGGGGTTAAACAGCTCCGCACAAGTCCTAGTATTTAGTATTTAGACCATTAATATCACTTTCACATCATTAGATTTGGTAAATACTTTGCTTAACTGAAAAACTGGTGGTGATGCAAATTCCCCTGTAGTCTCTGCTGATCCTCTACAACTCATCCTGAAGTGTGCTTGAGTAAAAGAGAAGATTATTGTTCCCAGCAATTTCGTAATCAAACGTAGTGGAAACTCCGTCTGCATAACTGTCACTTTCCCCTCTCTTGGTCATATATTTTCTTATTCAATTTAGCCGTTGTTTTGCTGCTGCTGCAGTGGAGCAATTCTGTGTTTCCGTATCATTACACAGTGCGACAACAGTTGTTAGTGGCAGCATTGTTTAAGTAATTTAGTTTACCTGTTGTTCCCCCTCCCTCTCTTGCTCTCTCTGTCACCGGCAGTATGCTCTGGAGCGGCTGAAGGTGATGTGCGAGGACGCTCTGTGCACGAGTCTCTCTGTGGAGAACGCCGCAGAGATCCTCATCCTCGCCGACCTGCACAGCGCTGCCCAGCTCAAGACACAGGCTGTGGACTTCATCAACTGGTGAGTTACACGTCACATCATCCATCTGCCGAACTACTTCCACTCTTATGCAAGCACTTTTTTTTTCTGTTTCACACACAGCAAGTCATTAATTTAGAGGGAGCAATTTTTGTTTCCAGAGAAAGTTTAATTGAATCCAAAGATCAGAACATTTTGCTGCCAGATCACATTGGGCTATTGAGCAATAAACCTCAACTGCCGATGTTAATCACATTGCAGGCAGCCCGTTTAGGTAAAAAAAAGTCCTATTGGCATCAATGACTCCTTTTTATGTCCACAGAGAGGTGATTGATCCCGTATTTGAATGCCCAGTTGAAACAAAGAGCTTGTTCACAGTCACTACCTAAATTGCTCATCACCTTCCCTCTGTTATCTGAATTTTCTGTCTCACAGCCAGACACATTTCACTTCCCTTTGTCCATTCATCTGTCCTCCCTCTGCAGCTTGACTCCATCTCCTGGCCTTGTTCCCGAACGGATTCCATCTCCGTCTCTCCTCTTGTTCGCTCCCCCTCTTCTTTCCTTCCCCTCCCTTTTTACTCTCCCTCTCCTGTTCTGTGCTCAAGAGTGTACCTAAAGGTGTTCAGTAATGCAGATTTCTGCCCCTAATCCCTGTCATTAATTGTGGTTATGGGCGTTATGACAGTTTAATTTGCAAGTGTTGTTGTGGTGGTGGGAAAATTGGCCACGGGGGACTCCTGGCCAGCAAAGCCTTATCAACCCTCCTCCCGCGGACACAATCGACAGCAACAAGAGCAACAAAACAAAAATCAATTTAGAGGACGAATACAGAAAACAGATGACACGGAAGAGCCAATAATCCCTCCACCCCCCCCAGTAGCATCTCAACCTCCTTCCAGACCAGTCTTTACAAGCAGCTTACAGTCATTTAGTCGAGACAATGGGAGTCCTCTTTATCCCACCTCTCTCTCCTTTATTCATCCCCCTCCAGAGGTGTAGTAGAAAGTGAAGCCTTCCAAACTCTCCGTATCCACTTACATGTGTATAGAAAAGAGTTAACACACTTTTTTTTTGCCTAACATGAATCTTTAGGCTCGAGTATATTTGAAGAATAAATCCCAGTAAGTTTTGTGAATGCAACATGAGTAATTGAAGCAAAGGGTCTTTTAAAGCGGAAAATAACCGGTGGTTTTCTGAAATTAGTATATTTGATAATTGTGTCAGTTTGCCTCATTATATCTGCTGACTGGAGGTCATGGTTTGGCCTCTTTTTAATTTACCTTCACATCACTGTTCCCTCGGCCCCCTCCTGTCCTTCTTTCTGCACTTTCATTACTCACCTCGCTTGTTATTTATTTTTTTATTTCTTTGTCACTGCTGCTGTCTTCTTCTCTCCTCCCTCCGTCCGCCCCTCCTCCTTCCTCTCCTGCTGTGGCTGCTCTCCTCGTGCCCTTTCGCTGGCCCGCTGCCTCAGCCTCAGCATACGAGCCATTACTGTAAGCAGGGGTTCACATCCTCCACAGAGAATAGGGTCAGAGGTTGGCTGGAGGTCTGGAGCTGCTGTGTGGAGAGCGCGTGACCACAAACACACACACATGAACACACCTAGGTAGACATGCCAAGACATAAATATATGTGAACACACAAACACTGTTGTGTATTTACTCAAAATGAAACATGGAGAATGTCATTAAAGGCCACACAGTGGATTGCGTGATAGTGCAGCCCAGCACCCTCAGGGTGTTGGGAGGGTCAGGACTGCCACAGTGTCTGAGATGATGACCACCAGTCAAACTTTTCAGCAATTAATTACAAGATTTTTCCAACTTTCTTGGGCTGTCTGGCTTCCGTTAGTTTTTACTTCCCCACAAACACAGGTAATCCAAATAGTCCTGTAGCTTTACAAAGAATCCTGAAAAAATATCAATTAGGAATCTGCAATTAGTAGTATTAGTATTTTACTGCCTTATGTTGTTAGGCGGTAGGTAGTTGATAGTTAATCTTAATAAAGCTTCATATTGTATATATATTTTGAATAATCGTAATTAGCAAAAGTATAAGTCGCAAAATAAAAAAGTATATTTGAAATCTAGTGGAGTGGAAATATAAAGTATCATCCACTGTAAATATTGAAATATGTAGAGTACAAATATCTTAGTACTTAATGATATTTCCACCATATCAAAAAAAGTTAAGGCTGGTTTACAAATCCTAACAAAATAAATGAATTCAAAGACAGTTAGGATCCCCCTAAAGGGCTGCAAACCAAATCCAAGGGGCTGTGAAGTTGGAGAGATGGGAGAAAAAGCCTAGGAAAAAAACTATTGGAAAAAAATTATCATTAAAAACACATGTTGGTTTTTGTTGCAGTTTTCCTCCCTTTTCTTCTGTGTAAAATGCTGTCGAGTTTTTACCTCCTCTGAACTCGAAAGAACTATAAGAATGAAACAATGTGTGAAGGGAATATAATCTTTTGGTTGAAGTGTTCACAGCTCATAACCATATGTAATGTGCGATGGGGGGTTGCAGATAGTCATCATAAAAGAAAGATTCAACCAGGGCTCTAAAGAGAAATGACGTGATGTGATGTGACACAACTGTGACTAAACACACTTGCTCATCGCATGCCCACATATTCATGGTCTTTGACTGGTGCCTTTTTATTTGCGTTTTGTTTTTTTCTCTCAAAAATGACCTCTGGGGTTAAATATTTAAAAATATTAAGTAAATAACAGCCCTGCCAGCTGGTATGACAAATCCTTAATGTCTCAGAGCTGTACTCCACACAGATGGAGTCATATAATCTCGAACTCTTGAGTTGTTTGTGCTGTTACTTTGTCCATTAAGTTTTCTTTGAACATTTAGTCACTTTCTTCTACTTCATACCTCCTCTCGTTGCCCTCTTCTTCTCGCAGTCACGCAGCGGATGTGATGGACACGTCAGGCTGGAAGTCCATGGTGATCTCTCAACCGCACCTCGTGGCAGAAGCATATCACTCCCTGGCCTCGGCCCAGTGCCCCTTCCTGGGCCCCCCACGGAAACGCCTCAAACAGTCCTAGTGGTCTGGAGAGTGACTCCTCAGTCCTGCTGCGTCCTTCTGTACCAGCGACCTCACTGCTCCTGCCTCCCAGTCCTCCTCTCGCTCCTACGCCATCCAGAGACACCAAAGACTGATTCCCAAAGGACTTGGCTCGATATGACTAAAAGGAAAACTCAGCTTGGAAGAACAGGGACTGATGCCGCAGAGGAGGTAATACAGATCTCTGTAGATGGGAATGAAGTGAATATTCATATCCTCTCACTGTGATATTGGAAAGCTGGAGCCTTGATCTGGGAGTCGGTCACGTAAAGAAATCTTCTCCTGGCTCGAAACAGAAAAGTCAATGTTGAGTCCCTGTAAATTGAATTCTGTGGCATGTTGTCTCGTATGACGTCTGGAGTTTTGAAGCCCAAACTGCTCATGAAAGCCGAGTGAAGAGGATCAACCATCCAGAAAGTGATGTTTGTGCAAAGTGATGTTCTTCTAGGGCATAATCAATTCTCAATGAACTGTCTCCTGTGCGATCTGTTCAGGTCCGACATTCAGAAAGTCGGCCATCTTGCACTTTAAGAAGTTCCATACTTCACTTTCTTACAGGGCTGCTATTAAAGGAGCTGTTATCAACTGTAGTTGACATGTTTGAATGTGGTTGTAGCAGTGTTTACATGTTGTGGCTGAAACTGTCGTCTTAATCAAGACTGTGCTGTGATATAAAACAGCATTTGACTTTCCACTCGTAGTGGAATTACACAGAGAAATGCTGGATTTCTCTCTTTGAAATGATTTGATGAAATCGTGCAGTTTGATTTAACAGAGAAGATTGGAAAAGAAAAGCACATTGTCTGCCAAGCTTTAAGAAACATATCAAATAAACAATCTTTTAATCTACCTGTTAATCACAGTTCATTTCCTCCTACTGACACCAGGCCATGCAGATATTTTGAAAGAAGTTTCCTCTGTGTTTAAGCCTCTCGTTCACATGCAAACAGCTTTTTAAGTCACTAAAACAAAGAGTTCCCAAACACCTTCCAAAGTGCTTTCTGTGTTCATGTAAAACTGAGTTCTTGAGAAACGATGACATCACAGTTTACTCTGCGCATGCCGAATGCTGCTTTGTGTAAAAAAACATGCACCAGAAACAACAACAATGGCGGCTATAGACCAGCATCTCTACGATTGGCTAAGTCTGCAACTAAGTGAATCATCACTGCTCCACATCAGTGGCATTCGCAGGCGTCGGCCTCGACCAATTTTACTTGAACCAAAGCTCACTGAGCTTGCTCACAATGTTCTTCTCTGGTATTTGACGGACCGTAGATTAAGCCTTCATCGCCACCTGCTGGCCTGACATGCTTGTTTGAGCGTTTGTATTCGTTTTTGTGTTCTTCTTCTTCGAAATAAAGATATTTTGTACAATGATGGATGTATGGATGGAGATTTTTTTTTTTAAACAAATGGCAACATTTCTGTTCCAAAAAAGATCTGCAGTGTTGTAGACAAGGCCTGAAAAAAACGTTTTGTCTAGTGAACCTGTAAAATACAGGCTCTTTGACTTTATCTGGCTGTGACACTGTCTTTGTCATCTTTGATATCTTCACTATTGCTCATTATGCAGTTTGGCCAGTTAGTGACTCATTAATGCACCCCCCCCCCCTTTCAACTTGCTGCCAGATCTCTGTGTGTGTGTGTGTGTGTGTGTGTGTGTGTGTGTGTGTGTGGTGTGAGTGTGAGAGAGTAACACATTTCAGTTTCAAGCTTAATCTCGTCATGATCAAAGTTCAATCCCCAGTGCACGTGCTGTTCCCCCTGTCTCTGATCACAGGGGCTCATACCCAGCAGTGCACTGTGTGGACTCACCCTCGCTCATGGCCACAGGCCTGTTTGACTTGATCTCTGAGGGCTTGCTTAGAGAACATCTAGGTTGTAATCACTTCTGAGAGACTTGGCCCTTTCTCTCGGACACTATTTTAACAGGGATTTCTCTGTGTTGACCAAAGTTGAGGCCCAGCGGGACCTTAAGGAAGCTCATTCCTGAGCCCTGCAAATCGCTGCTCATCCAACAGTCGGCCTTGACCGCTGATCTGTGGGGATATTCTGCCGTCGTCCCGGCACTCATCAAACTGATGGAAAGCCACAGTTTGGGATACAGAGAGCAAAGTGTAGCTTTATGATGGAGCACATGCAGCGTCAGTGGGACGTCTGATTCAATTTCATCATGCCTCATCATGATGGAGTTCATCAACACATCATTTTTTTAAGCTATATATAAATGTACTGTTTTCGGTGGAATTGTATTTCTTTAATTTGAGAGCCAGCGGAGGAGAGATGATAGGAAATGAGGAGAGAGGAAAAGATGGGAACCACATGAAGCACAGAACTGAACCTGGAGACATTGGAATTCATGTTGCGATTCATTCACTGCCATATGTGACTCAGCGCCCATATATCAGCAGAATTATTTATTGTGCATTATCAGAATAAATCACTGATAATGAGAAATGAGGTCAAAATTTCCTCTGCATCGTGTACAAAATGGAATTCCTGCCAGCAATCCTGATCAACCATAAAGCTAAAATATGATCACATTATATGACTGAAACCAGTACACATACTAATGGGCACCAAACAAGAACACGCTCAAAGTTCAGTTCAGACACAATTAAAAAGAACTAGTTCACATTTTGTTTAGATGGCCTGGTCCGAGTTACCTCCATCCCAAAGTAAATGACTTAATTTACACTGCTATAGAATAACAGATTGACTGATTACTTTTCAAAGCCAAGGACAAACAAGGTGAGTATGTGTTTCACCACTTCAACAATGTGTGTGCAGGAAGTGAAACAGTCGAGGCGCAAGCAAAAGGTGGATGTAGATGCAATGGGCGATTTTTTTTAGCCTGCGTGAACCAATAAGTACACTGTTCAAAAACAGATTAATTAAGACTCATGGAGGAAAAAACACCAGGCTCTGCATCAGAGTACAGAGGACGCAAAACACTTGCATTGCTAGTACTAGCCTACTAGCATTAGCCACACTGGACCGACATACTGGGCTTAGTCCTGCGAGAGCTAACGATGCTCACGCTAACGTTCGGCCGCACTAAACTGATCACGCGTTTCACAGCATTCATGATCAACAGTGTCAATGAGTATATTTGTGGCTATTGACATGAATCACAATATGACAGACAATGTTAAAATGCATTTCCTTGGACTCTCTAATGTGGACGTAGAATTATATAACACCATATCACACTGAGCCTCGTGTATATGAGACTATAAAATCAAGCTGTAGACAGAAAAGGAAGAACAGGGGTTGATAAGTTGTACTCTGTAATGCATGATAACTCTGCCTGCAGCCAATTCTGCTGAGTTTGAGAGTTGCCCCCTGTAAAGGTCAAGGTGTGTGCATGAAAGAACGTGTGAACATGGCGGGCATATGGTGCTCTGAGTGGACATGCATGTCAGCACTGTGAGCTTCTTTAGGACTGTCCCTCAGATGGAAAGAGGCTTTGTTAACTGCAGTCGTGCCAGTGTGACCCTCCTCATATGAGCTGAAATCTGAAGCATCGGGGTGTGATAGTTTTTTTTTTTTTCCCCGAGCTTTGATAGTCAGCTTGTGTAGCAGCTTGCAGCCAACCTTCTGTATCTTTGTGACGATGCGTGTGTGTGTGTGTATCTCCGCGCTCGTGTGTCTCCGCTGGCCTTAGATGAGACAGTCAGGGGAGGGATATAGATGGAGCCATGCATGTGGAGAGGCGTGCTCAGTTGTTATGCATGCTGTATGAGTCTGTCACCCCCCACCCACTCCTCCTAACTCTTCCTCTCATGCCTCCTTCCCATCATTCACTCCTCCTTTTATAGGAGATGGGAGACCGAGGTGTGGCAGGTCAATGCTGTGAAAGACTGTGACAAGCTCTGCGCCTTTGTCAGGCCGCCATCACAAAAGAGGAGGGAGTGCCGGCCAGAGATTGATGCCTGCTGGTCTGCACCTCCCGGCGAGGAGGACGAGGGAGGACAAGGGACTGGGGAGAGAAGGTTATTTTTAGGGTTATGAGTTCAAAGGCTCGGAATTTAAACCAGGTATTTTAATGTCAGCTCCATCCACCAACTCAGTAACTAAATATTTTTGCTGTAGTGCTTTCCAACAACTCTGGGCTTTGCCAACGCCATATGTTTAATTTTCTCTTGATGTTTTTGTGTCAATCATCACAAACTCACTCACTCAGGTTACAGAAATCCCCCCCACCCCTCTCCACTTTCAGGAACAAGGTGTTCATATTACATGATGTTTAGATGATCAGGTTCCTGGAGGAAGCCGACTGTGATCTCATTACGTAGTTGAACGTAAACACGCTGATTGACGCCTGATTTCTGGAAAGCCAATATCTTTACATTCAAAGCAATTGTTGATTATTAGTAAGACACTAACAAGAACAACTATTGGATTGTCAGTTATCCGTCTGCATTCATTAAATGTTTTAAACCACTTGGGGGCAGCACATTAAACTGTAAACTCGGTATTAGCGTATTATCACCTTATAAAATTGTTATGGTGATACACGAATGTCGCGAACACACACAAAACATGAGCAACATTAACACTTTCAAGGGGATTTACCGGGGTCCTCAGGAAATTGTCATTGCGATGAACTAATTTAATCGTTCGTTCTCCTTGGTACCTCTCTCAACCTTCGGGGTCCCACGCAATTGGTCGCTTTGCCCACCCTCCCGATTCTCTCCGACAAGTTATTTCTGTGTCTCCACCTGCACTTTATCTGTCCACTGTTTGGTGCGGGACAGGCAGCGTACAGTGGGTTTATGGGAGCTTTCTGCCGCTGCTTGAAACAAGACAGATGAGAGCACTGAGACAGAAACAAAGCAGTAAAATCTCAGGCTGTAAAAACCCAAACTGCTTTGTCATTCTTAGCAATAATTCAAACAATTTTTACAAACTATTTCCACAAAGTCATGTTCATAGATCAATTTTTAATAAAAGAATACAGATTAACAGCTTTACATTGCATGAATTTAAATCCACCTAATGAGGCGTTCTATACTTAGAATGGCAGTAATGATGGAAAATAAGACAAAGATTAATCAGAAATATCAGTAAGACATTGATAAGGACAATTTTTATGTTGCCAGGTTGTGAACAATCATTGGGTTGTTTCAGTATTTTTTTCTTAACTTTTATGTCTTTTCTAAATTCGTCATGAATCATCTTTAGTGGACTGTTTAACCACATATCTGCTCGAAGAAAAGATGCAAAGCGGTTACCACAGCTTTTCTTTATTGACTCCTTATCTTGTAAATGTTTTTAAACTCAGACTTGACTGATGACTTTGCTGGATGAAGCCTTTATTAATTACTTTAATTTTGAATCATTAAAAGAGACAAAAAAACACAGTTTACTAAAGATGTATGCATTTTCTAACTGGCCGTCAAACTATATGGTGTTATGAAGTGATTTGGTAACAATAATACAATAATTAGTAAAAACAAACTGTGCGTAATTGAAAAAAAAATGATGCCCTCATCAGGGTGTCAGTACGTCATGGCTGAATACAGCAAAGGCATATTGTAACCTTTGTGTGGAGATATTTGACCATATATCCCTCATGATATCCCAAGTAATCCACTTAGATGGTATCATCTGTGACAGGTAAAGGGGAGCTCGGGGCCTTGGGGCAGAGAAATGGAGGGATGAAGTGACAGGGGTAATGGATGGATGGAGGGATGAAGAGTGATCGTGTGTCATACAGGTGGGATAGGGGCCAGACAGATGGTGAATGAAGGAGCGATGGAGGATGGATGGCCGGAGCCCCTCAGACATTGACAGCGTTGAGAGATTTGTCTTCTTTGTGCCCCATTTGTCTTGTTTCTCCTTCGCCGCTGTGTCCGAGCGAGTTACATCTCATAGAACGATTTACTCTTGACAATGTGGCGGCGGCGTACTGTACCTGAGTGTTGTCGTTTCTCCTCCTTTCTCAGAGGGTTGTTTCAAGGATTACGGGGGGGAAGTGCACAAACAAACTGCAATCCACAATAAACTGTTTGCTAATAACAGCGGATGTAGAAATTAGAGGAGAAGAAGAACCAGACGTGGGAGCTGAATCACGTGGGAGCTGAATCATGCACACACACACACTCGCAGACGCAGACACAATTACACACATATGAGCTGCTAATTGCTTTGTGTGCACCAATCTGTCCTGTGAATGTGCCGGTGCAATATTGCGGTGCTGTGGGTGTTTGCCCAGCTCATAACCGCAGACCAATGTGACGGAGACAAGCTCATATATTAAGATAACCCCGAAACAGAATGGAATTGTATTTCCCCGGCGGTTCAAACGACTTCTGTGGTTGTAAACTGATAGTGGATGAGATTTGGCTTTAATGAAGCAAGACTTATTGTGCACAGCGCAACAGAGGAAGGTCCACGCGGTGTATGCGTTTCATTATTCAAGTGTGTTTGAATGTGCATGTGTGTGTCCATTATTTTCCCTGTAACAAGGAGCGATGTTATCTGCACCTGCGTGTTTGTTCGAGCTCTCACGGCGGATGTTATTGTATCACTATTTTCCTTGCTCTCAGATTGGAGTGTGTCTGAGGACTCAGATTCATTTTGCCTGAAATAATCAAGTGAAAGGTTTTTATTTTGTACTTGTCCCCGGTGTAATCTTTCTCAAGGTTGTGTGTGTGTGTGTGTTTGTGTGCGCTGCAGGCTGTAAGAGTGTCATCTTCATCTGTTTATTAGAGCGTTCCCCATTGGCCTGACTGTAATGAGACCTGTGGAGCCGGGGCGAAAAGGAGTTCATCATCACAACAGAGAGAGGGAAAGAGAGGTAGCAGGGAGAGGTAGAAATTAAAAAGCCATGTTGATTTGTGGAAAGGCCACTAGAAGCAAGATATTTTCACCAGTTTTTGTCTTAACCTTATTATTGACTTTCAACCTCCTTTTCTTTGTTTGGATCTATTTCTGAAAATCCATTCACATCATTTTTCGAGGCGATGTCCTCTCCTCGAAGCTTCCTCCTGTGCTGAATTCCCTGTGGAATTATTAGCTCAGTTACTAAGCAGGGGAAATATTTTACTACCCGTCTCCCTCTGGAGTATTAATCCTGTCCAAATAAGGCTGAAGATATACAGTATAATGGAAGGAGAGATGAATGGAAAAGAAATGGGGGCCCGCTCCAGCATGCATTAGATTAGACCAGAGGAAGGATGGGACCAGTAAAGTATTCGAGGGCTTTTATGACCCTGAGGCACAATTTGGTTTACAGTCAAACAGTAAATGTATAAACTCAGTAATAGAAAAAACACAATAGATACAAACAAGACCAAAGCTGCTTTCCGACATGCAGTCGACTCCGGACATTTTCCTGAAATTATCCAACATTATCCATTTCTAAAGAATTTAAATATCTCAGGATGAGAAAGTGGAGCCGTACACGTAGATTCGAGTTCTATCATGCTGTGTTCTTCATATGTTCGAAGACGAAATCCTGCGAAAGACCGGCCAAAATTGTCTAGACACTCTCAGGAGCTCAGGTCCTACGGCTTCCAGCTCTGTGATGCTTTACTAAGGCAGACCTGCTGGTGGTACAAGATGAGAAGTCAGGGGATCACCGAAGTTAATAAGATTCATTGTCTGGGCTCCATGGATATCTGTAAAATTCATGCCAATCCATACAATAGTTTCTGAGATATTTCAGCTTGGACCAAAGTGACAGACGGGTTTTCGGCCAAAGTAGAAATGTGCAGACCCACAGAGAGAACTATGGTCTATAATATTAAAAACTCTTCCAGTGTAATACAATCCAATCCAGCTCCCCCACTAACTGCTGGGTAGACTCAGCTATTACCACAGAATTCAATCAACTCCTCCCCGACAAGGAGTCAACAAAAGTTTCACATTAGAGCGGGTGTGTTTTGCAGGGCTGCTGTGCTGGATTGGATCAGATTGTAAAGGAGCACCTAATAAACTCGAAACCAAATATACAGCAAACCGATAGAGCCTTGGTCCAAACATTGAAATGGCTTTGCACAAAATAAAATAAAAACCAATGTGTGAAGAGTTAAAAAAGAAAAAGAAAAAAAGTGCTCAAGTGGAAAGGGCGAAAAATAAAAAGCAACAGTGTATAAAGTTTATAAATGACACAGTCTGTGAGGCGGGATGAACTGTGGAGCAGGAGAGAGATGCAGTAAAGGACATCACAGGAAGAGGGGGGGTGGCAGGGTTGTCTTCTGTGCACTGTGGTCCATTTGTTACCTGCGCTCGGGTAGATGAAAGCCCTCTCTTAGCCTCGTTAAGCATGATGCACGGCCTCAGCCATCAGCACGCTGCTGATTAAAATTCACCCTCTGGAGTTCGGGGGGGGGGGGGGGGGGGGGGGGGGGCAGCGGCTCGCTGAGGCGGCACTCCTGCGCCTGCAGAAGCAAATGGGCCGAAAGGTCATGGCTCAGCGACCCTCACAGCCATGCCTTATTTATTTAGCCTTTTACCTCGGCTGCCACTGGGAGGGAGGGAGAGGGAAGGGGGGGGGGGGATCTTCATTCAGGCTCATGCTCATAGACTGACAGTGACACTGCTGACAACATGAACTGCTACTCTGCGTCGAAATGATTAATACTGGGCGAGTTTTCTGCTTTGCTTTGATTCCACAGATAGAAATATGTTTCATGTTCTGCCTGGATCTTATTTAAGACACGTCAGAGTCCAGGTCTATTAACAATGGATTCAAATGAATCAGAAGTATGATGTTAAAGTATCCATGGTGACAAACAGTTATCACCAACTCTGCTCAGCTCATGGTTTTGTACGGTTGCCAAGACGTCTTAAAAAAAACCGCTTCCTTGACCACATAAGTAACTTAGCACGTTTCATGGTCAACCTCCATTTTTGCTCATTTTTATGTGGTGTTTATAGTTGTTTTGTCACTTTTGCATTTGTGTTTTCCATTAAGGTGCTTGTGTGAGTCGTCTTGGCTTTTTGGCCCATAAACCCACCAACAAGCGAGTTCCAACTGCAGATCTGATGAAAACCGGATGTGTCATAAACGTTATCAAATGTGAAATCTAGCTTATAGATTCTGCTGTAATATGATATGCCAAGCAACCAGATTTACTTCTGTGAATATTTTTATTCATTAAATGAAATACTTTTTATGGTAAACCTACTCGCAGGATTAAAGCTAGACAGGCACTCAGTGGAACACATACCTCCACTGAGGCCCAACAGTCATCCAGGATTTTTATTTTTAACTGCAGCAAATTTCACCGACCTTTTTTTTCAACAAGATCCATGGATTATTTTCTGAGGAAGCAATGTCAATGTTTTTTTTAAAAATGTCCATAAATCACAATTTTAAAGAAAGTGGAAAAAAATATTCCTGGATACAACAGGTTTGACTGGTTTCTTCCCTGACCCATACCACACCCTTCTAAGTTTAATGGAAATTCACAACATAAGCTTGGAGAAGGTAACTCACCACCAACTCTGCTGTTATTTAAAGGTTAGGGTTTCCTTTGAGTCTTCTGGGGTTTTGGCCCTAAAGCCCACAAAAAAAAGCCAGTTCCAACCGCAGATCTTGTGAAAACCTGTCGTGCCCTAAACCTTATCAAAATCGGGCTCTGCTGTAATATGACATGCCAAGCAACCAGGTAGGATTTATTCTTGTGAATATCTTTTGCATTTTAATGGAAATATGTTAACAGTGTAAATAATGAAAGGAATTGTGTACAGTTGCAGAACTGGCACATTCACTAATATGATGGAGGTGACAAACGGTTTTATGGATGTGTCAGAAAAATGGACCCTCATTCTCTATTGACTCTTGTGGGCTTTAATATTATGATAAATATTATAATATAAGAATATATAATAAATGAAAAACAATACTCAAATGGGAACACGCTTGAACTAAAATCCTCAGTATCCTGGGATCTAAATGTTTGTCCAGATGATGTTCCATCCTGCCAAGAACAAAATTCACAAGGAAGCAAGCTTGCAACTTTTTGGATGAATCGGTGTTGGTTTCTGAAAACCAACATCATCAGTCACCCGCAGCAGACCTGATAAACTCAGCTCCCTCTGTGTAAAGTGGGTGCTATCTGTAGGAAGTTAAGCTGGAAGAGACAGCAGACATCCGCTTTTAATCTATTCCCTGTTTCCTCTCCTTCTCCTCATCTCTGCCTGTTTGGGTCTGTTGCATCAAACTCTTTGATAAGTACAAACACCAACTGCATAATTACTCTGAACGTTTTGAGAGGCTCACAGTAAAAAAAATAAAAAAATAAAAAAAGTGAAGAGGAGGTTTCAGTCATTTGTTGCTAAGGATAGATGAGTGTTTGTGTTCTTTAAACTCCGTAAGGCAGCTGAGTTTCTTTGTAAAATGGCACCTGTTTAGTCAGTCTGCAACATGCTGCAGGGGCACGCCGGCCTGTATTAGAATTCTGATGTATGGTCACTGACAGGAAAAACTATGAGATTGGTGCTAAAATCAAATATCCATAATACAATCTGAATTTTATTTGATCTCACTTAAGCTGCTTCCCTTCAGCCTGCCTTGTTTACTTCATCTTGACTCAGAGAGTTTCTTCATTTTGCAGAATACCTTTTGACAACCAGAGGGAAGTCAGCTCGATGGTTAAAGTCACCATGAAAGAGTGGAGGAGATGTATCCACGAGCCATCAATGTATCTGTCTATCTATCTATCTATCTGTCTATCCATCTATCTATCTATCTATCTATCTATCTATCTATCTATCTATCTATCTATCTATCTATCTATCTATCTATCTATCTATCCATCTATCTGTCCATCTATCCATCTATCTATCTATCTATCTATCTATCTATCTATCTATCTATCTATCTATCTATCTATCTGTCCATCTATCCATCTATCTATCTATCTATCCATCTATCTGTCCATCTATCCATCTATCTATCTATCTATCTATCTATCTATCTATCTATCTATCCATCCATCTATCTGTCCATCTATCTATCTATCTATCTATCTATCTATCTATCTATCTATCTATCTATCTATCTATCTATCTATCTATCCATCCATCTATCTGTCCATCTATCCATCTATCTATCTATCTATCTATCTACCTACCTACCTACCTACCTACCTACCTATCTATCTATCTATCCATCTATCCATCTATCTATCTACAGTATCTATCCATCCATCCATCAATATATCTGTCAATCTATCCATCAATATATCCATCCATCTAACCATCTATCTATCTATCTATCTATCTATCTATCTATCTATCTATCTATCTATCTATCTATCTATCTATCTACAGTATCTATCCATCTATTCATCCATTCATTCCAAAGATCTGTCTGCCGGTACGTGTCTCGCATATCTTTTTTCCGTATATATTATCAGATATGTCCAATATAACTAAACTTGGAATAAACAGGTGACTGGCACTCTGTAGCAGCGGCGGCTGGGACTCATCAACGTAAGTGACGTCGATCACGACAACAGGAATGATGCATGATTCTCCAGTTCAGAGCTCAACCTTCTGAGTGGAGCTTCACTGAGATTTTAACAAACAGGTGAACAGCTCTTTGTGCCGCAGCAGTTCAGAGCCGCTTCAGAGTTCTCCTCGGGTCACCTGTAGTGTTTCAGAAAGAAAGCTGGAACCAGCATCAGCGCAGGACAAGCGAACAGCTCATTCCAGACAGGCAGATTTAGAAAAGGCACTAATGTGCACGATAGTATGTTTTTGGATTGGATTCAAATGTCTAACGAGACTAAGACTGATGTTTAAAAAAGTCGCAACTTGTTCAATATAGTGGGTTTTTATGTAGCTTAAATGTGTAAATGAGTCCCACCAGACACACTCTGATTTACAGCCAAATAAGACGTTATGTTAGCTTGTGTTGTGCATTTACTGCAGCTTTAACTGTTTTTACCGAACTGGGAAGATTGTTTGAAGAGAAGACACAGTTGACCCTTGACCTGCTATGAGCCATTAAAACTCATTAGCAAGCAGAAGGCAACTATAATGATGTTGTGATGTTGAGCAGTGAGCTCCAGTAAAGTAACGTTATGATTAATCTTTAAATTAGTTTAAATTTATCTCGCTCTACTAGCTACAATCTTTTTTACGTCCATGCGTCACCAGGGATTTAACAAGTGCAATTAGACAGTTATCACTTAAGAAGCTCACGTAATGAAAATGCGAACATCCCCTAACCCATCCTTGACAGCTCGTGCAGCCAAATCATCTCGATCGCCCTCTGGTGGCTGGCTGCAGCTTAGCTCATAAACCCCGCCCTCTGAATGTTAACATAGGGGACATGGACCAAACTAAAAAGTCAAAATGAACGTGTTTCTCAAAGTTGGTTTCTGCCATTTTGGTTTTAATTTGTTATTTGATGCCATAAAAGCAGGTCAACATGATTGACAGCCGAGACTGACTCGTGATTGGTTGAGCGATACCCCAGCAAAGTCAAAATGCGCATGACGGCACCGGGATATTTGGGCTTTATTTTTGTACAAAGGAAGAAAGAGTAAACATGTCGTCCATCTTTATTTACGGTCTTGTTAACCTCATGTTATCATGCTTTGACATGTTAACTAGTACTAACCACAAAAAAACACAGCTAATAATGTGGAAAAACTATACCAGCAGGTGGCAGTAGATGAGAAGTCTGTTTATCACTAAGGTTATTATTCTTTGGGCAGCATGAATGTCTGTGCCGCATTTAATCAATCAAATAGTTGTTGAGATGTTGAAGTGCGAACCACCAACTGACAGACAGGCATAAAAAACTGGACATTTAAACAAACGCGCAGCTCCTCTTGTTGACACGCTGCGACCAGTCGGATCCGTCCTTCAGGTCCTTAAGTTTCAGTGAACTCTTTCTGCCATTTGGAGTCGCACCTTTTAAGCAAACACGGTATTTGATCTCCTCGGGAGACGTCTGACATTGCTTTCCTCTCGCCTCTGATATTCTCAGTTCAATTTCACCCCCCTCCCTTTCTGTTCTTAACACCTCCCTTTGCATTGCACTCATCCCTCAAACTCTGCTCTCGCCTTAACTTCAGACCAATCTCTCCTTCACAGTCCTTTCCCCCGCTAAGACATAGTCGCTTACCTTTTTTTCTGCAACCCAGTCTTCCCTCCCTCCAGCCTCCCTCATCTCCATTCCCTCTTGCCTCTCGTCTTTCTTTACTCTTCGTTCGTGGTGCAGGTCCGGCGAAGTGTAATTGGGTGGTGCTCTGTTAGCGAGCTGCTGGGAGAAGAGCTTTAATCTTTAGTCTCGCTCGAAATGTACAGTAAAGACATGCTGTAGGCTTCTGCAGAGATTTTCCCCTCTTGCCACACACAGTATTTGCATATTCACCTTTCTTTATAAGACACATTAATACACAGCCGCCTCGCTCATGCATGCTTCGAAACCACGCGCGGGTCACGTTTCCCTCAATGTCAGCTCTCATACGTCCATTCAGTGTCAGTGCTTCCAAAAGACAAGTGTATGTGCTGATCCTGCCCAGAGCAAGTAAAGCACATTAGTGCTCTCCAGGTGGTGTGTTGACTAGATAATGAGCGTTGAGGTAATTGATTGGGGGTTGTAATTAGTGGTTAGCTGTCACTGATTAATCACACTCTGCTACTTCCTGCGTTATCTCCAGGTCTCACGTCGTTTTGTGCGTCTGCTTCGCCAGGCAGCAATTGTGTCTTTATTCTGATCGTCTCGTTGCTTAGCTGCGACCTGCTGTGGCCAAAAGGACACACACACACACACACACACACACACACACACACACACACACACACACACACACACACACACACACACTCACACACACACACACACACACACATCTCACCTCTTCTGTCTTTTGCTCCCACAAAAAAATCATTATATGTCGTGTTTCTTCCTCGGGGCACTTTCATCTTTCTGTCCCTTCATTCGCTCTCAATTCATTTTCAATATACAGAGGGCGCCGAACAGACCTGCAACCAAAGCAACGAAAACTGTGACGTAGCTTAGAGTGACTGAAAAATATAACCCAACTAGAATGGTACTCAGCGACCGCATACCTCCACCAAGCCCTACAGTCCCCTTATAAAACCACATTTAAACTCACTAGATTGTGGCGGCTGTGACTAGGGAGTTAGAGCGTGTCGTCCTCTAACCAGAAGGTCGGCGGTTCGAGCCCAGTATTCTGCAAGTGTTGTTGGGCGAGATTTCCCCCTGACGGCTTTGTCAACTATGTGCCTGATGTGTAGTAGAGAACGTGCTGCACATAGATGTACTGTCTGTATGGGAATGGCAAAAACAAACTCATTAATATCAGTCCCCTATACATGTCTGGATGGTTTTTTCGTCAAAATTCATAAATGGTTCTCGTGAGAAATAATAACATTTTGAGAAAATATGGTTTGTTCCAGTTTGTTTACTGTGTTAAAAAGCAGGTTCAGCCGACATCCACATCATCTGCAGCCATCGTGGTTGTTAATGAAAATGCTTCAGTGGCGTTCCCATTGGACTGATCCTCTGTCAATCGTTGTCAGACCAGTTTCAGGAGGGTTGGATATGCAATAATAAATATGAGCTGACAGATCGGTCTGGTTTTCTCATCTAGCTCTTATTGAATGAATATCTCAGGCCTTGAGACTGTACTATTGTCATTTGCTGATTAGTGCTGGTTTGTCAAATTAGCCCACTTTAATCTCAATTAGATGATTTAATAAGTTTCACAGTTGTATCAGATGACGCTTTTGTAAGTGAATCATTTGTATGCTGAGCATTGCGAAATAATTTCTGTTGATATGATAATTCCGGAGCTAATCAGCAGGTTCTTTTCTCAGACGAGGTTCGGCTACATCTCCATATTAATGACTGATAGCTGTGCCGCACGTTAATACGTATACACAGAGCTTCAACAGGGAGAGAAGAGACTGATTCATCTGTGTGTGTGTGTGTGTGTGTCCACTTACCTATACCACAGTGGCCTGGTCCTGTGTATGGTTTATGTTCTGATTGATAGTCAGGTTGAGTGCATACTGTGGCTTGGCAGTGTCATGGAAACAGGCAGAAATCCACAGTAACTTGACCTTCTGAGTTTCAGGAATGTATGCCTACCTGTCTGTGTGTGTGCGTGTGTGTGTGTGTGTGTGTGTGTGTGTGTGTGTGTGTGTGTGTGTGTGTGTGTGTGTGTGTGTGTGTGTGTGTGTGTGTTTGTGTGTGTGTGTGTGTGTGTTTGTACCTCTATCTTTGTGACATTCTATGTGAGTATTTGACCACAAGGGTATTTTGGGGGGGTGAGGACATTTTGACCTGTGCCAGAAGACACAATTTCCCAATAATATTGAGAGAAGTGCTATCAAATTTCTGGCCCAGTTGTAAATAAACATCTAAACAAACACCTCCATCACTGTTGGAGCTCTCTGGTTAATACTGAACACCAGATGTTGAAATGATCCAGAGGGGCCATATGTGAGGAAGCAAATATGCGAGTCGCTGCGGACACTCTCCAGAGTTTTTCCTGCCAGCCTCCAATTTAAGACTCTGGAGAATGTGAGTGAGCATAAAAGAGAAGATATTTAGTTCAATAATTTCATCTACATGTGAGAATACAGTTGGACAATATCTGGAAAATTCATGATAGGCAACAGATGCGAAACTGGAAGACTACAAATATCTCAGGATAAAAAAGAGGAGCCACACATGTAGAAGATGCTGAGTAGTTTGTGATCACCACAGTGGAATTTATATGTGATATCCTCTGTCCTGCATGCGCTAACCCAGACGCCACCCCTTATCTTCATTATCTTGAAATTTCCTATTTCCTGCTGTGTTCTTTATATGTGAAAATCGGGAACAATTTCCAAACTAAAAACTGAATATATCGCCAATATTCAGTGTGCAAACCTTGCAGCAGATGGCCTCAAGGTGGCCCTACAACTAAGAGTACACTTTTATCAGTTTGCGTAATAAATTAGACTTTTTAAAAAGGACTCTTGTCTTAACGCCTCTTTACACCGTCTGAATGATTTCATCAACTTGTCTGAATCCGTCTGATCCTTGTGAAATTCAGTGTGAAGCATCTGCTTACTAAAAACTGTTCAAGGAAATGTAATGAATCAAACCCTTTCAAAGAAATGCACAAAAACATCAAAACACATTTTTTTCATTAATATACGCAATAAACACCGACTGTGCCAGTATTTCAGGGATAAGGACTTTATTTCCAAATCCTAAAGGTTGAAGGTTCAAAACCTGCTGCTGCCTTACTTCACCTGTTCTTTAACAAAACCCACATTTCATTCGAAATTAAACAAGAAGTAAGGATCCAAAAGCCCTCAATCTGCTTGGACACTGATCACTTCAGCTTTATTTCTCTGTGGGGTTCGTCACTACAAGCAGCTCTCTCACATTCCAATGAAACTCATGAGGAGGAGCAGTTTACGAGAGTCACAGCTATATATGTTTAAGTAAGGGTTAGAGATAGTGAATGTAGCATTCACTGAGGGGAAGAGTCCAGGGGAAAGCATTATGGTAATGAGGGTGCTTGCAAACAAAGAAGAACAAATATCAAATGTGTTTGAGTGTGAGTGTGTGTGTGTGTGTGTGATGGGGGTTTTCTTGAATGTTCGTAGAGGACAGAAGGGAGTGGGACAGAAAATCCCTCATTTCACCACTGTGCAGAGGAATGCCAGCATGATGCACGAGGTCACCCGTCCTTCAAAAAGCTTTGCTCTATCCGCTTTATCGGGCATGCTGTTCTGTCCACACACAACACATCACAACACAACACAACACACACACACACACACACACACACACACACACACACACACACACACACACACACACACACACACACACATACACACACCCACACACAGCCTCACAAACATTCCCTTGAACCTGAAAGGTCACTGAGAGGAGTGTTGGTCCATCACTGCGGCCATCACCCTTCATTATTTGTAAAATATCTCTGTGCAGCTGACTCGGAGAAATAGTGAGAGACGTTTTCTGTCAGGACCTCATGAATTCTTCAAGCAGCCGATTGCCCTCCTCCACCTGAAGAGTCCCCGATCGCTCAGGTGAGCTGATGGCTCCAAACCTGAAGTCATCGCACATTCTCCTCACATCTGAGCGAGGTATGTTTGTGTCAGACCTCGTCATCGGCAGTGTGTATCAATCACACACACACAAAAAAAATCCCGCCTGGTTAAAAATTCCATCAAAACTCCCAAAGCTGATGCTGTTTTGCTCTCTCTTTTGTTTATGTACCGCTGTATTCGTGCCTTTTATTTACGTTCAATTCAAAGTTTTCATTAAAATGCAAAGGATTGTTTCTCTCACTTATTCTTCCCCAATCTGCCAATTTCCTCCGCTGCACTCGAGAATTATCTTGACTTATAAGGCTTTGCAAGTTTGTCTTTCCCTGTTCCTCGCTCATTCCCTCTGTCTCGCGGGTGCTTCTGGGGTGCGGTTATTTCTCAGCGGGGGAAATACAAATATTTCCGCAGCGCTCGGCCAGTAACTCACCCTGACTGCTTGTGGGAACTTTGTGTTTTACATCTGAGCACTCGAGCAGCAACCCACTCTGACTGCACATCTCCCTACAATGGACTAAGCCAATATTAAAAAGATAGATTACAATTAAAATACACAGAAGAGGCATGGGCTGTTTCTGTTTTATGATGTTTTATGCTAAAATCTAATCCATTGAAACATGTTGTTTTCTTATTCTCGGAAAAAAACGACATAAAGTCTAATTTATACAAATAAACTGATAATAAAGTTTGCATGAAAAACAATATTGAAAAACCTCACAATAAACACACCAGCATGCAAAATCATTTCGATAGAGGCAGCTGGATATGGCAGCAAAGCAAAGTCTTTTCTCCTTCAAACGCTTTATTTCATTTGAGGCTCTCTGCTATGAAGGCGTGTGTTTATGAAAACTTCTCCGTTTCTGACGGACAGACATTTCATGGGATATGTTTCATTTCTCTGTGTTGTGTAAATGAGTCATTGTGAACGAATAAATGAATCAATTACAAAAGCCGCACAAAGGTGTGTATGCGGTGATGGGAATAATCAACCTAATTGCACTGTCGCTCCAGCTAATGTCTACGAGTGCCTTGTATGTGGAAATGCTCCATCGCTGCACATTCAGAGAGTATAATTGCACACTGCTCAGAGTTTAAACTAAAATGTTCACCATAGATTAACGCTGTAAACCATAACATCTCATGACTTTTAATTTTGGCATTATTGCTGAAGCTTCTTCCTTTTATTGCGGAAGCTTCTTCTGGTGTGTGGAGCCGTGCAGACTCATCATCTCTTCTTCTATTAATCCCAAACACAACATAACATACATAATTGCCTGTGCACGTAAGGATTCTACCCAGAAAAGATTTGAAGCGCAGTGTGAAAGCTTTCATAGCCCGGCCGTACAGTAAGTGGGTTAAATCAGTCCTTTGGTGCAACAAGCAGTGAGTTTGTGAGTTGCATGTGCTGCTCCGGTGGGAATCTATTAATAAACAGCTGACGACATGATGCACATTACAAACCAGCAACAGCAGAGAGTGACTGCGCTGGTTGAATGTGGTGACAGACGCCACAAAGGGAACCTCAGAGACATCACTCGTGATTGCACACATGCAAACATGTGACACGTGTGTCCGCGTTGGGCTTTTTCAAAAGTAAAGATAGCCAGTAGCGTGTGAAGGGCTGGTGTTGATGGACTATTTGGAACAGCTCACATGGAGACTCATGGGGGTTCTCTGCTTTGTTCCAACTTTTATCTCCTCATCTTTCTTCTCTCTGTGCTGAGGAAAACATTCAACTCTGATGTCTTTTGGACAAAACATCTGTTCAGCCTCTGAAGAAGTTCAGGCAGAGTGTAAAGTAAATCCACAGTGTGAATGTGCTGTGTATCTGTTGTTATGCACAGGAGCCGGTTAATGTCGTGTTGCTTTAGAACACACACGTAAAGACAGTTTACAGCAGTGGTCACCAGCCTTTTCGAGCCCAAGATCACTTTTTAATTCCAAACGTAAGCTGAGATCTACCACCCTGGCATCTTCCATAAAACCCACTGAGGAGGGTCATATTTATTATTTTTTGCAATTTGTGTTAAAGGCTGAATGTACAAGAAATAAATATACACAAAGAAAGGCAGTTGTGCAACTTTTTCTATTCAATGCACAATATTCAAATTAATATCTATTCATATTTATAATGCACAATATGTAGCTTCTCAGTTCCACATCATGTTCTGCAGAGGAGCTGCTACTGCAGCACAAAGTTTTTACATATAGGCTTTTATTTGAATATGGCCACAGATATGATTATTGCCCTGTATGAAAGAAGTCCCTTGTACTCAAATAAATACCAGTACTACACAGTAGGAAGCCGTGCATCATTCTGCTCCTGCAAATATTTCACAATAAAAATCCCTTTTTAAACAAGGGAATGAATACCATTAGCAGAAACGGTGGAGTGCTTTTATTTTGAAAAGGCATACAGAAAGTGTTGCAACCATTTGTTTGTGACATGAATTCATCAGATAAACATTAAAAATCTGTTGAAAGATCATTTTCTCTGTTTATTCTGCTGTGAACCACAATGTTAATCTTCCTATGACACAAATGTATTTACATCACTTGAAATCGACAGTGAAGACCGCGAGATCGACCGCGAGATCGCGATCGACGGGTTGGCGACCACTGATATAAACCAACTCTAGTTATTTATATGCATGTATTTCTTTCCTGCTTGTAACTCAGACTGATGCCATTCACACCTTTTTTTTCAACCATATACTGGATAATAACTATGATGTCACCAGAGCTTAAATGTGTCTCTTCTTATATTGTGCCCAAAATATCTAATGTTATATTGAACATTTAACTCTTTTTAAAATCGGTCTCCTATGTGTCTTTGTGGCAACTATGTAATTCAACTCTTTTAATGTTACAACATTTAGCGCCTTCAAGGAGGTTATACATCTATAAATATCACTCTTAATGTTTTCATTATAACAACAAGTCTGACGGAGCTGAAACCCAACTGTTCCTGGATCACTGTTTCTCAGAGAATAACTTGATGAAAATCAGGCACATTTAGAAGACTGATATCTCTGATTATCTTTACATTTGGTGCAACTTGATTGAGTTTAAGGGGACTGTCTGTGTGTGTGTGTGTGTGTGTGTGTGTGTGTGTGTGTGTGTGTGTGTGTGTGTGTGTGTGTGTGTGTGTGTGTGTGTGACATTTGATGTAATGGGGTTGTTTTAGATTTTATTGTGTGACTTGTCATCAAAGAAGTGTAATCCTACACAGCATTTAGACGACTTGAACATCATCCATACTGTTGTTTTCAAGGCGTCTTAAAAAGTTTAAAATGTAATCATCTGATTTTTAGGCCTTCAAAAGTCCTAAATACATTGAAATATTAAATTCTAGGTATGAGATGTGTTAAAGTATTAACCTTCACTCTCGCTATAAAATCTATATTTTAAAACACAGTGGTCACAACTGATCTCAGTACACTGAGACGGTGGATACCTACTGTTTCTGTCTAGTCTGAGAGAGAACATGATGTTTCCAGGGTTATTCTCTCCTCTGCTACTTCACCTTGATTTATGGGGCGGTGTAAGTACATTACATTACATTTCATTTAGCTGACGCTTTCATCTAAAACAACTTACAATAAGAGCATTCAACCATGAGGGTACAAACCCAAAACAACAAGAATCAAGTAAGTACAATTTTATTCAAGAAAGCCAAACTACAGAGTGCTACATCTAAGTGCGATATAAGTGCAACAAATATTTGTATTTTATTGTTTCGTTTTTTTTTATCCAAGGTATAGTCAGAAGAGATGTTTCTTTAGTCTGCAGGCGGAAGATGTGTAGACTTTCTGCTGTCCTGATGTCATTAGGGAGCTTGTTACCACCATTTAGGAGCCAGGACAGCAAACAGTCGTGATGTTGTTGAGTGTTTAGCTCGCAGTGAGGGAGCAACAAGCCGATTGGCTGAAACAGAGCGGAGTGAACGGGCTGGGTGTACGGTTTGACCATGTCCTGGATGTAGACTGCACACGATCCGTTCACAGCACGGTACACAAGTACTAGTGTTTTGAAACGGATGCGGGCAGCCACTGGTAATACATATATAAGGAGGCATTACAACCCACTTCCACCCTGCAGCTATTGTCGGCAGAAAAACGGTTTATTAGTCTTGCTAGAACTGAATACTGAAACTAAATTTGGGCTCATTTGTTGAAATATTCTGGATGATGGACTGAACTTTACTGCTCTTCTACTCAACAGTGGCAACATACTACCATGCAAGGCACTGATCAAACCATCTGGAGTGATTGGTCCATTGTTGAGCAACACATCTGAGCAGATTTGACCTCTTATGTGATTTTAACACATCCTGATCAACTTACCATTACTGCTTCATAATACTTTTTTTTTTTCCAAGGCTGGGTTTTCATTTTTAGATAATTAAAATATATTTTTTTGATTGATGATCAACATTGACATATTAGCCTAAAACTATTGTTTTGGAGTCACTGTCTTATTGATGAGGACCTTTGTGTTTCAGATGATGTATTTTGTGCAGGGGCGAATGATATGAGACCAGTGTCGGCTGGAACTCAAGTCTAAACGATATTGGTCTACACTGGGGGTCTTTACTGATAGAGGTGGTAATAAAATAAAGATGAGACTGGGCCCATGATATTTACAGAAGGACAATGCGATTACGAGAGGACTGTTAGTTCTGCTATGAAGCTCTTGGGCTGTGATGAAAATCAAGAGGAAGATATTAAACCTGAACCATTTTGTAAAAGCCAGCCTTTTGCCTGCCAGTGAGAGAACCTCTGTGTCATGTAAATAAAGAGAGAAAGGAAGAAAGATGATTGCTTTAGAGGGAGAGGGACAGCGGGGTGGGGGTGGTGGTGAGGGGGGGCTGAAAGAAAGGGTCGAAAAAGGCTGAAAAAGGTGTCAGTGAAATATATAGCGAAGGTAAATGGAATCTTCTGAGAAATGAAGGATGAAGGACAGCATATTGAAACCTGGGAGAGAGAACGTCGGCGCTGAGGTGAAGATGAAAAGTGAGTGGGTGTGTGACTGACAGTCAGAGACTGAGACTCCGCTCAGTATTTGCAGAAGAGCAGAGGTTTGGACGTGGTCAGTCAACGGCGTTCAGCCGGTTCGAGCCAGGGCTCCTGTGAAACAGTGCAGATTCAGTCTGTTCTGTATAAAACCAATCTGCTTCTACCCAGCTCAGCTTTATCAAAAACACAGACTGCAAATGATATGTTATATCTGAATATCATGAGCTGTTGAGTTTGACTAAATGAGCTCTATTCAGACAGTCCTAAGTTCCTGATCTGTGTTCAAATCCACTTTTTCTAAAATAATTAAAAATGAATACACTGTCATATACAAACTTCTGAGAAGTCTGTTTTTCTTAACTGTATTTTTTGTAGAGATACTTCCCTGGTCAGAGTTGCCAATGATTTCAAAATGAGCTCAGACAACATAATGTTTCTATCATGGTATTTCTCGACCTTAGTGCAGCCTTCGATACAGTTGATCACATGATTCCTCCTCAGTGAGGATGCACAGTTCTCTGCTTTGTTGGCCTCTTATTCTGAGATATTTCAATGCCTCTGTTGAAGTTGGCATTTCATATGGAGTCCCTCAAGGGTCATTTTTCAGTCCACTACTCTTTAATCTGTTTATGCTCACACATAATTTACTAATAAAATATTGAATATCACTTGACACACAGTTATACATGAATGTTTCTTCCAACAGCTTTAGCCGAGTCAATGACCTCATCTGATGTATTGCTAGTGTCAAATATTGGATGGCCATTTTTCTACAGTTAAGTGAGGCTGTGAGGCACCAGATTTACTCTTTGTTAACTATTCAAGTAAAGACGTGTGTGAATGCCTTTCAGAAGCGGATATCTAAAATCTTTTCACCTCAGAAACATCATCTTTTTCTTTGCTTTTTATCTTAAAAGGCATCAAGTCCACACCTATTGAATGAAACTTACCATAGAAATAAGCCTGACTCTACTTGAATAATGAAAATTCATGGTCTTCAATGTAGTCTTGTAATAAAAACATAAAAGATCATATTTTTAGTATTTCAAAATGTAATAAATATAATGGTTCATGCTCTGATAAGGTTTCAGTGCTGCAGTGCTTCTCTGGCCAAAATGGATGTGAAACTGAATGGAGATGATGAAATATTTAAAACTGCAGGATTAGACTGATAATGTGTTTAATTCCGCTGTCAATTGTGATGCTAAATAGATGAAACCTATGTGGTTACGTCTCATCTTCCCTTTTATATAAATTAAAAAAGACCCTATTATGAAACTTCACATTACTCACCATCATTATTTGCAGTATATGACCAAAAGATGTTTTATGAGCACACTTTAAATGGTTAGATTTCCATTAAACAAGCGACACGTAGACCATCAGACTCAGTCACACCATCATTGAAAATACAATAACTTCAGACCCAAATGAACTTCAATAGAAATGCAGCCATCAGTGCATTCTCTCATGAAGGCAAAAAGCAAATGTGTCCATCTAGAGCTGACTTTTAGAGAAATTCAAACTGCAGAGTTTGAATTTAAATAATTTTGTAGTAGATCTGACGGATGAGAAGCAAAAGCTATAGTTTTCCCTTGTCCACTATACCATGAACAAACTTGTCTCAACAAGTTTTTATATTTTATTTAATATTTTATCCTTTGTCTGTATTGATTTGACTATATTTTGCTGGTTTGTTGCTTTATTTAACTTTTTCCCATTTTCATTTACTAGTGCAGGGGCTGTTCAAAACCTGCCTGTCTGGAATGGGCTGTTTGTTTGGCCTGTGGTGATGCTGGTTGCAGCTTTCTCTCTGAAAGGGATAAAAGTGACCTGTGGTAATTGAGTTGTAGCAAAGTAAAGAGCAGCTGTGGGACCCTGAAGCTGCACCACCACTGCTGCACTATGAGCTGTTCACCTGTTTATCCAAATTTCAGTAAAACTAAACTCAGTACCCACGACCCTGAACTGGAAATTGGGTTGTTTTTGCTGTCGTTGTGAAACCACTGATGGACAGCAGCGTCACTTACCTTGATGAGTCCCAGTCGCTGCTGCTTCATAGCACTGGGTGTCTGTTTATTCAAATTGTATTAATATTGAATGTATCTCATGTCCAAATCTCATCAAAGTCAACACTGGCCTTCCTTCGACCCTTATCAGTGCACACACCAAGTGTGAAGCTGATAAGATGAAGGGTTCTGGAGATGTGTGCTCCACATACAGACAGACAGAGATGCGATTAGCTTGTAGTGATAAGTCAAAGTGTCACACAGGTTACTAATGTTCATACAGCAGCTCATGCTGTTGCCAGTCTGGATCCATTATGGTGACGGGTCTGCCAACAAGTACTTTGACCGCAAATGGATTCAAGAAACACATTTGTATCTTATCCCATTAAGACCTAAGGCAATAAATGGAAACACCCTCGAAAACCTGAGGGGTTTCTGAATAGCTAACATCTAACAGTGTTGGCCCCTCATCTTCAAAAACGAATTTCACAGCCTCTGAAGCACATAGAGACGTGAAATAAAAGAACACTTGATAGCCATAACAATTTTATTTTAAACCAAGTGCACACACACACACACACACTTACTTCCTTGTCCTCCTCAAACATGTCTCGTACCAGCAGAGCTTTGGTCGGCATGCAGATCGTCTGGGTCTGAATCTTCTTCATTGTTATTGCTGTATTCGTGAATGAAACACTGCTGTGATCTGTTTTGTCCCGTAGCTTGGACTGTGAGACTGTGTTTTTAATTCTACGTTAACTTTTTTTTGCAATTTTACCTTTCCAACGAATATTTCAGTCACATCTTGAAAATGATGACATTATGAATGAGGCACACAATTTTAATCGCATATATTTGTGAAACATAAGCACTGTAGTTTGAAGGTTTCCCAATACAATTTGTTCCTCAGTCCATTATCCATACTGCTTATTCTTTGAGGGTTGTCGGGGCCAGGTTCCAATTCTTGCTGACACTAGAAAAAAAGGCAGAGTACATTATGGCCATGTTGCCAGCCCATCAAAGGGCTGACATATAGAGGCAGACTTCCCCGCACTAGTCCTGCTATTCTATAAAAAAGTATAATAAGAAGTGTCCGGGGTCAGTGAAAGTATCTTGTAATAGTTTGGGGGTGTCAGCACCAGGCCACTTCCAGGGGCTTGAAGGTCACAGCACTCTACCAGTGCTACAAGCGATGCGGTCATTTTTGCCCTGCTAATAGAATTAGTAGGCCATCTGTTTTCGTGTGGTGTGCCAGCCCGGAACCCCTGCTAATTATGTCATAATATCCCCTTCAACGGCAGTCGTCTTTTTAATATTCCCCCAGCAAACACTCCGGGGGCAGGCTCCAATAAAAGCAGGTGGCTGGAGACGGAGATGCAGGAACACAAACCCACATGCTCTGTTCTAATGAAATAACACTGTAGCTGAAAGTGTATATCTTACCCGAACTGGAAAATATGTTCAGAGGCTGAGCCATGTTGCCAGGCGACTGCTTCCTAGAATGGCGTGCGTGTCTGTGGTGACAGACAGATGGAGGGAGGAAGGACGTGGTGGAGCCAAGACGCTGGAGTTGCAGTCTGTTTAAGTCTGTGCATGTTTGTTTGGAAGAGATTGTTGTCGTTGCTTTTCTGTCGTCACTGATAACAGTGTTTGCAGTGTCGCACTTTAGCACATCAGGGGAGGTGAGCAACACCGTTTTATTATCTGGCCAAGTCCTCGGTAAAAATGCTATTACTGCACACTGCACAGCAAACACTGTTTACAACATGTCTGCCATTACAGTTATTGGGATACGCTGGGCTGCCAGTGTGGCCTTTCTTGTTTGCACTGTTGGTGGTTTGTAATCCCACTTTTTCATGTCTCCTTTGCAAAGCCTGGCTTTGTTTGTTGCCGTTTCCTCTGCGTGCCCTTGTGTTTGCAGATTGACCTTGGCCAGACAAAGTGAGACAGAGACTCACTCCAGCGCTCACAGTGTGCCTCATTAAATTAGAGCACTGTCAGAGGGGAGTTGGAATAATGCTGCTACGCCCATTGTCTGTCCCCCTTTGTCATCTGAATGAGGCCTGTTATATTTCCCCTCGCGTTGCCTCTCGTCTTTCACAGATGTAACTACTGATGCTGCTCTCGGGGGACATCACACTTTCACTCTTTGGGAGTGACTGGGCTTATGAATATCTCAGCAGCCTGCCACACTCTTCTTACAGGTGGGTGTTCATGTCATTTTATTATTTTATCATGCAACCATCTGGGTGTGGGCGAGGCTGCTGAGGAGACACAATACACATGTTCAATTAAATTATGATTTACACAAGATTCAATACTGCACACGTAAACAGGTTTTCCACAGGAAATGTGTATGCGCACATGCAGTGATTACAGTCTAGTGTTACAGCTGCAAAGGCCAAGAGGGAGGTTGGTGGGGGATGCACAATACCAGCTAATAACTAGGATTGGGTAACATTTGTTTTATTTTCTAAAACCAGTTCTAAATTGAAGGTGCCAGAACTGATATTTTCTTAAAAAAAAAAAAAAATGGTAGTTGAAGATAAAATCAGCTTTATTATTGCTAAGGGCTGCTGCACATTAGAAGATAATAGTGCTGTTTGTTTTTATCCGATTCGCCCCTTCCGACAATCGAGGGGGTGTTGCTGACTGGAGGCCAGTCGGTGCCGTGTATCTGCCCAAATAATCCTGAAGTGTGAGGGCTTTACAAAATACTATTAATGCTACTGATTGTGTCCGAGCCTCCCTGATCTCGAATCGTAAATGTACATGTAATTTATGATATTTATGATAATCTGCTCCGACAGAAACCCGCTATAGCCAATGAGAGCAAGCTGACCGGGAAGTGTCACCAACCGCATGTTGCGTACTTATACTTTTTGTTTTTCCACACTCCACTTCAGAAGGAAGTGGTTGTGCATCTAAAAGTAGTTTGCCAGCCAAATTGTCTAGTGTGTGCGTTATGAGTTGAAAGTTGAAATTTAACCTGTTAACTGTTAACAGTTTAGAATATACTTAAATATGCAAACAAATATTAGTGTAAAGCTCTTAGCAAATTTAAATAAAGGGTCATGTGATAAATAAAACCTGACCCAACATCAATGAATCAACACCAAACAGTTTCACGGTGTCAGAATCATTTCTGTGTGAAATGAAGCCACACCTTCGACCATTTAGCTTCAGGCACTTTGTATTCAATTCATGTCCAGCCAAGTTTGAGGTAGCTCGACACATAGAGGTAGGTACCGGCCGTGTGGGACCGGTGCCAATCGGTCCCCAACCCCGACTAATAACACATGACTGACTTTGTTCAAAGTATTACACCTACATGTGGACAAGGTAGTATTTAATCATTCACATTGGATGAAGCTAACTATTGCATCTCAATATTTAGCCTTTGTCCGGTGTTATTTATACCCGGTCACATCATGATTTTAAAGGAGGATGAAGAGCAGGGGCATCACTCTGATCACAGAAGTTTCACATGCACCCTCCTCGTTAACTGCAAATATGAAGGCATCGCACTGAGAGGACGGAGGCATTTTATCTGCTCAAACATCCCCCTTGTTAAATGTGAACAAATTGCCTGCTGATTAACATGTCAGGAGACTGGGCACGGCGTGGGCCTACTGTAGCTGCTCCGCAATGACGCTACGAGAACAGAGAGATGAGGGAAAGAGAAAAGGGAAAATTAATATCCCTGTGAAACTGACAGTGGACGTGGCAAATTACTATGCTGCTGCCGTATCAGTGTCTGACCAGTTGTGTTGATTGGGATTTCTCCCCCGAGGTAAGAGACCCTCTGACAGGATTCAAGGCTTCAGCCTACCGTCAGACGCCTGTCTGTAATTTGTGATTACAGTACAAGTAGAAGGGGTGGCAGGGATTAATTCAATCCAACACACAAATCTGATTCCCTACATTTGCATATTAATGACAAAAATGTGAGTGTTTTTGGCAGGTGGTGAAGCAGAAGATGGTTAAAACTTGGAAATTTTGATATTTACTGCTCTTGTGTCTGGCGAGTTGAGGTCAGTGTCTGGTGTTGCATCTATTTGCATAGATTTACATCTAAAAGATGCCATAAATTTGTAGCTATTTTAGTGGCTTTGTGTCTCCTTCACTGCCGCTGTTTCCTGTTCCATTATTGCTGTTTATGCAATGATCATTTATTTGTACGTCTCCAGGGCTGAGTTAGTTTTTAACCGTGAGAGAAACACAGTGTTTCATAAAGGCTGACGACCCTGACCAAGGTAACTGAGGAAGTCAACAATCTCCCCACTCGTTTGGTAATTAACCTTGAACTAATGCACATGGAATGATTAATGAAGCTGGTGTTACAATTGCAAGTTACAACCACTTACACAATACCATAATTTGTATTAAACTATGATAATAGTCTTCTGAGATGGTGGATTCATTAGTGGTAGTTTTAGTGAAATTGCTATCTTAATAAGGATCCTGAGCCTCTGCGCCTTCTTCACTGTGTTGTGCATGAAGAACAGGAAGACAGATTCTTTCTATAAGCAGAGACACAAACAATGAGCTGACAAGGTTTGTAATTTTAGCTGTGAAAAGGGCATCCAGATAGCAGCAGTGAGATTATGAAGAAGCAATATCTTCCCAGAAATATACTCCATTAGAAGTAAAGCACCTCTGTTCCTAATTTCTCCTTTAGTATTAAGTTTGTCATCACAATGGGGAATGGCCTCTTTAGGTTAAGTGATACAACACAAGTGAATGTCCTGATATCCAATGATAATCAACAAGGTAGAGTCAAAGACTACTACTACTTATATTGAACATATTATGTTTCGAAATTAAGGATTCACAAGCCAAGTGTGACGCAGAGAAGATGAGCGGCTCGTGTCATCTGCGTTCCACATACAGAGATTTGTGGAGTTAGTAGATAGATACCTCATATTCGGGGTAAATGTATTGGAATTTTTGCAGGTAAAATCTTTACCTGCATAATAAGCAATACGATGTATGTATTTTTCTGTACAAATGCTATTGGATTGAAAGTGGAAGGAAATAGAAAGAGTCAAACTAAAGTGCAGTGCTTGACTTTATGACCAGTTTATAGGCAACATAATAGAGGCTAAAAAAAAACGGTGGAAAGGAAGTAATGAAACAGTAAAAATAGGGACTGTGCAGATGCAGTGTTGCATTTATACGATGTGGCTGTGAGTTCACTTCCTCAGCCTGACTGATCGCTCTGCACATGTGTTGGATTCTTTGATTTCTTGTAGTTGTCACTGACTCTTGCTAAAACGCCCGCTTTGTTAAATGCGGTGACATTTCTCTGCAGCAGCCTTGAGTAGAAGTTGGCTCTGGGTCTCCGCTGCAGTCAGATGCGGTTGTGGTTTATGAGCCATGCGGCCAGCCCATTAAACCCAGCGCTCTTTTGTAAAGGTTGTTTGCCTCTTAAACGGTGTCATCTTTATTGATGTGTTTTTCTCTTAGCCCCCCTCCACTCATGTACAGAATTATGCGATATGGCCCTGGTTTAAATTCAGTTCTCCAACACGAGCTGTTTATTATGGCAGACAGGCCGGCTATAGAGCTATAGCTTCAGAGCAGAAAAAAAAAAGTGAGTGTGGAGGGGAGGGGGTTGACTGTCCCAGCATGAAATGATACAGCAAATTAATGTCTTCCTTTCATAGATAGCCTCTCGCACACACACATGTGCACATTCAAACATGCCGAAATACACACAGCAGTGGCTCCACATGCCACATCCTTCTTATCCCTGACACTATGGCAGCTGTAAAAGTGGCCCGCCTCTGTGATTGGACGCACAAATCACAGCAGGAGAGATGAGATGGTGCTGTTCCGCCGCTCAGAGAGCCGGGGAGGGCCACGGCAGAGGACACGCCGCCAGCCCCTCGCCACGGAAGAAAGAGGTCACTCGTCAATCGCTTCCCCCTCTACGCATCAATGTCATTTACACGTCTCACTTTGCTGCATTCAGCCATTCAACTAGTCTTTACCTGTGAGAGCGACCACCTGCGTTTGTTCCTGTGTACCTACGATGCTAACCTGCCGCGTGGTCTCCTCTCTTATTTTGTTTTTTGCTTCCACATTATCTTTTATGCCCCTTTCGTGCGGACTCACCTTTGACATCAATTTCACATGATTCATCTTGGATGGCTTTTCAGAGCCGCAGTGCCAATATAAATGTTATACACTGAGTAATAACTCTGGATAAGTATTGATCCTGTGGGATTTCTACACTGTGTTAAGTACTCAATCTCATCGGCCTCGGTCTTTACATGCGTGTGCACGTCTCCGGCTACTTTGTGGTGCTGCATGCGCCTCTGTGCACAAACACGACCACACACACTCACACAAATAAGTGTGGAAGCGTGGATGGAGATGGGGAAGCAAACCTGATTAGCCCTGTAAGCTTTTGCCATGCTGTTGCAGTCTGTCCCCTCCCTCAGCGCTCCCCATCCCTTCACACCCCCCTCTGTTCCCCAGAACTGCTAATGACTGCTAATTGTAGCACAGCAGGGGAGAGATGCTAAAAGCCGGATATCACCAGCCATGCCTGGCAACGCCACTGCCCACTGGCTGGGAGTCTGGTGGCCCCTGATCTGTCAGCTCCATTTAGTGGGAAAAACAAAGTTTACATCAGGATCTCGGCGAATGGGACAATTCATATGAAAACATTTATATTGTAAATTCACAATAATCCGGGCCAATCGCTAAACTGCAGAGCATCAAACATACTTTGGAATTATTGTTTGAGACATTTTAATTGCAAAAAAAAATGTTTAAAAGGTGGGTAAAGAGGTTGTATTTTTATCTGCCTTTGTTTATTTGTTAATTAGCAGGATTAGGCTAAAACTGGACAGATTACCACCAAACTTGGCATAAGGATGAGGCATGGGTCAAGGGAGAACACACTGAATTTTGGTGCAGATGCTGATTTCCATCCATCCATTTTTTCATTTTTTTTCAACATTGTGAGATGAGGTGTTCTTCAACATTTTCACTGGTTTCTCTGACAATGATTTATGGATCTTGGAGTAAAATATCTGGCATATTTCATGGACTGATATTCAGGAGTGTGTGAAATCTGATAAAAATCTGAATCCAGTGCATTTAAATGTGGGTTCCTGAGGAGCCAGTTGGGCCATGGCAGATGTATGCAGTCTGCTGAGTGACATTGTTTTTTTGTTAGTTTTTTAGCAGGATTACACAAAAACTACTTTACAAAAAGAACCCAATAAATGTTAGTGTGCATTTGGATCACGGGGCAGATTGAGCATTTGTGATTTAAAATATATAATTTACTTTATCCAGCTATTGAGCTGTAACATATTTCTTTGTAGGGGTTTAATGTAAACAGTTTGCAGAAAATGTCTTTGTACATGGTAAATCTGATGGAATACATGTATATGCAATATGGTGATAAAGTGGCCAATCAGCCTTGGCGTAGGTAAGCGCTGTCAGAGTGCCCTTCTAGTTTCACTGATGTAAAGACTCTGATGGGTTTCACCTCATACCCCCGCTGTGGAGCACAAGCAGCAGATTAGTTCTCCAGCAGTAATGCACCATCACCACCATAATGGTCCACATATTCCAGTAAAACCCTCATGGCTGCAAACAGTGTCATCATTTACTGTCTGTGAAGCTGACGACACGTTACAGTCTGTCTACCATCTCCTAAAATTAAAGTTTTACACGTGAAGGGAGCTCACAGCCTGTCACAACAGTTGAATGATACATTCCTGTTGCTCTGAAGTGAGACTTTTTTGATTGGAAAAAATAATTCATAATGATGTTGTTTGGGTTATTTGGGCTCAGGTTTGAGACCTATAATGTTTTACATCATGTTGACAAAGATAACCCTATTGAGTTGCATTATGGGTACTTTTTTAGATGACTTGGATGATATCTCAGCATGTGTTCCATGTGACTGTGTTCTAAATTGCTGAAATGTCCATTTAAACTGAATCTGTGAAATATTAACAAAACAATTGTATTTAGTGGATTTTCTTTTCAGTGCGTCATTAAGTGATTTATAACTGTCACTCATCTCACTAACACTGATAAATCTCCTCTGACAAATCACAGCTCCCGTGCTCATCACCATAAATATTAGTCACATGTAACTGACAAACAACCATATCTCATTTACATATTTGAGAATAAAGCATGGGGAATGTCTAATAAAAATAATAAATATCGTCGTGTAAAATCCAATATAATAAATCTAAATCTTGTAGATGTGTGGGGAATCCTCCTGGAGCAATCAATAAGCCTCTGTGGTTCTTTGAAGAGATGCAAATTTTGATGCCATTTCATGTGACAAGCGAGTCACATTAAATGTAGTTTACAGCCACTTAAAGCAGTGATTCAACAGTTTCTTGTGTATTTCAACAAACCACTGATGCGGACAGCAAACACAATGCATCAGTGATTCATCTGCTTCAGACACTGCTCATTTAACAGCAGATATAGAAACAATTTCAAATTGGCTTATGACTCATGTCAAAGAAGTAGCTTTATTTTATTCAAATTTGTTGTTCTAATATGATCAGATGGGATTATCTGCATCTCTTGAGGCCTATTTTAAAAAGTGTTACAATATCTGCTACAATTTTAGAGAATTCTGTTAAAATTGTGTCTGTGCTGATGTTTAATGAATGGAAGTTCTGTCGTTCTCTGTCAGTGCTGCAGCTCCAGCACTGACAGAGGACAACAGATAAAAACAAAAACCAACACAATACCAAAATCAGACCGATACATCAATTATCAAAGCCTTATCAACAGGCCCAACAACTTAACTGAGGAAAAGAATAATAATAAATACACAAACAAAATATATGAATAAATTCATATGAAGACATTTATATCCTTTTTTCCCCTTCCATCTATTCCAGTTCTTTTTAACTTCATCACTTCTTTTCTTTCAAAATAAAGTAACGTTTGATAAACATTCTAAATTGATAAATATTCAAAGAATCCACATCCTCAGCTTCAAAAATAAATGGGTTTTTTTTCGAACAAAAAGAAAAGGTACTAATGTAACTGTCTGTTTCAGAGACATCTCCTAATAAGCATCCAAGTTATTATTATTATTATTATTATTATTATTATTATTATTAATACTAGTGATAGAGCGTCCAGAGACAGCAACTTAACTTTTTCTTAATGTAAACTCATCTGGTGTCCCTCCTTTAGTCGCAGCTCGGCCTCAGCTGCTGAATTTCTCCCACTCACCTTCACCACAGTCCCTCTCGTCTGTTTCCCTGTGCTCGGCTCAGACACCGCTGAGCAGGGCAAAGGGAGGACATAGTTGTAACAGACAAGCAGGGATTCTCCACATCCTTGCTCTATTTTCCTGAAGTGCCAATTATAATGCCAGTGGATGAGAGATCATAAGCCCCGCATGCAGTGCTGTGATACATTCCTATTGTCTCCTCTGTGGCATATTTCATTTGCCGGTGGATTTGGACGAGGGGGGAAAGCAACGTTCCTAACCTGTTTCTTTGTCCTGTTTTAGTTCCTCCATATCGCTCCATCTCTCATTTCAGCAAGGAAATTTCTCCTCTTGTTTCAAATCCAATTTTTCCAAAACTCCCTGCGTCAGCAGCAGCCCCTGCGTTGCCCAGTTGAAAGCAGTGTCCAATTAAACTCCCATATCCATGCTGAAGAGAATCATTCTTTCTCTCCTTCTCCCACTCAATCCATCATTAATATTATTTCCTCCCCGTTCTCAATTACCTTTCTCTCTCTCAATTACCCTGCCTTGTAAGAAAAACGAACATGCCTGATAACAATATGAAATAGTAATTAAAACCTAAATGTGGAACACAGATTTAGATCTCACATCGGCACCTTTTTTTCACCTTTTCACCTGTTTTTTCCAAGCGTCTGCTCCCTCCCCCCCCGCCTCCGATCCCTCTCCCTGCAGCAGATGGCTTTGGTCAGAGGTGGACAGGTAACAGACGACCCTGCACCTCCTCCCAGGACACCTGAGCCCTGCCCTGCCCCTCCTGCCCCCTCTCCATCCCGCTCCCTGTGCCACCATCCTCCTCCAGCTCGTTCAACACCTCCAGCTTCTTTCTTTTCCTCCATCAGCCCTGGCACGTCACCCTCCAACTGTTTCCTCCCTCCGCAGGGCTGTCCTCCCCCTCCCTTCCCCTCACTCTCCTCTCCTCTGGGTTGTGTCTGTTGGGCCAGCCCCTCCCTCCTCCCCCCCAGTGGTGCAGGCCTTCTGGACGGAGCAGATGGTTAGAGAGGGCCAGGAGGAGACGTCCTCTAACCTGGGAGCCCAGCCAGACCTGGCCCACAGCGAATGCCTGATGCCTGCCTAATAGACCTGGACTGGGGTTGCAAGAAATTATCTGACTCCATGTGTGTGTTTGGGTATGTGTGTGCATATAGTATTGTTGTGGTTTTTGGAATGTGTGTTATTTAAAACTCAGTTTGTCTATATTTGGCCGTGAAGTTTGTAAACCTAAGAAAGGCCAAAAGTAACAAAATACACATATGCAAGTACTATACCTAAGTAATACTTGGAGGAGCTATACTTTACTATTTTTTTGGGTGCTTTCACACCTAACTTGTTTGGTCTGGACTTTCTGATTCTCAGTGTAGTCAAAATAACCGGTGTGGGAAGGTGCCGCTGTCCGGACCCAAATTCAAACCGAAAGAGGTGTTCTCAGTTCTGCTTTTAGTCTCATCCTCCAATGATATGTTTGAATGATGAGGACGTTCATTTTGCTTGTAGTAGTACCATAATCATATTACATATGTTGTAATAAAATTAACAAAGGAGAACAAAGTACTTGTTTTCTATGCACTTTATTCACAAAAGTTTGCAAATACAAGAGCCGAATTGAAAACATGCCGACGTCAGCACCAGCCATTTGCAAACCAATCAATGTCAAGCATGGGTAGACGCAGCTGATGTTGACAGCACACACATATGTCACACAAAAGACTTCAGTGAGCCCCCACAGTGTGAGACTAAAACTTACCAGATCAAATGTAAAATACATGAAACTTTGTACTTTCAGGTGTAACTACTACTAACAAAATGCTTAATGCATCAATAATTATCCAATGAGTGCTTTTACTGCTGGTTCTAAGTATATTTTGATGATGATATATTTGTAAAAAAATATGCAAAACAAAACTGAGAAAACATATCACACCAAGGAACATTACATCTTTTATACTTGTAAGCTGTGAGGGTAAATCAGATAAAAGGTTGAGAAGCACTCTTCTGCTGGTATATATATATATATATATATATATGTGTGGATGTTAATTATTTTCAGTCCTAGTCTAAACACTGACACATGTTTTTGTAAAGTAACATTGCTGAGAAGTTTTAATTTGAAAATTTAAAAGGATGCCATATGACCTTTCCTTGTGTTTACTCGTGTGTGTTGGATTATGATTGCATGTAATTAAGAAATATCGAAAACTGTTTCTATGGTAACATGCACATCCCTGGACTGAGGCTGAAGTTACACAGTGGTCCACCGATTGCTGCGGTCGTACCCGGGTGGTGTCTTGATTTTTTTTTAAGATGGTTAAAAAAAAAAATCTGAACTCAAAACTCTGATGCTTCACATTTTGTTTTCAGGAGTTTTACTGTTTTTGAAGACAGATCTTATCTACATGTGTAGGTGGATTTGATCCCGATAAGTTTACGTTATGATTGATGTGCTGGATTGAGAAATATATTGAGTTCAAAATACATTGCCAGAGTAGAGGAAAGTTTATGCTGTAGCTGGTGGAGAATAAATATCTCTATCAAACAGAGACTTTTCCAATCCTGATGAGTCTTACTTCTGCACATGTGGTCTCTAATATCCAGACCTTTGGTTTCAGGGCACCTTCACTGTAAAGAGACAGATATTCTGTCTCCATATGAAGCAGAGAAACACTCTCCGCTCACTGTTTTCGAAGTGTATTTATGGCTATTCCCTAAAATTAATTTAAAATTCATTAATACCACAGGGACAAACTCAATGAGCTCAGCCTAGTTTCCCCTCATTTGCCCAGCGAGTCCAAACGGATTGTTGTTCTCCCCAGACGCTGCTCCTCTCCAATCTCTTCCTGTTATTAAATATTAAAATCTCCACTGCAATCACTCTGTTTAGTAAACACTCTGGGGAGCTCACCAAGACTATTAAAGCAGAGATGATTGCAATGGTTTGTTTTTGTTTAGTTTTGTTCCTTGATATGGCCGACATGTTAATTGCTAAAGGATGATTAACTGTTTGACCATCACGGAAACATGCCTGTCACCTGACAGATCTTTTGATGCCGTCTTCTGCGACTTTCTTCCCTCTTCTTCTGTTATTTCCTCTCCTGTGTTTGCATGTAATGCAATATTACATACACCCACCAAATATGCACATTCTCATAATGATTTCACCCTCCCACACTCTTCCTTCTTTGATCTTTTATTCTTATGTCCTCACCTGCCAACGACTGATATGGAAGAACATTGAATTTATCTTCTCTTTCCCTGTTTTGCATCATTTATCATTCCTGTCCATTCTGAGTGCTCCTCTTCTCCATTGTGTTGTTTGTCATCCGATCTCCAGTGTCATGCTGTTTTCTAATAAGCGCCACAATAATTTCTGTCTGATATTAATGGCGGCACACACCACCATCCGAGAAACTCCAGCTGTGCAGAGGCGAAGACGGGCATCTCGTAGCCCCGGTGCCACCACGCGCTGTGCAAGCAGACTGCCCCCGCCCCCACCGCCGCCTGGGGAGCATGCATGTGTGCCCTGGAGGTGATGCTAATGGGAGATTTTAACTACATTTCCCTCCTTCCTCCCTTCCTCGCCTCCCCTCCCACTGGTGCTGCGGATATGAGCCTAGAGCAAACAGAGGGCACTCTCATTAAGGGACTAGTGCTGGTATTAAATTCGCTGTTATTAGAGAGGCCTGCTTTCATTTCACTGGCACAGCAAACCACAGACACCCACAGGAGACTCAGGGTGAGGACTAGATTACACTCATACATTGAGAAGGCGCGTGGTGTGTGCGCGTTTGTGTGTTTGAGCCCAAGCTATAAAGGGTGTTAAGAAAATTGGGAGTTGCAGTCACTGCATCCTTTTTTGTAAGAGCTGGTTGCATCAAGAGACCCAGCTTTAAAATAATAGAATGTAATGTGACTTGGCAGAGAGCATCACGCTAATGGCAGAATTCCCTGCTGTGTTTTGGCCCTGCCTCATTGGCTCTTTGTCAGAGAGGGAGGTCATTTTTCACATTACTGCTAACCCCCCGCCTGACACGTCAAAGATGGACAAAATCAATATACATACGGCAACAAAGACTCGGGCTCCACAAAGCCCGGGCCACCTATTTGATCAAAGACTGCTCCACATGCAAGAGCAGAACGTGCACAAATGCTTCTCCAATGTGAACTGGCAGGTTCGCACCCAGGCTCCTGTATCTGGAGAAAGTGCCCTCTAGGACTTCCTCGCCGCCATTCCTCTGTCTGCCGATGCCGCTCTTGTCAGTGGCCCCTCAGGGCAGGGGCCGGCCGAGTGAAGAGAGTGAGCCAAAGTGACTGTGACAAGGGAACTCGCATCAAATTCCCTGACAGTTACCTCACCAACCTCCTCTAATACTGCCATGTCACACGCATAGGGAGATTACTGAATGGATTTAGTGAATGTGAAATGTGAGTGAACGCTCCATGATACATGATTTGTTTTTTTCTTCTCCTCCCCGGAGCCAAGGGAGCCTGACTATGTGATAGGCTGTTATCAGGCGTAGGCACTTGGCTGGCTCCACTGGGGAAGAACACAGAACAGGTGGCAAAGAGGCAAAAGCAATGCAGAGTGAGCGCATGCTGTGAACGCGCCGCAGGTGTCCTGCTCGCCCGTGGCAAAAGGCTTCGAAAAATAGTCCTTACATACCGTAAGAGGCACAAACAAACTTAATTATATGGGAGATTTACAGCAGGAGGACCTCATTTGACTCTGTATTTGTTGTGGTGTTTGCGATTGTAGCAGGCAGTCCGTTTTTCATGGTGGCAGGCCCTTCTGTTGGTGCTGTAAAGCACAGCAGTGTGTTCAGCTGTGACTGGGACTCATTAGAGGAGGAGAGTGTCCGTCATGGTGCCTGGCTGTCTGTGTACTGGTCATCCAGCAGGGGACTGGGGGAAAATAGGCAGTGGAAGAGGCGGGCAGGGCCCAGTCTCCCTGTGCGTCCAGCCCGCTCCATCCTTTTCTTTCTATCCTCTCTCCTTGATCTGTCCCGCTGCTCTCTTCACCATCTTCTTTGCTTCCCTGTCTTCCATCTCTCACCGGGGGTTCATCTCTTGTGATTCGCTGAAGCCCATTATCAGTTTCCCGCCAACCTCCATCCCCAGCCAGCCTCTCAACAACAACACACAAGCACTCGATCAAAGACCCTAGAGGACCGGCAACCTGATTGATGCTTGTCAAAGAATCCATTGTTGTTGACCTGTGCTGTCAATCCCAGTCATCATCTGTGCCTCAATTTACTGTATTGGTGTGTTGTTAGCCAGGTATTGTCTCTGCTCCATCCCAAACAATGTTCAATAATGAAAGATGGTGCCAGGTGTGCCAGACGACCATGACAGGCTGAGCTGACATTCCCTCATTTATCCCACAGTAATGCAGTTTCAAATCCTCCATGATGGAGCCTGAAGTCAACAGAAGCCGAACAGAATGGCCACTGGCATAAACCCCACACCAGACCCAAAACAGAATCAACACCCTGTGTAACTGATTTTTAAACTTCGACACAGAATACCTATCAATAAGATTTTGAAGTCACTAAATTCCTGGGCTGCCCCAGAAAGTCAAAGATTCAAACCACCAGCTGGAGACTCCTGAGTTGACACAGATTCTTGAAGTCGGGTGTTTTTGTTTTTTGGTAGTTGTTATTTTTTTCAGTCAGTGTGCTGTTTACCTCTATGGACATTTCAGTTCCCAGAAGAAGCTGCAGAGTGAGCTCTACTCGCTTTCATGTTACTCTCTGGGGTAAAATCATTCCACTACGTGAAGTCGTCCTGTCTGTGCTGCAGCTGCAGACCTGGACCCAGGGTGAGTCTGAATTAGACAGAGGCAGCAGCTCAGAGAAAAGGAGGCTGTGCTCTGTCAGGTTCCAGGATAACAGTATCTTCTGGAAAGAAGTGGTAAATTCAAGGCTCCCAGCAACTTCTTGCAATATAGTCTCTGTCTTTTGGATGTCTAGTGTCGCCAAATAAGATCTGTCATTGGCATAGTTACTGTACTGGTTCTCAGTAGAGCACAGACCACCCCAAGACCCAACAGTCCCCTTTAATCCAATCAAGCTGCACCGAAGTGCACAGACTCATTGATGTCTGTTCACTAAATATGCCTGATTTTTCATGAAGATAAATAAATTGTTCCCTTACTTAATCTTGCTATGTTTAAGTAAGTAGACAAACAATCTTCAATCCACGCCGATATGTAATGAGTAATGATCCTTCCAGTTTCATGGAAATCCGTTCTGTAGTTTTGTTTGGAAAAAAGTTACAAAGCATCAGATATTCATGGTGAACAACCAAATCTGATTCAACGGACACAATTCTTACATCTTTAATAAGTTCACAAAGATATTGATCTTTTCAGGGCAGAACAAAGTGAAGTCTGAAAGGTGCAGTTCAAGTACACAATGCAGACAGAGCATTGTCTCGTGTCGATTTCAAGCTTCATGCTCCTCAGCCAGAGTTAAGATTTCAATGTGGATGTGTACTAAAAAATACAATGAGGGAGGAAATCAAATGACATCGTCTCATGACAAAGTAACTGTATGACAATATTGGGTTCAAAACGTTATTCACTCTGATAGAAATATATAAACAAAACTGGAAAGAAATCCACAGTAAGGCAGTAAGCACCATTGAGAACACCAAGGTCATGGTAGAGTTTCACAGTGAGTTTACTGTTTTGGGGGTTTATAATGACATGAAGAGGGGTTTTCTTTCTACAACAACACAAGTTACACATGCTGAGTTTTTGTTTCATTGTTTCATTGTTTTTCGATGAACTCTTTTAATCCGGAGGACAATTACAAACAGGGTATTTAACCTTTTTAATTTGGACAGTCGGATGTTTCAGAGATCAGCTATTGACTGAGCTGTTGTCAACAACTGAGCTAATGTCTGTTTTGCTATTTTGTTTGCCACAAATACGAATCCTCTAAATCTCTCTATACTTTGTGCTCATACTTACCCATGTTCCTCTATGGTCATACATTGATTCATTATTTGCGTTCCGATGTAATTACCTCCACCAAGAAGGTCATATTTCCCCCCCTGTCCGTTGGTTTGTTTGTAGGTTGTTTGGTTTGGTGTGATTGTCAGCAGGACTATGCAAAAACTACAGAACCCATTTAATTTTGCCTTGAGCAATTTGGTGCAGCTTGGTTGAATTTAAGGGGGCTGCTGGGCCTCGGTGGAGTTTTTTTTCTAATTCATCAAGAAATCTGCCCTTTCTGTATCTGTCCGTCTTCCACTGATGGGGAGAGTATTCCTCAGAGCCGCAGGTCTCTGTGCAGCTCTCAGACCAGCAGGACCATTGCTGTGTCAGTGTCAGATCTTCACTCATGTGTAGAGCAGCTCAGACACAAGCTCCGTCTCTCCGAGCAACCCAATACTCTCTCTCACGCTGTCTTGTCTTCTCCTGCTCTCCTCCGCTCCTCTCTTTTTTCCCCGTCTCCCCCTCTCTCCTCCACCAAGCTGTCATTTTCATCTTCTGTCTTATACTCTAAAGGGAGATTACCTCCTCTTCACAAGCCGGGACTGATATTTCATTTCCAAATCAATGTGGCTCACAGTCTCTTGCTCTCTCTTTCTGCGATGTAGTGAGAGACAAACACAACAGAGGGAAGCTGAGGCAAAATGGGCATGTTGACATATAAGAGGAGGTGCCGTCTGTGAGGCTGAGCCTCTGTGGCGCTCAAATGAGAAAGGACATCGCTCATTTCCAACCTCAAATTGCCTTGCTCTCATCTCTGACCCTCGCTTAACAGCCTCACTCAGGCAATTCATTGCCCATTCTCACACACAAAAACAAGTGTGTTTACACAGCAACATGGGTAAACATGTACACACACACACAACATCACAACTCTCGCCACCGCAGAGTTAACAATACAGGTATAAATGTGTTGTCCATTCTGCTGCCACAGCCTTGACCAATGCATGAGCACGATATTGACTCAAATCTGTTAACACACATTACAAAGACCAGGCGGCCATTTATATCCCATGCCTTCTGGGCAAGACTCTGTCTCCATGGCTACACGATCATGTTGACCAGTTAAAAAGCTAAAAAATAATGGCTACCCGGGAGGCAGAGTGATTGATTGCAGTTTGCCACAAGGGTGAATCGGCTGAATTGTGGATGTTCCTGGGTGCTGCGGAGTCATCTAGTTGACATTTCACCTCATGGGCAGGGATGAGCAGGTCTTTCACCCGCTTCAGTTATTTCCCTCCCCTCTCCACCTTCTGTCAGATTGCCCTGTGGAAACAGCCCTGCTCATATAACTTCATTACTTTTTAATGTTGCCATAATTACTCCAGCATGTTGTAATTGGGCAGAGATATGAGAACAATAAAGGATGTCAGGACAGAGAACAGGGTTTTAATTGTGGGTTAATGATATTTATTTTGCGGCGTGCTCTCTTTCTTCTGAGTCATGGCTCAGTCGTGTGGGCTAAGTGTTGGATCTCAGGGGAGAGTGAGGGGGTGTCTGTTTCTCTCCCCTGGAGGTGAGGAGATGCTTTCTTCCCTCTTGCTCTGCTTTTGTCACATTAACCTCAGATCTGATTAAGCGCTGTAATGGAGCCAGGTTGCGCAGTGGCCAAGTGGCCACGCTCCTGTGGGCTCGGATTAGGCCTGACCCCTGACCGACGTGTCGGTAACAGATAATGAACTTAACTTTATCAGCCCCATTTGTTTCCCCAAGGGTCCACGAAGCAGCTTCACAGCTGGGTATGAGCTCTGGGAGCAGTGGGGGTTAATGCTCAGATAAGATTCATGTTGCCTTATCAGCTCTCACTGGGGGCTCCTCAGCTGAAAGCCACTCCGGAGAAAAAAAGTATTAATATACCCAGGGGACAGATACTGTCTGAAGATGCATGTAGGAATGATAGGAACACTATTCATGAAGGACAGCAAATATGTTTTTGCCCGTTCAAATTTGCCTATTTGTTTGTGGCTTTGAAAACACAATTTTGTGGCATCTCTGATTATGTTAAAATAAGTGGAGGGTCAGGGGTTAGGGTTGGGGTCTTGAGAACCACAAATCCAAAAATGCTCTACAGTCAGTGCAGCATTTCCTGAGGTCCTCAGAAACAAACCCTACCAAGTTTGAAGGTGGATCAGATGATCCGATTTCTGGATTTATGTTTTGTTAAGTTTGATTTTGTACCCCATCACTGCATCTCAACATTTTAACAAACTGCAGTTCCCATTTGTTTAGTATTAGCTTTTTAGATTTCATGATATCCGACTCTTTCCCCCCCCCCGACTGCTGTGTGCTGGCATGTTTAAATGATATTGATTGGCCCAGGAGAGGAGTTATAATTACCGACCAAAGCAAGGTGACATATTTGTTTTTGACTGGCCCACAGGGAGCCGGCCTTGTTCTTGTTGAACTTGTTTATCTTCATCTTGCAGTTGTTTTAGTTGTCCATGGTGAACACTAAGCAAGTAGAGTGGGGTAATGAAAGTGGCTTGTACATAGTTATTAATTATGAATATGATTTTGTCTAATTATAGCAATAATTACAGAGTTGTTTTAACAACTATTGCTAAACTGAACGTTGAAACTTGGCTGCAGTCGATCCTTAACTGATTTCCCCTTCGACGACAACATGAAAAGTCACATCAATAACTTGTTATGAGTGCTGACGGATTGACGGGCAAATTATGCGACGGCAGAATTGGGCAGCGGGATCGACAAAGGGAGAAAAGACGAGGAGTGAAGAGGTGCGGGGGGAGTTCCACATCCTAATCAATTACTCTCTTCGTCCACCTGTGGTTTGCATATGGCGTTGATGAGGAGGGGATTATCAGATGAAGAGAGAAGAGATGAGAGAAGCCGCTAGATTAATATCCTGCCACGGCGGCCCAGGGAGAGATTAATTTCCTCTTTACCACCATTTAAAAAGAGGCGCATGCGTCCGGTGCCGGCAGTTACTTTAGTGGTGAGAGAGAGAGTGATCTGCTACATGCCACGCTGGCACCCAGGGGGTTGATGGGTAGGACAGTGGATATCATTGGTCATGTAGTGAACCTACTCTCAGTCTGCCAAAGTGACTTTTGCCCTGTGTGTATCTTTTTGTGTGTGTGTGTGTGTGTGTGTGTGTGTGTGGAAAAGTGTGATTGATTGAATCTCTGAGTGCTTGTGCCACTGGGAAGCGAAAGAAAGAACCTATGAGTGTGCAGGCATGTGAGAAGATTGAAACGTGTGTGTGTGTGTGCGTGTGCATGTGTGCGTGTGTGTGTGTGTGTGGCATGACACGCTTCCTGAGATTTAATTTGATTAAATGAGAGTGCTGTCACTGTAACCAATGAGAAAGATGATCTTACTCCCATTTCTGCGGTATTAGGCGCATGGAAATGATGGCGTTTTTAGATCTTATGCTCTGTGCCTTGTAATATTTGGTGAAGCTCCAGCAGAGAAGTCTGACATTACAGGGAGCCTAATTGGAGATGTAGGAAATGTACAACTAATTGGACAATAAAGGCAGGGTTTCCTCATGCAGTTTGTTTAAATGACAAGTAGATCTCACGCAGTCTCTCACAATCCGTCATTAGATGGAAGAATGTGACAGCTTGGGTTTCATTATGATGTTGAAAAATTCTGATTGAAAAATTGAAGTGTTTGATATAAATGAATAAACACTGTTGCTGCTTGCAACTACATTATTGTATGTTGTTAACCATTTATTGCCTTCACCATGGACGTTGTGTTTTTGTCTGCGTTCGTTTGTTAGTGTGTAGGATTACGCAGAAAATGAAAGGTTACCTCGAAACGCTGTGGGATGGGTCAAGAAAGAAAGAAAAACAAATACAATTTTGGTGTGGATCTGGATCAGGGGTGGATCCAGGATATTTTTTTTACTTTCTTTGACATTGTATTTTCAACATTGTAATTGAGTTCTCAGAGAATAATTTCCGGATCTCGATAAAAAATATCAGGCATGTTTAGACGACTGATATCTATGAGTATTCGCAATTTGGTGCAGATCCAAATAAAATTCCTGCTCTAGTGAGTTTAAATATGTTTTCATGAGGGGGATGTTCGGCCTTGGCTGACTGAGTGCCATTCTAGTTAAATGTTTGTTTACTACTAATAAATGCTAAAATTGCTTCAACATTAAATATATTTCAGTAGTATTTATTACATTTTGGTTTATATTTAAATGACTAATTATATCTTAAAATTCTTCCCAGCACAAGGTTCGCTCCGCTGATTATCGCATTCTGGTTGTGAGTGTCAGTTCACCATTGAAGCGCTCAGTCATTAGTTAGCTGACATTATAAATCTTCCTCCTTATTAGAAACGCAACAAGCTCGATAGCTGCAAATGCAGCCACTCACAAACACTCTATCAAACAATTGCCTTATTGATCAGCCTCTCTCCCCTCATTCACCTGGCCTCAGATGGATGGACTTCGGAGTGTCAGTCAGTCCCGTGACTCAGATCCCTCTGAATGCACCTCCTCTCACTCACCTCCTGCAGTGATGGCTCTGCTCAAATGTCAAAGTAAATGAGCTGGCCAGGCTGTGCGACCGTATGGACTCATCAGGCCACTTTCTCCTACATGTTTTTTACAATACTCATATCTCAAACACACACACACACACACACACACACACACACACACACACACACACACACACACACACACACACACACACACACACACACACACACACACACACACACACTGTTACCCTCTCTACAAATCCATCTCCCGCCACCCCCCATAGTTCTCAAGGGGCCCGGGGTCATTTGCTCGCTTATAGGTGTAATTAAAGGTCTGTTAATTATTTAGTCCGCTCTAGGGGGTGGCCCATCCTTGGCCACCAGTCTGATCAGTGTGTGACTTGTTGAATGTAGAAGATTAAGGCCCACAGGTAAACATCAGTTGCTCGCTGAGTTTAGAGTCTCCACCGAGCGAACACACACAGAAAGAGCAATACCATGTATTGATAAGTCTGTGTCGCTGCCTTTTTTATTTTCACCAAATTAATTATCATATGTTTTGGCCGTCAATTCTCTCATGACAACATTGCAGCAAGTAACCGCTGAGATCTGGGAACACATCCACAGTGCTATATAGCCAGGTTGAGTATTACATTAGTATGAAATTACATTATGTGCCATTATGGTTTCTTCCAAATAACCTTAGTTATAATAAGACATTGGTTGTATGGAAACCTGAAGCTTTCACGAAATGAAAAGTTTTAATAAGGGGTTTATAAAAACGTAGAGATTTTGATATTGTGGTGAGCTTTAATAGCAAAATGCCGGTCACCATTGTAACATCAACCATTTTCAGATATCACCCGCAGGTAAAATCCGGATAATCGGCTGTGTAGTTAACCCAGAGTTTGTCTTTCACACATACACAACACAGCGGGAGGTTCTCTGCACAGACGCATTCACAACAGCAACAAATCCTAATTATTCAGGCGAGAAGTGGAGCATCCGGGTGCAGCAAACAGAGGCAGGAAGCGATCACGTGACTTTCTTTTCAACACACACCGGTGTCAGCTCTTATCACCAAATACTCTCCTGACATCTTCATCTGTTACTTCTTCAGGTGTGCCACCACATTTTCACCTAAAGATATTTGTTTTCTTTTAGTTTTTTTCATTTTTGCGGCTGCCGTGCTTCAGAAGCGTCATCAAGCCCCCCACTCGCTCGTGTTGAACCCAGCAGGGGGATCAGATCGGATTCTCCTGAATTTCTATGGACTTTATACTAGGAGGCCAGGAAGAGAAGGTCTCGCTGAAACTGCTGAGCTTCTCACTCGGACATTTGCATTTACACATGCATTCCAGAGAAAGGTATCTGCAGAGTTCAGTGCATGTCTGAAAGCCGCTTCGGTGTCTGTGGATCTTATTTGTTGAAAGGGCACATACAAGGTCAACAAATCTTTAAGGCCTTAAAAGTGAGCAATACAATTTTAAAATCAATATGAAATCTAACAGAGACTCTGTGTAGGGAGGCGAGTGCAGGGGTGATGTGGCGTTGTCTTTCTGTCCCCATAATAAGCCAAGCGGCAGCATGTTGTACCGACTGCAGATGGTGGAGGGAGCCACGGCTGATTCCCGTGTAAATTGCATTCCAATCAGCAAGTGGCGATAAAAGCATGTACAATTTTCTGTTGATTATTTTGAGACTGAACAGTGGTCATCAAAAAGCAGATTTCCCCTGGGTTTCCATCTACCTGCTTATTTGAAAACCGAGCTGATGGATCTAAGGGAACAAAACAGGATTATTTTTAGAATAAAAGAACAGAGCCGAGAGGGACACCACATCTTAGCTGAGCTGTTGAAGTTGGAAGTAACATAGTAACAAGAGGAACCAAGAGAGTTCAATTCTATTTGAGGGGTAAGATCACAGTAAACTCAGAGCATTAACTTAATGAGACTAGTGAGTGAACCTAACTAATACAGTCTGACAGCTAAACAATGAACTGAAACTCAATATAAAGCAATAAAAGCCCATGGGGAGCTTTGGATGGATTTTCTCTGTAAATTCATCACTTACAAGTGACTTGTTTCACATTGTTCCGTGGTTTATCAAAAATGTTAATGGCTAATTTTCTCTCTGTTGATTCATTAATTAAGTGATTGTTTCAGCATAAATAAAAAGTCTGAAGTGACTTGCTCATGCGAGACTAAGGCAGGGAGTGTATAGGTGAGATGTATGAACTGTGCAATACCAGGCTGTTAAGTGTTTTGATAGTTGGCGTCCCAGCTTGCTCAGCCCCTGACCGACTCTTCACCTCCATCCCCAGGGGGGATAATGACACTAATACCTGTAAATGGCAGCCTGGAAGAAGGAAGGCAGGGGGCACCAGGCCTTTTAAACCAATTTCAAGACCGTCAATTAAGCTGGTGATTTGTGTTGGACAGAAATCGCTCTGGCACTGCCACTTCAATGGCCCCCTCTCTGCACATACACATACTGTTCCTCGATCCAACAATCCTTGGGGGACTCAAAGAGCCATTGATTGGTTGAGCTGTTCGCCCCTCAGACAGATCGATAATCACTGTGTTCTCCCAGCGCTGTGCTGGAAGGGTGAGGCTGGGTAGACGCTCATTTGCCAGTTCCCATGGGAACTGTTCCGAGTCCCACCGGATATAGTGCCTTAAAGACCTCCTAAATTTTCTCTCGAAGTTTCTGCTTTGGAAGTTTTTCTCAATCAACCTTTGAGGACAGTTCATTTTGTGTCAAACGCTAACTGCTTCAATTGGCAATAAAACCGTAACAAAAAAAGGTGTCCAAGTAAGAGGGTATCTTGGTTTTTATTGGTTCTTTCTTTTAAGACAGATTATAGTGGTGTGTGTGTGTGTGTGTTACGGCACAATAATGAATTTCTCTTTATTAAAAATTGATTTCCATTAAAAGTAATCAAACTTTTCATGGTGCTAGATTGGTGGGAATTTTTTTCGATCGCGAAAAACTATTTTAATCCTACTTTTAGAATGACTACCAATCTACACAGAAGAGTTTGAATCATTACATTCATCAATCAGGCTGTACCATGCCTCGCTCTAATATCAGCTGTTAATAGTCTGAACCCTGAACCCTGAAAGGATTGGCAGGCTATCGCTGAAGCCATGAAAAGCCGGGAAAGTTTAGAGCTGTATCTTCTGATGCATCAATCTCAAAACCAATAGCTTAGTTGTGTTGGGCATGAATCTCCCCTCAGTACCAGCCCTGAATCGTTTGAACCATCAATCTCCTCTCTATTAGACTTGCACTGTCTGCTCCATGGCCATGTCTTCTCATTGGAGTTATGGGTTGAGGAGAGATGAGGGGGGGGGGAACTGTAGACAGATGATAGAGACATGCAGGGGAGGAGTAGTGCAGGCAGAGGTGAGAGTAGGCAGAGATATACTTGGTATTTAGGCAGGGATACATGAGGAATGGCTGTATCCGTCACATCCTGCCCTCCTGTCTCCACTCGGTGGTCCCCGCCACTCTGTCCGTTCATGGCGGTGGCTAATAAAGAGTGCTGCGCGGCCCTATGTTCTGGTCATAAAACCAAATTAAAATATTAAATCTGTCAGGGCCCGTCCTCGTAAATAAAGCCATATATTACTCCTCTATCTATAAAAGTGAAAAAGGGTCGAGGCATTTTATGAGGGGAAGAGGAGCAGCACTATTTCAGGTCTGATCGCTAAAAGCCACATGCAGCATCACTGCCCTCACCTGTAGACCGAGCTAATTATTCACTGTGCAGGGATGGAAAACTGGATCGATTGAGAGTCAGACTCAGGGGCACTGTGTTTTTTTTTTATATCTGTATCAATACCTGGATGAAATAAATAAAAAAGGTTATACAATCTGCATGAAATATTTGCATGCCTTCAGTAGATATTTATGCAGAAAATATTAATAACAAATAAAAAATTCACAAAGAAATATATATATATATATTATTAATTTCCTGACTGATATAATAATGTAGTTTATTAAATGTTTCATAGTTGGTCTTATATACAGTGTTTTTTCCTCTCAAAGCATAGTCTGTTATATTTTGCTGTGAAGACGGTGATGCACTTAATTAGCTGGAGTTTAGTCTGACTAAATATTTATCAACAGAAAATACAAAAAACTCATTTGTACTAAACTAGATTCAATAATACGTCCACTATACTTTCCAGATCTGCATCCTGTATACATAGATTAAAGCAAAAAAATTGCACAAGATTTTAAACTCCAGTGCATATCAAAAGTAAAGAACATATACAAGCCAAGAATACCTTCCCATGGTTACTGGTTATTTAGAATATCCAGTCTGAAATCTTATTTTAAAGGATAAGGGTGCAATAACTTAAATGTTTCTCATTGGTAACGAATCCCAGTGCAAACCAACAATGAATTAAAACAAATAAATATGAATATACAGTCTTTGGTCTTGTGATGTTACTGACAGTGTTAGCAACGTTTTGTATTCACCACTGGCAGTTGACTCGTGACCTTTGAGACCCAAACAGGAAGTGAATACAGCTGACTGCTTCTCCGTTCTGGGCGAGTGGAAAGTAGCGTGGATGCAAAAGACGTTAACTTTGCAACATTGATTTCTTACAAAATGAAAATGTATAAATTACCAATTCTGTTGAATAGCAGAATGTCTACCAGTTGTCTCTACAGTATTAGATTTAAAGTACTTGCTGGTGTCCTTACATGCTCACTTGAGGGTTGTACCAGCCTTTGTGATTTCTATCCACATTTGACTGGCCTCCCGCAGCGGCCAAGTCCAGTGGTCCCTGAGATCAGAGCCATTAGCATTAGCAGGTGGAAGGGATGTTGGGATGGACTTCCACCTGCTACTGGGCAGCTGTTTCTGCCCCCTTAGCTAATTGGCTGGCAGGTGGCCGCGACAACTCAAGTGTGTCTCAGCCAGGAAGAAGAAGAAGAGCGAGAACATCAAGTATCCCACTATCCCGGACCAAAGATGAAAAGGCTTTTGCAAAATGAAAACAAGTAACACACAATACACACAGGCTATAATGCACAAGCACACACACACACACACACACACACACACACACACACACACACACACATACGCAGAGGCTGTAACACACACATGCTTGCACAAAGTCATACACTCACAGCTTGTGAGTATTTGCTCACAATAAGCACAAACCTGAAATGCACACACACACACTTCCTCCGTCTATTTTATTTTTTCAAACAAAGTCACACATACAATTTCACGTACACACGCACGCACAGTCTTTGAGCTTTGTAGAATAACCTTGGCGCCAGCATGGTGCCTGCTTCGCCAGTCTGGTAGATAGATGGTCCTCGACGCAGGCTGGCACAGGCTTTTCATTATGTTCGCAACCAATCCATAGAAACTGGCCTTGAGTTTTGGATTTCTTCCCTTTTTCTTCTCTCTCATTTGCCACAAGCTTTCAGTTTACTCTGCTGCACTGTACCTGCTCTGTCTCTCCGTTGTCAGTGACAATCCTTTTTCTTTATCCATTGTCTTTTAGTTGCTGCAGTTCCTCCTTTCCCCTCCTCTCCTCTCCTCTCCTCTCCTCTCCTCTCCTCTCCTCTCCTCTCCTCTCCTCTCCTCTCCTGGCTTAATTAGGATGTGGGGGAGCTGGCTGTCGGTTGAGTAAGCTCAGTATCAGATGATTAATTGCTGGAGGGGGGTACAGCAGCCCAGGGGCAGTATGGCTGGGGGAACACAAGGTTACAGGATGGTATAACCCCCGCTCCTCCTTTACTTCGCTCTCTCGCTCTCTCCCTTTCTCTTTGTCTTCTTCAACAACTTGCTCTCTCCCTCTTTTCCCCCTTCTCTTCATCTCTGTCTCATTTACCCTCTCTGTCTCCCCTCTCTCCTTGTTGATCTGTTGTAGAGCAAATTCCCCACGGCTCCTTTCCTGACCTACGCATGTTTACTGGCTGGGGCCGCCTCAGAGAGGGAGCATCGCTGCACATATGCGTGCCGTTGATTAAGATGAAAGGCCGAAGGCAGACAAACAGCAATGCAAACCAGCTGTTCATCTCTGCAATGATCATTAGCTCCGTGTACTCATTAACAAGCCTGGTTTTATGTGTTTCGGCTGGTCGGACTGTTCAGCCTCTCATGAACTCCCTCTGTGTTTGCAGCAATGTTTGCCTAATGTCTGTGGTGTGGTGGTCATTGGTCTGCTGACCTTGGCTGCCAGCAGGTTGAGAGTGTCAGACTGTGGCTATGATTAGTTTGCAGATAGTGGACCTTGTCTTCGGTTGGCCAGAGGGCAGAAAATCTATTATGTGATTGGTTGGTTGGCAAGGCGCTCTGTGGTGGCAGCATCAAGCAGGAGTGTATAGCCCGGACTATAAATTTAGATTAATGGAAGGGTAGCTGCCTTAGTTTGTAATTAATAGCAGTGACCTGCAGGGGCTACATGTATTACTAAAGCCTGAACAGAGCCGGACACCTCCCTGACCCATACGCACCTCACACACTCTGTCACAGCGAATGGAGACCTCATCTATTTTCTCAGGGTCTCTTTTATTTATGGCTTGTTTGACTTCACTGCTCTCCGCAAAATGCTGTTCGGCACGCAGCGTTGGTTTGCTTTATTGTGCAAAGTCACAAAATGCCGTCGTGTTTCGGATTGTACCTGCAAAAGGACAGCAGCCCACCTTACACAAAGCACGTTCTAAGACAAAATGCTGCTTCAGCTCTTTGCACGGAACTCGTCTTTGACCATTTTGTTTGTACCTGAAAGTGTTTTTTCCATCGGCCATTCTCTGGCTAGAGCTGTATTTTCAGCTGTGCCCCACTTCTCCCATTCTGTTAGTATTTTCACTTTCACTTTCTCTCTCTCAGTATTTTCACTTTCTCTCCCTCCCCTGCCTGATGCCGACTTTCTCTCCCTCCATCATATCGAGCTGTCTGTCAGTGTGGGGCCTCATGTCTCTCGCTCTTTGATGGATGGGGAACACGTAGGAGGAGCAGCCGTCCTTAATAGACACGGCGGATTGAAACGCTGGGGAAGTAAATGTTAAGGGCCTCATAAAACATCCACTTCCCCACCCTCGTCCTATGCTGCCCTCCCCCACATCCCTCCCACAATCAGCCTCCTTCCTTCCCTAAATCTCCACCCACGCACCACCAGCACCTTATCAGTTTTCTGCAAGTGTTTCTGCTATAGCGACTCTCTTTCTTAGTTACCTTTTATTTTGAAGCGTATATGGGTTTGTGAACATGTTATTGTATTCATGTGACCTGCCACATCTCTCCTGTGGTGTGGTAACAATGATGAATGGACTCATAGGAGAGACGACCGCTTTCTACCTCAGTCAGACAGCCGCGCGTGCTCTATATCAGATTGTATGACAGTTTCCAGGAGTGACATGTCACCGTTTATATACAGTGACCGTGGCGGTCCCTGACCCCAGGTAACCGTCAGCTCTTACTGGGATGTTGAGTTGTAGGAAGGGGATTAAGACGACATTGGTAAAGTTGATTTATTTCCTTTCACCTCGGGCAGAGAACAAAGCGACCATGTTAAAGAGCCTCCATCAATAAGCCAGAGCTCTGGCTACCATTCTTTGCGAGAGGCGGTAGGGTCTGCTTTGAAAGTTATAGCTGCAGGGTGATAGCTGTACCACCGAATAACTCAATTCCCCCCAAGGTGGAAGGGTCAAGAGGAGTCAAGGACAGTGGCGAGGTGGGGATGGGTGGAAAGTGAATTTAGCAGTAGAGGGGAGGCTTACTGTTTCATCTGGAGCATTGACCCTGGTCATAATTCCAATTGCCTGACTTGTTTGATGCAGAAAGAAATCCCTCAGTGTGAAAGGAATTGCCTTACCCCAGCAGCTCTATTGTGTGTGTGTGTGTCTGTGTGTATAGAGGAGCGCCTCTGACCATGATTTAGATCCTCAAAAACGGACTCTGAATTCAAAATTTCACAGTGGAAAACAGTTGAAGCATATGTATCTGCCTGAGAAGACAACCTGAAGCCAATAAGTGGGCTCTGCAGATGCAGCCATTAATCATCATAATGCAGGAGGCATCCAGCGATGAATTAGAATCCTTTGGCCCATGCAACCTCAATAATCCAATTATTTAAAAGCCAAACTAGAAGTTATAGTTCTATGTTAAAATCTTTAAGGTGAAGGTCGACACATTACAGCATTGGAAGGCAAAAGGCGTCTGCTCCCTGGTGTGCTGTTATTCACTGACAGCTGTATTTTATAGCCGACGTCAAGACTTGAAAAGGGAGCTCTGACTGAGGTCATGTTAGGGAGCTCAGGACAAAACACTGAATAATGTCATGTTTGGGTCTTTACACAAGCGTAAGGCATTCAGATAATTTTACGACTAATATGCTGATTTCAGTCTAAGCCATAATTCTGGTTTGAGTAGGAGTCTGTAAGAAGGTGCGAGCAGCAGAGCTGACATTATTCTACAGGTAATGAGCAGGAAAATATTTGCTGAATAGAGATATCTATCACTGAAATGAGCAGAGTGTCAGCACATTATAGAGAAGATTCTGAGAGTAGGGACAATGGCAGAGCTTCGCCAGCAGTAAATACTTAAAATAATAGGTGTTTGAGTAGAGAATTCAACATGCTTGTTCAGGAATTGAGTATTGTATGTCTGAAGATTAATCTTTGGTTGAGTGACTGCTGTAGCCTGTGGAAGATTTTCAAAACAATCTACGATTGAAGTTTCACCTTCTTCTCTATGAATGCAGCTGAATTCTTTGTTTGTGTGGCTTTAGCTGCTTTCACACATGCGCTGAAGTTCTGACGAACAGTTGCTGTTTCTTTGGCAGCCCCCTAGTAAAATGTTCACAAAAAGTCAGAGTGAACCAAAAAAATACAGCAGGAAAAGGTAAACAAGTGAGGGGGGCAATGATGTTTCTCACATGTGACACACACGAAACTGGAAGAATACAAATATATCCGAATGAAAAAGAGGTGCCAAACAGGTAGAAGACGACTATCAAGATGTCAACTTGGTAAGGCAACGAAGTCAGAGAGCTTTTAAAATTAATGGCCCACGCGGAAATTTACAAACAAGTTACAGGGTCCATAGCTTTTAAATGTCCCTGTTACCTGACCTGCTCTCCTGCACCATTCTTTAAATGTGAAAGGCAAATTCCAGAAAATGTCCAGACTTAATTTTCTGGTCATTTTCTCTAGTACATGTCTGAAAACAGCTCACGATTCTTACAAACGTCTGTGCTTTACTACAGTTTCAAGGTACCGTACTTTTGTTTGAGTTTTGATTGGTTGCCAACTCACCAGGACAGGTCATACATTTTATGAGACTGTAAAAGCCAAGCAGGGATATGAACACATTAAAGTGGTGTGCCGCAGATCGCCATCAACTTACTGCTGAGGCCATTTGTGGAAGATGAATGATAATTCTGTCTATGTTAACTAAATACTTAACACTCTTATATTTCAAAGTAATATTCTTTCTTTTGGTCCTTGGTGTGAGTCAAACTTTAAAACACTAGATTCTACATTTCCCATAATTACATAATTGAGTCCAGATTTGCTTTTACTGAAGTTAAGGATCTCGATAAGTCTCCTACAACTTTTCCCTGAGCTGAAGAGGTGCAACTGGGTGTTCTTTGACCACCTTTTTAGACATTCCAGCTCTATATGTGAAATAATTAATCATCAGGCTGTGGACCGCTTATAATTTGCTAAAATGTCAGACTGCGGCTTACTGCATGACCATCCATTGACAGAGAGAGGTCACATTTAAGCCTAGTCATCCAATTACCTTCCTGCTACGATCCCGCTCTCCGTCGTTTTACTGAGTTGTAAACGACAAAGCCTCGCCACCGATTTTCACGTCATTCAAAGCAATAAACGATGGTCTCTGCAGCAAGAAATTCATTCAGACCTTTTAAAGACCAACGTTTTTTATTTCCTATAAAACAATTCGAATAAATCTGAAGAGAAAAACACCCGTTGTGAACCAACTGTTTGTCCACAACTGTGTTTTAATGTTAAGCAACAGGAGCTTTACTTTTACAGCTTTCATGCATTAACCATTTGTAGTGAGTTTATTCAGAGAAATATGCTGCTGTTTGGTGACTGTTACCACTTCCTGCAGCTCAGTCCGGGTTTCAGCAAACATCTGGGCCCAGCAGGACACAGGCCTTGGGCATGCTTCACAATCCGCCTTTGGTGAATATTCAAGTGTAAGAAAAAAATCTCCTTACAGAGAGAAGAGAAGGAGCAAAATAAATCCTCACTTGAGTGATCCCTGTTTCCTCGTCTGCAAATAAGAGAGAGAGTGGTAAAATATGGTGGAAGAAAAAAGATGAACGAGAAAGAGGAGGCAAATGATGACTGATTGAGGTGCTGTGTGTCGTCTGCAGCTGAGTCTGCACATCGATGGGTTAGTGATGAACTCATGCAGGAGCACCGATAACAATGTGAGTGAGTGAGTGAGTGAGTGAGTGAGTGTATGTGTGCTCCAGGAATTTCTCATGTCGTGGGGACCCTAAATCTACATACACAGTCACATCTTTGGGAATTGTCTTCCTTATGGGGACAAAAAGCAAGTCCCCCATAGCATAAATCATTAAATCTTAAGGTAAAGACCTGTTTTAAAGTTATAGGATAGAGTTAGGCCAGTTAAGGTAAAGGTTAGGGTTAGTTAGAGTTAGGGGGCTTTTACAACTTCCTTGTTTGGTCTGGACCTTCTGACTTTTAAGTTTAGTCTGAACCAACATAAGGACCAAAGGACCAAATTCTTTTACGACCCAAAGAGGGTACTTTATATCATGGTTAGGTTCATTTCCAGTTTTTTGGGGATAATTCTGACTTTCGACCAAATTGCCGGAAGTTGAGACGGCATTAAACAATGAAGGCAGAAAAAGAAGCAGAGGCTGCTCACAGTGATGCTTCTAGTGTTCGCCTCTGATGATCTAAAGTTTGAACGATGAGGACGTTAATTTAGCTGGTAGCAATACCATCATGAAAGTACAGTGGTAAGGGAATTAACAATCAGTGGGTTCATTCATTTTCTCCTTTTAAAAGGGAACGATTTTTTTTTTCTATGCAGTGTATTCAAAAAAAGTGTGTGCGTGCGTGTGTGTGTGACAATGAAAAAGTGTGTATGTTTGTGAAAACGAGAGTGTGTGTGTGTGTGTGTTCCTTTTTAACAGCCCCAAAGAAAATGAAAAATATCAGTGCCCCCCTTCTATGTCTTTGACTTACCAAGCAACAGCTCCACGGAACCGAGGACTAGACTGTCAGCAAGAAACAAAACCTGCAGAGATGTGTGTGTGTGTGTGTTGTGTCTAGTTGATAACTCGGGGCAATAGAGGGCGCTGGAGGGAGATGAAGCGTTGCACTGAGGATGTGCTGGGAAAGATGGAAGCAACTCTGGGGCCAAAATAAAAATCCATCAGGCTGCAGTTTTTGAAGGACAGTTTCCCAATGAGAGTCTCATCCCATCAACCCCTGGGCTGGGCCTCTGTCTGGCCTGGAGAGAGCTCCTCCCCATGAGAACACGGCTGCTTCTGGCTGAAGGTTATAAGAGCGGAAAAAAATGGACAGGAGGAGAGTCCAAGCTGGCGAGAGACAGTGATGGAGAGGTGGAAAGCTAACCTTTACCAGCTCTTGTTTTATGTCTCACTCTCTCTTCCCTCTCATGTTTATCAGCTGATATGAGCCCTTAGCTGAACACCCTTTCTCTCCTCTGAAGAGTTTGGCATAAACACTTCGCAGTTACATGAAAGGAGGAGAAACTGTAACATTTCACACCTCCGCCATTCCCTCCTGGTTTACCCAAACACACAGGCACACACACAGTTGCCGACAAACTCGCCAAAAGTATGTGTGCACACACGCATAACCACACATTCACACCTGATCGTCTTCTAAGGGAGTGAATAATTACTTTGCCAAAGGGCACAACTGTGATCCCTGGCTGGTATTTAAAGCCTTGTCACTGAATTTAAATCACCCTCCTCTCCATCGCTTCCTTTAGTTAAGTGGAAATCCTCTTTTCAGGGTAATACAGAGATCACGGCCCTAATGTCTCCATCAGGGCCTCCAGCTAATACCACCACATTGCAGGACACAGACACCACAGCTTGAATTTCCACATTGGCATCGACGTGTGAAGCTATTTGCTGTCACCTTCTGCAATCCAAACTCCACTCGGTGTTATTGTGCAATAAGATGCAGAGAGGCGTAAACAACCCACAGCCTTGATATCAATTTCCATCTCAAAGTCTTTTCTCTACTAAAGAATGATTTATTGATAAAAAAAACAAAAAAACTTTCAAGTGGATGTAGTGAGTGTTGATTTGATGGAGGTGTGTGTGAAGTTCCGCACTACTAATTAGTATCATCATTTGTTTCCCTCTCCTCCATGTTGTAGCCAATGGCCATCTGTGCTTTATTCTTTTTTTTCAAAAAACTCTCAGCCTCCACCGAGACCCCCTCGCTGCTTCCTCAACCCCTCCACTGCACCGTTGTGTGTCCCATAATGCTCTGTGGCTGAGGCTTGGCCCAACTGGTTGTCTGCTGTACTCCAGGCTCTGTCATTAGCATGGCGGGGCAGATAGACTGTTAACTGAGCATGCAACTATAAGGGGTGTGTGTGCTTGTTTTTCTCTCTCTGTGTGTGTGTGTGTGTGTGTGTGTGTGTGTGTGTGTGTGTATGCGTGTGTGCGTGTGTGCGTGTGTGTGAGTGTGTGTGTGTGTGTGTGTGTGTGTGTGTGTGTGTGTGTGTGTGTGTGTGTGTGTGTGTGTGTGTGTGTGTGTGTGTGTGTGTGTGTGTGTGCGTGTGTGGGCAGCAAGCACATGTGTACTTTTGCATTGATAATCTGAGCCCGCAGTAAGAGCGTGACCATGACCACCCTGACACAAAATCCAGAACATCAAAGAACATCAAGTAGTATTTGAATTCAGCGAATGCAGCCAAGTAAGATTTGATAATAAATTGCTTCAGGATGGAACTGGTATAACATATGCAGTCCAGTGTCCAGCATGATGTGGAAACAGACATTAATAATGGACTAGATTTGTTATTCAAAATATATAAGTAATATGTATTTTATAACTCGCGCCAATATGTATTCAGTTTCACTTGGCAATCAAATCTTCTTTGAGTAATTTCTTTTCTCGGGGCAGAAAAGCTTCTGAAATCACATTTACACCTCTAAACCCCCACACTAATGAAATTTTCAGACGGGTTATTGGGCTTCACCAACACACCTATTCAGTAGTATGTTTGAGGATAAATCAGTTCTGTAAATGCAATTTAATTTGACAAAAATCTGATGAAAACCCAAAATTATACCTGGAAGATTATCCTCATTGCAGGATTCACAGGCTGATTTACTATTGTCGGGAAGACACCTGGATCATATTAGAAACACTCGACTGATGAAATCTCATTTTTTAATAATGCCTCAGTGTCAGTCTGGTTCTGTATATCATCACACCGCTGCACCAGTCTAATCCTCTTCGATGATTTCAAAGTGTGAAGAAGAAGTGTTTTTTGAGCTCCGATTTTGTCAACACTGTTAGCGAGGGGATGATGTTGCAGGGTGCAACATCTACCGGCAGCGCAATACTTGTGGTGTACTGTGTCATGGAGGGAAATTACTGATAATTATTACTCTACAGGATTAAATTGCAAACCAGATAGCCTTGTTATTCAAAACAAAGTGCTAACAAGGAGTCACTCTCCTCGTCTCGTCACATATTTCGTCTAGTTTTTCCAGACACGTTTCATACCTCAAGGTTATTTTTTCCGAATGTCTATTTATCATTTTAAGCTTTGCACGCCTTCTCCCGCCTCCTCGTGCCATGACTAGTTATTTTCTCAATTGACTATCAGCCAGCTTCCCATTACTCATGCTGAAATGCCCTTTCCAATCTGAGGAACTTATGCTCTTGAATTGTTTTTTTTCTCCTCGGACAACCACAAAACTTCTGGTAAGTTCTTCTGGTAAACCCTGATGCTCATTATCAATAATTGTTGCCTGCACTTTCCACCCTCTTTGTGTATGTGCGCACGTGTCGCAGTGAGTGCGTCCATGTGCATGTTTGACCCAGAATCCAGCTCTCACAGATTTCACATTAACCTCAATCCTGCTTTCTTCCAAATGAGATTTCTATTCTTCTGTCTGTGTGTTGACTTATTTGCCTCCCTTTCATCATCTCCGGCAAGGTTATCCTGAGGCAGGCAGCACTTTTATGGCAACAAGGGGGCGTGGGGCGGCGGGGGGGGGGGGGGGGGGGGGGGGGTGTCGGAGGGCCGCCAGCCATGCCTTAATCGATCTTGTTTTAAAGGGATGTTGTGAGCTGAATGTTTGAACCCATCCCCTCGTTAACAATTGTCTGGGATTTAATTAAAAAAGTAGAAGGAATTTAATGTCAATTACATCTTAAAGTGAACAGGGGAGTACGGAGATGCACAACAAAGAAACCGACAGCGAGAGTGTGAGGGAAAAAGAGAGAGGAGGCTAATTAGAGGATGGAGTTGTGTTCATGCATCATTCCTGCTGAAACATTTCCTTCCCCTCTCTCTCAACCCCATTTTCCTGCTCTATTTTCACCTCCTATTTCTCTCTCTGTCTCTCTCTCTCTCTCTCTCTCTCTCTCTCTCTCTCTTTCTCCCCCTCTCTTTCCTCTCTCTCTGCATGTATATCTGCAAGTGCCCTCAGCAAAAAAAAAGATTTGTCACATCTTTTTCTCTGCCGTCGGCTCACAGTATGGGTATGCAAATATGAGAAAATAGAGACTTCAGCATTGTTGACACACTCTTCCTACACAAGAAGCACAAGCAGATATAAGAGTGGAGTCTTTTTCTCTCGAACTGAAGTGGCTTAAGTACTTCTGTGTACTTTATTGATTCTTTTTTTTTGAATGTTGAAAACCACAGTAAATGCCATCATGTCATCCATACAGTACATCATCCACATGACACAGAGAAAGAAAACCATGAGGGAACAAAAAGATAAAACAGACAACCTCCACTGCATGAACCACATTTAAATACAACTTTATTCAGATCTGCAGACTTTTAGTTTTTATATATATATTTATATATATATGTATATTCTTGTTTTTGACAGTTAGTAACTATTCTCTGCCGAGTGGACCAGTGTTGCCTTGCAGTCTCCTCAGGCCAAATATCCACATGTCCGTTGGCACTAGCTGGGTCAACAGTAAAGCTGCTGCAGTCTCAACACCGTCCATCCCACAGCAACATGTCTCTGAAAGTTGGTCCAGCAGCCTTTCTGTAGCTGGCACCGGAGAGGTGGAGGAGTCTCAATGAGAGTATTGCTGTAAATCTGGGGGGGGCTTGGTAAGGAGCAGAGTAGGGGGCTTCTTCTCCACAGGTAGCCCAACATGTGTCCTTGTTTCTTTTCTACATGAGTTTAATGCTGTTGGCTCCTGTTGCCCAGTTCTGATCCCAACATGTGTGAGTATCCGACTTCTCTGTGGACGCACTGCAGGAGGTGGGGGGAGACGCGTATTGAGGTTACTGGGGTGTTTCTGTGTCGGGCACTCTGTTGGCATGCTCTTGAGGAGATTCCATGTCCTCGCAATCCAAGGGCTTATGCAAGACGCTTTGAACAGGAGAGAGGGAAAAAGCTAAACCAGCACATCTTAAGACTGTCTGTGCACGCATTTGTTTGATGGGATATAGATATAGAGAGAGAGAGACAGATAGAGAAGCAAGGGAGGGAGGGGTGTTCTCACAGCTGATGTTCAGTTGGCTTGGCGTTAAGCTCACGGAGATTAGCTAGCTTAGCTCAACGCTGTGTGCAGGAGGGCAGGCGGGGCAGCAATGAGGAACTACCCACTGCAGGGTTCAACGCCAGGGTATGGGGGCTAGAGAGGGTATGGAGGCTGAGGCTGCAACCAGCAGGGTCACACACACACAAGAGGACAACAGCGTGAAGACTGCATGACACATGGCTGAGTAACATGCAGACGTCTGGAGCAGGAAGGGGCAGAGGGTGAGGGAATTAATGAACAGAGCAACAGGTAGTGGTTCACACATGCTGCTTGATGCATTATACACACATGAAGCTTTGTATTTCATCCAGCAGTACAGGAAAAGGACCCTCAGACAAGCCAGCATCTATATTGTATGTGCCATTACAACTGTTTCAAATAAATACAAAGAAACTGTTATGCTGTTAAATACACTGAACTCTGCAGATACCTTCTGGAGGAGGTACATGTGTGAACCTTATACTAGCAGGGCAGGTGGAGAAAGTCTCCACCTGGGGGGGGGGGGGGGGGGGGGTTTGAAGATGCTTCTAAGGGTTGACAGATGCAAAAATGGAAAAAACTAAAAAGAAAACAAATATCTCTTTGTGAAAAAGCGGTGTCACACTCATAGAAGACACCGGCGTAGATGTCAAGAGAGTTTGTGGTGATAAGAGCCGCAGCTGAGTTATTACGTCTTTTCCAGCCTCTGTCTGCTGCACCCGGCTGCTCCACCTCTCGCCTGAATAATGCCGAGGATGTGTTTCTGTTGTGAACACATCTGTGCAGTGAATCTCCCGCTGTGTTGTGCGTGTGTGAAAGACAAACTCTGTGGCCAATACTCCAGATTTTACCCACAGGTCATGTTTGAAAACACCTTTAGTGTGATGTGGCAGGAATCAGAATCCATCTCTACATGCTCTCTCATAGTTGGCTCTGTGATTGATGCGAGACTCTTAAGGATAAATCCTCCTTGCTGAGGATCCTTGATTGTGAGACACTTCAAGTAAAAGTCGATCTTGATGATCGGTCTTTTCAGTCATGATATGGCCTTCGTGGATTTGTCAGCCTCCTATCACATGACCACCTTCTGGAAGAAAACAACTGCAACATGGATAATCAATTATAAGCATTGTTGACCCAGTTGGCTTTACCTTCTGCAGTTGTGCAGTAAAATTCAGCTTTTTACAAAGATACAACTGTTTACACTCGTAGGCAACAAGCTATTATTCAAGTCCACAGCTAACAACCAAAGGCTTCCTGTGTCTGCAGTCAAACACATGCCAAGTGTATATGAGTGGTCCTGTGATATACGTTTCAGACGTGTTAGTATGGGCGAGAATTAAAACTGAAACGCAGCTCAAATGTTGTGTGGACACTGGACAGAGGTCATTTTATTTTGAAAATGCCTTTTTACAAATGAAATCGTAGTAGCATGGACTGTAGCCAATAAGTAAGTAAAACACTTTTAGGTTTTTAAGATTTACAGGATTTTATTATCACCTTTACTCTTGTTTTCCCTTGTACTGCTCTGCTAGCACACACAGGCAAGGTGAAGGATTTAAGTCTGGCCTTATGTCCCCCCCCCCCCCCCCCCAACAGGAGGGGGGAACCAGTCACTGCTGCACGAGTCCACCTGGGACATCCCTGCACAGCTTCAGCCAAGCGTGCTCAGGCACAGATCTTGGCTGTATTCCTGATCGCGCAGTATATGAGCATCCCACCCATTATCCGATATCACTGTTTAATGACTCTTCACACCTGTCTTGTGACTGTTTGTCGTTAATGAAGCAAGAAATCATTGTGTCCTTAACAAGCAGCATAGCAGTAACCTCTCAGCGCACAAATGTCAGGTCACCTAATTCATTGCTCCATTGTGCACTGCTCTCCTCTGATATTGTTTGTGAGAGCGACATGAGATGGGCCAGCCAGTGGCCATTTATCTTAATGAGAGCAGTTAACTCTGAGCTGAGCTTTGGCTGCCGGCTCCGCACAAAAAACACAACAATCCTCCACGAGCGTCCTCTTATCCTCCCACCCGCTGACTTGATTTTTAGGAATGCATTTCGCCCTCTCGTTGAAACCTTAATTAGTTCTACAGGAGATTAAATTATATGTAATTATTATGATAATATTTTCATTTATTCAAGATAACGGGCCTACTTTAGTGAACACAGTATTTGTCGGGAGAGAGCAATCTCCCTCACACAGTCAAAGTTATCAAGGCGTGAAATCAGGAATCCTGACGGCAACAAAATGTAATCTTTTTCATACAGAGGGGACAATAGACGGAGCTGCATACTCTACATCTCCTTCTCCACTTTAATTAAAATAGCTCACTGAATCTCTCCCTCTCTCACTCCCCCCACCTTTCTCTCTCTCTTATGTGTGGAGGGCCAATCCTGTCTCTATGCAGAATCTAGTTATTTCCCTCACACTGAGCTTGTCTTAAGCCCTGGTCCCGAATCTTTGTTGAGCAATTGCTTTTGCTTGCAAATTTTGGATCTTTTTTCCCTCTCCCTGTCTCTTTTCCCTGTATCATTGAAAGGGAAGTGACATAACTGTAGGATATATAGTAATTGCATTCTGCAGGTAAACACTGGGACATTGTCCTGGTGGGATGCGCGGCTGTGAGGGTACATGGACAGGGTGTGAGTAAGAAGAGGAACTTTTCTTTTATGTTGTTCGGGGATTGACTTGAGCGCACATAAAAAAACATGCCCTTTAAAAAAAGAGCAGAAGCTGAATGATCCTGTGGACGGGTACACTTTACATTCACCTGCTTTTTGTGAGGAAAGCAGTGATTTGTGTTCCCTCTGGAAAGTTTGCAAGTGCAATTGTTTCCTTTACAGCATACGGTGTTAAACACCACATGATGTCTGTAATAAAGTCTGAATTTTTTATACAACTCCCCAGTGACTCGTAACACAGCATTTCACGGAAAGTACTGCCTGGTGACTTTGCAAAAACAGCAACACAGTGAAGGGTGATTAAAAGGACATTGAGACAACACTGACAAATGACTTAATGGAAGAGAAAAATAGCTGGCGAGAAGTTGGTCTTTTGAAACTGGATTGAGGTAAGAATGTGTGTGGTATTTAAATTTCACTATCAGTCCATTTAACAAATGCTGCAGTTAAACATTCCCAGTGCTTCACTATCTGCATACTGTCGTTTTTGTTTTGCATATACGTTTTTACATCTTGCAGGCTACAGAGAGGGTTTTTTTGAAGATGTCTTGCTACCACTATGGTATTAATGACTTTTTGCCAGCCCTGGTTTCCTGTTGCAGTAGTGCCCATTCATCCCCCTTATCCTCTCCTCTCCCACCTCTCCTCCCCTCACACAAGTCCTCTAGCCCGAGGGCAGATAGGGCATCTCGTTATGGTAGTTGTAGTCCGGGCAAACCTTCTGCACCAGGCGGTAGTCCGTACTGTAGAAGGATATATAGATGCAGATGACTTTGAAAGGCTTGGAGCAAATCCAGGACACATGGCTCTGAATCTGCTCCTGGAAGCAGGTCTTGGACGGGTCGTAGTTGCACAGCGAGGTGCGCTTGCTGCGATCCACCTTCTCATAGTCCACGCGGCAGTTGAAGATCTTGGAGTCCTTAGGGTAGACCACGCTCTGGCGCTCCAGGTCAAACTCCACCGCCTTGACAGGTGGCACCAGGCTGACTGAGATGTTGCCCTGGCCTGTGGAGTTATGGCGGAAGTAGACGCTGAACGTGCCGTTACCATGGTCCACAATCTTGCCGGTGATCAGCAGGTTAAGCCTCACTGTCTTGATATTGGAATAGAAGTCTCCCCAGCCAAACATCTTCTTGAACTTGCCGGTCTTAACAATTGGCCGGCGTTTGACCCTGGAGCTGGAGGCATCAGGCTTGAGCAGGTCACTGCCCAACATCTCCCAGAACTCCTGTTTAGAAAATTCCTGCTTGGAGAAAGGGATCGGGGAGCGGTAGGGCAGCTCCAGAGAGGTGTCATTAGCAGCTCTGCTCTTACTGTGAAGCATCCAGCGGCTCAAGGGCGAGAGGGGAGCCTGCTCGCCCAGGAGGCCCAACGTCTTGGAGGAGTCGTCTGAAGAGCTTTTGGGGCTGGAGGACTCATCTTCTTGACCCAGGGCCACCTGGAAAGAGGAGGTTTGAGGTAAAGATTGAAAGAGAAAATAGAGAAAGAAAGTAGACAATTATTAGCAAGGTAGAAAGAAACGTGGACAGAAAACAAATTAAAGGTTTAATCGATACTTAATTTACAGTTTATACCTCTAGTGGTAGTAAGCGTGACATTCTATCAATGTTATTTATATAAATAAATGGTTGAATTTTTGCAGGCATTGCTATTATTACATTCTTTTGTTTACCTCGGCTGCGAGAGAAAATACTCCTATGTATAGTTTTCACGAGCCGATATAATTCCCTAAGCTCGCTTGTAATGGGCTCATGTGCCTACCTTGAGCTACTGGTGGGGTCAGAGGGATCAGAGAAGAGATTCAAACAGAAAATCCACACCAAAACTGAACTGACACACAGTGAGTTACTCCTCTCGTCTTGGGCAGTTTAATCAATACTTTATTATATTCTACAAAGGCTGTAATTCTGTAAAACAGTAAAGGCCTGTCATTAAGAAATGCTTTCCAAAGTTGTTTCTCTGACAACAGAGGTTGGAGGTTGATTTATGCACTTAGCATCCTGACGCACCAAAAGGAGCAGGATTCACGCAGCCAGTTAGAAAACAACTCATTTTCTACATTGTCAAAACTTCATTCACTCAACTCTTTTCAACATTTCCCTTTCAAACAAACTCCTTTTCACAGTAACAAAATCAGGAAAGGTCACTTGAAGATCATCCACTGGAGGATTGTTCTCATATAATAATCTACAAGGAACTAAGTGGAAAGTAGACCGAGCCTTGCTTTTTGGCTTAAAGTGAGCACTTTGCTTCTAAAGCACTGCAGTGTGAGTACAGGAAACTATTATTGCCTCCAAAGATTTGGTCGGAGGATCAAAGTATACGAGTGGGGGGCGGTGGGCAAGTGGTGGTGATGGGGGGAGGGGGTGTGCAAAGAATAAAGTATAATGTCCAATTAAGATTTCCAGTGTTTTAATTAAAGAGAGAGTCTGTATCGGCACACACACAAAGCTGTCAAATGTTAACATCAAATGAGGGGCGGGGGAAGAGGAGCGGGGGGGGGGGGGGGGGGGAGATAAGATAGCACTGCTGTGCTCAGCAGTAGCTTTGTTAAGAGTGTGTGAATGTGAGAGCAATGAAACGGCTGATTCTTCAACAGTAATGATCTATTAGCAGGTACCCTTTGTCTAATGTGCTACGGAAGCATCCGGCATTACTACGTCCTTTTGATTTAGCAGCGAACGCACACACACACACACACACACACACACACACACACACACACACACACACACACACACACACTCACACACACCGTTTGTGAGTTGGGGAAAACGAAAACAATAAGTGATGCAAATGTGATCGGTGGGGTAAGTTTGTGTGTGTGTGTGTGATCTACCCGCAAGAGATTTTACAGCGATGCATAATGCATGCATCTGTGTCTGCGCTCTGATCCATCTACTGTCTTGACTGCCAGAGCTTCCTTATACCGGCTTAGTCAGGATTATTAAGTCGGACTCATTTTTATTCCATTTTATGCAGGCTTTTCAAGCTCGCTCAGATTTGTTCTCTTGCACCAGAGTCAGTCAGTGATATTGATTTTCTGTCCCTCTAAAAACACGTATTTCCTTTCATAACAACGTGTATCGCATTTATACAGCCATGCAGGGATTCACATTAATGTGATTGTGGTCTGGTGTTTGGACTCAGATGAGCGGGCCCCCCCTGACTTCCCCTAATCTGGTCCTCATTCCCTTGTGGGTGCTGGAGGCCAGACACCGTCTCCTCTAGTTACCTATGTGCTGCTACGCTTTACTGCTGCTCAGATCCTCCAGCCTCCCCACAGGGGCCGATAACAGGGCTGACACGGACTCCTTCCTCTTGAACCAGATAGTTCCGATAGTTTCTTGGAGAACCTCATAAATAATGAACAAAAATTTGGAAGAGCTAAAGACATGAATTCTCATCGATCTTTTCATCAAGAGTATCTTTGTTTTTCAAGGGGGGCAGTTGAGGGCCAGGCAGGATGACTTTGATTCCTCATGGCTCTAATTGAAGGACTAGTTTGCGTTTGATATCTCCTCTCCAATGAGCCAGTGGCTCCCTGGGCATGGAGGGTAGCACTTTGCCAACCTCCCCAGATAGCACTTAAGAGCCCCTGTGGCGTCTCAACTGAAAAGGCCCGCTCGGGTTCTCCGAAAAATATGTCACTTTTTATTTATCTGCCCCCTTGCTTTTAAGATCCTGATCACTTTGCGTGCTCCTGTCGAGCAGAAAACATATCGCTAGATGCTTTGTTCTAGCACAGTGAGTAAAGCATCGTGCTGCTCACTCACAGAGTCTTCATTAGAGAACCTGTGAGGCCAGGCTGAAGGAGGAGAGATGAAGAGAGCATTGTGCTACTGTTGTACAGAAGATTTAAGTGTGAGGCACCGCTGGAGTTATCACATTCACTGTGTAGCATCATTGAGAAAAGACACATTTAAGAATGAGCTTAATATGGCTGTGCAAAGAACGGAGCCAGAGCTGTAATGGTTACTGCAAGAGAACTCACACTGTGCAGTCGTCCAAACCACCATGATGCTGTTTAATACAAGTGTGTTTTCATTTTTTCAGGTTATCATACATGGGCTGCAGGTATGGAATTTTAACAATCATTTGCATGCTTTCAGACTTCAGTACATCTGGTTAGTGATGCATATTTAAGGTCATTGAAGTCACACATTATACAACAGTATATCTATCAATAAATACTATAACAAGCACGACTTTTTCCACTGCATTATGAAAAACTGCATAGTGGTCCGAATCTCTCGCCAGTGCATTTAACAAGGAGAGTATATGAGGTGTAAGATTGAACTATCAGCACAGTTCCAACTTTGACTCATGCAACGAAAGCAAATTGAAATGGCGTAAAATATAACTGGAGTTCACTTTTGTTTTCACACCGTACATATATGCATGTTCAATCATCTACATAGTGTAACATGTTGCGTTGAAAGGCCAGAATGAGTTTCTTTCAGACTAAGTTTGTTTTGTTTCCTGAAGCTTGGCAAGACATATCCCAGGTGTAAGTACTGTAGTCAAAGTGTGGGCGATGGGCTATCAGGTCTTGGTGAGGGGGCGGAGGTTTGGGCGGATTTTGTCATTTGTCATGTGCGCTAAGTGAGTCAGTGAAACGGCTGGAGAGGATGGGAGATGGCTGCAGGCTCTGTCGCTGCGGTAATTGTGAGTAATTCAGCCTCACTGAGCACAGGCCCTGGGACTGTCTCCCAGCAGGGGGCTGTGGGGAGGGGGCGCAAACCTCTCAAGCCTGCCAGCTCCACAGGCAATAATCAGCCTTTTACAGTGACAGGTACACCGTCTTACCCCCCCTCCTCCTGGTGACAGAGCCACACTATCGCCATCATATAGCACAGAGATCAGGGAGCCGCTTAACTGGCATCTACGCCATAACTCTCACAGAGGACTGGTGAAGACTGGTCTCAACCGAAGAAGCAGAATTGTACCAAAAATATACTAGCACATGGGATTACACATTCAGACTTAACTTGTTGATTTGCTGAACTTCTCTGGTCACACCTTTAGTGGGAGTAGTGTGCTTTGTTAACATTGTGAAAATGTTTTTTCTGATATTTTATAGATCAAACTTTTCATTGATTACATTGATTAATATGAATATGGACCAATTTATCATTTGTTAGATAATTCTTTTGGTTTTTCCAGCAAAAGTTTTGTTTCACTCTCAGCAGCACATTCCAGTTTGTGGTCACAGCAGGCAGCTGGTAACAGAAAATCATCTCTGAAAACCTACTGCAAAAGCAGCAAGACAGATAATGTAGTGGATAACAAGCCAGATATATCCTCTAGAAACTGCTGGAGACTAAAAGAGATAAAGGAAGAGACGATATTGGACTTAAATTCTTAAATCTAAATCTACTTATTTCAGAAATATCTGTTTGTATGTGGAATGCAGATTTTAAGAACCATTTTCACCTGGCTTCACACTTGACATGTGTATTGTTTCGGGCCCAAGGAGGTACATTGTCGAATCGGTGCAGTGCTCTGTAGCAGCAGCGGCTGGGACTCATCAATGTAAGTGACGTATATCACAACTGAGCTTCAGGATACTCACTTTACTTGTCTTTACTTGTCGATGCTCAAATACTGACAAACAAACAGATTTAGAACAGCCACTGTGCTAGTAAATACAAATTGTACTGTTGCTCTGTAACTGCTGGATGTTAACTGCTGGTACCAACTTTACTTTATTAACCTTCAAAGTCATACTATGTCATTGAAGCAATTAAGAAAGATAAATCCTTATTTATATCTAGATTTATTTGACAAATCCAGCTGCCGAACACACACAAAGCTGTCTCACTACAATGGACATGAAAACCCATTTCAAAGGTTTATCCCAACACTGTTCCCACAGACATGTTGCACTTGCAAGTCGTTTTGCTTTCACCTTCTGTCCAGTTCATCCCAAACCATTTCCACAGGGTTTAATTCTGCAGACTGTGCTGCCCTACCACATGAAGCCAGGTCTAAGTTCTTCCTTTCTGAATGTTGTTTGGTCATTATCCTTGCTGTAGGATGATCCCTGACCAACCTGAATGTTCTCCTTTCCTCTGCTTTCATACTTTTTTCTCTTTTTTCTGATAGGTATACAGTATAATGCAGTTCTTCCTGCACCATGGTGTTGTCCTAATAACACACCAGAGGGTGCAGTAACACAGTTTGCCCCAACACTGCCTTTGAACAATCAGAGAGTTTTTAGATAATCAACAAAATGTGAAAACAAAGTGTCTCTGCAGGGAAGGTTTGCATTTAGCTTAATGTACTTAGAGGAAAACTGTAAATTAGCTGTTTTCTATCAAATAGACATAATTTCTCAGTTTGTGGTCATCCAAACCTTTTGCTGTTGATTTACCTTAGGCTGTTTACTGTTTACCTTTTATGGATGCACGGTCTGGAATAAAATGAATTGATTAATTGATCGATACAGAGAATCTGCCTGTAGAGCCACCCAGCAGGGCTGAAAGCATGCGCACGAGGAGTCGACAATGTGCTGTCAATAAAGCACTCCGTTTCCCTCTGGCTGTTGAGTTGAAATCTTCATCTCTAATATGACATCAATTTTTAATTACACACCCAGGCAGCTAAGATTCCTTAAGTGTTCGTCGATGCTTTATTCTTTTTTTTTTTTTTTTTTTTTTTGTGCTCTGTCTCCTCTCCCCACCTCCAGATCTAATATGGTCACTGCAGGAGACTTCTCTGTTACATGATTAAAGTCTGAAAATAGCTGTGCCCTTATAACTAATTATTCTTCTGGCTAGTGTAGAAGAGGTGAGGGAGAGAAAGGTAATTTCACAAGAAACAAGCCATTTGACTCTTAATGAATAATTTACTCTGGCTTCTAGGGGGGGGGGGGGGGGGGGGGGGTCACCAGAGCTTAGATCTGCAGTGGGTGAACAAACTCACTACAGTGAATCTTTTATTCTTCTCTTTTCTCTTTCATTTCTTTCTTTCTGCATCCTCCGCCTGCTTTCCCAACTCGTATTGGACAAGTTCAGTTGTGTAGTCCCAGTGGATTTGAGCTCATTTTTTATGCCCAGAGACAAGCCAGGCTCTGAATTGGCTATCACATTTTTACATTATAAGATATCGACAAGTTGGCGGTGCGAGGACGGTGGAGGGGGAGTAGCAGGGGGACGGTTTCTCCTCATTTTTTCCCAGGGGGCTGGGAGCAGGGGGCTGATGGGACAGGGCTGATTAAAGCTGCTGCTACAGTATTCACTCCTGTCTTATAAAAGCTGGAGGGACACTGCAATTGTCTCATGGAGGTTCAGGTATGAATACCTGATACTAATTTAGCAGAGGCTGTTGTTTGACGTACTGCACCAGTAACTCTGTTGGATTTTCAGCACCTGCCCAAGAGATTCATGTTTAATATTTGTATTCGTATGCTCTTGAGCAAGGCACTTAAATAGCTTCAGTGAAGGTACAAAGTGGCCATATCAGGTTGTGGTGAACTACGCAGCCCTCAGCTGGTGATCTGTGACTGTGTGAATGGGCTCTTCACACTCACAGGACCACTAAAAGACAATGAATCAAGGGATCTCATCATTATTGGACAGCTCTAAACCCAGCTGTGATGGGGCCTAGATTGCATGGGGGCTGACTTCTGTGACATTTACAGCTGTGCCAGATATGTCCACATTTGTATGAACACGAGTGCATCCCCCTCATTTCATTCCATCTCTTTCCAGATTTGCAGGTTGCATGCTACAAACTTTTAAAATACAGTTTATTGTGCACAGAGCTCAGTATCAAGTATCAAACTGCTTAAGAGCTAAAGTCAAACTCCCCCCCCCCCCTGTTTAGCAGCAGTCTTAAACAGATCAAACCAAATGTGAGTGGGCAAGTGAAATCTGATCACAAGTGCTGAATGGTGAGACATTTGATGCACATCCTGACAACAGGCGTGAACTGCGGCGGCCTCAGACGGATTAGACACGATCGGGAAACGTCAACAGACGACGGACATTGTTCAAGCACTTAACACATGCTGCAAGGATTCAAATCTTTCCTCAGTCAGAATGTGGAAACAAGCATGGACACTGTAAACAGAATGTGTTGTATGTATGTGTTTAGCTCCTTTTAAATAACACCTTGACACCTCTTTACAATATTTGCGTAATATCGAAGAGCAAAGACAAAGAGTCAGATGTGACAGGTATATAAAGAACAGTATTCTCTTCGATGCCTGCGACAGATGGACATGCAGTTTGCAAGTGACAAACGCGAAACACTTGAGTTCCCATTAAATGTCATTGTTTGGAGTTAATTGTGAAATTATGTTAATTGGTTTATAAGTGATGATGCCAACAACTCTGCAACTTGTGAACCAAACACTTTCCGAGTTGTTCCCACTGAAGATGGATTTCATGTGAGGTTTCCTATTTGGAACACATATTACTGATTTATACCAACACCACACAAACTCAATGATGGAGTGATGGAGTTGAAATTACCACTGTTAAGCCACACGCCACCGACTAACATTACACCATTGATGAAACGGCCGAGGGTTAAGAGTATCCCACATATTCTTTGACTCCCAACTTTCTTTCTTCCAAACCAGCAGACACTGGGCAGAATGCAAATATGACGTGATGGCTAATTTGTGTGTCATGGTTCCACAATAGTTTCTCACTACTCTGTTAGCTTTGCACATTGACCATACATGGTCCAGCGGTGTACTACTTGTTTATCCAGTCACAGTTTGAATGTGCTGCCCAACAAGCAATTTTGTGCTTATAGGTCTGTAAACGTTTGCCACATTGGCATTAACACCACAGCTCTCAATAGGATCATTGTGAGGTGGGCCTGGATAATAGCATCACTGTTCAAATTGACGTTTCCTGGAGAAATACAAGTGGAAATAATTGCTAGTTCTCGCTGCTCTATATTCTAATGCAACACATTCTCAATTCAATCCAGAAATCACTTTGGTCTGCGAGAACTGTTCCTATTATACTTAAAATGCTCTTTTTCAAGCTCAGCCAAATTCCCTGATCCTTGTGGCTGTGCTGCCTGCTTTAATTGGAAACCCCCGTAAAGACCCTCAGCAAGCCTTGTCTGGACATGTCCGTCTCTGACCCTGAAAATCACTGCACCCTCACTGGGCAGCATGCTGGCAAACTGCACACTCCATGTTCGTTCACGCAGAACAGACTGTTTACAGATTGCGAGAGAATTGAGAATTTAAATGGGCTTTTCGCTCCCCGGTCTCATTCTGGCGTGGCATCCGGTCACACCACGATGTGGTCAACATGAACCGCAGAGCCTGCAACATCAGGAGAGCCTCAGTTTCCTTCAGTGTTAAGCTGACAGCCTGGTTTTCACCCTTCAAAAACACCAATGTCCCCTGGTCCCACATCGCCTTTTCTTTATTGTTTGGCTGCCTACACATCTTGAAACGATAAAAATGTTATTCTATATTGACACATTTCGCAAAAGTTTATATTTTCACAAAGCAGCACAGCAACTTTTACTAGCAGGCGCTCTCTGAAATTAAAACGTCTGATGGATTTTCTCATTCCTCTTAGTTATTCCTCTGTGTGCAAGCGGAGCGCATCTTTATCTGGATCCCCTGGGAGTCACACCTACTCATTCTACCCATGGCTACGAGTCATTTTTCTTTAAGCTGGGCACTGTAATACACCCCTCACTATCCAAACCAGCCGACAAACCTCCATACATCCTTCCAGGGTCGTCTCAGTCTCCCCTGGTGTCTCCCCCCCGAGCAGTGACACAATAAACAGTGCTGGTTTTGAGTGTATTCTGTCTCTCAGCTCAGTGCTTCACCGTGAAGGGCTGTCAGTGTTGCAGGGAGTGTGTTCTCTATCTGTCTCTCTCTCTCTGCCTGTCTGTGCTGTGGGGGGACTGGGAGCCTGACAGTGGAGGCGAGCAGGGGTCCTCAGCAGGTGGTGGGGGGGAAGAGGTCCTCCTCTGGGGTCATTCACGCTGTGCTTGTGCATAACTCAAGCTGTTTTACACAACAGGCAGGAAGCTATAGAGGTTATATTACAACACCATCAGCTCTGCTCATCCACCTCTTCTTCATGTTTATATATTGTTTGTGTGGTTGCTCATTGTTGGGTTATGTATTTGATCAATAGCCTGTAAAATTGGGTTAGAACACAGTGGAAAGAATCACACAGACCCAACAGATGTGCTGACAGTTTCGATGAAAGCTATTTGGATTTTCCTCAAATGTAATTTAAGGAGAAATTTGAAGATGACAGACAACAATCATCCAGTTATCTGCAAATACCAACTACTAATGGAGTGTGAAGTTTGCAAATGTCCGTGAAGGCTAATGCCCTATCTCACAAGAAATTGAAAATACATTCTTGTATCCTGTATCCGCCTGTTTATCCGGATTCGCTCTAAAATGTAATTCTCCCCCCTCCCCCCCCACAGCATTTCTCGGGAATCAGTTTTCCAGTTTTTGTAATCCTGCCGAGACACAGACAAACAAACAGCAATGAAAAGCTCCTTGGTGCAGGTAAATATAGAATCAGAATGAAAGGGTACAAGCTGTTGATCTGTGAAACGTTTACAACTTTAGTGAAGATAGACAACCAGATTTTAAACCAGGTCTTTACATTTCATTCGTGTTTAAGAGGAAATGATGTATCCATCTACTAATTCAAGAAATTTGAATGAAGTGGCGACCAGCGCTCTGTAGTGGCGTGGAGTCGAGCTTTACCGAACTTTAAATAAAAGGGTAACCAGCTCTTTGTGCAGCAGCGGGGACGCAGCATCATGGTTCTGTTACTTGCAGCCGGTCGTTACTTGCTGTGGCTAAAACACTGCAGGTCACGTTCACAATTTCAGAAAGAAAACTGCAACCAGGATTTCAAACAGCCCAAACAGCCCATTCCAAACAGGCAGGTTTAGAACAGGCACTGCACTAGTAAACTCAATTCAGAAAACGGGTGGGATGTTTGGCCTTATTTGTCCCCTGGATGAATGGCTAACAGGGGAAGTGCTGCTGATTGTGCTACTGATCATGAAAAAGCCACGACCTGATAATGGTCCCTCTCACATCAGCCCTTTATGATCCATCATGCACTCACAGTGGAAAGTCGAGGACAGATGCCATCAGCACAATAAACTGTTCAGTCTGCTTCCACTGAGGTTCTGAAGCCCGACCCTCCCATATGTTAGAAACTTGACAATTATGAATGACTTGTGTGTTTCTGGCTCCCGTATGGGATGTGAGGGGGAGGAGGAGGGTATAAGCTCATGAGCCCTGACATGCAGATTGCAACGATGTTGGCAAAGAGGAAGACTCAAGAGAGTGAGAAGAAAACTTGTATTCACCCTGCTGCTGCTGTCTAACATTTTTGTCACCATGCAATATTTGCTGTATCAGGACATTGAGGTTTTTTTCTGTTTTCCTTTCAGTATGGAGGTGGTATTTCTGCCTAGCCGGGAATGTATCTGGGCGGACAAGGTCAGCGACCCTGCGAGGAGGACAGGTATCTAAAAAACATGAATCTAAGACTTTGTGACAGGACAAAATGGAGAGAGAAGTCTGATGTGGTTAGAATTAGTGTTCCAAGACCTCTGCTTTTTAACCTTACACACAAATCTTCAGTGTGTTTGTGTGTGTGTGTGTGTGTGTGTGTGTGTGTGTGTGTGTGTGTGTGTGTGTGTGTGTGTGTGTGTGTGTGTGTAGTGTTGCACCATGCTGTCTGCTGGTGTTCCAGGCAAAAATACTGGCAGTTTGCTTCTTCGATCAAATGCCTTTTGCTGTCCCAGTTGTTGTGCTGCCATGCTGTGATTCAAGTGTGTACTCTGTGGTGTACGGACTAATCGCAATCTCTTCTTTGTTATTAAAGGGACTTGGGCATTGTGCAGCTTCGAGAATAGAACATTTGTTTTTAATGGGTGTGCCATGTTAAATATGTAAGTGTTTCCTTGCTGGTGGCAAAGTCAAATGGAGGTTGATGGTAAAAGTTTAGAAATGCAAAAAGTGGCAGCGCTTGGTGCTAATTTGTGGCTGTGTCATGTTTTCTTTACAGTTTGAAATTACCTCAGCACAGAAAGAGAGTGAGGCATGTAAACCTTGGAATTTGAAAGAGTGTCTACAGTGAAAGTCTTTTTGCAAAGAGTGACATTTGTTGCCCAGCTACATTGGAGAAATCCAGTTTTTCAAGCATAATGGCCAGTGTCTGTGTTTGTACTGAAGGCAATAAGAGGCTGCATAATGCGATCCTGGGTCTCATTGCCACGGAGATGCTACCTGAGGCCCATCCCTGAGAGAGAATATTTGTATGATAGAGCATCTGGGAGCTCATGGCGAGCACGTAGGAAGAGCCGAGCTCCTGCATCCCCCGCGTTCTTTACCACATGAAGGTTGCAGCGCACGCAAGGTCCAAATTAATAAAGCTGCTCTTTTGTTGGCTAAGAGGAAAATCTTATTTCTACAAAAAGTGGGGTGATTGTGGGATAATTGCAGGGGGGGGCAGGGAGTCCACAGTTCACTGGAGCAGTCGAGTTCAATGCCCTGTGCGAACACACTTCATTCTCCTTCTGGTAGTTAGTGCAGGAGGAAGAGTGCACACACTCACCCCACCCCTCTCAGATTCGATGAGGGGGCTCAGATTGTCAACCTGCACCATTAAGGCTCGGTTCTGCCGTTGCAATTATATCTGGATTAACGTGTAGTTTCTTGGATGTTTTGTGTGCAAAAAGAAGAAAGAATCTGTCATGACTGTCAATGAGGCGTTTAAACCTCTGAGGCAGATGTATAACGTATTCTTTTTTAGCACTTTATCTTCACCCACTCTCACTTCCTCTCATTTCCTTCACACTAACACCACTCGGCTATTTCCAGTGTGCCGAACAGTGTTCTATAGACACCTGTCTCTCCCCTGCGTACAGTGTGAGCGCAGTTCACCCAACATCTGCTGCATCTGTTTAGTGATGGATAGAGTCCTTATACAAAGACTGTAACTTTCAGAGTAAAGATGAAGCAGTTAGTCGCTTAATCAATCAGTGGATTGACGGAAAATAACAGTTATGTTTATCGAATCATCATTTGAGTAATTTTTCAAGAAAAAATGCCAAACATTTGATGGTTGCAGCTTCTCAAATGTGACAGCTGGCTGCTTCTCTTTGCCTTACTTACTGTAAACTGAACGTATTTGAGTACTGGACTCGTGATCAGACAAAAAAGCAGTTTGAAGACATCACCGTGGCGATCTGTAGAAAAGGCTGATGGGTATTTGTTTCCAGTTTTTCTGGCATTTTGAAGACAACACGATTAATTAAAAGCCAATTAAGAAGCGATGCAACATATTTCGCAGTGTGGCTCCTGCTTAACAACTGCCTGCCATGACTGCCACTCAGAAGGACAGCGAAAGGTCTCCAAAATATCAAACAACCCCCCCACAACATTCCACACATTATTCTCTTGATACTGTGCACATTCGCTGTTCAGTTGACTGAAGCACATCCAGTCAGCTCGCTGAGACGCCGATGAAAAATAATGCCAATCGCTGCCAAAAAATAAACATAATTTCTCAAGCAGTCAATTATACAGCTGAGATGGTTTATATCGTTCATAACCTTCCATTCGAATACAGAGAATAATTAACATTTGAAACACATCATTCATCATATAAACAACCGGAGTGGCACCTTGTGTTAATAGTCATCTGTATTAGTAGCCATTTGCAAAAGGTCCCTCGAGACCTAAATCTATCCGCGAATTGCGGCGCTATTACAACAGAAAATCATCCAAATCGAATTTTTAATGCATAGTAGGCTTATGCGATTATTCATCACACTCCTGCTGCAAAGTAAAAAAGTTACTTAATTCATTAATTGCTCCATAATTTATCAATGTCATGGGGCTAATGAATTACCCAAGATCTCCTGCTGAGGGATGTCATGTACGTTTTTCATAGATACATGGTCTTGGAGGTGGGGGTGAGGGGGGTGGGGGTTAGCTCCAATTAATTTCATCATCATTAGCCACAGACCTTCTGGGTTACAATAGGCTGTCGCCCTGCAGCTCACAAAACGCTTGCAGAACCAAGACAACACAGAAGTGCTTGTTAAGCCTATTATCCCACACTCTTGTATCTAGTTATACAATGGCTGAAAAGGCGCTCACCCCCACCCCCATATTTTAATTTCGGCGTGTGGTCTCTTCTTTCTCAGATCAGTTGAAACCGCTCCAAACAAATCCAGAGCGTGTGTGTTCAGTCACTCACAACCGCTGTCTGTCAGACCTCAAGTCGCCAAAAAGGCCCATTACTCGCGCACCTCCCGAGTATGAAATCCACAAGGTCATCCCAGAGGAGACGCCGACACAAACGGCTGCATCAAACAGCCATTCAACCTCACATGAAGATTTCCACTGCACTTATGTGGGATTCTTTTTCTTTTTCTTTTTTTTGGAGCCTGCTCATTTCCTGGGCCCTGTGATGAGCGAGCTGCCCAGCCCAGGGCTTTCGGGGGTAGATGGATGTTTTCAAGTTTCCTCATGTGAATCAAGAGCAAATTTCTCATTAAAGGCGGCTTTTTAATAAATCTGCGAGCTACATGAAAGAGGAGTGGATGAGCCAAATTTGATTGCCAGGTTGTTGGACAGAGGCGGTTGATGTTTACACATCTGGTGGAGCAGGTCAGCGAGGAGCCCTCCTCAGGGTAAAATATACACTGAAAAGTGGTAGTGCTTGATTTCTTTCTGTTAATTAGCTCAGTTAGAGAACAGAGGGCGGTGATGAGAGGTTTTTTTTCTCCCTACCTACAGTTTTAACTCTGTTTTTAATTACATCAGTCACGGAGGTGAGATTAGTTGTTAAGTGCAAACAGTCTAAACGTGCTTGAAAAGTGCAATGTGGTAACTTCTGTTATTACCTGGTGCTATGTAAATAAAAATGAACTGACTTGACTTCATTCCTCAGGGAAAAGACAGGTTTGTCTCCTTTTTCTGTGATGGAAAATATCCCATATCTGCTGTAGATCTCCACACAGTACCCTGCAAGCTTAGTGTGCAAATAAATGTGATAATAACAACAGAACTAATATTTTGTGACTCATGGCAAATTCTTTATTATTATTATTATTAGTGGTAGTAGTAGTAGCATGTGTTTTAAGTAAACCCACTCTACACAAATATTTTTTGTTAGGACATAATATTTAATTAAGTATATTTATTTAATACATATTCAAGTCGTGAACGCGTTTAAATTATTTTCTAAAACACTTTTGCAGTGTTATAGTGTGTATTAGTGTAATGGGAGTTTTGGCTGAAAATGGAGGATTACACCTGCCTGCACTTATATCCATGAATGATCTTTTCGTGATTATTATCATCTCCGTGCACAGTTAACCGTGATTTGTAGTTTATAAAGATGAACGTGGCCGCAATTACGCACCGAGTAAATGAGGCTGGTGACGGACACCGGCGGCACAACGCGCTCCGCACGCTCCGTGCACATGGGTCCGCTGGGAATTGTAATAGTGCACATGTCGTACCTGAACCGAGCGAGGTCAAAGTGAATATTATTATTAGTCTTAATAATCACAACATGCGCAAAAACATACCAGCCAACAACAGAAATGCGCCTGGACGCGCAGAGCACAATTGGTGTGAATTATCTCTGCATCAAAAGGCAAAGAGATCGAAATCATCGTGATTCTAGTGTCCGTCCACCGTCCTCACATGCCGCTCCACACTATTTTATTCTACTTATGTCAGCGAGTTGAGAAGTTTTGGGCGCAAACGGGATGCAGGCACCTTTCCGTGCCTCGTGACGCAGGGGTGAATTGTGCGTTATATGGGTATTTGGGTAACAGGGTAATGTGGAGAAAGATGTGCGTGTGTGTGAGACTGACACTTTTCGCCCACTCCCACTGTTTCCTTACCAAACACGCGGTTCCGTTGAGGAGGAGCAGGATGAAGCCGCGGTTGGGGTGCATCGTTCCGGCGCGTAAAACCCACAGCTCCCCCTCTCCGGTCGCAAAAAAACAGAAGAGATACAACAAAAAAAACTCCCTCACGCGGGCTTTCCCTGCTTCAGGACGATGCTCTTCCTCCGGCACCGGTTCCCTCTCGGCTGACGCACGGTCCCATGTCCAAGGCAGACTCAAGTGCTGCTCCCACAAACATGAAAACCCGCTGGAAACCACTTGGAGTGTCCCCCCCACCTCAACCTTCTTTAGTCAGTTTTTGTTTTTATCCCCCCCCCCACAATCCTGGGTTTGAGTCACATTAGTTGGTGAGTGAGAAATCCATATGCGGTTGGCTGTTCTCATCCATGCAGAACAAATAAAAGAGATCCCAGCTCAGAGTGGAATGGGTTGACTTGGAGGTGGGTAGATCACATCTGGTCCTCGGTACCAGTGGAGATCCTGGAGGGATGGAGCCGCTGCCTCCTGCACAAACTGAAGCGACGCTGAGACTGGCAAGAGCTGAACACACGTTTTAACAGTTCCCACTCTCTCTCTCCCTCAGTGTGTGTGTGTGTGTGTGTGTGTGTGTGTGTGTGTGCCTCTCCCCCTTTTCTCTCACCACATATCTCTGTTCTCTCTCTACCCCCTCCCCTTTTCTCTATCTCTCTCCACCTGTCCAGCATCTCCCCTCTTCTCTCTTTCATTCACGTTCTCTAATTTATCCTGCATATAATCAAATAATAAACAACCAGTAGCTAAATAGCAATAAACATCTGTTCCACGTGTATTAGTGCCTCTCCCCCTTCTTTCGAATCCCTCACCAATATTCCAGACACCGGTTTCTCATCCCACAACAGCCTGCCTCACTTACCCAACTTGGTGGGTATTTGTCACCGCCACGCCGGCCTGTCAGTGAATATCCTCACCACTGTGGGTGGGTGGAAATCATTGATTGGGAAAGACTGGGTCTGTTTTCACACCGCGCTTGTCACAACAACAACTCCAATGTCATATGGTAACCGAGGACGTGAAAGCTGGTGGGAATGGGGTTCTGCAGCTGCGGGAGTTTGTCCCAAAGCCTCATCCTCATGCACGCTGTCACATCAAGCAGGTTTACAATCACATTTGTTTGTCCTCCCCCAGGGGCCAGGCGCTGATCCGCGGCCCCCGCTGAACAGTATCGACGCACGCCGTGAGTACCGATGAACCGGTGACCGTCACCTCAGTGGGGTGTGATTAATAAAGACTTCCCTGCAATAACGCATAGTTCATTAGGAGCAGGTTAATGAACTGAGATGCACGATACCATCACGCAGGTCCCCTGGCTCGCAACAGCTCCATTTGTGCTTAATTAGACTCTTAGATGAGCTTCACTCTCTCCGTCCATCGCTCTCTTATTTTTCCATCGCTTCCCCTCTCTCTCTCTCTAACCCCTCATCTATCCGAGGGGCAGCTGAGAATACGACCTGCTCTGAATCTTTGTATTAGCTCACAACCTTTTCTTCTGTCAGTGCTGCTTTGTCTTGGATCAACATATTTAAAACCTTGTTGATCCAGTCGGTGTGTTTTGTCTGCACCTGCTAATAATGAGTGTGGTGTTATCGGATTGAGCTGCTGTACAAGGGTTAATTGATCCCAGTTCAGGGGTTAATTGAGCAGCAACGGCCTAATGCTGAGGGAGCCATACCCCTGGAGGTGTAAGGTCAGGGCAGAGGGGCCTGTGGAGGAGCCCAGGCTGTGTCAGTCTGTGTGCGACTGAAACATCAAAGTGGATGGCTGCAGGAAGAGGGAGAGACGACTGCTCCCCTCCACCCATCCGACTGTGTGCACACACATACCGATCCGCTGCTCATTATGATGCAGGAGATGCTGATGAAAGATGGGAATGAGCTCATCAACTTAGGAGGTTGCTTGATCTCTCTCCCTCTTTCCTTTTATTAGATTATTTCAGACGCTAAACGTGTCTCTGTATAATTCAAGCCAGCCTCTTCAGTTGCCCAGGGTACCGGCGAGCTCTCTGGGAGAGGAAACAGCAAACCTATAAAGGGAGATCTGCTCCCTGGCCCGCAATCTGAAGAAACAGCAACCATAATAAAACGCCTTTTAAAGCCGGGCACGTTCATTCAAACGCACACTTTCACTCTTGCACATAATTATAGGGACATAACTCTGTCTGTATACTCTCTGGGGAGCAGCCAGACAAGCAGTTGCTATTTTTTACTCACTTGGAATTTTTTTTTTTTTTAAAAGAGAGAGAAACCATTGTGGATGCTAAGATGCCCATCATTTGACACCAGGATAGACTTATCCTAATGTTGTTTCACAGACGACTCACATCAGCATGACAAATAGGAATGCGTGTTTGTGTTTCCTTTTTTTATTCCATTCTTCTGCCAAACTCCAATAATTGTGCTCAATCATTGCATTGCTTGACACGTAATCCTATTTCACAGTATAATTCATTTTGAATGAGGAGCTGCAGGCGACAGACGGCCTGGTGAGATGTCACAGGCAGCAGGGTCAGAGTTTATAAGTGCGTATGGGCTGCCCTCTAGTGTCCACTGTCACTTTTGCACCCTCAGGATGGAAATGAAGCTTCTGTTGTGGTTACGCTTGTGGTTGACAAGAGTATTTTAAAGGGTCAGTTCATGTCAAATGAAGCTGTTGTCACCACGAATAGTAAAATGCTGATATCTAAAGTGGGAATTGTCAAGGAATAAGTGTGAGATTTCTCCTGATAAGAAGTTAATTTGGTTTAGTTTGTGGTGAGAACACCATTGAATATTTACATATTTAGCTGCACACCCTGTGAATATTTGGAATGAATCTAGAGGATTTTAGGGCTTTTTTTACCAGCGTAAAACCACATTTTGAGCATATGCATAATTTCACTTATTCAATACCCTTGCAAATTGTACTCAGTAGAATAACTCACATTGCATTATGCTGCAGTTTTCTATGAAATTATTAAAAAAAATTATACACCAAAAATGCAGCAATGTTCCAACATAAGACAAAAAGAAAGACTGTGAGCTATGTTTACAATCAGTCTTCATCAAATGCAGAGAAGGGAAATTGATTCAACATGATCTCCAGGATACACACAGTCTGCTTTGAGGAAAAACATGAAATGTAAATAGAAATTTTGGAACTTCTCTGAACTTAACCTCCACAGCCTCAGACTTAACAATCCAAACGTCTCTGTCCAGGTAATATAGTTTAACCGCTGTCCCATTCCTCACAAGTCTGTAAAGGTACAGACTTTCCTGACCAGCAGCACTGTCTGTGATTCTCCCTTGAATAAATCCTGTTTTAATGTCATTTTCAAACTGGTTTTGTTCACCAATTTTTATTGTGCTGGCAGCAGCAAAATCGAAGAAAAAAATAATAAAATATGCACTGGTTAAATGACAAAATAATTGTTGAATTGACCCTTTTAAATACCTCGAATGGAAAACGTTATCACGGACAGAGGGAATAACACTTACGTGGCATGATTTCTGGTTTTCCCCCTCGTTTGCATTTTGTTATAGATCATATTTATATTTTCAAATGAATCCCACAGTGCTAAGTCACATGTGATACAGATGTGCTTGTTGGAATGCAAGTGCTGCATGTATCCAGATGTGAATCGGGGGGGTGGGTGAGCACCAGCAACCACTAGGGGGTGCTGTAATCAAAGGAAACCCCTCGGAGGCAGTGAGCACCTTCAGCCTCCTGCTGCATGGGTATCACTTGGCATCCAGCAGCCGAGGTAGACGGACATCGTGAACAGCGTTTATTGTTTCACTGCAACAGTTTTCGCCATTGTGTAAATGTCTATTTGTGGCTGGTGCTTCTGGGTGAGGACATAGAGAGGACATCAAGCTTTTAATATGAGTCTTTATCTCATTTCGGTGTGACGTATGATCTGCAGGGCGAAGGAACAGAATACCGCAGTAACAGCAGGAGAGGGAAACTTTAGTGTAAAGAAATGTCAGACATCCCAGCCTTTTTTCCCCCCACCACTCCACTGGACAGTCTTAATCTTTAATCTCCACAGATATATATATAAAGGAGGCACTTTAAGCTAACAATGGACTGATTGAATCTCAGTGAGCTGCTCTGTGACAACGCACTCAGTCACCATCTCCTCTGCTAATCAGTGTCTTTCTTGAGAAGGGGACAGGGCCACAATCAGGGAACAGGTCAGGAGGGAAGCGGGAGTGATGACAGATGCCGAGGCGCTGACACAAGGGGATGGAGGGATGAGGGGAGACTTAAACGTGGATTGAGGGATGAAAAGGAGTCTGAATGGATGGAGGAGAATCAAATCTCCAGCTCTGGGGAGGTCTACAAACTCAACATCCATTAATCCTGCACAGATCCCCCTTTTCTTTATGTTTCATTTCCTCCTTTTTATCAAAGAAAAGAAAGAAGACCGTTTTCCATTTATTGGATTTACCTCAAAATACCAGTCTTTTGTGATCAGCTGTTCAAGCATTAGGCTTTGAATATGGGATCTGTATTGTAATGCCTGTGTAACTTTTCTCTCTTGTTTGCTCTAAAAACATTCCCACAAGTTAAATATTCACATGTGATGTAAACTTTAAATGTGCCACAGGGGGTTAATTGAGTTGCAGGAGGGAAGGGAGACACATTTGGGACTTGTCAGCTTCATTATTTTGTTTCTCCCCTCATCGGAGAGTGGTGGATTACTTCCAGACCTTTGACAAGGAAACTGAGACACATGAGGCTGGTTCCATGCAAATGTTTGTCCAAGTCTCTTCAGCCACGCCTGTGCTGTGGCTGTAGGGGAGAAATGTTGGCCGGGGTGTCGGCCCAGAGTCAAATAGCTTGACAACCGTTGGATGGGTTGATATGAAACTCTTCCAATCCGAGGAGACAAATAGAGAAATAAATCTTTATTGTGAACAGAGGAAAAGACTTCAAAACGTAAACCCCAGCAGGAAGTAAAACACCATGGAAGTAGTCCTGAATTAGTTGCTTTAAGACTTCCCTCCACACTGGTGGTGGTGATGAGGAATGGAAGACGAAGTTGGGACGTCTCATGAAGGCTTCTGATTAGATGGTTTGAAGGGAGATGACCAGGTATCAGGAGTTGAGGCGGTGCAGGGGTGGAGGTGGGTCACTTGGTGATCGTGGTACTAAAGTGTCAGCTGAATGACAGGAGAGAGAACATTTCAAACTTTGACTGCTTTCACGTGATTGGCTCAGGCCAAGCACGTCAGGTGATTGGATGAAAAGAGAGAATGAGCTTCTGGAGAGGATGGGAACTGTGCATGTGACTTAGGAGGCCCGAAGACGGTCTTCCTGACTTTCGCTAAGCTGAATTTTGTACAAAGATCCATGATCCCGAAGGATGATCACAAGCAGGTCAACATTGCCACTTGGCCAATAAATCCCCTTTTCCACTGGTCAACCCCCCCCCCCCCCCCCAAACATCTGGATTTAGTCTGTAATGGGATTGGAACAGTCTGTGTTCACTCCTGGGTCAAATGAATCTGCACTAGTTTTTTATCGGCTCTAGCTCTGATCGGCAGCCATGGAAACATGACACTGGGTGAACACGCTAATTTCTTCTTCTTTTTCTTTATTTAGGCAGTCTAGACACTGAGGCCGCACCGTTTCTGGCATGACATCATAACATTAGTTTGTAAATAGCCATGTTTTTGCATCTTGGAAACAACGTGGAACAGCAACAACAGAGCAAACTCGTCTTCTGGCGATGGGAAGAGGAGCCCATTCCCTTCTTTTAGTGGGGTTTACTAAAGTGTAAAAATGCTGTATTTACCCCTAAATGTTGCTGTAAAAGGGATGTAATTGAATTTATTCGTGAACCCTTGCCTGTATTAACAAGCTAAATGTAGCATTTATGTTGAAGCATAGCTGAGGGCAAGAACAGCGAGGGCAGACAAAGTCCAGTTTAGACTATTGATCGAGTAAAGTGTATGATTACCTGATTACATTGAGAAGGAATCTGTATGAACTCCAGAGCTTCCTCTCGCCCATACACATCACACTCTTTATGATGTAGTCGTGCAAATAAATAAAGGTCTAAAAGGAGAATATTTGCATAGACTTTGGACATTAGACGCACAAATGTGAGTCATCTTCATTAAGCATATGAGGAGACAGGACAGGTTTCCCCTGCTGTCCAGACACTGCTGGTGATGGAGTAAAGCGGGCAGGTGGACCAGGACAACCTGGAGGTCAGTGCTGGTTTGAGGAGGTGGTGGTGTGAAGAAGTATATCTGAATGACAGAAATGCAGAATTTAATAGCAACATCTGAGGAAAAAAAGAGTGTAGGTCAAATATGGCTACGTCAGAATTTGTGAAAGCATGGGAAAGAGCACGAATACAACCATTGATGAATAAACAAAGAAGAGATCTACCTTGTGTAACCTTCACCAAAGCTTAATTTAATGTCATTTGCTGTATGAGTCTGACAATCTTAGAGCAAATTCTTTAGAAATAGTCACAGTCCAAATGTAGATGTTAAATCCACTTTTCTGGAAATTGCCCTCAGGCCAAACTTAAACTCTTTCTTTCCTCCACCTGTGGTTAAAATCGTATCCATGCTATTTTCTGATGTGTAATGAGGATCCCAGATTTATGATTCCACCAACATTGCTGCTCACCTTTCATGTGGTTTTCTTTATATACAGTGTCAGGGTTGACATTATTGAGTATTATTACTTTTTTTATGTATCCTTGTTGGTGGCTCAGTTTTCAGACAGTTGAGATAAATCATAGCTGTCTCAGTCTCAGAAAGCACCGGGTGGCAGAAAAAAAAAAGAGTCACGGGTTTCTCTGTGGGATCGTAAAACTCCTGAAACCTTTTAGGCTCATAAAACTCTTTGAAACCCGATTGGAAAATGTCAAAAATGCTTTGTCATCAAGTTCAAAACCATGCAGATACACATTTTTCTTTTTTTGCTGTAACTGCATGACAACTTTCAACTGCACAGTGGCAACTCTCTGGTTGTGAGAAGAGGACGTGGTTTTAATTATAGGAGACTGTACATTATTCTACACATACACTGAATGACGCCTGATCGGTGTCATATTCTGTGAACTGCTTTCACAGTTTCAGTCCGAATAAATATTTATATTTGCTTCTTATCAGTCGTGTGTCTCGAGGCTGCTGACCCGCCCACCGCTCATATTTGGATTGGGACGTGTCTAAAGGTGTTTATGACGCTGTGTCACTGTTTGTTTGGGTTTTGACACGATGTGGGCTGAGAGTGACTCGGTCGCAACACCAGTAAATTTCAGCTCCTCTGTCTCAACTGTTTAACCTAACACAGAAAATAAACATCTCAGGGATCCCAGAGAGCCATCTTAAGGTTTCCCACTGAGAGGCACGGGGAGGTTCCTTCAAACTCACTCTCGTGTGTGTGGAATGACACACTTTAAACCAATCTGGCTTTTTTTGTATAACCTTTGACCTTAAACAAGCCTGTCGGTGCGCTCGTAAACATTTCCTGGACCTTTACTGGAGCCATGTATCACGGTCGAGGGCCTCGGGGGCTCAGCCTGAATACATTTGTACTTCAGTCAGGAGCTCTTTCATAGGAAATCTATTAACACCAGGGTTTACTTAATCAGCGTGAGTGATGGCCGTCAGTATTGGTTAAACAACAGTGGAAAAATAGAAGCTGTGTCACGAGGTCACGCTCCACTGTTCCCTAATGAAGGCGGAGTGGCCAAAATCCATCACCTGAAAATTGTGGGATTAAAGTGGTGCCGATTTAGAGTTAAGGCCCATTAACGTCAAAGTGTGGTCTGCATTTTTCTTAGTCGGGCTGTAATGCCGTCACTGAGCACATCATAAAAAAGCGTAAAACAAACTTTAATTTAATAAAATGAAGACTCTAATTTACTATGATACAATATATGTGGAGGATGTTTTTCATGCCACACAATTAATGAATGAATCAAAAGTTTATGCTCCTCTTTAAAAACCTGAATACGCTTTGACGACACTGAATAAATATACTGCTGTGAAAGAACAGCACACAAGAATATAATCCATTATCATTTAAAATCATCAGATAATGGAAATCTGTCATCCCATCTTTTTAAAAGGTTCATCAGTCACCACCGTCTTGATGTATAATTCCGACCCAGAGAACAGACCAGGCTTTGTTGGTGGTCATTGTGCGCTCTTCTCTTTTGTCTTGTGAACAGAGAGGCCTGTAATATATATTCAATGTATATATCATATAAGAGGTTCCTTTTAAAGATAGTGTAGCCACGGCAGGTTGTTCCATATGGTCTATAGGGTTATATCAGAGGGAGTCTTGTGGTCCTGATGTGGCGTCCTCAAGTTACACTTTTTTTAAAGGCAGATCAAAGTGCAGCCACCATCAACTGGGATGCTCAGGGACACTGGGAAGGTCACCATGTGGGACTGCTGGGAAGGTGTCCAACTTCAAGGCCTCTTTTTTTTTTGTGTGTCATTGGTCATTGGTCCGTTGCCATGGAGAAAAGAAGGCAGGGTGCCCTCAGGGAGACGAGGGACAGGGACCCTTTTGAAGTGGGTAGGGTTGCAACCGTGTGGCTGCACGACCCTCCCAGAACCCCGCCCTTCTCCCTACACATCACATATGGACGCCTCCGAAAAAGCTACCCCTAGGGAGCACTGGGGCTCCCAGACCCGGGCTGTGTAACCCGAGAGTGGATGTAGCAGCCTGTCAGACCGCCAACGGAGGCTCCCCATTGGTCCAGACAGGAAGCAAGTGTGAGCCCATGAAGCCCTGGGGTCGAATATGTCATTAGAACAGTGACAATTGGATTAGTTTCTTACGTGGTCCAGATGATCTTGGCATCCCATAAAATCTGACACACTCACACAGGTAGAACTAACCTGGGAGCATTTAAACATATACAGGCCAACACATCTTCCTTTAGCTGCCTGGTTCTTAGACACTGAGGCCACGGGTTTCCTCGTTGTGCTGATGCTACAGCGATGCAGCGCATTGAGCGCATGATGTCACCATTTCATTTCTGCTTTATGATGTGAGATTGGTAATTTAAAGTATACTCATCTGTTCCCAGTGTATGAGTCACCTGGTCCGCCATTCTGACCTTCCTATCTTTAGCCCTACATTTATATTTTAGCACAGTTTTTTTATGTGAACAATACAGCAGCAGACGCACTTCCACACTTTTAAAGACACACATGGAAAAGTGTTTTATAGCTTTGCTCCCTGCTGCCTCTTCTCCCCCTCTGTCTTCCTCTCTGCCTTTCTCTTCATCTTCCTCGCTCTTCTCTTGCCTTGTACTTTTCCCTCTCTCTCTCTAGATGAGGGCACGCCACGATCACTTTAGCAGACTTAAAAAAAAGACGATTAGACAGATTTAATGCCACTGGAGCCAGTTGGGTTGTCTGGTCAAAGCATTTTGTTTCTACAAGTGCATTTGTATGCAAGGGAGCGTGTCTTCGTACATGTAATGTACATGTATTTTGTGTGTGGTCATATAAGTGCACGTAAGCGTGTGGCTGGCTCAGAGGAGCAGTGGTGCATGCACTACCATCGGTTAGAGCACGGGGTCGGCCCTGCTTTAATGGTTGCCATAATTAAAAAAGCTTTTAGAGGAGGGTGTGCCACTGAAGGGGGCAAGGTGGGGGTGGTGCTGGGCTGGTTGGAGCAGCAGAGAGCAGAGCAGGACGGGCTCATTCAACATGGGCATACTGTAAAAATGTCAGAAAGCATAACTCCTACCAACTGTATACTTAACTTTCAAACTCACTCGTGGTGTTGTTTGACACATTTTGAACCTGCCACTGTTACATTGTTGTTTTTTTCTGAAAATGCATATTTAAATGTTAAGAACTACACCTTTCAGCTTTATAATGTACAGCGGTAGAAGTAAGATCCTTTACTTAAACCTGCCAAATGATTTTGTGACCACACTAGTAAAGCTCATTGGCATTAGCCTAGTCTACCAGAGTAGAACGCAGCATGGATGATCTATTCCATGCATTGCTGTTGTAATTGCTAACAGCTATTGTTCAGTTAAATCCTACATTGAACAGTTCCCGTGCCCAGCAGGACTCACTTGCCCAGTGTACATACTGTAAGTGGTCATGTGATATGCGTTTGAGGCGTGTTAGTGTGGATGGGGATTAAAACTGATATGGAGCCAAACATTTGTGTGGACAGAGATTGTTTCAAAAAAGCTGTTTTAGCTTTATAGATGTAGCTTTAGTAGTTACAGAGCAATGTAATTATTCAATTGTGTCCATGTGATATATGTACGATACAAATTTTTATCTTGTTTTCGGTCTTTACTAACTCCCGAGGGAAATTTCCAACACTATTGTACCGGTCAGCCAGTTCGTCTAGTTTTTGGTGCCAAGCCTCGATGATGAGCTTTCAAAGCTTTTCCCCTGAAAACAGCAGTGACAGTGAACCAGAACAGTAACAGAAAAACAATAAACTGAAAATCACTTTAAAGCTCTGCCTAGACAGCTAATTCCAGTTTCATCAAAATGTAGCAAAGGTTATTGAAAACATATAGAACCTGTGAGTGATGTATAAATAATCCATTCTTACTGGTGCTTTAATGTTTATATAGTATTATGTAGCTATAGGAAAATGTTAAATTGTATAAAGCATGGTAAACTATCTTAATCTGATTCTTTAATTAACACGGACCAGTGTGACCAACAGAAGTTTCTAGCAAACCTGTCAAGATCCTGAATAGCAAGAAACATCCAGGAAGTAAAATAAAGCATAAAGAAGAAAAAACGATGTGATTGTCATAAAGCAACAAAAAAAAAAGGACTCAAGAGACAAGACATGACAGTAATGTTTGTTAGTATTTAATAGGAATGGCATTTAACATGAAGGGGTCATGACAGAAAAAAAATGGGTTTAGTCTTTAGTGACATGTCATATTGTTTTAGATCATCACATGTTTTGCACATAAAATCTTAATCGGTAAAGATGCAATGGAGTAAAATGTACAGTATGAAATATATGAAATATAGTAGAGATTAACTATAAAACTATACGTAAAGGTGCCATTGTGGAGTAAATATAAATCCAATATTTAAATTTACTATCTAATAATGTGGATTAACAGTAAATCACAGTCTCCCTATGTGATCTGTCTGTTTAGCTGTTATATAGTTTCTGTGGCCCGAAGTGCCTGAGGAGAGTCAGGAAACTCCAGTTGATGTAGAGAAGAAGATGGAAACGACTCAGGTCGTCTGCTGCACAGACTTTGACCTCAGCAGATCTGTTAATCCTCTAAAAGATGTTACTCAGAGGTCATCACACCATCCACTGGTTTCGGGCTGCAGATTACTATTACATTACATTAATAGTCCGAATTATCACACTGCCATATATCTCTGTGATGTCATTATACCGCTAAACCACCCTTGTTGCCATTAGCAGCCATGTTTACAATGTCGAGAAAACATTTATTTGGCTGGTTACACTGTGTAATGTATACACAGTGTAAACGTGGATGGAAACAATAATATGAAGCGTACGTGCGCCCACTGATAACAGCTAGTATGACGCTCATCTGGAGAGGATAAATATTCATAAGAGCCACGTGGGTATAAATGGGATTCAGAGTTGTTTGAGTCATAGTGGAGGAAATATGCTGCCGTCGGGATGCTGTGCCAAACAAAGTTTCTCAGTATAGTAAATTCAAGTGCGTTGACTTTGACTATTTTTCATCAGAAGCAGATTCGTGCATGTGATCGTTTTGCATTGGTTTACTATATTCAAGTGTATATCCTACAGCAGTGTGTAGGTGTGTAGCCATTAGGTGTGTGGGATTTAGTCAAAATACGTTGTGGGAGTATGGTTGTGATTAGCAAGATTCTCACCCCTCGACCAACCTCCCCCAGCCCCCTTCACCACGAACTGTGAAAACATTTGAAAACACTTTTCATTTCCTTTGCTTGAACTGGAGAGCACACACACACACACACACACACACACACACACACACACACACACACACACACACACACACACACACACACACTCACACATATTGTTAGAGGAGACTTAAAACACGAGGGGATCCCCACAGCAGTGGATCTGTCTATGGTGAACACAGATTAGGATATAAATGCATAAAAAAGTATTTTTTTACATCTTTCAGAATCAAATTGCTTATCATCTATATCATTTAAACATCTTGTTTTGATAGATAATCATGCTGGACTCTATTAGCCCTATACTACAGTGGTGGTCAGTAAACTGACACTTGATGTAGGATTGGTTTTGATGCTCCAGGAGCCAAAATGGGCATAATTTGATCCAGATGCTGCAACTGAGGCTAAAAGTCACAAACTAACTCCTGATTACACTTATGAATGTCCATCATCACAACTTTTGGTATTTAATACTTTAAATTAAATTAAAATTCAATTCAATTCTTCCCAGAACATTCCTGCAGAGCTATTTAGTCAAGGACTGCTTCCCGCTTTTTCTTTTTTTTCTTCTTTGGGTGCCGTCCAAGGAAAACGATGGGAACTTTAAGTTCAGCACCTGAGGAAAGACTCTGATGTTGTTCTGATGAAATGTTTGTAGAGAGTTTGCAGAGCGTCTAATCAGAATTCCGCCTGTTGTCCGTATCTGGAGCATCAAGAGCTATCCAGCACCCGTCTGTCCCCTAGACAGAAAGAGTCATGGAAAAACCATGACTAAAATTTGGTTGCAGAGGTGGAAGTTTCTTGTGGAGACAGGGTACTGCCGGCATTGAAACATGGTTTTGTTGGGATCCGCGCTGGCTCGATGGTTCGCTGTTGGTGAATGTTAATTGTGTGTACTTTCACCAAATGTCCACACTCTGCACAAAGTACAACTCCAGCAAGCGGACCTGCCTGGCTGTGGCCTCTGGGGTCACATAGAGGAGGTCAAGAAGTTAAACAGCTCTGAGCCTGGTGCGTAGAACTACTGTGCCCAGCAGTGTATCTCCACTGAGCCTATTGAATATCACTGGAGGAGGAAAATATCCCTCTGTTTGCTGCTGCACACGGAGGTGACCAGCGACACAGGGGGAGGTGTGAGTGTTGGGTTCAGAAGCAGGTCAGAGGTAAAGGAAAAGTCGAGGCTAAAGGTCTGAGTGCAGGACTGATTGATTTTACTTCCATTTTATTTACATTCAATTGAAACTGACAACTTAATAAATGTTATGCAAGTCTCCACGTTCTGCAGACATAAATCACTGTAATCACACATACAGTAACCATAAAAGGATAAGGTGTACTATATTTTAATGAGGTGTAATGAATTCTTTCCTCACATGTACCACGTGTTTGTTAATTCACATGTTTTCAATGTCTTTGTTTCATTCTCAGTGCTTCAGCTGCCGTGTTGCATTAGTTGCTGCCACTTATCACATCACATTGTACAATCCATATATTTTTTATATGGGCAGTTTCATTCCCTGCAATATCTTCCACTGTGGAAACAGTTTGTATGTTTGATGATCCCACTTATTGCTCTGTTGTTATAAACTGAACATTCGTTTTTTCGTTCTTTGCCCAACAATTTTCTGCTGCATTGACCCTAATTCCCCGTGGGGATCGTAACGTTTTCATTTGAACTGACGTGGAACACTGTCTGAACACTGTAATTGGTGGGGTGTGTTGCGTGAACTGGACCCACCTATCTTGCTCCAGAAATTGGTAGTGGGTGGTTGACGGGGAAGTCGGGGGTGTTAAAGTGCTTAGAGTCTCTTGTCTGAAGGCCCAGTTGGGAGGGGGGGGGGGGCGGCGAGAGGCTCATGTTCAGGAAGAGAGCAGGGGCACAGGATCTTAGCAATTACACTATTTGGGTTACAGGGGAGCTATTTATTTGCGCGGTTTGACATGTTTCTGTCGACCAGGGGAGCTGCGCAATATGGAAAACCGATAGCGCTGAAGTGTATTTATTTATTCTGCAGGCGAAGCAGCCAAACAGAACAAGGCTGGGCAGAGGAGCTGGAAATTAGAAAGTTAGAAAAAACACACATATACACAGAGGGAGAATTATTATTTTATTATTATTATTATTATAAGTATAAGTATTTTTCAAATAGTTGGGACTTCAAGCTTTGTCCCAGCATGCTAGTGGATGAGTGTGAATGTGCATGAGTCCTGTGGAGTTGTGGGTGGTAGAGAGGACATGTCCTCCATCTGCCCGCACAACTTCCCAGACCACCGCACGATGCTGGCAACTAACCAGTGGTGACGTGAATCTTTTTTTTTTAACTTGTGGTTCAGTAAACAATCAAAGCAATATCTCTTTACAACGCTTTATGTTCTCTACATGCAGAAAGCTGCACTTGGGAAAATGCACATGCTGGTCTTTCCACCAATTGATTGCACACTTTGCTGCACATATATTGACCTTTCCATTTTCAAATCACACACATGCATTTGCCACTTTAAATGTGTATCTTATGTCTTTCACATTAGACAAACTAGGTCAGTGGTCTGTTTGGAATTTGCTTTGCATGTGGTGATGCTTGTTGCAGTTTCCTGCAGTTTCTGAAACTGTGAAAGTGGCTTGCAGTGACTGAGCAGCAGCAGGTAAAGACTGGCTGCAGGTCCACACAACCTTTGTTACCGTTGTTATGAACACGCTGTTGTCGTGATCGAGTGTCCAAAGCATCTAGTGTCCAAAATGCACCAAATTCATCACCGTACTCGGATCTTAACAATACACGTGTGAAGCTCATAGGATGAGCGGTTCTTCGAGAGAAGACGGAGATTTCAGGAATTAGAAGATGGATGAGTGGATGGATGGATGGATGGATAGATGGATGGATGGATAGTGTTGATGGGCTAATAAAGGAAACGTTGCAGAATCTTGCACAGGGAACTTAAATATGCACTTAATGGCCACACGTACAATACTTTAAGAACAGCCTATAAGTATAGTGAGTATAAGGCTGCATGACCCATTCAACATCCTCACTGGTGGATCAGCTATATCATTCTAACATCACCTAATTTGGCTACTTAGTTTAAATATTTGGACAGAGGCATAGATTATACTTCTGCTTTATTGTCTGTATTTTTATATTTTATTTCATTTATCTTCCAACAACAGTAGATATGTGCTATCATCCTACAAAACCTGCAAGCCCATAAGATAATGTAGTTTGACATGCCACTTGGCTTACGTTAGCATTACTTCTTCAAATAAGCTCTTCAGCCAAGTCGAACGGAAGTTTTGGTTTTCCTATTAGGGGGTTGGATGAAATAAGAAGTCAAAACAGCAGAACATCAGTGAGTTAGCGCACCGTCCAAAGAAAGCTGGTCTCCTTAGTGTAAGACATTTTGCCTCTGAACACTGGTCCAAAGCACACAAAGTATAATGGGAAACATAGCAGCATACGTTTACTGACATAACATTGCATAATTTCTGGTTAAGCTGAAGCCGTTGCGAGGAAGGTCACGGCCACGCGTAGCTGCGGACATGAAAAGATTCCCAATAAGTTTTAAATATCGTGTTGTTGATTTTACTGTCAGCACAGCCTTTCTCCGCCTCTGTGTGAAGGCTGGTAGTGTCTTGAAAATGTGTGTTTGATTCCCTATGTTTCCCACCACGCTCTTACACAGCCACAGAAATAACAGAATAGACACAAAAATGAAAAGATGCATCAAAGGAAAAATCTCATGAACTTTTCTTTCATCATCGAATTTCATCATTATCACCTTTTTTGGTTTTCAATATAACCTCTTTTCTCCTTTATTTGACTTTCTCTTACACACACACACACACACACACACACACACACACACACACACACACACACACACACACACACACACACACACTCACTTCTCCCAGAGTGCTAATATCGACCATGTGTTGTATACTGTATCTGGCAGCTATTTTAAACTCTAAACCTTTGCCCTTGAACTGTACTCCGACCCTCCTTGTCTAAACATGGTTAACCCAGCGCTCACACAGCTACAGTGGATATGTAATCGATACAGCAAAGGGCAGCGGTTATTCCTCTCTTCTATTATGAGCTTTTTATATTCCTGATTCATACTATTTATTGCGTTTTTCGTTAGGACGTGTTCATGGCTCTGATGGCGATGGGCTGCTCTCCAGTCTGTGGCATTGATGGGCACAGGAGTGGCTCGAAGGATTGAGTTAAACATGATGACGGCACCCAGATTCTGCAGAGATGCCCCCCCGGTGGCACTATGCACAAGATTACAGGTGGATTACCTGCAGAGCGACATCTTGCACCACGCGTCAATGCTAAGATACTGACTCATTCTGATGATGAAATAATTGGTTAATTAAGAGTGTGTGTGTGTGTATGTGTGTGTGTGTGTGCGCGCATGTGTGTGTGTGTACATGTGTCTAAATGCAGGTCCCGAGTGCTGCTGATTAATCCAGTTCTATGTGTTAACTAATGATAGAGTTTTATGTGACTCTCTGTCTGATGGGAGTTGAAGTTGTTGCGGAGGCACTTTGTTACCCCGAGAGTCATTAGTTGCTTGTGATGCTGACGGTGACTCACACGAATGATTGATTATTCCTCACAGTGAAAATCAGCTGAAGTCTGGCTGTATTAAAGAACATGAAGCGGCTCAGGAGTCACAGATTCATTGTATTCGGGTCACGGAGCCATGTGTACAGCTGCGACCGGTCTTATCGTAACATTGTTCTTTGGCTTTGGCAGGAGATGCATCACGCGGAACCCAGTGCGTCAGCCTCTGTCCCATTGAGTTGATGCTGAAGCAGCAGCTAGGGTGGGTTGAAAATGGAAAATACTTAAAAAACTGTTAATATTGGCATCAGACATGATTCACATACTGGAATAAAACCGATGAAATATCCCAAATGTGATTTGTATATGAGGATATCTGATAAATGGACTGAAGGAATGAAGCCATGCAGGACAGTCGAGAAGTAAACTTGCATCTACAGGTCTGTAGATCGGCACCTAATCACTCGTTAACTCCTCCAGATAGGGGAAACATTTCCATCAATGTAATTCATCATTAGTGACACTTCCTATACTTTCTTATCTGATGTTATTTAGGTCGAGGCCTCTGCCCTGCTCCGGCAGCCTGGGTGCCCCGCTTCATGATGGATAGTGCGGTGGTGCCGCTGCTCGCGATCCACAGTTACACAACCTTTTCCCGAAGCAAACCTCCTGCTCCTCGGGCGCCGCACATCTGCAGCAGCGGGGCTCGAGAGACGTGGCATTAGCTGTGTTCTTTGATATGTATTGTAACACAACCCCCCCGTTACTCACGCTGACGTTTTATTGCAAATGTAAATAAGAATGGCCCTGAGCTTAAAATTCATCAATGTCACATCTGTGACAGCTCATAGAGTTTTTTCAACTTTGACTGATAAAGCAAATAAGGCTGGGAGAGTGCACTTTCACTACACATGGAGCCATGTCTGTTGTTGTTTATTTTAACACCCATTTTTTGTTCAGTACACTTACGCTCACCTGTTTGTTTTTCCATTACTTGGAATAGGTGAACATGACCTTGACTCCACCATGCGGAGCCAATAGGGAGAGGGGGGGGGGGATAAGGGGCAGGCTGAGCCTGGGTGGCCTCAAATATGGGAGAGCAGTTAGATTAACAAGTTGACATTTGTTTATGAATGTCAAATAGAGAGCTTCTCTTCTCTTGGCGTTGTGAAGACACAGAGCCACTAATTTGTCTGGTTAATGCTGCTAATCCTGCTCCTGGAGATCGTCGGCTGTCTGCCTGCTGTAATGCCTCCCAGGCTGCTGTCGGAGGGAGGAAAAAATAATTTGTATTAATCCGTTTTTAAAGGCTCACGAGGCTCTGCTGCTGAGGGCTATCAGAGTGAACAATGACGAGGTCGAGCCAATAGGTTTAGGACGGACATTAGAGCAACTAATGGTCTTTTCTCCATCCTACACATACACACAAACACACACACACACACACACACACACACATATGCATCGTGCTCCAGACGCCATTACAGATACAAATGCACATTTTCACAGTCACAACTGCGCATGCTGGTTTTTTACAACAAAGTGTGAACAATTTCCTGTCACATTTGATCATAATTGATAAAAAGACAAATCTAAGTGAAACATGAGACTATTTTCATTTCATGCTTTTTGTTTAGGAGAAAGCAGCCAGTTTCCATTACTGTCTTCTGTTTCTGTTTAAACCAAGCTCGGCAGCCGTCCAAGGCCCAACAGAGCAAAAAAAAAAGAAAAAAAAACGGAAGAAGGAAAACAAAACCGTCGGCTGGCAGCAACATCTATTGTATTGTCTTTTCTGAAACCTCTCAGCGTAGTTTTTTTCTCTGTAATCCATATAAGCTCTCTTTGGATCTCAATACCTCACGCTGTACGAATGTAGATTCCTGCTCCAGATTGGTTGTAATCGTCCGCGCGTCTGTTTACTTGTGGCCGGCTTCAGCGCGGAGATCAGCATGTAGCCAGTTTGCAACAAAATAATAGATAATGTGACATTTGTGATTTGTAGTTTGACTTGCACTGCTGTCGGGGCCGTGGAAGGATTAGCGGTGTTATGACTCAGGTAGCTGCTTGACGGATATGTTTACGACGAGGACTGCTGCCGAACACTGCAAGCACTGATTAGAGCTTATGACATTATCTCAACTACTGCATCATTCCATGTAGTCATAAACGGCAGCATCACCCTGTCTGTGTGTGTAGAGACTGATGTTTTTCTTGCTTTACAACATACCTGACATTCATCAAGTGGGGGGGGGGAATCAAAAGATGTTTCTGACAGACACACACACCCACACCCACACCCAGCTGCTTCTTCCTCCTCTGCCTCCCTTATGCTTTCACTTTTCCTCACAGGAAGTGATATACTGTCAAACATACTCCGACAGCAAGCCCCAGCTACGAACACTGATCACCATCAAACAGATCCTCATGCATTTTGCTATTTTCCCCCCAGCTTTCTTCTTCTCACATGTTGGAACATCATGGCTTCCTCACAGTTTTTTTTCTTCTTTTTAGGCTCTCCATTATGGTGTTTGTTATCAGCTGTCCTCCCCAGTGAATCTCTTCTGACCTCTCCATGGAGGTGTTTTTTTTGGTTTTGTTATTCCATCTTGCGTTTGTCCCTTGGCTGACTGTGTGCTGGTGCTTTTATTTGTTCTGACCCCAGAAGATGGATGACATTACGTGTCCCAGAAATTAAAGCCAAATCATCTGGATCGCCCCCTGTTTACTGGCAGCAGTATATGTCAGCCCTGCCTTCTCCATGTTAATGGATGATGGGACCTGGCCCAAACTAAAAAGTCAATGTACAAATCAAATACATTTTCCCCAAAACAGTACCTGTCATTTGATTTAGTTATTTTCTCAAGCTTGGTTTCATTTAGCTGTTCGATGTTATAAAAATAGGGTGAAACATCAAGATTGACAGGTGAGACTGACTGCCGCGATTGGTCGGACGCATCTATCGGTGTGACCTCCATAGTGTGACCTCACTCCGCGATCACTGCTTGCAGACTCAGGCTCCAAATAACGTCAAAAGCGTGAAATGTCGGCACCCGTATCTGGTATCCCGATGTTTTAGCTTCATCTTTGTTCAATGGGAGGAATTGGAGATGTGTCGACAAAGATCATTCTTAGTAACTTCCCTCTTCACATTGTCTCACTGATTCGCTCCTTTATTGTTCTGTATCCTCCTCTCCCCTCTCTGTCCCCACATGCTTTCCTCTTCTTCCTCCTCTTCCCTCCTGTCTCTGCATCTGAGTTAGAGACATCCTGTTCATAGCTCCACACTGACAAAGACACAGCTGGTGCGGGTCTGCATGTGGGCCGGCTGCTCCAGCTTTATTTATGCCTCTCTCCTGGTGAGGCAGCCGAGCTCTGGACCAGATGGCCGCAGTGTTCAATTGGACTCTGCCGTTGTACCCCTCGTAATTGGTACTTGGAATCAAGTGCCTTATTAATTATGCAAAAGGGACTGTTTTAATGCATGGTGAGTCGGCCTTACCGAAGCGTAATACTAATCAAGTGAGTGCTTTGCTGCATTATGCATTACAGAATTTGACTTATTTTAATTATGGGCTTGCATCCGTATGGTTTCGGGGCTGAATGTCTGGATGAAGGCAGGAAGGAAAAAAACAATGTGTTGCATATCTACATTCCATATCAATTGTCCTTGAGGTAACCTTGAGAAGCTGCAGGTCGGAAAACCGTTTTTGAACTCTGATACGATCCAGAAAAGGGACATAATTCAGTCAAAGCAGGAAACTGGGCTTCACATTAACGTGAAATGTCTTGTGGTCTGCAATAGCTATTAAAGCAATTCAGAACTTTTTGTAAATGTTCTCCTTGCGACATGCAACTTGCATGATTAGCATTTAATGAAGTCCAACATTTGCAGAGGAGATATCTGACTGCAGCAGGGGTTTTATTTTTGCATGCATGAAGAGCATGAACTGCATTGGATTATAAATACACCTCAGCATAATTGATGTTCACCTACGAAATCAACTGTGGCAAAAATAAATAACAGAGGTTCCCCTCCAGTGTTTGTATCCATGTTTGGAAGTTGAAATTGCAAAAACAGTTTTTACTTAGAAACAAACACTCACTGTGGTTTGGAAGAAAGAACGTTTTTTCTGTATGAAAGCAGTTTTGCGAGGGTGAAAAACACCTCTGAAGTGTTCTCAGTTTGAGACCCAAGTAATCAGCTCATGTGTGAAAACGCCTCCAAACCTTCAATTGGTCCAGTGGAGCAGCTAAATGATCACCTGTAGACTGTGCCTGCGCTGAAAAGCATCTGAACGAGAACCCAGCTGATGTTGGAAAACAACAGGTTGGTCCATTTAATCTTCCCTGCACGAGTGATGAAGAATAAAAATTGACAATGAAGTTTACGAAACAGAGGTAGTTTGCGGCACTTAAACTCTGACTTCAACTTACATCTATAGTCTTGCATTGTTTGCCTTCAGCCATTTTACTACACAACACATGCTGGCTGTCACAACAGCTGGCCGTCCAGTCCAAATACTTGTGTTTTATATGGCTGCTTGATGTGGTTGGTATGTAAACGGTTGTCACTGATGGTTTGAGGGGGTACGACCACAGGCCAGACCACTGCTGCTGGAGGCAGGAAACATTACACCCCGGCCTGCAGACTCACTCCACTGGAGCTACCAGCTCTGCACAGTTGGCCGTGCTGGGTGGTGGTCCCCTGAGGTTCAGCTGGTATTTCAACTCTGTGCGTTAATCAATGGTAATTAGAAAGATCCATCTGGGCTGCAGTGAGTTTGCCATACACATGTTCATGCACGAAGTACCCTGCTCACCGAGTACTGGATGTTATCGTGGCTTCGTAATCACATCAGGAGATCACGGCCGTACAGTGTGTGGTGTAGGGTGGCATGTTACATATATAAGGCTGCTCCTAAATTCATTTAGTGATGGTATTAAATGGCATTCAAGGTTGTTTCTGTGCACTCTATTTGTGCAGATGCAGTAAGCGTGCAAATTATATTCTACTCTGATTTCAGTTTAGCATTTCACAGATTTTATTACTTTATAATAGTCATTTTATTTAATGCGGCAATATTTTATCATTTATCATTCTCCAAAAAATGATGTGAGGGACTGGAATATTAATCTCAAATAGACTTAAAGCAATGATTTGATTAGTTGATGCAATTCAAATCCTTTCAGACACCGCAGTGCTCTCTCAGTCTCCTACATCATTAATGTCAATATAACTGTATAATCCATCATATGATATTTACATATCAATATAAGGTTTTATCTAAACATTATACTCGATTTGCACTGGAACGTGCTCTTGTGTGCAAGTATATGTGTTTGTCCATTGCAGTGTAAGTGTTTCCTCTGTGGGGATGCATGGGTGAGCTTTTCTGGCCGTGTGTATGTTGTTATGTGTGTATGTGCGCCGGCGAGGGTAGAACTCTGAGGTTGAGAATTCGTTGGAGTGTGAGCGCTCACCTCAGCTGTTTAATGTTAAACCATGAGGTCCAATGAAGTGATTGTGCGACGTTTAGTGCGACGATCTCAGCCTCAAGAAAAACATAGTTAACTTTTAAGACTGTGTGTGCTGCCTCTTATGAACACTGACATTTTTTTTTTTACTTACAATGGGACAAAGGTTTACCTCAAGCTAATAGCTATGGCTTTCTCAGTCTGGGCAATTCAAATCAAGTTGTTGTATTTTGATTTACAGTCTGCTCTGGTGTAAATTTGCTTATCTTTTATAATTTTCCCGGAATCTTTCAGGATAATATCCATGTCAGATGCATTCACAGCAACAGAAAAGTTCCCGGAACTTTTCCAAGGCCAGAGGTGCAGCTGTGTAAGCACGCAGGGGGCAGAACATGACCTATAAATCATGCTGCAGAAGGGCCAGTGTGAACAGGAGGAAGGCGTTCAATCTTCATGTCAGCAGCAGAAAATGACAGGTACCTGATTACTATATTTTTTCTTTCAATCTGTGCATTAACTTTGATTACAGATTTTCTGCTAAACGATGCATGCCAATGATGTTTAAAAGATTCCATCAACTGCTGTTGTTACAAAGCAATTGAAAAAAAAAAACCAATTTTGATCTTCATCATTTTCTAAACATCTGCTCATCATTCCTTTGACAATAAAAAACACGCTCTGCCTCATTTACATTTTATCCATATTTATGTTGCTGTTCACATCAGCTTGTCAATTCAAAGAGCCGTAATTGGCAGGACAATAGAAAGGTGGGAACCCCCGCCTGCATCTGCAGCTCTCTCTCTACTGTTACTCTTTGTCTCACTGATTGCAGTCAGTGACTCATCCCTCCCTGTGTCTGCCACAATTTGCACTCGCACAACGATTTGAGCTGTGGCGCAGGTATGATCGAGTCTTCATTGTGCAGAATTCTGTCTCCCGCAAAATAAATAAAAAAAACTTGAGACATTATTATTATGTATCATCTGAAACAACTCTCTCTCTCTCTCTATTTTTACTTGGTCTTTTTCTTCTTTCTCTAGTCCCCCACCCCCCTAAAGGCGCCTATTCCTCCAGGTCCCAGGCTGCGTAACAGCAAGGTTTTGTCATCCTTAATCACATGAAACACGAAAGAATCTCTAATTGTGATTACTGTAATTGCTGCTCAATTTGTCTGCCTCCGCCTCCCCTATCACCTCCAGTCTCACCCCCGCACCATGTCTGAATAATCTGCCATCAGCAGACGTTCCCCCAGTTTTCTCATGTGTGTTTCTAACTGATAACTGATGTGATGTGTTATTGGTTTCTATGGTGAGTTTCTAAGATAAACATCAAAGTGTGTGATAGGAGAGGGGCTTATTGATTTAAGCGATCCCGGGGTTGCTCTCATAATGTGTCCACATTTGACCTTTGGCCCATCTTGATGTTGTTTGACAACATAGCAGTCTGTGGCTGTGACTGTGGTTGAACTGGGAAAGACTGTGGGTATTCCCCCACTGCTTTAATATCGCATAGCCCCAGCAAGCATTGAGGGTGACGACACATACGTTTATCTGCACAATAACGTTATAATCTACATTAATTAGTTGCTGTTAGAAAGTACAAATGAATTTTGTAGACCTGTTAATCAAAACTTAACTCTCATTTTCACAGTTTTGGTCGTCATTTTTATCTGTAATGTTAAAAATTCCACTTACCAAAGTAAGACCGGTGACAGATTTGGAAGTAAACACAAATTGCTGAAGTGAAATTTGCAGGAGGGACTTTATTCATACATTTTCCAGAATGTTTCCTGTCAGCCCCCTGGTTAAATGTCTTGTTAAGAAAATGAGCCAGGTGAGAATACAGCAGGAAAATGTCTGGAACATTCACAGTGAGTGAGTGGGCGAGTCAATGACATTTTAGCTGTTTTCAGACATGACCTGTGGGTAAAGTCCACAAAAATGTGGTCCGGGCAATTTGGACCAAACTATTGTTTTAAAACGTATCTGGTAGACAACATGCATGACCAGTAGATGTTTCCATGTCTTTACAGTCCTTATATTCTACAGAATACAACCACATGTCCGCTATACACTTTTTCATCGCAGTGAAAAATCCCCTTCTGCTTTTTCGCACACAAAAGAAGCCGCAGTCACGATTTTCTCTGTCAAACTCCTCTCTTCATGCTCTATCTCTCACGCTTTCACAGTGGCTTTACATCACTTAGTGTTTGTGATCAGAGTGGCGTTCACCACCACTCTGTGGCAGGGCCGATGTGGTTTTCAACCCCCAGACATCCTCTCAGGGGGGTGAGGGCCCTGCTCTGTCATGTGACTTCCAGGCCTGTTGGAGAGGCATCGTGGGTGTTGGCAGAGGAAGGAAAAGCAAGAAAGGGTGCAGGGTTACGTTCTGCAACCCGTGGGTTGGCTGTGGCGTAGACTTTGTGAAGAAAGGTTGTCAAATTGGCTCCTCGGACTGACTTTTTCACACTCGTCTGCCAAACACCACCATGCCTGACCTCTACTCCCACCATCGCTCCCTCGCTCTATACCTTTTACTCAGATGGCGGGGAAACACGACCTTTAGTGTAATTACCCTGACTGCATCCCCCTCATTAGACTCCTGCAGGTGGAGCCCGTAAACAGCTGCAGTGTGTTGCTCCCAGTGAGCTGCACAGTATTCACTGTGGACCTCACCCACGCATAACCTAAATAAACACCACTCTGCTATTAACTAAACCTAATACCATCCAGTTATGAGCACAAGTTTACAAAAAAAACTGCTGTCACATCAGATTCAGAGAGGGTGCTGAACCGTGGTTTCATTACTGCACCCAACAATCTTATTCCTTTCCCCACCCTCAGCGCCTGAGTCCACTGAAATCCCCAGTAGGTTGCACTAACATATTCTGCAATTTTGCTTTTGAATACAATTGTCTTGCCACTCTGTTAAGACAAAGCGCAGCGTGTGTGTGTGTGTGTGTGGGTGCGTGTGTGCATGTGTGCATGTGTGCATGTGGTGATGTTGATGTACAGTTTGTTTACTCCTGCTCCCACAGCAGTGTGTGCTGGGTCAGCTGCAGGCTCAGTCGGTTAGTTTTATTGAACTCCGGCTTTGTTCAAAGGCCCCTCAGGTTCAATCCATCCCTCATTTTCATAATCACTGGATGTTTTGATTGTGGAGCGTCTGTGTGTTTGACCATAAGTGCAACAGACTGAATCCATTAATAAAAAGTCGATGAGCATGGTCAATAAGGCAATTTAGCCAAATACATGAATCAACAATAGCGTATCAAAGCTCTTGCCAGTAAGTGGGTCCAAGGGGGGGATGGCATTTTGCTGCATGCTGCAAAAAATCTAATGCAATTATGATCAGAATAATGCCTGGTATTGACTGGTGTGAGAGGCCATGAGGTACACGGGTGGGACTGCTCTGGGGATGACCCCTTCCCACTTCATGATTGATTGGGTGTGTCAGAGCAATTCCAGCCCAAATGAGTCAGTGCGGGCCTGTGTGTCGTAGCTGCTGTCCAGGCCGGGCTCACATTATTAACTTACCCAGGAAGAGGGCACCGTAAATAGCCTGCAGTGGAGCCTCACTGAGGGACACAGCAGAAATAAAGAGGGGTAAAACAGCCCCGCGAAAACTCAATTTGTAATTTAATCCAAAGTGCTGCCATCGATTGAGATCTGCTCCGGCAACAGCAGCCAACCTGCAGCTGGGCAACGGATTAAAGCACGCACCAACTTATCACCATCCCTCCCGTTGCTGATCTCTGTTTTCTAGTCATGAAATTGTCTCAATGAGCTCAGTGTTCATTATTTCTCACTTTCTCTCTGTCTCACACTTTCATTCTGCTGGTTTGGAGACCAAACAAAAAGATAAAACCCAGTGTGCATGGCTGGGCCGTGTATTACCAGTGTGCAATTATGAGATGAATGTAGATGAAAACACGATATGCTAATTGATGACGTAATGGCGTTGTACTGTCATTCTGTGTAGTGTCAGCCGGGTTCAGCCCTTTTTTACGTGTTTGCACGTTGGCTCAGTCGGACATTACACGGACTTACATGATGGTAATGTCTTGAATAATTTACAGTTAAAGTACAAGCAGTTTTGGTTTGCCAGACTACATGAAGTAGTTGAACAGAGTAGATGCAGAAAGAAAAGTGCACTTTCCATGATTGTTCCACGCTACAGCTAAAAGTAGGGGCAGCACAGATTGATACGAACACAAACAGGTAAAAAAAGATACGGTATTCTGAATTTCATGGTAAAATACGTATTAAACAGTGTTTAGAAAGAGTTTAGATGTGGTATGGATATGTTCACCCACACTCCAAAAACACATTTTTAGCATGTTTTCTATTAAGTTACCCCTCATGTGAAATCATATGAAAGTTTATTTTAAAATACTCATCTCGTAACCACCAACTCAATACAGTGAGAGTGAATGGAATTTGGTTCCTGGTGACCTCAAATCGGAAACACATAATATTTCTCTGGAACAGTCTATGAAAAATAGGGACATCTGTGGACAATCCTAAATAAACCAGGACAATATTGTTTCCTGTAGGACAAGTTGGTTTACAATGTAAGGGGATATGATCAAATAATACATAAAAACTCAAAACCTTGCCACATAGAACTAAAAGTAAGGAATAAAATGTTTGTTTTTTTAATTTCTAATATAAGGAAACTGACACTTTAAATATGAAAAATCTCCAGCGGTTGCATTGTTTTTTAATGACATCCTTTTATCACCTATTTAGTATGAAAAGGATGATTGGGCTCTCTGTGACCCCCAGGCCATTGTGTATTTAAAGCCTTGAGGACTGTGGTTAAGTGTGGTCCTTTTGTTGGACGTATACTACAATGTCACGACAGGGAGGCGCTCCCCATTCACCCCGGCTGCGTTTGATCTGAGCTCTGGGACTGAGAGACGATACCTGTGTTAACTACCAGCTGTCAGCCGCCCGGGACCAGTAGCTCCCTCCGCGCCACGGAGCAGGTTTAGATCAGTCATGGATAAAGTTCTTTAGCTCCGCTCCCATCGACACCTTTTGCCCTTCCACACATCAATGTGACTCCACAATAACATAGTCACAAATGAGTGTGGGGGGTGCGTTTGATGGATGCCTCTGTCCTATCAGACGGGCGGTACCGGCAACTCCCTGTAAAATAAACTTTATGTCTCTCTCGCTCTTTCTCTGACAGCGTGAGGACACCATTTGTGACAAAAGTAAACTCTGTCATGGCGGGGTAAGAGAAACCATACATCAGCCTGATCAGAGTCTGCAGGCGTACTTTGGTTGAACTGTTTGCCATATGGTGCAATGAAAGGCTTTTATATTTATATGTTCCACTACAGTTGTGAGGGGGAGAGGCGAAAGAGAAAATGCACAGCAGCTTTAATGTGAAGTGATACGCAGAACTTATTTCACTAGATTCCTGTTTTGCTTGCTTCTATAATTCTTGGGGCACAATGCGATTTTAGTTTTATTATGGCACTAATAGATGAGTCAGTTCTTTTTTAAGTTTGTTTTATTCTCATAAATTCAAACTTTTTAAGAGTTAACTTTTCATTGGCTGACTCTGTGTAAAAGTTGATACATCACTGGTCGACTGGTGGAAACTGTCATGCGTTCTCTTACCTCACATTAACTTCTTCATCTTGATTCCCTTGGTTGATAGGGAGAATAGACTCCATTGTTGCTGTAAGAAGACAAGCCTACCATTTTGTAAGTATCATAATTGACCTCTTTACCTCCCCCGTGATCTCTTTTTTTCCACGTCTCCTTTTCTGCATGTAGCCCATGCATGTAGTATTTTGTGCAGCGATACCGCACGACTCTCAGGGTTTTTATCGGTTCCATGTGTTTCACGCCCGGTGAGGGACTTGGACGAAATGAATTGAATTCCCTAAAGAAACAGCCTGCTTCAATTGTTCGCCGTCGGTTTGGCCAATAAGCACCTTCGCCCACTCTCTCACTCTGTCGAGCTAAAGTTCAGTAATATCTCCAGGAATGTTTGCAAGCGCACACACAGACAAACACTTTCTATCCCTTCATCTCATGCATCACCGCCGGAATAACAGGAAACAGTCCCACTACATTGATGTTTGCTCGGTTTCAATCTCCCTCACACACGAACGGGATGTTTTGCAACACTATTATTTTTATTTATTAGGTTTCAGCAATGTTGAAACTATTCTCTCAAGCGTCAAATGATTCGACTAAAATTGACTCACAGCGCTCACATCTCAACACTGCACAGGATACGGCACCGTGGGGTCTTTCAGTGAACCGCAGGACGTATCTATGGAAAAGGGCCTAAACAGCCTGCATGACTTTGATGATGTAATCCTGACCTTTCCTTGGATGTGTATCTCACTTTTATGATTAGTGGGAGCATCAGAAATTAACCAGCTGCATGAAGTGTTAGGGGGAGGTGCTCATTTTAAAGATTGAATCTTTGGAGGTAATTTATAGCTAGTGCGGTTCCTTCTGAAATCGAAAAACAGACTCATTTCATCAGGGGGTTTGGTTCTGCTGTTGAAGCACACCCTCCTTTCTACCCACATTTTTTTTTCTTTATGATTAATGCGCCGGCTAATCCGTCACAATCACAAGCTGGGAAAGATGTTTTCAGCACCATCGCACGCTGTCAAGGCCAGGGGTTGTGATTTAGGGTGGATCTGCTGCCGCTGTGAAGGGAGGAAGAGGTTCGAATCGAGCCCGGCCCTTTCGGACACGGGTCAGCGGAGGATGTGAAGGCCCTGGAGGAAGTGCAGGGGTTTTCTTGTTTTTCAAGGTTTATTTTCCTACGTGTTGGCGGATTGAGGGCCGCTGGTGTACGGGACTCAATTGGACATGATGGATCAAACATCTTGGAAAATAAACACACACTCACTGAGACGCACACTTTGTCATTCTCTTTATTGCACTTGGTTTAATTCATTCCATGTCGTGCATATGTGAGCAAGAATACACTCTCACACACACACACACACACACACACACACGCAATCACCACCACTGCTCACCATGTAGTAACACTCCAGCTCCCCTGACACAAACCAAACTCCAAACAAACAGCCAGATGAAAGCTGGAGTCAAGTCAGAGTTAGCTGTACTCTAATGAGCTGACCCAAGGTAATGGATTTGCTCATTACTGCAACTTTACTGAGTCTTTTCCAGATTTCCTTAAATAGGAGAAACCTAACTTTCTCCCTGTCTATCTGTCAACATGAGTGAGACTATCCGTTGCTCTTCGGGACACCCGTCTGAGCTATGGGCTGTAAATGAGGGAATTACTGGGCTGTTTAAACTGTTGGATTTAAACTGAGGAACATTTAATTGAGAAAAAAAAGTCATGAGTGGGATGTTAATGAATGACAGCAATTCTATGGTTGTGGATGATAGATGATGTGATGAGACATTAGACAGAGGATGAGACATATGTGAGATGGTACTTGACATAAATTAGATAATGAATTAGATATAACAAGAGACGTGATATATGATTAGACTTTCGAGATGAAATATATTTTCATGAAAGTTAAAACACACTGCATCAATAGATACAACCAGCAGTCTGCACTTTGAACTAACACATGCAGTGGCTGTTCTAAACCTGCCTGTTAAGAAAAGGCTGTTTCCTTTGCCTGTGGTGATGCTGGTTGAAGCTTTCTGTCCGAAACTGTAAAAGCGAACTGCGGTAATTGAGCTGCTGCGAATATAGACTGGCTGCAGTCCACAGAACCTTGCTGCACCACCGCTGCGGCACAAAGAGCTGTTCACCTTTTCATTCAAAGTGAGTTGGAGCTCGACCCAGTACGCAGAACCCTAAACTGGAGAATCAGTTGGAGCTGCCATCTCACGTCTCGCACGTCCAGATTGCACCAACTTCTAAACGGCACTTCCTGAACAATTCACATGCCAAGAATGAAGCTGATACGATGAAGGGTTCTTGAGATATGCGAGCCACAGAGATTTCTGGAATTCATATTGCATACAATGCAATACGACAAAAGTCCTTCATTAAAACCTAGTCTGTCCCCCAGTGTATACTTTAAAACATTAAAACCATCTTTCAATAATGTTCTGGACTGTATTTAAATGTACAACTGTGCCTCGTAAGGTGATGAGTCATTGTATTTATGAGGTTTGAAGAAATTGGCATACACCTAATATGAGCCACCCCAGATGCAGTGTGTGTCGTTACAATTTAGCTGCTTCAAATATTTTGTCCCTCAGTCTCTTATTTATCTAATGATAAATATGATATGATGATATGAATGATAATAACCGTAAACTCCATCGTTATAAGGATCAGTGGCACTGCCCTTCCTTTCCTTTCCTGCCTATCCTCCCTGTGTGAGACAGAGGACAACTGTCATTCAGTCAACACCAGCAAAATGAGAAATTCCTCATTGTGACCCCAACAGTCTCCAGCCTGCGATTTAACACCTGTTCAGTAATGACAGACACTAAGACGAAGGTCACAAAATAAACCACAGCCTGGTAACACTTTCATGTGTGTGTGTGTGTGTGTTGTGTGTGTGTGTGTGTGTGTGTGTGTGTGTGTGTGTGTGTGTGTGTGTGAGCCAAGTAGACATGTGTGCAGAGGATTGTGAATATAAGGGACATCGTGGCTGATGCTGGTCTGTTTTGAATAGTTCTCAGGTGTTAGACATTACAGTCCCCGGGCCCTCCTCTCATGTTTTCACATCTCACATGGTTTATAACACTTTGTGACACACATTCTGCTCCTTCTCCTAAATGCAGAAGACAAGCCGGTGCCCACTACCCTTCCTTTCTCCTCCAGAGGGTGGCCGTCACGGCTGACACCTGCCCAGGAAGCGCTTAAAACAATTAGAACTCCCTGTGAAGCTAAAAACGGCGCCTTGCCAAGAAGAGAAAAGGAGATATAAAAGCATCACCCCTCTTAGATTAAAAATCCTAAATTAAATCAAGTGTGCCATCAATGCGTGCTGGTGAGGGTCCCTAATGGCAGGCTTCTCTCTTTTCTTTTTTATTAATTCCCTATACTTACTCAGCCATCTCCTACTATAACAGCCTCTCTGACTCATCTGCTGCAGGAGAGGAGGAACCGGAGAGGAAAAGCACCCAAGAGTGAAGGAGTGGGTGTGGGCACGGTGCCTGCCTGAGGCAGAGTGAGTCACGATGCACCGCAGGACCCATTCATCACAGTGTGGATTCGGCCCTGCCTGCACCTTGGAACTGTCCATCACATCCAACCTGGGCAGTGGTGAAAATTAGGCTGCTTTATCTCTGAGCTCTTATGTTATTGTTACCTTTCAGCTCCCTCACCTGTGGTCCTGTGGTTAATAATAAAAGGACACGAGCACCAGACCCTGGACAGCCGATTGTTTAATATCAGGACTCTGGTGGCAGCTGTACATTCAGTGCACCTTGAAAAGATGTTATTTTTACACACCAATAGCCTCATCATCTAGATGGCTTGGTCTACAACAGAACAGAGCTCACCATCTTTCTTACAAGATCACACAATTTACAATAATCCTCACTTCTTATGGACCATGTTCAGCACATTTTACATTTCATAGGCCTGTCTTCTGTATGAGCACCAAGTCCTTTGAGACACACCAACAATGGTTGACTTGCTGTGACCTGCTGCAGTGTGTTGTGGTGCATACTTAATATGCATATAACTGATGCCTTTTTCAAAAGCTGAACACAATATAATGATCCCATCAGTAGTGAAAAGAATGAATGTGACGCCTCGGGATTCAGCTGTGAGAGTGATGTCTTTTATCTGAGAGTGGTCTGCTTTATAGTGAAGAAGTGGGTAGAAATGGGGGGGTGGGGGGGGGGCTTCAAGGTGAAATGTATCTTGAATTTGTAAGAGGAGTGAACGCTTTAGCTGCCTAATACAAGATTTTGGGGTAATGGAGTCAAACTTCCTGACTACATAGTCAAGTAATCATTTCTCTCTTACATTTGGGCTGCTGAAGTGAACTGTTGGCCTGTGCCATTTAAAATCTTTTCATGTTGGATCCTTAGAATAAGAAAATCGATTGTAAATGAAGATGGACGAAGCATCTCCACTTCCTCCCGCAATCCTGAAATGAAGCCAAAAATATCCCATATACAAATGCTGCCATCTTAGCATATGGAGCCAGCGTCTGTGCAGAAGCGATCACGGGATGTTGCTGCAGTATCGAGGTTCTGCCGACACATGCTCTCGACAAAATCATGAGTCAGTCTCAGCGGTCAATCAATAGCATCAACTAAAAAACATTTATCAGAAAAATGTATGCTTAAAAAACATCAGATAAGAACTACCTAAAATTACAAAAAATGTTTGGCGTGTACATGGACTTTTGGTTTGGTCCATGCCCCATCCACTAACATGGAGGAGGCAGGGTTTATGCCTTATACTGCAGACAGCCACCAGGGGAAGGGGGGACAGCGGAGCTGTCGGGTCATCCATTTTTATACAGTCTATAAAATACTATGGAATACAGCAACTGATATAAAACGGAATAAACAAAATTGTGCTTATTTGTATGTGAAAATAGGAGTGTGAATACATCTGGCTCTGTGCAACATGAAACGCAGTATATGTCCATGGCTGACAGCTTCTGAATCGCTTCCATTACTTACCCACAGAGGATTGTGCTGGTCTGTAAAGAGGCTGGTGGAACGCCTGCAGCTGTTCTAAATCACTTCTCCTAACATCCTAAACCCGCTGAATGTGAGATGCTGAAGAACAGATAGTGTGTCGGGATGAGACACTAAAGGCTGGCTATACATTTTTCTGTCCATCTCAGTGTACTGAGGGTTAGTCTGTGTGTGTTACTCATTAGTTGCTGAAACCACATCTGCGCTTCCATCTAAACACTGTTCTTGATGGGGATTAAGAACAAAGCTGAGATGGCATCAATCTGTTCCCCTGAGGAGTGGTCGGAAAATTGATGTTTCTCCCGTTTTTTTTCTTCTTCTCCTGTCTCTTGTGCTGACTGCAGGACACTGTGCCAATCTATGAGAAGGTTCACTGAGAGGGGAAACAAGTTTGAGCTGTTGAGGGACATTTAGGCAGCATGTGGGTACGAAAAGAGATACGTCCATTTCAAGTGATGTAACTGTTGCTGCCCACATACCTCCATGCGTTGTTTTTCGTTTGCATGGTTTGCAAAACACCCACTAGAGGGCAGAGCAGAGTCAAGTGTTTCTGACAACAAACATGGCCACACTGTAAACAGCAGTGGTCTGCAAGGTCTATAAATATTCCACCAAATGTGGACGGTGAATCATTTGCTGAAATTTCTTACTTGTGTCAAATGGTCATATAACGATATGCGACATGACGATTTCCGATGGTACTGCTCCATTTCGTCTGGATTCATAAGTATGATAACGTTTCGTTCGTTTACATATACATATCTAACATTGAGAATAAATTCTTTTCCGTGTTCGGGGCTCTTGTCCACATGCACACAGCTTCGTGCATGCCCACTGTTGCTATATGTGTGAAACAACAACAACACCAATGGCAGCTATATACCAGTTTCTCTATATTTGGTTTGCACTGCTGGGTCTAGTTTGCAGATAAATTTGCTATAACTGCACCACATCACCGGCATTCACAGACATCAGCCTTGCTTAATCTCAGTTTTGTTTATCCAAATCACATGGCCACCATGTGATGTTACATATACGTCATGGCTTTCTGTTGTATTTAATCTGTCCTGGTCAGTTTTCTCAGTTTTACTCAGATATGAATAATGTATAACTTTGCAATCATCACCATTCGTTGGACTCCGCTACGCTTATTCAAACAGGATTACATTTGTGTATAAAAAGACTTGAAAGGTCCACACACAGCCCGAGGATTTCAGTTGTTTGGTCGAGTTCTCATTTTATTGTTTAATAACAGTTCATGGTCAGTGTAAAAATGTGTGGACCATATGCTGCGTCCAGCGCTGGGTTTTAACGCTGAAGTTTTCGCGGGTCTCACATTCCCCTCTGCGCTGAGGAACCCCCGGGCAGTTTGGTCCCTGTAGTAGTATGGGAGAGCATCTTCGTCTTTAGGAGCTTGCATGGCTCATCACGACTCTCATAAAGATTTCATTTATGGCTTATGAATTACCGCTCTGTCTCGCTTGTTTACTCCATCATTCCTCTTCTCTGCTTGAAGACCAAGGCCACTGTTACTCACCACTCTCGCTTTTTGCTCAGAAGTGGTCGGACATTGTTGCCTCAACCCCCCTCTCCATCTTTCTCTTTCTCTTTCCTCTGAACCCAACCACCCTCGGCACCACATCCTCCACCTCATCTATTTCCTCTGTGCTGGTGTCTGGTCCGCCTCCCTCACTTTAATCTTATAAAAGTGGATCTCTGATATAGAGAGTGAGAGGGCTTTTAAGTGGATGGTACTGAGGTTGGTTGATACAGGGTGTGTATGATGATGATGATGATGGGTGATAGGCAGGGGGCCAGAGTGATGTGTTGGGCAGAAGGCAGGTGGTTCCTGTAATGTCTCCTGCCCAACCCAGCCCCTAATAACCCTCCCTCCACATCAGCCACTAATGAGCCTACATAAACACCAAGTAGTGGATTTATGATGTTGTGGTGAAAATTAGAGCTGGACACAGAGAGATGAAGAGAAAGAGTGCGGGTCCATCCGAGCGGCATGGCACAGCCAGTCACTTACTGATATCGATCCGCGTCCCAATCCATCTCAATTTACCTCATATGTAGTCACATTCAATTATGTTTTGCTCCGTCTTGAAAGCAGTGTGTTGCAGCAGAGGTGAGCTGCAACAGTGTGATGAGCTCATGTGTGCAGGACAATCTAAAGAAAATGCGCTGTGCTCGTGGATTCAGGGCTGAGGAGGAGTACGCCTTCATTTAAGCACGATCCACTCTTCTCTGTCCAAATGCCTAAACCCTGGGGTGCATGTGCTTCTTGCTCTTTTTTTTAATAAAACATCTCCATTTGAGGAGCAGATGAATATGTTTCCTTCTTTCACACCCCTCCCCCCCGTCCCGCAGTCTCTTCTTTCCTCCACCAGCTGAGAGCTGCTGTCTGGGTGGTGAAACTTGACTGTGGAGATGCACGAACCCTGGAGAGAACAGCTCTGTCAGAAGGCTGTCGTGTGTGTGTGTGTGTGTGTGTGTGTGTGTGTGTGTGTGTGTGTGTGTGTGTGTGTGTGTGTGTGTGTGTGTGTGTGTGTGTGTGTGTGTATGTGTGTGTGCGTGTATGCGTGCGTGTCTGTGTGTTTGGGGGATGAATCTTGTCTACATACAGAACATTAGTCCTGGACATCCATCCTCTGTTTCTTATTATACTGAAGGATAGACAGAGAAGGAGCCCCTCTGTGTTAATGACAGCAGTTACTGCAACAAAGAAAGAGCCCCCTGGAAAATAAGATGTTCAGAGATACAAGTTCTTCATGTAAATTCGGATGTGGGAATTATTCTCAGAATTTGCTTTTACTTTTAACGGATAAGATCTTTCCTTTTGTAGCCATGTGTAAAGTGGTATAAATACTGTGCACAGTTCTGTTTTTACCAACTAGTGCAGTGCCCGTTGTAAACATGTCTGTTTGGAACGGGCTGATTGCTTGGCCTGTGGTAATGCTGGTCGCAGCTTTCTTTCTCAGGTCACAATAAAAGGTGACCAGCAGTAATTGAGCTGGGGAAAGTAAAGACCTGCTGCAGGACTTTATGGATTCACAGAACCATGACGCTGCGTCACTGCTGCTGCAAGGAGCGACTTCAGTTTAGTGAAGCTCAACTTGGTATGCAGAAGAATCGGTTGTTTCTGCCGTGATCACACCGGCTGTTGTGATCGACAACATCACTTAGGTTGACAAGTCCCAGCCGCTGCTGCTACAGACCACTGGTCACTTTTAAAAACAAATAGGAAATTCGATTTGGGATTTAACTGATTATTGCAAGTGTGCAATGAGTGAAATGTATTCAAATTTAAAACTGCATGTTTACACTCTTTCATGCAGCACCGTCTATTTTCTGACTTTCTTAGTAAATCATTTACAGCAACGTTGCATCATGTCAGTGTTTTAGTGAAGGATTCACAAAGTAACACCTTGGTTATGTGCCCACTTTAATTTAATTAAATTTGCGCTCAAGTTTGGATCAATTTTAACCTTGACCTTGTTTGTCAGAGACCTGGTGAGATGACAGTTGCCTATTTCCTTCTTGAATGTCTTACTTAAGGAGAGCAGCATGTCATTTATTCTCAAATAATCGTTTGCCTGCATTGCATAGTTTTCACTACAATTTATTTGAATGTTTTGAACCATTAATTCAGCTTTTTAACCGCATTGCATAAATGTATCGATCCAAAGCATTTAACATGGCTGAGGTTCTGTATCCAGTCTGAATCCCATGCTTTGAGAAATGCTGCTTTAGAATTTATAACGTTATAATTCAAAAATACAAATGAGCCCATCCTCAGTAATGGCCTTACTGTGTGAGGAAGAGACTGAAGGTATAACTTCAATAATATTTCACTTTTTAACGTCATCAATTTTTCATTAGTATGGTGGATATTTTGAGTGGGATATGAAACTTTATTCTTCCCTATATTAAAAAAAAACATTTTCAAAGTTCTTATCAGAGAGCTTTTGTATTTCAGTTCAAGAAAGCCTGGAATGAATTATTCATCATTCATCTTGATCATCTGGGAATAATATATGTGACACAGTTTAGAGGACCTCGATGCTATGACCCCAGTGAAAGTTTGACCCCCAGCATGTGAGTCTATAAAGCTTCAGTCTGTTGTAAAGAGTGTAAACTGATTGTGAGGCCTCTATTAGGATATGACATTCTCAGCGACTCCATGTCAAAGAGTTGATGGGGGTGGGGTGTGGAGGCGCTAATGGACTGCCCATGTGCATGGAACCGTCCTGGGAACTTTCACCACAGCCTACCATAGGTTTTGGTGAGAAAACCAGACAGGTCAAGACAACCTTTTGTCAATAAATAGTGCCTTTACAGGTGCAGATTTAGAAACTTTGTGCAAAGATATCAACAGACATCTGTGTAAAGTTCACCCAGTGATTAAAGAAACCAACCCTCAGCTGAATGAGCAGAGTGCAAACCTTAACATCAGCAGCTTGATCATTGGCATGCAGACTGGAAGGATGGAGCCATTCACTTTTGGTGCAGATTCGATTAAGGGGGTGAGCTAGGGAGCTAGCATTGGCAGAAGTATACATTTTAGTTGTGTATTTAAACAACGAGGAGGTCGAGGATGTTTATAATTTATTAGCCCATATTTATCAAAGGACATTTTTTTTTACCTCTTTAAGACGCTAGACTCTAGAAGCACTTTGGTTATGACTTTTTCAATTTTTATGGATAACCCAAACTTATCTCCAATTGAATCAACAATGATCACAGACTCATCCATCTGTTGTATTAAATAAAAACTGAATCTTTCTCAATTCAATGGCTGCTGTTAATCAGTTGAACTTCTGTCCTCTCTTTGAAGCGAGCAAGAGAGGAGTGACTCTCCCTACGGAGATCAATGATTCCCCATTAATCACAGAGAAGAAGTTGTACGCCCACAAAAAATCGTTAACATATATGAGTAATAAGAATGTTTTAGTACCTTATGTAGTTTCTGGACTACAGGTTTTCCCTCTGGTTTGTAGATATGGAGATTTACTGTTGAATTAAGCACCGTTGAAAATGTAGATAAACTTGAAAAGCATTTCATGAGTCAATAGATTGAATCTCTGGTTTATGGTCAGTGGATCTTTTACAGGCTGTAAAGCACAACAGCGTGGAGCTCTGGTATAGATTTGTACACATTTACAAACATTGATTTCATTTTCCTGGTCCAATTGTGTTTCTTTCAAGTTTGTTCCATTGCCATTTCACAGAGATGAGACAACTGCAATAGATACTGAGAAGTAATGAGGAACAGGATCAGCAGTGAAGCATGTGTGTCCATTGAACTCTCTTCATTTCCAACTCTGATTGTGTGTGTGTGTGTGTGTGTGTGTGTGTGTGTGTGTGTGTGTGTGTGCGTGTGTGTGCGAGCGTGAGTTCATACGTGCCTTTGTGAACATTATCAATGCTACCTCTGTCCAAATTCCATAAACACATGCAGCGGGTTACCCACAGCGTCGCGGAAACAAACATCCCACATGCAAACCGTCACCTCCGGTTTCAACAACAAACACAAGCACAAAGACGTTTGACAGTTGTTTATACGATGCCTCACCAACATCAGCACGAGTGGAGGCCAGATCGAGTAATTCATCGAGGGCTCTCACAGATGTCACAAAGCAGCAGCATCATAAACACCCACACACTGGAGCCCAGGGATATCATGGACACACATGTAGTGTAGAGTTCCAAAGAGCTCTTTACAGTTGTGGGGAGAGACGAGAGGGATGATGTTTTGGACGTTGTCCAGGTGTGAGGCCGGCCTCTCCCTCTTCTGCCATTAAACTCTGGGCCTGTGGGAAGGACGGTTTACTGGGCTCCGCTGAGTGTGCTGAACCCGAGATGAAGCCGCAAAGATCGCCTCTCTTGGATCACTACTAACTGCTCCCATATGCACCAGAAGTCACAATGTAGTTATTTATTGCTCGTTCTGCTATTAAATGAGAATCTCTCAGGTGTAACCCTATGTGCTTGTGCCCGTGATAACTTTTTTATTTCATGTTTGCAGCTTACTCTTTCACCCGATTTGTGAACTGTGTTTCACTTCGCAGTTCATACTTTGGACTCGCACGATATATTTTTACTATTATGTTTCTTGTTTCCGATAGTTGTGTTACCCTGTCCTTACGTAGGTCGATTGTAATGTTGGTGAAAGCCCAAGTAAAAGTTCCCTACATTGTGGGAAACAAAAGGGAATCTTTAATCTATGCACTGCCAAGACCTGTGCTGTAGGATCAAAATGATGTGTCTTCAGTCTCATTCACTGAAGGAAAAAAGTTGGATTGAGGGAGCTCTCAAAGAAAGTAATAATAAGTAGTCTGTTGGGTTATCCTCGATCTGAGCTAGTTTCTAAGAGGTATCTTTTGACCTTGTCAGGAAGCCCACCTTGGCCATCATAGAAAGGTGTCAGATATTGTTTTGTTTGAATATGGACTAAAAGCACACATCTCTGCTGGAAGGTTTTCAGATTGTGCTCTGGTGTTTTTTTGCTTCAGAGTGAAGTTAAATCCTTGGCTTCCACTCACCTCAACACTGTTGGCCAATCGGTCCAGTATGTGGATGTAAATGCCAGATTGACAGGTTCAGAAGGATTCTGAAACAGCTGGATGTTTTCAACCATCTGGCAAGAAGTTCTGATGCAGTATGTTGGCTTATTCCCCCCAAAATAAAACACAACTGACAATGGACACAGTAACATCAAATTAAAATCTAATAGGTTGACCAATCACTTTTGAGCAGGCTTTGATTGGCAGCATGTAAATGGTCTGTCAGTGGTACAAAATGGTAGCTCGAAGATTTAATTGAGGGACTAGGAAACAAAGAGACTTGGGTCTTTGCCTCAAGAGGTGTGAAATCAAAACAAAGGAGTGCATTTGACAGAAAGAGAAGGGATTTTATATTGGCCTAAATGTTGATCTTGACAGTTCATTCTTTATCTTGGGAACTGCCTTTGACAAATCACACAGTACTTTTAACACCATCACCAAGAAACTGTCAAGCTCAACCTCCGAGCCAACATGGAGGACAAGTCTGTCAAAGCTCAGAATAATGGTATTTTGGACATCTGCAGTTCAATGACATCTGCGCAAGACTGTGAGAAATGGCTGAAAGCTCTGAGCAAGCATTAGGTAATAAGTGCTGTTTCCAAGGTCAGGAATGAACTTTGACCATAAGAACCTAAAGAACTTACTTGCAAATGAAATATGTATCAGTCTGACTATTTCAATACTCTACTCCCTGTTTCCAAAAGTTAGCCCTTAAATAAATCATGTCTCATAGGTGATCTTTAGGCAGAATTGTCAGGAAGAGAAACTCCAGCAGTCAAGTGTGGATTGTTCCCTTGCTGTCAAGAAATGAGTCGGAAACCAAACCCTGCTTGAGGAATCATTAACTGGGCTTTAGGAGGTGGGCTGGGGCCTGTCCCGTGCCTGTCAAAGACACTGAATGTATAATCCACACTGACAGCCTCAGGTCCAGCCTGAAAGTGTGTGCTCACGTAGCCAGCAGACAGGTGAGGTTTGATGTCCTCTGGGTCCCAGGAAACTCTGTTATAGTCAACTGAGCCGAGTGGATATTAAATCCGCAGGTGCCCGATGCTCAAATGTGTGTCCCGGATCATTGCAGTGAACCGTGATTTTCAGACTGATAAGTTGTTGTACAGCCAGTGAGATGGGTACAGTGTGTGAGTCATACAACATGTGCTCAGCCCTTATAATCATTTTACGATGGCTGTGTGAGCTAAAATACAGAGAAAACGCCCGTCAGCTTATTGACAATGAAAAATGACTTCTCCTACACTGGCCATATGGTCGATGAAGCCATGCAGCAATATTATATTTAAAACAAATTTTGTCAATTTCTATTAAGTCCTCCTGTCAGCGATGTTGTGTTTCCAGATTTGTTACAAATTGTCCGTATCAGCGCACTCACGCCCTGTAAGTGGTTCCTTATTAAATGGGAGTTTACTTGTTGTGGCTCGCTGGGGATGGGATTGATGCTGTGAAAACACGCTCGCTACAACTGCTTCTTCTGACATGAAAGAGAGAGAACAAAGAAAGGAGAGCAGACGAGGCTAATGTTGACGTTAACATTCATACTGTGATAATATCTGCATGCATGGTTAACCCTCATCAGTCAGTGCAGGACTCAGTGCTGCTCCTGGGTGTGTGCTTGACAAGATGGTTGCCTCTCTAATTTTGTGTGTTACTGGGGTGACTTGTTCCACTTTAGGTTTTGACTTTGAGGGCCACAACACACACACACACACACACACACACACACACAGTAGGATATAATTGATGTGCTCATGCGTGATGTCACAGTACAGCTCATTTCTGCTGTCTTTACGTATGAATAGAGATTCGTCTGATTCAAACGATGTAACCATGTGTCCTTTACAGTGTATTATTAAGTAATACATTGCCTCTGTCTGACAACAACAAACATGGGGACACTACAGTGATAATGTAAAGAGGTAAAAGTGGCAGTCTTTTATACAGCGGTTGTTCAACTAACCAAGTCATTAAGTCTCTCCTAAAAAAGTTAAGCTATTGCTGAAATTTCTTTAAATTAGAGAAATAATATTGACACATGAAAGCATTGGTGAACAGTTCTCTTTAGTCACTTGCTCACATGGTCTTAACAATCAAAATCTGTTAAGTGATTTTCTTGTGGGAGGCCCATTGTCTGTATTTCTTTACCTTCTGTATGCTGGGAGCTAATGTTTGAAAGGTACGATGCCTCAGATCTCTACTTTCAGCATTAGATGTCTCATCTAATCATCACCTCTTCCCGTTATTTGTTCATTATCATTTTTTTTGTGTATCTTAATAGCCACCATGGGAATCATTCTAGTCATTGGTTTATTTTTAGTTTGTCTTAACGTAGAAGACTCCAGGCTATGCCGTGATTAGACCCATGTCGCAGTGGTACTAACATATGGGAAGTATCAACTCTCTCCTCAAGTTGTCACTTCCTTCCTCTTTATTTTCTCTGCCTTCTGCCATGATGGAGAGCCGATGTCCATTATTCAATGCCCTTGCCCATTAGAAAGGTCACCTCAGGTCATTATTTGGGCTGCCTGTGGTGCAGAGGTGAATTTTCGAACACACAGAAAGCCAACAGGATATGGACTGCGAATGTGAGAGGAAGCTCTACCTGTATTTGCAAGTGATCTTTTCAAGGAAGGAAAGGCTCAGAGGTAATGGCTTGTTTACACTATTTGGAAATCACTGATCTTTAGATTCATGTAATTGCCCCCCGACTCAATCAATCAAGGTATCAATCAGCTCTCTGTGCTTTAAGTAAACATATTAATCGTTTTTGATTTCTGCTCTCCTGATGACGCCCTAAAATAAAGGTCAACGGCAACTGTGAGCAACGAGACTGTGAGAATCCCTACTGAAGGTTGTGTTTCCCAAAATAAACACACTAATTAGTTGAATAAGCAGCATAAGCATCATTGAAGGAAACACTGCAATGCAGGGAACTCAAAAAGGCTCAATCCCTCTTCAGTAAAGGCAGGAAACGACAGGTTATAATGGCAAAGGCTCCCGGATGACTCTCAGGAGCGAGGTATCAGTTCCAGTCAGCATCATTTACCGCAGCGCCATGTGTGGCTTTAGCTTTTGATGCAAAGACTTATCCTCTCCCTTTTCGGGTTGCTGAGTGCACATAGACTGTATCTTCCCAGAGTAATTTATGAGAGGTTAAAGGCTGACTGTCTGTTTTCTCTTTGTTTTGGTTGCTAGGGGGTCAATCAAACAATAACAAAAGAGCTAGCTTGGCATCATGGAAGCCGTCCAACAAGCTAGCAAAGTCTTTTTTCTTCGTCATACGTCCTTTGTCCCATGAGTTGCAACAGAGATGGGTAAAGCCACAGGTTAAGCAGATATGATGCAATTAAAATGCAACTATTGCCTTGAATAAAATTGGGGATTTCTCTGGCTTTGAACATTTTGGATGATGCAAGGACTCAAGTGAACAAAATATGGTCTAAAAAAATGGTTTAGTAATTGTTAGACCTTTTCATGAAGAATTATTACATATTGTGTCTTTAATCTCATCTCATTTGTGAAAATTCTGCTTCAAATATGGGGATTGAAGTGCTCGTATCCTCTCTCTGTAAATAATCTTTGTGATGGAATGAGGTCACAGTTGGTTGCTACAACTTTGAAGTATCCATGTTTATGTCATAGCTCTGCTGACATGCACTATTGTATTTATTTCTGAATTACTGCCTTGTTTTCCCGCAGTGTCTCCTCCTCCCCCCGTCCTTCTCTCTGTAAGTGTTCTCTCCACACCTCCCTGCAACCATCCCATCACACACAGTTAAAGTATTCCGGGCCCTCCTTCTGCTCATTAATCGTATTGTTCAATCAGATCAGTGGTGGTCACTTGTGCAGCGATGCTTTTCTGTGCCTGACTCCAGTACGAGCTCATCCACCACGCCATCTATGTCCATGCCTCCACGAGCCTTTTCGAGCCACTCGACCTACCCCTTATTTCTAGCGTCAACTACCATTTTGCTTATGAAATCCCCATCGTGTGATTAGAGAATTAGTGTGCACATCAACACCCCACAGAACATATAGTTCACATTGAGAGTTATGTCATGAGCTGTAGTTGTTAATTGACTTATTTCCCAAAACTCCATCTTTTTTACTTGTGATAACATACATAGTATGTTATAGAGTTAATTGGCCAACTAATCTCAATCAACTCTCCCTGGTTCACCTGCAGGTTCTCTCTGAGCCACCTCCACAAACATTAATACCAAGTTCACACTTCCACAACTTACTGGCAACAGGACGTCACAAACTACTGTACATGAGCTCTCACCAGGAGAAACCCTGGCGTCATGTCGGCACGCATCTCTTGACTGCTTATTTAACCCAGATTTGACTCCGATGTCTTATCCACTCTGTGTAAAGTCACTTTGTCTGTCCACTGAAGTTAAACAGATCAAATCAGATTATTTCTGTCTCCTGAGCGACCCTGCCACCCTACGAATGTTTATACAACTGAAATTGCAATGTGCTTCTCTCACTCACCGTCACTGATGTTGGTGCCGCTGCTGTTTTATCTCTGAATTCTTTGAATATGTGGCAGCTGAGAGTTTGGGCAGCAGCCGCCCTGGTGGTCTTTCATTCTTTTAATTGCAAACCCCACCACCACCACCACCTGCCCTTCTCCAGCCCCCACTGTCTCACCATTCGTCCCATCATCATCGGTGGATTTACAGCCCAATCACTGTGGCCATGGATTGCGACATCTCGTGCAACAATAAAACACACAGCTTTCATAATGGAGGAGCAAGCGGCCTGACCTTACAAGCTGTGTGGAGTGTTGCATTTTAGTGGGCTGTCAGCTATGCTCAGAGAAATTGCAGTTATTTATACGGACTTGTCTCTGAAGTGCTACACTTATCCCTGCTCCAATGGGGTTGAAAGAACACCTTATAAAGTCAGGTTTAAGATTAAGTAGAGCTCCTGCCTTCATTACAGTGCAGAGACAGGCCACTCCAGTTATTAGACCGAGCCCCGCACTACTGTTATTGCACCGGGGCTGGCTCAGCTCACGCACACCTCCTAATGGCTTTCCCAGAGCAGCCCTGTCCTGCACTCTTTTTTATAAGAGGCCTGATCTTTAAAATGAAACAGACATGCCATACTTCCAGCTGGGCATGATGTTGTACAGTACGGAGTGAAACCAGGGTTCCATGTTAGATTTAGTGGCCATATAATGGAGTACAGTGAGTCCGAAGGTACTTGAAGGGAAGTAGTGGTATTTTTCTTAAGACACGGCTCATGAGAACATAACCTTGGTGTCCATCCAATCATCCACTCCGGTGCTTCCCCCCCCCCACAAGCATGTTTTTTACTCCCCTCTTCTCGGGTTTCTGTGTGTCAAGCGTGGTCATCTTCATGCTCAGTGTTATTCTTTGGTTTTTGCCACAGCGGCTGGTGAGGTGGACAGCAGGTCGGTGGCACGGAGAAGGATTAAACACTGTCATCGCCCTCTCCTCCCCTAGCGCTCAACACACTCCATCACGCCGACAGCAGGTCCCAGTCATCCCAAACTAAAGCCAAACACATGCCAGACTGCAGAGAGACAGACAGGTAACCCCCGCCTGATACTCAACATATGTCGTCCCCTCTGCAACCTCCATGTACAGCTTCACTGCTAGCCTCCCCAGTCTACACAGGATATAGTCATTTGGGCATTACTGTGTCAATGCATGGAGAGCAACGACCTCTCATCAAACTACCTCATAAATTAAAGTGTTCACTTCTAGATCACATGCAGACTCATAGCCCTGTAGTCTTTGAAACTTATTAAAAATCATTCATACAAAATGCTAAATTAAAATATTTTCAACCAATCATGCTGTTCCGCGACAACGACCTTGGGTCTTTTCTTTTCATGTGACGCCCCGAGCGCAGCTGGTCCCGAAACCTGAGGAAATAAGCAGCCATATTGTTCACATCTTCAGCGTTTCACACCTTTCGCCTCATGTTGGTGATTCTTTCTTCAACACGTTCCCAGACCACAGCGGTATTATTGTACAACAATTGCATGGTGGTGACACGACATTGACATTTTCCATTGGTGTCTCACATCGTTGTTCAATTCAAAGAGATTTGGTTCAAAGGAGACCTGCAGGAAAAACGGATGCAACTGTTACGGCTGCCAGGCCATATCCATATCCAGCACACACACACACACACACACACACACACACACACACACACAGACACACACACACACACACACACACACACATGCAGGGGCTGGTGGCTGCGGTAGTGAAGGTGACCATGATTCTTTGGGCCCACAGCTGGAGGTCGCCCACAAAAATTCCAGGATGATTATTTTAGTTTATAAGTGAGGGTATTTTGGGAAGGGGGGGCACCCTGGCTGGTGATTGATTTTGAAAAATCATAAAGTTAAACGTCTGAATCCTCAGCTCCTTCCACCTCATAATCTTCTCACCTGCTTGGTCCATGAATTTCTCCGGCATTTTGGATTTAATCCTGGTCTCATATTTTCCCACACTGAATCTAGAATATTGTTCACATTGGGAATAACAGGTTGATATTGGCTGGCTAAATAGATGTGGGAGCTCAGTTTAAATGCAGAGGCCACCCTTGGATAGAAGCTTGTGTCATAGCTTGCCAGTATGGTTAAAAAGTGCATGTACAGTTTGTTTTGGATGTCGATCCTGCATTGAGAGGAGTGCAACGTGCCAGACTGGGATTTGTTCCATTGTGTCCATAAGTTCAGTAGCCTATTTTGGTTCATTGAAGAAAAAGAAAAAAATTAAGAGAGATAAACATTCATGTGGGAGCAAAGAGGAAATAAAAACCAGAAGCTGCTCATTCATGTCCAAAAGCTTTTTCTTAAATGTCCGAATCAGAAAAACATTCACGCAATGTGATATTAGCCTAAGCCAAGAAAAAAGAAAAAACATGGATATTTATTGATTAAATATTAGATAAAGAAAACAACTCCATCCTGTGCAACTGTTCTTAATAGACGTAAACCCCCCCAAGAATTTACTCCTCAAATCTGAGTCTTAAGTCCAGCAAGCGTCTTGTAGCAGCGATTTAATACGTTTCAGGGTCAGGAGAGAATCAGATTCAGAAAGAAAGGGTCCCCTCTGGGGTGGTGGGGGGGGGGGGGGGCGGAGGTATGAATCTGACATGAAGCTTGTTTAGCCGTCGGCTGAGGTTTTAACACAGTTGTAACCACTGGCTGCATGTTGGCCTGTCTGCCACTTTTATAAGGCAATTATATAAACTTAGCATTTAAGAAGAGAAAACAGTTTCAGGTTTTAGCTTTGTTTCTGCTCTGTGTTGGGCGTCTGGAAATTTCTGTGGGTCTCATAAAGTGGTAAAGCGCTGAAACGTCTCTCTGAAGAACGCGGGCGTCTGACATCGTGAAATCAGTTTCAACTGGCATTTATCGGTATATGCATGCTGCAGTGGTGGTTTTTCACATTATACAACATTTGATAACGTTTCACTTACTTTTTACGATAGAAAGTAATACATTTGAGGATGTTGGCATTTGGGCATTAAGTACAAAGAACAAAATACAGTCGATCAGATGAGTGTTCGTTGAGGAAAATGGGTTTTACAGACAGACATATTTCTCCTCTTTACTAATGCATTTGAGTTTCTTTAATAGCCACTCATAAAAAATGGCATTTAGCCACTAGAGCTTTGTTAGATCTGTCATGGTTATTTCTAGGCACTCACATTATTTGGCTAGGGAACAATCCTCGTCTTACTTTGAAATAAAAAGTTCCCAATGACTTCCAGCTCAAAACAGGATATGTTTATCTGACCAGAATAAACAAATAATTCCTATTGGGAATACTTTCACAAATCAAGAATAGCCTACCTACACTACGGCCTAACAACCCTACACACAACTGTCTGGAAAGAGAAATTGTCCCTTAATTCGCATCCACTCCTAAATATACCGGGTTCTTCCCAGAACTCGGCCTCATCCCTCCATCAAGTTTGGTAGAAATCAGATTTGTAGTTTTTGTGCAATCCAGTAAACAGGCACAACAGCGTAAAATCCTCGATGAAGGAAGCCCCAACCTTGAAAACAGATCCAGTCACCCTGGATGGACAGACTCTCACTGCTCCCTGTGAGCAGCACTTAAAGTCAGTGTTTGCACATTTACTTTGTGAGATTGATCAAGCCTGTCACGAGGCCAAAGGTAACTAGTATTGACCTCTTTGTTTTCTTCCTCTCCTGCCTGCTGCCCCGCTGGAACGGAACTGTAAGTGATCCTGTTGGTCTGATATTGACCCTCAGTCGGACCAGCGCTCCCCTCCCTCCCCTCCCCGCTGGAAGCACTGCTCCTATTGATCCCATTCTTTAAGTGTTACCATAAATTCCCTCCCCATTAGTTTAAACTGGACAGCGTTTCGTCCACCCCATGATTCATTCAGACAGTCCTCCGCTGAGATAGAAGCATCTTCTCTCCTCTGTATGCCATCTTCTCCAGACCGTTTTTCATACCTCCTCCTCCATTCCCTCCTCTTATATTACCTCTCCATCAGCTGCTCTTTTTCCACTCCTTCACTCCCTCGCTCTCCTCTCTGTGTAAGTGTTATGCTTCCTGGATTCCTGCAGTACAAAGTGCCTCTAAAGGAGAGATTGAATTCACCCGCTAATTTGGTTTTGATCCTTTTTATCTGCGTCATTTGCTTTGTTGGAAGTGGAGGCCACCGTCTTCGTTTTTGATATCTGAAATGTGTGCAGTAAAATCTGTGGGACTCTTAAAGAGGAATAGTCAGTTTACAGAAAACAAGGCCTGACAGAAAAAATCCCAGTGAAACTGAAGCACTCCTCCTGAAAAGGCCGGTTAATGGACTACAGATGAACGTCAACATTACTTGCAAAGACCTAGGTGACATCGCATTTGCAAACGCATTTTGCGGTTTGCTTGCTCGGGTGCCAGATATGTGTGAGTCTTGCCAGCTAAAGACAAAAAAACTACTATCCCCCCACCCGTTTCCTGTTATTGTCAGCTTGTCTCACATTATCTGGTGTTCCCCCTGAAAATGACTATAGAATTATCTTCAGACAAAACCAAAAATTTGTTTGAAATTACTATAAGAACTGCACAAAGAGCAGCAGTCAGCATGCAAACACCAATGCCATGTTTCCTGCTCCTATCACATATCTCATGATTACCCTCTCCTCCATGTGTCCCGCAGCCTCTCCGGTGTCATGTGATCGCGGGGCCCTGGCCTCAATCCCCCAGGTGAGCGTTTTCAGAAAATCTCCTCAAATTATTTTGCTTTCGCGCTCAGAGCTCTGAATTGTGAAAACGTCAAAAACACAAATCATTCCTGTTTGAAGCCATATGTGAGGCTCTAAATGTAAAGGGCAGCAATAATAGTGTTGGTCTGGATCCAGCATTGGAGCAGTTAGATGGATGTCGGCATTATGCACCTGTAAGTTACAGTGAGCAGATGAAAATGCAGCATGCAAGTGATTTTCTATGTATGCTGCATAAATACTTCCCAATCATAAATTTCAAATCTTTAATGGCTTCATACAGCTCTCAGTGTGAGTCAACATGCTTGATTGTGCATCTTTCACATGCAGCCGCTTGTATGCATGTTTGTTTTACACACGAGTGCAATCTGGCAGGAAGAGCTGGACTGGCCTCGAGGTATCAGAGTGGTAATTTAATCAGTCCTTCAAACACAGGAAGCTTTGATTAAAAAGCCTGTGCATTATCGTGAGGAGCCTCACCCACCTCCATGGAAGCCAGTTAGCTGATTAATACCCCAGAGGACCCAGTAACCAATGGCCGACCCATTACTACCGCTGCACTGCTGTCTGAGAGGATGAGGAGGGAGGGGTCGGAGAGGAAAGAGGGGCGGATAGAGACCTGAACAGTGTGTGGAGATAAATCACCTCCGTCCAGGACACACACACACACACACACACACACACACACACACACACACACACAAGACCCCACAACATGAGTTTAGGTATTACTCATGTTGTGGGGGCCTACGTCGAACACACTTACATTATAGGGACTTCTCTTTCTTCTGAGGACAAAAAGCCAGTCCCCTTACGATGCAAAATCTAAGGTAAAGACATGAAAAGGTTATTTTGAGGTTCACGTTAGGATAACAGTTAGGGTTAAGCTATTTATGTCGCAGTTGTAGTTATGGATATGGTTACAATAAGTCTACAGGATATGAAAGCAAGTCAACGTAGTGTCCTCTGAAGTCATGGAGACGCGACTGTGTGTTTGTGTGTGCAGTCATTTAGACCCCGACTTCAGACCTGTATCTCAAACTGCATCCGCTCTGTGTCCAAAATGTATTTGTCTTTCATACACAGGGATGATTGCGTGGCACAAAAGTAATGTGTTTTTTGAAATTGGTGACACTGTACACTATATTTCTTTACACAAGAGATACTAAAAAATGTTCACAGCCAAGGATATAAAATATAAAATATCCCAGAACCCCCCCCACCCCTCATGATTGTCTCTCTACTCAGTTAGAACTGAACTGAAATCTGAAAACTGTCTGTTGTTACTTTCAAATAAGAATATATTGACAACTAGCTGCCATAGGACTCGTTATTTAATCAGGGTGTGTGTGTGTGTGTGTGTGTGTGTGACAACAGGAATATGAAATCTACTGGATGACCTTATGTCCTTAATACCCCAAACAGCCACTTGCCCAGTGCTGCTGTGCTACATATCCACCTCATTAGGTCCATTAATCCAGTCGTCTGCCTCTGTTGCTGCTTGAATGGGCATTTTTCATTATCTGTCTGATTTACTGCTCAGTATCACTGTGTCCATGAGCCACTTGAATATCCTTGGAGGCTCGAGGAAGGAGTTTGAGCTTGGGGGGGCTTGACTTCTACAGTACAGCCACATAATGAGGCGGCATTTTACCTCGCGCTGCACCGATCCGAGGTCTCCGGGTCGCTATCATGTGATCCAGGAATTAAATGTCAACGAGTATTTAATTCATCGGATTCTGCGCCGAGGTGTTGCTGGATAAGGTCGCGTGGAGAGTAATGAAGTGTTATGTTCTGTGTAATGTGTTTTTTAGTGGGTTGTTCTTGTGCGGGCAACTTGGCAGTGATGTTAAAACCACATCTATTATTCAAAATGCAGCGCAGTGGAATTTCTCTTTTACCTTTATTAGGAGTTGGTACAATAGCTGTTAGTCAAAATCATTTCTTAGCCGTTGTTCTTGGCAGCGTGTAAAAGGTTGAGATATAATCACTTAGTCTATCAGCCAGACTAAACATTGTTATTTATAAGGTTAATCATGAAAATCCGGTATGAGGACACTTTAATATCTCTGTCGAATAAATACTTTATATTGAAGAGATAACAGATCTAAGTGGAAGATTTTTATAGGATTTTATAAGCGAGACTTTGTTTTATTGACAAAGGTAAGGCCGGTGGTCCATCTGAATACACAAGAGAAAGGCAGCTGCCTCGAATGTAGACGCACACACATACACCCGCTGACCCTGTTCACCATTAACCAGAGCACAGTGTGATTTCATTACATCAGGCCTAATTGTGTTCGCCGCGTCTCAACGTACTCTGGTAGAAATGGTGGTGTGAGGGCAGCTGAAAGAAACAGAAGATGGGAGCAGCCGCGGGGACGAGGGGCAGAGGCGATGTCAAAGCTTTTATTCACTGGCTTTTAAAAAGCTCTCTATTCCACACCACTGCATTTCCTCCTCCACAGGCCTGCGACCACGTCTGCACTGAAAAAATAACCCCCAGCCCTCTGAGTCAGGCTCAGAACAAACCGCACCGACAACATGTGCACCGGCTCTCCTCACCGCAGGCCCAATGAGATTGTGTGTTTTCCAATTTAGTGAGGGAAGGAGAGAATCATACTAATATTACGGTGTGCCTTTTTTTTCTTGGTGAACACAGACAAATGATGTTGAAAAATTGATGTTTCCTAGAAATGGAGGAAAACTGATAAAGCTGAATAAACTTGAATATCACTAAGAGTGTGCAACATCTCCACAAACACCCGACATTTTAATTCACTATCCAGATTTTTATTAAGATCTGCACACACACTCATAAATATCAGTATTTTGAATTCTCTGACAAAGGAATATGTTTAAAAACAATTGGCCTGTCTTGCAATGTTAAAGAAAGTGGGGGAAACATTCCTGGATCCACCCCCTGATACGGATCTGCACCTAAATTAAGTGGGTTCTTTCCTGACCCACACCACATCCTTCCACCAAGCTTCAAAGAAATCTGTTAAGTTTTTGCATAATCCTACACACAAACACACCAACAGACAGGGGTGAAAACATAGTGTTCTTGGTGGAGTTAATAAATGGCATGGATTGAAAACAAAACTGATTCACATAACCACCATTAAAAACCTGATTATGTTCCTTTTTCTCCTGACAGCTGGTGCCTATTAAACTATTGTGTAATCAATTTGGACAGCTGAAAAGTCGCAGCAGTGGGAGCAGGGCCTGGTAGAGACCTCACAGTTACAGGAGATGAATTGGCCCCACTGGGGATAAAAGTTGTGGTATTTCTGAGCCCGTCGGAGCCTGACACCTGACATGGTTTGGTTTCTTTCTCCCCCAACTGGAGCTGCAACACCTGCTGTGACTCTATGTGCAGTTGTGTTCTCCTGTCAGACCATCCAGACTGTTTCCTCTGTCACAACACAGCCTGTCTGCTAATTCCATGTCAAATAAGATTTATAAGGGCTCGACCTTTTGCCTGTGTGTGTTCAGACACATCTGTGTGCTGGTGTGCTGATTTAGCAGTTTTACTTTAGACTAAAGCCTTTCTTTTATTAAAACACAATCTGGTAGTTTAGGAATCCCCTGGCTTTTTTCTCTTGCACCACCATGAGGTTTTCATTTCTGGTTTCGAGGGAAATGATTGTGCACACACACACACACACACACACACACACACACCTACACACGTTCATGTTCCCCCTCAGGATAAACTGTAGTCACATCGGTGATCCCCTGACATTCAATCTGTTCAAATTTTCTAATAGTTTGGTCAAAATACAATAATTCCCACATTAAAGCACTAATAAGCAAAGTTTAACAGTCTAACAGGTTGGATTAAGATGTGAACAAAATTTAGATTAAGCAATTGCATGACAGTGACATGAAATATAGTGCCACTGTAAATAAGGACAGATTCACATAGGGTTACTTAGGAAAGTTTGTAAAAGTAAAATAGCATGGAAGTATCATCATCAACACTAAATACAAATATAAAAGGTTCATTTAATCCACCTGAGCTGCAGAATTGTGTAATCTCCACATTTTCATCACATTTCAGTCCTGTTTGTTTTGTTTTTATTCTAAATAAAATGGATTTTGATGTTACTTCCTGTGATTAGCTCACTTACTAAATGTTGCCTCTGCTGAAAACATGTTTTGTGAGGAGGTGTCATTCTGTTCTAAACAGGAAATATAGATGTACAGCACAGATTTTCTCATTGTAGTAAAGTAGGTTTAAAAGAAAATAGTGTCAAGGAATAGTGCTTTGTAAAGGAGATCATTTTGACTTTTCGACTGCAGCCATAGTCGCTAACCTGCTGTTGTCTTGTGTTGATCTTGTTTAACTGTCAAGACATTCAAACAAGTGGAGCTGGTTCAGATCCTTTAAAGACCCCTATAGAGACCCCAAATCAGCTCCTGGAGAAAAGATGGGGGATCATTAAAGGACAAGGAACAGATGTCACAGAGAAAAAAAACAAGAGGACAAAGAAAGAAAAGAGTGGAGAAAGGATAAAAGAAAAACAAACTTGCATTACTGTCATCAACTTCCAAATGAAAGAATTCACTGTCTTTAACCATATCCATCCATCTATCCATCTTTAACATCTGAACATCCTCCCAGCAGCTGCCGTGTGTCTGTTGCGTCAATTACCCTCTCACTGTAAATACTTCTCTGTGCAGCCGTTTGTGGGATCACAAACTGTTCCCCAATCTGCAGTAAAAGAGGAATCTACCTCCTAACCAGCCGAGATGCCTGTGGTTAACCGATCGCTTTGATTGCACCTAATGCTAATGTAACACTGCGAATGTTTTCCACCAGATTTAACGTTTACGATTCGGAAACTATGTCACTGAATTCAGGTTCAGAGCTTTGTACCTTTTGAAGGGGAGGGGCAAAGGATTTAATCGTGTTTAATTTGGAGTTCAAAGTATTAATGAAACCACTTCTGAAGACAAGCTGCCGATTTTCACATCATGTCCTTTTAATTACAATATTGCTTGTAACAGTGGTGGGATTGACGATCACTCCGACTGCATCCAATCAGAAAAGTACTTTACCTTTATTTTCACCTTTTTTAATTTTTTTATTTTTATAGTTCATTGCACAATGCTTATGTTTCCCTAATACATTTAGCCTAGTTTTTTTTCCTTTATTTCAGCACAAACTATAAAACTACCATGTTCGGGACTATGTAAATTACTGACAGTCAAAGATCCATTTTCCTCAAAGTTAGTTGAAGCTGTCAGTTGTTTATTTATGCTGCCAGATAACCACTTGAACCTTGACTGGGTCTATTTCTGTCCATCTCCCCTTTGTTGATACAATAGCCCAGTGTCATTCTTTGTTCACCTTTGAGTCCATAAAACAAACTGAAACAATAACTTCACTATTAATGGTTTGAATGTTCTTAAATTATGACATTAGCCAGCGCCAACATTTTAGAAAAAGGTGATTGACTCCTTTCCCACTGCAAGAGGAGTTTGCCTTTCTGGTTTGCTCCCCCACTGACAACTGAGGCCCGGTCTTGCCAAATTAGCGCATTCACCAGGGTGTCACGTGTCGATTTGGAACCGAACCAATGAAAACCTGTGTCTACTGCGGAGTCATTTGATCTGGGACTGACTGCCGATTGTATCTGTTCCCGTTGTAGACAAAACACCAGATGTTAGTGGCTGTTTGTGAGTGTTTTGGCCAGTGCAATAGGAGCTTTATTTGAAGAGAGCAGTTCGATGTGAAATATTGCAAAAGTGTATTTCACGAGTGGATGAACAGTGTCAGTGGCTGGAGTTGAAGGTGAGGACGAGCTTGCCCCGTACCGAGGCACCACGCAGAGGAGAGCATCTGCTGTCTGCGAGCTGGAGAGTACATCAGCCACGATGACAGCAGTGGATGCAGGAACCCTTGACCCTCATGATATGGCAAACACCTGCAACACATTGTTATTTGTAAGAACAGAGATTTTGAGTGTGTACATCAGAGTGACTCACCCATGTGAGGTCAACCTTTTTTATCACTGTTCCAGTGCTGGAGAGTCAAATATCATCTAGAAACTAAAAGTTTTACTCCCTATCAGGCCTTCTCTTTGTGACTATCAACCGGGCTGTTGTTGCATGTTCCAGGATAAGTCCTGGGCATCATGCCATCACCACCACTACCTTCAATGCATTCGCTGTAACTTCACCATCCACATGATCTGGTGGCTCTTTCTTCTTCTCATGGATATCCTTAAATTGGAACTGAGCACCAAACAGGACCGGATTTCCTTCCCAGGCCAACCTTCGTGTTGCTGTTTCTCTCGCTGCCCAGGATGCTCACTTGCAAGCCCTGGCAACAGGATACAGTGCAGTTCCTTCAACAGCCAACAATGTCATTAATAACAAGGGTTTTCCGAAAGTTACATACACAAGCTATAAAGTTTATCACCATAAATCCTCATTGACCTTTTTATTTTTCAAATCAGATGTCTGCACCGTCCTAAGTATAGACCCGCAGCGGAGAGACGCCAAACAGAAAGCGCAGTTTACATAACTAACGTTCTTAACTTTGCTATCACTGAGCTCATTATGGACAGAAATAGAGAGCTCTTTGCTGCACAGATGCTTTCATCCCAACCCATTAGTGCACTGTTTGCATTTGTAGCCAAGCTCACAATGGAAATGGTGCTGAGCAATCTCCAGTTGTGATTTGTTGGAGTGATATCTTGAGGGTGGCATTTATAATGAACACGTCCACTCTCCTGGATGGCCCTATGGAAAGGAGCGCAGGTCTTTGTTCCCCCCCACCCCCCCGGCTGTCTGATGCATTAACTTCTTTCAGCAGATAGCACTCATAGATGAGTCACTTCATTTTCAGGCTGAAGACCGGCTCCGCGAGACTCACTGTTAAATCTGGGCATACAGTCCTCGGCGCACAATGTGACTCTTTAGTACATTAAGCCACCAATCTCGACGCAGACACATTTAAAGCCAGACAGTAACATATTACTGTCATCATGATGTTGTGCATTAGTGGTGCATTATATTGCCCTTAGCTCGTAATGTTATTGTAGTTTGCGCTGAATAGAAATTAAGTTTGGGCAGGGGTTTTTTTTCCGATGAGTTGCAGCTTTGTTTTAAGCTACGGGAAAAGAACACTTCTCCCTCCATCTTTAAAGGTCCCTGCACTCTGCAGTGAGTGCAATAGTGCAGGCTCGGAGCATTTCACACTGTGCAAGATGGTTCCACTTAGATCTCAGTGTCAGGTTGTATTCCTTATTTTTGAGACATGACGGGGTACACGCTGAGTCACAGTGCTGTGAAAATGCAGTGCTATATTAACTCTATGTTCCTCTGTGTTTTCTTCTCTTCTGCCCATTTCTTTTTGGTTAGTTTTGTGGTTAACAAAGGAATTCATTTTAATCAATGCATTCTGAGTCGTTCTGTGCTGTATTGACATTTTTTAAACGGTCAAGCGGGTTCTGGTTTCGCTCCCAACCGTTTGCTTGTTTGTTTTGTTGGTTTGTTGGTTAGTTTGTTCAGTTGGGTGTTTGATTGGCTGGTTGGTTGATTTGTTTGAATGTATTTCCACAAAACTTGAAATAATGGGACATGAGATAACGGAGAATGCGTAAAATGTTGGTGTTGTTTTGTTTTTTTTTCACTTTCTTTAACATTGCAAAACAACATGTTTTCAGGGACTAATTCATGAATCTCGATGAAGAAAAAACGACACATTTAGAGGACTGATATCAATGAGTGCGTGTGATTTGGTGCAGCTTGATGTAATTCAAGGGGATTGTTGGTTCTTGGCAGAGGAATGCGCTTGACTGAGTGCCATTCTAGTTTGATCTGTAAACGTCGATCGGGGCATTGTGAGAATTTGGTCCTGAATTTCTGACACATGACAACTTTGATGTCATCGGGCTGCAGTGATTTAAATCTGTCTCGGCTTCGCAGGACCACTGTTTTTGATATTCCTATTTATCACATCACTCTTGCAACTGACAAGTTTTACGTGGGAAAGCACACAATCCCAGATGTTAAAGGCTGCAAGCCAACTACGTTTTACAATAAGGTCTTTCTTTAGACTAGATGTAGTTTTGAACTTTTAAGACTGTATTAAATTTGTGTGCACCTTGGAACGTGTTAAAAGGAATTTCATTTTAAGCAGGAATTTCAATTGGGTGTCCTAATTGTTGAGGAATTTCTGACCATCCCCACACATTACTCTATATGCCACTATATATTATGTATATTGTATATTACATTATATCTGTACAGGAGAATAGTGCCTGTCTAATTCCACAGATAATCCCTTCTCTCTCTAATCAGTACCCAAGGTCAGGTTATAGATAAAGGACCAACCAACAGTACACTGTAGTGTCTACATCGAGAGACTTTCAGATCTAACTCAGATGCTCCAGACAGAAGCACCAACTTCAACTCTCACCAACTTTAACTCTTTTGCGTATTTCACCAGTGGCAAGATGTAAAGACAATGTGATTTAGAAATGCATATTTAGACTTAACTATCCAATAGGATGCAAGCACCTACATGTAACATAGAGAGTGACAGCAATTCTAGCCATTCAGGGATGTGCTATTAGAATGGGTGACGCAAGTAGAGAAAGATATACTGGGATGGGAGACATCTTCAGACTTGGGGGTGACAGTTGCTCATGTTACTCTGTTAGCGTTTGTATATTGTTCCACCTTCTGGTCTCCTTGATGCATCAAGTCCACATTAAAACCTTTTGCATAAGACACCAGCTGCTGCCGGAGTTCTCCTTCTACCAGCTTCTAGAAAGCCACAACACTATTGTCTTTGCTCAGCTGTCACTTTTCCATGACATTTTCACTGTTTTTAATTTTAATGTTGGTTTTAACTCCGGAAATCTTCCAGTTTTAAATAAAATGACTGATTTAGCTTTGTTTCAATTCGAGTTGGTCCACTGTGATAGCGAGGACCTTGTTTGGAGTCAATGTCTGTGGCTCATAAAACCTAGATTGTTGTAGGTTTTAGACTGTGTGCCAGTACCACCAGGGTAATAGAGCTAACAAGCGCTCATTTAGTTCCACACACCATAGAGCAATAATACAATTTTAAGTGCTCTCTCGAAGCACAACCTAACTGTGTATGTTTTGTGTTCTGAATCGTACCTCTGGGTACTTCAACATATTTACTGTTGCAGCAGGAGGCCGGCAATTTCATCCCTACCACTTCTCACAAACACATTTGTCCAGGATTCCTGCCCCCCTGCTGATGAGAAGTTGGTCAATGCGTCTCCTGAAACCTAAGTCCTGCAGGAACAGTCGCTCCGCTCTGTGTGTTCAGTATCAGCCAAGTGCTGCTCGGAGAGGAGACGAGTGTGAGACCGGAGAGGAAGGGAGGGGAGGAACGCCAGGGTCCAATATAATACAATTTAGTAGGAGCGCTTCCATAAAGATGGTGAGTGGATCCACGTGGGCTGACTAACAACAAGCGCAGCTGCATCTGCAAATTTACCCAATCCCTCAGCCCAGTAGAAAAATGATTGGCTGGTCGCTGGTGAGTGCTCATTTAGTTTCGGGCTTGAGCCTTCGTAGCTTGCACTTTCTCTGGTTTTCTTTCACAGAGAAAAACACCGGGTCAACTCATAGTCATCAATACATCAATATCGAAGTAAAGTATTCATCAAAGCACTGACACTATCTGTGATGTCAGTTTACCGAGCAGTCAGTGATAAATTCATTCATTTACATGTACCTGTACAGTCACGAAGAAATTATGTCAGACCATTTGGAAACCATTAGCTTTCCATCTGTTAAAGAGAGATTATGTTTAAGAGAACCCACAAAGAGTGGCAAGCTTTAACAAGGAATTGGGACTCAACAGATGTTCATTGAGTCCATTTATAGATCAACCTGTTCAAACCATGCAAAGTCAGTAAGCAACAGTGAAATCCAATTGTCCCTTACTCACTGCTTCCCATGCTGTAACAACACAAGCTTGATCTGATCAGACGGGGGAGGTTGAGGGAGTCTTGGCAGGTTACTATGAGGTGGTGGTCAGTCGGGGGTCTTTAGTTTCACACTGTGGATATTTTACCGCGGGAGGCCTGGAAGGAAGCGGAGAACTAGCGGAGCTGTTCAGGGATCCAGTGGCGCTTTAGGAAAACATGGCGTAAGAATGGATGGAAACGCTAACTGCTCCAGACAGATGTGTTGATATGCCCTCAGAAGGAAAGGCTTCAGTGAGACACTGAGAGGCAGCAGTGGAGGAAAGAGAAACTGGGACAGACGGGGCTGGAAAAAGAAGAACAAGTTCACGACCATAAAGGAGATTTAAGAAAAATATCCTGCTCTGTTTCAGTTGCAGCTCTGTTATATTCTCTTTCAGACTATCCCTGCGTCCCTCTGTCTAATGTAGCAGCTGTCAGACCCCCTCGCACTGCAGCGCTGATTGATGACCTCATCTGGGATTTAACATGACACACTTTGTGTCATGTTTTCTGACTGCTGAGCCCACAGTCCGAATTGTCCTCTCTACTCAATACCTTGAACTATTCATTACTTTGCCGCCCAACACCTCTTGTTGTTACCTGATCTGTCAAAACCTTGACCCTCTGCCGCGCAGCATGTGGCGAACAGACAAAGGCACTTCATTTTCTCTCTGGTCGAGTAACAGGTTAGAAATACTGTCAAATGCATGGCTCTATTAAATAAGATATCCTGTGTTTGACTCTGTGGGTTTCTCAGAGGGAGAGGCTCGGGCTGCGTAGTCCCGTCGCTTCTCGGCACACCCACATCCTCACGGTGAAGCCGCAGAGCTCTGATTGATGACTGCACATCTACTCCAGTGCTCTGGGCTTCACCTCCAGTATGTGTGGGTGTCCGCTGTGTGAAACCTTTCATTTCCTGCAAAGACACAAGGGTGACAGAAGGTGTTTTCTCTTTTAGAAGAAAAACCTCTTTGTTATTTTTTGAGACAGTTTTTTTTATCTCAACTCATACGGTCTTTACCCCGTAATGGATCCTGCAGACTCTCTTAGTTTTAATCACCACTTTATCTCTCATTAAGAAGAGTCGGCCGAGGATTTTAGTGGGAAAATAAAGCTTTTTTTTTTTATGGCCGTAAGTTGACGTGCCAAGCGTGTTGTGGAACCCAGCATTGTTTCAGCATGGCTTTTCGGAACAGTAAAAGCCGCTGTGGTCGGTGTGTGGTTTTCCACAGGAGAAGTAATTATCCATTAGATGTATAAGATCTATTAGATGTTCTCTGAATGGTCAGCTTAAATGCATGTCTGGGTTTTTTGCTTATCCAGAGAGTCTACTCTTAATGACAGGTAATGAACTTTCATACATGACCGAGCTCACGGTAAAAACAAACGTTACAAATCAATAACCTTTATCTTCACTAGTTAAATGCTCATTAATATATTATAGGATATATGACATATATTATTCGTCGCATTTTCAACCTAGCATATATGGGTAGATTTATCGGAATTCAAAAACACTTTTGACTTACAAATCACAACTTACAATTTTTTCAAGCTTTTGTGATTTCCATTGCCACGTGTGTGTGTTTTTTTTAAAGCATCAAAGGTTCTTTATACATGAATATATATTGGTTCTGGAATTGTTTAGTGCTGTTTTTTCCCTGTATGACATCTGTTGTCATGCGTTCCTGATTGGCAGCAGGAGGGGTTGGTCCTCTCCAGCTAATCAACAAAGCCACAGATACTGGTAACGTGCACGATGTAGATCTGGATTTTATATTTGCACATCAATAACCCCCCCACTTGAATTGTCAACATGTTATTCATGGGCAACAGAGCTATGCAAATTTCACAGAAACTCAAAATAAATGTCTTACAGAAATCTGTGAAGAAACACATGTCCAACTCTTCAAACAACTTTAAATTCAAAAGTTTTATGGGAGATACTTGAAACTTTTACTAAACATTTTGGGATGGAAAATAACTGTGGTGATCAATCACTTTAAAGGGCACTGTTGCAATGACAGCTGAGAAAACTGTAAGTATTTATTGACTTTTTATGATTTATTAAGTTTTCAAGTGTCTCTGTTGAGACTGATGTCACTCCAAGTCAGATAAAGTGGCCGGGAAGCACATTACACATTTCTAGGATTTTCTTAGATACGTCTGTATAGTCACTATCACTAGATAGTCATTATATCACTAGATTAGTAGTTTAAGATTATTTCTATTAACTGCCATATTCTATATTTCATACTCATCTATTGCCATTTGTTGGATAATTTTTCTGTAACTACAACAAATCATTCAACTTACTCAACAAATTTCAGTCTTTTTTTTCCATTGTAGACAACAAATGCTTATTTGTTGTAAAGCAGTGTGCAAAGCATGCAATGCTATCAAACAATGGCACTATATTGGCACCCTGTATTATGGACATGATGTTGTGTGGCCTCTGTAATATTTGAAGTTAGTCCTATATAGACCAATTCAGTGTGATGACGTAAGGTGAATTAACCTTGCCCTGTTTTTCATGAATGTTAAAAAACACTGTTGTGTTGCCTCTGATCAGCGTCAGTGCCCCGAGGTAGTTTACTCATCAACAGCCATCAGCCCTGCTGCCTAATGTGGTTTATACAAGCATCTCTATGTGCAGCAAAGGCTTGATTTGTTTGATAGTTGTTTATCATATACAAAGTCCCACCAGGATGAAAAGAAGTCGAGATGATTAGAGGGGAGAAATCATGCTTTGCCTTGTAATCAAACAGAAGTGAAAGTGTTTCTCACAAACACATACACAGTCTGTGTTTTCCCTCTGATGATTTTTGCCTTTTGTTCAGTCATTCTTTCCCGTCACACTGCTCTTGACTGTTTTTGTGCGTTCTGCGGCAGAAAGCCCTTATAAATCAGTCGGTACATGTGGTTCTATGTCCCTATAGACTCCATCCTCTAAATGTGCCTGCTGGCTCCATCTCAGTCCTGGCTTTACAGCACAACCTGCTTCAGTCAGACAGATGTGTTAATAGGTGAAGTGACATGTAGGAAATGGGATTTCGGTTAGCTCTGTAAAGGCCACTGAGCTGCCTATTGTCCTGTTAAGTTGTCTGCATGGGTTCCTTCCCACAGGCATGGGGAGGCATGCAGGGTGAATGAATTGGAAACCCCTGTACACAGCACCTCTTGACCAGAGCATGCTGGGATAGGCTCAATATCCTCCCACACTTTACAGCCTATCCTAGCACCTCTTGACCAGAGCATGCTGGGATAGGCTCAATATCCTCCCACACTTTACAGCCTATCCTAGCACCTCTTGACCAGATCATGCTGGGATAGGCTCAATATCCTCCCACAATTTCCAGCAATGCAAGTGACTAAATACTAATAAATACAGTATAAAGTTGAACCTGATGTTATTAACTTTGCAAGTATTTGGTCATAAACCAAACATTCTACCAAGGGGAGATCACCAAAGGGAGTATATGAGTGTGAGTCAATTGACATGGCAATCCAGTCAATGGTTCTTTTCCCACAGCCACATGTCAACCTCATGGTGGCCCAAAATTACAAGTCAGTTCATCACCAAAATCATCAGGATTCATCCTCTGGGCTCCATGAACATCTGTACAAAGTTATGTTCCAGTTCTTCAAGTGTACGTTGGAAATGCTGGTGACACTAGGAGAAAAGTCAGGGGATCAAGGGGAATGTAACAGGGATTAACCCAAAATCAAACGGGCACTGAGAACAATAGCAGAAGCCTGAGGGTCAAATCAAGGAAGACCTAAGCATTGTTGATGAGTATCTCATGGAACGTTGGGTCTGTGACAGGAGGAACGACAGAGGAGTTTGACTTTAATTACCTCTGGGTACAGGAAATTGAACTGAATGGGTATGAGGCATGTTATTTGTTCCTGATCTATATTATTTGTTTGTTTTTGTCATTGTATTTTCTGTACGCTTGATGATTCAGATATTAAAGATTTGTCGAGGGAGGCGAGTCGCTGTAGGCCATCTCCTATTCTCTCCCTTTCTGAATAATGACTTCCCCCAAACAGAGTTTATTCAGAGAAGAGCTGAGAGAAATGGAAATAATTCTTTACACCGCGAGACAGCCGTATTTTATTGTCTCGGTTTAATAGTTTCGGCCCCTAACACATGCAGGAGATATATAATGCTCTATCATAAAACTGATTTCCAGGTCCATTCGCTGCACTGAGGTGTGCGGCGGTGCATAGCGAGCTGTCTGCTTGCTGTCACCCTGCACAAACTGCTTGGTGCAGAGGCAGCAAGTCGTGTTGTGCGTACCCAGCGTCCCCGGCCCTGAGGAGAGGGCTCCATATCACACTCACTGGCTGCCATCTATCTTTTCTATCTCCGAAAACATCCCCCCCTCACTTCTTATCATGCACTCCTGCATATTTACAGCTCCTTATTCACCAGAAACACTCCTGTTGCTGACTTGCCCACACATCTTTCTCACACATCTGCCTAGTCAAAAAACACAGGATCTCACCTATCTCTTTCTGTGCCTGCATTGGATATTTAGCATTCATATGACATAGAGTTAAATGCATCAGGTCAAAGCAGGAGAAACACAAACTATCGCGCATGAGAAGGGCGCCATCTGTGCACAATTGACAGTGTTTTGAGCCAAAGTCTGCACAGACGTGATAGTGGTGTGAAGCTGCAGTATGGAGGTCCCACCGATATATATATGCTCCACCGATCACATGTCAGTGTCAGCTGTCAATCATGAGGTTTCACCCCATTTTCATAGCATCAACTAACTAATTAGAATTTCACTCAGTCGAGCGCATACCTCCGCCAAGGCCCAATAGTCCCTTTTAAATATAAACAAGCCTGATAGCTAAGGCCACATAGGTTTCTCAGCCACATATAGGTCGCAGCTACAGGTCTCTACTCCTGTTTGTTGCAATGCAGTGGCTGAAAAAATGCCTACACCTCAAGGAAACCACATTTAATTACACTAGAAGAAACTTTGAGTTTACTAGTTTGGCTCATGTCCCATCGGTGAAGGAGGCGGTGTTTATCACCTACACTGCAGCCAGCCACCAGGGGGCGTTCAAAATGCTTTGGCTTAACCTTCTGGGAGTCATCCCGTCGTCCATCTTTTGTCATCTGTGGGTGAGAAGGGCGGAGTAATAGAGAAAACCTGATTGTTACACTTCACTTGAACGTCAGATTCTGTTTGTCCCACAGTCGGTGCTTTGTTTGTTCAGAGGAGTTTTCTTCGTTCCATGTCGTGTAAGTGATATCAACAGTGTTCTGTGAAGTCAACTTCAGTTTGACGACGTACGATCACTTTACCTTGCTCTGCTTTTGTAGATATAATGAGCAATGTTTTTAAAAAGCTGGTGTGATGCCTCTGATCAGCAACAGTGCCCTCGTGTCATTTACCCATCAACCCTGCTGTCAAGTGTGGCTCATACAACCGTCTGTGTGCAGGGGAAAGGCTTGATTTGTCCACGCAAATGTCTACATGTATGTTTGTATGTGCATCTGTGAGCTGTTGGTCTGGTTGTCATACAGAAAGTCCCACCAGGATGAAAAAGGCTGAGCTGATTAGAGGGGAGCAATCATGCCTGGTAATCTGTAACCAAACAGGGTCGAAGGTGTGTCTCACAAATACTAACACTGTGTGTGTGTGTGTGTGTGTGTGTTCTTTCTGATCATTTCAGCCTGTTTTCTATAAAAATAAGTTCAGAGCTCATAAAACCAGTTACGTCAAAGTGGCATAAAGTAGTTTTTCACTGTTTTTGAAAAACAATTGGGGAAAAACTGGTTTGTAGATTTTTGCAAAACTCAAGGTTTTACAGTTTAGGGAATACCTGTGGGTGGTATGGATAAACATATGAAACAGTGCTGATATCGTGCCTCAGTTGGATGCTACTCTATAACAAAGACAGCATTCATAGGGTGGTTTTATCAACAATTGGTCAAGTCAAGTTTATCTGCAGTTCATTGCATAATATTACACATACTGTCTTGATGAGCAGCTTTTCTTGACCATATTGTCTATAAAGAAAAGGAAAAGGAAAACCAATCCCAGAATGGTTTGTCTGTTTTTGGCTCGTCCCTCTCTATGTGTGTCTCCCATCACAGTTTGTGCTGCTGGTTGGGGCGTGGCCTGTGGTGCCTGCTCCTCCCCACTAATCTCTCCACGCACCTGTCGCCCATTCTGCAAACAACTCACCTGCCTCAGTTGATAAGCTCCCACCCATCACTTGCCAGAACGTCATCTTACCTTGTGGTAGTGTCATCGCTTTAGCAGCTCTCCGCTTCTTTGAACCTGTCTTGTTGACCATGCCTTCTGTTACTCCTGAGCCACACTGTGCCCCAGACTCACCCCTGGAAACCCCCTTTTTGTCCCCCCCCCCAATTACCTGGAACCAAACTCCAGACCCCCCACTGAGTCCCCTGACCTGGTTCCCACCCTGCTTCCCCTGCTCCACGTCCTGGATTAATAGTATTTTATTATTTACAGTGCAAATTATCTTTATTGTTGCTCAAATTTTTACCTCTGTGTAAATACAACTTTATTTCTTGCAGAACTTTCTGCTTAAATTTAGCAGTTGGTAGAATTACAAGACGCATTGTAGTGATGATCAGAAAGGCCAATGCATATGTATTAAATCCAGTGTGAAGAAACCCCAAATGGAAAAGGTCTGAATATCAGTTCCTCACATCACTTAAGCTGCTGGTGCAGAGTCCTGCCCGACTGGATTGTTTTATTTCACAAAGCTTGAGGCGAAGTTTCGTTATTGCTTTAAAATATAATTTATCAGGAAATGTTACCCTTCTTCTCCTTTTTGTGTCTCCATGCACACTATATCACGCAGATAGGCTACACAATGGCCTGTGGGAGGAGGGTATGTGAGTATAACCAATGTGTTGCATTAGCCTGTAAGATAACAGTCAGTAATAGATTAAATAAAACCCAAATTACAGCCTCAGGTTTCAGGTTTGAGTTTGGCACGACAGGACCCTGCACAACTTGATGCTGATGTAGTTTTGTACTTGTGTGTGTAGCACACTTTCCAAGTTTCTTTCCAATCAAACCACTGGGGTCATGGTAATGTGATGGTTTTATTTGTTTTTGCAATGAATTGACAAACATAATTTGTTCAGAAATATTGTACATTTAAGCATTTAAAAAAAGATTAGATTGGATTAATCAGTTTGCCAGATTTTTATGAATTATTTCGATGTCTTAATTTATTCTTAAAAAGCTGACTAGAGCTGCTCTTATTCATAAAAACAAGAAAAATATAAACGTAGTATTCCCTCAGCACTCTTACAGTATTTCCGCAGCATATTTTAAATTCACATCCCATTGTTTTCCTTATCTGAATTCATATGGGCTATTACTAGTTCTTCCTTTTCTCTTCACAATAGTGACAACACCAGAATATGGAAAATGCTGTTTTCATTTTGAAAACATGAGACAAATCATGTCGCATCTCTTACTCAGAGTTGCTGAGTACAACCAGAGCAGGTTGGCGTGAAATCAAAATCCTGATCACTGATGTACGTCTGTGCAGAGACATTTTTACTGTAGCTCCAGTCAATCTACATTTGCACCAACTGTGAGCTGCCGTCCTGAAGGGGGATATTTTTATTTCAGTGACGTCTTTCCACACCGAGCAGGACGGAGTGAGTGTGTGAAGGTTTTTCGTCAAGCTCCAAATGGTTGAAATTCTCCTTGTGATGTCAGAATGCTTGAAAAATAAATATACAGAACATGATGTATGCGGCACACACACAGCTGAGGAACAAACTGGAAACATCAATCTGTTTCTTCCAAGATCTCTATCGGGTTGTAGTGTTTGCGTTCCTGTTTTATCTGTGTTTTCCTACATGTCGCTGCAGGGTGGGAAATGTGCGGAGCACATGAGGAAACCATCCAACACGGCACAAGTTAAATCAACCGATCCTCGCATGGCCTCTCCCCATCTGCCTGTATCCCATGTAGAAACAAGGGGACCACCCTGTCCCAACTCTTCATGTGCAAAGAACAAGGATTTAAAGAGGAAGAAGAGTAAAAAAGAAAAGACAGAGCTGGAGCAGGAGAAAGCAAAGCAATAGACTTAAGAGTGATGGCATCCAGCTGTGGGAGCCCCCGTCCTTAAACACCTCACCCTGGTGGATAGCACAGACCACCAACTCAAACACGCCCCAACTCAAACCCTCATCAGTCACGTATTTTAATTTATCACATCGCACTTGTTGCTGTGGGATCAGCTGGAAACAAAGTGTTCTGTCTGTGTCTAGAAATACGACCCTCTGGATATCACACTGTGCTGCATACATCCTAAACTCTGCACAAGCCCATAAATCAAACCATTTACATACAGACCCTTACTATTTACACCTTTGGTAAAGAAAAGGTAAACTTTTAGTCAGCTTCACTGTATAAAGTTGTACAAATGACAGCTAATCAACCAGATAAATGACTTCTTAAATAAACATCTTACTTCTGGCCTGCAGCATTAAATTGTTCCCATTTGTTTTGTTTAACCGTCTATTCTTAGAATCACAAAGAAAAAAAGAGAAAACCTCAAATATGTTTCTGCCCAGCAGTGATGCAGCAGCCCCACGAATTCTCATGCATGGATCTGGTTTGCTGATTTCCTGCTCCGCTGCAAAGTGGTGTGGACAACATGGTTGACTAATGAAACGTTAGAGTGAGAATCGGTGGGATTCAGTTTGCCCACATCCATAACTCGACTGTCGCCTCGTATCAAGATGAAGATGGATTGTTTTAGGGCAGGGTGAGATTTTCTTTTTCTTTTCTCATTTCAAACTCAGAGAGAGAAAAACGAAAGTAGGAGCATTGATGTAATATATATACAACCTTCACTTTATACATAGAACAATTTTTTTTTTAAAGAATATAGTAGAATATGCTACTACATGGTGAACAATGCTGAAAGTTAATTTATGGAAATTTTTAAAATTTTTAATTTTTTAATTTTTATGGAAAACAAACAGGAAATATAAAAAGACAGTTGAGCCCCTGGGGAATTCTCATTATTCAGTGTGTACCAGAGGAGATATAATGAGGAAATTCAATATAGCAACACTATAGAAAACAACAAAGTGTCTTAATTGCTGCAAAGGGAAACAGTATAGTATAACTTCCGTCAAGGAGGTTTATGTTTTCACCCCCGACACACCCCCTTGTTTGCAAGATTACACAAAAAACTATGGATTTCCATGAAACTTGGTGTACAGATACAGTATGAAAGGGAAGCCCTAAACAGACATGGGATCATTAATTTTATTTCCTCTGTTTTCCCGTAATAAGGACTTAATTTTAGTTGTTATCTAATGATAACAAACCTTTGTTTTCCCGAGATAACAGGATAAATAACTCATTATCACGAGATAAGTCTATATAAAGTCTATCATTACAGAAACTGTTGCATTCAGTGTAGCAATGTCAGATGAGCAAGAGCTTGATCATCCCATCATATTCAACACCAGTTACCGGAAAGCATTTTTAAAGCACAAAATAGGCTTACCCGTATATATGAGTGTTCAAGTCATCCATCAGTCGTTGATTGACATAATATTAGATAGTAATCTCAAATTAATTATCCCATTATCTTCAGAAAACAAAGGTTAGTTATCTTGAGATAACAACTAAATTCACCGTTATCAAGAGATAACAAAGGTTCTGAATATAATGTAGGATTCCAAGTCCGTAAAGGGCTTCTGCCGTATGAGTCAGGGAAGAACTCGTAAAATGTTGGTTCATTTAGTTCAAAATGGATGTGTTTTTTGGCATCTGTTTTTTTTTTTTTTTAAGAAATGAGTACTGCTGAAGTTGTTGTGTTTACTTGGTATCTATGGGGATGTGTAGGTCACATCACTGACCAGTGGGACGTATATAAAGGAAACATTTAAATTGTGAGCAGATAAGATGTGAAAAGGTCATAAGGTCTCTTATGTCAGAATCACTTCGTTGACCTGTCCGTCCGCCTCTAAAAGGTTCTGCCTTTATCCAACCAGTAAAAGAGCTCAGAAACACTTTTGAACCACTGATGATGCTGGTTTCTCTTTTGTTGCTTTCATCTCAGCTGAAAACATCTGCAATCCACAAACGTCTCAGAGCCACCATTGGAGGTCACAGCAGCCGAGTGTTTGACAATCAAAAGAGGGATTTGCAGGGGGGGAGAGTTTCCTTTTGAATAGCCTCCTGTTTTTTGTCATAAGCAATTTATATTTGTCCTGTACAGCAATCAATCAAAGGGGTTCATGATTAAAATTTCGGTGCAGCAGGTGCTGATGGCGGCTGACATCCCTCTTGGCTATACTGTAAGTTCACTAATGTTTGAGACTGGCTGAAGTAATAATTTATTGATTTTGAATCACTGGCATCTATAAACACTGGAGCGCCAGAACAGCAGCGCAGACATTCATCTTACTTGATAAGTGAAGGTGACTCTGTGTTTTGAGTTTGTGACGTAGTCGTGTTTGAGTTTTATCACCCTGAGAATATTTTAACGTCTGTGCTCTCTCGACAGTAGGCATGTCTATCTCCTTTTTATCTATTTAAGACTTCTTTTTTCTGCTATTTCAGCTGACTCGCAGTCCTGATTATTCTTGACAGAGGGAAAAAAATGTAGTTTGATTAGTGTCTCCACATAAGTGCTCCCTGCTGATGAAATTAAAATTCTGCAGTCTATCTGTCACAGTCATCTCAGCCTGGGTTGGTGCAGAAACCAGCCAGGGACCAGTCAAGTAAAAAAAAAGAAAAGTTGTTTAAAATTGTGGTGATTTTCATCCAAAATTGCAGCAAGACGTGTACATTAGGGACTTTCCTGCTCTCATGTCCTCCACTTATGTCATGTCTTTTTCTGTGGAGGATATATCACAGAATGTTTGAGTGTTGATAAGACGGCAGGGAACCGCAGACTGCCGGGCCCAGTCCACCTTCACATATGGTCCTGCTTTTGACTGTGGTTTTGGCTGCCGGTCCGCCTCTCCATACTTTCTGGTTTCAGCATTTTATTTTCATTTGTGTGAGGTTACTTTCACAAATAGTTTGAGGGTGTTTTGGGGGAAGAGGGAAAAAAAACTGCGTTTCTGAAGCCAAACATCAGATTTATGGACCTGATTGTGGACGTGTCCTCCAGGGATTTTTGAGGTCTGCAACGTCAGCTTTGGGAATAATTTGAATAATTTAAAAATATTTTTTTTCTCTTATGTTGTCCACCCATATAAATCCCCAACCCAGGATTGCATTAAAGGAACAGTTGACAGTTAGACCTTTTTGCTTTCTTGCCAGTACTATCAGCAGCTATTTAGCTTCCCATTCAAAGTCCCTGTAAGAGTTGCTGGTAGTCTATGATAACAGCATCAATCTTTTCTCACTGTGCTGCCAAGCAAGTGAATAAGCCAATGAGAACTTAAACAGTTTAAACAGCCTTATACAGCTCCTGGTCCAAAAGGGGCTGCTGTGGCTGAGGGGGTAGAGCGGCCAGCAGTTTGATCCTAGTCTTCCCCATCTGTATGTAAGTGTCCTTGGGCAAGATACTTAACCCTGAATTGCACATAATATGTGCTGCCCAAAGCTGCACTGTATGAATGTGTATGTGAATTGGTGAATGGCAACAAACTCTATTGTAAAGCACTCTGAGTGGTCATCTATATAAATACAGACCATACAAGTCTGAGACCACTTTCCTGTTCACTTGAATGGTCATTTATCTTTGGCCTTGGATATGAGCCAGCAGCAGGTTTACTGAACCTTCCTCGTCATGGTAACAACAGCAAACAGCCGGTTCAGTTTGTGGAACAGTCACAGATGCAGTTGGGTTTCACAGGTGAATATTTTTTGTTGTGTGGATCCATAGATCCATTCCAACCTCGTCTTGATGTAGATTCTGTCGCTCTGTATATTACGTCACCTGATATTCTCCACAGGTCGTCTACATTGAAAAAATGTGAATAGAATCTCCAAAAGATTTGAAGAGAATCACCTATAGTTGTGCAAACTATTATCTTTTCTTTTGATCTAATTATAAAAGCATTACATTTTGTGTTCTAACTACCTACAATCCTTGTCCCATTTCTCACCAGAGTCATGTGGGATTTATTCAGTATATTTCATATGAAACATGAAATTTGTTACTCATCGTTAACAATTCTGTTTGCCAAATGAAATTGTATGTAACCCTTGGCGTGCCCGTTCTAAACTGCTTGGAATTTATTTCTAGGACTGTAAAAGTGATCTGCAGTAATTGACCAGCTCCCCAGAACCATGCAGCTGCACCAAAAAGCTTTTTACCTGTTTATTCAGAGCTCAGTGAAGCAAAACTCAGTGCGCAACTGGAGAATCAGTTGTCAAGGCGCTGATGTTGTGAGTGGTAGTGTCACTTACATTGAGTCCCAGCCACTGCTGCTACAGAGCGCTGGTCGCCTGTTTATTCAAGGTTTATTTATATTGAATGTATCGTGTGTCCAAATCTCACCACATTCTACACTACACTTCCCCTTGAGCCAAGTGTAAGTGGAATGGTTCTCAATGTGCGTGAACCGCAGAAGGAGATTACTGGAATTATTTGATGAATTGCTGCAGAGCCGGAATTTCTTTATGATGTACAACCAACACACTCACCTGTATGATGAGAAGTGGCACGGAGCATGTGGACATAAACCCCTGCACAAGTGATCAGTAGACCCCATTTTTTCACACTTGACTGGCCTCAATTTTGTTCAAAACACACTATTTTGTGATTTGCTACTGTATCAATCGCAACTTTAATGAATTTAGTTGTAGAAAACACTTTCCCAAGTTTCAAAATCCATTCAATATTCTTCACACACTTTATATAAAAATCATAATCAGCCAAGCAATTTAAGGTTTTTGTTTTTACAGTGTTACAGTGTGTTGTAATAAGCTGCTTTCTCAGAAAATAAACGGGACCTTTTTTTGACAGGCATTTGAATAAACTATTCCTAAAATCAATCTGTTTCATAAAACTAACTAGCCAAAGACAAACAGGACACTTGATGCAATGACATCTCTGTTTATTGTATTACAGATGCTCATTTCATTTGCACACATTTTTTGTTTTTGTACATTTTATAGTGTATTTCTGTATCTGGTATCAACTCTAAGAAATTCACATTTACACAATGCATTTTACATTAGTAGGTAAGTAGGAGTGACATTCAGTTTTGTTTTGTTTTAGTTTTTTTCCCCGGTAGCAGGTCCTGATCCAATTGTATGGAGTTAGCAGTGATAATATCACAGAGTACCACAGTGAACCTCACCGTGGGTTTCATGTTACTGAAAATTACACGTCCTGTCGCCTCTGGAATGGAGGAACATGATGAAACTGACTGTACACGCAAAAGATCTGCACAGTGGAGCGCATTCCTATTGACTAACAGCATGTGAGACTTTGAGAGTAGACGTCTAAGGTGACATGTATGTTTTCATAATGCTACATGACCCTTACAGTTGCCAGTATTTATAACATGTTAGACAGTATGAATACACATATTTGTACTGTAAGTCTCCACATTGTTCCCAGGTTTATACAGTTTTCTTTGCGTCTCCAAGGTTCATCTACTGCTTTGACTTCCGTTTAGTAAAAACCTTCATTTGCTCTCGAATTATCAAACAAATGCACATAAGAGCATAAAATAAGTGGAAAAGAAATGACAAAAAATATCTTCAAACTTCTAAACGTAAAGAGCCAACACTGTACACAGGCACTTGAACTGTGGTACACTCTTTGAGTGCATTCATATAACATCTAATAAGTGCTACAAAATAACATATCAGTTAGAAAATATACTGATTTCAAAAGTGTAATACTATTCAGAATAAAAACAAATAGGAAACATGTAAAGACAAAAACAATTAACAACAGCAAAGAATGAGGGCAAACGTATCAAAGCCTTATCCTTGAATGTGTCTTGCATATTTTTCAGTTTATATTCTAGTTGTACATTCGGCTATTTGTGTGTGTGTGTGTGCTGCTTGAGGTCTGATTGGGCCTCAGGGGCAGGAGGGGTCTGAGTAGACACAGTATTATTTATTTTTTAAATCAACAATCTGGTCACTCATACTGTAGCAGTGTCTGCTTTAATGTCACTGCCACAGCGAGGATCCGATGAATCATACCGGCTCTCTCAGTAGAGGAGTGAATCATCCACTGTAGTTGTGTGTCTGTGTGTGTGGTCACATGTCTGCACCAAATGCCTCTGAACTGTGAGCAAAAAACGCAGCAGTTATATCTGTTTCCATTCATGTGGCTGCTGCAGCGATACAGGATGGATGACGTGTGAAGAGACAAGACCGATGTCTTGAGGTCTTGATGACCATGTGACCAATCCAAACAGGAAATTGTGACTCACTATCTTTGTCGTCCGCTGTCTGACTGATGTTTCTTATCAATCTTTAGCTCACTTAAATGTACACACACCTTACATCTCTTATTTATTAGCTTTCTTGGAGAAAGTTGGATGAGCCAGTTGATATGACTTGTGGCAATAGTGTTACTGTTTTTCAACCAAATATGAGAGATACTGTTTAATGTTCATTCATCAGCTTCCAAGGTGCTGGTAGGCACCATTCGACAGAGCCAGGGGACCTTTTCCCCCTCATTCTCTGTCCTGCTAAGCTAATGCTAAGCTGGCTGTGGTCTCACTCTTCTCATTCAACTCATCCAGAAAGCAAATGAGCCTGTCTCCTTCAATGTCAAACTGTTCCTTTATTAATCTGAATCATGGTGGAATTACATGCATTTCAAGCTTGTCTTTCTATCTTTCTACTTTCTTCTATTCTTAACCTAACTCTAGCAATTAGCTCGTCTACCTACTCTATCGTACCGCTACAGAATCATCTACAGACCCTCTGAGGATCTCTTGTCATTTTCTTTACTCATACCACAATACGAGGGACCCTGAGGAGGTAAGTGCTTACATGGGAATGAACGCCCAAAGCATTGCAGTCGAACTCGGCTACAGTTTAATTATTTTTCTATGTATCTACGTATGCTGCTTTTACAGTTACTGCAAGCAGCAGGTGGGGGGAGCAGGAAAGAGGACCTGTGTGATGAAAGGTGTCACCCGGCCTTAGAAGTAAGCCTGGACAAAGTGCTTTTATTTCACCATGGCGATGTAGTAAATGTCAGTGGTCTCAGACTTGAATGAGGGATCTGTGATGTCGTGTCGAGGCTTCAAAGGGGGACAGCGTCACCCCCTCTGTTGTCCGCAGCATTAATCCAGATGAGAGGTGGCTGAGCCGAGTGGAGCAGAGGCTAAATGAAGCTAAAACCCTGAGGTAATTATTACCTGCCTGTCAGGAAGTCTCTCTAATGGGCCCTGTGTGGACGTGAGCGGCGGTGACGATGCAATAGCACCTTAACACTGTTTATCGGGCTTGATAATGCAGACGGAGCTATACGCAAAACTGTAAGGATGAGATGGGGGAGATGGAGGTGGTGGAGAGGGTGAAACGAGAGTTATCCTCTGAGGGGTGTCCTAATTTTTCACTTAGTGAATGTAAATTATGAAAGATGGGATTCCTGTCTGCACATCTTTTTCCAGTCCAAAATTCATTAACGTGCAATGAGCAGATTTGTAAGGTGGGTGACGGATGATGCCGCAGCTCCTTTCAGATCGCTTCACTTCCCTTTGTGTCAGCTCATCGCAGCGAGCCAGCAGAGCGCCACAGTCCAGAGATGTTTCTCTGATGTTCGCACGTCCAGGCACCGCTGCTGAATCGGCCACGTAGCCACAGAATGAAATGAATGCACCACAAACACGAGACGGACATTTTTGGATGTGTCACAGAGTCGACAAAGATGACGAAATGCAGGAACAAGCATCTGGCTGAGACAAACTGGTAACTTGTCCCTGCGGGCTGGGATGTCATTAACTTTCCCCCCCCCCCGAATATGAGTCAATTGCCGTCAGCACGGCCGATCTCAAACAATGATGCAAACACTTTACAAGACAAAACGTCATGAAGCATGTCAGTGGTTAAATGATAAAAGATCAGGGAAACTTCAGAGGAAGGCAGGAGTGAGTCACAGCTCCCTCGCTGGTTGCTGTATGACTGGCGGGGGCCTAATAGAGCGAACCCTATGGAGAGAGGGTTATCTGACAGTGGGGAGCCACAGAGGAATATGTGTGAGGAGAATAAAGGCTGAAAAGAGAGAGGAGATAATGGAGTACCTCTCTGCCTATTTGCTTTTCAGGCACATATGTTTCATTGCAGGAAAGATGGAAAGCTTAACTGGCAGTTAGAGAGAATGATGTTAAATGTCAACATTAGATACTGGAGTATTCAGTTAAAAGCAGGATGCACCGGCATATCTTCGATAAAGTCTCTGCAGGGACGTTGGTACAGACAGTGACTGATATTGCTGTAGAGGTTGTGTCCCAGGCACAAATATAGAGTCGGACTCTATATGCAGGGATGAAGAGTCGGACTGAGGTCCAAAGCCGCTGGGAGGTCCATGCAAGTCAAGTCTTTGCCATGTGGCCACTTCAGATGAGAATCAGAGTCAGTTTCTCCGCAGTGTGCGCCGCCCTCCCTCCCTGCTCTGGTTGTGGTCCAGGGTTCAGGTCCCCGCTCTCCTCTTCCCTGCCTTCTGCTCTGATGCCGCCTCCTTTCTCCCCTTCTTCCAACCTCAGACTTCAGGGGGAGGTGAGTCAGGCTGGGGGCCACCGTCCACCCTCACCACTACAGGGAGACAGTACAGAGAGATATGTCAGGCTCTGGGGAAAAGACATGCAGGTGATTTGTGGTGGTATTTAAATCAGCGGTGGTTCATTTCTGCTGCTTCTCCTTTTTTGTATCTTATTCACATTCTCACTTGTGCTAACAAAGTCATAACGTGTTTCCCACTGAGCAGCTCCTCTTTAGTAAGTGCCTTGGTTAGTTTCTGATTCAAAGGCAAATATTTTAGATTAGGATTTCCCATCTACCCAAACACGCATTTACATAAGTCCTGCTACATGAAAAATAAACCTGACGATCACACTTTTCCCTGCAGGGGGCCCTGTGGTGTCGCTCACTCATCCCAACAACCTGTTAAACTGTCATCATTACAGGCCAAATAAGGATGGGAGACAAATTCTCTTTTCCCACAAACCTCTTAACCTGCTGTCAATTCAGGGGGCGCCATGGAAACCCCCCGGGAATGCAGAGGCATTTCTGAGAGGACCCCCGAGTCTGGTGGGTGTTTTCTCATCTTTATCAATGCATCCTTGTGCCAGGGAAGTGAAGTACAAGAGGGTTTATTTTAGAGCTTCAGGAGAGGGGGTTTCTTTTGTACGACGCCACAGGCTCCCTCTGTTTATGTTCCTTTTCCCTTCCTATTAAACTGGCCGCTTTCCACATACTTTGCTGCACTGAGGTCTCCATACTCTGCCTCTCTGCTCAATGTATCTGTGCACATTGATTCTGTCCGATGACGGTCACAGTCCATCGCACCCCTCTCTCTTTCTTCCTGTTTAAACTGGCGCTGTACAGACACTGTCAGTGACACAGAGCAGAGAGACACCGACGCTGTCCAGAGCACGGATAATGTGCTCAGGTTCAGGCATATAGGCACCTGTGCTTCGACCTCAGTGTTTCCGAAGTAGCATTTCACCTTGTCTTGGGGGCAGCAGTGATAATAATAGCCACATAATAGAGTCCAACCTCATTCCAGGAATCAATACAAGCTGTCTTTCACCGAACCAGTTCAATCAGGTCTACTCTGAAATGTGAACTCCCTACTGCAGCGAAGCTTTGTTGCCCACTTCTCTCTTCTTCTTTCTTTTTTCAAATCAGCGCACTCAGGCAGGCCTGATTGGATCCCAAGCCCCGGTGAAGATTTGAAATTTGCTGACTGATGCTGAAATGGAGACGGCTTCATGGTAATCACAAGAAAAGATACGAATATACTTTTACTAATTGAACAAAATATATTAGTTGTTTCTCATTTCTCTGCTTAACTTATCACTCTCTGGGGGCAGTGGTGCATTGCTCAGCTTATTTCATTACTTTTCCACTTAAACCCTAAACTCGTAGATAGATTATGAGTCAGTGGGCTCCTGGGCACAGTTATTTAAATTTAGATTTCGGCCTGAATAAGTACATCTCAAAGATTCAGTTTAGATATGGGATCATCTGTTGTTGGGCTATATGACAGGTTTTTTTTTTTTGTAGCTATCAAATTAATCAACATTGGGGTTAATTAAGATGGCCTAATTAATGTTAACAACATTGGATGAGGACATTAGCAGCAGACTGTATGAAATAATCATTACTCATTGATAATTGCCAATCTGACACACTGAAATAACAACTGTAACACGACTTTTACATCTGATCTTTCACAAACTAACTGATCCAGACGATGGATTCACAACTGTGAGGCCAGTTGGCTGAAATTATTTAAACATGTGAAGCACAGACATCGGCTTGGAAGGCACATGTGAAGAAATCTGGAACAGATGATATAATTTAAACCGGATGAAATCAGCCATTTTTAACAGCGATAGCCAGTGCTAGTTCTGAAATGTGTTTTTTAAAAGTAAGGAGGAGATAGAAGGTTCAACAGGAGATCTGTGAGCATTTCAGCTCAATGAATTCGGTATTTTGCTGCCAAGGTAATTAAACCCATAACTAGTATTGTCAGAGTACTGCGAGAGATCTGTAGTTTCAACTGTTACTATCCAAGCAATAGTTTTTCACAGTCAGATATTTGCTTCCTTTTTGTTCGTTTTTTTTCAAGTTTTTTCATCTGTCGCGCGTTAGAAGCATCATCAAACATCATAGTAATCCAAGTAAATCCAAGTAAATCCAAAAAACAGCAACCATGACTTTATGTCAATTCTTCTTGTAAAGAAGAAGCTTTTAATTAAGTCAACACAAACAGGGTCGTAGCTTAGTTCATGACTTAGTTTGGCTTAATGATTTCTGTTATAGAGTAAGAGTCCCAGGGTTAGGTATACTTTCCCTCTGAGATATTAAAACTTCCTGATATGCGAGGATGACAAGCAGCTATGAGGCATCCCTCCTCAATTACTGGAACTGCACTCGTAATTCGTTACATGACTCAGCTCATTGTTACTGTGACTTGCAGTCACACTCTGGGGTACATGGTGTTGAACTCCTGCAGGCCCCGGAAAACTACGCTGAAACAGCTTGATGATGGTTGATTGTGGTACTGAAATAAAGCCTGATTATTTTTGCTGTGGCATTCAGCCAAAGTCTCCTAATTCTGATGGATAATAATCTGCGTTAATTGGATTGTGGACTTTCAGCTGCTTTTTGCAACAACCCGGTTGCACTGGCTCGATTTTGTGTGTCGCCTGTGAGGTCAACCACGGGGCAGGAATACACATTTAGGGCGACGTGAGTGAGGGGACAGAGTCTTGTTTAAATTTTAAAGTCATTCAATATGCATGACTCAGAGAGAGGGAAGCAGAGAGCAAAAAGAAGGTGGGGAGGGGGGGGGGGGTGGCTGGTTGTTGTTTTTAATGGAGATGAGCAGACAGGGGAGGCTGAGCTCCCCTCATGTCAGAGCTCTCAACAGTGAGTCGAGCTGGGAATAATCTCTCTGCATGTTGTCAGTCAAAACATGGGGCGTTTACATTACTCTATTCCTCGTTTTTAAAAGCTTATCCGTCTTGTTTTGACTGAAGGTGTTACCATTATTTTAGCTGCCAGTAAAATATGGTTCGTTGGAAACAGGAAACCCCCTGCGATTATCGTGGATTTATTGTGCGTATTTCCCAGCCCCTCGTGCATTTTAAAACATCCCAATCGGCTGTGGGAGAACCAACAACCCCCTGCGTGAGGGCGCCGTTTGCTGCCTTTTTTTATTGGCTTCCGCACCCGCAGACAGTGCTAATGCCAATTAGCACGTGCTAAACACTGATGCTGGATCAGAGTTTGAAAGGCAGCGAGATGGAGACTGGATCCCGTCTGGTAACACCTGCTAATGAGCCAGTCAGTTCCTGAGGCAGCAGGGTAAACGGGCCAGTCGTCCTCTCAATGAACCAATCGTGAGCTGTTCCTCCAAAAGAAATTCCTTCCCCCCCCCCCCTCAACTTGGTTTTGTTGAGTGGAAGAATGGAAAGAGGGACTCAAACAAATCACAAAAAAAAAACGAAATAAGCTTTTCCCAAGCCTCATTAGAATGTAATGGCTATCCTACACAAGACACAGCGCTGTGGATTGTTCCAGGGAGGATTTGTTGGCTGTGTGGCTTGTTAGCACATTATTATCCCTTTAAAACCATTTCTTAGGCTTTACACAAAAACAGCCTATGGAGGGAGACAAATGAAATCCAGAGAAAGAGAGAGTGAGGGAGAGAATCATCAACGAATAACAAGATCATGACTGAACTTGAGACTTCTTCTTCAAGTGAAAAGCCTCTCAGGTTTATTAGTATAGATCAAGTATAGATCTTTAATGTACTGTAAGTGCTATTTGAGTACTGAGGGAAGATAGACTGCTCTTTGTTGTACAGAGGTCGCATCTCACTGCAGCAGCGTTTGCTTTTTATTCTTCACTCGGCTTTTTAAAGGTTATCCTCCTGCTGCAGCCGCTCGGTGCAGCTTCCCCGCCTCGCAGCCGGTCCTTATATCATCAGTGCGCAGTGCAAAATCTCGACATCGCATTTATTGATATGGTAAATATTTAAAAAGGAAATAAACACTGACCGCAATGTTTCCACTGGTCACTAACATCCGCTAACATCTGCTTTGTTTCTGCAATGGGAATTGATCAGTTCCAGAACGGGCTAATCTCGTCCCTCCTCTAGATATTGGCATTCTGGACGCTGCACCTTTTCCTGTGCGACCATATGACTTGACAGGAGTTGCCCCGTTAAATAGCCATGAACATTTGTGTACTTACTGTTTTTGTTACATTTTGGGAACAACATGCAACAGCGATTTTTATTTTCACATGCAAGACAGCAAGGTTGCCGACACGTTGCTTTGTGATGTCAAACATGACTCACCGTGAAAAAGACAACACAAAGGCTAACTCCTGTACTGGCAACAGGAAAGGAGACCATTGTTAAAACTGTCAAAAACTATTTTTGCACAGGCACTAGTTCCTTAAACGTGTTAATCATCATTCTGAAAGTATAGTCCCTTTATTAACACTAATGTTTGCTTAAAAAATACACACAAAATACAGTCCCCAGCAGTTTAAAGAATTTACTGAGCTTCTTTAAATTTTGACACAACATATTTGTGACCCATATTTAAAATCTGATGAAAACTATTAGGCTTGGAGCTGAAGCCCATAGGCAGGGAAGCTGGAAGTTTCATGATTAATTAACACATTAACACATTAACACATATTGGTTTTGGTCTTTTTCTGGAACTTCTTATTTGACAAAATACAAAAATAAATCCAAACCGATAACTGTAAAAAGAAAAGAAACTTAAAATTCCCTCTGAGCTTATCTCTCACAATGTACTGCACTAAATATAACGCATGGTACATTGCTTCATCATAAATCGGTAAAGTGCATAATGTTGGTCTCTCCAAGCCAGGCATGATCTGCTGAGTTTATCTTCCAGAACCTTTTCGATTTCCTCTGCTTTTCCCGACTACGTGGCGAAATCTGTCCAAGACCTCCACCCCAAATACTTCATGAGTTCCCAGAGACAGATATAGACACGGAGGAGTTGGCAGAGCAGTAAAGGCCAATATAGATCAAACGTATGCAGTTACTTGTCCTCCTCATATCAACACTTCTGATATGTAGATACTGTGTGATGCGTCTGTCAACAAACCTCAGCCTCATATTGATGATATAATAATCTTCGGTACATGCCTCATATTCATTTCATTTCGTTTCTGCAGTGCCTCGTAATCTATATATTCCTGCAGTCGTATACATCATGTGTGCATGTAAGACTTGGCCTTATCTTTCTTCTCTTGGCAGCTGTAGGTGTTACTCAGGTGATATATTGTATTTGATCTCGATCCTAAGAAATGTCTTTCCCATCTGAGGAAAACGCTTGTGCAAGGATGAAAAACTACACACGATTTATTTGATCGTGAATTTCTCTGGAAGCAAGAACATGACGACGTAAAGGAGGAATGTGTGCATGCCTCGTGTTAAGTTCGAGTTTCTTTGACGAAAACGTGTTTAGATCTCTTCTCTTTATCCACACTTTATTATGTTAAAGTGTAAAATCGCTCACCACTCTTTGACTCAATAACCCATAACGACAGAGTGAAAGTGGTAAAGTAAAGATTGAGTTTCAGGCTCACCTATTTGTTCCTGTGTGTGTGAGTGTGAGGGCTGAGTCTGGACTTCAGCCTGGGCCTGTTGCTGCTGCTGCTGCTGCTGCTGCTGCTGCTGCTGCTGCTCCTGCAGACTCTGACTGTCCACCGAGATGCCGCTGTCGCTGTGCAGCTTCTCTCCCTCCGGCGTCACCATCTGGTTGTTCGTGGCCGCTCGGTTATTCGCTGCCTGCTTGTTCTGCTTGCAGCTATTCCACCTGCGGAGAAGTGGCATGTCAGAGGATACGATACAGATGTAGGTGAAGGCATCTGATTGTTAAATATTTTGATTTCACAAGCGCTTGAGCTATACTGTTACATATAGTTTTAAATATAGTAAGATAACAGTGGTGGTGGTACTTAAATTTATCAAACGTCCACCTTTATGAAACCATCATTTTTTTTCCAAGTGCAAAAATGTAAGGACTTGATAATCCTGTGTGTTGCCTGCTAGCATGTCCTACATACACTAACTGAATAATACTTCCAACGTCGCACATTCACCCTAAAACCTTGTATCTGTTGACATTAAACATAAAACGAGCGCCAAACAAACAAAACACATTTCAGGATCATATCACCACACAATACACAAAATATTTTCTTTACTTTCATGTGTACTACATGGATCAACACCCGGTGAAGATGTTGAATTTTCACCCCTGACATGGACCTTCTAACCTCATTCTAATCTAATCATTGTATAGAATGGATACCTCCACGAAGTCCCCAAAGTTCAAACACTCACAGATATCACTTCCCTGCATTCTATTTATCAAGATACTTGAATTAATACCGGGGGAAACAGTGAAACTATTGACTCTTGCAATGTTAAAGAAAGTGAAAACAAGATTGTATGCATTCTTCTCTGATCATCCTTCCAGCAAGTTTCATGAAAGTCCTGTTCAGTTGCTGGACTGTAATCTTGCCCAGAAACAAACAAACAAACAAACAAATAGAGGTGGGTGAAGACCTATGAGAGTTTTGGAGTACAAGTCAGTGTCTGACTGTTATTGGTGAATAAACATGCAGTTGTCAACCTCTGACCAGAATCAAGGATTCATTGTCAGACATAACTGTGAATTTCAAAGGTAAATCTGCCGTTATTGTCTTTTAAACTTAAAATCAATTGCTTGCCTAAGAATAGAACAGAAATCAGGACGATAAAGATGCTCTGATAAGCTCCAGAATGTTTAACGATCCTCTACTGTTGCTTTATATTCAGGAGAAGAATGAGTCGTGAATCAATGATTCAAATATTCATGAGGTATCGAGTGGTACAGTACAGTTAACACCTCTAAGTGTTTACTTATAAAATATTGGCCATTGAGGAACTTCACATCATACGCAGTCTTTATGTATGACATAAGTGCACGAGGAGTTTTGGCTAGATGTGTGCGTGACTGCTGATGAATCTGGCACTCAAATTTCCCCTGGTCGGCACTTTTCAAAAGAATCAATGCCTTTTAATGAGCTTGTTTACTTGCTCCAAATGTGTTTTAGCACAGACTTGTAACTGTCTGTCTGAGTGCTTGCATGTGTTGTTGCATGTCCTCACTAATGTGTTTGTGAGTGTGCGACCTCGGCATTGCTTTCAAGTGTTGTGACTTTCTTTTTGTTGTGCTACTTTTGGAGAGAAAGAATCCTGATGGTGTACGAGTGATTCACAGAAAGTGGGTCAAAACCTCTCCCGGCCGTGTCAGGCCTGAATATTTCACCAGCCACCTTCCCGCCATTTTGTAGCTCCGGGGCGAGATCTGTCACTCACCCACCAGACCACCACCACTCTGTCCTAGATTTGTATTGTGATGGAGGCTCAAACCCAATTATGCTAATGTCTTTAGCCACAGAGTATCTTTTCATTTCAGTCCTTTCTCACCCAAACTGACCTCTTAAAAACAATGTACGCCACCAGGCCCACCACCACCGCGGCCAGGATGGAGCAGTAGATAGGGATGAGGTTTTCATTGAGGCCGTGGCCAAGGAAGTGAGGAGAGCCGGCACTTGATGTGGTCGTCTCTCCGCCGGGCAACGGGCTGTCCGAGCCATCTGGGGGGAAGTAATTGGTGAATGACGGCAGAGACGGACCCATGTCGGAGGTGGGAGTTGTGTCTGTGGGTTGGTTAGGATCTGTGGGGAAGAAGATGAGAGAAAGGAGCATTGATGAGTGAAGAAATACAACAAGATACAATATTACTTTCTCTTTCAAGATGATGATGCTGCACCTTTATCTGAACTTCCGGGTGTTTTTTACGTCTTGTAAACAACATGCAACGACGATTTTTTTTTTTCTTCGTATCATGCAACGTGCAACACTTTCAAGACAGCAAGGTTTTCCAAATGGTTGGTTCCCGGCATGTTCATGACATCGAACATGACTCACCAGGGGGGAAAAAACAGGGATAATCTAAATCTAAATATCTAAATAAAAACTATATTCAAATCATCAATGACTGTTATAAAACATTTTTTAGCGTGCAATAGTTTCTCAAATTTGTTAATCCACAGTCTGAAAGTAGAAAAACTTTATTTACACTAATGTTTGATTTCAAAAGGTTACACAACCCAGCTTCAAACGTCTATATAATAATATAATAAATAATTAAACTACATTTTTGTGACCTAATTTCTGTTTTTAAAAAAAGTTATATATTGATATTTATTTCTGTAGTTAGGTTAGGATCCGTGTGAAAGAAAATAAGAGTAAGGAATAAAGAATTACCCCAAGATAATACTTAGAAAGACTAATAGTATACAGCCACTGGTTGATGTTAGGCAGATCGGTGGTTTACCATTTTAACCATTTCCAGTAGGTTAACCTCATTGGTTTACCAACAGCTGCTTATTTGCACTCAAAACCAAATGCCACATTCGTAAGAATCCTCCAATGGGCACCGTTGGGATCTGTACCAATTCTTCCAACAGATATTTCAGTTTGGGCCAACTCACAGACGCTGCTGTCTCTGGAGCCACACAACTGACATGACATGACAAGACACTTCATATCTTCACTGGGAACTTGTTTGCAGGCCTGTATTCGCCGAATCCCCAACCAGATGTTTGATACAGCACACATGCGGCAGCTGTTTCTGTTAGACAAATGGGTTCTGGCTGCGTTGCTTGGTGCAAAAAGAAAAGGAATGTTCCTCTATGAGGGGGCAAATATCTGTCAACCACCAGTCCAACTCACACCCTGTCTGCACCATGCACGCCTGCTCTCCTCTCACCACATCACATCTTTTAGATTTCTGCACATTTGCAAAAGGGTCAGGTCACCCAAATAATCACAAATGGATAAACACCATATTTCTCATTTACCTCAACTTCTGTCTAGTACTGCATATGCTTTTATTTGTTCAGGGTGTGAAGTGTTTCTGCATCCAACCCAAAGCACTGGTGGTAAATGGATTTTAATTTTCAGTGCTCACAGCTTCACAGCACTGAAAAATGTTTTTTCGATAATTCAACCGCAGTGCGTCTTTCCAGAAACAATGTTCTGGTTAGTGTGAATAATCCACAGAGCTCACTGTCAACACATTTCACTGGAACCACTTACAACTGTAGAAATCCTCCCAATGAAAACTATTGGCAGGATTATAAAGGGAGGAAGACACTGTTATTACAGAGACATATTGTTGTTGGATTTTGCCTGGACAAATTACTATGAAACTTGTTGGAATGATGATAATAATTCATAGATCTCATCGAAAAGATGAGAACTGCTTAGGAGACTGAGTTTTTTGCAAATTGGTGCAGAGCCAAATAAAACTCTGGATCTAGTTAATTAAGTGTGGTTTCATGAGGGGGCCGTTGGACCTTGGCGGAGGTATGCACTCTACTGAGTGCCATTCTTTTAATGATAGATTTCATTGATTTTAGCATCTTACATTTTAACCACGTTTACCTTTGAGACAGATATCTCAAAATCTGGATAAATCGACCCATACACCACTGACCAAATACAGATGAAATAATAACATAAATTGATATTGCCATTATTGTGTGGTAAATGTAAACATGTATTATTTATGTATATATATATATCGAAGACACAGAGAGAATTGTGTCCCATTGTCCTCAAATTCTTTTGTTCTTGACAAAAGAATTTGAGGGAGAAACATTTGAGGAACTAATTGCTGTGACCACTGATGTGGTCAGATGAGAATCTACAAAATAAGACATTCATTGGACCATCATGGCCAAACGCTGTCTTCAAGGATATTCTCTTTTCACTGACATGGCAGATAGTCAGGTTTCTCCACATTGATTTGTTGCATAATTCACACACAGTTGCTCCCTTTAATAGTCCGATGGGACCTTGATGGGCAACTTATGTGGATGTATTTGAAAACTTCTGTTGGACATTAAGAGTCTGCGTTGGTCTGTGTGTGTGGTGATGACGGGGCATTCCTACCCCCCCCCCCCCCCCCCCCCCCGTGGGAGAGATTGGTTTACTGAAATGTTAGAAAATATCTGCCATGGACAGGAAAACACAGCACATGTGCAGGCCATAGTTAGAAACAGACAAATAATGCAGAGGCCTATTTAAAGCTGAGCTATTGATTTGGTTCAGTCTAAAAGGAGGCAGCATTTTAGAGGAGTGGAACATGGGCGTCTGTATTACATGCTTTTCTTGACCTTTCCTGGGACGTAGTCAGGTTTCCTCAGCTCCACCATACATCATCCGGCTAATGCAGGCCTGGCTAATGGTGTTAGCTATGCAACACGAGCTTGCTAATAGAATAAATTGTGCATGGAAAGTGTGAAAGTGAAGGGACGTGTGCACTCCGATCTACCTTTATCCTTACAGCTTCACCTTTATCACACTGAGTCATCCTAAACTATTATAACTGCTTTTCTTTAGTGCAGGGACATTCCCGTCATGCACATCTACACATGCAGCAGTCGCACCTCAGGACTCACTATAACCTGTTTCCCTATCTGAAGAGAGATGTCACATAACACTGACTCACATCTCACATCTTTGGTGAAACTCCTCCTCTTTTCCCTCTATGTCTTGGAGCTGATGTGGAAAACAAGGCTGGACGATATAGACAAAAGGCTGCAGTACCTCCGCTGGAGCAGAATGGGAGCTTAAAGGCGGCGGTGGAGATTTAACAATTTCATTTTGGCTTCAGTGGGTTCAAAACACTCATGAAACAAAATAAAACTAGCCCGGGATTTTATGAGTGTGGGGGCCGTGTGGGCAGGGGGATGAGTTTATTAGAGGGGTGTGGACGAGAGGGGCAGAGAAAAAAATTAGAGAAAAATAATTTTTATGGGCCATTGAGGTCTTTGTGGTGAAGTTAACCCAAGGGTCCTCTGCGAAGGTTGATGTCTCAGCTGCTGCCAGTTCAGGGCGGAGATGAGCAACTATCAGACTCGGCACATGTACAATGACCTCTTTATCAGCCGCCAAACACTCTCCCTCTGTCTCAGCTCAGCCTCTATCTCAATCTTCTTCAGTGTTGGTCGCCTGACGTGCACACATCCATCTCACACACACACACTACAAATTATGTGAGCGCTCTGTCTTCTGTTAGGGAGGGTTAATTGGGGGAGCGGAGAGGGAGGGCAGACAGAGAGGCTGAGTGTTAGGAGGGGGTGCGGACGAACAGAGGAGCTGCTGTAAAGTGCTCTGATTAGCAGGAGTAATTATACTGCAGCGGTGAAGGCACTGAATGCACACTGGCCACCTTCCACCACTGTGGTAGCCGAGCCACTCAGATGCCACTGTGGGACGTGACAGGAGGGGAGAAGGGGGGGGGGGGATGAACCGGGTAATAAAGAGAAAAGGAGCCGGCTATCAGTTTTTTTTATCTTTTCCCTCTCTTGTTCTCGAGGAGAAACACTCGAACAGACGGGAAACACTTAATGCAAATCAACACAACCCGGACACTAGAGTTGCTCCGGCGCGGACAGGAGAGCCTGAGCGAAACATGCAGGAGGTGTTTTCAATTTCAGATCAAAAGAGGCTCACACATGTGCAGTGTCGAAATGAAAAATGTAGAAGTCAAAACGCACTTGGCAGGAGGAGCGTGCATGTGCCACGTTAGCCAAGGACTGAGCCTGTACAGTAAGAGTGTGTGTGTGTCCTGTAGTCGAGTGTGGGTGCTCATAGAGGTCACTCAGCGAAACCTGAGCACGAGCAGAAGAAATCCCAGGACTCGTATCGACCCCTCAGCATAGAATACCAGCACAGCACATATGCGGCAGCTCTCTCTGTCTGTTCTTATCTCCGTTCCTTTCTCTCGCCGTTCCTGTCTCTGTCAGTGTATCGCGTAAATTGACACTTGGTGACAGCTTGATATGAACTGGGGATTCGGGGATTTGGGGATTTGAAAATGCCCCAATCATATCTTCTTTCCACATGTCGAGGAGAGAGAACGACAGCAGGATCGGAATTAAAACATAACCACTCACTGAAGAAAAAAAACAGGATGGGAGTATCAGCGAGGCCGCGTCCAGCCTGCTGCAGAAAACATATCTATATGCACAGTCATCGCAGACCACCATGGAAAGCCGGGAAACTTCATCTCCGCCACATGTGACTGCAGCCATTACCCACAGACCCACTGGTGCTATGTGACAGGGCTCCTCTTTCAAATGGGGAGTCCCACAAGGTCACTTATCGTGCCATCTCCAGTCGCCCCCGTTTTCTGCCGCTAACAGTGCCATCGCTCAGGACCGGGCGGGTCAAAGGTGAGAGCGGCAGCATGGGTGGGCGCTGAACGGCCAGCAATAGGTTGTATTGTGCCCCTACTGTACATCAGATATTTATGATTCATATTTCGGGTGTTCAAAGGGGGCAGCTCTGATGTCTGTCAGTTAGCCTTCAGGGTCTTTCAGAGTAAACATGGCTTCCCTCACGAATGCTTACTGAGCAACAGAAGTCTTGACTGGCTCATATCACTGTATAAGTCTTGTTTGAATATGGGTGGAATCTCGGGCCTGATTGGGGGGGGGGGGGGGGGACAAAGCAGAGTTTGCGAGAAGAAGGGAAAAAAGTAATTCCTGCCCTCTCATCATGTGAAATGTAGTAACCACACTGAAATCTTCTACTGAGCTTGCATTAAAACTTCAGATTGTATCATTCCAGTGATTTGGTTACTGTAAGGAAGATGTTTTTCACATGACTCTGATTCTTTTCTACATGGTGCAAATACTGGAGCAGAGATGTGATTAAAGACTATTTTTTGAAAATAATAATTAATTAATTAATTATTAATTAATTAATTAATTAATTAAATAATTTCCCTGTTGCAAATCAATTTCATTTAAATTTGGCCTGAAGGCATTGGCAACATTTTAAATGGTCTTGTTTGTGTTCCAATTTAATGCGAATATATTTATTGATAGTAAACAACTATAAGTAGCACCTTTGATGGTGTTTGGTACTCAGGGAAGGACAGGTGCTAAGTCATTGTCTGTGTTATTAGCCCTTGCTCCACATTATCTACCTTTGCAGCTCTTATCTCTCCTCAGTCCATTTCTCCACTGCCTGTTAATATGCTAATACGGTTTATTAAAAGAGGAATTCACAGCCACTGCATGGTGCTACCGCTTCCACTCTTCACAACAAGGTGTTTTTCAGCTTCATTAACTTAGATCCAAATACCCGCCAGCGTCTGAGGCCACGAAATCCCAGACATCTCAGTCCAGTCAGGATTCTGAATGCAAATTTTGGACTTAAGACTGAGCCCCAGCATTCATATTAAAAGCTTACATTAAAATATTCATTTAAAAACGATAATGCACACAGGAGATCAATAAATGACCCGGCATTAGCGAATGCTCCTGCTATTAAGAGCTTTCTTTAAAGCATTTAATCACTCCACGACTTAAGTGCCTCTTGGACAAAGTTTGCATAAAAAACTCCAGATGGTAGGAGAAGAGCATCTTCCAAGAAAAACCCAAACCATTTGTTAGGAAAAGATTGTTTGGTTCTGAGCACTGAAAGTGTTGAGCTTTACTTACCATCCTCCCGTATCTAATATCGCTTTAAGAATAGATACAATATTTTTTAGAAAGGAAAGTGAGAGCAACAACACCAGAATTGAGCCTACCCCCCCCCCCCCGATGAGGTCGATTTCATGCCTCATCCAACCCGAGACAAAGCCCTCTGCTTTGTGGGAGAGCTGATTATTCATTATCTTCGTGCTAAAGCTTTCAACTTGTTGCTATTTGAACATCTGACCAGGCCTGACCTCTGACCTCCCCTGTTCCCACACACATGTGAAAGTCACCACTGATATCTGTTTCAAGTAGAACCTACATGATGCCCCCAGCACAGCTGACAGCCAGTTTGCAGTTTGTGGCCTTCAGCCGCTCTTATTCTCTAATGCGGCTGCGTTCACATATTGCATTTTAGATGTGGTTCTAACAAACTCTGGTCGTTAACGCTGGTGGGAACAATCTCATTTGAACTCTGATGTGGACCAAACAACCACACCAAGATCGTTCACTTCCTCTTCCACATGTTCAAGCTTTAGCTCCGGTCCAGAGCAGTTAATGAGCATGTGTGAACTTTTTGTTTTTCCCTTTTTCTGTTCACACAGAAAGAAAACTTGCATGAGGATGTTCATTCTCTGTGTCCTCAAGATCTAGGAAGGCAGGTTAGGCCTTGATTTATTCTTGTGCTACCTTCCAGTAAATTTTGACTGCAGTTATACACACCCCACTAAAGTCGCTCTCAGAGATGAACTCAGGAGAATGTCCACACGATTGGATCTGGACTGTCACACATGAACAACGCTGCAGCAGATTCTGCAGAGTCTTCCACGTTCTTCCTGAGATACTCAACATGCCTACTCGCTCGAGGTAAATCCTCCAGAGGATCTCCTACTGTATTCTCACATGGGCTCATTTGGACATTATCCAGAGTTTTTACTAGGGTGCTGGACAGAGAAACTCTGGAGAAAGTGCGCAGCCTCTTACTCGGACATTTGCGTTCTCGCGCGCAATTTGTGATCATATTGGCAGATTCCAGATTTTATTGGTCTATGAAATCTTTGTTTGAGTTTGAGTCTGCCCAAACATCAATATTGTTCAAGTGGAGCAAACAGCAAAAAGCATGTTTAAAGACTCTGGTACATTGTTTGTGGTGCAAACACAAAGCGGATCAATCTCAGGACTTCACTTGAATAATGATCAATTTAAGAGACAGATCTGCTGATTGTGGGAAGTGTCAGGAAGCCAGTCTCATATATTGTTATTCATTTGCAACCATGGCAATATGGTAAAAGGAGTTATACACAGACATAAGTAAAATGTAAGTAGAATGAAGTGACCATGTGTCACCCTCATGATATTAAGGTTCAATAAAGGGATTATTTATCAGATCGGGTCAATTTGCAGTTTTGACTAATAACGCTAACTAGAGAAAATAACTCAACTCTTCATTTCTGGTATAATGTATCGTGACTTACTTTCTGTAACCAGAGCCAATTTTATTTTCTATGATTTCAACTATGATGTTTTTTCTCAATTATGAATTAATAACTTAAAATAACTTAAACTTTAACTTAATTAAATCACAATGGGTTTTTTTTAGCCAATAATCTAAAACTCAATATTTATTCAGTTACCACAAGAAAAACAAGAAGGATACTGCAATAATTAGTAATTAATCCAAATTTTACCAATTACTTTTCATTCAACAGGTCAATTGAATAATCATTTAGGTATAGTTTAAATGACAGATGACTTCAGGGTTAAACCTCTTTGTTTGTTTGTAATTAGTGACAGTTAAAGTGAAACGGACCAAAAAGTAGAGACCATCTCTGCTGCCGTTGGTCTGGACTGTTGGTGTGTAAGGAACCTGAGCGTGGAGAAGACTTACTGTGACAGACTGAGTCACGGGTGGGCGTGCACTCAGCCAGCTGTGTCTCAGTTTCCTCGTCGCAGATGGCACAGGGCAGGCAGGGTTCCAGGGAGCTCTCGCGGTCAGAGAAGGTATCGTCGACGCACTCCTCGCACACCGTGTCGTGATCGTGCTCGCAGTGACTGTACACACCTCTTCCCATCGGGCACACCGTACACGACTCGCAGCGTCCAGATATGGCGTTGAAGAAGTAGTTGTAGTTGCAGACACAGATAGCGTCGTTGGAGTCGGTGCAGGGCGTCTCCAGCCGCATCAGACCGGTGCATTGCGTGCACGGGCTGCACTCCTCTGTGTGGCTGTAGTTTCCTGAGAAGGTCTCACCTGCAGAAGAAAGGACAGGTAGAAGGAGACAGGACAGAGGCGAAATGGGAGAATAACAGAGGAAAAGTGGTTAGAAGATGGAGAGAGCAGGAAATATGATGACATAAATGGGGTAAACAGTGACTCTAATGACATTAATCATGTTTACTGCACATCCATTGGAAGGGAGGACACATTGATCCACTGGGCTATTAGTGATTTGTGCTCGAGGACAAGAAAGGTGCTCTTGTTGGGGAGCGAGTCAAAAGCCTGCTGCGCTCATTACGATATTGATCTCAGTGTGTTTGTGCTGCACTGAGTAAACTGCTTTAATCTCAGTCATGCACAGAGTGGCGTGCGTCCACATGCTTACAGTGATCCACAGATGATATAGACCCGTCTTTAAAAGTTAGCAGGTGATTTCTCTCTGGAATCCTTTCATTTGCTTCGGCTAAATGTTTGGAAATACTTCATTTATGTTGTTTCAAATTTTTTAAATGCACCATACTACTAGAATGGCACTCAGCAGGTCGCATACTGCTGCCAAGACCCAACAGTCCCTTTGAATTAAGTCAAACTGCACCAAATTTCACACACTCATAGATAACAGTTCCCTAAATAAGCCTGATTGTTTTCATCAAGATCGATTAATCTAATCTTATAATCCTCCCCAATCTGAAACACAGGTAGCAGCACAAATCTCTGCTTGTCTGACTGACATCTCTCATTGGATGTCTGCACACCACCTGAAAATCCCCCTTGAAAAGACTGAACTACTTTTCCTTCCAGAGAAAGGCTCTCACCCATGACCGTGTTAGCCCCCACCCAGACTGCTAGGAACCTGGGTGTGACACTTGACAGTCAACTCTCCCTTACTGCCAACATTACTGCAGCAACCGGTTCCTGTAGATACATGCTGCACAACATCAGGAGAATACGTCCCCTTCTCACTCAGGAGGCGGCGCAGGTTCTGGTCCAGGCCCTGGTCATCTCACGCCTAGACTATTGTAACTCCCTCCTGGCAGGTCTTCCTGCTAGTGCCATCCGACCTCTGCAGCTCATCCAGAATGCAGCAGCTCGACTGGTCTTTAACCTAAATTCACTCACACTACTCCGCTCCTCCGCTCCCTTCACTGGTAGAGGCAATAATGCACAGAATCCCTGTTTCTATGTATATGTGCAATCTGTCTATGTTGAGAACCATTCGACTGATCTACGTCAAACATGGCAGGGCTGCAAACAGCTTTCTGCTGGGATCGAGACTCTAAGACGATCACGGCAACGCTACGTTGCAAAGACCGCTGCAGCTGGTGACAAACCAGTTTACTGCACTAGTACAGTAAAATGCAAACAGGCTGATGTTGAGCGGTTATAATGTTTACCACGTTCAGCCTCTTCGTTCCTCGTATCTACCAGTTCTGGTTTATGAGAAACATTTGTTAAACCTGCCATAGGTTGAGACTGCTGAGCAGGGCCAATGTAATTCTGCAAATTGATTAAGTCCTTCCTCTAGTGGGGTGTTAAAAAAAAAAAAATCAATAATTTTAAGTTTGTGAGTAGAAGCGATAGCAGCTGAGGTGTGGAGAACAGTGTTGAACAGACTGAGGTAAAAAGCCGTGCTGACTAATTGCTGCTTTTCAATTACTTCAAACACTTCAGATTTGCTCTTCAGGAACATTTGCATTGGGAGGACTCGGGAGAATTCCCTGCCGAAGAAGTGATGACCTCAAATTAGCTTATTGTTACACTCAGAGCTCTGACACGGTAATCTAATAATATTGCATATTCATATAGAATTATTTTCAGATATAATTGGATGCCTGCTGATTTATGCATAGAGCGGGAGAGGGGTGTGTGTGTCCTGAGAGTGTTTCAGTGGTTGAATGAGGTGAGAGCGGAGTGGAGAGGCTGACGGGAGGAAAAAAACAACCTACAGCTAAGATTCGCGGCTTCACTGTTCTCCTCAACATGAGAACGGTCACCTTGCAAGAGCTGCAGACAGACGTTGCACAGTCCTCCAGTCACAATCAAACCACAGCAGCTGAGGTTATATGGCAAAAATCCCTGCTGCACAGAAACCATTAGAGGGCTTGCAATGTGCAGCTGGAAGTTTGGTATCCATTCATCCGGCATGAAAGTTTACGAACATGTGATTATGAGACAAGAACACGTGTCAAAACAGCTTTGTAGTTTAATTACCAGCACAGTTTGTCCCTTTCACCCTTCATCTCACACGATGAAATATGCAGCAAGTTTACACTGGTTAGAATCTCCTGTGTGGTGAATCGCCCATCGACTTACAGTGGAATAAATCATGGGTGTAACTGTAAATATGTGTCCCACACATCGTGAACAGTTCCGCATTTGCATATGTCTCTCAGTGTGTGTCGTGTTGAGCAACAGCATATTTTCAGTGTGAAAAGCCCTGCAGCAATGTCCCAGCACTTGCTTTTGCACTGTAAGCGGCACTGGTGAGTAAACACTGGCACAGACTGGAGCTCTAAGCACCTTGTAAACAGCAGCGCAGCTAAGAGTCCTGACGATGAAGGCTGTCACATTATGCCGGCAGGCTGAGCGGGGCGGGTACACGCAGGTAATGTTACAGAGACGGGAGAGGAGGCAGGTCACTGAGCTCTGCGGGAGCGGCTGCTTGATTTGTTCGAACGAAACCTCCGGACTGTTTGACACAACGCAATCGGAAGCAGGCGTTTGCGGGTGGTCTGGTGCTCAAATCCCAACCCCAGTGTAAAAAGCATGATTTAGTGGTCAGAGTGTAGAGGAAGTGCTGATGTACGACTGGAAGGGGAAGGGTCACGGGGGGGGGGATGTGGCAGTAAGGGGGAGGTAAAGTGAGCTGAGTTTCCTCCTCAGGTAGACACGTACACCAGCACATCCAGAGTTCTTTCATCACCTTTTCCTCTTATTAGCCAGGGGTGACTTGTGGGGGTGCCTGGAGGCAGAGATGATAGAGGAGGGTGACACTGGCTGAGCGGCCCCAGGACCCCGACATACAGCAGACCCCCGGGGTAAATGATTATTTGAATTTCGTAAAGCTCCGAGGCCTTTGTTTTGTTTGCAGTCAGGCTCAGCCAGTAAAGCTCTCCTCCTCATTCATTTCAATTATCCCACAGCGAGCAGGCTTCCTTGCTAATTTTAACTTGGATGCTTGAGCCCCCCTTGCAGTCTTTGTGTGTAAACACGTCTAAATGCAACCATATGCACCGTGTGATGAACGGGCACGGGATGAAAGTGTGTGGGTTGTGCATGTGTGTTTGTGTGTTTGTTTGTGTGTGTGTGTGTGTGTGTGTGTGTGATTTACGTGTCATCCGGGACACACAAGAAGAGAATTAAAGGCCATCAGGATTCCCACAGAGTGTTCTCTTTAATAAAATATGATATATTTTCTAATTGCCCCCAATCGAGCAATGATCAGTGCAGCTCAGCATTTAGAGTTTGTCTGTTGGGCAGTAAAAACTCTCACTGGTAAAGGGAGATGTGGCTGTGTGCGGGGGGGGGGGGACGATGCACTTAAAATGTGTCACTTCAGCCCCCCCCCCCCCCCTTCAAACACTGATGCATTTCAGCCCCATTAGTGACATCAATAATGTACCTCTGGATGGCCTTCAAACTGCCCCATGATCTTCACAATCAGCAGTTTAGGTGTAAGCTTTTAGCGAGGATAGACATTTCTCCCACATCTCAGCAGAGACACAACGCTTTCTTCCCACCTGAACGACTGACCTTTTGCCGACTGGATGAATTATCACTATTTGGAAAGCTGCTCTAAAACTTTATTTGTCTTTTACAACATGAACGATGTCTGTGTTTAATTACGGCCCTGCCTCATTGCTCCACATACACCTCCAGATTCGAAACAGGTGTTTGAGGATATTCCCAAAGTTATTAGGAGGCGAAAGGATAATTTAACAATCAACATTTCCTCTTGCCTCCTGTTGTACTCTGCTTTGGTTTTTTGCCTTGTTATAGCAAAGACTGTCTTTCTGCAACAAATGAGCCCATATTTCATCTGTGCAAGTGGCTCTTTATGACCCATGTAGTTAGGTGACACAGTGGCTATAGTAATTGTGACGGGAGCAAATGAGGATGTCAGGTGACGAATAGAGTAACAAAGTCCTTGTAAGGAGGTTGGGGGGCATGAATGGGTCAGGAAGACACAGCATCTGTTCCCATATGAAATCCATGAGGATTAGGGTTAGCCCCCTAACCCTAACACACAGTCTTTATTATTGAAACCATAAATGCCGTCTCATTTCACCACTTGTTAGTGACAGCCAACATGTAAAACTTGTTAAAAAATTCCTGAATGGGATATTTAATGATGTATTTCATGTCTCATAAAGAAACGTGAACAATCCTTTGACCTGCATTGGACGGCGACCACAGACCATATTTCCAGGTTTTAAGACTTACTCCTGCAGTTCTGTACCTGGTACGCCCCCTCTGTCCTATCTATGGTACTACAAGTGATCTATATAGTCATTCAAGTTGGAGGACTTGCTATGGAGAGTCATGTAGGGAAAAAACATCCTTCGCAACAAAGGAAAGAAATCTCCATTTTCACCTTTTTTATCCCCCATGATCCAAAGTTGGAAGCGAATCTTGGTGCTCTGCTTCTGCCTTCTTCAGATGAGGCTGTGATTCTTTTTTTCTTCCTCCTTTAAATCCCCAGTGAGCCCTGTTCCAGTCGGGCCAGCAGGGCTAATCTTAAACGCTACATTGGCTCATGAGGTTCCGCCTTTTTTCTCTCAGATCTTCAGGCAGTTTGTGGGGCAAGTTATTTTTTTTCTTTCTGAATGGTTCACTAAGTGAGGCAGGTCCAGTTTGTCTTGTCTCCCATGACAGCTGAGGAAAGTGGAGGAGACTGATAAATATTTCAGCGATGCTGACGCTGGCACTCGTCCGAGCCAGGACCGCGGAGGAGGGGGATCCCACAGGCAGGAAGTGGGGAATCCAGGGGGGCTGGTGGTAAATAAAGATTCACCCATATTTACCATGAAACAGGAAATGGATGTGCAGAATTCTTCTCTTCAATTATTCATTTCTGCACTTTAGAAAATGTATTCTTAGCTTTTTCGTTTTTTCAGGTATAAGGTCAACGTTTCAGCATCTAACTTCCATATAAATCCCACTCAGCCTTATTTAGCTGTATGTGCTCCTGTGGGCCTCAGATACATTAAGGTTTTATATGCTGAGACGAAAACAATACCGAAACAGACAAAAATGCACTCGGCACCGGAAACCTCCAGGGTATTTGAAGGTTTCGCGTATTTTTTAGCGAGATACAGAGATGAGGATTTAAAGGAAAAACCTCAATACACGAGTGGAGAGACATAACAAATGCAAATGCTTCCACACAGGTGTAACAAAGCGGTTAACATCAAATCATTCCTTGGGGGGAAGTATAAAAATGCTGAGCCGGCCCGGTTGATTCTGATGTATCAAGACAGCAAGAGGAGGAGATGCAAGTGACTTTGAAAGAGGGTTCGTTGTTGGGGCAGAGATGGCAGGAGCTTCAGTCACACAGACTGCTCAGCTGGCTGGTGTTTCAGAAGGAACAGTGACCAGAGTGACATCTGCACGTACACCCCCGGGAAAGACGTCGGTAAGTAGGCTCGGGAAATTGCGGGCAACAGCGCACATTTGATGACCGTGATGCTAACTGCAATATGTAAGAAAAAAACAGGAGGAGCAACTCCTCCTCAGGTGACTGAGAATGACGTGATCAGACTGTTTCGGCGAGAACGGTTCAACCACAATTACAGAGAGAGGGATTTTATTGAAAGGCTGCAGTACATAAACCCCTCATTACAAAGATGAATGCAAAAACTACAGAGAAGTGGTCAGAAGAGTCATCTTCGCCATATGCTCTACGTGTGGGCGAGTGCATGTGTGACGTACCACAACACGATGGTACAGGCCTGAACATTTTTTTCTGCCATGGTTTGATTCCACTTGTCCCTTTTATGACATTTCTATCCTGATGGGAAAGAATGAATCATATACTATGCCCTTCGCAGTTAACAGATCCCAACCCATTTGAACGCACATGTGTCAGGTTAAATTTATACTAAGACGTTTTCATTTGAAAACAGCATTTTCCATCTTGGTCCTCGATCTCCGTCCACACAAGCGTTTTAGCTCCTGTTACAGTCCATACTAACAAACCTGAAAACCCATAGGACCATTAACGTACACTGGGCGTGTGTGTGCCTCTGTAAGGAAGCCGATTGTTTACTCTACGTCAGTTGCATACTCACAGCAAATACTATGAGAGAACAGCAATTTTAAAAGTAGGATGAGGGATTTCTTTTTCTGGACTAACAATGCAAATGCACAAAAGGTTTCCACAGGACAGTACCCTAAGAAAAACCTCTGGACAATGTCTGTGCGAGCTAATGTGAGAATACAGCAGGAGATCCTGCGAAGGATTCACACGTGTTGGACGTGTTGATGGCGTTTCTAACACGCGACAAATGCAAAACTGTAAAAACAAAAAGAAAACAAATATATCAGGATTGAAACCATGGACTAAGATTTCAATGCTTTTGGCGACACAAACACGTGAGGAGGTAAGGAGAATTGTTCCATTACTACCTGCCTGCTGCACCAATTCACCTGAACGCTCTGGAGAGTTCTGTGCTGTAGTGAACATGTTTGACCAGAGAATCTCCTGCTGTGTTGTTCGTGTGTGAAAGGCAAACTCGCGAGACCTATTTAATGTCTTAAAACTTCTCAAGTGGTAACAGCATTTTACCATCACTGCTGATAGTCAAGTCGTGACTGATAAAAAAACAAATTATGAAGCAAATGCAGGTGACATGGCATCACCATTTTCAAACCAGACTACAGCACAGCCCTGGAATTTTCAAACTAAAACAGGACCAGCAGACTTTCTAAATGCTTTTTAGGTGCTTAAAAAAGTGTGGATAACAGGCCTAAACACAATGATGCGTATTAAAACTAAAAGACAATAGTGTGGATGCAGCGTTAGACAGCGCTTTCCAACACCATCATTAAAATGCCAAACAGAGGAATATCTTTAGGAGGAACAGTGTCCCTCTCCTCCAGTAGACTTGCAGAATCAATGCCAAGGTGCACGGAAGCTGTTTTGGCAGCACATGGCAGCCCGACACCTTCCCAAGACAATTTATGTTGGTGTTTCCATTAATTGTTTCACCCGTCTGCAGTTGTTCACTGTTCGAGGCACAATAGGTTTTTCAATATATATTTTAAAGTGCTTTAATTAGCCAGATCAAATGAGTAAAGCTGCTTTGATGTAACAGTATGCATGATGAATGAGCAGATCTTGCCCTTTGGAGCCGGGCTCTCTAATACCTTTTTATCCGCTAATACAGACGATGAGTCATAGCAACAGGGAGAAGAAGGAGGAGGAGGAGGGGGGGGGGGTACAGGATGGAGAAAAGAGGAGACACGACGAGGGATTCACTTGTGTGGAGGGGCGGGTGGGCGGGGGGGGTGAGTGAGTGAAGCAAAAAAAAAAAGAAAAAAAGAAATACTCATCACAATTACAGTCCTGAAGGGCCGACCCACATTATGAGGAAAACAGAGCTGCAGTGTAACAGCTACACATCGTCTGCTGTTGTTTACGGCAGGAAAAGGAAAAAGGAATATGACGTGTTGGAACTAATTCCTCCTGATGTCAATGCAAAGATAAAAGACCCGGCATTCACGAAGCTGCGGAATGTTTCTTCACAAAATCCAGAATCTACTCAACCAATTTCCTGCTCCAGTTGATCATATCAATATTGTTTGATGATGACATTTAACAGTGTTTTCCTCAATTTCTCTTTATTCCCCTTATTTTTGCGCCGCTACACATTTTTGTCAATTAAGTTAGCTGCATTTTTTTTTCCATCGAGCATCGATGTCGCACTTTGACTCTCAGCCCTTCTACGCATTGCTGCCCGTCTCAAATTCCTTTATGCGAAAGAATAAAACCTTCAAAGGGTTGAATTAAGCCAGACTTGAGTTTCTTGATAACATAACATAACATGGAAATAAGCATCTGTTGTGAAAAGAAGTTCAAAGATAAACAGAAAATGTGTTTTCTTTGGACAAAAACGTTCCCATCAGGCTGGAAGCGTTCCTGCAGACTTTGATAGAATCCCTCGTGAAGACATCCGGTTGATATCAATGTGTTCTGCTTCAGCAGTTCTTGTTTTCAGCCCCACAGCGTTTACATGTTTTGTCAGGATAAATCATTGCAACCTGTCAATGTTCGACACAGAGCACACTCTGACCACATGCTTGTGTTGGATTTGGTCAAACACGCCACAATCAGCACGTGCGATCGACAGAGAAGGAAATGAAGCACCACAGAGACTCAAACCAGCAGGTGTGACACATTTGTCTCGTTGCAGTTCCTCGCCTCCTCCTGAACTAAATGCGGTGACGGCCGTGACCTATACTTTGACGTTTACTTTGCGCCCTGACAAAGTTACAGACCAGCATCTTAAAGGGCAAAAAGAGCTGCAGGGACCCCAATGCAGAAAGACTCCTGAATTGAGAGGAACACATGTGTTTGCAGCATCGACTCTTCTTCTTTGTCTTTGTCTTCTTCTTCTTCTTGGAGATGTTGCAGCGTTGGCCTCTCTCCCAGCTCTGCTGTGTAGAGCGAGGGCTAATGGTTCACAGCCTGAACAGAGCTGTGAGCGAACACATTTGGAGCCACTTACAAGCATCAAACATGTGAATTCCTGCCTTAATTCTCTGGACTGTTGATAAATGAAAAGCAGAAACTTTTCACAAATGACCAAAGTGGACAATAGAAGTTTGTTTTGGCTTTGACGCTGCACTTATTTGGAGTTCAGGGCCTGAGCTGCCATTAAAACCAAAGAAAGTTAAGGTGGATGTATAAATAGAGACGATATGAGAGCAGAGACTTTGCATTAGTCAGGCGTGAGTGTGTCTTGGTGGTGAGGGTGAAGAGTTTTGCAGCTGTGCAACAGCATGTGTACATATTTGTCTCCATGTTTCTGATTGTTTCCAGATTTTAATTTATCATTTTAGGTATGACAAATTTCAGGAAGTGGAATTTCTGCATTGTCAGGTTTTAGCATTCTGGTGTGTGCTTGTCGGATCGAAGGGTCAGCTCACCCAAATCACCGAAATATGAAACATATTTTGGCCACATGTTGAACAGCTTTTTGTTGGAACCACATTGTAGAAAGATGAAAGTTGACATCAGTGAGGTTGGTGCGATTTTTAATGTAATTTTACGATGGTGTGAAGACCACAAACGGGGTTGGGAGCACAAACTTCAGATATTGCACAACCTCCAATGTTTCGGTGACACTCTCAAATAAGACACCTGTCATAGAAGTCAAAAGATGAGGTGGGATCATTTTACTCTAACACACTAAAACCCACAACACAGGTTTATAGCTTTTTTCTCACTCTTACTATCGTCTTCATCGTCTCATGTAGGATTGAGGGCAGACTGGACGCAACAGTTACTCACTGGCACCTCTCGTGGGGCCCTTTGCTGCCTGAGGTCCTCTCTTCCCCCATCTTTCTTGTCTATCCCTCCACTGGCAAAGTCAATAAAAGATAAACGAGCAAACTAAGTAATAAAAGATTAAATCATGCTTGTAATTTTTCGAGGGTAAGGCAAATGGGTGTTTTTTTTATGACCTGGCAACCTAGATGTTGTTTCTATTACAGGCTAATAACGGATCTATTAAGCCATAACATATATACACACTGTAACTTCAAGTCATTTTTAGAACTTATGACCCAAGTACAAAGTGGTACCCACGTGTTCTTGACCAGAATTGACGGCAGCTGACATTCTTAATTTGAACAGTTTTGAGATAGATCCCTTCAGTGCATACACGTGTGTAATATCCATGCAGTAAAATGTCCACTCACTGTCCAAACACTGGGCGCACGTGGTCTGGGTGGCTCCACATTTCCTCAACACGCCCTCTCCAGGTGGACACTCCATGCAGCACTCCCCGCCATTTGTGTACTGGCCAGAGTCACAGGGGAGCAGCAGCACCGCCCGCTCCGTCTTGGACGACGCCACTAACGCCACCTGGCAGCACAGTAGAATATGTTAGAGGAGCATGTAGGTCCCACGCACATTTACAGGGAGTAGAAACAAACTTTCACACATACAAACACACAGAGTGAGTCTATACACAGCAAAACAAATTGATGAAAATCACTGCCATGTGTCCAGCCTGTTACTTAAGTCCAGCCGCTCTCAGGATTCATCATAAATCATGTTGTCTCAACCTATAGCCTATTAGACACACTCTGAAGCAGGCAGTCATATAAATTGTCCTAATAGTTCCCCTGAAGGCACATCAGCTCTAATATAGTAAACGTACAACATCCTCCAGGCTCATGTGTGGACCCCATTATTCACATGCCCGTCCTGATTACTGTGTAAAGGTGAGAGTAGCTGTGAATGTCAGCCTCTGCTTCCCATCACCATGGACACGCACACGCACCCACAGAGACATACATGTACCTCTACACTTGTGAGGACTTGCAATAAAGTATTTCCTTGCACCTATCTGAATGCCCGACCCCCAAGGCCAAAATTTAGTTTGAAATTCACAGCTGAGCCAATAAAGTTGGGTTTGCATTGGATCAGACTCTTTTCTATAACGCTGCAATGTAACTTTGAAAACACGCAGCACCCAGCCGTTGCACAGTAAATACACATGTACTTCCTATAACATATTTCATTATATGTAGCCGTTGATCATTTGGTGTAAATTTCCTGCATGCACAATTTACCCGTCTACCTCGTGATGTCTAATTTCTGATCCGTTATGCCCTCGTCTCTCTGTCTCCTTCCTCTCATGTTGCATTTTGCCACTACACTCTGATATGAATGCCACGCGGCTTTACTGGCAAAAGAACTGAGACTTTGTGTGTGTGTGTGCGCGTGTGTGTGCGTGTGCGCAACAATGTCAAATAAAAGGAATTCATATCCAGACATTTCAGAACAAAGAAAATCATTATACTGAATCACTTTCATGTCCTGTGGCTTTTTGTTACACAACGAGCAAAAAGCTCATTTCCACTTTATTCACATTTGCTGAGACATCAATTCAAACTTTTCTGTCACTCTCTCTCTCCCTCCCTCCCTCACTCTCTCTCTCTCCCTCCCTCCCTCACTCTCTCCCTCCCTCCCCTCTCTTTGGTCCCTGCTTTCATTCACAAGCAGATGTACTGAGCAGCCACCAGCTCTCTCTCCTCTCTCTCTCTCTCTCTCTCTCTCTCTCTCTCTCTCTCTCTCTCTCTCTCTCTCTCTCTCTCTTTCATTCTCCTTCCTCTTGCTCAATATTTCCCCCTCTTTGTCATTCCACGTTTTACATTTCTCATCCTCGTCACTCCTCCTGACTTTATCTCAACATTTTCTGCACAAACATCAGGTTTAGAGTTAAAATCAGGATGACAGGCGCAGTCCTTCCTTGCAAAAAGCAAATGATTTTGGATGCAGCCTCCAAACCTCCAGAAGAAGAGTTCTCTCTGCACCAACCCCCCCTCTCTTCCCCTGACACCTCCCTGGATTAAAACTCAAAACGCAGATTTATGACACATTCTGTCGGGAGGGAATTTGCTGCACCATCACCAGGACACACGCACGATGACCCAGCAAGTTGTACGCTTGTTTTTGCACTTTCCCCCAATTTCACGGTCAATTGGAGAGTTGATTTCTAAATTTAATTCCAACCAAAAGTGCAGCCGACCGTCTCCGACCCCTCGCAACCAGCTGTCATAACAGAGTGTCCCCTCGCGTACAGGGGCTGTTCACACGATGAGGGAGACCAGCTGCTGTGGACACATACCACCAGGACGCACGGGGAGGAGGATGTGCGCTCCGCTCTGCGCTTCGCCACCAGCCATTCTGCAACTTTTCTCATGACGCTGCAGCATCTTTACCACGTAACTGTGCCAAAATTTGTCATTAATAGGCAACCGTTTACGTCTGGGCCAGTGCGCACCAGACTGGATGTCCTGGATGCAGCCAAATGCGAAGCTGACATTTCAATGTTCCCATTAAAGTAATCCTAGAGCCGCGCTGTCTGTAACTTTTCCTCCCAGGATGGAGACCACGAGAGGAAGGTGTGGGTGCTGGAGTGAGGGCATGTGTGTGCGCGCAAAACTGGAGGGGAAATAATAATAATCATACAAATAGTGTTTGGCAGCTTGCAGCACCTGCGTGTTTAGCAGGGGGGGGGGGGGGGGGGGGGGGGGGGACAACACATCGGTCCAAATAGGGCAGCACAGAGGAAGACACCACAGTGCCACAGAAATATGTCACAGCCATGACGCAGAAGATGGCACGAAGAAGTGTGAGATTAGGAAAAGTCACCACTAAAGTCCGTGCAGGATTTTTATGGGGATATTATTGCAATAACGCAGTCGGAATGTTATAGGAAATATAAAAAAAAGAAGAACACAAAGTGCATAAAACTCACTAACAGTCCTGACAGCAGCAAAGACAGTAATTACAGAAGACTCACCAGGGCGCACAAAATCACCAGCGGTAAGGTAGTAGTCATCCTGCGTCGCCTGCTGGAGTCACATAAAACTGATCATGTGCAGAGAGCAGGCAGCGCTATGAGGAGGAAGAGGAGGAGGAAGAAGAGGAGAAGGAGGAGAGCCGCTCAGCAGGAGAGTTCATTTTAATCCCAGCACCACTGATTTTTTTTTAAATTTTTTTTATCAATGGGTCCGCGCCGTCACGCGTCTGCCCGGGACCTCTGGAGTGTACAAGTCAATGCGACTGCGGGTGCATCCGACCCCTTCAACACAGAGAGGAGGAGGAGGAGAAGAAGAAGATGAAGAAGATGAGGAGGAGGAGAGCGTCCTGTCAGGAGGGCTGCTCAGCTGCAAGTGCACTGCGGAGGAGGAGGAGAGGAGGAGGAGGAGGAGGAGGAGAGGAGAGGGGGCACGTCCATTCTCCAGTTTATTGCCCCTGATACTCCTGCAGTACAACCTGATCCCCCCCCTTTCTCTCTCTCTCTCTCTCTCTCTCTCTCTCTCTCTCTCTCCCCCCCCCACACACACACACACTTCTGCTTTAATCTCACGTGAGGTCTCCATCGCAAAAGTTGCAAAAATATGATTTTCATTCATTTATAATGAGCCCACATTTATGCCTCTGACACATTCACCAATATCACACCTCTTTCCCTCTGTTTTTAATGTGGGTTCAACCATGTGGCCAAAATATGAACATGAACACCCCTGTAGGCCAGACCTATTAGTCATAGTTAAGGGGAATCTTCATACTACATGATGCTGTATAATAATACTTAGTGGGAAAAGATACTCCTCTATAGTCTCTGCCATACTGCTCCCCCCCCCCCCCCCCCCCACCCCCCTCTCCATATGTAAACACAAACCCCATTCATGCTAAAGAACTCAGCACCAGTGGTCCACTTCATGCTCTTGTAGAAAACAAATCCCTGCAGCCACGTTTGAAGATCCAGCTCCAAGAAATCAGAACCACGGATGCTGCAACATCCGCAGATTGATGCTGACATGTTCAACAACCACATGTGCATGTCACACTATCAGTGTCCACATATTTCTGGCCATGTAGTAGGCCATGACTCGTCATCACATAACTCCATTTTTTTAATTGTCACCGACTCCGTGCCAGAAGCTGCATGCAGTTTGTGGCATCGTGCTGCTGGATCGCATTAAACCGGAGTGTGTTTCTGATTATTTCCTCCTCCATGTTATGTAAATGATGCAGATCAGATCATTAGAAACACCTTTCATACCATAATGCACTCCAAAACAAGACCACCACGAAGCCTCGCAGCACCCGAAAGCTCTGTCTGAGAACCGAGGCACCGCATAAACAACATCTGTCAGCGTGTAGAGATAACTGTTATACACCTCATATCATTTCCACTCCATTAAACCGATGCACACAATCCCAGTTTTAAAAACAAAGTCTGTTTGTGCAGAACAAATCATTTTTTTTTGCCTGGCCCATTACATAGCAACATCCAAACCCAAACAAGGTAACCTCATTCCCTTTCCAGTTCCAGGCACAGGGAGGTAAATGACCATCATGCAACACTAGAGGGAGACTCAGCTGAGCTCAGATCAGCCGCTGCTCTCGCTGGTGATTTGGCTGATGGGAGAAGTCACTTCACAGACAGATGTGCACATGTTATTGTCTAACATTACTGCACAGATGAGCACTGAATGTGTTTATTTGATGTATTTACCTGTAGCATGAACATTAGAACATCTGTTCCACTGTAAACACGGCTGTGGTGTAAAAGTACCACATTAACTTTTCTACTTCAGCAAAAGTAAGTTCTGGCTTTTAAATATACTAAAAGTTTTAGAAGTAAAAGTACTTGCAGGGTGAAGCCTGTTCCTTAATGCAACAGTCTACAATCCTTCTAAGAGTATACACAGAGTGTTCTCTAGGTACAGTATTAAGCACTTCCAAAGAAGAACTGGATATTCACTGTAGTTCATATCTCATTTTGGAAAACCTGCTGAACATGTTTGAGGTTTTCAATCACACGGATCCATTAAGCGATATCAAAGATTTATTAATTTTTTCGTCAAGATGATAATACATTTGTTGGAACCACTTGAAAACCACTAATGTACGTCTCTGTTCGATGCTCATCGAGGTAGATTAGCCTTTTTGCGCTTTAGGAAAAAACAGTGTTGATGGATATTGATATTGTTCCGAGACAATGTGGCGATAAAGCAGTCGTTGCCACCAAAAGAAATAAAATGGGGCTCTCAATCCGCTTCAAACCTTTCCCTGTTCTCCCATGATCCGTCATGACCCTGCCACGTTCACCCTTTCCACGTCGATCCTCAGCTCAGGGGACGCACAGGCCGATGCCCCTGAAGCAGCAGCAGCAGCAGCAGCAGCCAGAGGGTGATTTAGTTACACTGTTGAGATACATATGCTCTCCTGTATTGATCTTGGGACACATCAATTTTCCCACTTCCTACATCCTCCTTTGAGATCGCACCCCCGACTTACCCTCTTTCTGATGGCGCTGACAGCACTCTTCTCCGTCAATACACATTTCTTTGGTACTGTATTCACACGTGGAGTTCTTCACAGTATTTACTGTCTGTGATCGCTACAGTCTGAGGGAAGACACAGAATCATCCACAGGGAGCCCAGATAGTCACGGCGGCCTTTTAAGCTTGAAACTATCTATGGAAAAAAGAAAATAATTAATACGAACACTCTCCAGTGTTGTTGTTTTTATTGTGTGATTCAAATAAAAACAGTGTAACAGAGATGTTCTACAACTCTCAGGTGAAATCAGAGAAGTGCCCTCTGAATTCGAGCGCCATATTAGTCGTATCATGGGTATAATGATATGTGCTGACAGGGCATTTGGGAGGATGCATGTTTCTTAGTTTGTTTTGCGGTAGGTATCAAATTTCCGGCCATGTGATTGGTCAGCAAAAGGAAATGTCACGTTATCCGCAAGGTCACAAATAAAATACGATCTTGATGAAGATGACTTGCAGCAAAACATGACATATCCTGAAAACACAAAACATGGAGGGTGGCCTTTTTTGAGCAACATAATAATAATAATAATCATAATCATAATCATAATCATAATCATAATCATAATGAATGGAGGAGTAAACAAAAAGAAATTGGGATGAAATAAAAAAGAATGAAAAATGTTATGTGTCGTCGTAACACACATCACATTGTTTAATGACCGACATTAGAGATATATTATCATAAAAATGTCTCATCCACCATCCAATTCTCAACACGGGTGATAAATGGCTGGCAGCTCTTAGAAAACACATCAGTGTTTCCCCCTCAGGATGAATCTAACTTTCTCTAACTGCTAAATGGGATCTTTAGTGTCGGTGGGAGGTTTTTCATACCCCACTTTTATGTATTGCACATAAACGTCCTTTATTACAGCTGCTGGTTAACTTGGCAGCTTGAGAAAGACCTAATCATCTGAATCATCTTGCGTTTAAAGGATGCCTCATCGCTGCAGTACGTTGGGGTTTGTCTGTTGAAAATGTGCTAACAATTTATTGTAAGAGTCACATATTTTCTGTAATTTCCTCAAACTTTTTTGGGGTGTTTGGCTGTGAACTTTGAGGATGTTTCCAGGAGACACCAGAGCAATTTTTCGCTCATTATAAAATAAATGATGACCGCTTGTTGTTGTTGCAGTTAATACGTACCCATTTATTATAGGTTTGAGAGTTTTAAGGAGTAATGTTAGGAAATTATGTAAAGTTAAGTGAAGAATATTTCACGAACAAGCATGAATATCTGTGATTCCTGTATTGCAGTGATTTTAGAGCTCAATTAGATATATGTAATGTTGCCGCATAGTCAGCAAGAATCTAGAGAACCTGCAAGGCTTACGCTCAGGTCCTATACCTATTGGTCCAGATGTTAAATGACATGCATGTAAATCATTTTATCATAAAATGGTTTTATTCTTTTAAACTAACAGGTCCCAGCAGGTGAGAGTAAATAACTCACTTTCCATTGTCAAATGCTGTGGCACAGGTATAACCAGGCTGCGTGAGCCCTCCTTTCCTCTACAGACTCTACACTAATGAATGCAGGAGCAGTCGGACGAATAATTACATCATCAAATTTCTGATGATACAGGGACTTTAAGCTTGTTGCACAGGGATGACCGCTCCGCAGTATAACTGAAAGAGACTGACACCTTTAAAGACTGGTGTGACAGTCATCATATCATTTAAAAAAAGGATGATATTGGACCCCAGAGAGGGGAGAGTCCATGATCCGGTGGCAATCAGTGACAAAGTTATGGAGCAACTGAGCACCTTTAAATATCTGGCCATACAGCTGGACTGTAAACTGGAATGAAGTGCCTGTGTAGACTTTCTGTGTGGGAAGTTAGCTCAAAGGCTGCACTTCCTGCGCAGGCTGTTTGGTGTGAGCACCGACGTCATGGGGATAATTGACACTGCAGTGCTGGAAAGCATAATTAGATCATAATTATATATATACATATTTGGTGCATCATGATGGTGGATCTTGATGGTGGTGGTTGATTCTGATGATGGACTGTGGATCATGGAGGTGGATCCTGACAGTTGTGGTGCATCATGGTGGTGGACTGTGGATTGTGGTGGCAGCTGATAGTTGTCTGTGATTACAACGAGACTCAGTACGCCTACTCACATACAATTTGTCATTGCTGCTCCCTTCAGCTCTATCAGACATTTTCCTATGTACAAATACTTTACTTTTCTATTTTGCTGATGTCCTCAGCGGCATCTATTGCGCTTCTGTCCGTCCTGGGAGAGGGATCCCTCACATGTGGCTCTCTCTCAGGTTCTATGTTATTTCTTACTCTTGTTGAGGGTTGTCTATGAGACAAATTGTGATTTGTGAATGTGGGCTCTACCAATAAAATAAATTTGAGTGATTGAGATACAGAATGGCAGCATGGTTCGGCACTCTCAGAGAACATGGTAAAAACTATGAAGGCAAAAAGTACAACCCTTACCTCCAGATCATCGACAAAGGTTCTGTCACACATTCTGGTCTATGGGTTTGACTGGGTACCTTCAGGCAGATGTTACAGAGCCTAGAAGTGTAAGACCAACCGCCTCAAGCTCTCATTCATTCCAACGTCCATCACACTACTAAATAAGGAAACATGTTGAATCGGCCGTGTATCTCAATAACCTTCCCACTTTTTTCTGGCACATTATCCACTTGGTTATTAGGTTTTAATGCCAGTTTTTGTCTTTCATCTTTTATGCATTATATTCTTTTAGTGTTTTATATTTTTAAGTGTTTTTAGAGCAGGTGCAATATTCATCTCACTTTTATTCTGCATTATTATTCTGGGTCTTACAATAGATGTCCTTATGTCCTGTTTTTTGTTGTTTGTTACACTGCAGCTGCTCTAGCACAAGGAATTTCCAATGCAGCAGATTTTGGACCCTTATACTACTAATTATCATTTGTACGTCATAATTCAGAGCTTTTGAGAAGCACAACGGTCATATCAGATCATTTGAATTTGTATCCTTCTCCAGTGGTTTTACTTCAGTAACAGTACAAATAAAAGACAAAAATGTACTGAAGTTGAACCACATTAACTTTTCTACTTGAGTAGAAGTAACCAACTAATTGCTTTTAATTATACTTAAAATATTAAATAGGTATTTCCCAGTTATTGCCCATTCCCTAATACAATGGTTTAATACATCTACATACAAGTCTTGGGTCATTCAAATCCATCCGTAATGCTTCTGCTGCGGGAGGCGGGGTCTAATGTTACCTTCAGTCCGCTCTGATTCGATCAGTGGATCAATTCCCCTTTTGTTATTCATTTAATAATATTAAAACCAAGGTGAACATGTAACGCAATATTTTGTAAAATTGTAGTTGAGTAGAAAGTACAGATATTTGTTGATATATGTAGTGGATTAAGTACCTAAAAATAAATCAGTAAGTATACAGTCTATGGTACGGATACATAAAATATATACTTACTTTGGTATGTCCCAATCTTTTTCCCTCTGCTGATCTCTAACACTGAATGTGCTTTCTGTAGTGTTTATCTACAGCACACACACACAATGAGTGAGGGACAGAACAGGTCTATTTTCCTCCTGGGCCCCATAAAAATGTTTTTACTCTCATTCTTACTTCCTACATTTATCTTTGTTCACTGTGTTAAGTCTTTACAGTGTCTGCTTCATGAGTCACATTAAAGACTAATAGCTATAAAGTTTTTCTCTGATTGTGATTCAGATTCTTTAAAACATTAACTATGTGAGCAATTAAACTCCTAAATATATTCTGGCAAAGAAAGAAATAGTTTTGTTGGATGTTGAAGTGCCTGCATGTTTGTTATCAGTCCTGTTTGTGAGTTGTTTGGACTGAGACACGCTGCAAATTAATAGACGTAGGTTGAAGTGATGACTTTCAGCTGGAAGGGTCTTTGAAGGTGGTCACTGGTTTTCCTCAAATTAAAATTGAATTTGCATTCTTTCATTTTGTACCAGTACATTCTGGAGCCAAAAAAAATAAAATAATTACACACTAAAAATATTCATGAGCTGCACGGCAGTTGTCCTATAAAACCCTGCAAACATTTAATTAGTGCAGTATTTGGAAGAATCCTATACTGCATGTTTTAATAGCCTGTTTTGATCCTAAGGATTGTGGGTACTGTACGTAATCAGTCACTTCTTGGCTGTTGTTCACATCCTGATTGCAGAAGCCAAACAAATAATATCCAGGTTAAAACATCTATTTTTTTTGGGTTTAAATGTGGCTTCAGATCTACAGGAAAGCAGTAAATACACTGGGACGGTGCCGTATTTCTTCTCTTTATTGCACATCTTATAAAATACAGATGTTGTCGTGTTTAGACTCAGATAAGTCTGCTCATGACAAGAGGCTTCCCTGCCGCAGTTTAAAGACAGTGTGTGTGACCCTGGTGTGATGTTACAAAAGGGCTTTAAGTGATTTCTTATCTCAGTGCAGTGGAAATGACAGACTGTGGCTGATATAAGAGCTGAGTTGCCTCCGTATGAAGTTATGGATGAGCGTGCGTCCAGGGAACTACTGGGGGGCGGGAGTCGCAGCGAGTCGAGAGGGTGGACACCAGATGTTTTGAGCGGGCTGCCAAGTACAGGATAGGACGTCACCTGTGACTGGTTACACATCTAAAACCATGAATTATAGCTCCCACTAGGCAGAGAGGAGGAGACGCGCTCACCCTTCGCAAATCGTTTGCAAATATAAACCACAAGAAGCTGGGAGCTGGAGCCGAGCCAACGCCGAAGGGAACCTAAACTTTTCTCCTGGCAGCCTGTCTTTACGCCGTCATATTCATGGTTGGGGGTTTTTTCTCCTTGGTTAACTTTAACTCTGAACGTAAAGCTCGAGTATCAGAGGTTCAAAGAAGAGAATAAAAATGGATTTTTAAGCAGATGACCCCATCAGAGCCCTTTAACCGACCTTGTTACGGTAATATTACAGGAGCCAGAGCACGTTTCCTATTAAAAAAAAAAAATACACATGTCATTTTTGTGTAAAACAGATACTATAAATACCAGCTGTGCATTCTGATGCTAAAACTCCTGTCTGACTGCCTCAGGGTGTAATCAATGGTTTTGAATTTTTGGCCAATAACACGGCAGCAGCGGTTGCTCCACAGAACAACATTTTCCTGCCAATATATATCGAGAAATGAAGGTGTGCCAGCTTCCGTACAGTTCTTCAGGCTGTGTAACATTGTCTAAGACAAACGGCCAATGTTTTTACTGCCTCTCTTCACTCTGCGGCAGTGCTAAGTGAATTACTTAAGCAAAGATTAATTCCGCGGCTAATTACAGTAGGTGAGTAATTAATGACTACTGCACTGAGGAGGATGAGCTCTAATTTCTCCTTCTGTCGCTTCCATATGGAGGGTGTGTCTCTGTTTGGGAGAGAAGTCGTCCCCCGCCTTGGTGCTTCAGTGACACATGTTTACTGTGCACTTTTACAAAGCCCGATTTTTCTGTTTGAGTTCAGGAGCAATTTATTGGAAACACAGCTCCACGCAGAATCAAAGCAGAGAGTCCAAAGCGGAGGACCTTTCATCAAGCCGTTTCCCCGCTCATCTGTTCCGTGCTCGTTCAAAGCTTTGTTTGCGGCCGTATTCAGCTGCACTTCCAATGTGCATTCCTCAGTGAAGGAGATGACCTGCAGCCAAACGCTGCTCACACGTGCCAAGTTGGAGGCAGACATCAGAAAGCAGCAGCAGAAATAGCAGTGTGACAGTTAATACGTTGCACAGACTCCTGAGAAGTTTCTAAGGAGCAAATTAGGGAAACAAATCAAGAACTAAACGCTGAAATGAACAAAAAGCACCAAGTAGCAGCTGATCAGGTCTGAATGGAGGCCTGTGTGATGTAAATGTTACCTGGAAACAGAGAATTTGTAAAGATGAATGACATGACAGTTCCCCAAAAGTGCAGCCAAAACTTATTGATTGCCCCCTGGTGGCTGCCAGCAGTATAGGTGATGAACCTCAACACCTCCATGTTGCTGGATGGGACATGGGACTGATCTAAAAAGTAACTGTAAATGCAAATATATCGTTTTAAAGATGGTTTCTCTATTCAGCAAGTTTGTTTGAATGGGTGCAATTTTTTTATATCTTCAAGAGCATCATTTTATAGTTTGCGAGCAGAACTTGTTGATTTCATGTTCAGATTTTGTAATGCTTTCACTCAAACCGCCCCTGCTTGTGCTTAAATTGTGAGCACAAACGGATTTGTCCTGCTCTTCGGCTTCAGCTCTTCTAACGGCGCTCATGCCACATCTGTGTGCCCAGGTAATGTCTGATTTCTCCTTTGCTCTTGGATTTTTTTTCTTCTGCTCTTGGATTCTTTGGGGCATCAAGTCTGTCAAAATTACCCAACCATTAGAACGGCAGGTCTAGTGTTGACGAATGAGACTAACTTGTGATTGGTTGAGTGCGTGTGTCGGTGGGACCTCGTTACCGTGGCTCCATGTCCCATTCCCTACTGGTCAGACTCAAATAATGCATTCCTGTGTTTTGGCTTCATTTGTGGATAGTGGTATTTAGTATTTACACTCACCCCTTGCCAAGATTGTCAGTTGTGACATTTTTTTCACAGGTCCAGCTATTTTTTTCTCTCCTGCTTGATCGTCTGCCTGGTTTTTGGACTTTTCTGTTCGGCCCTTTTGATCTGTTCAGCTGTGATTCCTGCCTGTGTCTGACACAAGCCTCCACCGCAGACTTGGACCCTCGCGATTTACCCTTTGCTTGTTGCGACTTAGCCAACAACCTTCACTAAAGAATGAGTTTGAGCTTTCATTTTTGTCCACTGACCAGAAAGCTGGTGGCCCGATCCCCAGTCCCTCGAGTTTGCATGATAAAGTGTTCTTGGGTAAGATATTAAACCCCTGGCTGCTCTGTCAGTATGAGAATGATTTGTGATTGAAAATGTGTTGAGTAAATAGATGAATGAATCACTATACAGTTGCAATCCATTTATATTAGAATTTAGCTCAATGCACCGTCACTGGGTCTCCAGCATGACTGTAGATTCTCTATAAACAGTAAAACCCTCTCAGTCCAACACAGGCATCAGCACTGCTAAGACCATGGCTTGTTTTACTTTACAGCTTCACACTGCAAAATTGGTATTATTATTGATGTTTTTATTGGAAATGATTTCTCCAATCAGAATAATAATTAAGACCAGAGCGAAAAGTTTATTTACCAGACTGCAACTAGAGTAAAGATTAGCTGTAATTGCTGCATGAGATAACACTGATTTGGAGGAAATGATACATTTTGTATCCAATTTTCTCAAATGGAGAAATGAAAAAAAAATAACTCGTTCTTGACATTTGTTCAGCGAAATTACAGCTTCTAATGCAGAAATTAAATCCTAAATAAATCATGGTAGATATGCACATGCCCTTGTACAGGTAGCAATAGGGCACATCTAATCAATTGACTTGGATTGATCGGTCGGATTGCTTGATTGATTGATTGATTGGTTGATTGGTTGATTGATTGATTGATATGGTGTATAGTGTCTTGGCCATTATGACAACTTTTGTAACTGATCACTTTTGTTGATTCAAATTTAACTCTGCTAAACGGAGCTGCTAAACACTCAATTGCATTTACAAATTGCATTGTGTATTGTTACACAATATAGTTACTCTGCAGAAAAACTCAGGTTCATCTACCTACTAATTCCATAAACACCTGTCTGTTTTGTATATGTATCTCGCGAACTGTTCATCCAATCAACCTCACCATGTGTATTCTTCGTGGTCATGGGAAGTGCAGTGCCTGGTTTTGTACAATTTTGGACACAAGATACATTCAATATTGATAAACATGGAATAAAGAAACTGGAGCATTCAGAGCTATCCCAGTTGAATCCTCTTCTACGTCCTTAAATAAACTACAGCAGCAGTCGGCAACTGAATCAAACTGTAGACTCAGACATTCACAGGTGTCTTCAAAGTAAAAGCACTACATAAGTTTCGTTCCTGCTATCGTGCTGAAAGCTGTGAGCATCTGAAAATGTAAATTGCTTAACAGACCTTTGAAATAGCCAGAATGCAATGTGTGAAAAAATAACCCCACTTAAGGGAATCATTCAAATTTACATATGAACCACACACATGAGCAATACAATTAAGAAAAGTCAATTTCATTTCATGAAAAATATTGACTATAAAATCTTCTTGGCAGATAAGCCAGGAAGGATGATTTACATTTGTTTCTGATTTCACTCTGCACTGAAGACACTGTTGATAAAAAGCTCTGCACACAACGTCCAGCACTCAAACAAGTGACAGTATATTGTAGAACTGTTTGTGGAGGACTCATTAATGACAAGGAATCATTCTGAGGCAGATCAATCTCAGTGGTGTCTGTGACCCTGATCCAGATATGTCAGAAATGTTTCCCAGATTCCCAGACAGACACAGGACGCAGCAGAGGAGCAGTAAAGCATCAGTCATATTGCTCCGGAGATGGTTCAGCGTGTTTACAGTGACCCAACACACACAGACACTAAACACTAATCCTTTTATACATCAGACAGAGACATACAGAGGATGTATCATTCAGCAGGTGCAGCTTCACTGTCCTGTACAGTCGTAAAAAAAAAATAAAAATAAATCCTTCTGTGTTCTCCCTGTTCCTGTGTCTTTCTCCACATACCTGGTGGTCGGAGCGTGTTCACCTCCATATTCACCCCTGGATCCCCTGCTGTCACTGCGTGGGGAGGCATAAGCATGAAAGCTTCGTGGTTGTAAAACATGTGACCCCCCCTGTGAACAGTTGACCCTGAGGTACCTGGGAACCAGAAGCCCGAAAGGCGCAGGAGACAGGTTGTGTTTAGACAGCTGATGTTCAGGAACACATATACAGGTCGTTTTTACCGACACGGTGCCTGCAAAAAATGTCCATCTTAAACCACTCACTTCATTTCATTGTTTACTTTTCAAATAATTTTTCATGGTACAAGGGTCAAGGGTGAGATGATTCCGACGTTTCCACCGCGGCCTCAGAAAGAAGAAATAAACATGTTGTAGGAAAAATGTGAAGTGTCTGATCTCACCAGCAGTTGACCCAAACCCAGTCAGGTTCTGAGATTGAGGAAACAGAGAATTTAATCAAAAAATAGTTTCAGCCAGAGGGGGGAAACAACAGGCAGTTGATAACTTAGTTATTTTGTGTCATTTATGCACCACAAACAAAAAAAGTATTAACTTTTCTGAAAATCAAATGTCATCGCTATGACAGGTGGTTTCTTGTGCTTGTCAAGTCTGTCAAAATGACCCAACCAATAGAACTGCAGGTGTAGTGTTGTCAAGTGAGACTAATTTGTGATTGGTTAAGTGTGTGTCTTGGTGGGACCTCGTTACTGCGGCTCCATCTCCCAATTCCTATAGGTCAGACTCAAATAAAAAAATTCTCTCTTTTAAATTCTGTCTTTGTGTACTGGAAACACAAGAGGTAATTTTGTAGCAAAAACACACTTGCCTTAAGATGATACCCTTTTGATTCAATCTGTCCAACTGCTGCAGGCTCACATTAACCCTAACCCTGTCCTTCACACCTTAAGTTTTTGGGTGTTAAAGAAGGAAGATGTTAAATATATATAATTTTATAAAGGTATAGGGTCAGATTTAGAGCTGCATATGACAAATATTCTATATCAGCACAATCCCCACTGTTTTTTCCCAACATATCTGCCTTGCATTGATGTAACCATCTCTGACTTGTTTCCATTTATTTCCATGTGAACCTTCAAATTGGTACTAACCTGTCATCAGCTATTTTGACAAGCATGTTTTTCACTGTGAAATACCTGTCACTTGGTCCATTAGCCTATCTTCAACTACCTCCCATATTGCCTCTATGCCGCCCCTACTCTTCATGTGCATACTGCATCAAGTAGCATTGACTTCTGAGCAGCAGTCCTAATGGATGCAGGATTCCAGAGGCAGCCATCATATGCATGCAAGCAGCTTCACTGTATGGTGTGTAGACAGAACTGGATGATGCTTTGATTGTACTATAATGGGGAAATAAATGGCCTCCTGATTGTACTCCTTTATCTTTCCTTTTACTTGCCTCCAGGGAGTATTTTAAAAGGAACTGTCATTGTCATCATCTTCATTTTGTTCTTCATGAAAATGACAATAAAGACACATTTCTAAAATGGATTGGAGAGCATCCTTTCATCTGCAAGTAATAACACAGTTTCTCTCTCCTCGGAGTGAAGTGAGGCGCTGCCTCAGATAAAACCATTTATGATTCACTGTAATGGAGAGAAGTACTTCTTATCTGCTTTCTTGCCCACTTTTCTCCGTCCTCTTCGTGGTGACGCTAACCACTATAATCAGCCAAATGGATGAGCTGCTTCATGTAAGGTGATGGTGATGGAATATTGATGGGTTTGCGTGATTTTAAATCTTGATGTCTATCAAGACGCCGCTCCCCGCTCTTTGAGGGTGCATCAAGGACATCAGTGGATAAATAGTGCCGTTTCCTCAGCATCAACAAGAAAAGCTTCTGTTATGATGCAAAAATTGTGATTCAAATATATTCAGATTGAACAACTGCAATTATAGTCTGGTTGTTTGCATAAATAGAAGCAACAGAACATCTGCATAATACCCCTGCAGGCGGAGACGTTGGCATTTCACGTGCCTTGCACAAATTTTTCCTCATGCAGGCATAACGTCCTGGGAGCTTGTGTCCATCTTCCTTTGGTCTGCATGAGCATCCTGGGATCATAAAGGCCACTGATGTTCGACCTCTTGATCCCCCGGACGGAGGCAAACGTCGTGTGGACGAGTGGGCGACACAAGAGAGAGGCCAGGAGGGAAATCGAAACAAATGAAAAGAGGTGTTAGGAGCGAAGGAGAGGAGAAAAGGGGGCGGTGGTAAAAGGGGCAACTTGAGGATGAGTTTTGACAGCCAGGCACAGAACAGGGGAGTAATGCGATTAGCTGGTTGGATGGTATTGAATAGCAATCTTAGATAACCCGATCCTCTTCCTCTACCTTATTCCAAGCATCCTCTACTTCTAGAATGTGATCTTCCTGAGCTTCGGACTTCCACAAACAGCTCAATACCATGAGATAATATTGAGTATTAAAGGCTTTCACTCACATCATTCAACTATTTTTGTGCACATGAATCCATGTGGCTCTAGAACGTGAGTGCATGTCAGTATTTTCAAACCTTGATTGTAGTTTATTTTATTGCTTCAGGCCATAAATGTAAGGTTGACTTGTGTGTTTTTGTGTACGTGTTTGTCAGGTGTGCAGTCAGGTTGTGTTTAGTTACCATTGAGCTTTTCGTCTCATTGGCTGTGATAGGGGGACGTAACCCTGGGGGGTGTGGTCATGTTCGCTCAGCCAGTGTACATGGCTGCCTGCTAATGTCCTGGAAATCCTCAACACAGAGAAAATAAACCCTCATTTGTGTGTGTGTGTGTGTGTGTGTGTGTGTGTGTGTGTGTGTGTGTGTGTGTGTGTGTGTTCTGTCTACGTGTACATATGCTATCAATCTTGGCTGTAAACATAAAAATCTGAATTCATTCGTCTTTGTTTTTTCCCATTTTATGTGTTATCTTGTTTTCCAGCGAGCACCATCACATATCTCCCGTAACACAACTTGCATCCCAATAACCTCTTTACATCCCTTTATGTTGTTGTCATTCAAGCCACAGAGCTCAGACTCCTCCACTCAACCATACATTCTCCCCCTCAGGAAAAAAGACTGGCTGCAGTATCGTACAGCTACAGACAATTAAAGTCAGTCATCCAAAAATGATCTTAAAGATTGTATCAATGGTAGACTAAATTCATGGATGCTGCCATGTATAAAATAACTTCTATCAGTATGTTAATGTTGTACGGCAAATGAAAAACAAACCTGTAGTGTTGAGATAGAAGCGATAAAACTCTCCAGCATATGAAATATATTCGAGAAAATCTTATCTGAATCCATCAATCAACTCACCCCTCAAAAAAGAAAAGCTGAAATCATACACTTATGTACACCGGAATGACAAGAAGTTACTAAAATAAACATCTCCGACTTTACAGTTTGGTGAATGCCCCATCCACTAACATGGAGGAGGAGGAGTTTATCAGCAATACTTCAGCCAGCCATGAGGGGCGATCGAGATGCATTGGCTTCACTTTTGTATTGACATCCATCTTCATATACAGTCCATGGGCTGTACTGGGGTTAGTTTTTCAATCTAAATATTACTGTTAACATGCTTAAACACACATACCATAGCTAGTATGGTAATTGTTAAGATGTTTCGGTCTAGAACAAAGTGGTGAACTGACAGACATTACAGCCATGCAGCTAATTTAGCTAAAGTCCTGATGTCAGTTCATATTTTGAGCTCCAATAACCAAGGTCTGCAGGTTGGGAAACACTAAGCACACTTAAATAAAAATGTAATCAAATATTCTGATGTGTCTTTAAGTCAAAATAATAATTCCCCGGTTTTAATGCTTAGCTGTCATAAAGCAGTCCTGAGCGGTTATGCTGTCTTAGAACTTCTGTGATATATATCTTATTTAAGTGCTCCTGACACATTGCAGCGATAAAGTGCTGTGAAAGCATTCTGCCACGTCGGCCATCGTAGGGAGCTGAGCGTCTGAAGGTGAAGTCGACTTCAGGGTCAAACCAAACCCAGTAAGCCTCGGCTGATTTACAGGGGGCTCCCCACTCATCCTGTAATAGCACTCTTCTAATAGCCACTTGTGAAGCAGATGTTGTCGAAATTTTTCACATGCAACTGTGTTGCTTTTCCTCTTTTGTGGTCTCCAGTTGTGGGGTTAATGATTTAACGAGTGGGACCTTCTGAGAAACAGACACATATTGAAAATGAAGCTGGAATTCGGGCCACTAGTGTGCAGTTATTTTCCTTAATTGTTTCCTGAACTTTGCCCTTGAGGTTTTCCCTGACCCGGCATATCCTGATGGGGTGCAATGACAGACGTGAATATGGGAAGATGGAAGAGGGGAGACCTGGAATGTGTTTGTGTGTGTTTGTGTGTGTGGGGTTGTTCTGGTCCAGACCAGGTGGTAGTATCAAGCCAAATCTACCTCATTTACTCCTGACACGCACTCCTGCATCACCTCCACGCTTGAAGCCTGGACCCATTCAGACTTTTCCTGAACTATTCCAATGAAATTGCTCCCACAGGCTAAATGGGATGCTGTAATTGTGTCTCGGAGAGGTCAGAAGCTCCCACATCAATGTCCCGTGCTGCCCTGATGGATTATTGTTTGGAGTCAGAGCTGACTTGGCTGCAGTGCGGGTGCACCTACTTGAGACCAAAATAAGTACGACTTGACTGTGATTTACATCCATTCATCTGTCCATCCATTCTCCATCACAAGGTAGCCCAGACATCTTTCTGCATGTATAGCGCCTCCTGGGGTAACTTTATCAGACCTGTAGGACTTGACTTAAGACTTAAAAGCAAACACATTCAAGTCTTAAGGGCTGACCTGGTGAGATGTTGAAATAGTAAAATAAATAACACAGGGATACATAGGTTGTGTAGCTACACAACTTAGACTTTTGACCCAACGTTTTGTTGAGAATCAAATTTAGAACTCAGTAGTTCTTTTTCTTAAATATTCAGCACATTTTGGGAATTAACAGTGAGGACCACACTTATTATGAGACTCACATTATTATATTTACAATAGAATAAGAATTTTTTTTTTAAATGATGACAATGTTGATTTTCTTGGTAGTAATACCATAATGTCTTTACAGTGGCAATGAAATGAATCACTTCCTTTATTTTCCTCATTCAACTGGAAAGAATACTTGTTTTTGATGTTAGACTTAAATGTTAGACGCACGCCCCTCTATAAACCAATCAATGTCAAGTATAGGTAGATGTAGCCTGCGTAAGTGATGACCCCTGCACGTACGAATGTCACACAAACGTCTTTTAAAGGTTCAGTGTGTAGAATTTAGTGACATCTATTGGTGAAGTGTCATGTTGCAGCTGAATACCCCTCACCTCACCCTCCCCTTCCAAACATGAAAGAGAACCTGTGGTGGCCTTCAGTTGTCGGCCTCCATAGAGAGGACCCACTACCAATGTAAATATATAGTATTTCAATATAAAGGTCCCATTCTAGGGTAAAGAAAAACACAATTCTTACAATTTAGATAAAACACACTCGTGAAAACATCACTAGAATTATTTTATGTTCAATTTCTGCCAATAGATCTCTTTCGCTGAAATCTTTAATTACAATGTGAAACCAACACTAATCTATTAGACAGTGTAACAAAGAAGTAACAAAAGTACACAATACTTGATCAGTGAAGTACTTCAGAGAGTTGACTTCATTTGTTTCAAATGGCTTGAATGGAGACTTTACTTGGACCTGTCCCATGCTGCCCTTTAATACTGTAGCTCTGGTTGGAAAGTGTTGTTAAAATAAATGGGAAATTAACACAACAATTTTTGACACTATAATTCCCTGAATACCCTCAGTGCCTGTTTGGCCTCACTAAAGCCTCTCTGACCTGAACTAAGCTTCTTATCCACTAGTACCACACAACCATGATCTGACACGGCCATCTGATCCAGCTGTTTCGGTACCATATCATAAACTTTGGCCTGAAATTTGTATGTGAAATCTCTATCAGTGTGAGGTCATGATTCAGACTTTCTTTATGGGCTGGACAGGACAGACAAGTTCAGTCCTCCTGCTGGGGAGCACTGGTCGACATTAATGCCGTGTCCCAGACATCTGCCCCCGGGGACGTCATCATATCAGAGCATGAAGGGAAGTGGAGGATGGATGCTTCCTATACACCAGGTCTAAATCATCCCCCTCTCTCTCTCTTTCTCTCTCTCCCAGCCTCTGCCCATCTCTCCGCCTGGCTTTCTTTTTCCACCTGGAAAAATAGCAGGCACTGAAACGTGATACAGGGCGGCGGGTGGGGGGGGGGTTCGCGCTGGTCGCTGCGCCGTCCCGCTAATGGAGATGGATGTCGGCTCAGAATTGTCTTCTGAACATGACAGAAAGAGAGAGATGGGGGAGGAGGGGGGTGGGGGGTGGGGATCCTTTTCTCCTGCACTTCCTCCTGGGCTGCAGAACTCCTGTAATGAGAGGGGAGGGCTGAGCACTCACGACTTGATTTGAGAGAAGGATGGGGAGACCACAGGATGGAGAGCTGCAGAAATAATGGGACAGCAAAAAAAACAGACAATGGGAGATAGAAAAACGAGGAGGGGCAGAGAGAGAATGAACGGCAAGAGGACAGAATGGAGGAATGACATGTTGACAGCAGAGAAAGATAGATGGTAAGAGAGCAGGGAGAGGGGGATCGAGGGACTTATGATATTAATAGAGATATAATGCAAAAAGGAGAAAGGCTCTCGATGAAGACTGGCAGAGATAAATAAACCATGATGGCCAACAAATCACTCCTTTGCTATAATGCATCCAATTGATCTGTCCGTCCTCTGTCCTTTTCCTGGTTTCCAACATTGGAGATTTTTTTCCGGGATACTGTGTCTGTTCACTTGTACACCTAGGAGAAATAGTTTTAAAGCTAAACTCAAAACAAAATCATTTTTGGATGCACCAGATTAGTCCCTAAATGATATATATATATATATATATAATATCTTGTACCTTTGACTTGTACCTCTGGCTTTTTCTGTCATAATTTTGACTATAAATTTGACTATAAATCTCCATCTCCTCCCATTATCTAGAAATGAAGCCAAAATGTCCTGAAAAAAACCTTTGCCATCTTGCAGCGGTGGAGCCAGAGTCTGCACAGCAGCCATCAGGGGCGACATCCCACCCAGACACACGCCCAACCAAACGTTAGTCAATCTCAGCTGTCAATCATGGGGTGTCCCCCTGTGTTTATGGCATCAAATAAGTAATAACCACCAAACATACAGGAACAATTTACATACATCAGTGTTATAACAACTACCAAAAATCAAGATATCTGACATGTACTTTGACGTTTTAGTTTGCACCATGTCCCATCCACTGACTGGACTGCAGCCAGCCACCAGGGGGCGATAAAAATGCCTTGGCTTTACTTTTCATGTCGTCCATCTTTATATACAGTCTATGGCTGTGTCTCAATTTAGGGCCTGCAGCCTTCGGAGCACGTGGTCTACCTGACCCACAAGGACCATCTCCTTATAAGGCCAAGTAAACTGCGAAGGCCGAAAAGAGACGGTCTGGTCTACTGAGGCTTTCTGTGATCAGCTTCACCAGCTGGTCCCACCCTTACTGCTGTTGCCTGGCAACAGAGCTGAAGTTGGACATGCCGAGTAAGTTTTAATGACCCTTGTGGTGTTTTCAATACGTGTGCCATTAGCTGGTTGGTTGAGTTAAAGCGTGTCATGTGTCATCGCTTGCTGTCATTACGATACGTCACTGAAGTACAATGAATCCTGGGATAGGTTGGGCCGGGAAGAATCCACCCATTGGAGTCTTTGTTTCTCGGGGATGGAAGGTCACATTTGTCGCTCACATTAGAAGGAGCCTTCGAAATGGCACAGCCTTTTCACGCTGCTGTGATGCAATCAGTCTTCAAATGCAGCCTTTGAAGGACGCGCCCCGTGAACTGAGACAGAGTTTGTGATTATGACTCAACATAAGTCATTTTTAATTCCTTTTCGCTCACAGGGGACAGTGACACTCAAAATGCAAAATCCAAACTCCTAAACTGCAGTGAGTGAAACGTATAAAGCCTCACAATGCAGGCGGCCTGTGTTGAGTTCACTGATGCCACCTTCACATGTTGTCAGTTTGTTGTCGTTTGAATTTTTCAAGCAGTTATCTCTCTCTACCATGTGGAGTCAGCGACGTGCGAAGTTGTACAACGCAGCTTTAATAGAAGTGATGGAAAACACTGAGACGCTGCCTGTGAGAAATGAACACATTAGACCCCTGCACACACACACACAGGGCTAAAAATAGAAAAACTGATGCCGTCAGATATTTCCCCATTTCATGTTTGTTTGTACACGCGTCTGAAACAGCAAACCGGATCAAACAACTTTACCTGTCGTTGCCCACCTCCTGATGTTACCATACATTTTGATTTGTTGGGATTTAGAAATCATCCTTGACAGCAGTGGACTTTCATACTGTTTACTCTGCCAGAGCCCTATTACCCTCTGAATTTTGCAATAGAGTGTGTGTTTGTGTGTGTGTGTGTGTGTGTATGTGTGTGTGTGTGTGTGTGTGTGTGTGTATGACTCACTTGATGAATCCTGGAGAAAAAAGAGCTTTGAATAGAGGCGGCACAGATTGTCTGTTTCCTCTACAAAGAAAACGGTAGTCCGCATCGACTTCCTGATTTCAGCGACTGTCAGATTCCTGAAGGTGAAAGCGTTTGGCTGTAAACTGGAAGACACACACAGAGAATATGATGAGTTTTGGCCTCTTCAAGCTTGTGCAAGAAACTGCCAATATGCAGGGAATAATTTAATAGTCAAGGGGAGGGATTTATCGTAAAACAATTAACTCTTCCATTGTTAATTATACAAGATATTCTTCAGGTTATGTTTTACCTGTATTTTTCCAAAATATATGATCTAGTTTTGCAGAAAAAAGTTTTTTCTTTTATATTTTGATCCTGTATCTTCGTCCTTGTACCATAATATCGAGTTTCCCTCTTCAAACTGTGTCAAACGTTTGTGTACTCATCTTGAGTATTGCTGGTGATGACTTCCATCAGATAATAACTTCTGTCTTCACATTTTGAGTTCATCATCCTTAGTTATGTCCACTGACTGTCTTGCCAAATTCATATCATGATTTGTGTATTATTTCGAGGCATCTCACTTATTAACATTCTACCAGCTAAACCTCTTAAAGATCTCTGGCTATTTCTGGGACCCACAATTCAAAATATTGCACATGCATCGTATATCACAAGCACTTAACAGTATTTTTGAAGACTGCTGTGGTTAAAACTCTTAATCTATGGTCTTTTAATCATTATTGACCGGTCTGTGTCCTTCTTCAGTCTCTTGTTTTACGCTCGTTTTCCAAAGAGGGATGTCCATAAATAAATGTTTTTCTCCGTTTAATGTGGAAGAAATTGACCGACCTGCGCAGAGGCCTAATGCTTATTGCACTAAAGCTCTTGTGGCCAAATGGGAGTGAATCCCTGGAGCCAGGTTTCAAACTCTTGCAGAAAACTTATGAGTGGAGGTTGTTTTAGCAGCAGGTTAATGTCCTCAATTCAGGTGTCACATAATCTTGTTTGTAATTGCTGTTAAAACTATGCCAGGGCTGAAATGCAAATTATTAAAAACACATTGGAGCTCAAAATACAAACAACTAAACAAATCTCAACAAAAAAAACTATGTTTTTTCATGTATTGTAGTGTATATGGTGCATATTTGGAGGAAATTGGAAAATGAATTCAAAAAAAGAAGTAATAGTTTGCTTTCTTCTGTGTGTTCTTTGGTGCTGTAACAAACCACAAGACACACTTCATTTAATCTATCCAAAGATTTCTAAGAAAAACTAATGTAGTTTGGTGGATCAGTATAATAGTACCCACTCTTATACAAGAGCTCCCCCCTGTGGAGAAATGTCATAACGAAACCACAGAAGTTCAAAGATCATTTAATGAAGCACAACTACCGAAATGTGTAGAAATACAGTCTTTAAAGTCCTGTATTCAATAAGCATACAATATATTTAATGTACCAATATTAATAGTACTCGTTATGCAGAATGGCCCCTTTCGGGAATAATTTACCAGCTCCAGAATCAAAATGATTTACACATTAATACATCAATATACATTCCAATAACATAATATACAATTTATACACTGCTGGGTAGCTTGTAAAATTTTCTCCACGGGTTCAATACAGTTTTGTCTTATTGACATATAATAATATAACAATATTAATTATATGTTGCATTGTTAATGTGAATCGAGTACAAGTACCTACGTACAGTACTCCAAATGAAATGATAAGTGAATAATAAATAACAGTAATGACTAATAATAGTCAGTACTATGTTAGTACTCTGTATTAACATCAATTGTTGGGGTCTTGTTCATGTTTGTCTCTGAGTTCCTGTATGACCCTCCAGCTCTGCTCCAGACTCTCCCTCATCTTCGTCAGATCGCTCCTGATCTCCTCCAGGAGCTCCAGCTTAGACAGTTTCCTGTCTATGGACGAGAGCACCTCCTCCTCTCCGACCTCCCCGACCAAGGTGTCCCGCTCCGTGGCAGGAGGGACGGGCTCGGTGGGCTGACATGACCCCATGGTTTGTTCCCACACCATCTCGAAGTACTCGTCAATGAAGGCCTCCAGCTCCTCCAGGCTGCTGTCGCCCCATTGGTCGATCAGCAGCTGCAGGCCTCCTGCTTCCGTGAGCCTCCTGAGGGTCCGTTCTCTCAAGGCAGGGTGGCAAAGAGAAGGTACGCTTAAGACACTTTCCTCTGTAAGCATCCTGCTCTGAGTTTGACGTAAAACCAAAAGCATAGTTGGATGTGCGGGTGAGAACGGACACGCTTGGCTTTTACCGTTCCGTCTCAGGCTGCTGTGAGCGTCACCAGCTGGGGAATAGATGGGCAGGTTTACAGTCAATCTCTGTTGCCCTGCAGCGGTGCACCGCAGTCCTTTTTGACCAGAGAGCATAGAGACTAAGATGGACATGAATCTGTCTCGGCCCAGGACGGAGGACCCGGTCTGTCCTCTTGCGCCTCCTGCTGGTACTGCCACTATCTGACCACCGGCATCTGTCCCTTCTGAGCGGTTACCTGGTGTTTGTGTTGTGGGAGTGGCTGATTCAGTCGCTGTGAAGAAAATAATAACACTGTTGTCATGACGCATGTCAGCTATAAAAATTCCAGCCCATCTTTTAACAAACAATCTCCACCCTTCCTGAAACTGCTCTCTCTTATAACGAGGGCTACCTCATAGTTCAACCTGTAAAGTAGATCCTATTTGATCTCTTTCACCTGACATGACGTTTTGAATGTACTGTATACAAATGTTTGAAAATTATTTTGTTCCCCTAATTTTCACCTTTGCCAAAGAGGTTCTCTCATTTGCGAGTTTGGTCTTTTCGTTGGCGTGATTATGCAATAAATATAAAACAGATTTCCACTAAACTTGGTGGAAGGATGTCAAATAGATCTGGCGACTGATATTTATGAGTGTGTGCAATTTGGTGCAGATCCAAATAAAAATCTGGATCTAGAGAATTTAAATGTGGTTTCATGAAGAGACTGTTCGGCCTTGGCATTCTACTGAATGTCATTTTAGTTCAAATGATCTTTTTGCATTTGCTGCACGTTATTCAAAGCACTATTAGATGTTTCCACTCTCATATTTACTATTGTTGTAATGTTTTGATAGAAAAGCATCATTTAATTTTTGACTGGAACATTTCACCTCATTAAATATATTTTATGAGTCTTTAAAAAGAGACATGACCACGTGTGTTTTCTGTAAGTTAAGTGTTTGTGTAGAAAAGGGAACATTAACCAATGTATTATTATACATTGTTTCCCTCAAAACAACAGTGAACCCATTAGTTTGTCTTTTGGTATTCACATTGTATCTGATGTTTCCAGACTTGTCTGCCTTGTGACCTCTTCAAACGAAGTAGCTTATTCTTTCGACCCCTTGTCAATGATTCAATTCTTATTAATTGATCCTTTTTCAAACTGTTTGACAAGTGACTATTTGTGTTATTTATCCAGGCCTGGAAAAGTGAGGTCATCCAGGAATTCTCAGGAGGAGAACACAAATATTAAAGACCTTTCAGAAAGAGAAATGTAAATGTAACAGTGGAACAAAAGGTGTGTTTTTTTCGAGTGTCTGAATTGTTTCATGACATCTTAGATTCTCTTATGACCTTAAGAAACCCAAGCCCTGGAACCGATGCACTAAAACAAGCTTGTTATTACAGATTTCCCTTTAGGTTTACTTACAGTCACAGGACACCTTTAAATCTTTTTTACTGTGTGGCTCCTGCTCACATGCCGCAGAGACACTTTCCCACATGTGATCACCTCGGTGAAGAGCTGCACGCCTCTGTTCAGCCAACATCTCCTCCATCAGCTCCATCAGCTCATTAACCTGAGCTCCATCCCCCAGGTCTTTATTATTCAGGACATGATATCTGTTCCCACACTTCTCAACCAGCCCCTGCAGTGGCTTTCCTTCACTCTCGATGCGCTGCTCGATGCTGGTGTCGCCCAGCCAGTCACCGTGGCTGAACAGCACCAGAGCTCTGCTCCACATCTGGCCTCCTCCTGCCTCCAGCTGTTTCTCCAAGTCCTCCCTGTGGGCATCTGTGAAGGAGCAGCTCGCGTTAGCCACCAGCAGGATAGCGCAGGATGAAGGAGCCCCGAGGAGGTCAGAGGTCACAGAGAAGCCACCTGGTGTGTCCAGCACCGTGACCATCTTGCCACTGACTTCTCCGTGTTTTTCAGCGTAGGAAGTGGTTTGTGCGTCCGTGTGGAAGCACTCTCTGCTAAGGATTGTGTTTCCGCAGGAGCTCTTGCCGGTTTTCCTGCCGCCCACGAGCACCATCCTCATTTGTGGGAGAGGGTTGAGCTTTTCTGTTGGAAAGAAGTTTTAAAGATCCAGTAGAAACATGGCAAACAAACTCTTTGGGGTTGAATTGCATCCAATAATCCAATATGCCAAAGAACATGTCAACAGCTAAATAGAATATTGTGTATTAAATAAGTGAAACTGACATGCTGACACTGTTTATCACTTTAAACGTAGGTAACTCACCCAGCTGAGATTTTGCCATCTGCCTGTGTTTCTCCTTCTTCGTTAGCCTCTCCTGGGCTCTCTCATTCTCCCCTCTCATCTTCACCTCCATCTGTTCCATCGCGTTCTTTTCTAATTCACAATACTGCTCGCCCCCGGCAAGCATCAACTCAATCTTCCTAATCAGCTCTCTGACTTGAAATCCATCTCCTTTGGTTTTATTGTTCAGAATGTGATACCTGTTGCCGCATCTTTCCACGAGCCACCGCAGAGGCTCCCCCTCGCTCTCGATGTAATGCTCAGTGGTCGTGCCCCCCAGCCAGTCCCCGAAACTAAGCAGCACGACGACACGACTCCAGATGTGCTTGCTGATCAGCTGGAGGTGCTCCTGCACTGCTCTCCTGTAGGTTTCCGTGAAGGCCCTGTCCACGCGTACCACCAGCAGGAAGACGTGGGGTCCAGGAGGACACAGAGACAGACTCAGCACCAGCTCCCTCTGGTCAAAGATGGTGCTCTCGTCACAGAAGTAGTTCATCCACCAGCCCGGCGTGTCCACCACGGTCACATGTCTCCCAAACACAAAGCCCTTATCAACCACACACTGAGCTGTTCTCCTGAGCGGCTGAGTGCTGACCCTGCCCAGGATCGTGTTCAGTGCTGAAGTCTTCCCAGAACCCTTTGCTCCCACCAGCACAATCCTGATGTCAGTGATGGGTCGCAGCCTCTCTGAAAGGATGAAAGTAGACACGCAGAGTAGAGGGAGGATTTTGAAGCAGCTGGTGTTCATTCCGACTTATATTCAATATATTTTGTACATAGCATGTAGGTTTGATGATTTGCAGGTTAAGAAACAACAAGCTGCAGGGGTGTCAGGGAGGATTTCACACTTTTAGAAAAATGTAAAGAGTGACAATAATTGATTTGTTTGGTCAAAATGGAGCTGGGGCCACAGCGTGTTAGCTGAGGCCACAGCGTGTTAGACGGAGCTACAGCGTGTTAGCCGGAGCCACAGCGTGTTAGCTGAGGCCACAGCGTGTTAGACGGAGCTACAGCGTGTTAGCCGGAGCCACAGCGTGTTAGCTGAGGCCACAGCGTGTTAGCTGAGGCCACAGCATGTTAGCATGGGGCACAGCGTGTTAGCGGAACGTTTACTTGTCAGACTATTTTTGGGTTGTCTACACTGCATGGTTCAGTCTGTCTTCATTCATAGAAATTGATAGTATGCAGATATTGTGGCCTTTGAACTGATGTGTATCCAGGCGTTATGCTCAGCTAAGCTAATGTTAGCTTTATATTTACATGAGAACTTCTAAATCGAACTCAAGAAAGCAAGCAGTGCCATGTGACTATTACTTTAAACTCGGCCACGTTTGTTTGAAAATTTAAAAGTTTTACATTCAAATATAAAAATTCAGAAATCCCTGGAAACAGTGAAGAGTAACATAAATGTTTTCAACCTTTTAAACAAATTTAAAGTGGCTTGAATGGATAATTCCAGTGATAAGCTATTTAAAAAAGCTGTTCTATGCCAGATTAGCCACATGCACTAAAGTGAATTTTGACTCAGCTTCTACTTGCCGCAGGTAAGACTGATAGCAAATTTGAGTTCACCGCAGTAGTCCTCGACTAATGCACAATTCCCTCTTCTTTCAGTCATGTTTGCTAAACACTACAATGCCCTGTGCTCTTAAAAATGACTGATTTAAAAAATGTTTTAAAGTTCATACCTTCAGGAACAAAGAGACTTGGTGATAGGTACCATAGCCAAGGTATCGGAATCGGAAAAACATAGGATTGGAAGGTAATAAGATAAAAATTTATTTTGTATTTATTTAGTAAATGCATTTGTTTTTACTGTCAAATTTGGAGAATATAGTAAAAAATACCTACACAAGAGATATATAATAGAAATATAATAAAATAAATTTGAAATAACAAACTAGTCATGGTAATTTTTTGCTCTACCTGCAAATGAAAAACTAAATGGGTACACACACACACACACACACACACACACACACACACACACACACACACACACACACACACACACACACACACACACACACACACACCTTTGAATCTCACCTCGCATGAGAGATTTATGTTCTTTAACTCTCATCAACCTCCGCTGAGCTCTGTCCTCCACTCTTCTCTTCTCCTCTGCAGTCGCCTGTAAATTGTTCTCCTGCATTTCAAACTCTCTGTTTCCATTTCCTCTGACAAGTTTCTGTATTTCCTCGAGCAGCTCTGTGACTCCAGTCTCATCTCTCAGGTTAACACTGTGACTCCTCTGACTGCACCTCTCACTGAGCCAGCGGAGAGACTCTGTTTGTACATGCTCCTCTGTTTCAAAGTGTTTCGTCCTGTCAGTGGAGGTGAAGACAACCATGCAGTGACTCCACACCCTCTCACCCAGCAGGGCCACGTGCTCCTCCACCGCCCGCCGTCGCTTCTCTGTGAAGGCCGAGCTCGCCTTGATGGTGATTAGAAATACATGCGGGCCTGGTGAGCACAGAGACACGCTGCTTATAATCTCCCTCTTCACCAGCTCAGATGTGTCCTGAGCACTGAAGTCGCACCACCAGCCAGGGGTGTCCACCACTGTGAGCCACCGTCCGGCCACCATGCCGAGCCTCCGGGAGCAGGTGGTCCTCTCTTTGGTGACAAACTCCTCTTTTCCGAGAAGGAAGTTCCCCACAGAGCTTTTTCCAGAGTTTCTGCCACCAAGAAGGACGATCTTTAACTGTGATGTATAACATCCATCCCCTAAAAAAGAAAAAAAGACATTAATAAACAAGGAGGAAAAGAAGAAACTGCACTGCGTAAAATCCAATGGCTTGTACCGAGGCATTGATAAATTCTCATTTCTCATAACATTGTATCAAGTGCATTCACATCATGAACAGTCAATGAGAACATTTTAAACATGAATCAGTCATTAAATTAATCGATTTGTCAATTTAATTTATTTAAGCAAAAATTTTAAAACTAGATGGTTTTATCTTAAAGATATTTCCTGGGTTATTGATCTACTATGATGAACACAATATCTTTTAAGTTTAAGTCTTTGACAGTAATTTAAACGGCAATAATATTAATCATTGTTTAGGTAATTCTTTTAAGCAATACTACAAAACGTCCACAGCTTCTAACTTCTGAATCTTTAAGCTTGAAATATCAACATTCAAAACTGTAACTAAATTACTTAAATGTAAATCTTTTTCTTATATGAATCTAAATAGTTTTGGGCCGTTGGTTTAAAAAAAGTCAAATATATTAACTTATATACAAATCAGTTTATCAACTAATTGAGAAAATAATCTAATCGAATAATCTCTTGATTCTATTTTTTAAAAAGTGGCATTAGCTTCAGTACTATTAAATTGTGTATTAAATCATGTCATATAATGCTACATATCTGTGAAGGTGCTCAGTCATCCGAGTCGTGGTATATTCAGGAGTTTTACATATGCTAATAGGCAACTCGACTTTCAAGTATTTCTTGAACACGTTTCACCTCTCTGGAATGAGACATGAGCAAGCTCAGTTGTCTATGGGTTTAACTCCTGATGTCATATAATGCTCTGTCAATTGTAAAAAAAACTTATAACCAGGCCAATCAATAAAAATGCAAAGCACAAAAATTATCATTTAAAAATGAAGTAGTGTCAGAACAATCACAATCACGTACGTATATAAGTTTAAAATCAATACATAATATAAAGTGCAGTTATTGTAGATCAGGAAATAAAACTTACATGCTGATAGCTTGCTGGTTGCCATCTCACATTCTGATACGTCTATGAGAAGTTAGATTATTATTCACTCATGTAGCGTCTGTGTTTCCTCGTCCTTTGTGAGCAAAGCTTAGCTGCTTCTGAAAGAGTGGAAGCCGAAGTTTGAGTTTTATGTGTTTATGAGTCTAAAGGTTGTCTGTAATGAGTAATCAGACACATGCAGTGGACTCGGAAGAACCACACCTCTCAGCAGCAAGTCGATAGTCCACTCTGAAGAGAAACATAACAAGCAGCATTTACAACACATTGTCAGAGAGAGAGAGTTTAATTTCTAAAGTGTACAATTTGTTTTCCTCTGGGAGGGGGGGGGGGGCAATCCCAGCTGACATTGGACGAGAGGTCCCTGGACAGGTCTCCAGTGTGTCGGAGGGCCACAAGGAAAAATAATCAGAATATGATAAATAAGAGCAGGGGCTAAAAGCCGATAGGTTTGGTGAATAGCAAGAATTGAGCTTTTGAACCGGAGCTCACTATCAGGATCTAGCCCAGGTTGTGAAGGGTAAGTTTACTGGTGCACATGCGTCAGGGTTCTGGGAAAGAAGAGGTGAGTGTTCTCTCACATGAAAGAGACGATGATCAACACAGACACAAGATTTGATTGTCTGATCTGACCTTTATGTGAAGACAGATCATTTCTGAAAGCATGCAAGCAACACAATAGATGTCTGTGTGCATGGCAGAGCAAATAAAGTAGATTTGCAGTATGGACAATATGACTAAATTATACATTGTGAACATTAATGAGGCATCTGATCGTGGAGGAAGACAGAAGGGGGTTGCTCCAAAAGAAGGGGGTCAAGAGAGAGAAAAGCAGAGGGCCTTTAACAGAGCCCTGGGGTACTCCGTATTTCCTAACAGAAAATTACAGCATTATTGCAGGAAACACAACAGAGTCCTTTCAGTGGAGTAAAACTTCAACCACACGTGAGCCCGGTCAGTGACGTTAAATTGGTTTTCCAATTGGTCTCACTTGGCAGTGATCTATGGAATCAAAAGCTACACTCAAGTGAGAGAAGCACAGAGGTGGAATCTGAAAGTTGATTAAAAAGGTTCAAAGAGAAAACTGTTGTATTAGATGTGGGCTGAAAGCTGCTGAAATTCACCTCGCTCTCACACTTATGAAATAATGGAGGGTTAGAGTCAGGTCATGCAATTTTTAACCACCTGCATAACCACAGTCATTTTAAAGCTGGACCATCTAGGATGTAAATGATAAATTAGCAATATTTAGGATTTCTGCAGGTCCTCAAGCCAGTGATCTTTGTTTAGCAGCTTGGTTGAAAATACTGGTTGTAGTTTTAGAGAATACAGGTGACAGAACATGATATAAATTCACTGTCTACGGCCCGTAGCACCAAAGGCTCTTGAATCTTGTTGTCTTTCTTCTTTGGTATCTTCTACATGTACGGCTCCTCTTTTCATCATCCTGAGATATAAGGGTTTTATTTTAGATTGATTGTATGTTTGATTATTTATTTATTTTTGCTTCCTTTACGTGTTATCGACATTATCAACACGCCCAAACATGTCCCCGCTCTATTCTAACATGGGCTCACTCAGACAATTGCGTTTGCACTTCTGGAGGCCCTCTGGAAAATGTCCGGAACAGATCTGGAGTTCAGTGTCTGAAAGATGCTTTAAAGAAACCTTTTTTCACAAACATTGAAAAAGGCACAAATCTAATAAGATGAAGAACGAAAACTCAAGAAAATGTACCCCATAAGTATTGTGTTTCATTCTTGAATACCTTGCGAGCTACACAACATGGAAGCTGTGAGAGTGGAAACTCGGTCAATTATAAATGATGTGGTAACAAAGTTGTGTTTATGTCACACACAGTGAACCAAAGAATCAACCACTGATCCTCCTCCGGAGATCAGACGAGGTGTCCTCTGGAAAACACGTCTGTCACCTCAGTCTGGAGGAGGCGTGGATCTGATGCAAGGAGAATCTGGTTAGTTTCGGTGTGACTGAAGTCAGCTGCTTTAAGGGATGTCTCCATTCCTTCACTAACCCCGCCCAGCTCTCCGGCTGAGCTTTACAAAAGCAGCGAACGCACCGAACCCGACCGAGCTCATCACCGAACCTGACCGATCTCCGCGCTGGTGACTGCGCCGCCTGAACAGAAACGATGGTGTTGACGATAAGAGTTGAATACTGGTTCGTATGACTTATGTTTGATTTCTTTCCCTTCTGTTGACTCGTGTCTCATATTCAGAGACGGTTAAAGGTTAGCCTCGGCTAGCAGCGTTAGCGCGCAGCTAAGCTTAGCTTTAGTGGCTAACTGGTGATAACCGCAGAGTACAATGAATTGGATCTGTGAGACACAGGGTTCTACTACAAGACTTGTGTCAGGTGCGTGGACGATTCTCCCAGAATGGGTCCTAGCTGGGTTCGAGTCCAACCTCGCTGTTTATTTCAGCAACTCCAGTAAAGAAAGAAAGAATAGAAGATGTTGATGAGGAAGTCGTACGATGGATTATAAGCCTGAACACTTTTGGTTCTGTCTGTCTGACACTCTTCTCCCTCTGTTCTCCTGTCTCCTAACAGGGATACGATGCCAACCATAATCTAACTAAACTTATTTTAATGAAGAGATCACAGCATATTAATGACATTGGCTCAACTTATCATATGAACAAACCTTAACTATTCATATTCTTAAAACCATTAGTGCATGATCCCATTTGGGCTGACAGTCACACACTAGTGTCAGTATCCAATGTAGCAACAGACAGATCTTAATCAGCACTTTACTGCTTGTTATTACTTACTTAATTACTCTGACATCATCTTTCATAACCATATCCCTTCCTCTGTCGGTCTTGTGGCTTGTTCTGACTCACAAAGCTATAATCACATGTACAGGCGTGACTTTGTGTTTTCAGAAATGTTTAAAAAAAATGCTAGACTCATTGGCTAGCGTTGTGGTGCTAACTGTTTTTTAAAACCTTTTTTCTTTAGTGGTTCATGAGGGTACGAATCCCGCTATAAGGAACTCGCCAGTGTTGTCAAGGCTGAGTTTCCTGATGCGGATCTGTCGAGCTTCACGGGAAGAAGAGGTAAGTGTCATGTGACCTGAAAGAGCAAACAATCAACTTGGAATGCAAGATTTGTTAAGTATGTCCTGACTTTTATGTGAAGGCACATACTGCTCGTGCCACGACGACTCCAGAGAGCTGGCAAGTGATCGTATCCCCTTTTTGTGTTTTGTTTCTCAGGCAGCTTTGAGATTGTTGTCAATGGGCAGCTAATCTTCTCCAAAATTGAGACTAGTGGCTTCCCTTATGAGGATGATGTGAGTAACTCAACAACCACACTGCCTTCCCATAAAATATGAATCGCAGCAATAACAGACTATTTAATTTTTTCTCTCTCTCTCTTCCACAGGTCATGGCTGCAATCCAGAATGCCCATGACGGCAAACCTATGCAGAAGATCACCAAAAGCCGCGCACCATGTGTCATCATGTAAAACCTCCCTCTGCAGCACAGGGACAGGCCAGTGCAGCTGCAAACTGCCAATAACACCTCTGTTTTAGCCCGACCTCTTTAAAACAAGCTGGCATACTACAAACTCCACAGAAATGCACTATTGCTGCTAGCTACATTCTCTGATGCTGATCAGCGAACTCTGATCTGACTTTTATCTTCCCTCTCTGTTCCCATGGCAGTGCTCCAGGCTGTTAATGATTGCCGTGGCTTCAACTTTTAAGGGGTTATGGTATGATGAACCCATTCCTGGTAGTGCTTTCTTTTATAGGAACAGAGACAGGGAGATGAAGAGTTGGAGGGAGCTCACATTTATTTGACCACAGCCTTATTGCCTAACATACTCCAACTGCCTATTCTTTTACTTTTTAATTTTTCTTAAGTCTCAATGGATCTCACATGCAAGTAACAACTTTCAGTGAATGCAAGTACAGTACAACGTAGCTGCACTTAATATTTAAGCATAAAGGGAGACTGTCTCAGTCACTGCATCACTCGATGCTGACTAATCTGTTAATGTGAGTTGATAATGATTTCAGATCAGTTTACTCTACAGGTTGTGATTGAATCGAGAAGCAACGTCAATTTGATGTGAAACGGCAACGTTCAGTTTACATGGGGGGGGGGTGGTTCTTAACAAATTGGAACATCAAACATTCAAATCCTCACTTGTAGTGCTGCCACTGTTTGGCCATTTTTGTTAAAACATTTTTAATGTTAAGCTCCTGTTTATTGAACTTGGCCAGGTACTCGAGCAATCATCTGTAGTGCTTCTGAAGACCACCACCCACTGGTCTGTCAGATCATACTGAGATGTCTGCTTGTTTTCCACAAGTCATCCTCCTCTGTTAACTCTGATGTCCAAACTGTACAATTTCAATAAAGGTAATGGTTGTTTCTTTATTATGTTGTTTTGTCTCTTTCATGATGTCTTCATGTATTACCCAAAGACTTGACGTATCCTATAGGGACATTCCTATCTGTTTGTGTGGTGATGTTTTGCTGTTCGTCTGGGGGGCATCAGTTGTTTCATAATGAGTCTCTTGGTTATGTTGGCCAGCAACTGCCAATTAATCCAGGTACATGTTGAAACGTTTGTTTTTGGAAACCACCTGCTTTTTAAAAAACTATATAGATGTTATGGTCAATCATGCTGAGCTTTATCGTGATCAGGAGACACAACTGCTCTGCTCCAGTCAGTCATGCGGTATGTTGCTTCCCACATTGTTTCCACTAAGGGGCACCAAATTCAATCCCGTCCTCTGTATATTGCCGAACTCCAGGGGGGCTAGTGAGCGTCGCGCTCAGTCACACACTGACATCAAGTAGAGATAAGTGTGCACTGGTCTGGAGAAGGCGAAACAAAAAAACTACCACAACCCTTGAGGCTGCTTTTGCATGAATTGCTAGTTGTAGCATGTAATTACTCTTCAGATAGCAAAAAAGTGAAAAATGTTTGTCCTTTAGCCAGAAGATAACTTGACGTTATCTCCAAAGAAGACATGGTAAAGGATAATTTTGCTTATCTTTATATCTAGTCACATCGACACAAAGACCCCTGAGCACAAAGAGTAGATTTATGAAGTGGAAAAAAGTAAATGAGAATCACTAATGTGATCGCACATCTTGACACAAATTTACTTATAAATTTAGACATGCATACATATAGTGAATCAGAAGAGACGTGTTTGCACTCTGACTTTAGTTGTAATTTTAGTTAAAATTAAAGTTCCATTTTGCTGATATGACATGAAGTGGTTACTACTTGTTGGTGGATGGCATGTTGTGTTGTAGGTGGGTCTTTGGTGCTGCCTCTGGCTCTTAGTGATAAAGCAGCCTGCTTGTTGTAAACCTGATAGAGCTCATAAAGCTACTCCTCCTCCAGTAAGAGGTTCAAAAAACCTTCTTTGCCTTTTGAAACAAGTTTAATTCTGACCTCCCAGATTTATATTTAAATTGATAGACCACATACACCAGATCTCCATTTTTCTATTATCATTATCACACATTATTGTGTGACATTTAAGACTGACTGTGCCAGTGATGATTTAGCTGCACTTTGGTTGGATGGATTACTTTTTTTATCCTACTGGGGGATTAATAAAGTAGTTTGTCACAGCAGCGGGTGTTAAAAACCAAACCTAATTATATAAATATTTAAACTAGACTGGTTGTCAAGTCCCTTGTGAAACCTCATTTAAATTCACTGCATCCATCATTTTTATTTGTATCTTCATCAAATTATACACACTCATAAATATTAGTCCACTAAATATGACTGTTATTTTCATCCAGATCCATTTCCAAAACATTCTCTGAGAAATCAATGTGAATGTTGGATAAACCATGCCATAACTAACAATGTTAATGTAAGGTTCTTCCTTGGGTCATACCCCACACGTCTAAATAAATTCGTCTGAGTAGTTTTTGCGTAATTTTGCTGACGAACACAGCCGAAAACGTAACCTCCCTGGCGCAAGTGAAAATACAAGGCAAGTACTGTGATCGTCTAATGTACAGTGGGCACAGTGCAAAGTATTTATGTTTACAGTGCTGAGGAATTATTCAGGAATTATTCATTTTGTCTTGTCCAGTGTTCACAGGCCTGGGAAATACATCCTGTGGTGCTCCCTGACACAGCGAGGTTGAATGTGCTCTGTGACTGAAGCTGCTCTTCAGTTGGTTATTCGTTAGGAGGTTAATACTGAAACAAACAAATATTCAGTATTTAATATCTGTAACTAGTTAAGATCACTTTGCTATCACGGTCTCCTTTTTAAAAATCTGCTCTGATTTAATGTTATAAGTATTAAATCATCCAGTGAACGATACGGTCAATCGGAATTAGATGCACTGAGGCCATGTGAATTTGGTGGTTTGTGATTGGTCAGCTGACATTTAAAATGACTCTGCAGCACCATCAACCACAGAGGCCAGCATTTCATGGTGCATTGTAACCAATGAGATTTTCTCCTCATCTTCTTTTTATCTTATTTTTGGTACACTTTCTCGGTCCACATGTCTGCAGCTTCACATACAGCTGTTTTTATGTTATATTCTTCCATACCTGGTTACTTTCAGGCACTTAATTCAATTTAAAGATTTTTTTTAATTGCATTATGTATAACATGATTTGGATCTGTTTCTTCAACTCATTCTACTATGTTTTTTTTGTTCCTATATATTCCTCATATAATGTGTTAAAACTAAAGATTAGGCAGAAGCTATGGAGACTGGGAGTGTCAGTACACTGTATGCTGAGACACATGGACACAGCAGATAGCTTCCACTACTGGTGATAACAGTGGTGTGCCAGTGTTTTAGCTGGGGCCCAATGCCTCTTAGAGTGGGGTGTGTGTATGTGTTAAGTATGTGGACAATTAGGGTTAATGATTTGTGGTTGTTTTTTAAATATCAAAATTTTCCTTAATGTTTGGTAAAAATCATTCAGTTTTAGACACCTTCAAGATAAAGACTAATGGAGTTGATAAACACATTTCCACCAGCATCAGCTCCAGGTCAAGGTTTGTGAGCAAATACAGGTCTTACATGTCAATGTGAAACAAACGACTTTCCCATGAGCCTCAGCTGCACATGGATTTAACTCACAGGACTGCTTTGTCTATGTACAACTTCACTGGGCTGCAACCATGGCTGGAACATTTCTCTTAGCTTTGTTTTTCTATTGTCAACATCTATGAAAGTAGGTCTATTCATGCATCAAATATATATCTTTTGCATTTTAAGCTATGGCACGCAGTAGATTGCATTCCCCTGCAAAGGCCCAACAGTCCCCTTAAACCAAACTGCACACACTCATAGATATCAGTGCCCTAATTCCCTCATTATGACCCATAAATTATTTCCTGAGAAATTGGTGAAAATGTCCCAAAAAACTACACTTAAAGGAAGTGATAAAAAAAAAATCCCCTTCTGCCGAATCTACGCTAAAATTAAATGAGTTCTTGCCTATGTCCCATCCTTCCTCTACGTTCCAGTTTTTTCATAATCCTACTGACAAACAATCAAACAAGCAAACGGGAAAAAAAAACCTAGCCTGTGGGGACCAGTCTTGGCAGAAGTAACTATAGTTTAACAGCAAAACCTTTTCAAGTTTTAATTCCCCCCACTTAGCATTTATAAGTACAATAAAACATTTAATAAATGGTTTATAATGGTATATGTATCTTATACACTTTAATGAACAGTTTGTAAAACAATGTGTAAAAGTAAGCAGATTTAAGTTTCTATACTGCTAGTAGAGAACACTTGAAATAAATGTGGCCAGTTTAACAAATTGACGGTAACGATCTCTGAAACTGAAGTAGCTTATTAAAAAGGGTAAGTGTTTCAATTTCACAAATAAAATCATGGAAATTCATAAATTTCAGTTGGTAAAGTAGCTTTGAATGTGGCAGATGAGGACACTGAGTATATATTTTTGAGCAGCTGTCGCCGTAAAGGGACATCGCTGCATTTTTCCTGTAATCACTGTGTCATTTCTTAATGTGCGAGGAAAAAGGAACTTTCCCTCACAAGCCATGACATACCATTACACAGCCTATTGCTTCCTTTAGTTCCTCTCTGGCTCTGTAGGGACTGAAACTGAAATAACATATACATATACATGGAACACACGCGTTGCACAGATTTACACACAATGCTGTAACAGGCAAATGTGTATATGCCCACAATGGGGGCCTAATTTGTAATGTCCCACTCAGTCATATGGGCTTTTGGCTGTTGAAATCAATTATCAACAATAATGTGTTTGACTTGAGAGACAAAATGGAGGCTTTTGTCTGCGATTAGAGTCCATTAGACATCATCCTACACATATTGACACACAAGTTATTATCTTCAAAAAGATGTTTATCTTGTGCGCACAAGATCTGCATAGTGAAGACATGACTGGCTGTCGCTTTGAGGACATCACTAAGTTGTGTTTATAGCTTTTAAGCTTTTTTTTTTCCCTCAAGTATTTTGATTGAAACATAGTCCTTCTGTCAGCTGAGCCTATTTTCCTTCAGTATGCACAGCAATTGATTCCAGACAATCCTGTGTCTCTGTGCAAGAGCAACAACAATTGACATTCTCGGTTCCAGGGTCATGACTTGAGATTAAATCGGAGTGGATTTCACATTTAATAAAATTATCAATAGTCTCTAACTAGAAGTCGAGCGCATACCTCCACCAAATTTGTTTCTGAGTAATCAACTACAAAACATCTCACAATGTTAATGAAGTGAAACAAATATTCCTATAAATATACAACTATAAACTATGTGGAGCAAGCCTGTAGATGCCCTGTTGATAACACATGTGAATGAAGACTATAAAGTGTAATCGTTACATAAAGTAAGTGCAGCTCCCAATTATCTATGCAAGGGCATGCTCCTCATTGAATTCTCAGTACGTTCTTCCAAGAAGGTTATGTTTTCACCCCCTCATTGTCTGTTTGCTTGCTTGTTTGTTTGTCAGCAGTATTACACAAAGACTACTGAAAAGTGTTTCATTATGGACCATGGACTAAGAAATACATTTATTTAGATCTGTAGAAAGGAGTGGAGGCACTGATATATGACTGTGTGCAATTTGGTGCAGCTTGATTGAATATAAAAGGATTGTTGGGCCTTGGTGGAGGTATGAGCTCTACTGAGTGCCATTCTAGTTTAAAATCTTTCCATGTTAGTCCCTAAAACAAATGGTTGATCGAATGTGTGTATGTAACATTGATTGTTTTCCTCCTTTATTAGTCTGACCTGCATCCTCATCAGAATGGGTTGAGCCACCAGAATCCTGCTCCACTCAGCTGGAGCATGTCTCAGCCTGTCACATCTACCAGAGACAAACAAAGTGAGCTTCAGACCTAAATTCTAAGAAAAATATGAATGTGTTTATCACTTCACGATCCTCTAAATGATCAGGGGCAGAGGAACCTCCACACCGTCATCATGAGGGAATCCCCAGTACGTAAACAAGATGATGTCGTAAGATGCCGTCCTCCTGACACTGGACATGGCACCCTACTCTACCCTCTTGGCCCCCTGTGTGCCCCTCACACAGGTTGAGGTTCAGGCTGCTTGTCCCTACAGCTTCTCCGTACGTCACTGTCCACTTATGGACCTGGTTGATGCTGGGAGGGTGGAGGAGAAAAACTAGGGCTGGGATATCCCTGTCTCAAGGTGTCCCTGGCTGATAGGCAATTTTGTCTGTCACACAGGTCTTATCGCCACCAAACCCAATGAGGTTGCTGAGCAACCAGAGGTAGAGGGGTACAGCGCTTCTTAGGGTCAACGTAATTTCCTGTGGGTGTTCCTGCTCTTCTCGTTCTTTCACAGCGCTCATCTTTTTTACTCTATCAGCAGACTCGTCCAGGCAGAGATCGTCCTGTTTCCAGTGCTAAAGACCAGGTGGGGTACCTGCACGCAGGTAAGGGTGTGACCTTCTCTGCAGAGGGGCACACACACTTTATAGCACTTACAGGAACTGAGGTCAGAGGTCAAACAAGATCTTAGCATTATGTTCTAACATTTAATGTGCTTGCCATGATAAGAGTGGGAGTTCAGTCTGACCTGTTTTCTTGAGCTAAAGTTGTTTTCTGAGGAATGAAAGTTAATCTTTACTAAAAAAAAAAAAGTCAGATTCTCTTACAGCAATTATTACAGCAATGATGATTCTCAGTCATCCAGATCATGGTTTATCCATGTGCTAAAAACAGGGTCAACTGGATTTGGTTAAGTTTGAAAGAAACTCACTTAGATACAGCAGGTGATGTTTTCTTATAACCCCTAACCCCTTAATTTCAGACTTTTGGCACATCCTTAGGGGGACAAATTATTACCTCGAAACAGCAATGTCATCTGAATATTCATCAGTTGAATATGTTCAAATGCACTGGCCATATTTATAAATTGTTCAAGGCATTATTATCAATCAATCCTTGTCAGTTTTGTGCAGTTGTAAAGTGAACATGTAACTGTAAGTCTTTTTTGCAGTTTAAGCTGTTTAACCAGTCTTATTTAAAAGTAATTGATTGATCAGTTGTTTGATAAATTGATATGAATGACGTGGAAAAAACACATCATATTTCATATTAATTCATATTTCTGCATCATGGTGTAGTTTGCAGTAGTTGCATAATATTTAAAGTTCTGCTCTGTACTGCTGGGAACAGAGGTGGCTGCTCGAAGAAGGGTGTAACCCAGAGATAAGGCTCTTGTACGTCTTGAATTTAAACTATAACGTAGTCCACCTTCTCAACGGCTGACTGATTATCTGTCCTGAGCTGTGGCCGCTCTGCGCCCCTCTGGCGGTAGATGGGAGACTCTCTGTAGCGGCTGAAAAACCTGTCGTTTAATAGAATAAAAACTCAGACATGATGGCGTTTTGAAATTTTGGGGGATTTCTGGTAAAGTCGGTCAAAGTCCATGATTCTCACCCGAACTGATTCTCGATTCCATACAAATGATCCGAAGTTAGTCGGCAGTTATTTCCAAATAATTTGAAGATTAAAAACATTGATATATCTGCCATTATTATTATATCGTCTTATGTTCCCTCATTCTTTTTCTGTCCCAGGGAATGCACAAACGTAGCTGAGACAGAAGAAATCTGAGAAACATCAATGGAAAACAATTTCAGTATGGAGGAGGTTTGTCTTTTGTCCTTTTTGCTCTAATTCTGAGAAGCAACTGTAATGTAGATATATGGAAAGTTGATGGACACTGTGTAATTTGGCGTGTTTAGTTAATCTTGCAGCAAAACCTTTCTTTACATTGTTCCATTTTCATTCAACGTCCACCTGTGTTCTTTTCCTCTCATCCAGGGCAGTGAAATGTCATATGAAGACAATGACTCAGTCCTCCCCTCTCCAGTTAGACTGTAAGTGCTTTTCCTCAGTGAAGTCTTTCTGTTTACACTGTAGTTAGACAGGTCGTCCTTGCATTCACGTTTTACTAGTGCATATAAATAAATAGGTAAATAAATAAGTCAATAAATAAAAAAGAATCAATCAAGTTTTAGGGTGGTGCTGAACTGAAGTCATACAGGGGCTGTAAAATCCCCATGTGGTTACATCTAGAGACATTCATACCATCACAACCATTAAAACACTGAGCATTTACCAAATCACCTTACAGCCACTGTGAATTATGGACATAAATTGAATTTCAGAATTTTTCTGTGGTTAAAAAACCCAGTTGTAATTAATAACCTGGATGTTTACATGTCTCCATGGATTTTACGAGTCAGAAACGGCGTGTTAGGGCCATGATCGAGTCTCCAGCACCAGACATGAGGAGGGAAAACACACTGAGTAGTCAACAGTAATTATAAGAAATAGGTTGAGCAACTCTGCTCTCTTGTGGCCAAGTACAGAATAGCAGTAAAATAAAAATTTCAAACTTAAATAAAAAAATATTGGAATGCGTTTTCCAAACGATTCTACATATTTTTTCCCCATCAAAACCAAACTGCATTGTTTTAACTCAGATATTATTATTTTTACGGAGTGGAGTTGGAGGGAGCTCATCCTTCATCCTTACTTTAATTCATGTTCCTGTTTCTCCATCAGAACTCCACCAGGCCAGAGCAGCATCTTTGACCTGGCAAGGAGGAAAGTGGGAGAGGAGAATGAGCCGCCTGTGGCCGCCATCCTCATCCCCATTGATTCAGATGGTAAACTCCCCTGACAGTCCATACACCTGTTGGACATTTCGAGTCTGTCCACTGACTTGTGGTTTATCTCTGTATTTCAGCTCATCTGAACATGAACACCAATGCCACCACAAGAGGGGACGCTCAAGTTAGTTCACATTTTTAGAAGACATAAAATGTGCTTTGTCATTAATCGCTATTATCTGCTGTCCATAACTAACTCTGGTGAATAACCACAGGCCTATGTGGAGCTGAATGAGCTCCAGGGCAACACCTGGCAGGAGACCAGCCGCTGGATGGGCTACGAGGAGAACTTGAACACGGCCACGGGAAACTGGGGCCCTTCTCACGTTTCCTATCTCACCTTTAATAGTCTGATCCAGCTCCGCAAGACCATGACAACAGGTGGAGCGTCAGATTAAACTGAAATCAGTGTGAAGGTTTTATGGTTTAATTCTATGGATATGACCACAGTAACACGTGACCTCACATGATCTTAGGGGCCGTCATTTTTGACCTGAACGCCAACAGTCTGTCTGCTGTGGCTGAGAAGGTGGCTGACGAGCTGCTGAACAAGGGTGAGATCCGTGCCAGCGATCGGGACGGCCTGCTGAGGGCGCTCCTCATGAGACGCAGGTAACCCACAGGGATCCGTCATTACGATCACGATAATGTTGTATAAAAATTAGCACAATGCTTAATTTATTTGTCCTTTCAGTCAGGCGGAGGGGCCTGTGGTTACAGCCTCCGGAGACATTCAGATGCAGACATTTTCTGTAACCAATAAGGTATAGTTCTACAGTTTAATTCAATGTGATCATCTGATCGTCAATATCATAAATCATGTATCAACATATCAGACTTGACACTTTCTGTGCTGCTGGATCTTTATTTTTGCAGAGGGAGGGCTCTGACAACATGGAGGCCTCAGTCGTCCTCTCAGGTACGTTCATGTTGTCCTGACGCAGTCGTGTGTGTCTGTCTTTTTGTGTGTGGTACTGGAGCAGATGTGGTTAAGAGCCGGTGTTTCCCTCAGGTGTCCTGGACTTCCTGCAGAAACCAGTGGTGGCTTTTGTCCGGCTTGAGGACTCTGTGGTGATGAACTCTGCTCTGGAGTCTCCTGTCCCGGTCCGCTTCGTCTTTGTCCTGGTAGGGCCCAGCCAGAGCGGGATGGACTACAGCGAGAGCGGCCGAGCCATGGGTGCTCTGATGGCCGACTGGGTGAGAGAGAGATAACGCCTCAGCAATATGTAGCATCAGCAGTGAGGATACACAGCCCCACTTTGTGTAAGACAGGTGGATTCAAAGTTTCACTGCCCACGACAGGTGTTCTGTCTGGAAGCCTTCTTGGCCCAGACCAACAAAGATCTGAACAACGCCATCGCTGACTTCATGGACTGCAGCATCGTGATTCCTCCCACTGAGATCCAAGATAAGGCCATGCTGGATCCAGTGATTGACTTCCAGAGGAAGATGCTGCGTGACAGACTCCGCCCCAATGACACCCGTCTCGCATTTGGCGACAGGGTTAAAGGTTTAGCAGGCTTCTGTGTCTTTGTAGTCCTGCACTTTGCATTTGCTGTGGTTCACTGAGATTCATCACAGTCTGAATGGAATTACACAGCAACAGAGAAAACAATTATATGTATATTAGTTTAAAAACAACAACAAACAAATCAGCCTCAACACATTAGAAGAGTAGACTGAAACCTGTCACCTCACCCTGCCCATCCAAACATGAAGCAGAACCTGTGGTAGCCTTCAGTTGTCATAAAAACTCAAAAGATGTTCAATTTGTCCAGTCTTGGCTCCTGTAAAAAACATGGAGCCTCCATAGAGAGGACCAGCTCCTGAGGTAGCTATAAAGTATTTAAATATAAAGGGCCAATTCTATGGTAAATAAAACAACAATTCGTACAATTTGGATGAAACACTAATGAAAACGTTACTAGGATTATTTGATTTTCCCTTTCACCTTAATTTTACACACTAGACCTTTAAGTTTTATGACAGAGAATTTTTTTTTTTATTGAAAAACAGGTTATGAAAGGCAAAGGCAGCAACATCCACCTTTCCAAAGGAATCAACAAGGCCTGCTGGGAAATGCTATCAACGCTAACAGTCTTATGAAGTGCTTTCAAATTTAAAATATTTATGCACAGAAAGCAATAAAAAGCAGAATTAACACACACAAATTTAACCAGTGCTATATAAATTAGAGTGGGGCTAATTGAGCTTAACTTATATGTAGCAGATTTAGTGTAATTAATATGTCTTTTTAAATTGTGGGATTTTCCAGTTGAGAAACCTCCAGAGGAGCCGAGGGAGGATCCTCTGGCCCGTACTGGATACCCCTTCGGTGGGATGGTGAAGGACATTAAGCGTCGTTACCGTCACTACCTCAGCGACTACACTGATGCTCTGAACCCTCAGGTTCTCGCAGCCGTCATCTTCATCTACTTCGCTGCCCTGTCCCCGGCCATCACTTTTGGAGGACTTCTGGGTAAAAGGGTCCTTAAAAAATATAGAGATGTGTCTGATTTCTCTAGCTGAAGCTTGATATTGTAGTAACTCTTGTCTGTTATCTAATAATAGCTGACAAAACTGAAAAGATGATGGGTGTGTCCGAGCTCATGATCTCCACCAGCATCCAAGGTGTCATCTTCTGTCTCATCGCCGCCCAGCCTGTCCTCGTCATCGGCTTCTCTGGTCCGCTGCTGGTGTTTGAGGAAGCTTTTTACGCTGTATGTACAAGTTGTCGGATGTGGAAATCCCTGTGATCAATCTCTGGAAAACCACAGTTTTCCTCATTAAAATCCATTTTCCTTTTTTAATTCCACACTAGTTCTGCAAGTCCAATGGCATTGAATACATTGTGGGTCGTATCTGGGTGGGGATGTGGCTGATAGTGATCGTGGTCATCATCGTGGCCGTGGAAGGCAGCTTCCTGGTCCGATTCATCTCCCGCTTCACTCAGGAAATCTTCTCCATCCTCATCTCTCTCATCTTCATCTACGAGACCTTTAATAAGCTCATCAAGGTTTTTTCTCATCTCATCCCTCCACCCATTTCAAGTCATGCCTCATCCCATCATTGTCTCATGAGTTGTATTTTTATATCTTTGACTGTACTGACATCCCTCCCTTTCTCTCCTCTCCTCTCCTCTCCTCTCCTCTCCTCTCCTCTCCTCTCCTCTCCTCTCCTCTCCTCTCCTGTCACTCAGATCTTCAAAGCCCACCCTCTGATTCTGAACTACGACTATCTGAACACCACGCTGGACAACCCCTTCCACCCGGTTTTTATGGAGCACGTCGAGTACCATTCAGACGGCAACTTCACCCTTCATGAGCTTGAGGTTGAAAGGCCCTACCCCAACACGGCCCTGCTGTCTATGTGCCTGATGTTTGGCTGCTTCTTCATCGCATTCTTCCTCCGTCAATTCAAGAATGGACATTACTTACCAGGCCCGGTAAGAGGAACTTTTTATAATTATAATCCAAGGGAAGTTGTCGTAGGTGAAGTATTATAAATGAGAAGTTCGTGGTGAATTTGGTGACACTGTATCTGTTCCTCTTTGTCTCACTAGATCCGTCGTCTGATTGGAGATTTTGGTGTCCCCATCGCTATTTTCATCATGATCGCTCTGGATATCTGCATTGAGGATGCTTACACTCAGGTAAGTGTGTATGAGCATCTATGTATTGTAGATTGTACACAGGGTATAGAGAAAGGTATATGTTACTATTAAAATGGCTTTTTATCTGGGTCGATACGCTGTTTGATGGTTTGAAGCAGATTGAGAGTCATGCATTTGGTTTAGTTGTCATCGAGGACAAATAAAGAGAAGAACAAATTTTGAGCCCTAAAATTCAATAAGTAACTATTCTTGGACTTGGACCATTAAAATGTTCCTCTGCATCACAAACTTTTATTTGGACATGAGATTTTCCATCTACATTTGTTGATGTGATGATACACTGTAATGTTTTGAGAGTTTATCAAATGTTTTTTAACCATTAATATGTCTCTTGCCACAATATATATATATGTTCATACATTCAGTTCGACTTACAGATGATCTGATCCGATTTGCGTTATCTTAAGACTGCCTTGAGAAAATCCTGAAAATGTTCACTTGCACTCGCAGACTATCTGATTAGATTTGGGGGGGTTGACGGTCAAAGGTGACCTCATTCGGCCTGTTGAACATGATATCTCAAGTCGGATTTCAGGGAATTTCTTCAAATTTGGACCAGTTGTTAATTTGATTCAACAATGAACTGATTACATTTCAGTTGTCAAAGGTCATGGTGACCCCATAAGTAAATACACTGTAACCTCAAAATCAAGCCACCATTAACAAACACAAAACCATTTGACCTAACACCCTGCATTCATATTTACCCTGTTTATACCAAGATTATGCTGGTTCACATTTCCTGCACATAAAATGGGAGATTTTAGGTTTTCCTCGTTCCTGTGTGCTGAGAAATTTACACTGAATCGGTACAAAATTATGAGAAATGTTAACCAAACAAGTGAATATCTTGTCTCCTCTTAGAAACTGGTTGTGCCAAAAGGTATTCAAGTGACCAACCCCAAAGTCAGAGGCTGGATCATCAACCCCTTGGGAGAGAAGAAGACCTTCCCCATCTGGATGATGGGCGCCTGCTGTATACCTGCACTGCTCGTCTTCATCCTCATCTTCCTCGAGTCCCAGATTACTACGTGAGTGGCGCTATAAATTACGTTGTTACAATCTACTCTTTGAACAAAATCAAGAGATTGAATTTTTGTTTCTGTCAACCATATCTGCGGACTATCAGCCTGATTGTGAGCAAACCTGAGAGGAAGATGGTGAAAGGATCTGGTTTCCACTTTGATCTGCTCATCCTGGTCACCATGGGAGGAATCTCCTCTATTTTCGGGGTGCCGTGGCTGAGCGCTGCCACCGTGCGATCCGTCACCCACGCCAACGCTCTGACTGTCATGACCAAGGGCCCGAAACCGGAGATTGAGAAGGTGGTTGAGCAGAGGATTAGTGGCATTCTTGTGGCCATCATGGTCGGTAAGGGCTGCCCTCCACAGACACGCACACCGCAGGATCAGAATAAATAACCGGTTTCCTTGAATCCTCATTCTCTCTCTCTCTGTGTGTTCCCTCCAGGTGTTTCTATTTACATGGAACCTATACTGAAGATGATTCCAATGACGGCCTTGTTCGGCATCTTCCTCTACATGGGTATCACCTCTTTGAGTGGAATCCAGATGTGGGACAGGGTACTGCTGCTGATCACACCGAAGAAGTACCATCCCTCTGAAGCCTACGCCACCAGGGTATGCAACTTCCCCAAATACAGTTCACTTTGATCATCAATGTATTTTCATGTGGCACAACCTGGTGTCTCTAGATAATATTTAAAAATACAATGTCCAAAGTATAACTTGCACAACCAAGTCCAATACAACAGCCCTGCAAGAGATCATTCATTTACTAAGCTTTTTTAAATTCCTTATTTGTTGTTAACGTGTCAGACGGATCTTGATTCAAGTAGCTCAATTTAAAGGTGGTAGTTTGTCAGTCTCAGTGGACAAATTACATGAGATTAGGAGAGAGACACAGTGTGATCATTTGTGTGTCTCTCTCTGGTTGTTTTGTGTCTTTTGGTAATGACTCTATCTCTCTTTGTGCTCATTTTGCATCTCTCTGTGGCTGTTTCGAGACTCAGTAGTCGTATAATGTCTCATTGTTGAGTTTCATTACTTGTCTTTGTAGCCATTTTGTGACTCTCCGGGTATTTTGCATCTCTTTGTGGTTGTTTTGCATTTCCCAGAGGGATTTTTTGTAGCCGTTACTTCTATTGCCTGTCTTGATGTGGCCATTTTGTGCCTGTTTGGGGCCCGTGGGTTCCTTGACATCATCAAACCCTAGACCTGTGCACAGTGGGGCTGCTCTGTAATTCCCATCATCCCTTTATTTTTCAATGTTACATCATCCTAAGACACTACCCATTTAAATCATCTTAACATAACATAACATCTTAACGCTCCTCCGTCTGTTGTGCAGGTAAAGACGCTGCGGATGCACCTCTTCACTCTGATCCAGCTCCTGTGCCTCGCTGTCCTGTGGGTGGTGAAGATCAGTCCCTTCTCTCTGGCTCTGCCTTTCGTTATCATCCTCACAATCCCTCTCCGCATGTTAATGACCGGCAGGCTCTTCTCCATCAAGGAGATGAAATGTGTAAGTACCTCTATATTTGTATGTCACCCCATAAGCTCAGACACACGTTTTTGTGTTATTAGACATGCAGGTGCCTGTGTTGTAACCAGATGTGTTTGTGTTGCAGCTGGATGCGGATGATGCCAAAGTGACATTTGAGGAGGAACCTGGGGTGGATGTGTACAATGAGTCCCCGCTGCCATAAACCATCGCCATAAAATTCATCTTAAAATCACAAACTTTCTAAGTGAAGTCTGTTCTTGATTACAAGCCAGACTGAATATCAGGTACCTACAAATATGAATGCATAGATGTAAACAACTCTTTGCAGTTTCTAACTGTTCTGTTATTAGTTTTTTTTACCTTTAAGGGAAATTACCTCTCATTATCTAGGCTTCATACCTTATTCCCACATTTTTTTGTGACCTTAGTAGAAAACTATTATAAACAATCCATATTGTCATTACAAGGAATTACTAATTGTCCTGGAATCTCTCATTTTCCATAGCTCATGTGTTCTTGTGGAATTAATTTAAAATGCTTTTTTTTGTTGTTTTTTTAACTTAAGGTTCTGTTAATGGCTGTTTATTTACTAAAAGACTGAGTGAGGGATATTTCAAATCGTGAAAAACATCCTCTGGATATTTCCCTTTAGGATGTGAGCTATATTCATCAATTGTATCTTTTTTTTCTTGAAATGCCTAACTGCAGTATACAGTAGCTTTAAAGTAATTCCCAGTGTTTCCTCGTGTAGACCTGCCCATGTTGTGCTGGTATAATTTCACTTAATGTTCATTTAAGTGACGCATATTTGATCCATTCATCCACTTACATGCACACAAATGATGACTTTTTGTGGGATTCCTGCCTCTTCTGCATGAATAAGTCTTTCCACTAATTATTCTCAAACATGTTTTAAGCAGTGTTACTCAAGTTTGCCTCGATTTATATATTGTGTATGATTTACTGAATAACTTCTCCTCAGGTGACCGTGTTTAATGCACTTAGATTTTTAAAAGTAACTTCACTTCTTTAAATGTGATAAAAAAGGGATGTGCAGGAATGAGTGGATATGATTGTTTAAGCCAACTGTTGCACTGATGATTTAATCAGGGACATACTTATTTGTAAATGTATCTCGTAAAGCCTTAAGTGTTGCCTATCATGTGTTTGCGTGCTTGAAAGACTGTACATCCTTTGGATTTACACCTTATTAAAAATAACAAAATAAACATCCTTCGTAGTGCTTTTTTTTCTTGAATGCAACAGACAACATGTCTTCACATCACTCACAAAAGCCACTGTTATCACTTATCTCTGCAAGCAACAGGAGAGGATTGTTCAACAGGACCCTGATGCCTGCAATTTAGCTGCATGCTGCATTCAATGTTATCAAGTAAGTTCCAGCTTTCAGTACTCCTCTTTGGAAAACATCATGGACACTCCAATACCCTTATTCTGAAAATAGAAAATTTACTCTACAACAAGAAAACCAAAGTAAACAGCATAGAGCTTCCGCTGAATACTTTATTCGATTCACATTATCACGTAAAGAAGCATCAAAATCAGACTGAGGTGGTTCAATAAGGCAATTAGAAAAATGTATATTCACATTTGAATAACAACAGAAAATAGATGGTACAGCATGAAATCGAGAAATATTCCAATGCATTTTAAAGTCAGATCATTATTGTGTTATTTCCTCCTGTTTAGTTTAATGACAGTTCACTGCAGGTGCTTCTTATTCAGTTTTATTAACGTTGTTTAACATTATTGTTGTCACGAATGCAACTTTTAATGGGAATGTTATACACTTTTAATGAAGGCTCCTCACATGATGAGTACAGTATATGTATTAAATGGTCACTGAGGAAAAAAAGACATCATTAATGAATGGATGAATGATTTGAAATAAGATTTTTGGAAATTTAAAACAGCTGGAAGAAAAATACCAATAATCTGCAATAAACTGACAAGTTTTAATATTGCATAATTAATAATTTGCAGTAATGAGCTGAGGTTCGAACATTTATAGAAATGACTTGTGACAGTAGTCGCATCATGTATCTGTTGTGTTTTATTACTTGTGACTCTCTGGTTATTCTTTGTGGTTGTTTTTCATATCCCAGAGGTTTTCTTATAGTCGTTACTTCTATTGACTTTGTTGATGTGGCCATTTTGGGCCTGTTTGGGGCCCATGGGTTCCTATAGACATCTTCAAACCCTAGGCCTGTGCACAGTGGGCCTGCTCCGTAATTCCCCATCATCCTTTTATTTTTTCAATGTACATCATACCAAGACAATACCCATTTAAATCATCACAACATAACTAAGTGTATTTTTGCATTTTCTCATGAGGAGAGAGGAGAAGAGAGAGGAGAGAAGAGGAGGAGAAAAGATGACGGAAGAGAAAGTAAGTGTAGGATCAATCAAAACCAATTTGCTAAAACTTTTGCTAAAATAACTGTACTTGTCTTCATAGATCTATAGCAATGCACATTTTCTCTGTTCAAAAATACAACTAAATATTAAACATTGTGGGCCCTAATGTGTTTGCTGCCTAATGTATACATGCTAATTTAAATATATTTATCTATATTCGATATAATTTGATATAATTATTTAACTGTATTTTTGAAAATATAACAAATGAATATATAAAGTTATATAAAACACAAACAAACGTGTTTATATCACCGAGCACACGTTCGACTTACAATTCAGCATTGAAACAGTGTGGCTCCTGCCGAGTTTTCCCACCGCCGCTGAAGGCAGCAGGGTTTAACGAGGCCCAGTGGCTGGAAGTCATTTGCGGAGCCCGGCTGGGAGTGACGGGATTGGACGAGCGAGGGATCCGCCCACAAACACACAAGGTGGAGTTGACGAGAGAAAAAAAAAAAACACGCAGCGTTAAGATGAAGCTGTCAAACAGCCGCAGGAGTTTCCTCAAAGAGGGACCGAGCAAAGTGAAAAGACACGGAGCCTGTGGAGCTGTGTGCGACGTGCTCACCATTGACTCATGGAGATAATAAGATTTAAAAAAAATATATTATATATATATTATTATGTTAACTACGTATGAGTGTGCGGGGTGAGGCATTGGTTTCAATCATCACTGGCACATGTTTGGCTTCCATGAAACTCCCCTGATTAGATACTGCAAAGTTCGGCCGGGAGATGAGGCAGGGTCGCTCTCCGGGAGAGAAAAGAATAATCGCCCACGGTTGGGTTCGGAGACGGGAGGGGAAAAAGTGTGGACGTCCCGGCGTGGCGAAATGGTTGGCTGGAGAGGAGCTGGTGCGCGCTGAGTGGAGGGGGACGGCGAGAGAGATGGAGGCGGGGGGGAAGGACCATCTCTGCGGGGACCGGAGCCCGGGACCGACGGCGCAGTGCTGGCTGTCGTTCAACCCTCCCCTTCTTCCTCCACAACCACGCCGAGACTCACGCCGAGAGACAGGTAAGCCAGCGCAGCGGCCGCTCGGTGTCATAACACGGCGAGAGTGCGCGGAAATCCCACCGGAAAAATAATACGAAAACCCCGCAAAACACGCATTCGGTGTTTGTTTCATTTCGAACAAAACGCCGCGGTCGGTTGAGTCTTTTGTGGCAGCGAAAGCAACCAACCGCTGTGGCAGAGCACGGACGAGCTAGGTCGGCCATACCCGATTTGCTTGTCCTCTAAAGCGGGGAAGAGGCTGCGCGTTAGACCCGGAGGTGAATGTGGTATTTTCGTTAAAAAGCCAGTATCACCCAGCGGTTGTGTTTGTGCTAACTCCCCCCCACCACCCCCCCGCGCACACACGCGACTGTTCGCGCTGAGAACCGGGTTATCCGCGTGGGGGGGACTCAGCGGTGGTTTCCGCGCCGAGACCTCCATGCGGCTGTCGGCGGAACAGCCAGCCGCCTCTCACGGTTAGCCATCAGGGATCTCGGTTTAATATCTCACCGTGCACACACTCGCCCTCTCTCTCCCCCTCTCTCTCTCTCTCACGCCGAGCTAACCCCCTAGAACCGCCGACGACCGAGCCACGGAGAACCCGCCTTTCTCCTCCTCGCTTGTGCTGCCGCTCGGGGTCGAAGGGAAGGGGAGTCTGCACCGCCCTGGGCTTTTAGGTCCGGGCTCTGTTTTTCCGTGTTTGCAGTGCGCCATTGGACCTTGTCACGGTAGGTTTCCTCGTCGAGCAGAGCTGAAGCATGGCGGACCTGGAGCTGTTTGTCGCGCCAGTGAAGCCGCTCAGCCTCGGTTGTTGACGCTTTCCCCTCATGGAGGTTTAATTCTCGATTTTTAACCGATTTTAAACCGCGCAGGAACTTAACAGCTACCGTTAAACCCCATCAGTTCAGGCTGTGCTGTCGAGTCGCTGGCGTTACACCGTGAGAAATATTTTCCATTTTCTTCTTTCTTCCTGTGCCTCCGCAGGTCCCTCCAACCCACCGCCGTGCATTTCTCGGGCCATTTGTTCCAAAAAAATCCAGACCTCGGCTTCATTTGGAGCTTTTTTCATCTCGTTTAGCTCTACTTAAGACGACAGCTGTTTAATACCTATTTTAAACGATTTGTCCCGTTAATGTGCTCCTGCTCTAGTAAACGGGTTTGTTATTAAATGTAAATGAGTTAAGTTTTGCAGTAAACAGGGACGTTTCTGAAATTCGGGTGTGCAGGAGAAATGCCCGATTTAAGCTCCGTTTGTCGTGCCAAGGCGTCCTTGGCCATGTAATGCCCCAGGTTCCCGTTTTTAATGTGGAAATTGAAATATAACAAATTTGATGTCGAAACGACTCGACGTTTCCGTAAAATCGGATCTGTGGTGATTATAAATGGATTTATCTGGAGTTTTCATGGAGCTTGGTCACACGGCGGACGCCACACTGAGCTGGGGCCATCAAGGACACGATGAACAACGAGCAGCCGCCATCATGGAGCGCAGCTCGGCTACGCCTCGCTGAAGAATGCACTATGTTTTGCGCTCGAATTCCCCCTTAAAACGTTAAAAATCGGACTCAAGCTGTGTTTGAAAACTCTTTCAAACACACTCGATGAACGAAACCGAGCATTCAATATATTGTGTATCGCTCCAGTCGGAGTGAAACAGTTGAAGGGGAGATTATAGGTGTGCACGGCGGAGCTAGATCCGCTTCCAACGGTGGTGAGGTGCCTCTGTCGAGTGGCGCATTTGGCTGCAGTGCTTCCAGGCCACCATTCCCCCTCGTCGGAGACCGAAAGCATATCCCCCGTCCGTGGTCAGCTGGTTGCCTACAGCTGCCTGTCCGTCCATTCGCTTCCTCCTTCCGTGGATCCTCCCCAACCTCCGCTCCGACAGAAAATCCTCCATTACCGAGCGGACCAGGGCGAAGGAAAATGGTCGCTGCCTTGCGTCCACGATACTTTAGTCCTGGAATAAGGACGGCACTCATGCGCCAAATTCCGCCTGGAGAAATTAGCGCGACGGAGGAGACTCCGGTTGTCGTAGCTAGTTGGTGCTAGATGAAGCCCTGCGCAGTGTTATTTGAGATTTGAAGCCGTCACAAGCGATAGCCTATGTCTCACCATGTAGCGTAAACGTTTAAGGGGCGGTGTAATGATCATAAACCATTATCTCGAGGCGAATTTAACATCCACCACTTGGAAACGACACTTGAGGATCACAATCATGACTCATTTTTAATGTGTGATATCAAAATCACATGAATATTAAACACGTAAAAAAAAAAAAAAAAACATTATTATAAAGTCCCGCAATTTAAAAAATACAACGTATTCTGGTGTAGGAGCCGATCATGACTTATGCATATTGAGGATTGTGTTTAATTTTTGAATTAAAGTTCATGACAATGAGAGATCGTGTTTTATAACTTGATTTTTGTTGCTTTTGTAGATTCGACACAAAACGACCACAAATGAATGGAGACATGGAGGTAGCTGCACCAGTGCAAGGTGGGGTCTTGTACTTTCCCCTTTGTATAGAGATGATTATATATTTACACATATTGCTTATATAATACATTTTGAATATTTCATCCATATACCACTAATCATGTCTTTCTACAGCATAATCGTACTAGAAATATGAGTGAATATTCACTTTTTGAATTAATGTCTTATCACATTCGGCTCCTTTTCATTCAAGATTTGATATTTTGGCAGCATAAAGTCACAATATTTTAATCATTTTCAGTTCTAGTTTCTCGGTTGTGATCAATAACGGAACATTTTTGGGGGTTGTTCCAATAGTAGGACCAAACATGCATTTTTAACCGTTAGAGGATTGTGAGGGTCATTTTTCATACAGACCACGCAATTATTAAGGGAAACATCATTAATAAGTTTAATGATAAATGTCAGATCTAACCGAAACATTACTCTAGACTTTTAAATGGTTACTACAGCTCAGTGTTGTAACAGGTCACACCATAACTGGTCATCTCTACATTTATTATTATGTTTGATTTTCTTTTCTTTTCTTTGCATCATCGACAGTTTGGGCGCAGGATGACCTCTTAAAGTTGCTGGAGGCCATGAAAGTGGCCCTTCCTCAGAAAGACCTGACGAAATATAAAACATCAGAGTCCCACCTCGACTGGCAGAAGGTGGCCTTCAACACCTTCACAGCTGAGATGTGTAGGCAGAAGTGGCTGGAAGTCTCTAAAGAGGCGAGTCGATTCAATTCATATTGATTTATTTGTGATGTTGTGAGATTTCTTGTTTGCTGTAAGTCAAGTTTAGTGCTCCCTTAAGGTAAAGTTGGTTACATTTTTCTGCTTTATCCACAGATTCGTAAATTCAGGACTCTGACAGAACTGATTGTTGATGCTCAAGACTACATCAAGAACCCTTACAAGGGCAAGAAAATAAAGGTGAGTTAATACATATTTTGCTTTGCTAATGATAATGAACAACTTGCCATTTTAGAATATAACTCAGAATTTTCATTCCCATTTTCTACCCATGATGTATAGAAACATCCAGATTTCCCCAAGAAGCCCTTGACTCCATACTTCCGCTTCTTCATGGAAAAGAGGGCCAAATATGCAAAGTTGCACCCTGAGATGAGCAATCTAGATCTCACTAAAATCCTCTCAAAGAAGTACAGAGAGTTACCTGAGAAGAAGAAGGTAGGTTTAAAGCCACGGTGAATAACTTTGACTGTGGTACCGTTTAACATTAATCTAATGAAACATTTTCTTTTCTTCAGAAAAAATACGTTGAGGACTTCTTAAGAGACAAAGAATCGTTTGTCCACAGTATGATGAAGTTCAGGTGAGATTACTTATTGCTAGTCATTATTATGCAGCAATAACATTGGTTATATTAGGCCATGAACACTAGCACATTTAAAGAGGATAGTTGTGTTTCAATGCTGCCTTATTGTGTGTAATGCAGGGAAGATCACCCAGACCTTGTGGAGAGCATGGCCAAGAAAGGTTCAAATGTTCCAGAGAAGGCCAAGACGCCTCAACAGCTGTGGTACACCCATGAAAAGAAGGCCTTTCTCAAAACCCGCCCAGATGTAAGCTTTGCTGCTACTGTGCACAGAATACAGCCTCTTGAACTATGACTTTGTGGTTCTACAGATGTTCATTTTCTCTGTTTGACACCAGGCGACCACCAAGGACATTAAGGAGGGTCTCGGCAAACAGTGGACGCAACTGTCCGACAAAAAAAGGCTGAAATGGATCGCAAAGTCTCTGGAGCAGCAGAAACTGTATGAGGTGAGACCGCAATAAGGGTGATGTGTTATCAACTTCTTATGATGGTGACAATGTGTCTGTGATGAATTTTTGTCCTTTTTAACGGTTTGTGTCCTTTTTAATATTCTAGCATACAATGCGGGAGTACATCCAGCAGCACCCGGAGCTTAACATGGTTCAGGGCGATTATGTGAAGTCCACCCTGACAAAGGCTGAGAGGCACCTGAAGGACAAATCTGACGGCCGACCCGACAAACCACCACCGTGAGTTGTAGTTAAAAGTACACAGCACACATCAAGATGATCCTGGTCGTGGCAGAGTTATTTAGACCAAGCTGTGTGTGTGCTTTCAGAAATGGTTACTCGATGTTCTGTGCCGAGTTGATGTCGAGCATGAAGGACGTACCCAGCACGGAGCGCATGGTGATGTGCAGCCAGCGGTGGAAGCTGCTCAAACAGAATGAGAAGGACGCTTATCAGAAACGCTGTGAACAAGTCAGTTCAGAATCAAGTCGCATTATATTAGAAAAGAGGTCGATCGGCTTAATCCTAACATGTTCTACTGGTTTTTTTTTTTTCAGAGAAAGAAAGATTATGAAATTGAGATGAACAGATTCCTCAGTGTAAGTCCCACTTTTTATTTATCATGTTTTTTTGACAGTTATAGTTTGTGCTTTACTTTTTTGCTGTAAGAGTTTCGTGTTTATAATTTCTCTGCTTTGTGGTCCCCTGTAGAGTTTGTCAGTGGAGGAGCAGCAGCGTGTCTTGGGCGAGGATAAGTTTGGTTTAAGGAAGGGTAGCGCAGCCGGCAGTCCTGCCTCCAAAAAGAAAAACGCGAAAGCAAAGGTATGAATTTGTACACAGCAACATCCACCCAGTTTTTACAAGTAGTTAAGTAGTAGTTTAGTTTGTCTGATTTTTTTTTTTGTTTGCATTTTGTAGATGTTGTAGTTTCCTTCTCTGATATTGTTTTGCCTAATGTCTGTAGGCCAGCCCAGAGAAACCCAAAAGGCCCATTTCCGCCATGTTCATCTTCTCTGAGGAAAAACGGCCCAAGCTACAACAAGAGCGACCAGATCTCTCTGACAGTGAACTCACAAGACTGCTGGCACGCATGTGGAATGAACTGCCAGATAAGAAGAAGGTAAACAGTAAATAATATACTGCAGAAGAAATGCCACGCCAGTAGAGCCCAATCATACTGATTTCAGATGTAATTACATTTTCCAGATGATCTTGTGTTTTTGGTTATTCAGGAAAAGTACAAACGTCTGGAGACGGTCCTAAAGGCAGAGTCTGAGAAGAAGGAGAAGGAAGATCGTAGTCGTTTGCCAGATCCACCTAAGACTGCTCAGGACATTTGGCAACAGAGCGTCATAGGAGACTATCTGGCCAGATTTAAGGTAGGCATGACTCCTGGTTTCCAGAAATACATCTGGTAGATTGGTTTTGGCCATCATGTGATACTAAAGGGTTTGGATAAGGGGGGGGGGGTTGTTATGTCAATTTTCTATTTCAAAATGTTCAATGTTTGGATATATCATTAATATTGAGAATAGTGGGAATTCACAGCAGTCTCACTCCAACAAATAATGAACTAGGAGGCCACTTGGAGAGCACACACTTCAGCCAATGCCTTTTCTCACAATGTTTAAAGGAAGTAAAAATAATTCTTGAACCCTTATAATACTGCTAACAAACCAGTGAAAACATAACTTCATTAGCAGAGGTAACCACAGGTTTATGATTCTGTAACTACTTTCTGCATAAAGATGTAAATACATGTGTATATGTTCTCTTGCAGAGTGACCGACCAAAGGCTCAGAAAGCCATGGAAGCCACCTGGGCCACCATGGAGAAAAAAGAGAAGATTATGTGGATCAAAAAGGCAGCAGAGGATCAGAAAAGATATGAGGTATCATCATCATCTCTGTTCAGCAGGACTCCTTAACATTCATATACAATTCCACTGAGAGCCAACCAGTGATTGATCTCGCTTTAACAGAGAGACCTGTGTGAGATGCGCTCACCTGCTGCTGCCGCCATTGCCTCAGGGAAGAAAATAAAGTTTGAGGGTGAACCCAAGAAACCACCATCGTAAGTGTGTCACACCTGGTTCATCCATGCTGCCTGTTGCATAGTTACAGAATTGCTAATATTTTAGATGTGTTTTTTCCCAATTGCTTTTGACTCTAGAAACGGATATCAGAAGTTCTCTCAGGAGATGTTGTCCAACGGAGAACTGAATCACCTCCCGATGAAAGAGCGGATGACTGAGATCGGCAGCCGCTGGCAGAGGTTATCTCTGAAGGACAAGGACCGTTACAAGAAGATTGCTGAGGAAAAGCAGAGGCAGTACAAAGTCATCCTGGAACAGTGGCTTGCGGTACAGACTGATTGTTTGGGGTTTGTTTGAGTCATGAATTGTCCACTAAAAATGATTTGTCTAACACACACTTCTATGCCCCTGCAGAGCTTGTCCTCACAAGAGAGAAACACCTACAAAGAATATACTTCACAAGTAAGTCAGTTATTTTACTGTCATGGTTGTGTCACATACGAGATCAGAAAATGTACAGCACTCTATAAACAACCCCTGCTTTTTCTGACACTTTTTACCTGTGACCTTTCAGAAAAGGAGAACGACGGCAAAACCAGGAGGCCCCAAAGCAAAGTTCAAGAAATCTGTGAGTGTGGACTCTGATTCTTCTGTCTCCATCCATCAGACTCATAAATCAGCTGTACGTAAATTTTTAGATAAATCTGATGGATGTCTCTTCTCACAGGACACGGAGGAGGAGGAGGAGGATGAAGAAGATGATGAGCCGGAAAAGGCTTCTTCTGACGCAGACTCATCCAGCGAGGATGACGAAGATGAGGATGATGACGAAGAGGACGTGAGTGACATTTCTTATTTGTCGCACACAGTGGGAATAACTTGATCTTGAATGTGCTTGATGATGTTTTTTATTTGTTCCAATTTCAAAGAAGGAGGAGGATGATGAGGACGACGATGAGGCGGAGGACAAAGAGAACAAGTCAGATGACAGCAGCAGCGATTCAAATTCACAGGCGTCGTCAGACTCTGATTCGGACTGAAATGGGCCGTCGTCTCAGAGACGAACTGAGCAGCGCTGAGCTGAGCCAAGAGTCCGGGGAGCTCTGCCATAGTGCCAACCCTGCTCTCCTCCCACCACCAGAGGGAGCCCCTGCATTGCCTCATCCATTTCACATTCGCCCACTTTTCGTTGCCGCGTCACTGATCTGTACTCACAGAGGGACCCTGCCCTTATGTCCAATATCAGTTTCGTTCCCTCCCCGCTGTGATGGTCAACTCACAGAACAGGCCGCTGACATTATGCCAAAAACAGCATCCCACTGGTTTGAGGATGTCGTGAATATTTCTGCCGCTGGTTTCAATCTTGATTCACAGGTTCAGTGGTTTAAAGTTTGAGTTTTAACGTCCCTCCAGTGTTTCTTCTCTTATTCTGGTGATTAGTTAACGACAGATGGCATGAGTTGTCAACTGGCTTCATGGAGCCAAAGAATCTAGGGAGGGGGGTGTGCGGGGCACTGAAAAATTGCACTCTTCAGAATGTTTCCTTTTTAATGTTTTTTTTCCTCCAAAATATTGTTGCTTTGTTCTCTATTCTCAATTTGTGATGTAGATTTTATCATTTGGTTCTTAAAGAGGTGGTATTTGTTCAGGAAAAAAACAAGCCATTATGAATGTCTTTATTTTATTTTATTTTTTTTGTTGCTGGAAAGTTTCAGAACTTTTTATTTACCCATTTGTTTTCATTTGAAATGAGCAGTGCCTATAAAATGTTCACTCCCCTTGAGTTTTTCATGTTTTATTGTTGCTAAAGTGGGTGTAATGAGGCTTTTTGACGAAACCAAAACTCCTTTTAATAGTACATTTATGGGAAATTGACTTATGTGCTGCAGTTGTGTCTCCGCCCAGCTGTGATGTCAGGTTTAGTGCAAAAGTGCAGCAAACATTTTAACACAAAGCTGAAACTGACATTGACTCACTTTGTGACAGCAACAAGCTAAAAGGAGATTTTCTTGTAATGCCACAAGGAGATGATCTGAGATACAAAACAATTACATATGTAATAATTTTCTTCAGTATTTAAAATAAAAAACATTTCATAGCAGTGTCAGATTTGACTCGTATGCCATTACACCCTACTGAGCACATTTACAGCAGTGTCATATCCTTAAAATTTAAATTTTGCATCATTGGTCGACCTTACTGTGGCCTGCGGGCTCCTCCGTCCCTTGAAATTCTTCTTGCATCCATCCCCTGAGTTATTCTTTCAATTATACTTGTTGCAATTGATTTTCAATGTTTTTATTAGTATAATAAACTTGGATTTTCTAGATACAAATGTGTTTACTGACAGTTTACACCTTGATTACACATTAAAGTGATCTCCGTTCATCTTTTAATTACTAAATTGGTTCATTGGATTTTATATTACCACTTTAGTCAGCTTTCACGTCATTGGTGTCATAAAGCCTTTTAGCATCCACTGCGCTTCTGTGTTAAGAAAACCAAAAAGTCTCAATGGTGGTGGAAATGTTTATAGGCACTGCAGGATCCGTTGCCATGTGTCCGTCAATTAAAGTGTTATTTGTCATCGCGCGCACATTCTTACAGTCCGAAACAATCTCTGTTAATTCAGTTTGTTCCGTTCAGTTAGTTACAGTGTTTAGTGTTTGCAATTTGTCACTAACGCTCATTTTCCATATTTTAACCTCAATCTGACCTTTTTTTAAAGACTGTCATACAGTTGGTGTGTGTTTCTTCTCTGTACCATCGTTTTACATGTCTTTTACGGTTTGTATGAACTGTCAATAAGATTGTTTTAATTGTGAGCAGTTGTGTTCTGATTCATCTGGATTTTATTGTGGATGGTCAGCTGTGTGGTTCCATCTCTTTTTTTCTTTTTTTGGAAATTGTAATGGTATTGACTTTAATCCAATCTGGATTTAAGTCTAATGCTTTTCCCAAAAAAATGTGTGCACTTAATGTAAATCTGTCCCTCTGTGTGAGTTTGTGTGCATGCATGCACATAACTGTATATATGAGGGTGTATTTGTGTTTAGTTTTTTTTTTTGGTTTTAATGTTAGCTTTTGTTTTTTTTTGCTGTTATGTTGCATCCCCTGATGTGACATCAGTATGCATGTATGTGCCTGTGTGGGGACGTCATACCAACACCATGAATGTAGATACTGTTAAATCTTTTTCATTTTTTCTCTCTCCAAAGTTCTTTGGTAATTCTTCGTCTCTGCACCGTCATGTCATTTGTTTCCTGAAAACGGACAAATACTGTCATTTAAACTTTGAAGACAGATGAGTACATGGCAATTATTGATAATCTGTTAGTAATAGACTGGTTTTGACCATTATGAATCTCATCAAAAACTGAAATAAAACCAGCTTGGGCTATTTAAATAACTTGGGGGAGGTAAAAGGAAAGCGATTGCTGATATCGATTGATGGGAGTTTGTAAAAGGGATTTGGGGGGAAAACGAGTTGCCAGTGGAATTGGGTAAATGACAACAACAAAATAAGAAAAAAAAACTTGTAATTTTTTGTAAATACTGTTTTTGTATCGAGTGCTTATTGTTTTGTTAGGTCTTTGATTTGGCAAACCCTCATCTGTGACTTCTGGGGCCAGTGGGCCTTTCACTCACAGGGGAGAACTTTTGGTTGAATTCACCTGTTTTAGTTGTTTCTTCTCTCCCTTCTGTTGGTTTATAGAAATATCTAAGACTGCAAAGCTTTACAAGTTTGTACTGCTGACCATTTGACAAAATTTGATGTTTTCTATAGCTGAGGGTGCTCTCATGTCCTTGTAGTTCAAGTATTTGGGCAAATAAAAAAAAATATCTTTAACAGTTAGAGAAGTGTTTTCTGTTAAAATAAGCAGACAGAATGTAGATCAGTACTGATGTGCTGGATGAAAAACCAAGCAATTTTATGTTTTTTTCAAATTAATGTGTAATAATTATGAGGTTTGGGCTGTTGGATAGATGAAGCCACACGAACATTTTTTACAAACCAAACCAGTAATTAACCAAGGAAACAATGAATTTAAGATTTGAGGATTTCATTCACAGACACTATTTTCTGGAGTGAGTATATTTACTTGCATGTCATTACTATAGTAATCTATTGAATGCAGGTATATATTAGTACTTTTACTAACATGCTTTTACTTAGGCTATATTTTCTATTCAGGTATTTAACTAGTGCTTTCAGTTACATGCTATTACTAAAGTTTGAATTTGTTTATTAATAAAAGTTGGATGCAGCTATTTTAAGTAGTACTTTTACTTACAAGCTTTAACAAAAGTCATATTTTGAATGGAAGTATTTTATTGGTACTTTCAGTTACACACTTTAACAAAAGTAATCTTCTGTATTCAGGTTTTTATTATTACTATCACTTAGATGCTTTTACTGACGGAACATTTTTTTTTTACTTTAATTCCGTATAAGTATGTAATGGAAAATGATACCACTATACCACATAGTATATATATAAATATTATCTCTGCTTATGCATATCATGTGTAACTGCAAAGATAATCTTTGGTGACCTGCCTCATGGCAGATTTAAGATGACCTTTGGTGTTATTATTAGTATTAGTACCTTTACTTTATTCCTTTACTTAAGTACTCTTTTGAATGCAGGATCAGTGCTTTTATTTTGGTACATTTACGTACTTCCCCTCTGACACGCCTTCCTCTCGAATGTGTGGCTTTTATTTTTAAAACTGAACCGGAAGCCGGTGGTTGTGTCGTTGTTTGTTTCCGCTCCGGTGGCCTCATCCTCTTTCTCTTCCTCCTCCTCTTCCTTCTTCTCCTCCTCTTCGTCAGGCGGCTTTTTAACGTCATTTTAACGGTCACCTGCGACAACAGCCTGAGTGTCTGACTGACATTTTAATTTGGCCGTGGGCATGAAGATGGCTGCAGCTGAACAGCAGCTTCGTGTTGTGAGTGCCTCGGTCCTGTTGTCTTCCTCAGAGAAACTGCCTGCTTCAGGCTGAGTTTTCAGGGTAAGAGGAAACTGGGCTTTGGGGTGAAATGAGAAATGGAACATATCTACTCTAACTACATTTCACGTGTGTCTTTCTCCACATAATCTCTCCCTTCACATTAAAGTAGTAGACTAGCATGACCAGCTAGCAAATGCTTAAACCAAAAAGTAAGCAGACATTAACGTTAGCTGTATTTATATGCTTTTTTATTAAGGTTAGCTAGTGTTGTGCTACAGTTTAGGTAGTGTGTGTAATCTATCATTTGTAAATCATGATTTAGCTGTGTTTATATAGTGTAAATAAGTACGCATGTCATCCCAGATCACACCTGACGCATTGGGCTGTTCTGTTTCCTGCTATGATTGATCCTGATCGCTCTGAAGTTGGTTCTAGGTTGGGACTAAGGGACCTCCAATGAAACGATGATGTAATTAAATGCAGATTTTAATGGCCTCCATGTCATGTGACCCACTGACTCCAAATCAAACCAGATGTTATTGCTACACAAGACAAAGAGGATATATTTCCAATACGATTTCAGCTGGAAAACATTCCTATTTTTTCAGTTTACTTGGATATTAATGTGAACATTTTAGAGTTTTAAATATCGGCTGGACAAACAAAACATTTCGGGTGTTATGGTGAGCTCTAAGAACTTGTCATGAGGATTTTGTGATATTTGTGTACATTTTATTGATAACAATCAATTGACAAATTAAGAAGATAAGTACTAGACCCATAAACTAGTTCAATGCCCAATATCTGACAATTATTTTCCTTTGTTCAACAGAATGAAGACAGAACCACAAACATTGATAACCAATTTTAAAGTAAGTATTCTCCAATCTGTTTTTCCTTGACGACAGATTCTTGTATATCTGTAAACTAGTAAATCACTGGCCATATCATGACTTGTAAGTGAGTTTTCTACGTTCTAAATCCACAGGCCAGCATCTCATTACCTTGCTATCAAGATTTCCAACACAGATTTTCAAATGAAAATGGAGGATATGCCCCTGTCAGGCCCAGACAACACCAAGCTGGAGGTGAGGCACTGATGTACACAGACACAGAAACGTACAGAATGTATTGAGTTGGGGAAAGACAGTCCACTGTGTAAATGTGTAGGGTCAGGGTTTAGAAATCTGTGCATAAAGTTCATAACATGTGCTTTCAGATTCATGTGCTCCCAAGATTTGAATTGCAAGTTAAAAAGCACAATAAATACAACATTAATGAAAGCAAATTCTGGCATGTGCCCTCATAGTGTATATCTGCCTTTTCCCTCATGTCTAGTAACATGTAACAAATCAATATTTGAAGCTTTCTTTAGAACCGCTCATCCAAAAGCCTTCGTAGTCGCCTTCCGATCACCCAGTTTACAGTTCTGTTGGATTTCTTTAAAACCTCGCGCTCATCAGATTTTATTTTACTCCATCATGATGTTTGCATTGATGTCAAATGATATATTTCATGTTGTAGGCCTTGGTCCATGACATCTACTCTGAGCTGGTGGAAGATGCCTGTTTGGGTCTTTGTTTTGAAGTACATCGTGCTGTGAAACAGGGATATTTCTTCTTGGATGAAACGGACCAAGAGAGCATGAAGGAGTTCGGTTAGTGCCACATATTTAAAGGTTTTATGTGCTTGAGAATTTTAAAACTTAATGTCGCAGCCAACAACTATCTTTTGTGTATAAAGATATGGTGGAGTAATATCAACATGCCTTTTCTACTCCTGTAGAAATTGTGGACCAACCAGGAGTGGACATATTTGGGCAGGTTTACAACCAGTGGAAGAACAAAGAGTGTGAGTGTCCAAACTGCAAAAGACTGATAGCAGCTTCTCGCTTCGCTCCACACTTGGAGAAATGTCTCGGCATGGGACGCAACAGCAGTCGAATTGCCAGCCGCAGGTGGGTCAGTAAAGGACTTATAGTTTAGCATTGATTTCAAATATGTGTGAAGATCTAATGATGTTACCCTTTTGCTCTTTAACAGGCTAGCCACTAATAATAATATGAACAAATCAGAGAGTGACCAGGAAGACAATGATGACCTTAATGATAACGACTGGTCGTATGGGGCAGAAAAAAAAGGTGAGCACCTGAAAATAACTGAAGTTAAATGTCATCTGTAGAAAGGGAATTAATAAGGAAAACTCCAGATTTCTTTCTCATAATAATGAAACTTGTTATTTAATTTGTACAGCCAAGAAGAGAAAGTCAGATAAGGTATTTTTGCATTCCTTTTGCACGTTGTAGATGTTTACATGTTTTAACGTGTAGAAAGAGGTAATTCAATCTTAATGTTTTTCTTTGTGCAGAATCAAAATTCCCCCAGACGATCCAAATCTCTAAAACACAAAAATGGTAAGTGTATCAGGTTTTATTTCCTGAGGTTTGGTCCCTGCTGTCATCTGTACATGCAGAGCAGGATTCATTTATGTGATCTAACCCTAACCCAAATCAAAAGTATATGCCAGATATATGTTTTCTCTTGATATATATCAGTCTAAATACAACAATTTTTTTAAATGTTTTGCACAGTAATATTTAATAACATGCAACACCAGATATATTGACCCACAGTTCAACTTTGAACAAATCTTAACACTTTAAATTGTTCATGTGGTGCGCCCGTGCTACGAGGTGAGCTAGCAGAAGGCTTAGTTCCTCCTGCAGTGGCAGGTGGGTTCAGTTCCGACCAGGCCCTTTGCTGTGTGTCTTCCCATAAAGGTGAAATTACAATATCTTTAAAGTGTGCATGTACACAGGGCTAACACCTGTCGTTTTTCCAGGTGATCTCGGGAGCAGCATCACCTCAGAGCCTTACAAGGTGAAGAGTGTTACCTTCAAGTGCTAGACTTCTTCCATCTTGTATTGTAAACACAATGCACAGTTTTAATAACAATCTCATCTGTCTTTTAGTATAACTACAACACTGGCATCAGTTATGAAACATTAGGACCGGATGAAGTCAGATCCCTCTTAACAACAGTAAGCCAGTTGTATGTATCCATAAAAATGTTTTCCAGTTTTTGCTAACGTTGATCAGTAAAGTAGCGTTTGTCCCCACAGCAATGTGGGGTGATCTCCGAGCACACCAAGAAAATGTGTACCAGGTAATGTATAATCTGCTGAAACCTCTCCAGTCTGGGAAAAACCATGAACAGCGTTTTGTGTAGCTAATATCTGCGTTAATCCTGCAGCATCTTGCCTTGTGTTGGGGTTTCCATGTTAGTTAATCCAAATTCTGAGGTCAGGGTCTCCTGTAAAGCTTTATCACAAAAAATGTTTCTGGTATTAAACCACAGTGAAATCAGTCTGAAACTGAAGGTCATGCTGGCATGTGAAAAACATGAAACATCAGTTTCATATGTGTATAATGAAAACATTCATGTAATTTGGTTAAGTTAAACTATCTTGATCGGCCCCCTGGTGGCTTGCTGCAGTATAGGTATAGGTATACCTTGCCTCCTCTGTGTTGATGGATGAGACTTGGACCAAACTAAAAAGTACAAATACGTGTCAAATACATTTTCCTTATTGATGGTGTCTGTCATTTACGGTAGTTCTTATCACACTGATTTATTTCTCGCGATTGGTCAAGCATGTGTATTGGCAGGACCCCACTACCGATGGCCTCCCTCCCCAGATAACAACTGCATAGTCTCTGTCTCAAGACCATGTCATCAACCCTAGATTGCAGTGTTCTTGCAGGCTTCATTTCTGGATTGTGGGAGGAAGTGGAGATGCGTTGTCTATCTTCATGTACAGTCTGTAGTTGGGACTAACTTCGGGGAAATGGCATCAATTAACACCTCACCGTCGCTCTTCATAATGTGATTGCTCACAGACTGTGTCAGCTGTAGTCCACCTCCTTCCTTACCTCCCTCTCTCCCTGCTGCTGTAGCGAGGGGGGGGGGGGGGCTGACCTGTGAAGCTGTGGGGTGGACATTTAAGGCCATCAGGCAGGGATGTATAATGCTACCTTGTTTCCCACCAGGTCTCAGCGATGTCCCCAGCACACGGACGAACAGAGGAGGGCCGTCAGGGTGTTCCTCCTGGGGCCGTCCGCGTGAGTGTGCCCTGTCCCCTCCTCCTCCTCACCCCTACATAAGTAGTTATGTAGTAGTTAAATTAGTTAGTTAAATTTCAAGCCTCAATTACATTTCTTTGTCATAGGGGTTTGCTAACAACATCTTGGTAATAATTAACCTTTTTAAATGCACACATATATTTATGTATATCAGCTGATAATGTCGATGTCTGAAATTTCTTTCGAACTAATATCGGCACAAAAATCCAAAGCAGTCGGACTCTGGTGACATTGTTTGTGTTTCTGGTGGCAGGTCGTCGCTGCCCGATGCAGATGCAGTGGTGGAGAGCGACAACTTTGAGCTTCCAGACGGACAGACCCTGATGAGCCGCCTGCAGTGGGAAGACTCTCCTGATATCTCACCCGCAGACTCTGCCTCATCGAAAGCCAGTAAGGAAATAATGTGCAGTCCACTTAACGTCTTTTAATGATGAAGCTTAAAGACACTAGATGGATCATTTTCTGTCCCTCTCACAGGCACCAACCATTCAGACTCGAGGAAGCCGAAGAAGAAGAGGACGTCTCTCGGTTTGAACAGCGGAGGAGGAAGTCTGACTGGAGGCTGCTGCAGCAGCAGCAGCGGCAGCTCTCAGAGTAATATCAACTTGTCGACCAAAAAAAAGAGGCCCAAACTCTCAGCACCTCCTGTTTGTCAGGCCAGTCCCTCCCTTCACTCAGGATGGGATTAAACATGACTTAGCAGTAGCCTTAACACGTAAGGCTTCTCCATTTTACTGAAGATTCATTCTGTTTTAAGAACACAGTGGTGTTATTAAAGTTGGGTCAGTCACTTGGTGTCAGACTCCAGTCCGAGTACCTTGAGGTGATAAACAGGGAAATTGCAACAAAATGTACATTCTGCTTTTTCAGGAATTTTGAACAGTTCTGTCAACACAGACAGCTGCTGTCGCCCGCAGGTGGAAATCAGGGCGACTTGACCACAGGCACGTGCACCAACAACCTGGTACTGAATGAGCCCCAGAAATTTTTTAAGAAAATGATCAATAAGCTCAGACGTTATTGGTTCAATTGTCCGTACTGAGAAATTAGATAAACAGATTTCCTATTTCTTATTCCAACATAAGTTATCCTGCACTTTTCTTTCAATAACTCGAATTCTGATTGCAACATTGATCTATGTGAGTGGAGGGGTTTGCTTTCCCACTCACCTGCACACACAGAAACATGTCATCTACACAGAGGCGCTGCACAAATTTTAATGGTGGATGGAAATAAATATTCAAACGTGTGGCTACACTTCATTTAAATTGATGCTGATGATACTTGTTGCCACAAGTGGAACAAATCCTTTGGATGTGAGGACAGAAACATGAGAAATGTGTCCAAACGCCACAAGTGCTTTAGACGGCTCATAATTCCAAGGACTATGGAAAGCAGAGTTAGAAACTAGTTACCTGAAAAGTGAAAACAAAAACATATTCAGAATAACAACCCTGTTCCTAGTGTCTAAACAGAAAATTAGAACAAGAATGAGGCGTGAGCTTCCACACATCGTGTTTTACATCTCAGAGAAATTTAAATATGTGAGGGAGAGGCGCCCGCTACCATAACAATATTTGACTTAGAAGTAAAGTGCCTCCTTACTGACAGCGTTTACTGATGCACTTACATGATCGACAGCTTCTGTTAACAGCAGTAAGAAAAGAGAGCGCAGACTTAAGATGCCCAACTACTTATGTACATTTTTAACTAAAAACTATTTTCAAAAACACGTTTTTCCTCAATAACGTACAAACAATTGAAGTCTTAACCGTGGCTTTCTGAAACCTTCAGATTCTCTTTGTTGACGACCTACTGACTTGTCCTTTCGCTTTTAATTCAACACTTGACATACTGGAGTACTCATCGGTGGCTTTGTGATTCTAGCATTGTATTGCACAGTTTGTGTGTGTGTGAGTGTGTGTGCGCCTCTTTATGCTGAATCTAATTCAGTGGGAATGTCACCTTTTAGTGTGTATGTGTGTGGTTAGAGGCTGTGTGTGAGTGTAACCATTTATATTTTCACAAAACTATGCATCCTAGAATGTGACATTTTTGTGAAAGTGTGTGCCATTTAAAAGACAAAAAAAACAATACTTCTCTGTTTACATCTTTAATATATTTAAGTTTTCATTTGTCACTGCCTATTTAGTGATGTGTATATTATTTGTGTGTAAATGCAGATTGTGATATTTGACGAGCCTGTAGGCTTTTAGGGCACATGTACAGTACATGTATGTATGTATGTATGATTTGAGTCGGTATTTGAATCAATAATCGGACGTAAATTCTTTCTTTCTTGTTTTATTCTTTCTGGGTTTGTCGGTAGATCAGTGCTGCTGCTCTGCTTCTCATTCATGATTCTGACCGACAAGTCTCCATCTTGTAATCCTCGGACCAACGTCTGATTCAAAAGGTGTGAGAGGCGTTACTTGCTTTAGAGGTCGGATGCACTTTAAAAAATCTTGTACTTGTACAACTTTTCACATTTGATGTCGTAGTGATGTGTTTTTTTTTTTTTTTTTATAAATTGCATCAACAAACCTCGAAGACTTGACTGTTGTAGTTATTGTTTTAGAATCAGAAATAAAAGTAAAACCTGGGGACTGTACAAAAATGATTTTGGGTAAGAGGGGTTCGGACTAGTACGACTAGTTAGTCAGTGTTAAGGAACAGAATACAAGTAAATACTGTCACAAGCAGTCAGTGCAGCGGATACCTCAACGACCCACCCTACACATGGACAATCATGTGTGTTCAGGTGTTCTTATTATAGAAATATAAAAGAAAAAAGGGAAGTGCTCGGATAATCAAAATGAATTATCATACAACAGTAAAAAGAGAGTGGGGCCGCTAAATCAGCATTCACATCAAAATGTATCGGGCTCTTCCTATACCCCATCCCTTCACCTATAGAGGAAATCAGTCCTGTAGTTTTGGAATAAACCAATCAAGCTGCACCAATTTTCTTTTGTTTTTCATCAAGATCTTTGCATTGTTTCTTGAGAAATTCACTAAAATGACTTGAACCCCCTCCATTTCGCAATTTTATAGAAAGAGAAATTAAAAACGTATATCAACGAAAAGGCCGGGAAAAACATCCTGGATCCACCACCTGATCTGGATCTGTATTAATATTTAATAGGTTCTTTATTCTTCCAAGTTTCCTGGAAATCTTTCCAGTAGTTTGTGGGTAAATCAGCTCATGCACAAACGAATGTAGAAGAAAACAGAACCTCATTGGAGGAGGATATAAAATGAATATTTGTTTTGGTAGTTCCAGCCCTCCCTGCTCACAACACTTGTTCCAAAGCTGTATTTACTGTTTATCCAGCTGCACTTAATATTTCGTTTAATGACTTTACAGGAAGGGTTTTGCAGTGAATTATTTTTTCCATTCAGGGTAAAGTGAGACCTCCTGTAGCTCATCTTTGTTCTTAAGATTTGTAGATGAAGATGTCTTAAGACACCTCCCTCACCCCAAATCCCTTTTGTACAGTCTCTTAAATCTTTTTTCAATTTTCACATGTAATATACAGTTTAACTCATTTCCAGGACGACCAGTTCCTTTCTTCACACTTTATTTCTCACGACCTGCGCGATAACGTGCCCTTTTGAATCCTTTCCAGTGGAGTCTTGTGACGTGCACTAAAAATAAACCGTGGGCATGATCCAATTTTTTCCCGTTTATTTGTGACCGAAGCCGCAGCAGCTGATGTTCTCGTGACTCTTTACTGCAAATGACAGAGAATGCAATGTTGTAGGTTCTCGATATATTTTTCTGTACCATGCGCAAATTAGTGCATGTGTGAATGGACTGTTGTATCTGGACATAATGTGATGATTCGTGGGTTATTTCTCTCTGCTGCCCTGCATACTGATGTGTGTATAAATAAACGCAGATCGCACACACAGACTCAGTTCATCAGCTCAATAAACACTAGAAACCAGGGTGGTTTGAAAAGCTTTAATCTGAGACATCACTGAAGCCAGAGCAGTCCAGCATAATCAGGAGGGTTTAACATCCCACTCCAAATCTTTTAAGTGCCAGATGCAGGTTCATCTGATTCAGTTCATCTTTTTTTTATGTTATTTACAGAAAATACACAATATATTTACAATATCTTCTCAAAAAGTGTCTATTTTAAAGTCTAGCGATTATTTAAATTAGCCTCTTTCTACATTATTGAGCAACAAAAAATATTCAAGGTCATCGGCACAGCGTCGAGGCGGAGCTGTGCGGAGCTTTAAAATCATTCACATAAACTCTAAATCATGGTAGAGTCAAACTGGCACACACAGCACAAACAGTGAGTGGTTCCATAAGACTTGGGATTCTTGCATCTTTTTTCTTCTTAAAACACAGAAACTGAACGACAGTAAAAGAGCAGACGAGATAAAGCCGGAGGATTAAAACGTGGTGTGAACCACTACGTCGTGTCGGAAGAGAAGCTAAATTATGGTTCAGTTTACACAGAACTTCACTCACTGCAGATTAGTATTTACCCACATGTATTGTACAATCACTCATCTTTTTTTTTTATCCTGGTACGTGCACAAACAGGCTAACCCAACCACCCACACATACACTCGCACTCCTCAGCTGTGGTTTCTGCACCAAGGCCCCTTTTTATGATTAGCCCGTCTCTCCAGATACTCGCCCACTTGCTGCAGGTTTTTTTATTTCATTTTTATCTCAAAACATTCAGTTCCCTCTCTTGCCGTTTTAGCGGCTGTGCATCCCAAAGATCAGAAAGCTGAAGAACACAGTGACTCCCACGAGGGAGATGGTCGCAGGGGCAGTGAAGAACTGCCTGTAGTTGATGCGGAAGTACCACACCACGGCCAGTATCACCACGAACACGGGCACCACCAGGCTGCTGGTGCTGATGGCCACGCCCGCGGCTCTGAATCCCCCAGAGACTCCGGACGAGACTCCGGCTGCCGCCCCGGACTCGTCCCCCTCCTCTGGATCAGCCTCGTGCAGGACCTGGGAGATGTGGCAGTGGATCACGCTGTTGTGGGTAATGTTTAGGGATAACAAAGTCTTCTTGGGGTCCTGCAGCAACTGGCCTTGGTAGATCAGTTTTGTTTGATGCTCCCGACCTGAGAAGTATTTACTGGGGAAGAGAAGAGGTGAGAAGGAGGAGCTGTTGAATGACATATTAAAGATTTATGTTTGAACTTTATCTGTGGATGTTTGAGGTTGTTTTTACCTTTTCAGTACTCCCACTGTATCCTGTGGTTCCACAACAGCCACCTCCTCCGTGTCATTTAAATACTTAAGTCGAACAGAAATGGTAGTGGTAGTGTTAGTAGTAGTAGTAGTAGGAGGAGGAGGAGTGGCGGTGGTGGCGGGGGAGATGGTACTGGTCAAAACAGAGATAGACTGCATAACCCTTTTATTTTCCTCTTCCAGCTCCTCCTCATCCTCCTCTTCCTCATAAACGTCATCCTCCTCCTCATCAGAAGTGTGTCCTCCAGCCTGCGGTGGTTTGCACTGAATGTCCAGCAACAGATCCGCCCTGACCCCCTCCGCACCCTCCCCCTCTCCTCTCTCAGCCCCCGACTCGCCGTCATCCGACTTGTTCTCCTGCGAGGGCGGAGGGGCCTGCTGTTCGGGGGCGTCTGCGCCGGGAGACCCCGCGCTGTAGCTGTCGTGGGCTCCCAGTCCGATCAGCGAGGCGTGGGCGCCCACGGTGAGGATGGTGCCCAGGATGTGGTCGCCCCGATCGGCCACGTGGGTAGAGAGCCAAGCCACGACGAGCGCCAGGACCAGGAGCAACACGCCGCCTGCTGCTGTTACCTCCCCCTCCATCCCGTCCAGCATGGTCAGTGCACACACTGCCATCTCTGTCCTCCAAACCTGGTCAACACAAAAACACAAGAGACACATGGGCTTCACTTTCTGCACGACAACAAAGCAACATTGAGCAAAAACATGTAAGCAGAGTCCTAAATGTGTCATCATCTTATATGATGGGAACATTTAAAAATAAATCTATTATAATTTCTGGGAATATAATGTTTAAGTGCATATATAAAACACAAGAGATGAATAATGCAATGTATATAATCTGCTTTTAAACTAAATCAGATCTACTTGTTTAAATTTCTAACATTTAGAGCTGGGGATTACGACAATAAACTTTATTTATATAGCACTTGTCTTAACATTTGTAACAGGGAAGAAACAACACCAGACAGGTAGGTGAAAAATAAATCACAAGACAAGGGAACATGAGCAGAACAGAACGTACTGCAACTCAATCTGAACACGTTACATGTCAGACAGCATTTCAGCCTGATTCACACCATGGTGTGTGCTCCCTTATCTGCAGCTATATGAGGTCGCTGTGGAAAAGGTTTATCAGTGATCAGCAGGACTCGTCTGTGGTGTGATGTTTTTAGATCACATTTTCTGCTTCACTGGATTTACCAGAGGACACATGTTCCACTTGTGATGTTAGGACTGCAACGAATGATTTGATGAATCTAATGATGGTTTCATCTGCTGGTTAAATGATTTTCATTCATCAAAAACTGTTTGTAAAAGGGTAAAATGGCTGATCATGCTTTTAGAGCCACAGGCGACATCTTGAAGATTTCTGTTTTCAGACATTTATTTTATCCATGACGCAGATAAAGACAAACAAATCTTTCAAACTGAGAAGCTGGAACTAAAGTTATGTTATTTCTGCTCGACAACTGAAAACCAATTGATCAGCAGAACAATCTCATTCAATTGCTTTTGATCAACAAAGTGATTCAACAACTTTCAGCACTAAGCAATACACACGTTACAGGAGATAATCTCTCACTTGGTGCTTTTGCTGCCTTTTGTAGCATTTTTGACTTTGATATATATAGATTGGTAAATTATATGTTTTTTGCATTTAATTTTATCACCCAAATGGATCTCAAATTAGCCAGTTGGCTAACACTGGCACAATTACAGAAATACAGATTCATGTGTATTGTATGTATACATAAATATAGGTATTTCAATATAAGATTTGATCAATACGTCCCACCAATGGCTTTTACGATGACAGTAAAAAAAAAAAACACATTTTCAAAGCTCCAAATTAGCAGTAAATAAAATGTTATGTCCTGATGAGGCGACTGACTGAGGTTTAGGTGGAACACAATCCGGGTTCATGTGTTTACCTCGAAACAATAAAACAGTGTAAACGTGCGAGTTCGCAGCCAGGTGTTTTTATGATGAAGACAACACATCTGGCAGGGAACACCCAGTGAACCGTTTAACGTGCTTTGACTTCGTTATTCAACACGATCGGTACTTAACGTAAAAAGATCCGCAGCAGCTTCTTGGGCTGGTCAACAACTGTGAACCTGTAGCTGTGATGCTAAGTCTTAACATCCGGCCAATATAAGCTCAACTCTCCCCTTTGTTGGTGACCTCCACATCCCCAGCTCCTGTGTTAAACACACAGGTGTGAAATCCGACGTGTCGAGCTGCTAACTTGTCCCATTGTCTCCGACCTCCTGCTTTTCCCCACAGAACATCTAGCTAAGCTAAGTTAGCTTTGGAGCTAGCCCTCCCTGCTAGCTGCTGAAAAACGACCTTCGGCGGCTTTCGGTGTGTTTCGCCGCCGCAGGTTTGATGGCGTAAAAGCCGCGCAGAGTGTGGTGGGAGCCGAGGTCGCCGCGGTGCACAGAAGCTGAGATCTTACCTGGCTGCTGCGAAATCAGCGCATGTTTGAGGACGAAGCTAAACACCAGTTAGCAGCTACTGCTTTAAACACATAATAAACACTGAGGCGGCGTGACGTCAGCCGGCCACAGGGAGCGCTTGTTTGGGTGACGGCTCGTCCCGGTCGCTCCTCCTCATAAACATATACATGACCTACAGTTAAATAATTATTGTTTCTGTGTGGCTATAGCAATACATTCACGATTGTTTAATACGTTTGATCTTTCCTGTTCTGGTGCATTCTGGATCATTTCAAGGATATATTTAAATTCTATATTGTAAGCAGCAATAGAAAAACTATATATTTTTTTAGCATGGGATAGACAGAGGAGCGATGTTACAATGTGAAACTTTAAAAAAGCGTTTTGAAGACTGTTTCTAAAAAGGTTAAAGGAACAATCTACCACAGGATCGCTATGAGGTTTAGAGAAAATACCTCTGTGGTCGGTGGGAAGTAAAAACCTGCTGCTGCATTTAAGTTCTATTAAATTACAAAATAATAATTATTCAAATGTATTTTAATCGCCATCCATCCATCCAAACATCCACCAATCCACCCATCCATATACCCGCAATACATGCATCCACCCAGCCATCTATACCCACCAATCCACCATCCATCTACCCATCAATCCACTCACCAATCTACCCATCCTTCCATCCATCCATCAATCAATGCCATGCGCAAATCCACCCATCCCTCCATCCATCCATCTACCCCTCTATCCACCTATCCATCCATCTACCCACCAATCCAAACACCCATCCATCCACCTCTCTATTCATCTATCTAATATATGATGGGGTGTTGTATAACTCGATTTAATTAGAGAAATTACTAATTAATGTTAAAACACCTGTTACATAAACCCTGCCTCCTGAATAAATGACTGGGAATGTAAAACAATGATAATTCATGAGGTGGTCAAGTTGCTTGTATTTTCATCCAGACATTACACGTAAAATTTGTATACCTTTTTCAAATTATACACTGTCCAAATAACAGTCACATTAAAAACACTCCCAAAATGTGTGTTGGATTAAAATAGATAGATTAAGAGAAACAGGTTTTTATCCGTACATGTCAGAGCACCACCCTGTTAAGATCATTCAACACCAAGTCAGTGGAGAGTCCCGTCGTTACACAGCAGCACATAGTCCCTCACAGAGCTGGGAACGTCCAGTTTACTGACTGCAGAGCGACACCGGGCCCCGAGGTGCAGGCGTAGAGCACATCGACACAGATGCTGCAGAGAGCGAGGCTGGCCGCTCCGCTGACGCACCAGCTCGAAGAAAGGCCGGTGGTCCTGAGGCAGAGAGGGAGAAAACAGAGAGATGCTCGAGAGCTGGACGATGAAGAGGAAGAGAAGAAGTGCTTGGACTCACCTCATTTAGGTCAGCAGACACGGAGTCAATCCATTCACAGGGAGGGACCGACGTGTACGAGTTCAGCATCACCTCCAGGGTGGCAGGAGAGAGGAAGCACTGCTTCAGCATCTGCAGGGAGGACAGAGCAAGTAAAACAAGTCTCCATTACAGGATATTCAGCTACTTTAAAGGTTCAGTGAATAGGATTTAGTGACACCTAGTGGTGAAGTTGCATGTTGCAGCTGAACACCCCTCACTTCACCATCCCCTTCCAAACATGAAGGAGAACCTGTTGTAGCCTTCAGTTGTCATAAAAACTCAAGAGGTGTTTAGTTTGTCCACTTTGGGCTCCTGTAAACAACACAGCGGCCTCCAAAGAGAGGACCTGCTCCCGATGTAAACATAAAGTATTTAAATATAAAGCTCCCATTCGAGAGTAAAGAAAACAATAATTCGTACGATTTAGATGAAACACACTAGTGAAAACATCACTAGGATTATTTCATATTAACTTGCTGACAGTAGATCCCTTTCACCTAAATTTGACACACTGAACCTTTTGAAGAAAAAAAAAAATCTGCTGAATGGAACTTAAAACGACATTAAAAGAGAGAGGGTTGGTTTCAGGAGTTAATCCTTCTCCAACTGGGCTGAAAGGACATTTTACTGTATCGCGTGTAAAAGCCTTTTTGTTGCTTTGATTATTTAAACTAGTCTAAGAATTGTCTTCATCATAAGAGCATTACAAATTCTGAGCTTTCACTTGAAATAGGGGGATTTGACAGTTTCCCCTATATTTGAATGGATATTATGCATAGTTTGTGTGATCAGTGTGGGTGATGATCAGTACCTTTGGTGAAACGGTCTTGGCTCCGTGGTTGAGGAGGGATCGTGCCACTTCTTCTGGCTGCTGGTCCAAGTAATCTTCCACCACCTTAAGGAACAAGAACAAGAGTGTTCATTCCACTGTCTGAGCTAAATATATGGCCATCTTTCAAAAATACCAAATTTGACTTCTGTCCCCTCCTCTGCTACCTGCAGCAGACAGTCCATCGGTGTGAATCCGGCACAGTTTTCGACGTTGACCTTTGCTCCGTGCTGCAGGAGGACGTCTACGATCCTGGAGCAGCAGTTGGCGCAGGCGTTGTGCAGGGGTGTGTGCTGCTTCCTGCCCGCAGTTCTGGGGTCAGCTCCTGCGTCCAGCAGCATTTGAATCACTCGGAGGTAGCGGCCGGACTCGGACGGCCTCTCGGCTCCGGAGCAAGCGGCGTTCAGAGGGGTCTCCCCCTCTCTGTTCGTGACCAGCACGTCCGCCCTGTGGCTCAGGAAGAGCTCCACGTGCTCCTCCAGGCCTCGCCGAGCCGCCACGTGCAGAGGTGTGAGCCTCGACTCCCTCATCCTCACGTCGACCTCTGCCCCTCCATCTAACAGCAACTCAGCACAGCTGAAACAAAGTGCACAGGTTACGATCACGCTGTGCACGAGCACCAACGTCTACGATCCCAAAACATCTTTTCTCACAAATGTTAGTTCAGAAAATGAAGTGGTTCATGAAGTGGTATTCTCAATCCTTTTAGGAAAAATGGAATCTTATATTCTTGTCAGGCCATTGACCTTACTTTTAAAAGTGATAATGACTTGACTTCAGTGAACCCTGCAGACAATGTGGGCCCAACAGAGAGCAGAGTGGTGTTTAATGTTCTGTAAAACTCAATTCAATCAGTTTGCTTTGTCACTCACTGGAGGGACTGTGCAGAGTTGCAGAGGTGAAGAGGAGCGCTGCCGTCTGCAGTCAAAACCTCAGGGTCTGCTCCGTGAGACAGCAGCAGCCTGACGCAGGCGGCGTGGCCGCCGATGCAGGCGTCGTGGAGGGCGCTGTGGCCCCCGGGGTCGTCGTTCACCTCGGCTCCACGAAACAGCAGCTCCTCCACACAGCCGGCGTGTCCTCTGCTGGCAGCCAGGCGCAACGCTGAGGTCTGTTTCACCCTGGAGCTCAGCGTCCACATGCCTGACGGACAGCACAGGGAGGATGTCACATTGACAGAACACTAACGGAGGATGAGAACAAAGAAGTCTCACCCATCTCTGGAGTCCACACCATCTCCTCCTGCACCGTCTCCATCAGAGCGTTGACCATCCCTGGGTCCTTCAGCACCGCATACACTCCCTTCATGTCTCCAAACATGAAGGTGTTGTGGATGGCCGTGTCCCTACAGTGGACCTGGGGCGGAGGGGCCCGGACTTCCTGGAGCCGCGGCTCCCTGGGAGGAGGCCTTGGAGCTCGGGGCAGCGGGGCCCGGGTCAGGGCCCTCCTCTGGGCCAACGCTCGTCGAGCATTCTCCCAGTCCTGGAACTCCTGCTCCAGTCTCAGAGAGCGCAGGGACGTGGACGTGAAGGGAAATGTGTTCCCTGACATGACACCGTAGTGGTCAGTGCAAGAGAGATGACTATTTTTTTTTTTAAAAACTTCATACAGAAAATCCTCTAAAGCAACACGGTGTTTCCTCACACACCCTGGGCAGTGCTGTTTACATAAATGGCAGCTTGCACATGCTCCTCACCCTTCCCTGGCGCTGCAGTGAGTCACTGGGGTCCAATCAGAGACCAAGTGAAAAGCCCCATTCCTGTGCTCAGCTGCGTTTCCCTTCAAGTTAAAACCACGACGATAAAAGCCCAACGTGAACCGACCTGTTCTCTGTGAGCTCAGTCACAAGTTTGTTGCTCAAACACGACTTCAGCACTAGTTATTAATAGATCGGAATGCAAGCGGACACTCGACCTATCCACGTTAACCACTAGATGGCAGCATTGGTCCAGCATGTTAAAAACCAACACAGGTAAATCAAAGACCAAAGAAAGGTCAAGATAGACAACATCCAAATTCATGCACAACTTTCAAATTGTGTTGGGGGGGGGGGCAGCCATACTTGACCTCTTACATTACTTACAGATTAATTTAAGATGCTTAACGTACTTGTAGATGTTAACAGCTCAGTCTTTCTAATTATTGAATTATTTTGTCCATGTTTGCCTTAACATTGATTGACAATTAAATGATTAAATGATGATTTTCATCTCTTGACATTGAAATAAAGAATCTTGTCTGTAGTTTATATTGAGGCATAAATGGTCTATATGGCCTATATAAGGTCTACATGGTCAAAAATTATAAAAAGATAAAAGTATAATGTAATGTTATATCATTTTCCTGTCACGATAAATGTCATATAATATAAATAATTATAATTTTGTGTGTGTTTGTTTTGTTTAAAGACAGTTACTTACAAGACAAGTATTTAATCAATATATGCTGGACTTTTGTTATATAATTGCTATTGATGACAATTATATTGCGATATTTATATTGATTTATTCCCCTAGTTTACCTTAAACCACAGGAAAACTACAAAACAAAGATGAATGTACCTGGTTCAGTTTTTATGCTCCAGGAAGACTTTCCAGTTGGCTTCTGCCTTTCATTCAATCTAATAACACTATTACTTTCACTCTTGTATCCCCTATTTTATTCATTTGTTTTATTCTCATTGCAACTGCTTTGATTTCTTTTTCTGAAAAGCTTCTTTTTGTGTTGCTTTTACAACTCGTCACCAAAGTTCTACACAAATCAACTCGCCACGGAACGCGGTGACGGATATTCTGCGGAGTGAGCCCTCTCGATCGGCTTCGACACTCTTTGTGTAAACATTGTCCACGTCATCACGTCGTGTTTGAACGCAGCGTTACGGAGGAAAGGTAACTTCACGCGGAGCTCGTGAACTTGCAGCTTCTCCTCTCAGCTTAGAAACACGTGTGTTTAATGGCATCGAGCGTCCCACTGCACCTGAACCATCACGTACGGCTTCTGTCCGTGTGCCTGCGATGGTGAGTGAGCAAACAAGCTTCAGCTAACGAGGCTAACGCAGCCCATGCTAATAAGACGTTAGTTCGAGTCTACAACACGTTTTAAATGCAGTTCATCACACTGCTCAGTGTTTTGTGTAACATGTGTTGTTGTTGTTGTTGTTGTTGTCCTGTGTCACAGACCTGTAAACTAAACGGCCTGTTCAGCATCGGGGAGGACTTCGATGATGAGGTGATTCCCTGCAGACAGACACACACACACACACACACACACACACACACACACACACACACACACACCTCATAGCTCCTTAACCTAAACTAAACCTAATTCTAACCCTAACCCTAAAAACCAAGTCTTGACCCCTCGAACAGACCTTTTGAAGAAGTGAGGACAGGTCAACATGTCCTCACTCTGTGGGGTCTATGCTTCAAATGGTACAGGAACACACACCCACTTGATTTCAGCTGTTGGTTAACTGTCAGCAGTCTGTACCCTGATGCTCGTCCATCTGTGTTTCCCAGGACCTGCTCGGGACGGACTGGTCTGTCCGCTCGGCGTCCGGAGCCTCCGATGTGGCAGCTGTCGTGTCGTCCTGCTCACTGCGGGCCCCCACTGCTGCTCACACGGAGCCGGAGGGGAAGCACCTCCAGCGGAGTGCCCAGAGATCAACTGCCCAGTTTAATGGCACCGCCTCAAGCAGCAGCAGCAGCAGCAGCAGCACACACACTGATGCTGCTGGACAAACTGTTGTGGTGGGTTTGAGACAGCTCTCCTCCTCCTCCTCCTCCTCCTCAAAGCTTCACTCCCTCCATCCTCCCAAACAGAACAACACACTTTTGGCACAACAGCCGAAGCCCTGTGTGGCCCAGGATGATTTCGATGATTGGGATGTTGACCTGGCAGACCTGGATGAGTGTGACGGCCAGATGGGTCAGCCGCCTCAACCTCCCGCCCCCTCTCCATCTGCGCCCACAGCCGAGCCAGCATCTTCAGCCAAAACGCTTCGAGCCCCGACCTGCAGAGGGCTTCAGACGCTGCCCGATCGGACGCTGAGGGAGGTCAACGCTGCACAGGCAACCATGTAGCTCGTCTAATCATAACCTGCCCTCCCAGACCCTCTCGTCTACTCGCGTGCGATCTCCACGTCCCTGCACTGCTTTCCTGCCTCCACAGAGTCCTGGGGTTTTTCCTGGCCTCACTGCAACTTCTCCTGCCCCGAGCCCCATCTCCAGGACACTAATCCGACCCCAGCCGCCGCAGAGACTATGGTCAACTCCAGGACCCTCCCCTCAGGGCCGTGGCTTCTTTGAGACAGTCTCTCCAGCCCCCTCCTCCTCTATGAACTCCACCATGCTCAGCCCTCATCCCCTTCACACACCGCTCCTCACCAACCGGCTGGTCCAGCTTGTATCGGCTTCCAATAGGCTTGCTAAGAAAAGGCCTCACTCTGAGCCTCACAGGACACGGACCCGACGGTTTCCCCGGGCCCGCTGGATTCCTGCCACAACAGGTTAGTACCATCCAGCCTTACTGCTCTTCCTCTGCCATTCAGCTGTATTTCCTCACATCTGTTTGTATCTTCCAGGTTTCAGTTTGTTAATGTTGCCCCCCAGGAGCAGTCAAATCCCATGAAAGCTCCCTTGATGGTTTGCTCTGGTCAGAATTACTGCCACTGCTCTGTAGATCTGTCACCTACACACTAATGAAATAACTGTTGAAGAAATCTGTCGGTTATGTGTTGGTTTTTCCACCATATGATAACTCTCTCTCTCTCTCTCTCTCTCTCTCTCTCTCTCTCTCAGCCACAAGGTCAGAGCCTGGACGATGTAGTTGTTTCTGTCCCTCACACTCCTGCTCACGGTGCTGTGGCCCGGTTACCAAACCAGGTAATAAAACCACTGAAACAGACCAAAAAAGACCCATGAAAGCTTGTTTTACTTGTATATGCCTTTTTATTAAGTATCAACCAAATCTTGGATGACAGCTGGAACTGGGAGCCTGTGAGTCTCCCAAAGCTCATTCCAAACATACTCCAGTGTCTGTGTTTTGATCAACTGCCCAAAACCCAAATTATCATTTAAATATCATAGAAAAATAAGAACATTGGTGAATATATAAACTGCAAAGTCAACTATTTTTTGCATAAAAAAATAACTGAAAGGATTATTTGGTTTTCAGAATTGTTACAGAATCATTTTGTTTTTTACCTTGTGACAGAAGTCAGAGAACACAATGCTTCTGTAAAACACCTGTATTTATCTACAATCAGAGGAGTGGCAGTAGAATGATGACCCTCTCACCCAGTGCATGCTGGGATAGGTTCCATGAAAAGGACAAGGGAGCGTAGAATAAAACTTAAGGGAAACGCAGTTCACATGACCATTCAAGTAGAGTGTGTGTGTGTGTGTGTGTGTGTGTGTGTGTGTGTGTGTGTGTGTGTGTGTGTGTGTGTGTGTGTGTGTGTGTGTGTGTGTGTGTGTGTGTGTGTGTGTGTGTGTGTGTGTGTGTGTGTGAAAACAGGAAACAGATTCTTTACTCACTGCGCAGAGATCCCGTTTTCGTTTGCAGGACATAGACACTAGCGTCGGCTCTTATCACCAAAAGTTCCATATTTTTTTGTCTTCCACGAAAGATCTCCTGCTGTGTTCTCATGTGGGCTCATTGGGACATACGGTACTCCGGAGTTTTTAAGAGGGGGCTGGCCGGAGAATGTCCGGAGCCTCTGACTCTTGACATTTGCGTTCTCACATAAAACCCCTCTGTCAGGAGATTATCCGGAGGTTCCATGCAGCTCTGAAAGCAGCAAGAAAATACTATGAACGAGAAACAGAAATGATGAATAGTAAGACACATTTTCAAATGAATACAGGGCCAGCTGTATTTCTAAACTTTTCTGTTTTAGGTGTTGGAAAAATCTGGACACCAGGCGTAATGTAGCAAGATACATTTTAAAACTAAACGTAGCAGTGTGGATGTAGCCTGACTTTTCACAAAATTGTATCCCATCATCACACTGACCATCTGAAAAATGTGATGACAGAAATGTCTTCAAAAATGTCCACTGTCCGTTTTGTTTAGGTAGTGATTCCACTTTTGGATTTGATTTAAAGGTTTCCAGCTCCCAAACGGAGGAGGAGGAGTTCAGTGGCGGTGCCTGGGCAGCGATGAAGGCAGAGATGGGATTGGATGAGAGGAACCCGTCGTGCTTCCTGCAGACCTACAGTGTGGTCATGGTGCTTAGGAAGGTGATTCCTGTTGCTCTTACACTCTTCTCTGTCGCTCAATTACACAAACATACTCCTGAAAACAGTCTCCCTCAGACAGGTGCTGATATTTAGGTCAAGCAGTTTATACAATAATTTCTCCGCCATCCTAACAGACTGTGTTTAGCTGCTGGAAGTCAGCTGCCATAATCAGGACAAATGACTCCCTCTACTGGAGGTGTTTTGTAATTATAAACCGTACAATCACCCATCAATCACTCTAATGGAGACTGTGCTGTTATTCTGCTCCTTCTGCGTGTCGGCCTCTGTGGAATAACTTATCAGTGTGTTTGAGTGGCAGTCGTCGCGAGAGGGCTTCCACGTGTCAGCTTGACGTCGCGCTCGCTTGTCATCGGCTCCATTTGCACGCACAGTGTCACTCTTAGCACTCTGGCTCAGCTCAGTCAGGTTACGCTGTTTACACAAAAACTGAAGTTCCAAAAATCCCTGTTTGAAATGGACCCTTCCCTGCTTCTGTAGACTGAACAATAACATGGTCCGTCCAGTGCAGCAGAGGGAGAGAAGGATCCCGACAGCAAATACACATCATTGCTGTTTATTTGTTGACAGCAGTAAATCTCCAAACACAAACTCTGACATTTGTTCTGAAGATGGGAACCAAAAGTTAGAGGGATAAGATGATTAATGTACTAGGAGGGGTTTATTCATAGAGATGGACAGTTTAGTTTTTTATTGAATTAAGTTTCATAAGTAAAATATTATGGTGTAAAAAATTATATGTATGTGCTATATGAATCAGCAATGTTTCCTAAGATGTTATCAAAGCCTTATAACAAAGAAATGTAATTACTTTACAGTTTAACCTTGAACTCTATTATAAATAACAATAAATATAAAGAAAACACAAATGCAACCAAATAGATAAAACCTTTTGTGCATAAAATGTAAACATTGCATCTGCATTGCTTTTAATGTCAAACAAAAGAGATGTCTGCGAAAGGCTCTGATTGGCTGGTTTTTGTCACTTTTCAAATGAATGAACAGAATAACTGGCAGTCAACAAAGGGTAATGTGTGTTTTTTTTTTTCATAAATATAGGCTGCACTGAAGCAGCTGGCAAAAAACAAAGTGCCTAACATGGCCGTGCTTCTGAAGAGCATCATCCACACACACACAGACGCCAAGGCCGTGTTCAAAGACCCCACAGGTACTGTACATGGACACACTCTCAAACACACACACACACGTACATTTTTAGAACAGAATTACAGCCTCGTTGATGAAACGTGTGAGATGAGGTAATTAAAGATCTTGACGCCGGTGAAAACTCCCCATACTGCAAATACACTGATGTAGAGAAAAGAAAAAAGACAACTGTTAAGTGATTGTGAATAAAAGAGAGCGAGAAGTGGAGGGGAAGCTGTGAGCCGTTGTAAATACAGTATACTATCACGTTCACCTCGGTCCTTCCCTTACAGCAGCGGGCCTCTCTGCCCTCCGACTGTTTCCTCTCTGCTCGCTCCTGAGGCTTCAGCCTTTCTGTCTGATCATCGTCTTAGCTTTGCCGCGGTTGCCATGGCGCCTAGAGAGCAGCCACACGAGGTGTACAGATTATCAACACTCAGGAGTGGATGTTCTACTCGACACCAGACTTAAGTGCTTATTAGTGATTCAATTGCAGTAGATTGGCATCAGCAGTGGGTGGGTATTACGTGCTTCTGACACCACAAGGGACCATTCTGTCAGTAATGTGCCTCCCACCAGTCAGAGGTTTGCTCCAGCAGGCAGCTATCGCAGAAGCTGCGGTGATTATGTACCAGTGCTGAAAAGATTAGCAGGTTAGTGGAGTAACGTGAAATTGACAGATTAATCATGCAAGTCATTAAAAATCAAGAATGCACAGACAAAAGAAATCTCGCTTTAGCTTCTACAGTGAGAGGATTTACTGCTTTTCTCTGGTTCATTCAATTTTAAATTGAACATCTTTTAAGGTTTTGGTGACAATTTGATTTTATTCAAGAAGTCCCCCCTCTTTTTTTTTTACAAAGGCAAATATCTCCTCCACATGCACCTTCTCTGCAGATACAAGTCATTTCTACATATTTGAATAGTTGAATTTCTCATGCTGATCTTACTTATGTTATTGATTAGGAAGAGGCTGAGAGGATCATTGCACTGTGCACAAGTCGGCAATGAAATAACATTTTATCCATTTGAAATAGTAAAACCATAGAAAATCAAAATGAGGTGGTTGACGTTATCACGGGACTGCCGCAAATAACGGTCACAGAGCAGTGTAAAAATGTTATATTCATCATTATATTGTGACAAGCAGCAGCAGTTTACGTAATTAACAGGAAACACTGGCTATTATTCACATTTTTTATAGTTGATGTGGAAAATAGCTGCTTGTTTGCACATTTAGCAAACATGGAGCAACATTAGCATTAATCTGAGTCTGAGGTTGTTTTGGGGTCCCTGACACATTTAGTATAATATTTGATGTACGGCTGTTTGGTGCCGAGCGTGTAGTGAACACTGGAATCATCAGAGCTGTGTTGCGCCTCCTGTGAGTGAAGACAACTACTTTGTGCTTGTTTGATTCGCTCCAGGGTTTACGAGACACGTATTTCCCTGAAACACGTTTTGGGGGGGGCGGAGTGTGCCTACGCAGTTCCCCTGTCACTGAACATGAGACGCGCACAGCCAGGACATCATGGTTAAAGTGACAAGAACGATTCAAATTCATGACCCGACACCATCGATTAATACATAAATGTCAGTTTGTGTGTGAAGAGCGACAGAGACGAGCAGAGACACATTCACTCACAGGCTGCAGACAGGAGAGAAGTTGTCCTGCAGATTATCACACAACACGGTGTTCCTTTTGAACTTCATTGTCGCAGAAGAAGTGACGCAGCACACGGGTAGCTAAAACAAACGCAGTGCGTCGAGTGATGAGTTTGTCACCTTTCATGTTGCATCTTCTTATTTTTCCCCCCCGTTGATATAAAAGATGGTTTAGTTATATTTGGTCAATGTTCTGTTCCTCTGAATATGTTTGACTGAAGGTGAGATTCAGGGAACTGTGCATCGGCGTCTTCTGGAGGAAAGAGCGGAGGAGCTGAAGGTTGGAGCCGTGCTGCTGCTCAAACAAGTAAATCTCACCACCACAGTTTGTTCAAACTTTTATTTCAGTCATGATCGTAACTGCGGTTTAATTTTAGCTTCAGCAAAATGCACGGTGGTTACAGATCTGGTTTGATTCAGTTTCACCGAGTCCTTTGTCTTTGTACAGGTTGGTGTGTTTTCCCCGTCCCATCGGAACCATTACCTGAACGTGACACAGAACAACCTCCTGAGGATCTACACCTCTGATGGAGTCAGTCTGTCCTCCACTCAGCTCCCCCCACTCGTCCTGGTGAGTGTGTGTACTCTCAGCCGAAAAAAGAAAAAGGAATCACACAGTCGTATTCCTCCAAATATTAAATCTGTCGTTCAGAATGGCGCCGTCAACCTGCCAAAACTGTTTTTTCCTCTCTCTATCAAGGAGCCAATGTTGCAGTCACCCGCTCAGCCTCCCACCATCCGCCGGGAGCCAGTGTCTCAGATGCGTCTGGTGTTTGACGAGGAAGAAGACGAGGGACAAGAGGGTGGAAGATGCACAGAGGGAGGCAAAGACCCTCAAGCCCCAACAGACGGCAGACTCAGCTCCAGTGGAGGCCCCCAACAGCCTGCTGGGAATACAGCACCACAGGACCCAGACTGGGATGCAGGTGGGGAGTCTCATATTGTCTGTAATAATACTGGTTACAGAAGGAAAGAGATTAATTCTGATTTCCAAATAAAACAGATTCAGTGTGAGTATTTCATGTTTTAGACTCTTAGGCCTTGAATAAAATCTCAGAGTAGCAGAACAACGTGACTTCTGATTCCACTGTCACTAGCAGCTGCAACCAACCACTGTTTTCATTATGATTCATCAACTACAATGTCACACAGTAGAGCTCATACCTCTGCCAACAGTTCCTTTGATGTAACCACATTAAAATTGACTAGATCCAGATTTTGATTCGAATCTGCACCAAATTTGACACCTTTGAATATCAGCCTCATCACAAGAGATCGGGAGAGTAGTTTTTGCATAATCCTGCTAAATAACAACTCTTTGCCGGAGATAATTATTATTCAGTTAGTACAATGTGATGATTCACAATACAGGATAAAGATGTGATGTGAATAACACACGTTTCATTCGCTAACTTGTTCTTCGTCTGTTGTGCAGATGATGACTTGGACGAGCTCCTGGGAGAGTTGCCCGAGGACACCTACAGCCTCTGATGTATCTTTACATCAGCAAATGACTGTGTCCACTGACTCGAGTTCTTTCATGACGGACTGATTTGTGAACTTTTTCTTTTCCTGACGTCGCTTCTTGAAAATAATAGTTGCCTGACGGCTGCAGAGCCAGAGACAGCGTGTACTACTGTGTTCAGTACCGAGTTAAAAAAAACCCAACAGAGTATCGTCCTGAGTTAATTTGTTGTCACAATCTCATTGTTCTGCATCATTGATGATTGATGTGTTTATAAGAAGCAGTCACTCGAAGCCAGCACGTGCTCATTAATTAATCACAAAGCTCCAGAAATCCACCCAGTTTGATTTCAGCTCCACTTCTCACATTCTCCTAAAGACTATAATTATAATTAGAGATCGTGTGCGTGTCGAAGAAGAAATCCTCTCACTTTTCATTCATTCTATTCCATCGTCACTCCTGCGTCATTGACCTTGAAATGAAACACACATGCACACCATCTATTTTTTTTTTTTATTATTTACAAAATGAAAGCAAAGAGCATCATTATTTCTCTGCTACATTTTAGTTTTCGTCCGTGCCCTCCTCTTTTCGGCTGTGTCCGTTTATCTGAGCCTCGGGGTGGAGTGGATAAACTGTGACCCGGCTTGTTGCCGTGCATTAAGAGGTGTATCCGGAGGTTGCCAGGCAGGGATTGCAGCGAGGAAGTCGGGAGTCCCCTGAGATTTGTTAGACCAGAAAGCGTTGATCCTTGCCTGAATCGGGGTGGAGTCGCTCTGTGACTAACAGGCTCTTATGGAGACTCCCAACAGGAGCTGAGCCCCAGATCCAGACTCCTGCACTGCCCCTGCATGCCTCAGAAACACTGTAACAGATTCAGGTTAATCCTCAGCCTCTTTGTCATGTCTTCTCTGATGCTGCAGCAGAAATTTCCTGGCTTGTGTTCAGAAGAGAGGGGGGGGGGGGTGTGGGGGATGATGAAACAGGGTGCGTTTGTAGTCATCCCAAATACGTCTGGCTTTTTCCTCTTAGCTGTGTGACTGAAATAAGTTTACAGCACAGACTGTAAGCATTTGCACAGTGACATGTTTTCTCCTGCTTTGGCTCAGTACATCTACATAATTGATCTTAGACAATGACTCTGAGGGTGAAGTGCTGACTCTTAGCTGAAATATGGGGACATTTACATCCATAAGGGTAAAACATAGCAGAGATGGTCACACTGTCCCTTTCCTCCTGCTTCAAACATTTTGTTATAGGTTTTTTTTTAAGGGATTCAAGCCTCCTCATTTGAATTTGATATGGATTTGAATGACATTAAAGGGACGATTCACCCAGATTTCACACTCATCCCACTTAGTATCCTGACCGCAGGTTTTACTTGGCCAGGTTTCAAATTAATTGCTCCTGGAATCACTGGCAAAACACATTAAAACAAGTCGGCAGCAACGCGTCTTTCCAAAATAGTTTCCAGGTTACTGTGAATAATCCACACTAATAACCAGGACACTGCTTCTGGAAAAGAGATGTTGCTGTTAGGTGTTTTTGAAATGTAATTTTTCAAGCAGGACAAACTCATTTCTGTTCTATTTACAAACAGCCTGGCTTGATATTACCAGAAGTTAATGAAACAAATATCAGATTATTGTCATTTGAAGGAGCGTTTAGGTTTTGAGGGTGTTTACAGCCACAGAATGAGGTGAACAGATTTAAGTGTGTTCAACGTCAACACTTTAACCTCACAGCTACTGATTAAGTTCAAATCCAGTGTTTTGAACCAAACCACAAAATACATATGTCACTGTCCATACACTGAAGAGCTGCTGTTCACAGTACATTAATCAGATCAGGACTCCACAAAGAATCCCACGCTGAAACCTCAGGGGTCGCCATGATGATACATATACTTGAAACCCCTCATGTCAGGTTGCATATGTTACCAGCTAAACCAAGAGGTGGTAATTCATCTATCATTTGTATGACTTGAATACTGTTTCTAGACCTTGAGGGGACTTTATCAAGTAATTGACAGGGAAGATGTGAAGTCTGAAAAGATCAGAGCCTCATTTAAAGAAACAAATGTTTTTCTTCTGTCCTATTAAACATCTCAATGATCTGTCCGGCAGCCCTTGCACCAAATAATAACAATATGTATGACTGTTGTTACATAAATGATTTGAATTCTTTGAAAGAAACATTTAATTGTTGCCATTTTCCTGAGAAACACTGGATACTGTCCTTTCTTCAAGCGTCTGATCGTTCTCCAAATGAAATGATCCAAGAAGGTGTGTGTGTGTGTGTGTGTGTGTGTGGGGGGGGGGGGGGTTGCTCATAACTGCCAATGCTATCTGTGATGAGGGGTTAAAGTTAATGAAGTCAGAATGGTAAGTAATCCTCTGCTGCAACATCTAAGTGTCGCTGCACACCAGCAGGGGGTAGCATTTCACAGCCTGCCTGGCAGTTCAGGTCCTGGTGGACCTCAGTCAAGTTCATTGGTTTATGAGAGCGAAGTGACATCCAACACCCAGTTTAGAGTCATGATGATAACAATCCTAATCGGAGGAGATTTTAATTTGACCAGAACAAGGCTCTTTGAATCTATCTCTGTGTGCGTGTGCGCACTCTCCCTTATCGCCACATCTACCAATTAAGACCTCCATAAAAGGGGAGGCTCGGTTCCAAAAAGTCTGCAGCTATTGCTCACAATCTGGAATAATTTGCCCTTCAACTTCAGTCGCCTCTTGTCTGCGGTTATATTGGAGTAGGCCCAGTCTGGCCAAATTTGGTACTTCTGCATCCTAATTATCTCCTGGTAACAGCATATTATTTTTCATAATCCATTGAGATAGAAGTGTAATTACTCTTTCAGTCTAGTCATGCGTATCGTATAAGAAGTGCCTTATGACTGACAAAATAGGATTTAAAAAAAAGGGATCCTTATCTATGGTTCACTCTGCAAAGTACTGCTAAATCTGAGATTTGACCAGAGAGCCCTGAAATATCCAACAGGCATCTTTTTAATACGTTCTGTCTTAAGGGGAGAGCTGATGACTCACAAAGGTTTGGAAAATTCAAAAAAAAATAATAATGTCAGGCTGGGGTCAGTGAAAGATTCAAATGTGCTCTACAGTACCAAAAAACAAAAAAAAAAATATGGGGCCTATTTACAACAAATAACAGAGAGCATGAAACTGTCCACTGGCCATGTTATTAAAACCAATAACTAAATTCAATAGCATTAGAAATATAAAAATGTACACATACAGATCACATCAATATGATGGTATGTTTAAGATGTTCAAAATGTATTCAAGGGTCAAAGAAAGAAGTTAATATTTGAACTACAGTTCCATGATGGTAAACGATTCATTATTGGTCGAACGGACAATGGACCTTGTTCTGTCAGTCGCTTTCTAGGAATTCATTTTGAATTTCAAAAGAATTATACTCAATCACATAATACAGTGACTACTGTATGTTCACATGTGACATATATACAAGAACAAACTAAATAAATGAGGAACATGGTCAATTAAGCTGCTTCAAACATTGTAAGTCATCAGATCTCAACCCAACTGAGCACCTAAGGGAGGGTAACATGTTGGTAGCCCATCATCGAAGAGTGAGAGTGAGCTTCCAGCTTGTATCATTGTGTTCATTCGCCCATTAGTGGCTTTCAGCAGCGTTTCAATGATACTTTGGTGTATGTTTTCCTTTAACCTGGCACCCATCTCTATGCAAACCTTTGTTAGAGTAGAGTGACACCTCTGAGTGATTATCAGATATCCATGATAATCCGAGGCAAGAAGGCCAATGTATGTCTTTATCCTGTGACGGAAAGAATATGCTCATATTTCATCTTGTTGCACTGAGCTGCTTAAGTATTAACACCTTGCAAATTAAAAAGAGAAGAATGTGGCAAGGCTAATGGGCCTTGCACCATTAATAATAATCCTGTGGATGGAAAGTTGGCTGGACGGATAAAGCCAGATAAGATTGCTAAAGCATGAAGCCTTATTTTCAACTCTGGGGACTGTTTAATCCCTGTAAAACTACGCTCATTACCTCGGTGGGAAAAGGGGAGATTTGCTTAATTAAGTTGTTAAGAAAGCAGCAAACCCTGCAGCTGTCTGAGACCAAGGCAAATTTCATTTGGGAGAAAGACTGTGATCGACTGACAAGTGTGTGTGGGTGTGTGTAAATGAGTGTGTCCTTAACCGCAAGATAAAAATACAACACCGTGTCTTTCACCTTCAGTCATTCTTTACTTTTAATTAGTGGCTCCGTCCAGATGCAGGTCACTGAACTTTGCCTCCAAGTGATAGATGGATACACCAAGATTCACACAAAACCTGCTGTTCATGAATGCATTGTAGGTAAAAGCTACACGAAAAACAGATTTATCAAAATAAAAAAGGCTATTATACTCAAGACTTCGAGCCACAAATTTACAAAGTAGTCCATTCATGCTTCCTACAAATCAGAACCATCTCCAAAATCAAACCCATACTTTCACACCCAGACTTGGAAAAAGTAATTCACACACTAGTCTTCTCCAGACTGGAGTACTGTAACTCCCTCCTCTCTGGCATAAGCCATAAGTCACAAGGTCTCGAGGCTGAAAACTAAAGGTGACCGTGCTTTTGCCATCAGGGCCCCTCGGCTTCGAAACATCCTACCTGAGGAGATAAGGCTCACAGGGTCAGTGACTTCTTTCAAATCACTTCTTCAAACCATTTTTATAGACTTGCTTTCATGTGGGGTTTTCTTTTCACCTTTTCTTTTACTTGTTCATTTATCTTCATTGTCATATTGCTGCTTTTCTGTGTTGAAGTTTCCATGTGACATAGCTCTATATTTATTCATTTAATTTGAACACTTTCCTTGTTTCCATCCGCCTACACGTGGTGGCCTGGCCTTCTGGTTACATTGCATCCTGCTGATTGTTATTTCTCTTATATGTACTTGTCTTGCTTTGCTGTCAAAGCACTTTGTAAACTTGAATTTAGAGTGTTATTTATTCTGAACTTTAAGTACATTCTTTCTTATGTTTGACGTTTCTTTCTGAAAAATGTACTAATAAATTGTAATCTGATTCTTTTGCTATCAGACAGACAAACAATCCAGCGTTGTTTTCTTTTTCATGTGTGTCAGTTGAATTCTGTCAGTTTTTAACTTTTGTTAAATGATGAGGCGACATTGTCATTTATTGTCGGAGGTCCGGTTGACAACCTGCCCGTTTCCATTCGGTCCAAAATCGTCACAGAAATTGATTTTTCTCTTTTACCACCTTTTGAATAAGCTCTCACACCTTTTCTTTAATTTTCTCCTCACCACTCTCTTCCTCCTGCCTCCTCATTCATCTTCACATGCTGACAGGGATATAATACCTCCAATTCACAATGCCAATGTCTGTACACCTGACTCAAACTGTGTGGTATTGTTTCTTTCACATCTCGGCGTGTGACATCGCTCTGCGACCGCACCCCCCGCTGGCTTACTCTTTTTTATAGTTTTCCCATATTATTTTTGTGCTCATCTCTGCCCTCAGCCTACATCTCTCTGCCTTCACTCCTCTGTCTCCACTTCTGCTTCACTTCCCATGACAAACACCCCCATCCTTGACCAAGCAACCACCACTGTCTCCCCTCCCTTTACTATCTGTATCTCCTGACAGCCTCCTGGTTTGCATCCATCCATCACTCTGTCTGTGGTGACAAGAAGTGGAAATATGAAGGGCTTGAAGACAAATGAGTGAAGGTGGCGCCGAGGGAGGAGGAAGGAGGAGGAAACCTTTTCAGTGAGAGACTTGGCTGTGGAGAGAGCAAGCGAGGAGTGTGTCACCTACCCTCCTCTTTCCCCCTCCCTCTATTCCCTCGCAGTCTATCTCGCTCTCTCTCGCTTTGTGCGAGCATGTGTGTTGGTGTGTGCGATTCTCCTCTCTCCCGGCTCCGCTGTTGTTCGCTGCTGCCACAGATGAGCTGGGAAGAGGAGGAAAAGCGGATGTATCTGGCCAGGGGAAAAGGAAAACCGGAGGAGTTTGGTTTCGGCATGCAAGACTAACCAGCGGCTCTGATCAACAGCACTCTCTCTCTCTCTCTCTCCCTCTCTCTCTCTCCCTCCCTCTCTCCCTCTCTCTTTCTTGGTGTCGCTCTCTTTCTCTCACACACGCACAAACACATACGCTCAGACTCACACACACTCGCGCTGGCTGGATGTCTCCTCGCTAGGCTGAACGAGAGAGGTGCTTAAGCTTGTGTTTTTAGTTGGGGGGGGCATGGGAGATCCTGAGAAACCTGGATATGTGTGTGTGTGTGTGTGTGTGTGAGAGTCAGTGTGCACACTCATGCATGAGAGAATTGCTGCGCGAGTGTGTGTTTTTTTTTTTTTTGGAGATGAGTCGGGACGTTACACACACACACACACACACACACACACACACAGAGGCAGCTTTGATTGGCTTGCGGCTTAAGTGACTCTCACCTCTCCGCTGCGGGTGTCACAGAGGAATTACCTCTGGGATTTTTTTGTCAATGAAATCAAGCAGTCACAGAGGGCAGCAGGAGGGTGGAGGGCGGTTTGGGGTTTGGGTAGAGCATTTGTTAAGTGGCTGTGTGTACGAAGATGTTGGGGGTGTAGCATGAGTGGCCGGCCGTTTGAGAAACTCTCAGCTCAAGGGAGTGATTGAGTTGAGGTGCAGTGGAGAAGGCTGCGTTGAGGGGAGCATCTTTATCCTCTGTCTTTTATTTTTCTTAGTACTTATTAGGGTTCTGGAGGTCTTCCTCTGTCATTTTCAATGACTTAACAGACTTATCTCTGTTTCTGTCTTCTTCTTTCCGCCTCTATTTTCCTTCTTCTCTCTTACTCCCTGCGTCTTATCAGTATGGCCGGTATGTATATGAGATGTGAATCTAAATCTTTTATGGATGTTTCCTCTCTGTCTGTGCAGGTGTGAGTGCACCTGGGGCTCTCTGGCTGAGGAGCTGGAGGGCTGATGATGGATCTGAAGGAGAGCTGTGGCAGTCAGGGGAGCCAGGAGAGCTCCAGTTTACATCCCACCTCCTGGCAGGCCTTTGCTCACACCAGCACGCTACATGGCCTGCGCTTTGTCTTCCCTTATGGTCAGCCCAGCGTGCGCCGCTTGCTCTGGGCCGCAGCACTGCTGGCCTGCCTGGGACTATTGGCCTTGGAGAGTGCAGAACGCCTGGCCTATTTCCTCTCCTACCCTCACGTGACCAGCGTGGACGCCGTGGTATCGGGCAGCCTGGTCTTCCCCGCAGTGACCATTTGTAACCTCAATGCATACCGCTTTAGTCGCCTCACGCGTAATGATCTGTACCACGCAGGGGAGCTTATGGCCATGCTGGATGTGCACCTGAAAATCCCCCAGCCACACCTGGCTGAGCCGGACGTGTTGGCGTCCCTGCAGGAAAAAGCCAACTTCACCAAATATAAGCCCACACCGTTCAGTATGAAGGAGTTCATCGAGAGAGTCGGCCACGACCTGGGAGAGATGATGCTGTACTGTCGCTACCAAGGCCAGGAGTGCAGCCATAGCGACTTCAAAACCGTGAGTCCACTTATATCTCTTGTAAATGTCAGCTCTGTTCTGAGATTAGTTGGGGTCAGAGGGCATTTGTGGCATTTGTTCCCCTGCCAGTAAAATGACTTGATATATGCTGATAGCTGCTCTTTCCCTCCCATGCTGCTGTGCTGGGAGTCTCCTGCTGCGCTCCCTCCTTGGGACTTTAGTGTTTGGCTCCGTCGATTGACTCTCAAGATTTGTTCTGCAAATACACTCTGCTGTTACCTTGTTGTTGTCCTCAGCCTTCACATAATAAAACTGTGCTTACTGGCACGTACAGCTCTGCAACAGGTGTGCAGTATTTTAGTCACTGAGGGGAGAGTAATTGTTTTGTCTTGGGCCGTAGTGAACAATAAATTCCTCCAAATCCCTCTGCTGCTTTCTTTCTTCACTTCTGCAGCCAGAAAGTTTCTTTTTCCCCTTTCCACTGCAAATCAGATCATTCAAGGGATGTTTGTTTACCTGCTGGTTTTTCAGATAGAGAATAAAGTGCAGCATTACTTGGATGCTTGTTGGTGTTTTTATAATTAAAACAACTCTTTTGGCTTGTTGTTGAGGAGCAGCTTGTTGTTTTTGTTTGTTCATATGTCAAGACTGTTGTTGTAGAATCTGTTGACCAGAGCAAGTGGGTCTTATGTTGTTGAAGTGCAGTTTATTTTGTTGTACTGATAAAACGGAAGTGCTGATCAATTAAGGGCCTTTTTAATGAATATGTTTTTTTGGCAGAACAAAGTGAGCAAGTTCTTCCTGGCACCAAGTTGTTTTTTGATATTAAAACCCTCACTTGTTACATGCTCTCTCTAACTGATAGTTTAAGTCAATAAGTGAATATTTGAACAGCACACCAAATGTATGTTAGCAAAGAAAATGGTAAAATACAATCTAGTTTTCCCATCGACCTTGTGAATAAAACTCCTGTCTGCTTGGTTTGTTTCTACTTAGGCGAACAGAACGACTAAAAGCTTTTCAGTTCTTCTAAAATACTTTTGGAGACTATAGTGAAGGATTTGGTCACCGTCTCTGCAAGGTTTTTACCACAAGTCACATACAGAATATTCCTGCAGAGCATTTTTAAATGCATAAACTGCACATGCATCTAAAAATGCTATTGGGCCTCATCCACCAATCGTTCTTAAGAAGAAATTTCTCCTTAAAATCCACTTGCGCAGCTTTTACGAAGATTCTGACCAATGTTTTCTTATCTGGGAACATAATCTACGCACACTGAATAGCACTCTTACGCACACTGAAACTGAAATGCTTGTGTAAAATAATCAGTTATTGTGTTTTTTGTTGTATAATAATATTTAAGTTACCATAATCTTTATATTTTACTTTGTCCCAAAAATATTCACCCATCTTTAGGTTTTACACACTGGTGTTTACATGTTCAATAGTTTTACTGCAACAGCTTTTAGTTAAAATGTTTTGTCCCAGTTAATTTAAAAAAACACATGTGTTTCTTTTCTGAGACAAGAGGTAGACAGTAGACAGCACCACCTGGGCCCTTTGTGTGCCCCGAGCAGGACCTAAACCCGAATATTATTCGAAAACATTTTGGCTGAACCTGGTCCGGTGTGTCTGGTCCTGATGGGTCCAGTCATGGCCAACGGCTAGAAAAATTCTGTCCGCTACCTTTCGGTGCCCACGTAAATCAATTGGGCTGTTCACACGGCTCGCAATGTGCAACAAATGTTTTGGCGTCTGTTCTCTTTTTTCCATTTGCTGCGAGCGAATGTGGCCAGCAAACACACTGAAATTCGATTTCAAACGATATAAATTATATATTATATATGATATGGATGATCAAATATTCATCCCATACTTTGGATTTTCATGCTGTTTTCCTGGCGGCTGCTCGCACAAGAATTGGTGCTTTGCAGCGCTTCCGCCTCCGGTGTGGCCGCGGCGTCAGGGTCAGGTCGAGTATCCGCAAATGTTCAGCTGAGGGTTCACCTGCAGTGCTGTGTTTTCAATGATGTGCAGCTCCAACTCAGATAACTCTGTGCACTTTCCTGTTACCTTCCTTCTCTCTCTTCTGTGTTTGACAATATTTATTTTGATTTCAAATCTGAGATCAAACTATTTTCTTTCTTCACTTATGTGACCTTTTATTGATGAAGGTTTTTCTGAATGTGTAACTGCATTTCATGTAATGTTTTTTTGTGGTATAGGGTTATGAAACTGATGTAGAGTTTAGGAACTTTCTTAAGAAGAAATTTAAGAAAATTCTTCAGAAGATATTGGTGAATGATGCCCAATATTTAGGATTGTATTTCTACTTTTGGTTAGCCTACTCCTGGAGTTGAGTAATCCATTGCACTGAACACCAGGTGTTATGTTTTCATCCCTGTCAGTTTGTTTGGTGATTGGTTTGTATGTATGTTGTTTTTTATAAGCAAGGTTGCACAAAAACAACTCAACAGATTTCCAAGAAATTTGGTGAAAGGATGTGGTATGGGACAGGGAGGAAGCTATTAAGGTGTAGATCGGGATCAGTGGGCAGATCCAGGAATTGCAATGCAGTTCAAGTGCAGATTAATTAAGACAGCAGTACTTGAATGATAATAATAAAACCATAATGATAATGTTACTATGAACGGGATTCCAGTCGAGGTGTGTTTAGCTTTCAACATTTACAAGCAAGAGGAGTTACAAGCACAACTACCAGATTCAATTTAGAGCTGTAGTTATCACCTTTTGTGGCAAACAAAACGAACACTGTATTTTTACAGTTTGGTTCACAACCTGTAGCATCAACCAGAAAATAAACTGAGCAGCAGTATGTATACATGTAGGTGTCTATATATTATAGATTCCAACATCTAAAATGGATGTGACTTGATCAGCATCTAGATGTAGACTTTACTTGTCTTTCTCCTCTTGGGTACATTCATTCAGTAAAAGCAGGCTGTTGACCTTTTTATTTTGCAGTTTAAATTAAAATGATTTCCAGGAATTCCATGCAGTAAGGTATTTAGGCTGTCATTTTTGGAAAATGTTAACGCTGAGATTAGAGAGATGTTAGTGTCAGATATGGTTGAAACTTAGAATTGTTTTAATTTGATATTATTCTTTCAATTAAGTGTTTTTAACTGTTTAATCGTTTGGTCCATGACATGTCAAAAGAAAAATGTCAGTAATCAAATGTCATGTTTTTCAAGACAAAATAGTGTTCATAAGGGCGATCACTTTTTTTTTTTTATACGACTTGACCTATTGCCTGCCCTCTTGGCGATCAGTAAAATAAGCCTGTAATGTTTCCTTGTTTTGCTATGAAAATAGCGGAAGCTAGCAAGCAAAGCTGTCAATCATGACACTAGTGCATCTGAGAAGCGGCTTGTGGAAGTATTTTGAGTTCTGAACCGTAGACTGTAAAGTAATGATCAAAGTTGAGGCTGTTTGTCGTCTTCGTACCATGCAACTGCCTCATAACAAATCTGTGGGCTCACCTGTTAGCAGCAGCTAAGGAGGCACCACAGATGAGCAGCACAACTCATCACTGCGTGCATGGGGAAGGGGCTTCGCCTATTTGAAAGAATTGTCTGTCCTAACCCATGTTATATAATTATATCAAATTCCTTCAAATTTGATTTTTGGAAAAACTAGTGTTCAGTTTATTATTATTATTATTATGACAAAGAGGAGCAGCAAATTCTGTCATTTTATGTGTTTGAATTTTCACATCTTTGCTTGGAAAATAACTGCAATCATTAATTTATCAAAATGGATGAAGTAAATATTTTTACTTTTTACTTTTTTACTTGTCGATTCACTTAATAACTATAAGACTAATAATTTACTGCCATAGCATATTGCGTTACGGGAGCTGGATCGTAATCTGACCAGAGCTGTGACAAGAATATAACACACACTTAACTTAAGCTTCCTGGTACAGTAGAAAACATTCAGGCTTCTAAAATGCAGCTTTTCATTTTTCCTTTAATTACATGGGCCTACAGAGCAGAGTTATTACATACAGTATGTATGATAGCACAGGGTCATTTAATGGGCATCCGCCTGACTTTCTATTTCAAGCTTGGACAGATATATCAGATCCTTATCAACAAGATGTTCTGCTTGTTTGTCAGGCCTCAAAACTGACCAGTGATGCATGTACAATGTAAAGAGCGGTCTGGGATCGCATGTGGTTTGATGAGTTCTTCATTGTGTTTAGAGTAGACTCTGTTGTCATGACTGGACCTCAGCTACATGTAATCCAAGATATTAAAAGCTTCTACGTCTGTTCCAGTTTGACTGATCCTGTCACATTGAGAGATGCTCAATGCACAGATGCTAATGGGAAAAGCAATTGTGTTTTTATATGTTAGCTGCAGTGATGTGCTTTTCATACCTTTTGGACAGATGCTCCCCCTGGAGCTCTGATGCATATGTCAGTGAGCTGCAGCAAAGCTACAAGTGAGCAGGTCCCTGCTCGTGTCTGCCAGAAGAACATGTGAATTTCATAATTTCATTCTGTTGAGTCCTAAGGGCGTTAATGCCAAGCTTGGTCAGCCCTGTCTACATCTTCAGCCAACCGAGTCTCTATTTGACTCCCCTTAGTAACCATCTTGCATGTTTTCTGACACGCCTTTGACCTCAAGCTGGGTTCAAAGATAATCATGTTGACAGAGAGGCTACTAGAAGGCACTGTCATCCTCTTTGCCCTCTGCCTGTTGCTGCCGAGCTCCTCCCGACTTCTCCCCACTCCTCTCCTGGTGACTTGCTCTCTCTCTTCTCTCTGTCACTGCAGCGACACACCTCCCCGGCGCCTTCTGAGAGCAAAGCAACAACAACAACAAAAAAAAAAAAAACAGGTTCCCAAAAATAGAAAACTGCATGCATGAATGCACTTAAGACACATGCATTCAGATAAACACACGCATATGGAGCCACTGAAATATATGTATACATGACAGAGCACGCGCTTGCAGATGGACCACATTTCCATGACACTCCAGGGACCCGAGTCAGCGTTTGAGTGACATTGTGATGAATGACCACAGGGAGGATTGTGGGGTTATGGGAGTCAATGTGATGTGACTGATGGAACTGGAGCAGCACTGCACAAATGGGAAATGTCATCAGTGTGCGCATTTCCACCTATAAGCACGTATAATGTGTCTCCTCAGATGTGCAGGCTGCTCATCTCGCTAATTCACAAGCTCATACAAGAGCATGTCTGCAACCCACCCAACCTGATTCATCCTTAATAAGCACTTTGGTAAACTTGTCTTTTCGAGGGTTTCAGAAAGGAGGGCACGTCTCGAGCCAAATTCATTATTCTGCCATCCAAACAGAAAGTGAAGAGAATGTACAAAAGCCTTCTTTCGGCCTGTTCAGAGATTCTTTTAAATCCAGCATCTCTGAAAGAACGCTGAGTGGTCAGGGTGCAGCTTCATCCGTGTTAGTAAGGTGTGACCGAGGATCAGTGAGCAAGTTGTGGTGCAGAAGAGAAATATCCAGTTCGGTGTCTCTCACAGAGCTGCACCTATTTACGGTGGGGGGTGGGCTGTATGGTATTATTATCTGACGTGTTCCACTGCAAATATATAATAATATCTTAATTCCCATGTATGTTGTGAGTGTATTGTGAATTATATTCATACAGCTCTATTTCTTCATTTTAAACTGTAGACCAGGGGTGTCAAACTCATTGTAGTTAAGGGGCCACATACTGCCCACTTTGATCTCAAGTGGGCCAGACCTAGTAAAATCATAGCATAATAACGCATACATAACGACAATATTTCTCTGTTTAAATCATTGGTGAAGGTTTTTGGATGATAAACCCTATTTTAAGGTCTTTCTACAATAAACTAGAAACATAAAGACCAAAAACTCAGACATCAGCCCACTGTTTATCTGCCTGGGCTCTCCTCTGCAGATTCCCTGGCTCTGTGACGGGTTTGACGTCAAACGCGTCACAAAGCGAGCAGCGAGCGCTGCTGCCTGTGGCAATGAGCGATTCTGCCTCCGGAGCAGACATCGCGTTTACGCTGTTTTTGAAGCAATTACTGGATCGATTTAAAAAAGAAAAAAAAAGAAATTACAAAACGCTTGTACTCATAAACCTCCATATTCTTAAGAGACATTCTGATTCACAACCCTGGAAATTTATTAAGAAAAACAAGTGCAATTTCACCAATACTGTGCTTCAGTTTATCATTTACACATGTGCATTACAACTTCAGATCACCGTTGATGTACAGAGCAAAACATTTAGTCACAGGTATTTGGAACTGAAAAATATTGTATTTGACTTTGTAACAAAATAAACTTCTCAAGATCTAAAAACATTTTAAATGTACTAACTAACATTTCCACATCTGTGTAGTTATCTGTACACCTGAACTGACTCACCACAAAATAAAAACAAACGTGGGAGCTATTAAGTAAGGAGCTTAAGTTACCCCTCTTGCCTTGAAAATATAGAATTTATACATTGAAAACGAGTTGGGGCAGTGCATGAGCCACAGTGTTCCATCAAACCAAACTCTTTTGTACTGAAGCTGCTGATTGACATTGTATTGCACAATGTTCAGTGTCAAATATTTCAACAGTACGTTTTCATTTTCACAGAACTGTGTTCTTCAGGATGCAAAAGTGTCTGAAGCCTTATCTTACATGAAGTAGGTCAACTCCCCGATTTAATTTTGTCCTGAAACTTGGCATCTTTTAGCCCTCACAAGTGCATCAACATCAGGCTTAAAATCCTGAGTAGCAGCCAATTTAAGAATATCATTCAAGTGCTTGTGTGTGAGTCTTGAGCGAAGCTTTGTTTTTGTGATGTTCATTATTGAGATCCGCAGCCTTAACTGTAAATGGCGAGTGAAAAACTGCAAACTCGGTCTCAAGCCTGACCTGAAACCGCTGCTCAAACTCCCGCAGCAATTCCGTAATTTTGTCTTTGTAGCGACTCATGTCAGCAGTAACTCCGGTCATTTGCACATTTCTTAGATGAGGGAAATGAGCAGCAGCACCACTTGACAGCTGTGTCTCCCACAAAGTCAGCTTCAACTTAAATGCGCGTATGCTGTCATAATATTGTGTGACCACTTTCTTACGGCCTTGCAGCATCTTGTTCAGGTTATTCAAGTGCTCTGCAATATCCACCATTCTGGGTTTTTTAATTCATGCACTGCTTTGCCCTTTTTCTCCATGAACTCTCCAATTTCCTCTCGTAGATAAAAAAAAACCGCTTCAGCATGGCACCTCGGCTTAACCACCTTACTTCAGTGTGGTATTTTAGGCCACAGGTGATGTCTTTATCACTGAGGAGGCTGTCAAACTGACGGTGATTCAGCCCTCTGGCTCGGATGAAGTTAACAGTTTGGACAACCACTTTCATGACGTGATCCATTTTTAATGACTTGCTACACAATGCCTCCTGGTGCAAAATACAGTGAAATGTCCAAAAACTTTTTCCTCCATTTGCAGCTTGTACTTTCTCCCTGAATTTCGTCACAACGCCTGTTTTTCTCCCGATCATTGATGGTGCGCCGTCTGTAGCCACACTGACAGCACGGGTCCAGTCCACTCCGACCCGGTTCAGCGCTTCAACAAGAGCGCTAAAAACGTCATTCGCTGTAGTGGTGTCTGTCATAGGTACCAACTCAAGCAACTCCTGGGTGACCGCCAAAGTCTCATCAACACCACGAATGAATATGGCCAGTTGAGCAACATCTGTAATGTCAGTGCTCTCATCGACTGCAACAGAAAATGCTACAAATGACTTGACTTTATGCTTCTTTTGGCTATCCAAATCTGCTGAAAGATCGGCAATCCTATCCGTCACAGTATTCCTCGTTAGGCTTATGTTGGCAAAAGCCTGTCGCTTCTCGGGGCACACAATTTCTGCAGCCTTCAGCACGCATGTTTTCACGAACTCACCCCCACAGTATGGCTTTGAGGCTGATGCTATTTCGTTAGCAATAAGGTAGCTAGCTTTCACTGCTGCACCACTTATCTCTCGGCTCCGGGTAAAAACGGACTGTTTCTTTAGACTTGCTAGCAGGTCATTTATCTTCTCTTTTCTCAGTTGTCCTTGCAAGCGGTCGTATTTTTCGCCATGTTGAGTCTCATAGTGGAGCCGAATATTATATTCTTTGAGCACAGAAACCTGCTGCGAACACAACCAACACACACGTTTTCCAGTTACCTTTTGTAAAAAAAATAGGACGTGGTCCATTTTTCTTGGAAAACTCTGCACTCTGTGTCCACTTTTCTCTTTTTTGACAGAGACATTTGGGGGTGAGGGTGTCACGCTTTTGACAGCAAAAGACCGGACGCATTAAAAAAGGCGGGTTGATGCCATCTGCTGTTTAGTTCTGGTTCTCAGTGTAAATCGATACGGAGCCGGCCCGCAGGCCGTATGTTTGACACCCCTGCCGTAGACTGTCTTGATTGTCCCCTGGTGGCTGGCTGCAGTATAGGTCATAAACCCTACCTCCATGTTAACAGATGGGACATGGACCAAACTAAAAAAGGGTTTCTGTCATTTAAGGTCGCTCTTATCAAATTGATGCAATTTGTTTTTTGATGTAATGCTCATCTTTTCTGACAACTTTGATTTTAATTAGTTTTTCTTATGCTATTAAAAACAGTATGAAAAGTAATGAGCAGCTGAGATGTGAGACCGCGATAGAGTGCTTCCATCCCGTAATTGCTACTGTGCAGAATCCAAATGACAGTGCAGACTTAAGGTAGTAGCGCTTCATTTCTGGATAGTGGGAGGAAATGGAGATGTCTTTTCCATCTGTATGTGCAGTCTGTGTCAAACAACCAAATTAATATATATTTTTCAAAAACGTATATTCACATTTTGTCATGAAGTTGCAAATATACAACTGTGCAGAGAGCTTGAGTCAGATGGTAAGGCTGAGGTGAGAGGAATAAGAGAGAAGAAGGAAAACAGAGGCTGATACAAGTTAACATCAAGTTGTATAGACTGTTTAATAGGGATTTGATGATCACTCCAAGCACCAGTGCACAGTCAGTGAAGTAATCATGAGATGTGTCAGGATCTCGGTGCCTGATCACAACTTAATATTTCCCTGGGTCAAAATACTGTCATCTTAATCACAAAACTCATTCTTGGAAGGTGTGATGATGTATTGGAATTAGTGGACTCCCCTTTCCCTGGGTTCGTTTTTGCCGTGTTTGATTACAACCGTGGTTAAAAGTTGATTGATCACACTGACAAGCAGCATCAGTGTCAGCCAGAGCGGATTATCTCAGTGTGCCTGGCCTGCGCTCCCTGCATGCCTCAGTTATATAAATATAAAGACCCCTGGAGCACTGCAGGCCAGGGAGGATCCTATCACACATCACATGCCTTAATGTGAAACCTGATTGCAGCCCGACCCTGAGCTCTGTATCGCACAGACACTAATTAGCAACTCGTCTGTTCCCCTTACCGCAGCCTTGTCGGATCAGCGCTGCAAATGTAATGGCACTGGCTGTTTACAGCAACAACAATTAGCCATCACACACAACCCATGGCCTTATCACTTCACTCGCTGATTATTGCATGGCTAGATTTGCCTCGCTCTCACCAGCACAGTCGCACAAAACCACTGTCAGTCACCCATTGGGGAGGACTGTGTTCTTTTATAATCTGTCCTCCCACTTCTCCTCTGGTCGCTCAATCACACTAACTGCATTTCATCATCTCTAGACTCATTTCTCAACATTTGAAAGCCCAATGCATCACATTAGGTTTTACTGGGTGTACTGTATTAATCACTAATGTGGCATTACCATGGCATTTTACATTCCCGGCGGGCATAATGTCTGAGTCTCTTTAAAGGGCATGGGAAGTACCACTGCCAACCATAAGCCCACCACTCTGAAACACCCCGGGGAGGCAGCAACAACCTGTGCTATTTAACCAGCTCGAGAGAAAAGCTGGAGTGCAGCCACAGATGGCTCAGTGTGGATATGTGGTAGAAGCTGCAGCTGTCTGCAGTTGTGGATTTTTTTCCTCATCCTAAAACAGCTCATTTTGACTTTTGGCTGGGGGTAAATTAGTGATTCATTAAAAGCTTAAACAAGTAATTCAGGATTTTCTTTTGTGTCCAACAAAAAATATGAAAGTTTGACATAACTCCAAACTACTGCATCCATTTTCAGTTCTGTAATTATGAAAAGGAGACACAAATGCTGTATGGTCTAGCTTGTTTAATTAGGATCTTATGTACTTCAGAGGTGCATGAACTAAACAACAAAATCAAATATTTTTGAAATATACTTCATCTACTGAATAAATATTAACCTGTTTTTATCCATTAGTATGATTTTTATTTTCATACCCAAGGAGTGAATCTCATCACCATTGGTGAGCCAATAAGTGTACAACATGCTAGTTCGAAAGACTTTATAATGCTAGTAATTGGCTGTCTAAGAGAACAATACACAAACGCATGTTAGAGGCATGTAGGAGAAAAGATGGCAGCATTTTATCAGGCTCAATGCGAAGAGGGGCATTAATACCAAGACCAGCAGCACGATAAATTTAATGAAACACTTGAATGTGCATGGAATAAGTTTTAACACCAGAGAGGTTCTCTGGATCCGCCACTTTACAGGATCTATGACTGGGAATTTAGCAGGTAACATTAAGCAAATATAAAGAAAACGTCCTACTTGTTCATTGTTTATTAAACATAGGTACACACTACTGACGACTGGCTGAAGCGACCACTGTTGTTGCATTGTACATGTTGAGGCAAACACCGGGGGAAGCCAGCGCAAGAAAGGAGAGTTACTGGCTGAAGTAAGGGCTACTGCTGCGGTTTTCGTGTTGTGGAAGTGCTGGAGAAGCCAGCACTGCCCATTCGGAAGAGCAGACAGCCCTGGGACTTTAACCGGCTCCTTCAGGAGCTTTGTCTGGATGACTGTAGTTTCCAGCACTACCTAAGGCTGAGCAGTGACAGGTTTGATGACCCTCTAGCTCGGGTCGGTGCCAGTATTGATTTCTTTGAATTTAATTCTCAGCGCTGATTGTCAGTCGTGACATTGAGTCAACCAAATTTGACGCCAGAGTTCCAATATCGAGCGTGAATTCGTATCCCATATTCACAGTACTAAAAGCCTATGCGAAGCCCGAGGGGAGAAATGCGATGTATGTAATCTTGATGTGTGAAATCTTTTCGTCACTTTCGGTGTGATCGCAGCATAAAACCTCAGACTGTTTGAAAATGACACCCTAAAGGGTTTTCTGAAGGGCTAACAGAATTTCCAATGTTTACAAAAACTTTACTTTCTCAGTCTCTGAAGCAAATGGAGACCTGAAATAAAAACCTTAGTTAGTATTCTTCAACTTACAAGGCCAAAACACTTGATGACGCTAAGGTGCACAACTGTCCCTTAACATCTGCTGGTGGCTGCTATTACCTGCTAACATCTACTGGTAGTTGGTAACTTAAATTTTGCCGAAGACCTTGTGATGGCAATTTTCTTATTTAATACACAAAGTCATACATTGTCTCTCGGTAAGTTCAATTCTACACCTGCAGGTGGACTCACTCCCAACCATCACCTAGCGTGACGTGTAACAATGAGCAAAGAGCATAGGAAAATTCGAATACACTTATACAATCACAAGCCCCTCCCCGCGTGGAGCAAAAGGCCTCCCTCGACTCAGGGTGGACAGACATCCATCTCTGTCCCAGCCCCCTGGAGTGATCTCTTATCTTAGTAGAAGAGGCAAAAGATCCCCCGTCCTGTATACATGAAAGAAATCCCTGCACCCCTCTATTCTGACACCTTGGGTGACCCCTGCAGAGTACCAATTGCCCAGTCTCACAGAAAGGGGGGAAGCAATAAACATCTGTGTTCTCTAATCAACACTTGTAGAGTGTAAGTTAACTCACAGAAACACATTTGTTCATACTTCTTATAAATACATATCTGTTCTTCTATTAAACATAACACAAATGCAGAATTTGCCATTACAACCGTCAAACGTACAAGAGACATTCAATTCAATAGTCAACAGTTTTGAATACCTGCCCTGCTCAGGAAATCACCATTATAGTCAATCATAGTGGATGTTAAAGTAAGACAGAAAACCAGAGGTTTATGGCAGGCACAGAGGCAAGTCTGGTTTGAGTATGGATGTCAGCTGGCGTTCACTAGAGGAAGAGAAGGCGGCATCTGTGTCTGTATTTGTTAATGAGTGTGTGTTTTATTGTGCTGGAGGGTCTGTTTTTATTTTCATGCTTCTGTGTGTGTGTGTGTGTGTGTGTGTGTGTGTGTGTGTGTGTGTGTGTGTTATAATGTGCTGTCACTTGAAGTCAGTCGTTGGTGTGTCCCGTGTGGGTCTTGCACTGTGACCCCACAAAACACGTCTGCCATTTAAGGTCCAGTGTGTAGGGTTTAGGAAGATCCATCAGCAGAAGTTGAATATAATATTATATATATATTATACATTATCATATGTTATGATATTTTAATTTGGGTAACATCACATGAAACTAAGAATCATTGTGTTTTCATTACCTTAGAATGAACGCTTTATATCAACAGGAGCGGGTCTGCCATGTTGTATTTCTACAGTAGCCCAAACTGGGCAGATTAAACTCTTGCTCTAGACGAGGCCATTCACCTTTATTACTGTATATTACCTGAAGGCCACCACAAGTTGTCCAAAACATTTAGAAGAGGAGGGTGAGGCGGAGGGTTTTCATTTGGCTGAAATATGCATCCTCACTGGTAGATAGTAAATCCTACACACTAACTCAGGGATTTATATACTTGAAAGAAGGCCTTTCATTATTTCCTTCTAACTACATGCACGACTCTGGACATTTATTGATGTAAACGGCATCTGATTGGTTGGTGAGGCAGGTTTCTATTTTGAAGTTAATTGTGCCCTGAATGAAATGTGAAGATGAGTGTAAGTTGAAGGCAACTCACTGAACTAAACTGCAAATAGATCTTTTGGTAAAAGATTCATGAAATATGTTTTAGTTGTAGTACATTGTGGGTTGGTGCTAGTATAATTACAATCACATTTGTATGCGTGTGTACTTGAGTGTTTTTGGATCTGTCAGGTTTTCAATATTCTGCCTTGAAGTATTGAGTTTAGTCAACACTTTTTATTTGTTTTGTCTTAACAGCTGGAAGCTAAAATTTCACTTCTACTCATGTGCTGTATGGGCTCATGTTATGTTTTCATGATTTTACTGTTAATGGCATTTAAAGAACAATGTGTGCATACAAAGTTCTGGCTAAAAAACCACAATCTTAAAATCCAAAACTGAATAATCTGAATTGTCAAATCTGACTAACTAAATTACAAGACCAGGGCTATTCATACCCTGAAACTTCCCTATGTATTCTATGGAAATGTGTTTTATGCTGAATTTCAATAAAAAGATTATATGAAAAAAAGAAACTTTTCTATGTCTGCTCTCTGCCATGCACTGTAGTCAAATCAGAGGAGCTGTTTGTGAGATGCAAATGTCCAAGTCAATTTCTAGAACTTTTCCTGCCAACCCCCTGATAAAATGTCCGGAAATCGCCCAAGTGAGAATATAGTGAAAATCCACGGTGAGCGGGTGGGGGTGTCGATGAGATTTCTAACATGTGACGTACGCAGAACTTAAAAAAACATAAAAAAAACAAACAAAAGAATACAATTATCTCAGGCTGAAGAAGATGCCAACGAAGATGTTAACTTGGAAAGATGATGATATTCAAGAGCTTTTCGTGATAAGGCCCGCCTCCGTTGGCCATGTGCTTTGAACAAAAAGACGTAATTTGCTGCAGTGAAAGTTATGTCATATCCTGCCTCCTGCATGCTCTACCCAGGCGCCACCCCTTGCCTGAATGTTCCAGAAATGTTCCTGTTGTTGTGAACACGTTTGACCTAACCATCTCCCGCTGTGTTCTTCGTATGTGAAAGGTTAACTCAGGAAAATGTTCAGACCCAATTTCCTGGACGTTCATGTCATAGAACAAAAGCTTTACTGTTATAAATATGGCAAACAATTGCTCTGCTGTTTGTGACTATCTGGAATTGAAATCTTATCTTTTATTGGGAAATCTAGATTTGTTTCATCTGGCTTAAAATACAAAAAGGCAAACTTGATGTTTAGTTCAGGTCAGTCTGAAAATTGGCAATCGCTATTTCCCAAATTGAAGGTGGGCACATTTTCTTTTTACTGTTTTTGGAGTCTCCTACTGAATTAGAATTTGTACCAGAAATTTGCTGCATTGAAAAACGATGACTACTTTTATTTTGAAGAGAAACTCTAAATAAAGCACTCACTAAAGCGGAGTCTGGCCCTGTGACATGAAGCTGAACCTCATCCATCACCTGTCCTCTTCCTGCATGATCTGCTCTGCTTACTCCACACCCGGTCATGAGAGTGTTCTGCTGTGTCAATGCAGATGACGACTCCATAAGCAATAACAGTTCTGAGCATACAGTGGTCAAATGTGATTTCATGCAGCCTGCAGTGATATTGTGTTCCTCCTGTTTTCTGTTTTTTTCTGTTCCCCTTCATGTCTCAGTCTTCTTCTTCCACCCTCCATAATTTACCAGTAAGTCTGAGTGTTAGATGCTCAGATCGGGTGTTGAAAAAAAATCACATGCCCTTCTTAAACAGGCTGACAGGCTCTTTTCGACTTTCTTTTTGTCCACCTGTCTGTCTCTGTTTAATCTCTGTAAGCTGCCCAGGAGCTCTTTTGATCTCGCTGTTCAGACTCACCTGAGCGCTGTTTGCCTGAGACCTCCAGGGTCTGTTTGCAGGGGTAAAACGATTTAGACTGCTTTAATGGAAAGGGACCAGTGCTTAAATGGATATCTCGATGTGTAGAGTCGCAGTGTCTTTTGTCATTTAGACTAAACGGGTCACATTTTGGGAATCTAGGAATGAATGGTTCTCTGCTGTAAAACGTAAAAAAATTTCTCCAATGTCAGGGTCCATCGTTATTCAAACATTTCAGAGGTTGCTTTCCTACAATACTTTTGTGTCGAAAAATACAGGGACTATTCAAAGAGCAGCTGTGATTTTCAATCCAGACATTTTTTGTCCACTGTGACTTCTCTGTCTACCCGAAATACCAGTCTAAAACTTTAAATGTCAAGATATCCTTTTAACAATTCAACCTGCCAGCACCAGACCCCCCACCCCGTCTCCAGGAGCGGCCACTGTCCTGCTGGAACGGATCTTAACGTCAGGACAATGTGCACTCTTTTTGTCAGAATGACGCCCTTGTGAGGGACAGCTTGACTGTATTGGTCTCACAAGGACAAAGTTGGAAAGGTTCTCTGCGTCGGCTGTTTATTCTTTGACCGAGATGTTTCTCTTTTATCTTACGTGGTGAATCCATCGCTAATTACAGGCTGAATGAATGATGAGTCTATTAACATTAACACAGAAAACGTATGTAGTAAACATGAGAGACATGACGTTTATCAGGTATAGGGTTATGTTGAAAAGCGAAAAATATTAGTTTTTTGTTATTAACTCTCGAGCAAGTAGGCAACTCATCATGAAGACATTGTTTGACTCACCACATCATCTGCTCAGAACTCATGCTTAGAGTCATAGCACTCTCTGCCAGTCAAACTATTTGATGACACAATCTCTGTAGTACTCCAGACATCTTTGTGTTTATTATTAGGTGATGTGTAGAAGTGTGTTTCTATCTTAGACACACACACACACACACACACACACACACACACACACACACACACACACACACACACACACACACACACACACACACGTCTCTCAATAGTTGTGAGGACGCTCATTGGCGTAATGCATTCCCTAGCCCCTTTCCCTAACCTTAACCATCACAACTAAATGCCTTACCCTAAAACCAAGTCTTTACCCTCAAAACATCTAAATGTCCTCACAATGATGGTAGTGAACCATAACGGGCCCGAGTAACAATAGATAGACTTGTGCGTGCGCCCACACACAAATCTCTGCTATCATAAATATAAAATATGAGCATTGTTGTTTCTCTTCTTTATCATTACAAACTGGTTCTTTTGCAGGACCCTTAACCCAAATTCAGCACTGTGATGGTGACAGTGATGTTAATGTTATAATGGTGATGATGAAATAGGCTGTGATGGTAAGATCAAGTTGCTGCAGGTGCAAGTACCTGTGACAAAATATAAATCTAGGATGTTTAGTTTCAATAACTTATCTATGATCCATACAGATGTATACATTATTTTTTTATATTGTTGAGAGATGCTCAACCAGTCATATTTAGCTGTTAATGTTTGTTTACTTAAAAGTTAAAGTAGATGGTGTATTTGTTGATTAAATGAAATAACCTTAACCCTAACCCTTTTTTTTATTAAAAGAATCGTAATTTGCAGACTGCACTATGTAACACACCATTTAATGTACTTCCTAGTGATTATATTGACAGCCACACACACACACACACACACACACACACACACACACACACACACTGTATCACAGTTTCCTGGTTTTTCACACAACCAACCACACAAAGTTTCACCAACTCATCTCATCCCGCCTTTATCATGCATTTAACTAGGCATGAGACGGCACCACTTTGGGTGTCAGTGACCCTTCTTCATTCCACTGGTATATTAATGCACATCTCCATACTGAGCTCAACCTGCTCTACTACTCCATCTCTGTCTGCCTGCCAGTCGTCCTCCCGCTGAATAAATGTCCACAAAGTTCCCATTTCAAACAGTGCCTCTGCTGCCCGTCTGCTGTCAGGACGTAATAATAAGTCAAACGCTACAACTGCCAACCTTCCCACATCAGTGCTGATGCTGACAATAAGCTGGCATATTCGCTTCACGGGTATGCACTCATCTCGTCAGAACACCAGCCGGTATCACCACCAGTGGTGTGGGAAGCGTTGTTGTAGCATGACATGATGGAGACAGTTACTAATGGTAGTAGTCGCCCTGCAGTGCCACGTGTGGTATCTCAGAATGCAGTTTGGATCCAGATCCAACCAAACGTTCCCTGAATAATGGATGGGGAGGGAAACTGAGGCAGCAACTGACAAAGCAGAACTAAGTGTCAATGCTGAGGAGAGAAAGTAAAGAAGGCAGAGCTGACACAAATTTAGGGAGATATTATTAGACAGAGAATAGAAGAACAGAAATGAGAGGTGAAAAGAGAGAAAAGTACAAGTGAACGAAGAATATAGTGAAATATATGGAGCTTTTTTCAAGATAGTGGTTTTTCAGTTTGAGGGCATTACTTTGCACATTTATGTTCAGATTGTGTATTACTTTTCATCAAAACCCTGCCCTTGCACTTAAATTTGCTTGCATTCAGATATATTGTTGCTCGCGTAGATTTCCTGCGCTCCAGCCCTTCACCACACTCGGGCTCCTTTCAGTGCCCTCGTGAATCGTCTGCTCTCAGATTTCTTCTCTGCTCTTGGACTTTTTTGTGCAACAACCCTGCCTCATTGCGAGAACGTTCGCTTTACTTCAGAGTGTTCTGTGCGGGCGATTCTCTTTTACCGGGTTCAACCACTCCCCGCCCTCCCATGGCTTAATTATATGGACTTCCCTTTGCTTTCTCTGTGACTTTTGGAATAAAAAGACAGTTATTGTATTTACCAGCGCACATACTTTTTTATTTTATAATAGCTAGGGCGGTGTAGCTCTGAAGTAAAGCAAATGTCCCTCCATCGAGTTGGGGAGCATTTCATTGGTTGACCAGTGGTCAACGCTACACCTGGCATTCCAATGGTTGGGGAACTTCGACAGGGTTGTTGTAAAAAAAAAAGAAAAAGAAAACAAGAGCAGAGGAGAAATCTCAGAGCAGATGATTCACGGGCGAACAGAATGCAGCCTGAGTGCGGAGAAGGGCTGGAGCGCAGGAAATATATGAGAGCAACAATATTTGAATGCAAGCAGATTTAAGTGCAAGGGCAGGGTTTTGATGAAAAGTAATCTGAACGCTCTTGAATAAAGATAGGCTCCATAAAATAAGCATGATAACACGTTGGTTTGCATTGATGTTTGGCTGGTTATTTAGCAGCTATTTTGGCATTTTTAAGTTACTGATTTACTAACACGATGTATATGAATATTTTCATGAAACTTTAATCATGAAAAAAAAAAGACAAGATTTAGCGTCGTAAATTATTCATCCAAATGAGTTCTCGAAGGACCCACACCAAGTGCTGGTGAATCCCCCCACTGGCCGGTTAGATGTAAGGTCAGAAGTTCAGCAAATCGGACTATATCTGAGATCCGTCTGATTCACCCGGATGTTCGGTAAACACAAGCGCATCTCATCAGCCACATGCTTCAAACTCGGTGACATCACCACCTGAATAATTTCTCCTCCTAAGTGAGGTAATGGGGACATTCTGTGTACTGCCTGTGTTTTCCCGCTGCTGCTTTGTTTATCTCTAGTGTCCCCATGGAAACAAGTTTTTGTGAGTGTTCACCTGGAGGGAAGATCTGGAGAACGTGTTATACAGAGGACTTAGGAGACAGAAGATATAGTCCATCCATTAAACTGTGTCTCATTACACAGACAAACAATAACTATGATAACAATGGGTAGGACACTGTTGATACTCTCCACAGTGCAGCGAGCAAACACAAGAGGAAAGCATTTAAGGAGTTTGTCGTTAAGACATTACAAGGTCTGAGGACATCAACCTTTTCATTTTTAAACATCAAGTTTTGGGGTCAGTCTCTCAAAACATCAACAATCAGAGATTTCAGTTTTTACCTCTGCTTAACTGCATCACACAACTGTTAAATCCCACCGGGTGTGTGTGTAAGCTTTCCTTTGTAATCATAGATGTCAGCAATGTCCTCCTCCTCGTTCTCATGGGTCATGAGCTAAATCTGAGTAAAGCTCATCAGGTTTATTGACACACTAATTTGCACCAATTCTCTGCCAAACCATCCGAGAGCCTTCCCTATACTACGAAGGTAATGTGCGAGGCGACTGAGAAACGAAAGTCCTGAGTGCAGCCTTTTGGTATGTTTTTATCATGTCTGCACGTGAATTGGTATATGACAATAAAGGCCCATATTATATCATGTTTCTGTTATTATTTCCTGCCTTGGACATTTGAGTATAATTCATTTTAGATGCCTGCTTCAGATGATTTGTTCTCTTCAAGTATGGCTGTGTGATATGACCGAAATCGCATAGAGGTCATTGGATATTCAGATAATGATAAATGTTTCTCGTACTTTGCAGATATTAAGATGCACCAGCAGTCGTTGGCTGTTTGCATCTTCGAGAGTTTAGGGCTGTTTTGAGCATTTCACTGTATTTTTGTTGCTCTCCTCCATAAACTGTCTCTGTCCTGTTTGACATGATTCCTGCGTAGGTGGTAAGAGGTTTGTGGTGTTTGAGTGTTTTGTGGTGACTGGTCTGCAGCATAATTTGCATAGTGCAGATTTCTTGTATGTGGCCTGACGTTTAATACCCATGGAACCAAATAGCCCCTCCTGTCTTTATGAGCATCTTATTTGGTCGTGGCTGCCTAGAGTCCTTCTTCTGTTTGGAATCACACTGCTCTGTGTCGGATTTATTCTCCTCCTCTGCCTTTTTCGTGTTGCTTTCATGCAAATTTCATGCCTGCATCGATGCAGTGTGAAAGAACACAGCACTGTTCAAATGATGAAACACATTACCATAAAGAGTGTGATTTGCAGCATAGTGAAATAAACACCAGAGCATAATATGAAACAATACACTTTATAACTTCTATCGCTCAACACATAGTATGGGTATGTCTAATGCATTAGTATGTAATATTTTTCTCATCTGGTGTGAATGAACAGATCTGGGAATTTTTTTGCCTTTGTCCCACATTTCATCCAGATAACATGTGTTTTAAGATTTCAATTTTAAACACATGTTAATAGACTGGCCTGCACTACAGTGAAATCTAGGTAATCTGTAATTAACTATAAAATGTATGTATTTACATTTTCCATAAAACCCAGGATTTTTGGGTTTGTTGTGAAAGTTGGTTTCCGCTGCAAGTCAGTTCCAGTTTAAAAAAATGTACCCAACGCTGCAACGATTGATTATTTTTATTATCATTTTCTATGTTAATAAAATGTCAGAAATGGGGAAAAATGCCACATCCTGAAATATGTCGAATTGTCCAACAAAACCCCAAATTATTCTGTATATTTAAAGATATAATCATCACATTTGAGAAGCTGTAAATAGCAAATGTGAAGTATTTTTACCAAAAGAATGATATAAAAACAGTGGCTGTGACATCTGTTTGCTTATCAGAGCAGACGTCAATAAATCTTCTCTCAAATGTGAAATAAAATTAACAAATTATACCAGCTCAAAATTGAACTTGTTTTTGATTTTTAACAGATAATGACTTGTGAAATAAAGAGCAACCTGTCTTTTTCACAACCCGCCATTAATAAATAAAAATTCTCAGATTTAAATATAAAGCAGATGTCTCACAGTGTGGATGTGATTAATCCACCCTCACACTTTGTGAACAGATATTTAACACTCAGTACTTACCCTGAGGTCTCCCACTGTGCTGAAGGTATATTTGTTGTCTCAGTTCTAAGTGGCCTTGGATAAAATTAGTATATGTATTACGACCGACTTACAGTACGTGGAACTTTGAGCACTCACAGCAAGCAGTAATATCTAAATACTTTTTCTGTTATCTGTGTGTATATCTTAGTCCATTTAATTCCAGCTCTCCACAACAGATAACCTGAAGTATCAGCTGCTACATAGAATTTAATTCGTCTTTATCTGTGGTAATACTTGACACCTTGAGGCTACACTGACATGAGGTCTTCTCTAAACAAGACTCTTAGTGCACATGTAGCTAAAACTCATTAAACCGCATGAGGCAGTGTCATAGGGCATTTACTCATAAATCCATAACAAGAGGAAAAGGCCATTAAATTACATGAAGGACTGACTCTGACAACTTACCTTCATTTTCTACTGTGAATATTCCAGAGTTCAGAAGTAGAATATTAAGAAGAATAAAAACGAATTAATGTAACCAAACAAAATGACTGCTTATGACGGATGTGACTCTATGCAGTGCAGTTAAGTGTTTCCAACTCATGCATTTCATGTGGCCCAAAGCACTCGAATGATGAGTTTGTCTCAACAGAAACTTGTAGGTTCACTTACAGAGGTATTGTGTCGTACTGGCTGAGAATTATAAGATCTGAAGCAGTTTTGCAGCATCACTTTAGACTTTTGAGACAGTTGCAGAGCCATTTCATTACTCTCGCTGGAGTGAACGCCACTCACGTTCATTTGTAAACTGATTCCTTCGGTTCCGGGGCTGGAGCCTGACAGGGAGCTTACACCATGGCCACCTACACCTGCGACCTACACCAATTGGATGGTGCTAGCTGCCAATTGCACGGTACTCTCTCTCCAATGTATACCATGGTTTATCGTCTGTTTGACTTTAAATGGGACCATACTGATTGAGAACAAACCCGTTGTAAATCAAGTGACAAGTGCAGCCATTTTCTCATAGCCTTCTATTAAATGAATACAGGTTTCAGTCACTTTCTGTGCGAGTCTACGTTAGGGCTGCATGATATTAGGAAAACTTGAGATCTGCAGCAGATACATCTCTGCCACCTGGCACTGCATATCAGTGCAACTTTTCTTTATCCCCAAATCCCCTGTCACTGAGACACAGTCGGAATCAGCCTGAATTAGATGTCAATGACTTTTTTCATCATCTCCTCTCGAACAACACAACAAGAAAACAACCCTCTGACACTTGAAATCTTCCTGCAAGCCAGATACTAACTATTTTCTTTATTTTATCTTATTTACATGATCACCAACATAAACATTCATTAGTCACATTGAATTCCACAATAACAAGTTAATAGAGGAAAATTAATAGTCAGTTTCTTTGCCACTTCAATGCTTTGTTTCTTAGCTATTGTTTTTTTTTTTTATTGTGATTTTCTGTCTTCATTTCAATGAGGAGAAATCAATTTTATTAAGGTAAACAATAGTCTTTGTCGAGTACATTGAGTTTAAAACGTTGAGTGAGTGAAAACAGGGCCATGAATATAAGAGATGAAAGTAGATCTGTCCAGAGTGAAGACACAAGGCGCTGCTGGTGAAGTCGAGTCATGAGATTAAAAACTGAAGTTGACTCTCAACATGCTGAAGGTCACGGTGCTGATGGAGAATGACAGGATTAAAGTGATGAAGAGCAGCATCCAGCAGCTGATTGGCTCCAGGAATGCTGGCAGATAGAAGTTATAAGTTATAAACAACTTTGACAATTTGGGAACTGGCGAAGACAACCAAGATGGCAGCGGTGGTTTTTGACCTTCAAATGGCTGCCTACATTTCATTTGTTTCGAGATTTAAAGCTGCCTAGTTCCACAAACGTCCTGTTCAGTTTTCAGACAATATAATGGTTAACAATTGGAGCTCATATGGCTTCAATTGGCATAGGGTTCTCCTGATTAAATCATCAGAAAACTTTATTGGAAAATATCTGGTTCTTTGGAATAGAAGCAAGTTGTAGCCCACTGTGACGTCACCCATGGGTTTGTGAGTTTGCCATTTTGTTCAGCGCCATCTTGTTTTTTTGACACCAGAAGTAACCATATTTGGAGGAGCGTGGGGTGATCCTTGACTAAGGGCTCGAGGACATGCACGCCCATCTACACCTACAGCCAGCACCCATTGGACGGTAGTAGCGGTCAATCACACTGTATCCATGCCCAAATGCATACAGTGCTTTGTCTATTTGACTGTAAATGGGACCATAATTTACTAAATGAACATCATGCTGTGTTGAAAAAGACTTGAAGAATCGACTTGAGATCGAAACCATAAACTCTGTATGCAAATGTTGATGCTATTAATCAAGTGAGAAGTAAAGTAATTTTTCGACTTATTTTGGTAACCAGTAGAGTCGGCCTCCGCTGGTTATTTTAGAGGATATAGGTTTCAGGCACTTCCACATTGACTTCACTTTCTGGACCTGCAGTCTGCATCCATATTTATTTACAGACTATGGGAAGAAGTCAACTACGACTCCCACAATGCATTGTGGAAAAGAATATCCACTCACCAGACCTAAGTTCACTTAAGTTCATCATGTTTCAAAAACAAAGTATAATTGGCGACCCACTTAAGCATTTAAAAATATTTTTTTTTTCACAAGCACAGACCTGGTATTGATACTTAACTTGCTGCTGATTCTTTAGGGAAAACAAAACCCCTGTACATATTAGAAATTAGCAAACAATATCACAATGTACATTAAATGAATTGGATGAAATGGCAGGAAAAAGCAGAAATTCACCAGTGCAACAATGAAAACAGAGCATGAGAGAAAGCTGTTCTTCATAGACCAAAACTTTGTTCCTTTTGTTCCTCATCTCCTAATTTTGATGTTTCTTTATCTTCTCTTGTTCTCGCCCCTTTTATTCTTTTATAATTTTTTGGATTAAATTTTGTTATTGTTTTTATTTAATATTGTGTTGTTTTGCACAATACAAAACAAAGAATCAACAACAGTAGATTAATAAGTTGAGAATTTGCTTTTTATTTCCTTTTCCTTTCAATGAAAGGACAGCTCAATTATGGAGAAATGATGCAATCAACATTTTACTTTAATTTAAAAGTGAATATTGAAACGTGTTTGTGTGTCCTCTGGCATTTTTAAGCTGTGTGTGTGTGTGTGTTTCTCTCCTTTCTCAGTTACAGTATACATATTGATTTTCCTGTGCTCCCTCTTAGATGTTTCACTCGATTCAAACTACGACCGAGCCTGCAGTTTACGGTCCTTGTCATTGACCTAGTGTGACACACTCACCATTCAAATGGCCTTCATGTTAACTACACATTTGTGCCCTGTATGAATGGCAGGCCTTCAACGTTGTAGGTCATAAATGCTTGAAATGCTTGCTCAGCTCTCTTGCTGTCTACTTACACGGTCAATGGTGAGGGGCTTTTCTCCCTCACGGACTGAGACATAGTCTGGCATGTCACCATCCTCTCCTGTTGTCTTTGCTGGACTATTTTTCAATCCGTTTGATCCAAATAACCAATTAAATGCACAGTAATATGGTCTGAAACTGAACAGGCATTAAAATACGCAGATATCACAACAGCAGAAGAGGACGCTGTAGTTTCCAGTCAATAAATAATGTATGATTTGCAGGAATTGGTGTCAATTCCTGCTGTTTAAACTGTCAGTGTTGAATTCAAAATGTGCACCACTCTGATCTTTTCACTTCCTTTCCTGCACAGAAATATTATTTTTGTTTGACATGTGCGATATGAGAAACCCACTTGCTTACTGACATCCTTCACTGTCACGACAATAACTTAACCTGAGTCTACGGTTGGTCTGTTTTAAGAAACCTTCTGCTGTAGTGAGAAGAACATGTTTTTTGTTGGATGACATAAACTATAAAGAGTGGAAAGAATTGTCTGCCTCTCTTGAATGATATGCATGCTTACATATTCTAATACACACTGTGTTTTTAGCTGTGTAAAACAAGACAGGGAGAGAAAATACAGGGCACAATCCCCTCCACTGGAACATTTTCACACAGAATAATGCAAAACAGCAACAATGGATTCTGGGCAAACACATTCCTGAATATTGAATCGTGTGAGAACACCCCAAGTGTCACTGACTGCTATCGGTTGGTGTTCATTCTAAATAGTTAATTTTTTGGAATGTGGATTAAGAGAGTTGATTTGACAATGAAGAATTTGAGAGTATCTCAACATGCACCTGAAATAGCTTCACTGGCTAAAAGCTTGTCTCGTTTGTTTTACCGTCGCTGAAAAGAGTACATTTTCAAGGGAGCCAAGCATCTGGACGTGACTATTTGGTGTATGCTATCAGGCAGAAACAATAATCAAAGAATAATAAGAACAAATAATGTTGTTAAAATATTTCTTCTCTTCTATTGTAGTTATGTATGGCCCCCTCAACTGCCAGGTGTACCCTTCTGTATTCACTGCAGTGTTTCTGATATAACATCACCACATTTATTCATTTTATAAATAATATCCTGATTAAGTGTTTTTATGAGCATCTTATTTCAAACACAACGTACAACCTAACAGCTAAAATGAGAAGCATCAGAGCCTCGTAACCTTCAGTAGACATCTACCTGACCTCATTTGTTGCCACCCGTGGTTTAAGAATATGAATGCAAAAATCATTTAACAATCAAAACAACATTTTCAACGTATTTACAAAGACACTCAAAAACAAATCTATTTGTTTAAGTAGAAGATACAGTATTCTAAGAATCACACCACTTTTGTGCACCAGATGCATTTTTCCAGGAAAATTACTCCGAGTGTTTACAGCAGCAAATATAAAAGACGAAATTGGCTCCAGATTGAATAAGTCGTTATTCTGCTCCAGTCACTTTCCTCTGCTGTGCTCGCCTCTTTCATCCACCGTCTCCTGTGCTGCTGCTTCTCATCCTGCTTCACGCCTTAAATAATTTCCTCCTTTTTTGCCTTCATAGCAAAGTTGAACCTTCACCTAATACGTAGTGGCTCAGAGTCTCGAGGTCTGGGGTCACTGCAGCTACAGAGCAGCAGACATATCCACATCTTGCAGCATCAGAGACGAGAGCATTAATAAAGCTGATGGGTTTTGGCTCCCCCCTGCTTTAAATTTACACCATTGTACTTAACACTCGCCCCTGCTACATGGGCTCCTCTTTGCTCCCTGGCTGCAGCACAGTCACACGGAGACATTCATACTCTAACTGAGCAGATTTGATTATAGTCAAAGAGCCTGACCCTGCCCTGTATGCATAAACATAAATGAATATAATGTATACCACTACAAATACAGAGCTGAGAAGAAATAATACATTTTCTGTTGTGTGTTAGTTAAGAGGAGTAAATGTTTGTGAATGTGCACATTAAGCCATGGGGTATGCTTATTTTTCTGCCTTAATAGAAACCACATTACTACCTCTCAAAATAGTAATGAAGTTGATTTATACAGCACTTTTCACGTGCTTTGCAAGGCAGTAATTAAAACAAACAAGTATTAGAATCATCCTAATTAAAAGAGAATTGTTATAAAAGGGAAAAGTAACTTAAGTAAAAAAGTAATTCAAGTAAAAGCAGGGAAGTCTCTCTCGAGTCTGTCTTAAGAAGGAAGAAACAACAGAGCATCGGAAGTAGGCAACTTCCGGTTGGTGATGCTTCCCGGTCAGCTGGCGTGCTCACTCTTCCCTTCAGGATTATTTGGGCAGATAATTGGCATTGAGTGACCTCCAGTCGGTAACGCCCTACCGATTGTTGGAAGGGTCTAAAATCGGCCTGTTTACCCTCTAGTGTGCAGCCTTTAGGGGTGTTTATTTATCTTTTTGGAAATTCAAATGAGAAACTATTTGCAGATGAATTAAAATGAGGACTCCCAGTTGCCAAAAATAATATTTATTTGTATTTGTCATTTAATATTCATCATTTATATGGCTGTTGCTCATGATTTAGTTTGTTTTTATTTCCTCTATTAGGCAAGGTTGGGTGAATTTCAGGCAGGCTTAACCTCTGCTATGAAACACTTAAAGAACTTTCAATTTTCTTTATTTGATTAATAGAATTGAAGAAAGGACCATTACTCTCATCTCTCTCTCTCTTATTAAAGACGGTTACCTTGCCAAGAACACAACAAATTGACCACCTCATGAAACATATCCCCTGACCCTACATTGTCCTGTGTGTATAGAGATTCATTTCCACATTTTGATGAGGGAAATCTTTTTAAAGGGTCTATGTTTTCAGTTTTCTGTGTTTTTTCCATTAGCCTGCGCCTCATTGTTGAGTTCAACAGACCCACGAGACAAAAGGGAGTGGAGCTGATTGATGCCCTTTGTTTGGATGGGTTGTCATTATCGGAGACAATCAATACAACAGAAACCCATAATTAATCTAATCTTAGCAGTATGCGAAGGGGATGCGGTGGGCTCTGGCATTCTCATGCAAATAGCAATAATAATAATTCCCTGAGTGGCTTCCTCGCCCGTCTCAATTGGATTCTAGTCAAGTCAGAGAACCGATGGGCTTTAGGCAAAGGAGAGATGAAAAGGAATGTATGTAGAGACAACTGGAGAGCATGGATATTGAAAAACAATCTGTGTGGTGAGACAACTTGCTCTTAATGTCTCTAGGGTGTCCAAACTTACAAAAAAAAATACATTGATGAGAGATCATCATTAAGGAGGACAGCGTCACTCTGCCTTTTTTTCCAATTTTTTATTATAGAGAAGGTGTGAAGGGGAGATGGAAAGAAAGATGGGGAGACATCATTACAGTGGGGATGGCAGTTGAACTGGTGGAGGACATCAATGTGGAGGGAACAGATTGGGCAGATAAATGGCAGACATCAGGGGGAGAAGCGAGAAGGAAGGCAAGGCGCCACAGAAAGGTTTTTACTACCGGTATATACAAGTGACCAAAAGCAATGTAAGAGAGATGGGGCTTGGTTGGTGGCTGGGTGGTGGTGAGAAAAATCTCTGCAAGGGCTCCTTTCTGTGGCTCAAGGGGCTGTTCTGAGTGACTCAGGCGGTGGTGATAAAGCTGTTTCCTCTCCCTCCTCCTGCTCCTCCTCTTCCTCTCTGCCATTGCACCCAAACACCTCACTTTCGGCAAAATGATGACAGGTAATTATCGCATCAGGCTGCACAAATGGGCTCCTCTCACTCTTCCGCAGAAGACTGAGCGAGATTACGGACTTAATACTCAGACGCAGAGCTCGCTGTACGGTAAAGTGTCTTTGAGTGTAAGAAAAGTGGGAAACGTGACGCAGAAAGTCTGAGTATTTCACTGTGTGTGGATGCAAATTAATTTTCCTCAACACCTTGTAAACGCTCTCATGGGTGTGTGCTTTTGTTTGCATATGTGTGGGTGTAGCCCGAAGGCACCCTCATTTATCAAAAACTGTAGAAGCCAGTGAGGATTAGCACAATAGGTGGTTAAGAGCTGAAAGAACAGAAAAGTTGGTTATGAGCTCGGGGAGTGAGGGGATTGGTAAAATGGCGTATAAGGGGGCGGAATTTTTTTTTACAGCATCTTAACATCTTAAAATCCAAGGCTGTCCTAGTAAAACTGCTTATTAAAAAAGAGTCCTTGGGCATCAAGCTGAGCGGCTGCAGATCGAAAGGTACGCCTCAAAGCCCTGATGCATTTCGACACTGGTTGTTTGTTTACCCTATGAGCTACTTTGGTGCATAGCGAACCATCATTTGATGTTTTTATAAAATTTAAGGACAAGCACTGATTTTTCCATATAGACGTCAGTTTTCTCATGATAGGGAGTGCTACTCTGCCTGTGAAAACAGTTTCTACACCGCTTCAGGGGGAGCTTTGTCAATACTGACTAAAAATGACCTTGGAGATGTAACCAGGATTTTCTTGGCTTGGCCGTAGAGACTATAAATTTATAGCAGAAAGCCAGCATGTTGAGTTTGAAGGATATGGGCATTTAGCAGCCAAGGAGTGTTTTAATGAGCGATAAATTGTAGGATCCATAGTTTAATGAGATTTACCCATATTTAGGACTAAAAGTCAGGATATGATTACCTCATATTTCTCACAACTTTTTTTATTTGCTGTTGAACATGCACTGTCATTAGTTAAAGCTTAATCAAAGAAATCCTCATGTCTTTCATCAGCCTTAGTTATGCTCATTTTCCTGGAAACATCTGCTAACAGCTTAGAAGGAAGCTTTTTATTTGGGTTTAGTTGCTATCTGTATTATAATACATGTGGAAAACCTTTTTTTAAATAGTTTGGAAATAAAGATACTTCAAAAAATAAAAAAAAATGATTCAGAGAGGATTTGCCTGAAATTAAAGATCTTTATTCTGAATTATTTCTTAATACTATTCAGCGATTGCTCCTAGATCTGCAGACTCCTTTTTTCCTCTTACATGATATGAATTTTAAATAAGTAAGAACATTTTATGTGTCTTAATTAAAGTCCAGTTAACTAATGTGATTGTAGTTTCCGTCTTTGGATGCAGTCCAGTGTCCACTGCGCATGGAAAGAAGCCAGATGTTTAAAGGTGACATTATTATAACATTCATTTATTGGTGTTGGTATTATACCTCACACTGAATTGCAGACTTTATCGGAACTATTTGGAAAATTATACTGACATCAGGAACTGGATGTTTGTGAGGAAATGGATGCTGCCATTATTAAATTGTGCATGGGGTTCCCAGAAAGGAAAAAGGCAGAAACCCACTAATTGATGGTGCCCTTATGATCTTTTTTAAACACATCATAATTTAGACTTTTTTATGAGCGAATCTCTTGACCTGTTACTCATATATGCAGGAAAAATTATGTAGTTTCATTCTTCCAAATACCGATTCAACAGCAGCAGAAGCATTAAGAAGTTCAGCCGCGTTTGCTAAACAGACAGGATGATGGTATAATATTTTAGGGGTCAGCCAATATGGTTATTTTAGGGCTGATACAGATCATTATTAATTAATTAATGAGTCTGATCCATCCATTCATTGTCTATAAATCAGAAAGATGCTCTTTAAGAGTTTTGTAATTTTCATCCCTTCCTTTTTATAAAAATGTTCTGAGTACATTTTTAAACAGACATGTACAATTTACTTTAAGCATCGGTAGTGAGGGGGCATTAACGTGCAGTTGTATATTAACTTTCTTTTCTGATCGCCAGCATTTCTGTAACTGGTGGTGTGTTTTGCTGCTTTGTCTCTAGCCAGTTAATTTTGTTATGTTCTTCATTACAGTGCCTAATTACCTAATGTACATTTAAACACTAGTTCTGCTCAAGGACTCATTGCTCTCTGCTAAATTTAGCAACATTCTTCCCAATGTGAACATTCAATGACGATCTGCAATTTAACTGATCATGGGGCCAGCAGCTGCAGTAGTGACACTGTGCAGGATTTTATAACTGAACTATATGAGCAGGAAACGCACTTTAACTTTCTTTGACTGTGTGGAAATGTGATGTTTTCACATCACAGATGATGAAGAAAAGCATTAATACCAGAGAAAGGAGAAATTTGCGTCCTGTTCGCGCAGAGTCTGTCCTGCCGGGCTGTGATAGGCTCTCGCCCGGGAGTTGCACACAGTACATAAACACATACATCATCCCCTTTTGCCAAGTTGAAATGTGTTAAAAAAGGAAACCGCAACACTGCTGAGTAAACACAAAGACAAACACACGCAAGTTATTTACACAAAGAAAGAAATTACTTCTTTCTTAATGTTTGCCGAATTTACAAGAAGGCTCAAACCGGCGAAGCCCATGTTGCAGCCATTACACTGTTGAATTGATACTGCGCATTTGCAACTCTCAACAGAGATGAGAAGAAGCAAGATGCCTCACTCGTTAGCTATTTCCACCATCGGCCCTGGGAAAAAACTAAAAAGCACTCATCAACTAACTACCTTATTTAGAATACAAATTAAAATGTGGTGATTGTAATAATTGTAAAAGTGCTGAATAACATATCTGATAACCAGTTGACCCCTGGTATAAGTGCTGTGAAGATATCCTGGGGGTAAAGTCAGTGTTTGTGTGATGTATAACTGAGGATAACTGAAGGATGAGGCCGGTGCTTTGGGTGAAACTGTAACAAAAATGTGGAGATAGCAGCAAGAGTTAAAAGCCACGGTGGCATTGGCTCGTCTCAGAGACGAGTAAAAGGTAATGCTTTTAACTGCTGAACCCTGTGGGAGAAAAATAACATTTTATCGTATCAAATTAAGTGGCTGGCAGAATGAGCCAAGACTCAAATGTCTGTAATAAGAGAGCTTTGTAATTGTTGTGTACATTGTGTACATTTATGTACTTATGTCTAACCCCTTAAAGGTCCCGTTTTTCCTTCCAATCTTCAAACATCTGCTAAGCTGTAGTGTTTTTTTTTTACCTGCTGTGACAGCGTGGCTGGTACTGTTTTCACCTTGTTGGTCTGTCTTTGTGTGTCTGTCTCTCTGTCCGTCTGTCTGTCTCTGTCTGTGGACACATTTTGTGTCAGTGTCACAGTCATGCAACAGGTGTGTAATTGAAATGAAGGCAAAAAAAATCAAAGGTTTGGTCAAATCCTTTAATACGCATGTTATAAGATAGTAATGAATAACAAATTGACAGGCATTGGGGCCTGTTAACAATGACAACCCCCAAAACATTTATCGACAGTCTAACCAAACACTGTATAAAGAGATGGATGACATGTCTGCACTTCCTCCCGATACAAATGCTGCCATTCTGCACCCATCACGTCATTAGGAGCCAGAGTCTGTGCTGTCGCGATTAGGAGGGTGGAGCTGCTCTATTGAGGTCCTGCCCATACAAATGCTTGACCAATAGCAACTCAGTCTTAGATGTCAATCATAATGGTTCACCCAGTTTTTTATAGCCTCAAATAACTACTTCACAATCTGAGCAAAACACTTAAACATATATCAATTTGACAGAAACTTCTTTGAAAAATAATTGTTTTACCTGTACTTAAAGGTTGGTTCATGTCCTATCTGCTGACATTGAGCAGGCAGGACTTACACCGCAGCCAGCCACCAGGGGGGATTGAGACACTTGGTCTTCAGTTTTGCAGAGCCATCATGTTGTCCATCTTTTCATATAGTCTGAGTCCAAGCTGCATCACCTTTATCATATGAAGGGATTGTTGCAGTCTTAGCATTTGCACTACCTGCAGCCAATCATTTTTTATTTAAAGTTTTTATTTAATACTTGCTGGCAGAACTGTTCTTGCTGGCAACCTGTGAAAGTTGGCTGGTATCCAATACAGCAGATAAGGTTGCTGTATCTTCATATGCTTACTGCACCAAAACCACATCACACCTCGGCAAGACAGGTGGAGGAAACTCACTGTGCTGTGATAACACAGGTGCGATATAGCACACTAACTCCATGGATATTTAAGGTGTGTTTCGTTTTGCTCTGTCATGTTCAGAGAGAACAGTTTGCGATCATTTCCTTTTTCCAGTTTTTTTAGTTATATTTTCCTCTAATATGTGATTAACATTTTGGTGTCTGTCGACATACCAATTTTATATTGCTCATGTTTATAGCATATCACTTCTTCAATTTATCCAGCTGTAAAACTGATCATCTACTCTTACTTAGGGGTGCAACGATTAATCGACGTTGACAAAAATCTACGACAAAAATAGTCGCCGATTCGTTGGTTACGTCATAGCGCGTCTTTCGTGCCGTGCAGCTGAACTAAACGTTGATTTACCGGAGGTGCTGATGGAAGTAGCTGAGGAGTGAGCCATCTCGCTCCCTTCCTATCTTACCGAGGCGGGTCTGGGTCAATAGCGACAAAACATGGACCAATGGCCGTGTCCGTTGCACCATCATCGCGTAGCAGAAAGGTCAAAAGTATGGGAGAACTTCACCCTTAACTTAGCCCCAAAAAAAACTACCTGCAATATTTGTAAGGCGGACCTTGCTTTCCATGGAAGCAGGAAACGTGCATTTGAAGAGGAGGCACGTTTGACATCGTAACGTAGATGATGCAGACTCGCCTCGGTAAGATAACCTGTTATCTAGCTTGCTATATAAACGTATATACCTGTGCGCAGGATTCTAGAATCCATTGCAAAAAGCCTAATGTTATCCTATTGCCTGACAAACGTCTTTTTTAATCACAATTATGCAGCCCGAAGAAGACTGTAGTTTTGTTTGTTGATGTTTTTATTGCTGATACTTTCCCTGTCCTTTTGTTAACAGAAAAAATGGATACTTGATTTGTAATTTATTTTTAGTATCAGCACTTGGCCTGTTCTTGGTTCACAGGAAAAAGGGAAACTTGAATTTAAATTCATTTGTTTATATAAGCACTTTGCCTGTCCTTGGTTTTAAATGGACAAAAACTAGATTTTTCTTTGTTTTTGTATCAATAGTACCCTAATATGCAGCAAAGTTTATTAAAAGACATTTTTGAATGAAGTATCGATCTTTATTGTCTTTATTTTCAGTCATCACATGCCGCTAACAACCTCAAGCTAAATTTAAAAGCTGTTAAGAGCAATTGAGAATTTGTGTCATTCATAATCCGATTAGTTGATTAATCGTTTCGATAATCGATAGGGTAATCGACTCTCAGAATAGTCGTTAGTTGCAGCTCTACTCTTACTATAATAAATCAATTTTGTTTAGTGTTTGAGAGACATTATCAATGTCCTCATGGTGGTCTCTTTGGGTTGAATGTAATGAAAGTATCAGTGGCAATCTGGTGTATTTTGCATGTTGGTTGTTACGTTCTTTTCACATTTTGGGGAAGGAAAAGATCTTCAAGTAGTTTATTTGTAACTCGAGATTGGTTTCTAGTATTAAATGGGCCCCAGGGATAAATGATTAAAGACCATGGTATTGATAAGCTCAGAGTTTATGGGTTCTGCTCTCGGGACTGGAGAAATTAAGAAAATAGATTTTCTGTTTGTTATTGGGACCTAATAGTTACCCTTTGCATTTAATCTCAGCAACTGTTTTTGAAAAAAGACATTCCATGATGCATGCAGCGCAGTACCACATACACACACACGTGTACTACTCTTATCAACAATGGTGGAAAGAACCAAAAGTTTAAAAGTGCAAAGCATCTTTCTCAGTGTCTCTTCATGTAATTCCAGACAGACATTTAGTTCCTTCTGATGTCGTTAGTGGTTCTTAGAGTCTTAACTCAATGTTCGGGGTCGGATGCTCCATGATGAACCAGACTTCTCTCTGATAGTGTTTCATTAAAGATTTAAATGATAACATTTAAAGCTCTGAAAAAGCTAAAACCTTGACACAGAACTGTCTGTTGACTAGATTTCTTACTGTATTGTGCTCTATTATTTGCTTTTATAGACAGGGAATAATGTAATTTAGTTTTAAGTAACACTTAAGTAACACCCAATTTTCAACCTTTTCTTATTTGTAATCATCATCATTGCCTTTTCTTTTTTTGTCAAATACAATTTCAGAATTGCACTAGGAAGAAATGTAAAAGACCAAATGCTGCCTTCAATCTAAACTGGATGTTTATTTAGCTTTCTGTTTGGAAAACCATACACCACTGTTACAAATTTAAACTATGGATTTGTTCTCAACAAATAATCAACACATCAGTAACATGTTTTGAATACTTTTCCATTAGTATTTAAATAGATGACTGTTGTTTTGCACAAAAGCAACATGACTTCTTTTTTCAAGGAGGTTGATTATTCTTTGAAAAAAGTACAGGTTATGTAGCTTTGATGCCAATAGTGCTGAGCAAAAAATCATAAGCATTAGCAGCGCCGTGTAGAAAACTTTCCACTGCAGCTTCGTCTCTATTCGTTGTAACTCAGTCACTTACTGATGGGCCTAAATTTAACTCTGCTGTTGTTGGTCTGTGTGCTCTTTGCACACCGCTGTCAGTACTTGTCAAAGGTAGTTTATGAGAGGAGAACTGCCACGATTGTTTCTTCAGGTTCAACAAATCCAACAGTGTGACAACTGAGTGAGACAACTGAGTGCTTTGCCTCATGTGGGAGCTCACAATGCTGTGCTCCACATTGTCATGACGGACATCCTTCAGGAATAGGTGACGCCGTCGTCCGTTGGCCCAAAACTAACTGCTGGTATGAAAAGGTTTAATGCAAAATATCTGCAGGCGAGTGTTTCGCATTTTTCTTTTGTTCATTTGTCACAGCCTCACTATGACCTCACTTTACCAGGTTGTCAACATCAAATATTCTCCTCGTCTCGGTGGGGCTGTGTAGTTTAGTTCTCTGATGCCTCCATTAACCACATAAAGATTTAAGAAAAGATTTTAAAAAATCATTACGCTGCTTGTCTTTGTATCTAATTCATAAGCGGATGGTCATGAACCAGTTTACTCGTCTCACTTCATGTGGCAGTTCTATATCAAGCAGAGAGAATGATTTGGCCCTTTTCCCCCCTTCTTTCATTTCCAGTACTCAGCTTATTGGTTCAGTTTTTGATTAACACGTGTGGTATTTTTGTGTATGTTTGCACATGAAGGATCACAGTGATAACAAAGAGAATAGGTGATTAATTATTCTTGTGTTCCCATGACAAAGCTTGTCCTTCACAGAGGCACTATATTAGTGCAAGGGTGTTTTTCACCTGAGACCTGTGAAGAAGAAGCAACATACCCAGATTGACATTTGAAAATAAAAATAACAACCACAAATGCTACAGTATTGACTAGGGCTTCACGATATTGGAAAAACATGCGATATGCGATAACGTTGCTTAATATCGCGATGTTGATATGACTTGCGATAAATAAACCATAGACAGCTGGGAGAAGGCACACAGCCAGGCCGCGGCACCAACAAGTGCGGGACAGACACCAGGGAGCGATGCACAGCTCCACTAAACCATCTAACTTGTTAATTTAGAATCTTTTCATATATGTTTGGACCGTGAAAAGTATTAGTTTTTTTTTACAGTTTTTGGCTGCTCTGTCTATATTTTACTTCTCCTCTCTGTGTCTCAATCATTCGCGCTGCGCCAACTGCGTCAAACCAAGCCGAGTGCGACACCCTCTCCTCCAGCTCTAAGTTTACTAATTATACAAAGTCTGTGGTTTTTACCCAGACTGAGTTTATACATGTGTCTGACACTGTGTGTGTGTGTGTGTGTGTGTGTGTGTGTGTGTGTGTGTGTGTGTGTGTGTGTGTGTGTGTGTGTGTTTTTGTGAGAGACAGAGAGAGAGAAGCAGAGTCTGTTAGTTTCCCCTCAGGTTCTGGGATCATAAATATGCTTCACAATTCTTTTATATAATCAACTGATCTTACTGATGAATCTGACTCGGGACAAACGTGATCACTAGAAGTTTCCACAGTAGAAATTAGTAGGAGGAGGCAGAGTGAGATTTGATGTCAAATCTCTATTTTCAATTGTCTTTTCTGTCTCTATTCTCTTGTCAATGATTCATTGACTGAAAACCCTGTCAAAGATCTGAATGTTTTTAATTTATTATCTAAGGCAGCAGGGCTCCTTCTGATAGGCCAAATATATTGACATGCGGAGTGTGAATGCATGACACATGGAACACCATTTTTCACAATTTTTGCGATGGGTCTATCACAAGCGTTGATATCACGATGATAGATTTATCGATGTATCGTTAAGTTGTGGTACACACACAATCAGTCAAGTAGAATCTTCTGACAGACTTGGATCCCCCAAAACCTGAAATACTGTAGCCTATGAGATTATCAGTGCAAATCCACTGATATCTTTGGATGTAAAGGAAGCTTCAGGGCACAGAAGATTTATTCCCCATCTCTCAAAATAATGGGATATAAGCAGCTCACAAGTATGCATATATTTGCACACATCAAAACCACGTTGCAGCTTGTGACATGCGTGCAAATATGTACACTTTTTCAGTGTATGTTTACGCAACTTAAATTAAATCAGTTATAGATGCTGTGTAATCCATTGCTTACACTTTTGCTGAAAGGTGGCAAAGTACTCACATTCTTTACTTAAGTAGAAGTACTTGTGTAAAAAAGGACTGGTAAAAGTAGAAGTGCGGATTCAACTCCTTTAATCAAGTAAAAGTAAAAAAAAGTACAGGCTCTGAAATAGTACAAAAGTAAAAATGAATTTTTAACTTCAATGATACACGATGCCCCTTATGATAACTCTGCAAAACAAAAAAAGTTCTAGGCACACACGCTGCCGGGCCTGCTTGTCGCCCGAGGCAGGGGGCAAGCACGTGTGCGAGAGGTGCGCCAACCTCCGCTGCTCAAGTAACGAGCCAGTTTTGAGAATGTAAGGAGTAGAAAGTACAGATTATGTTAAAATGTAGGGAGTAAAAGTAAAAAGTAGTCAGGAAAATAAGTACTCAAGTACAGATACCTGAAAAATCTACTTAAATACAGTAACAAAGTATTTGTACTTGGTTATTTCCCACCTCTGCTTTTGCTCATAAATGTTGAATATCTTTTATCACACACTCACGCACAACACATCAACATGTGGAAATATCCAAAGCTTGGCAGCCCTGGCATTTCAATACAGTGTTACTAAATCTTGTTTGGACAGTTGCTGTAAACGAGACGGTTTGTTCATGGCTCTGTGTTGGCGACCCCCAATGGAAGTATTATGTTTTTGATGTTGTCCATACGTACATCCCATCTTATGAACCTGATATCTCAAGAAAGCCTGCTGGGAATTTTTTCAGATATGATAGAACATTCACTTGGACCCAAGGACGAACAGATGTTTTGCCTTGTGACCATGATATCTCAAGAACACCTTGAGCAGATATCTTAAAATTTAGTACAAATGGTCACTCAGTCTTAAGACTGAACTTGTGGTCAAAGTTAAAGCCCTAACAAAACACTTTTTTGCCCTTTTGAACACAACATTTAAGGAACACTTTGAGGGAATTTGGTAGAAGCATTCACTTGGACTCAAAGTTGAAGTGATTTTGATTTTGGCGGTCAAAGGTTATTCACATGGTGACCTAATGCTCTGAATGTGATATACCAGCAACAGGTGAATTTCATTACATCTGATACAAACATTTACTTGGACTCAATGACAAAGCCCTTTTTTTGCCATGTGAACACATTTTGTTGAGAACGCTTCAAGAGATCCTTTCAAATTTGGCCAAAACTTTGACTTGGAATCGCCGGGTTATGTTTATGCGGTCAAAGCATCAAAGATCACGATGGCCTCACAAAACATATTTTTGGTCAGTGTGATATCTCAAGTCTCCCTTTTAGGTAATTTCTTAAGATTTGACCAGTTTTTGACTTTTGACCTTGACTCAAAGATTAAACTGTAACCTGTTTGTAGACTAAGACTGCACTGGTTGGTGGAAGCACACAACAGCAGGGTGGTAATTCTAGTTAGTTTTTGAAAAACTCTTTAGATGTTGAAAGTCTATCACAGCTGAATGCACAACATGTGAAGATATCCAAAGCTTAGCAGGCGTACCACACCTAGTAAGTGTGCTAAGTTATGATTGGCAAGTTTCTGTTAAAGTTAAATGTTTTTTTATAGGTTTGTACAAATATTTGTTGTAAACTTGTCCCTTACAAGTTACCATCTGTGTATTACAAGTAGGATATCCGCGCTTTAACACAGTGAAGGATCCTGAGGCGTATCTAGGTCACTCAGTGTAATGTTGAAAATAACTTTCCCTTCCTCAAAGCAGTCTTCCAGGGAAAACTACATGACAAGTGATGATGGCCTATTACTAAAGGCAGCCTGTCCCTGTGGTCCTCCCTTGTTAAAGATGTATGTCTCTGTCCTGGTCCTTGAGTGCAGACCACAGGCCTATTTCTGAATATATGCATCAAATGTTTCAAAAAAAAAAAAATTGATAGCCATCAATTTTTTGTTCTCAAGATCAAATCTTCTTTCGTGTAATGTTGGGCCATATCTTCTGATCAAATTGTTATTAAGAGGATATGAGCAGCCTCCACTCAGCCATCTTCAACAATTGAACTGCAGACTGAGGTCAGTTGGACCGATGCATTTACACAAATAAAATATAGTCTGAAGTATCACCATGTGTTTATAGTCAGTACTTATTTTAAAAAGTTATATGATTGACCACATATACGTTAATTGTGTCTCCTATAACGACATTCATAGGAATTGTTGCTTATTCAGCACCTAGTCACTTTTACATTAAAGTAAGAGTCAGAAAACATGTATCTGCTCTCCACCTCATTATCACTTGTATAATGGGAAGATTAATCTCATCTCACCATGTTCTCTGCAGCCTCCGTATATTGTAATTCATACAAGCACGGATGGAGTATAGCTGTTAATGAAAGTATCAGTAATCCAATTTTCCGGTGTTGTAGTAAATGAGGATAATGTGTAAGTAACTTTTGATGTTAGTTGGTAGAACTGTTTGCAGAACAACTGTGACAGTAAACTTCTGTTCAACACTTATTCTCTGTCCACTTAAAAGGAAAAGACTCACAATGTTTTATATTATATTTCATGACTACTTATCGAATGAATGACCAAAACCGCCAAATAGACCAATTGAGTATAGTCTCTGTAGTCAAAGAAACTGTAGCTAATTTTGATCCAGAACTATATACATTGTGATGTTGTTCAATCAGAGCACTATGCCTCTATCTAAGACTGAAGACAGCTGTTTATATTTACTTCATTTATCCTGATCAAGTTTCAAAAAATCTGTACCTGCAACCAAATCTGAGTAGAAAATATCTTGAGAAATGACATAACAAAGCTAGTTGCTGGTTGTTAGGGTTTCTGAAAAAGGCAACGCAAACTAGTTGATTTCACAATGTTTGGCAATCCTTTCATTGGCCCGTTTGGTCTCCATAGCTCGACACAAGACAAAACATTTTATTATCATAAGCAATCAGTCATGTCATCCAGTGCTTTGGGTTCTCAGTATTTATTTAAGTTGGAGGGGGTGATGATGTATCTCTCTCCCTGCTCCCTTATGTGCAAGCAGGCTTAGCCGTCTCTCTCCCCTTTCAGTAACAGTCATTGAGTAACCACTAAACTGCAGTTACTGACCTCATGGCTGACAAGTAATGGGACCACTGCTAATGGCACATACCTTTTTGCAGCTTGTACAATGTGCAGAGTTACATTCACAGCAATGAAGCTGTTGTCATGACATTAAGCGTTTGTTTACCTTCAGAGACACAGGGGGAACATTTATTAGGGATTGTAGAGCCCCCCTAGGGGCAGATATGGAGAGATAAGAGAAGGAGAGTTTAAATAAAATAACTTGTAATATAGAAAGTATATTACAAGTTACAAGTAATATTTCTTGTCAGTGTGTGGTTTAGTAGACCAGTGCAGTCGTAACCGGGTAAAGCCTCTCTTCATGTAACCCATCCAGCACACAGCGGGCAGCTCAGCTCAAGGCTCATCTGTAAAAATCAATGGGAACTTAAATAAGCCTCAGCTTACCTGTTGAAAGACACACAGCGACGTGAGATTGGACCGATCCCAGTCACATGAGTCTCTCACATGAGTGGTTAACTTCCGCTTTGAGCAGTGGCAGTAACTCTTACATGAAAAATGTGGATCAGAGGAAGGATTATGATCTGAGCATTTGCCAGTTAGTATCTGCGGCACAGCACCCATCCAGGGCCTGAGACAGCGGTGGGCCAGGGCAGAAAGATGAATAATACAGACAGAGAGGCAGCAGCTAGGTAATAATGAGCAGTCTGATGTGATTCACCTCCGGCCACTCTCTCAGTCCCCAGCTGGATGTTATACTGAGCAATAAGCCATATCCACGTCCCATTTGCTTTTACTTTACTACTCCTTTTATTTCTTATTTTCGATGCACCTCATTCTCTCCAACTGGGCCTCATTTACAATCGCTGTGTGGAGTCCTCTGGTCATAGAATTGAAAAATTTGCTCATCTGAGCCTAAATTAATCACAGCACTAAATGGTGACCTGGAGGGGTGTGCAAGCATCCACCCATAGCTTTTAATCAGTGATGCCCATTGTTGTTATACCTCTGCACCACACATAAGTCAGGGTGTTTTGGTTCAAGATGCAGCATAACGGCATAATCTCATTTTAGTGCGACAGCAAGACTGAGAGGGGAGAGAAACACCTCAAAGCATTAATGATTGATACTCTGATGAAATAAAAAATGCATTTCCAAAATACTGTTTCTAAGAGTGAGGTCTCTTTTGTAGAAAGTGATATGGATAAATAATGTTTTGGCCGCCGTGTGTGACAAAACAGTTTTTAATACTCGGACCGAATGTCTCCATGAAAAGCATACAGGGAGAAAGAGATACGGAGCATCATATTTGAATCGCAATAATGTTAAAAGCCGAACCTGAGGGTACACGGAGGCTGAAGGTAAATCTGACTGGCTACTGGCTTGAATGGCAATGCTATAAAAGCTATGTGGCCCGCTCAGTAGTTCAGACATCATTACCTCTGTCTTTTTTAAACTACCCTAAATACCTACTCTCATAGGCAGCAGAGTCAAAAAACTGTCATATAAATAAATGTAAGATAAAAGGAATAAAGGAGTTAAAACAATCCAGTATAATTAATTTCCTTAAACTTTATTTTCTCCCTCACATCTCAGTTTGGACAAAAGGTGACAGCTGAGGTGATATATTGTCTGGAAGCGTGTGGACATGCTGCAAAGGTCTAATAAAACACTCTTCTCTCTTAGAGATTATCACAGCTGAAAGCAGCTGGGTTGAAAATGTGATGACTGAATATATCAGTTGACTTTCGATGTAAATCTTCCATTTACTGTTTACAGCATCTTGACAAAAACGTTAGCAACCACATCCAGATTTTTAGGACCTTCACTCCCATCTAATATCTGTTTAGTTTAAATGGTTAATGGACTGCATTTATTTAGCTATAGAGTGCATTTTAACAACCACTCAAAGGACTTTACACTATGAGACATATTGACACACACGTATTCGTTTATACATATGCCTTAGCTATCACGTTACATCCCATTCACAGACTGATGGCAAGAACAGGTGGACATGTTTTGCAGGAGGTTAGATTTTGTATCCAGTACTTACAGGGGAATGTAACCAAGCAGAATGTGAGAAAAGCTTTAAGTATATTCCTTTAGTTTTAAAGTAAAAGTCACCACTATTTTAAAGGCCTGTCAGTATGGGTACACTTTTTATTTTCTATGTAGTATATTCTCACACTTTTTTATTTGAGTGTTTGAATTGAATTTGAAGTGTGAAATCTATGAATTATGTATAATAGCCCCCCCCCCCTTACACTTTTTGTACTGAAAATCCCACAATGCAATGCTCATAGATGGATGAAAGATAAACGTCATTTATCATTATGCAAAAATGTACCCATTAGTGATGAAGCAAAAGAATGTTGATTGATCAAGTGTCCCCTCACTCTGGAGTAATTCACTGAGTGCTGAGCAAACAAGGGAATTCCTTCCATTGTGGCATAGAAGAAACAATCTTATTAATAATACAAAATTAGATTGTACTTTATTTCTTTTAAATCAGTGATTTGAAACTGTCAAACATAACATGACATTGAGGGCCCATCTCTAATTTCGTGTTAAATGCAGTAAGCACCTCTGGAGTTCTCATACTGTGACCGTTTCTGTTCTGTGCTTTGATGCTCACCATCACTGACTGGGCTATCTTTTACAATTGTGCAACACTCCCCTTTAAATTTGAAATGGGGTCATACCAAGCAGCTAAAACGCCTTAAAATTCACTGGATATTTTAGCCTTCAACATTATGCAGTTGTGTATATACATGTGTGTGGCGAGTGCACGTTTCCCCTTGTGTATGCACAGAGCTGTTTGTGTGATTATCCCTGCTTTGTGCTCCTTTTGTTTTTTCCTGCATTTTTGCTGTGAGAAGGAGGCAGGCTGATGTCTGATCCAATCACTCTCAGCTCTGGTGGGCTGGAGGCCTGAAACAGCGAGAGATGCCGAGAGAAAACAACAGGAAACAGAGAGGCATGGAGAGTGTGTGGGCTGCGCATCTATAATCTTGTGTTTGGTCTGGGGTATGTATGGCGTTGTGGGCATGGCCACTACGTCTACAGTATAATCAACAGTATAATCCCATACACATTACTGAGGACATGCTCAGGATTTGAATAATGAAATACCTGATTAGTCCAGCTCTGTAGTTTAATTTATCCAATTACAGATTGTACTGGCGATTGTGTTACTCAGGTTCACCATCCAATTTTTTTTCTTTCTAATATGAGTCATCTATCAGCCTAAATCTGTTAACCCATTTCACCCTGTTCAATCAGGCTCTGTTGTCTGCTATAATATGTCAAATTGATAAAATTACAGATTTTCCCGCCAATCTACTATTCACTTACTGAAAATGACAACTAGCCTGTGATGCAAGTGCTTTTGGCAGATATTGCACGGTGCCTGAAAGTTTGATACTTGTAATGTTTATTACCTCCATTAATGAGGTTGTTATCACCTGTCTGTTGGTTTGTTTGTTTTTCATCAGGATTATGTCGATCTTGATGGAAAAAATTATGGTATATTTAGGGGAATATATCTAAAAGTTGGTGCAATTTGGTACATATCCAAATAAAAATGCAAATCTTGTGCATTTGAATGTGGTTTTATAAGGGGACTGTTGGGTATTGTCATTGGTCTATTGAGTCTGTTAGTTTAAACAATCAACATGTTGTAAATTGCTGTTAATGCATCACTACCTCATGGTGATTCCACTTATGACAATATTATAAAAGGTTTTACTTGGAGCCAGCATTATCAACCTGAAAGCTTAGAGTAAATTCACACTGCACTTTGATTTAAATTGTGCTAACAAACCGTTTGATATTCACATCTGATCTGCTAAGCTAGCCCCTCATCCGGGCAGCCTTTAGCTGCTTTATTCAGTCCTTCTCTGCAAAATCAGAAATAATAACCATAACTAAGCCCTAACTTAGACATTTTATTTTTTATTTTTCATGCATGTATAATATTTATGGACAGGTTTGCAAAAGGAATATACACGGCCATTAAGCTAACTCCTAAAGAAAAAGACATGAAGTGACATTTAAGACAAAAAGAAAAGAATGAACATAAAAAATAAGCTACCGCAAAATGTCAAAAAGAAATAAGCACCATAGTAAAGAAGCAGTTAATGAACCACACAGCTCCCTGTTGGCTCTTCGTCTTTGTGTTGTCACATGGTCAGATTTGTAATAATTTTTGTATTTTTTAATTAGTTTTTTTTATGTCTTCCATAAAGAGATGGTCCAACTCAGAGCAAACTGAAGTCACGGAGGACAGGATTATCCTGAGCATTTATCCTGATGGATCTATATATTTTCTCTTCTCTTTCATCTGCCTCTGCAACAATACCTCCATTCTTATCAGTTTCATTACTCCCTCAATTTCTCATCATAGCTTCCATGACACTTACCTCTCCTCGTCCATTTCATCATTTCAGGCCCTGCGTCTCCTCACGCTTTGATATATCAGATAAAATGAGTGAATACATCCTTAAAACACAGCTGGCTGCACTTTGCTACACGAGTATGACTGGTATTCCTGCAGTTACTATGCATTCTACCTAAATTAGAATCATACAGAAATGGTATCGTACTGGTCTGAACATATGTGTCACGTTCACTTTGAGCTGATTAAAAGCTTTTAATCAGACATGGGTCATGTGGTGTTAGATTGATGACAGAATGGTTGAGGGTGAGCTGAAAGTAATGAAGGTGTGTTCTCAAGGCTTCAGGGAGAGTTCATACTAAAATTGTCTTTTCTTGGTTGTCAATCTTTTCTATCTTTAGCACACTGCTTCTTAATATTAATGCTGATTATGATTAATCGACACTGAGCTGTTGACAATTTTTTGGGAGATTCTGCTCTCGGCAGCTCTAAGGGAACCATCCATCAGTCGGACTCTCTCAGGTGATTTGACTCAAGGTTGGGAAGCAGATGCTGCTGCCAGGTTTGTCTGCCAGTATGGAAAGGTCCAAATGAATAATGGGTTCAGGACGAGATGGGGTGTCGGAGGGGGCAAGGCCGTGACGGGTGACAAATAATATTGATAGACTGGGGGATATTGGGGCCGACTGGATATTTTCCCCATCTCATTCTCCTACTTCTCGTATGCTTCAGTCTGAGAATCGATCCAGGCATGCAGAAGAGTCGGGCATCCTTCAACACCTGTCCTGGGTATTACCCTGTCACTCGCTAATGTGATTCACCCACCCTGCACCTGCCCTGCAACGTTTACTATTCCAATTTTAATTTGTTTGGGCAGATGGAAAAACTGGCATCATATAGCTGCATTGAAGTTCCCCAAAACTCAGGTCTCCTTCCTCTTTGATGCGAGTCCTTAGGAGTGACACTGCGGTTTTATAGAGACAATTACACATAAAAGTGGCATCTGGCAGTCAGCAAGCTGCTCATTCCTGGTCCTAAAATGTGTTCTAAATGGAAAAAGCAGTCAAGGCAGATGTTTCTTAATTGGTATGAACATTAAAAAAGGTAAATAGCAGTAAAGGATGCAGAGAGGTCCAGCATGCTTAAAATGTTATGGATCACTCATGCATACAAGTTGCTTTAATGCTTTACTGGTGCTGGGCCGATCACCACCACGACTGAAGCCAATCACAATTCTGCGAATGGGACACGCACCATAGGTGGCTACTATGCCAGATGTCCATGCAATTCTAAAGGGAAGTGTACGGCAAATAAACTCCACAACCAGATGAACACAAACCAGGTTCACCAGCTTTCTTTACCTCCTCTCTTCAGGCTCCTTCTGTCACCTTCAGGACCTGCATTTGTTTGAATGAGATTTGAATGGCTGGGTGTTGACTACCACTTGAAAAATTAAACCGCTTATAATGGGTGTTGATGAAAACTAATAGTATATAATAGTATTTTTTTTTAAATGTGGGAAACTGCTCACTGTGATCACGTTTGTGTGGCCCAAATTAATCACTATAAGCAGTTGATTGCTTTAACTGAATTACTTAGCGTATGTATGATAATCCCAAAACTTGAGGGAAAGGTAAAGGCGTTTTTTAAAATAAAGGCGATATCACATTGCGCACTCACGTGGGTGCACACATACTCTCTTTCTCTCTGACACAGAGAGACACACACCGACTCAGCTGACCCGCTAAAGTGTAAACGTAATTTGTTCTGATGGAGCCGTTAAAAAAACAACTTTTTTGCGGTTCAAACATGTATGAAAAGACACATTTACGACACAAATATGATTCTGTCACTAGCTTCTATCCATGTAAATGGTTGACCAATATGTCAGGTTATATGTATTTTAAACAAACTACAAGTCTAGTCAAATTTTTGGGATGCGAAAGAGACAAATTGTTACACAAACTGTCCAAATTTGTATTTGATTTCAAAGTAAAATCGGATGTGCAGTCAACAGGAATTGTAGGTAACATGTGACATTAAACAATTGCCTTCTCATTGTAGAATGACCCAAAAACATTGCACAGATTCACCAGGTTTATTTTAGAATTAAATAACAATGAGATGTCTCTTTCTTTTGCATTTAAATACTTTTTGGGAATTCATGTGATTTGAATAACCATTCAAAGACAACTAAGAACCATTCATTTGAAGAAAAGAAAGGAAAAAGTTGTGCGTCTGTTCCCTGGAGAGAGATTTTATCTGAGCTTTGATCCAATGTTGAGGGAGTTTTCCAATCATTTCAACTTTCTGTTGTTTGAAATGTCATTCACTCAAGAGGCTTGTGGATAAACGCAGTATTAGACACTTTTTGTTTAATAAATAAATACAAATAAAAGTTGCTTCAGGAAAGGGCACAAAGCAGCCCTGAAACCAAGACTACGGCTTTTATCTTTCTGTGATTGATCAAACCCCCTTCTTTTTTTTTTTTTTTCTCCCTTTCACTTCCTGACACATCCACTCTGTGTGTCAGTCTCACACTCCCTCAAACTGCATCAATTATTTACCAACTCTGAGCATCCTCAAGTTCCCTCCCTGAGGCCACGTCTTAACACACAACTGGAATATGGATTCAGGTTCTGCCGTTAATGAGTTACTGCTGCAGAGCAAAGGAATCATCATATGTAAGCCTCGCTCGATTTTATGTTGTTAATTTGAGTATGCTTTGGTGCCTTGCTCTGCCCCACCAACCTACGTTTACAGTTAGTTTGTTTTCTTCCTCCATCTCCTTAGTGATGTATATCTACCCACCCCTTCTTCTATCATCCCCCGCATTTAAAATACATTTGGATCTTATCTCAGCTAATATATCAGTTGATCTGTTTCCTGCTAGCCGTTTGTGTTGTCTGCAAAGAAAGAGCAAGAGATGCAATCATGGGTGATTTATTTTAAAGACTGATTAAAAACCCTGGGTGTGCTCACTGGCATCAATGCAGTGTGCACCCCCCACCCGTTCGGTTATTAAACCAATAAAAAAACGAAAGTACTAGAGGAGCTTTCTATGTTTTTGCTTCTAGGTTTTTCATCTTTGCTGCTATTTATTCAATCTTATATGTAGATAACAGCAGAAGGTTCAAAGTCCTTATGGTCCAGTAAAACAAAAAAAAGGCCAAAAAGCTGAAGGAGGTCTCAACAGGAGGTTTTCTACTGAGCGAGACGGGAGGGATTTGAAGCTCCTTTGGACTCCAACATACCCTCCATTCATTTTAATGCAAATTTCTTGCCCGGTGCATAAACCAACCAAGTTTTCATGCTTTCCTTTTTCCTGCATGTTGTCCGTCGCCAGCTCAGTCCAGCTTGGTTTCACATGGACCCACATGGTGCATAGACTGTTAAGACTACTGGGGTGATGTCAGGCACACACTAATCGCTTTTCTGGGCTCTGGGAAAGTTTTGAAAACAAAACATTGTTTCTTAGTAGGAAGAATAATTTCAGTATTTACAGTTTGTTAGGTAATTAGTATTTTTTTAGTGGCTTTGAGGCTTCAAGGTGTTTTGTTGCAGTGTCACAGTTGTCCACTGTGACAAATAGAGATACTCCCCAATACTGATACTTGAACTTTGCAAATTGGCCGATGCCTAACTCATGTTAAACCCTTTGACACGTATATAGGGAATAGATGCCATACCCTTCTTCAAGGATAAAGTTTGGCAGTCATAACTGAAAAATAAGACAAATAAATAAATCCAGGAATACACAACAATTACTTCCTTTTAATAAATTGAAACTGAAGTTGTGCATATGGTACACATTGCCACTTTATCTGTAGGACTTTCATGAAATATTGCCAAACTCCTGATATTTTTAGCTAGCTCTGGCTACACTACTGAAAATGACTTGTTCTTCATCACTCTAAAAATAGTAAATGCCAGAAACTATCTAATGAAATAACTGATCAAGACTTATGCCTGACACTGCATTTTTGGCAGTAACAGCAATGTCCGATGCTGGTTTCATAACATCTCTTGTGACAAACCCAATCCTGAGTTGCTATTCTGAACGCGTGTTGTAGAATAGATTTTGAAGCGTTGGCAGATGAAGCAACAGTTTCTAAGAGAAGCTGGCTTTTAACAATCAATCAATCAATTGATAATTGGTGACTGTTTTGCCCTCCACAACAGCAGCATGCTCTTTGTATTCCACTGATGGAAAGAAGATGGTTTTAAGATGCACAGTGTTTCCTCTCTTGTTCACACTCTGGACAGGTAATGAATCGGGCATCTAGTTGAGCTGAGCTTGTAGACAGCACAGACAGAACTTAATTCACTGTCACTCACATCCCTTAAGCTCACTCACAACTGTTCTGTTTGTGCATATATTTTCAAGGCACCTATAAATGAGACGCATCCATTATTCATTTTATCTCCTCTCCAGATAGCTACTTATTTATATACTTATATACTTTTCTTATTCATAAATGTGTAAACAATGTCAAGGTGACTCAGCTTGTATATGCCTGTCAAAGTGTTTGTGGAAATTATTCCTTTGATAAAGTTGGATGAGAAGAATTTCACTTTTTGATATTCCTCTTTTGTCTTTGCACTTCTTGTCTGATGGCCCTTTGCCATTTTATTAAAAGCACTTCATAATCAAACAGGAGGTTTGCATCTGCACTGCTTCTCGCGACAAGCATTTGTATTCCCCATCTCTCGCCTTAATCGAGTGTTGTGTTCCTACGGCCAAACAGCGAGAGGGATGAGGGTGACGGACGTGGCAGGGGTCAAGTCTTGTCATAGTCATCTTCTTTATTTACCAAACGCTCCCATACAAAGCTGAGACAGGTATCGGCAACAGCATGAAATTAAACAAGGTCGTGGGAGACAGGAACAGGACGTGGAGCGGGGCAGGGGTGAGACACTAAAACAGGGCTGGACTGAGAGTCAGGGTGGTGAGGTGGGGCGGGAGGTGTGCACTGAAGGTTGTGGTGTTCCCTGTAGCTCACCCCAGCTCATTAATTTTCTAATTTAGTCAGAACAGTGGAAGTGTGCAAACAAGAACGGGGGCCTTGCCTACTAATGAGGACAGGAGGAGAAGAGCAGACAGCTTCTACAGTGTGTGTGTGTGTGTGTGTGTGTGTGCTTGAGAAAGGAGGAGTGTGTGTGAGGTATACGAAGAGAAAACAAGCATGCAAGTGCGACGGATAGTTTTGAAATGCAAGATGAGTAAAGTTTTCCGTTGATTCATTAAACCACACTTAATGACCAAAAGTTAACAGACACCCCTGTCCAAACGTGCTTGTGTGCAAAAAAATATATCCAACAACCAAAGACAGAAAAGTGTTGGAGCTTGTTGGGTGTCAACAGTTTGGAAAAGGCCTTTTATCTTCCATGACCAACCCAAGGTCCATACAGAAATCGTTTAGAATTGCAAACGTGAAATGTATTGAGACCACCTCTTTTGCTCTGATAGAATTTTGGTTGTTGGAGCAGACAGTTGTCCAAGGGTCCTTCCACACTTGTTATTTTTGTTGGGACTTAACTAAAAAGTGAGAAGGTCTGAACCACGCTGTAACTAGAGAAGTGTAAAACAGTGAACGTCTGTCTGTCGGCCCCTCCGAGTCTGTCAGTTCTCGTCCTGAATGTCAATGAAGTCATTGCTTTTCCAGTTGCCAGTGCTGTCAGCAGCCCCGCATTTTATAGCTGAGCTAACAAGGGTCTTACAGGAAAAATACGAAACTTGTGTATGCTGATACAGGAGTTTCAGTGTGGGGCACTAACTGACACAACTGAGCACAGCAGGGTATACATATTATATTTTCTGGTAAGCCACAGAGTTTTCCATGAGTGCCAGCTGTCGACCAGATGGCCAGACATTAAACGGTTCCAACCGACTACTTTCTCACTGTTTCAAGTCACGTCTGTCACCTTTTACAACCTTTTAACTACAAACTTTAACTGGATGAAGGATTTTAGTCATCAGACATCTGGATCTTACGTTATTAGAGAAGCAAGTTAAGTGAGTAGCCTCTATTCTAACCCCTGTCAGAGAAATACTGTGTTTTGAACATAAACTGCTTTATTTTATATTTTTACCTGCTTTAATCATCCGGTCCATTGGTTTTGGAGAGGAAGACATTTCTCTGGATGATATGGATCCTGTTAAAAACACCCTCAATAATGGTCGAAGGAGAAATCCTAATCCAAAAAATGAAAAGTCAATAAGTTGTTAAACTAAGACAAGGTCTCCAGTGAAATGATGCAGTAAGTAAAATGTAAATGGGAAGTATCTTTAATTAATTAGAGAATAGATAATACAGCCTCAAAAGTGTGATGGCAGATCATTTCAGCTCACATTGATGAGCAGCAACATGCAGTGTATTTTTAAGATGCAAAATGGATACAGTAAATATTAGATATGACTGTCTGCAGCAATGATAAAAGTTCATATAAATATGAGGACTGCATCTAATAATTCTTTTTGATGTTGACTTCTCTGTAAATAGTTTCCTGCTATGTCGTTTACTTCATAAAATGTCAGGAAGAAATGAAAAATACCAACTTCCCTCAACTCAAAGTGACTTATTCAGTTGTTCACATAGTGATGTGAATATGATTGTGAGATGTGGCACATCTTCACAAATGAAAAGCTGCAACAAGTTAATACTTTCACTTGATTATTAACTGAAACAATTAAAAGATGACTGGAATTTTTTTAGATTGCTTTTCAGTCAGTGTGTCACAAATTATCAATTGATAGTCCTGCACTAATAGATCTTACACTGACTGTACTTTTTCTTGCTAAACACAGTTAAAAGAAAACTTGGGAACAGAGAAAACTGAAAACATTGAAAAAAGACATCATGCCTGAGGCCCATATGCACTGATCACTAACTTCTGTTCAACTACATTGTGAAGAATTAGTGACTTGATGCCACTTTAGATGACGTCAATGACTCAAAGACCAAACTTTCCAGAAGTCTTGATCACATTGTAAACCAAGACATTTGGACCCATTTTAAGATATAGGCCTTAAAAGGGGATATCGTACTGTTTAGATATATATGGAGCTGGAAAATAGCTTTAAAACAATATAAGAGTCAAACCAAAAAGTTCACAAATTTTGAAAGTCCATGTCCCTTAATCAGGATCTGAGTCGCAGACAGGAATCCAACTTAGATTTACAGTTCTCGCTTATGAAAGAGCAAAATCTAAAGAAAGATCTTGTGTGAGAAGCTGTAGAAGACTGGCAGCCATATCTGATTGAGCCCAGACTGTTTTTTAAATGGCATCGTCTTTATGAAGTCTGCTCTGCCTCTCCTTTGGTTCACGTTGTCAGTCAGCCACGGCTTTAAACCCACCAACCTAACTCTCGTGGTGAATAATCAGTCAGTCTGCAAATGAATGGAAATCAGCTACACCACATGCTTTCTTTTTTCTTCTGTGAAGCACAGAGCAAATCCATAACAGACAGGGCAGCCGTTCATTAGAATGTATATTTCTCTACTAACATTAAAACTCTGCATGATGTCCTAGTCACCATCACCTCGTGCTCCTTTTATCTGTGAGAAAGGAAATTAGTTTTTTTTTCAGTTTAATCATAGTAGACAGATTAGCTCTATGAGGGTTTTATTGCCTGACCCTTAATGATAGAGGCTCTGTGTTGGTGTGAGGGCGAGAGTGTAAGTTATTTTCAAGTAGACACACACACACACACACACACACACACACACACACACACACACACACACACACTCCACCATTTTACTCCATCTCCCTGAGTGAAATGAAAACTTGTATAAATTATATGCTTCTGCCATCAAATGCACTTGATGCACAAATTGGGATCCTGGGATCGGTCTGGATTGTGTTTCAGTTCAGATTGTTCTATGTGTATCTGCATGAGTAATTGATTAGTGAATATATTATTTATTTTATCCAGGAAATATTTCCTTGTTTCAGCTTCTCCACTTTAAGGATTTCATGCTTCTTTTTTTATTTGACTATAAACTAAATATCTTTGGACAGTTGGTTGAACAAAAGCAGTTTGTAGTTTGGCTCTGTGAATCTTTCTATCAATTAATTCTACATTTTACAGAGTAAATGATCAAGACTGGGTTTACAACATTAGAATAAGGATGCTTCTCAGATTAAATGAGCCAATATTGGACAGTGGATGTTGGTGTTTGTGCCTTTTCAAACTCAACATGTGCTGCAGTAATGCTGTGTATAGATGAGTCACTTTTTAAATGAATTATTACAGTGGCATTTATAAGTGGTTTTCAGTCACAAAGTAACATGTATTTTTAGGGTTTATGTTACTGTTAAAAACCTATGACACCACCTTTGACCCCTTCACCCCCACTCAAATAACTGTTAGTACCAACATCAATAGGTAGTAAATCCAGATGGATCACATACAAGACAAAAATAGCAGGGTGTGGGTGTGAGTGTGAGTTCCCTTGTACAACGCCTCACTTCATGACAGATTAGCTGTCTAACTATCTCGTCCAATCTGTGCAATGTCCAGCTGTGATGCAGAGCTGCTGTAAAACTTGATAAAAGTGCTGGTAAACAGTGTCCATTCTCCTAAATTGAGGTGGCATATTAGACTGTTTTGGGCTTGCAGGGACAGGGACTCATAATTAGCCTAAACGGTGACTGTTTGTAGCCTGCGTGAGAGCTGCAGATGGAGTGATTTCTATTTTGCGTGTGTGACCAAATGCCTGCTGGTTGTTTTGTTATTCAAAGCCTGTGCTGGCCATAAAAGCAGAGCTTAAGGGGAGGAAGCCGAGATTTTCTAAAATATATTTCTGCAGATGACACAGAGGCAATATCCAACGAGTGCCAAAAAAACATATTTACAGGAGATTGGAAAAACAGGTATTTTAAATTGTTCCTACACATGTCCAGATGACAGAGGGAAAAAAATACACGCATTCAAGTACTACGTTTTGTCTGTTCCTCTGTAAAGCATTCAAGTTACAACAGCAGTACAACAACAACACTAAACTCGGCTGATTTGCAGGTTCGGGATGATCCTTTGCTGTTAACGGAATAAAACACAAGCCCTGAGGCTGCAGTGCATTACTGTCTTTTGAGATGACTGCTGAAAGGAAGCTGGTTTCTCTGCACCTTTTTTTTTTTTCTTTCCCCTGGTCGATTGCTCTACATTTTTTGAGGTGCAGATTTTGTCATTGATTTAGATGTTTATGTATTATTTATATACTGTGTTGTAAGCAATGTGTGATTGGTCTTCTAATTCAGAGGGCTGTTTTCCACTGCACTGTAGTTACACTTTGTTGTAATAAATCAAAGATAACAGTATTTTGTACCGTTACACAACTTGTGCATTTCAAAGTGCGAATGAACTAAAATGTACCCATGTGTCATTTTTTTTCCTGTGTTATTGATAGAAATCATTTGGAGTTGTATTCTCACTTAAAATTTTTTTTTTTTTACTATTGTTATTACTAATGATTGATAAAGTGTGCTTGATGTGGGTTAGGGTTACATTTAATTAAATAATTTGTAAAGTTACTTTTATGTTCAATGAAGTTAACAATTTCAAAACCTGAAAGCATTCCGGATGGTGTTTTACAGTCTGACCGCAGTGGGAATGAAGGACCTGCAGAAGTGTTCCCACTTGCACTGTGGGTGGAGCAGTCTACTGCTGAAAGAGCTGCTAAGGGTCCCCACGGTGTCATGTAGGGGGTGAGAGGTGTTGTCCATCATTGAATTCAGCTTGTCTAGCGTCCTCCTCTCACCCACCTCCTCAGTGGAATCCAGAGGGCAGTACAAGACCAAGCTGGCTCTCCTAACCAGTTTATTTAGTCTTTTCCTTGACCTCTCAGCGCAACCACACCCCCAGCAGACAATGGCGTAGAACACCTTAATCGTGTCCTGCACACTCTGAAGGACCTCAGTCTCCTCTGCAGATGGAGGCGACTCTGGCCCCTCTTGTACAGGACGTCTGTGTGTGGACCAGTCCAGTTTGTTGTTTAGGTGAACACCCACGTATCTGTAGTCCTTCACAATCTCAATATCCACATCCTGGACGTTCACCAGTGTTGTGTGAGGCGACTTAATAATGATAAATTATAATAATGATGAGGGAGACTACTGTTCAAAAAAAGTTGTATCAAGGACGTTAGAAACATAAAGGATGTTGGTCCCATTTAATTAGATTGCTAAGGTGCTCCTTTGATGGGTGCTCATCTGTTAACCTTGGAGCATAGCCTGTCAAAACTGGAGTTAATTTTGTTAAAAAGTCATAACCTTTATTTTGATGAGATTTCATGAGATTTTATAGTGCCTATATAGTGAAAATTCTATTCATAATCCATCATTTATCATCCTATACTATCGTATTAGATAGTCTATTTCTGCATGCAACCTGGATCATAAGTCAATGACAAAGTATTTCAAAAGCAGAGAACTTTACCTAGCAAATTACTGTCTATGATTAAGGACAAATATTTTTTTTTTTCTAACCCCTTTAGTATGTTTTATTGTTTTAAAGACATGTATCCCTTTCTTTTTAAACAACTCATGATCAAAGAATCTGGTCAAACGTTTGGTCATCTCAGATATTTTTCATCTATTCCACTCTTTGGCAGAAACCAGGACAGAAATTGAATAAAAGAGAGAGATCCCAGAAAAGCAAACAGAGCAAAATGGAACAGATGATTTGGATTACTTTCTAATCCAAGCAGCATTATTAGCATTAATAAACTTGTCTCCAAAAGCCTCACATATGATCAGCCTAACACAACAAAACCAGGGCTCTCGCTGTTCTAACACTAGAGAACAAGGACATTTGTCATATTTTTAGTGACTGTTTACTTGTTCATTGGGATCTAGTATAACTGTGAGTGCAGCAGAAACCTCCTCAGATGGTTAGCTTTCCTCTGCATTCCAGCCGATCAACCTGATGATTTGCAGTCAACCTTGAAAAGTGTGTTTTGCTGGTTGAACAGGGACGGAAGCTGATGTCGTAGTACCAGTTTGGGTCACATGATTTATGTTGCTCTTTGCACAAAGGCTTTAAAACTGACTTATTGGTAGCTGAGTTATGTCTAGAAATGTCAGGGTTGAATTATTTCCCTCTGACCCAGCAAAAAAGTGTTCAGCTGGGGTAATTAGTCACTTACTGCGGGGGTGAATTTTCTACAGACCTAATTAATTCTTGTACAGTTTGAAATATCAGTTTATGATGAACCCTTAAACCTTTTTACCTCCATCAAGGAGGTTTTGTTTGCACACCTGTCAGTTATTTTTTTTGGGGGTTGTCCAAAAACACGGTGGAAGGATTGGACATGGGCCAAGAAAGAACCCCTTCAATCTTTTATAACGTTATTAAACATTGCGACAAATGATGTGTTTTTTTGTTGTTGACATTTTAACGGTTTTCCTCGGGCATAGTGCTCGGATCTTGATGAAAAAATACCAGGCATATTTAGGGGACTGATATCGATATCGAGTGTGTGAAATTTGGTGCTGGTTGAAATAAAAAATCTTAGTCTTGGTGGTGAATCTTGGTCTTATATGGTGGTAGAACTAGAAACCTGTAACTACCACCAGTGTGTAGCTTAGATATTGTGGATTCAGAAGATAATATTGAGTTTATATCTATCTTTAATAGTTTTAGAGCTTTTTCCAAACCAACATGACAGATTGGGGTAGGATGTAAAGGGACTGTTGGGCCTCGGCGGAGGTTTTGCACTCATTGTGCACTATTCTAGTTGTGTGTTACTTACCTGCCTGCCTAACCAACCAAAACAATCTCTGCATAATAACTTCCTCCCTGGTTGAGGACAAAATATATATACCAAGTTTGCCATTTCTGTTCTGCAATTTCCTGTCACACATCAGCTAATATACACCAATACATCTGCAATAAGCTCATCAGTAATCAGCTGATACATACTAGGTCTACCACTTGTCTGCAACCTGTCAAAACTTTCCAACCACAACAGCTCTGGTGTCACTGTTCGTTTTAAAGACATAACACAAAACACTACAGCACAAAATGGTAAAGGAACGCCAGTAAAGGGAGGTAGTTCAGTATTTTCCTAATGCAGAGCTTTTTTTCTCAGGACAATCTTTAAGAAACATATTAAAAACATAAAACTTCTGATGGTGAGCCTTGTATTGTGTCTTGAAATGCTTGGTGATAAAAGAAGTGGAGATACAAGCTGACAATGTCTTACTGAAGCTGATGAAAACGGGTTTAGAGCCAGAAAACATATGGCTCTTTGTTGGCATCTCTATCAGTGTGGAAATCCCCTGAAGCAGCTCCGCATGGCTCCTAATAACGGTTTTCAGCATCCAAAGATAAGGCCTGTCTCTTCACTTCTGTACTCTCCACTTTTGTCCTCTTCATTGAGAGAGCATGGAGTAATTAATTTGTTGGTGGCTGCTGAAGGGAAAAAGTCTCCCGGGAGTTTAATCATGTTTCAAGGTCTCTTTCAAGCTGAAGTTCCCTTCAGCATCTTTCACAAAAAAAAAAAAAATCTAATTTGTGGATATAAATGTATTTAAATAGCTTAGAACAGACCTTATTTGCATATTCATGTCAAGTGCTATAGCTGTGAAAACAGCAGTTGAGTCTTGGATCAGCTACATCAGCTATAGAATGAGGTGGTGCCTGGCTTACAGAATACATTAACTTACCTTCTGTGGGTTGTTTTCAGAATAAACTCGTCATTAAACCCTCAAAGTGCTTTGACAGCGAGACGTGGCTATTCTGCACTGTGTGGTGTAGGAACTTATTATTTATTCACAGAGGGAATTTTGAGTTTTTTCCTAGTGAGTGAAATGTAGCATGTAGTTATGCCGCTTTGGAAACAACGTTTGAGCTTATTTCCTTGGCCTGGTTAAAAATAGTGTTTCCCAGGGACGTTGGACTCCAGCGAATCCTGACTGAGTGGTGACTTCAGACAGAGACAGGGTTTCCATGCAGTTCTGGAAATTGGAAGCGAGTGTTTGTGCCAGGATTGTCAGGGAGGGGGTCAAATCAGCACTTTAGTTCTGCGGGTCACTGCTCCATCCAACTGGAACAATAAACAACTCTGTGAAAACTGCAAAACTTGCAAAGTTTTACCAAAGATCACTAATCTGATACAAAAAATGATTTCAGACATATTGATTTCGGCATCTAACAAGATTTCAATCGATCAAAATGTGCTTTAGGAATTTTAATATCATGCTTGAAGCCTTTGGGACTCAAGAAAAAATCTCAGTCCCAGATTTGAGCTTTTCAAATGTCTTTTTGTCATATCACAGGTAAACAAAATACTGTGACGGTTAGTCAGACATAATTGATACAATTATTTATCATGGCTGCAGCTTATGATATAGTTTGATAGACTGACAGAAAAAGCTGACATTCATTTGTAGCACCACTGCTGAGCATAGACTGTATACAAAGACAATATGACTACAACAGTGAAGTGTCTTGACCAACCTCTGGTGCTCGGCTGCAGTATAGCTGATAAACCCTGCCTCCTCCATGTTAATGGATGGGACATGGGTGTCATTTTAGGTAGATCTTATCACACTGATGTATGTTCAAGGGTTTGTTTCTCTAGTAGGTTTGGCTTTTAGTTATTTGATGGTATAAAATGGTTTGAAACGTCATGATTGACAGCTGAGACTGACTCATGATTGGTTAAGCGTGTGTATCAGAGGGACATCGATACTGGGGCTCCACCTCCCAATTAGTACCGTGCAGTTTCAGCTCCAAATGCGCAAGATGGCGCAATAATATTCTGCATATTTTGATCTAATTTCTGGCCAGTGGAAGTAAGTGGAAGCGCGTTCATCTTTATTCACAATCGATGTCGCTTACCGACGACAATTACTCTCTGCTAATGGCTAACTTTTGATTGTTGACTGGAGGCTATAATCCTGAGACAATTTGAGCATTTCAGAATAAAAGCACCACTTTGATTCTTTTGATTGTAACAGTGCTGCATTTAACTTTAATATAACAACTCAACTCAATTGTAAAAGTAGTTCTAACTCTGCCTTAGGCCTACTGACCTTTTTAATCCAAATTACATATTTTCTACAGCAAAACTTTAAGGTAGACCCTCAGCTTATAGTGATAGTGCTACTAAAATAAAACTCATGCTGATTGACGTGTGGTGTGCTTTGTTTTTCATTTCAAAGAATCAGGAGATAAGCATCGTCCCAGCCCTAATGAGTCCTGTTGTCCTGCTCTCCTGTATGACTCACAGGTCTGACAAATATTGAGAAGCAACTTAAACTGCTGCTTTCAGATTACCACACATTTTTAACCAATTTGCACTTTACTAAGATAGATGTAGTGTCGTACAAAATCTTTTGCATGCCAGGCTTCATAATCTGTATTTTACTAATAATCTTGCAGCCTGTAAACAACAACAATCCAAGCATCAGGTAAAGAAACACAAGAACTGGACTTACCTGAGTTTCACAGAACAGAGCAGGCCATCGATCTATGAAGTCTTGGACTGCAGGGCATTTCTTGACAACTTCCATTTTTCGATTGGGGAAAAGACTTTCTATTTTCTGACCAATGAAATCAGTTTTTTTTTTCATTATTTCCCTCAGCAAATCTTCTCTCTCCTTCTCCAAAGTGTTCTCAGTCTCACCAAATGGCAATGGCGGCATGTAGTTCACTTCAGATTTCTTTGGCCTTTTGATGCCTTTGGTTGAACGCTCTTCTACCGCAGTTAAACCATGGATACTAGTTGTAGTATGCCACTTAAAAGTGACAAGTATGCTACTTGTCACTTTTGGATTGTTCAACACGGTGCCATCCTTCTCCTAGGCTTGCTTTCCTGCTTCCAACATATGGTCAACTTCATATGAAAAGGAAGTCTGAGACCTGAAAGATGCTCCACTTTCATCCTCGTCATCGCTATAAAAACTTGCTGAATTGATATTTATGTTTCTGAATAAACAGGGTGTCGCTTCTTCTGCAACAAAGAAGTTGTGTGTGTGTGTTTGTTTGTCTCTGTCCCTCTTCACACACACAAACTGATAATCACATGTATCCAGTTATTAATCAATGATGTCGGATCATGACTCCGGATCGCTCTGTTCATTTTAACCCTGATGTCCTGGCTGTGCGCGTCACGTTATGTCTCGTGTTGTGGATTCTGGAGAACATCGTTATAATAAATGCATAAATTACATGTTTTATGCCCACGTACACAGTGTACAGCAAGTTAAATAAGATTAAAAAATAGACAACATTTTGAATTAATAGCATTATATAAGATAACAAATAAGATTTTGTTGTAGAATTTAAACAAATAAGCAAAGTAAAAATTACAGGGCTAACAAAATCTTTTCTTTCAGTGCAGTGACGGTGTACAACAAGCTGTCGATGATTTAAAAAGTCAGGCAGTGATTCTCCTGCAGATTTGATTAGCCAAACACAAATGCATACGTACATCCGCACACACACATTCACACAAACGCAGCATGACAACGGAGAGGGAAAGCAATACAAACCCAGGCTGACAAACGTGACCGCAGCAGGAGAAATCTCACCAGCTCAACATCCCATCAATAATTCAAGAGCCACTGGTGTGAGAGGCAACACAAAAAGAGAATTGGAGAGAGAAGGAATGAGAGAGGAAACAAAGAAAGGGACGAGTTTTGAGAGATACAAATAATAAGCATTTGCATAATGGTATTGTTAGAGGAGGGGGTTTGCCTTTAGGGGAGAAGTATCGTCTGGCCTCTGAACTGATGATCATTCTGTCCTCTGAGGAGCTGACCTCAGTTCAGAGGCTCAGATCCTATTAGTCCAAATCACTCTGCCATAATAACTCTCACCAGCCATCTGACCTCTGCTCACTACATCTGCATAACGCCAATATGTTTCACTTCACTCCTGAACTCTGTGTTTGTCTTACGTCAGGACATGAAAACGTTTTCCCTCTGAGTCAGAGCTGGGACTGCCAATCAAAACAAAAGTATATTTCCTTTTTTTAAACTTTTTTTAAATTTCTCTTCTAAAAACTCATCTTCTCTGCTCGTTGTTCTTGTTACAATCACAGTGTACAATCAGACTGGATAACTCAGTTCTGAGTCACTCATCCTCATTAGTTTCTGTGTGAATGATTAAACAGACCAAGCAGCTTCAAAGACCATTTTCTTGCGTCTTTTTATGCCTCAGTGCCGACAATGGCCACGACTGGAGGCTCTGTCTTTTGGCTGGGCTGTCTGTCCTCCCTATTTTCATGAACGCATGGTCCAAGGAACCCCTCGAGGGACATTGAGGGAGTCTACATGGACGCAAGGATACACTGATTAGATGCATGTGGACAAAGGTCAAAGTTATTGGGACCTTACCAACAAATTTATGACCATAACTCAATATTTCATCTCACAAATGTCTCATCAGATCAAGTAATAAAGTGATGATATTTTCATTTTCGGGGTCACTGACATAGTTTTTCATTATGCAAGAACATTTAATGAACAAATGACACTTACTCTGTGGTCACTGAAATTTTGTATTTGCAATGCGAGACATAGATTCTCTATTTTAAAGAACTCTTCCAGAAAAATATGGATGGTTTTAATATTGTATTTGCTGGTCCAGTGATTAAAAAACCTCTTATGTGTACGTGTTGAATTACTTCCTTTTAACGTTCATAACATTTTCTCCTCCTGTAATTTGTCAAGTTTAGATCATGTGGAGCATGTTAAATATTTCATTACAGGGCTCTCTTTGGAACTCTAATCCACTTCCAAAGGGGCTAAAGTCTGTGTTGAACTCAAATTTACTGACAAGAGTTATCCCTGGGGAGGGAGCCTGTTCTGTTTCTTACCAAATGTGATCAATTTAAGCTTTAAAACAAAAAAAAAGTTGGATATCTTTTGTAGCCGTGATTTTCTTTGGCTTTTATACTGAAGGAAGCAGAAAAAAAGAACACTCAAAATATGTTGAGATGCTTTTTATCGTACAAGTCTCATTTCACCAGCTCTTTGTTTGTTTTGTTTTATTAAAAAGTCTACAAGAAATGCTCATTTACAGATGACTGACACTTATATGTACAGAATACAAACCAGCTCATACAATTTCAGAGATCTCGTACTTAGCTGTCTTCTTTGGACTCATAAAAATGCTAAAGTTTTTGCTTTTCTGCTGACGTGTTAATCATGTTGCCATACTTCTGTTGTTTTGTGACCCCAGTGGGGGATCCCTTCCCTTAAATGGTAATCGCTTGCACAGTACAGTAACAGCAAATTATCCTTTCAACCCTGAAATTACATCTGTGTACAATTACTTTGCAACAGCAAATATGTTTTGAACAAAATCTAATGTCAAAAGAGGAAATGCTAGACAGCATAAAGACAACCGTGCAGCACAATATTCACTTTAAGTGACAATAACATTGTTAAAGCTCTTAAGGTTATGTTTAGACACTGGCAGCACGTGTTAAAGAATGATTGTGTTTTTGAGATGCAACAGTTTTATTTACAGCCAACGTGTAGCCCTTTGTAATAATATAGATAAAAACATTACTAGAAGATTTTTTAAAAATTGTTATACATTAAATATGACAGTCAACTAATTATTACTTAGTTGGATTTTTAAACATTTCAGAAAATACACTTTTGAGTAAATGAGTATACATACATGCATAGGTCTCTCTGATCTCTTGTTCAAATATTATGTGGAAACATATTGTGAAATAAGTGGATACACTGAACTTTCTGTTGCTGGATGACATTACACCACCCATTTTTGTGTCTTTTTTTTTATCTCATCCATTGTTTGATTTGTGGACATGGTCGTTGTGCTGACCCACACAGCCAGGTTGTGACCTTTTAACCCTTTAGCTCAATCCAGCACTGAACTGTCAGCTTAAGTCTGCCTGTTAGCATCACATCCAGTGGGAAACATCTGGGCTGTGGAGGATGAAGTTTGACCTCATGTTGACCTCGTGCAGGAGAGACAACACAGTTGGGTTTTCTCTACTTCTCCTCCTCTGTTATCACACTGAAGTGGTTTGGACTTACTTTTCAATAAAAGCCTTTCAAAATGTGCTTTCAAAAGACCCACCTCTCATGCCACCTCAGGACTTCCATAAAACTATTGTTTGGCTGAGAAGGTGTGAAAGCACCATCATTCAACCCGGACGTCCTAAGGAGAATGTCAAATCTGCTTCTGCCGGTGTGTAAGTATTTGCCTACAGCGAAGCACAAATGTAATGAAACTTTGCATTTTTCCTCTCCAGTGCTCCAGGACATAACTGATCAGACATGAGAGATCAGACATGAGAGATCATTCTCTGCGCTGGACATGGAAAATGCCAACAGGCTGCTGGGTATTGTGAGCAGGTCTGGGTTTAGAAAACATGAGCAGAGGGGAGGATGGTGTGTGAGAGATGGTGATACCAAGTGGATGGGAATTTTATAGCCACTGTAACAAGAAACTGAGGAAACTAAGCAATTATTCTGATATATTCAGGTCCGAGAGATGAAAGACAGTTGGCACATTCTATTCATGTGTGTAGGTTGCACTGAAAATTAAGGTTTAGAAAGTACCCTCTTGTATGTGGACAATGCTTTTTTTTTACCCTCTGAGCTACAGTCACCATGGAGACAGAGAGGAAACTATGCACATTTGAGCTAACACGGCACTGGTACCTGTTGTTTGGAACCCAACTGTGGCAATCTACCATGAATGGGTTATTTTTTCTGACTGTGACTGAAATTGTTAAAAATACTTTTCATCCACCGCTGGTTGTTGAGTCATGACTGATGAGAAACAACCAGGAAGCGGAGGTGGGGGACTGCGTCATGGTTTCTAAACAGGGTGCGTGCGGAAAGTCCAGATAGTCTCCTTTCAAAACCACTATTCCTTGACCCCGATGGAATACGTCACGAGTTTGAGGAAAGATGTGAAGAAGAACCCAGTAGGAGTTAGGAAAGGTCGGAGAAAACCAGACTCTACTTGCACACTGTGTTTTGCCCACTTTATTTAAAATAGAAGATATTTACAAAATATGAAATATCTTTTTGCATGTGTTTACGATGGTGATTTAAAGTATAAATTCAATCATCTTGTTTTTCACTGGACAGATGTGAGAGAAGAAATCAGGAGGGACAATGTGACGACAAGAAACTTTTCAGTTTGTGGACTTCATACAATGCTGAGGCTGTTCTGTGCTTTCAGGCCTGCTGCATAATTAGACACAAAACAGTTTGTATCAGGTGCACTTCCTGTTCTGCAGGAGGTACAACGTATCAAAATGTGGAAGCAGATCAACAAATTCCCATTACACAATGAAATGATGCTGATTCTACCGAGTTCTGATTTACAATAAAACAAATTGTGCACCTGAAAGCACTTTTGAGTTGGAAAGTTTAAAGACAGAACAATTAGGAACATGTATGTTTTTACAGAAAGAGTAAAGTAAGAACAAAACTGGTGTGACTTCAGCAAAGCAGTACAATTTGCCCAGACTCTTATATCCTGTGTGTATGAAGACGATCCACTGCCCAGTACTAGAGGTGGTGTCTGATAAGAGATGGTTGTATTTTCTTTTTAAGAGGTTGTTGTCATTGATATGTTGGGGGGAAGAGGATTTACTTGGAGTAAAAGAAATTAATTGAACAGAACAAAATACAGCCAATGATCCTTTATTGATGTGTTTGTGAAGAGGAGTAACATGTGCGGAAAACATTTATATTGGAAGGAAAAAATATAGTTTATGGTTTATAATTCTATCGACCTTTAGGGGAAATGTGGCTCAGGAGAGAAAAGTTATCCAGTAGCCAGAAGGTCTGGATTTCTATCCCCGGCTCCTCCAGACTGCATTTTGAAGTGGTAACTCAACCCAAATTGCCCCCTGACTGTGCTGCTGTGACTTGTACTGTAAAGCGCTTTGAATGGTGTGTAAGAGTGGAAATGTACTATACAAATACAGTCCATTTAACCCCACCAAAATAAAAATAACATGCACTGGCTTTGCATCTGCTGAATATAGCAAACTTTTCAGATTTCAGGTAGACAGAGGTCGTGTTGTCCTTTCTCCTGAGCAGCTGAGTGACAGCAAATCGATGGAGACGCACATATTAATGTTGTCGGTGAAAAATGTTTGTGCTTTTTTTTTTTTATTATTATTTTTTTTATCTCTTCCACTCAACCTATACATACACTCTCAAGTCAGTGGGCTTAATTTAATAGTCATCGACCTCTGCCTTTTCCCAGAGTGACTTTCAACGAACTTCAGAAAAACAGTGTGGACACGTTGCCCTGACTCAGGCTGGTATACACTGTCACACAAAGAACAACAGCACCTTGACACAGAGTTTGTCTTTTGTATTATTGCAAGATTTTGTTTGAGAGATGAGAAGCAGAAATGGATCCAAGAGAAATACACCATCAAACAAAATGGACTTTGCTGTGATCAAACCATTAGTCGGTTAATTGAAAAGTACAGAGATAATGAACAATTCTGAGAATCCTTGGGTTTAAATAGCCAACAATTCTCAGTCCGTCAGAAGTTCAACTCATTTCTTTTTATCTGTTTTCTTTTAATCAGCTATTTGAAGACTGTCTAAGTTCTGGGAAATCGTAATGGGAAGTTCAGTCTTTTCTTTCCTTTTTTTTTTTTACACAGAAATATTTATTCATGAAATAAAAAGTGAGTTTACTATATTTATTCAATATAAATAATGTTAGCTGCAGCCCAAAAGCCCCAAATCTCCTCTCCCTAAAGCTGTGGGACTTTTTTCCTTTGAAACTTTCAGCCTCATACATGCAGGTAATATTACTAGTTATGAGCTGGACATTCATGGACAGACCATTAAAGCCAGTTTTTAATGAGATTTCATGTCGTGTCAACTGGACTATAATGTCTGTTGTTGTGTTGTCTTTAGTTGAACTGAAAGGAGGAGACCCATCTGCAAGACTGTACTTATATGCAGGTGGACATTAATAGTTACATTACATTTCATTTGGCAGACGCTTTTATCCAAAGCGACACATACATTTAGTGCATTCAACATCTATGAAGGGTCATTTAGGGGTTCAGTATCATGCCCAAGGACACTTCGACATGCAGATGAGGAAGACTGAAGATTGAACAGCCAACCTTCTGGTTGGAGGAATACCACTCTACCCCTCAGCCACGGCCCCCCCATTTAATAGTAAAATAGTAGTTAGTAGTTAGTAGTAGATAGTAAAACAAATACTGAATATTTTTGAGTTGCAATTGGTCTTTTTTCCGAAGAAATGGCAAACATTTGTTGGTTGAATCTTTTCGAATGTGAGGATTTTGTTTTTGTTTTTTAATAGCTGAGATTAACAGAAATTTTTGGTTTTCGAACTTTTATTAAAATAAAACTTATTATGTGAATACGTAACCTTTGGCCTTTGGAATTGATGACACACATTTTCTAAATTGTTTCATATGTTATAAAAAAAAATATGAGTAAGCAAGAACATAATCAAATCAATTGATCAGAAAACTAAAGGTCACCTGTAGTCCGAACAAGTTTTATCATTTGACCAGAATTATAATTGACTTCACCTAGCAGAATTTATTGATACGATTAAATTCCTAATGTGTATTTTGGGTTACATAATTTTGTCATGTCATTTTCAATAACTTTTCTTGTATTTGAGTATAAAATATATATTATATTTAGAATTAAATTTTACTATGAAAAAAGAGTACTTCAAGTGCTTTTCCACATTCACAGCTAGGTACTGAACTCCGGTGTTGTTTGCCTACCAAGTGAAATGTGTTTTTTAAAAAAAAAAACTGTCTCTTTTGCCAATTATTTGATATCGCAGGCCCTTAATTCATTGATAAAGTAATAAAGCTCAGGTAAACTATTGGCCTCTGTATCTGGTACATGTAAATATCACCAGTGCCACTTATAATGTCTTGTATATTATGAACATTCATGGTAATCTGTCTACAGGCGCTTTCTGTTCACAGCTTAAAACACGAACATGTGCCCATGTGCCCATGGGCCTCTGCTCTGTTAATCCACGCTTGGCCTGACTGAACGCACACATACTCTCACTTGATGAATACTGAAGTGATGAGCAGAGAGCTTAGCAGAGTGGAGGTGAGGACACCGGAGCAGCTCAGGTGTGAGTTGTGTTCTCCATTTGCTGTGTTGAGATTAGGTGTCTCGCTGGACCAGTGACTGTTTACAACATTATTTCTAGGGATGGAGAAGAGATGACGTTTTTATTTCGTCGCCGCCGTGCAAGGTGCAGCGCCGGGTGACACCTCCCCCTCTTCGCTGTCTCTAACTCAGAGCAGGGTGTTAATGGTTAGTGCCTGCTCAGTAAGCGCGCTTTTGTTTTTACTGCTTCTTTGGGAGGAACGGTTGCATCTCAACACGTCCCAAGATGTTTTGTCTCCATGACGACAGGTTTTATTTTTTGCGTCCTCCTTTCTCCTCTCGAAAGCTCCTGCACAGGTCCTGCTACCAGAGTCTTATCACGTTTGTTGTCTTCCTCTCCCGCCTCAAGATAAATGAACTTCCAGTGAGTGGCAGGAAGTGCAGATTAAAGGTGGCACAGAGTATTTCCTGGAGAAGTGGGCAGCCATGGAGGAAATTAACTGACACAAGGAATTTGATGACACATGAGTGCATTGAATATGAGTGTGAGGCAGGAGGTGGACAGGCTGCTTTAGTGTGTAATAAACGCCTGCTTGTGCATTCATAGAGTATTTCTAAATGTTTATGTCTGCAGCTACAGTGTTTGCCTACACATCTCCTTTTGATGACACCTGTCAATTAGGCAGCATTGATATTTACATATGTAACTCTCTGAGATACCGGCAGCACTAAGGCTTGTAATCACTCAAGGCAGTTCAAACTCTTCAGTCTCATTTACTGCCTTCACGTCAATACCGATCAAGGTTCTCAGTACAACATGTGTTCGTCTCAGCATTTGTTTTCCACCACACATCCCCGTCACGCTGTTTCAACAAGTTGTTCAGCAGTTCTTGTACGTTCTCCTGGTCCTCCGTGTTTTCTTCTCATCCGTCACCCACTCGTCTTTTATTTATTCTGCCCCAGCCTTTCTCTTCCCTCCCCCTTTTCTTGTGTGTACTGCTGTTGCTATGCCCTCAGTTTGATTTATAAGTCATCATAGCTGTATGCTCAAGTAATATATCAGCTGGTAAAAGAACCACATTAAGCCCTGTGCTACTCAATGTGCGGTATGGTGATGACGACGCTGATGTTGCATGCGTACACAAAAGACAGATTTTTCACAGAAGAACAGTTAAATACTGTTGTATTAGTAACATCAACTCATTTGTTTTGTTGATAAAATGAAAGAGATTAATTTACAGCTTTTAATAAGAAAAGAAAAGGTGCCAGTGCTGTGTATCCACAATCGGTCAGTGCAAACTTTTTTATATTGTAATATGCCTTTTCATATGACGGCAAATGATTGGTGAATATAAATTGATTCATATTTTTGGCTATAATCTGTGTAAGCTTCAGATTGTCTCTGATGTTTATGGATGTATCTTGGGAAATGTGTGTTTTGAACCATAATTTTGTTTAAATTTAACACACATAATTGTGCGCTAACACACATCAATCAAAATGCATTTCAGCTATTTTTATGAACCTAAAACACTTGTCAGGGTAACAAACAGTGTTGTTGTTGTTCTCTATTCTCCTCCTCCTGAATGACACTGTTGATCATGGCGTGGCATTCAGGGTTCAGCTTTAGGAGGGTTTGTCAGTATTTCTCAAGCAGAATCTCTCCTCGTTAATTCCAGCATTCCACAAAGTTTTATTAAAGATCATGTTCTTTCTGCTCATAAGTGACATTATGCATGAATGCCATTCTCATGTTCATTTTTATTACTTCCATTCTCAGCCAATTAAAAACAGAGACATCTGTCAGCCTCCTGATTGCACCATTTATACATTGTATGTCATACAGAAATAAGATGCAGCTGTTGGGTTGTCTTCCTAACATAGGAAGTTGCAAATGGGGTTACACTACACACCACAACTCTCTGTTCTATAAAATATGTTTGTGTTCGTCGTATTGCAGGGTTGTTGCAGTCTATATTGTTTATGGTATCGTCTCCACCCTTGCACACAAATAAACACATTAAATTACTGATGTAAAATAAATGGATACATACACACACACACTAACAGATGTGTGTTCTCCATAATTATACTTTTTTTTTTCTTTCCTAAATCAATTTTTTTTAAGAATATCTAAGATTTTGGATATCCCTTATATGTTTCAATGTCTTCTGCGTCCATCAGCAGATGTTAGGGATGTAACTTCAGTTGTGCGCATCACAGTGTTTTGACCTTGTAATCAATGATACAGGCTGAACTTGAGGGTGAGCTGAGGCTAAAGGTAAATCTGACTGGTAACTGGTTGTATGTCAGCACTATTAAAACGCCATATGGCCCGCTCAGTAGATACGACATCATTACCTCTTGTTAAAGAGGACAGGATGGAGAATATCCTTGTAGGTTCTATACCGCACTAATTAATGACTACCACCAGTTGATGTTAGTGGATTTTAGTGACTATTAGCAGATGTTAGGGACGAAGCTTCAGTATAATACTATGCTTTTCAATGAGTAACTACCAATATTGAAACAAAATATTAACAAATCTTGTGACAATCTTGCGATGCTTTAAATTATGAAATATTAAAACAATGTTTATATATTTTATTTTGGATGTACAAGGTTTTTTGCCCATCAGCATCCGGCTCCATAAACTTCCTAGACACACACGTACGCAAACACGGACTCACCTCTACCTCTGTTATTGAGCAGATTGATCTAATCTCAGATTGATCTGCATCCATTAATAAAGATGGGGTCATCTTCACAAGTGCGATTTATCAATATGCTCTCCTCGTTGATAGCATAAAAGTTGATTTGCTGGAGCCTTAATAACAGTTGTTTGTTGCTGACTACGGATGTCAGGAACCCTGGGGATCCATCTCTCTCTCTCTGCTGCATGTATTGCAGTTTTAAACCCTCAGGCTGCTGGGTTGAAGTGGATGTAGAAAGACTTCAGCCCAGTCTTTTGCTAGAACATTCACAGTTTGGATTCACAGGAGCCCTCCCACACATCCCCACATTTAGTTAGCATGACTGGGCCTGAGAAAGTACTGAAGGAATCCTAATTGCATCTGAACACAAAGAGGTGAGAATTAAACTGGAGCGTGGAAGGGGAAGTATGCATGATCAAACAGAGCTGTCAAAGTAATGGGACAAATTAGTCTTTCAGTTTAAGTTATACAATTGTTAAATGACTTGGAAAGGTTATGTGACTGTCTTGTAAGGGTGGAATTCGAGGACTCATATGTCTTAAAAGCATCTAGAAATATGTGAAAATCCAATTAGATTCCAATTTACACATAGTGGCATTCTTTCTGCTGTTGTTTGGCTAAAATAAATGAGCTTACATAGTGCAATTCGTACTTTTATCCCATATTCTTAAGTACAAACTCTTATAATATGCAGCTTAAGCAAATTAAGTGATTACAAGTTAAGAGGCAAAACAATGGAAAAATTACTAATGTGCTAATTCTACAAAACTCGATAACTAAAGATTTCATTCACTAATTCCAGTCTTTTCTACTCTGCCATGTTTTCAATTACAGTTCTAGCTTATGAAGAAACTCACAGGAGCTGAATATGATGAATGTGGTGTTGAACTGATTAATTGAATCCTTTGGAAATGAACATTAATTTTAATTCTTTAAGACAACATGTAGACATAATGGAAGTTTTTTTGTTTACATTAACAGCAAACAATGCAGGAATTCTCCCTAAAATATGATAAAATACATAAATAAATAACTAAAACGGGGACCATTGAGATATAAAGCGATGTGTATATAATCTTAATATAAGGGACTGATTTGCTCTGAAGATTTATGGTATTCCTAAAGTTTATCATGCATATTATAAGGATCTCTCTCTTATATAGCAGTCACAGAGAAGTCAGTCAACCATGACCTGATCAATAATGTCAGACAGACCAAATAAGCTGGAGTAATTTTGATTTGATATATATGTTTTTAATATTATAGGCTTCACATAATGTTCAACACTTAACTCTTCCTCATAATGATTACACAAAAGCTGGATAACCAAAACCAACCAGCTCCAAGAATCGTCTGTCTTTAGCATTGTGCGATAGGGCGTCAGAAAGTGTAAACACGTAACACATTATGTGCAGGACCAGCTGTCTCTGGTTCAGCTATAATATAGAAAATAGTTTGGTGAAATGAAACTATGAATCACCAAACATTTGTAAGTCAAAGATATTTGAGGAAACCACTGGCCAAACCCAGCAGTGAAGAAAATATAAAATTATACAGAAAACACGTGTAACACAAAACAAATGTGTTTAGTTGCTTAAGAACAAGTCTTTTGAAAAAAACAAATCCAGCAGTGAGGAAATACTGACTACAAATGCATATATGGATGGGTAACAACAGTACCCGAACTTGTGTGTAAGTACTACTGAACTAAAATAATGTTTTGAGGAATAAAAAGACGTGTGTGTGTCTTGTCATGGTAGCATGACAGTACTTCCAGGTTGAAATTACAGATGTAGACGTTTAAACACTATGTTGCATCTGAATCTCCTCTCCTGTCAGCAGGTGTGTGTGTGTGTGTGTGTGTGTGTGTGTGTGTGCTTGTCTCCGTTGCTCTTCACACAAACTGTAGATCACATGTATTTAGTTATAAATCGATGATGTCGGATCAAGAACCCAATTATTCAGGCCACTTTAACCCTGATGTCCTGGATGTGCTTGTCATGTCTCGAGTTGAAAGTGTCTTATGAACTGTGTGTGTGCAAAGCGTTTTTCAATGATTTTAAATATGTGTCAAACTCTGAAGCGACTCAAACAAACAAAGTTAGCTTCGGTACTGTTCATGTCCTAATACCTTCTGATTAGTGTTGGTGTTTCGTGTTAATGTGTAAATTGTGCTCCGGTCAGCAGGGTAGTGAGGAGGGAGGACACGCTGCAGGGTAATAAAGGACGGTAGAAGGATTCCAGGCATATTGCATGTCTGCCCATCCAATGGCAATAATTCTGTGGCTGGCAGCTGCTGCAAAATGAACATAGGGGAAACCCTGCATTTATCTCCTACTTACATTACCTGGTCATCAAGGTTGTCAAGGAGGACCCTGAGGTCCTTTCCACGTGCTCCACCGCATGATCTGTAAAGCTTTGTCCGCTGCGATGAGTGTGCGCCCATTGATACGGAAGAATGTTTTCTTCAGTTCCACTTGAGTGATTCGAAAAAACTCTGTACAGATCTAAGAGAGGAGACAGTGTTCATATACATGTTAGCTATGGTTGCTGCGGTAGTCAAATGTGACCGTATTACACAGTGTTCATGCAGACACCAATTGCAGACGTTGCTCCCTGTCTACAGTTAGAAACCAAAATTGTTTGCTCCATCCAGCAGCTGAGCAGAATGACTGGTGGAATTCACATCACACATCATACGTCCTAAAAAAAAAAATCCTATCTGTATTTCTAAAAACAATGCTGGCCACTTCTCCAAGACATCAGTAATAGGTGAGATTTTCTTGAGATTCATCAGTTTGCCCGACTGGATTGTCTGGAGGAAAATTCACCTCACATCTTTTTGCTTTGTTTATACGCCTGGTCCCCTCTGCGTCTCTTCTTTGGTTTATGCTGACTTCACTACAGCCTGCTATCCGTAGTTTTTGACCATAGTTGCCAAGTTTATATTCAATGCTCATGGCCCAGCTGTGAAAGCCAGTTCCAACTCCTGTGTCACCATGACATGGGTGCTTCTCAATTAGTGCAGCAGCCACTGATTCAATTTCCTGATTCCTTGGGTAGGCCTTGTAGGAGAAAACATCCTGAGCTATATTTCTTTAAGATGTCCATTTTCATCTCCCCTTGGTACACTGAGAAGTGCTCCACTTTCCTTGACCAACTCATCCCCTTTTGCAAGCCTCAGTTCAATATTGTATGAAAATACTGGAATTGGGAATGGAGATTGCAACTGCTCTGATCTCTCACGCCGCATAAGCTGTACTGACTAACCCTGGGTTGTACTGGTGGATGGAGATGATGTGCTAGCAGATTCCAGCCCAGAAAGAGAAGAGACTGTGGACAGGGAAGCTGTGGCTTCTGGTTGGTCAAATTATTTCCACAGGATCCTCAGTGCAGCTCTGTCTGGAGGAAGCTCTTTAATGAGAAGATTGCCTTTACCTGAACAAGATATTTTTCTGCTTAATATTTTTACAAGGCAAAGGAGAGATGTTGTCCATCTTGATAGTCAATTTTATTATATTCATATTGTTATTTTATACTATTATTTAAGGTCATTTAAGATGAAAATGTTCCTTCCAAATTAATTTCATTGAGTAAAATGAAGTCAGAACATTGTACCTTTTTATTGCTTGCCTGCCATGACATGATTGAGGCTTCAGCACTAATGTTTGGAATTTAAGAACAAGTAATCTCACAAGCAGCAAGAAGAATGATTTCTCTAAGGGGGTTATAAAAAAACTAATAATGTAAGTTAGGCTAACTGAGTTACAAGCTCTGGCACCGCTGTCAAGTCTCTCTTTCTCTCGCTCCTACTTCTTCTTCCTCCTTCAATTTCTACAGCTGCTGTCACACCCACTCTCATCTATATCCATTGCTCTCTGCAGGACTTCATTATGTGCACACCAGTAAAGATATGAGGCGTCTTGGTCACAGTCAGCGATTGTTTTCTTTCATTTTTCCTACTTGTGCCCTGCAGCTGATGAAAGAGAACTAAAGAGCTAATTAGTTTTAATTGTTATGTATGTGTGGTTTGGGGCGTCCTCCTGCTCAGATATCAAACTGACAGATGTCTGTTTGTTTTTTAATTCATGCTAAAAACACTGTGCACACTGCAAAGTCTTTTCGTGAGGATGCAGTATCACACGCATTGGTACCTCTGTGGGGTTTCTTTTTAGAGGAAATGAGTCAAAGTTTATTCAGTGAGCAGCTGCAGTGTTGCCTGGTGACTGAGTGTTTGTTTATGACTGACTCAATCAGCAATTTGGCAAATTAATCTCTAGAATCTATTCAGCGAGGAGCGCTAAAGGATCTTGTATTTGATTTTGGTTTTATGTTCTGTTCTCTGTGTGTAGGTAGGTAATTTCCTCAGCTGTTCACACTGTGAGATAACTGCAATTCCTCAATCTTAGATTATATTTACCTTCTATATGTTACCAGCTACATAAACTATTAACTTCCTCATTGCAGAAAAGAAAGTGGCAATATATAGTTGCTATGTGGAAGCTTTATTTTTGTATGCTTTGCTTTGGCTGGTTTGGTAATGAAAGGAACATGTCTGAATTTAACCACAAAAAAATCACTATCAGTTAATACATTTATTTTGAAGAGGAATATGTGGAAACTGGACTTGGAAGAAAAACAGGGAGACTGTTATTTCATTCATGGATTCTTTCATCAGTTGTGGAGAAATAACAAAATGAGCAGCCTGTTTTCGGAGGAACATACAGTGAACTTTATGATATTGACTGTGCAGTTTTCTACCTTTACAGGGAGGTAAATGGTATTCATATAACTCCCTGGCAATTTTTTTTTGCGTAAAATGATCATTCAACATTGCTGTGTCTCCACCTGAAGATTTTTTTTACTAATGCAGTAGGTGTTCTAAACATGCCTGTATGGAAAGGGCTGTTTGTTTGGCCTGTGGTTTTGCTGGTTGCTGCTTCTCTCTGAAACCTGCAGTACTTGAGCTCCACAGAACTGTGTGTGTGTGTGTGTGTGTGTGTGTGTGTGTGTGTATGTGTGTGTGTGTGTGTGCGCGTGTGCATGCATGCGCAACATTACCTTTCCCTCAAGTTCTGGCACTTCGATACAGAGAGGAGGCGGTTGCCTAGCAATTCTAGATGCAGGAAGAAACCTGGTAAATTAAAAGTACCTGGTAAAGAGTAAAGTACCAAAAATGCTACTGTTGGGTACCGGTACCGAATTCTAGGTACCTGCACTGGTATCGGTTCAAATGTGAATGGTACCCAACTCTAGAAGATACTATGTTGGGCTCTAAACAATAATAGGCAGTTTTTTTAATTTGTTTATTGACAAAACAACTTCTGATTAGTAAAGACATCTATCAACATACTATCAATGAGTACTCAATGGTTAATCTGCCCCAATAGACTGCACCCTGCCCTTTTAAACTGCCTTCACCAGGACTTGATGATTGATTGGTTGGTCAAACACATTTTTTTTTTCCTAAAAATCTTTGTGGCAGTATTAATGAGGTGACACAATGAGCGGTCTTAATAAGTGGGGCTTGACTCTGGGGATCACTGTGAGCATCCCAACCTCGACAAACTAGAGTCTAGTTCACGACGAGCCTTTTTGCAATGAAATAGTTAAGTAGAATATTTGTGCGCCTCCTCTGTAGCTGCTGTTGATGGTGTCAGGATGCAACATCACACTCTTGAAGTCGGAGCATGTTGTGATGTAACCATGTTTATTTCAGGCTTTGAGGAGCTTAAAGTCACCTCTAACGGCATCAACAGTCTGAGCCTTTTTGTCACCAAAGACAGTAAAGAACCTCTTGCTCCTCTTTGTCAGCAGGGTGTTGACTGACATGCTGCACCTTGCTACTGCTGAACTGCATACTGTTTTATTTTTTGTTTACGTCACCTGATTCATCCCCGTCCTCTTTTTTTTTTTTTTGGGAGTGTCAGTCAGTGGGCTGCTGAGTTCCTCACGTAACAGTTTCAGTGTGCCCATAAGAGTGTTGTCCTCATCTTATCGCACATGTGTACGTATTGAGTCTCTTAGCCTCTAGTGTGAGCCTCCAGGTCTGCAGCCCTGCTTGTTCTCGTCCCTTTTGCTCTGTGCCATGAGTGATTCAGACCTGGAGCACAGTCAGCTAGCTGGTGGGGCAGAAAACCAGTGGAGCTTCAGAGCCTCAGGCATGAATTTAAGCTGCTCTGACACAGGACATGCTCTGCTGCTAACATTAGATGCATGGCTATAATGACTGTTTCAGCAAACCAACACAGAGTCGGCTCTGGCCTGTACCGTCAAAATGGAACTCCATCAGTAATTTATTATTTTCCATCAGAGCTTCCTGTGAGGTGCGTGCCTCAGTTTTCATATTTCATCTTCCTCCAACCTTTATCTTTGTCCTCCTCTCCCTCCCTCCCTCCTTCCTTTATCTCAGCCTGGAGCAGTAGTGGGTGGCACAGGGGCGTTTTCTCAATCTCCCGCTCCTCTCCGGGTGTGCTGTCTTCTGGGATTGTCATGATGGTGTAGGGTAGCATAATTTTCCCCGCCTCCATCTTCTCCTTTCTTTCCTCTGTTTTATCCCCATTCCCATGGCTTCATTCACCTGCAGCTCTGAAAGGCCATGAACACTAATGTTCCCATGGTGCCGCTCTCTGTTTGGCTAGCTGAAAGGCATTGAGTTAACATGTGCACAGTGAGGAATTTAAACCAGGTACAGGGATGAGTCAAGATTGTTTGACCTTGGTCACATGACACGCTTCAGGAAAACGACAAATGACGTCAACAATCCATCCAAAACCTTGCCTCTTTACAGTGAATCTGAAATGCAGATTGCCATTCCCTTTGATTTCTCTCAGCATCCCTCCCGTCTTTCCCCTTTCACTCTCCCTCCACCCCCATGTCCCCACACACGTTGCTTGGCCTCATTTGGTTCACATAAAAATGCAAGATGAAAACAAACTTAACCAAAAAAAACCAGCGTGTAGAGCTCAGAGTTTGCGCTCATGCAGGCACAGATTTTGTGTTATTGCTGGAGATCTGTTCTCATTACATAGTTGTGCTCACGGGGCATGGAGGAATGTTTTTTTTTTTTTTGCAGTCAAGCAGCCACACAGCCATTTGTATAGTGAAATATTTGCATAAGTTTGAGGAAAGTGAAAGCATCCTGCTCTGACGAAACATGATTTTCTTCAGTTTATGGTGTATAGTGTACACATCAGTCATCACTGTTTGTTTAATGTGTTTCAATATGGTCTCTGTTTGCCCTTTGACTAGACTAAGCTGCTTGCTTTAGTCAGACTCCCTAAGCTACATAATGATTGTGCATTATACCTGCTCCAACCATCTCTCTACCAGTGCTGATGATCAGCGACCTCTGACCTTTTGTCGAAGGATGTCATATTACAAGCATTGTTATGAATCAGCCTAACCCAAATACAGTAGAGTTGACTGTAAGGCTGCAGCCATTTTACCTTAGCTGATTAATTGTAAAGTGTAATGGGATTTTCATGGCGATGCGAGAACCACCACAAGAAGTGCTCCAACAGTGTGGTATTTTTGGTACCAACACCATAGCTTTGGCTTGACGTGAACAATAGGATGCCTCATTCAGATGTGGCAGCTCAAAGCCTGTTACATGCCGTGTCATCATTTTATATTACACTCTACCGTTTATTTTAACAAATTAGGCAATACTAATCCTCTTTTGGGTGGCACTACAGGTTCTCACACACAGCACAGGATGCAGTCAGGTAATTTGCATAAATCCAACACAAACAAACATGGAGGACAGATAACCTGAAACAAAATAGGGTAAAGAAATACAGAATGACAAAAAAGATGATGTACCCATAAGTATGGTCTCCTCTGTTCCGGGAAAGTACTTTGGATATGACATGTGTCACATCGACCAGAAATGTTGAATTCAAATCGTACCCAAACATCACAGACCTATTCTACCACCTACACATGAATCATGTCAAAGAGCACAGAGAGAGTCAGAGGAGGAGAGCCACAAAAGTACAGTTTAGTGCACAAAACAAACTCCAAACTCAAACTTTGCAGAAGGCTTTTGCTGGCAGCTCACAGTTCGGCAAAGGATCATGAAAGCTGAAGGCGATAGTGACTGCCACTGACATTGCTAAGACTTACGCGGGCAGGAAAATGAGTAACGAGGAACGATATGTGTAGAATTCTGTATACCAAATGACATTTTGAGATTTCGTTCATATCGCAGCCATATTGTTGGTATTTTGGGGGGAAATGTGTCTTAGGAACAGACCACACATTCCCTCACCTAGGGCTGAGCGTGTGGAGAAAAATCTCATCAAGTCAAATCACATCAGTCGATATCAATATATACCACAATATAAATCAAATCAGCGCCACTGCACTGAGGCGCATTACTCCATTCAGGTCAACAGGAGACTCTGCTCCTCTGCTCTTTTCCAATGACTCACATGTAGAACTGATCTTTATATATACCGGCTGAATTCATATTTACGTTCCTGGATAATCGAGGCATCGCTTCTTCTGCAACAATGAAGTTAAAATGCTGCATTTGTCATAATCTGCGGGAGGAAACTTCTCGTGTGTGTGTGTGTGTGTGTGTGTGTGTGTGTGTGTGTCCCTCTTTACACAAGAACTGATGATCACATGTATTTAGTTATTAATCGCTGATGTCGGATCATGATTCCGGATCGTTCTGGTTACTTTAACCCTGATGGGCGCATCACTATATGTCTTGTGTTGTTGTATTGTGTTATGTGTCTCTAGAGCGACTCAAACACAAAGTAAACATCAGTCATGTACGTGTCCTAATAACTTGTGATCAGGGTTTATTGTTTAAGTGTAGCGTAAGTGCAGGTCAGAGGGGGAGTGAGGAGGAAGCAGACTCCGACAGTAGCCTCAGAACAGGATGACTGGACCTTTTAATGAGCTTCTGTCCTGATCCTGAAGCAGCAGAGATTTTAATTATTCAGTGGTGGAAACCCTTTTAAACAATGAGCGTAGCGGAAAACATGAATCCATTATGCTCTGTCACTGCATCGATACAGAGCCATCCACCTCTATGCAGGAGCCCAAGCTCCTCTTACACTCTGTGCTGTGTGCTTCTATCTTACCTGATGTGGCTATAACTCTATTCCAGCCACATGTTTGGTTCGCTGCGGCGCTATTCTCTTTATCAATGGCTGTGCGTGTTGTCTGTCAAGACATGGATGGAATGAATCAACGTTGTATCAACCATTTCTTATATCTCTAGCGAGGAGAAGTTATTTTGCGATAATTATCTTTATCGTTTTATTGCCCAGCCCAACCCTCACCTGTGGGTGAACGTCTTTGCAGTCATTTCACCCAATGTTAATGCCAATGTCAACACAGTTGTTTTGCATTCAAGTCATGTTGTTCAGGCTTCCAGAGATACCAAACATATATATATATATATATATATATATATATATATAGAGAGAGAGAGAGAGAGAGAGAGAGAGAGAGAGAGAGAGAGAGAGAGAGAGAGAGAGAGATACCACTGCAGAACAAAGAAATGAATATAACATATTGTTATGTTGAATATTTACATTTGATCCTCAGTACATTTGGTCTCTGGTTTAAATATTTCAGAAACCCGCTGCATGTAGCTGGAATAAGAAAATATTGAATCTGAATGTGATACAATCAAAAGGTTTGAAGGGAATAATAAAAGTCAGCAGTTGCTTAATCGCACATTTTAATTAAAAACTTTATATTAAACCATCAAGATATTATTAATAAGCATCAAGATTTTATTAACACATTAACTGTGACATCTTGGCAGAAATAATGCCAAAATGTGTGAACCTGCAGTGATATCATCAGTTCAAATGTGTCTCAAAGGGAAAGTCAGTTTTAATTCACATGGATTTAACTTCAAATTTGAGCGGTTATAGAAAACATTGTCGACTCCTCAGTTCATTCCTGTCTTGAACAACCTTGAACTACAGTAGTAACCGTAGTGTGTGTGATCAAGTGATATAGTACAATGAGGGATTTTTCCTGACATAATTGTACCTGAACCAGAATTTACCTTTTAGAGTCAAATAAAAATCTAAAGTTTCGGTTTTGATCCTCTGCAGGTTCCTTCCTAACTGGTGAAATGACTAAAGAAGAACTTGATTTTGATGATCCGGTTTAGACGTCTGCTTCTGTTTGATTGGGCCGCAAACATGAACAGGAACTATTGTTGATGATTGCAGTATTATCAACTGATACAAAATGAAAGAAAATTAGATGCAAGTTGCAAATTATTTTATTTTAATTAAAAAAATGTTAACTTGTTAATTAATCTCACAATGGCAACATTTTCTACTTTGGCACAATTATTTCACTTTCACAATTTCTCTTTGCTTTTGTCAAAAGCGGATAATCATGTTGGCACTCAATCCCCCCCACCCTACATACTCTCGCTGCACCATCTGACGCAGTGAGAAAGTTTCATCTTTGTTTGGGGCCATTAAGCACTTCAGCATTTTCAGCCAAATCCGACCCAGTGTCACATCATGGATCATGCAGTGTGAGAGGCTGCCATATATATCTCAGGCTAATGTCTAAAAATGTATGTGCATATGTTTTATTGGTGTAAGAACGCTGCACTTAACACCTTTTTAAATATACATGAAAGCATACTTAATCAAGCTCTCTCACACACACCCAAACGTCTTTATAGAAATCTCTGTGAGATACCAATCTACTTATCAAGAGGCACATGATAATAAAGCCAGCCAACGAAATGCAAAATGAGAAATGTCAAAAAAGCCATTAAGGCCGTAATCATAAACATGATCATAGATATAATCTCTGCACATTCATCAAGGTATTAGAAAATGTGAGTCTTTAATGCATTAATCTCACTCCTCCGTTTTCCTCCGGGGCGCGTGGCCGCAGCACAGAGAGTTGGCTGTATGTGGTTTTAATTCCACTCTGCGTTCATTGGTAATTGAATTCATTATGAGGACACCGGGCCATATCGGCTGTTATTTCGCAGTCAATAGAGGTTGCTAATTAGAAATTAGCTTGAACATTCTGTTGCGCAGCCCTCGGCGAGCGTCGTCATCAGTCTAAATCTCACATATCTGACATACCCACCAATGGCTCGTACACTGCCTCAGCTTTACAGATCAGAGCGCTGTTAGGTTTATTCCAGTGCTGAGTGGTGATGCGCTGTCTCACACACTGTCCACATCATTAACATAGTGTCAATGTGCAGGCGTCACGGTGTGTGCAGAAAGGGCTCTTTAAAGCCTCAGGTTCCTCTATACAGGAAGCTGCTGAATGAATTTAAAAGAGTTTCAACAAGGAAAGTGTGTGTGTGAATGGTTATATTGCATGACATGAAATATTTATTTTATTCCTTCTCAGGGTGTAGGGGATTTCATGCCCAGAGCTCCCAGAGGAGGAACCAGGCTCAGGAAATTGTAGTAGCACTTTTTTTCTCCTCACACCTACAGACTGAAACACAGTGAGAGAGGAACCTCTGTCATATCTACCAAAACAAAGATAAAAAATGAAAAGTTTTTATTTTCGTTAATCTCTGTGTTGTTGATACAAAAAAGAAAGTTCCACTATTGATCTCTGAGAAACCAAGAGGAATGGAAAGGGAAACACCAACTAAAAGAGAATTTAAAAAATGATGTGGATGCTGGAGTGACGACGGGAACAGGAAGATTGGTGTGACAATCGAGATCGATGTTGGTGGTTTGAAGTTGAGAACTTTTCTGCCTTTGTCAGCACAAAGCCAACTCAGAATCAGTGATTTTTAAAATAACAACACTTGTGGATTTTAAAACTTCTACTGAAAGTGCAATAAATGGCTGCTTGTCAAAGAGCAATGTTTCATCATAAATCAAGTTATATCACCAAATATACAATAAATTGTTATTCTAATAACCCTCACAAAAATACTGAAAAAAATGCATTGTTGTATTTTCACCAAACTTGGTGGGATTATAAGTTTATCTCCAGATGATTAAGTTTTGGAGTTGATCAGTCATAGATAGTAGTAGTAGCAGAAGATAATAGAGAAACCATCTGAAGCTTACATTGATCAGAAAAGTATTCCACAGTATATGATGTCATATGATAAGAAACGTCATGAAGAAGAAAATGACATCATGCATTGATCAAAATGTGTCTTTCCGCTGATCTCTGCCTCTTATAGGACTACATATATACATTTAAGAATAGTTATGATCACAAGGTAGGAATGAGGTCATCATTATGTTACTAAGAGGTCAGGCATGATATGGCGTGGTAATACAATGATATTTTTTGAGTAGACACGTGAACTACACCTTATTTATAATAAGCAATCATTCGTTATTATATGCTATATATTATTTCTTGTTAATGTCACTATATAATGGCCTTAATAGAAACTTAATATTGTGTGATTGGGGCATATACAGCGCAGGGTGTGTATTGCCTCTCCAATGCTTTTCATTGTTATTTTCCATACAAATAACATTAAGTGGTAATTTTCTGAGTAGAACAGTAATTCTGCACTGTGCTCCCCAATTTAAATGAAATACAAGTAGTGAGAAGAGGACCTTTTAGTTTGGGAAACCTGTCAGAATTAGCAGGATTCATGAGGTTTTGATGAGCTTTCTTCTTTAAGTACGTACTTCAATGTGATAAGTCTTCAGTATATGAACCCACAGGTGCACATTTAAAAGCTTTGGGTTTCCATCTGTATCTGTTCATATATATAATTTAGACCAGAATTCAGCAGTATAGTCAAAGTCTCGGTATTCAACAACAGAATAAAGGCAGGATTAATTACTGTTCGCATGTGTGCTTGGCTAGAGCGCAGGGAAAAGGGCATGCACAGGGGGTGGGTATTTTTGGAAGGGGTAGAAACAGGCAAGCGGCTGTGTGGCGTGAAGTTGCTAAGCAACTCCATTTACCCCCACTGCATGCACATTCTGAGACATGAACCAAAGTGCAAAATGACTGATTCAAGATGAGAGCAATTCAAAAGAAAACAGTCTGGAGTTGACATTTCTGGGAAAGTCTGTGCGTCTGTGTAGGACAGGTTTACATGCTCTGTTGCAGTGTCCTGAGACTACATCCATCCCTGCTGCTACCACCGCTGCGCTGCACACATCCCATCTGCAAAGATTAGCCTCAATCGTGGAGACTTGTACTATTTTTAACTGACCTACCAAGCACAGTGGCCAACAAAGAGAGGAGTCAGGTCCTCCTTGAAACAATGCCCCTGCTTGTTTGTCAGTCTTATCTTTCTTTTCTGTCTCAACTTCTCATTTCCACCCCCCTTTGCTCTGGGTGCTCTTGATTTGGGATGTTTGTGATACTGTTTAAGCAACGCAGCGCTTTAATACCAACTTGATTATAATAATTTAAAAAGGGACCAATTACTATTTGGTTGATTAGGCTTTATTTCATTTCACTCATTTTTCAAAGAAAGAAGGTTCTCTTGGCTGCCAGGAGTAGAGGAAAATATAAAATCTACATTCATCATATGTGATGATATTGACAAAATGTGTCTTAACTCAAAATCAAGGATCAGCGTGGTTGGCTCCAGGTGCCATTTTGTTCATGTGTGGCCACAGTGTGACCCTTCAGCACTGAGTCATGCTCTAACAGTTTACATGCTCCTCTTACTGACTGACTAGAGCGTGTGCAAATCCATCATCAGCTGGCACCGCAATACCCACAACCCCTCTCTCCTCCATCAGTCAGACTGTCTCTCTACGGTACGTCTCATTTCCTCTTCCTCCATTAGGGACTCCTTCATTCACGCCTCTCTTGACATCACTTGATCCTTTGGTCTCTTCACCCTCTTCCTTGTCATCCTCCCACTTCTTCAACCTTGCGGTGGTTCGTCTCCAACGCTTTGCCCTCTGTTGTGGAACCTTGGTCTTGACTGCGTTCAACTCATGCCAAGGGCAGTTCAGCTCCCTGTTGGATAAGAGAGATGGATAGATAGATCTAAAAATAAAAAAAATAGATATACATAAGAGCAAAGAGAGACTAACATATACATATGAAATAGAGTTGTTAAACCTTTTTTTTTTAGAGGCCCATGTGAGTAATATGGCCTCATCCTCCATCCTAAGAATACACTTTTAACATAGATGTGGTCATGACTATGTTTGCAGTCAGTTTTGGAGCATAGCTTATTCACATAAATTGTATATATAAATACGGACGATATGACAGCTCCCCAAAAGTGAAGCCGAACTATCTTTGTGGTTCCCTGGTGGCTGGCTGCAGTGTAGCTCATAGACCCCACCTCTTCCATGTTAGTTGATGGGGCATTTCATATAACGTTTTCCTCAAAGATGGTTTCTGTCATTTTAGGTCGTTCTTTTCACACTGATTGTTTGATCAACTGTTAATTTCTTTTGGTAATTTTGGTATTAGTTAGTTATTTGATGCAATAAAACCTCGTTAATATATGATTGACAGCGGAGACTGACTATAGATTGGTAAAGCTTGTGTATTGGCAGGACTTGGAAACTGTAAATGTTGCTACACTCCCATGTTCTGCATTGAGAGTCTGCACTTAGGGGGACGAAGGTGCGCTGAAGCCGCCTCCGACTGCCCCAGACGCGGGGGTCTCCGAGTAATGGAAAAGCGACCCTCGCACAATATCATGACCCAAGGGCAGTTCCAAATGAAGGTGATGTCCTTCAAATGTGAAGCGTGTGTCAGTGCTACAGGGTTGAGCTCTCAGCTGAGGAACAAAAAACTGTTTTTCTGCTCAACTGTGAGAGGAGACTTGTATCACAAAGTTAAAATGGACCCCAAAATGATCAAACTGCTGCACATGGAAACACAGGATGACCCTATGCAACACTTGGTTAGTCAGAAACCTTTATTTTCAACTATTTAGTAAAAACATCTGTGGTTATTGTTGATCTGCAAGAGTTGAATTATTTATAGTAAGTTTAATTGTGTTCAACATAACTCTATGTGTTTACAGCATCAGCCCTGTTTTAAAAACCTGAAAGATACAGACACTTTTAACCTGTGATTAAAATCTGCATCGGTTCAACTCTTGCAGCATTAAACATTAAATAAGTGAGTTCATTCGATGATATAAATCCAGCAATTAGTCCTGTGGTGATTGAGACTGTGATATTATTATCTATGCAGAGTATATTTGCTCCTGCATTTGATAATCCTCCCTGGTTGCTCCTCTGTCCGCTCGTCCCTGAGTGAACTGGTGAGCAGATGGGCGGTTGAGGCTGTGCTGTGGGGGAGAAAAGAGGAAGTAATGATATGCCATTGCCTGCTACATTATCAGGCCTAATGTTTGGGAGAGCCGAGCAGACGTTGCATGTGTATTTGTCATACGGCCTGTCATCAGCTGTTAGGACCCACTCAGTGGGACCCTCTGTTCAGAACACATTTATCTTCACTGCAAGTTTATTTATTTTCTTCATCATTTTGTCTCCATGTTTAGTGCTGCTGTAGGATCTCATTGCCGGGGTGGTCCATCATTTCAGACCACAGATGATATACTTTCGTATCAGTGGCTTAACTCGAGCCTGCTGTTTGAGGTCATAGAGTTTGATTCATCGAAATCATTCTAATTAAATTATAGTAATTAAAAAAGAAAATCAAGTTTTAATCTTTCATTAAATATCATCATCTGAAGGCTGAAATTGTGTACACCACACCTCACATCTGCTTCATATAATTTTTGAAGCACAGTTTCTGGTTGATAAGATGAAGATGTCAATTCAACTATAAGTACAAATATATTCTCTTTGTGCACGTGTATCATATTAATACATTAGTCTAAACTCAACAACCCATAATGGCAAAGTTAAACCCATTTTTTTTAGCAAAAGCATTACAATCTAATTCTGAATTCGCTCATTTATGAACACACACTGAATTCTATTTGGTTTAATCATCCTTGAGCTGTGTCTACAACCTGATTGCCGTTCAAATGTGGCCAATTGAGCTGATTGCATATGGATTAGAAAGGCTCACATCTGTCATTCAGGTCCCACAATTCACGCTGCATGTCGGGCAAACACCAAGCCACGACGTCCGGGGAACTCTCCGTAGACCTCTGCCATAATATTATGGTAATACATAGATCAGGGCGAGAATATAAAACCATTTTCAGAGCTTGTCTGACTGGAAAAATGAAGCAAAGGGACTCCTCTCAGAGTTGGCTGAACTAACTAGGTACTGTGGTGGAAATTGGTCAATAAACAAGGTTCTGAGGCAAGTGGTCTTTGTGGGTTTATTTGCATAAGCTTTCTGCAGAAACGATCACACATGGCATGGTGGATGTTGCGAGTGAGATGAAAAAGTTAAGTGTCTGTGCCCATATTTAAGTGTCTCTGTGTGGGTTACGCTCTGACCAAAAATACTTGGGGGTTGTGAATGTAGTGTTCTGCGGCTGGAACATATAGCTTTTAAAGGCGGGACTTTTAGGCTGCATCCTTTCTGTGTTGGAGAGGAAATAGTGTTATGTGTGTTAAGGGTGCTTGTCAGTCAGATGAGTTCCTCGACCAAAGGACAAACAGAGTTCAACCAGAGTGCAGCAAAGGTCACTATAGAGTTCAAGTGACCTCAGGATCACATGCTTAGACAATGGGTTCACATGCTAGACAGTGGGTTTACATGCTATATGCATAGAGTTTATGTCGAGTTGTACCCTAGATAGAAATATCTGCTGTAAGCATAAAGTAAGTAGTTATTTAGAAAAGTAAGTAGTTATTAAGTAAATTTCCATTACAGTACCAAGGGCCTTAACAGGACACCCGAGGTGCTCTGCTAAGATGGGAGAAGGGCGATCATCTCTGAAGAGATCCGACCTTTATGATTGAGGAGCTAAATGGAAGCCACTGAGTAAAAGGCATATGACAGCCGGCTGTGAGTTTACCACACTGCCTGGCCAGCAGGCACTGGTCATCACCTCACTATCTTTTCTCTCTCTCTCTCTATAGCTTTGCATTTCCTGCATTATTATTAAATTATTAGTCTTCAAATTTAGACAGTTATGATATTTGCATCCATGTTTCTGTTGCCTTGCAGCACTTTTCACACAACTTAAAGCAAATGAAGACTCACTTAAAAATATATGTCATGACACTTTGATTATATTAATAAAAGTCCTGGTAATGCTGGTTTTGTTCCAAATGTGTAAAACGAAGAACAACAGAAAACCTTTTTGACAGGCAACAAGCTAAATGATCAGTCTCTTCACAAAAGGCATCAAGCCATGCAAAGTGATCTTAATGAGCCGTAATTTACGCGATTGTTGTCCTCAGGATGATGCGAGTCAGAATTTATCAACTGTCAAACTGGATAACTGCTAAATTACCTTTTCAGGCATCAATCAGACACTATCCAGTACATTGTCTGAGCTTGAAATATTACTCAAACGTCCCTGTACCCAAGTGGACAAGGACTGAAAGAGATAGCAATGATATTTTAATATGAGATGTAATTAACTGTTTGGAGCTGATCCATGCAACCGTGAATCCAGGTTTTGTGTGTGCTCCTTTTGTGTGACAGATTTTCATTTTCCTTATTTGCAGTTCAGCCCCAGTGCTGCTCTTCGTTTTATCCCTCTGGCCTGTTGTTGATCCATGTTGTGGAGAAGGGCAATGAGTGGATCAGAGGTTAGACTGTGACCTCACTGTGTGTGTGTGTGTGTGTGTGTGTGTGTGTGTCACAGCTTGTAATATTCTCCTTTCTATTCTTTCTGTGACCTAAATCTCAGTTAGTTTGGACGAAGTCAGAGGAGATCATGAGGAAAGCTACACATTTTTTTTAAATAACTGGAAGAAAGACATCAAATTGGGCCTAGAGAAGATTTTTTCTAAATACCTCATTTCATTTTCCTGTTGCTCTAGTATCATCATCATTATTCCATTATTATTGTTGACCTGTTCAACGAGAGATTTATGTTGCATAAAGGGATAAAAAATCCTCCCCATAAACAATTTTATGAAGCATTAAATGGTGATGTGATGTGATGAAATTGTTTAGCCTGTGTTTCTTGGGGAAGTTTTGTTATTGCTGAATATAATGGACCAGATTCAGACATTGTTCCACTTTGGGATATATCCAGCAGTTAAAATGCAGCAGCAGAACAGTGTTTATTGATTTCAAACATCGGCAGTTGTGGTGTTGTGCTGCAAAAACAAAGAGCAGGGGGGTGTTGCCAGACAAACCATTTTGTATCGATGCTCTGTAATCAAGCAGAGATCCAACAGGAAAACTGCCCAAGATGCTAATGTCTCCCCGTATAGTGTCCTCATCAGACCACAATGCATTGCAGCCCCAATACATTGTGTTTTGTGTAAGATTATGGTTTCTTTGTCTGGAAAAGAGATAATGCTCATTGATCTTTGCAGACTCTGGTTATTTATTTACTCATTCAGTCTTGTAAAAAAAGTTCTTGAATCACAATCTATAAATCATTTGATAATTAATATAAATAATGAATATACTGTCAAACAATCAAATGAGTGGCACAGCAGTGCTTTTCATTGTATTTAGGGATGTCACAATAGGACATTTTTGTGCCACGATTATTGTCAGAGGAAATATCACGGTTTCACAATTTTACATGATTAAAGATACTATAGAAGGAAAAAGACACAACAAACAATAAATAGCTAATAATATAGCTAATGAACAAAATATACATTATTATCATCAACAATATCCAATAGTGTAACGTTTGGCTATTTAATCGTAATTTATGTATGTTATTTTATTTAGTTGCCTTATTGTGGAAGGTTGGTCAGTGAATTTGTGTTTCCTGTCATCATAAGCAATGTATGGGACTGTTACTGTGAAGGGTTCACCGATGGAAGTTGATCTGTTTTGGGAGCGAAGTGTCGACTAGTTGTTAAAAACCAAACGTTCAAGCCAAATTCTTCATGTCCTTATTATACTATTACCTCCAGTATAGGTTTATCGCGACATCCCTAATTCTAATTAACAGTCATTTTAAATGGTGTAATATGTTTTGCAATTTAGACCACAAGATTGGTGTTAGTGGAACACAACGCTGACATATTGTCACCATATAACACTGAAATAGTAAACTTATTAGCAAGCAATGGTGTATTAACACATCAGTCATTTTAGTGGTTTTCAGACATGACAATTGTGTCCAGACGTTTTCCGGAGTTTGCCTTTTACATATAAACAATGCAGCAGGACATTAACTTGGCCAGACATGTTCACTACAACAGGAAAATGTCCAGTGGCCTCATTCATAACCGTGGCGTACACATCATTCAGACCCGTACTCCACTTCTCATGCAAACGTCGGGATCTATTGCAGAGAACATTCCGGAGATAGTCCGGCTCTGACATTTGTGTTCTCACGTACAGCCTCTCTGGAATTTCTGGTAAATGTCTGAACTTTATTGCCTGTCTGAAAGCATCTGTGGCTTCACCTGATAAAAATAATTAAAATATTAACTCTCCTTTCAGCTCAGTTTTGGTCTCCACCAGGATTTACTAAGTGTTCACCAACTCGCTCCCATCTTTGTCTGACAGCTGTTTTCTACCTGGTAGCTGAATTCATCAGAGCCTTTTCAGTGAAAACCACTGTCTGCTAGAATTGAGCTTGATACAGGAGGGGAGAGTGAACTCAAACAAGCTGATTAAAAAACAGTCTAAAATGCTCCGTATCACTGAAAAGATCTGCACAGTTATGTCATCACTATAAAGTAACTTTTATGTAACTTACATTATGATTTCACATTACACCTGGTCATTTGTCCTAAAAGGCCTTGAAAACTGCAAGACATTATGTAATTGTCTCTTTTTTAATGATCAGGCAATGTGATCCTCTAAATTAGTGACTTTGAAGTATGCATTAATAATTTGGCCTCAAGAAATTGATCAGTCAACATTTCATGTAATCTTAATGTAGCAATTAAAGACGCAATAAAAGACCAGTCCCCACAGGATAGAACAGTCTGAAAGAAAAAAGGGATGACAAAGGAAAGAAATTGATGTCTTGTAAGACCTACCGGTGGTGCATTTCTGATGAATTCCTTTTGTAATATATTTTCACATTCAGCCCAGAACCAAGCCCTAATATTTATTTTGTTATGATATTTGCATATCGTAAATGAAAGGGGATAAAATATGGGAATGGAAATGTTGCAGTCTGGTTCAAATGAATAAATGAATAAGACGTAACACACAACTCGGCTGAAGTAAAGCACATGCACAAACCCCAGCTTTATGCTTTATTTTCTATATTTGTGAATAGCTTGCAACTCTATTCTATACTTTGGCTTTATAGGGCATTTTACAATAAACTGGTTTCTTCAATCAGATACCAGCATTCATCTACCAACTGAGTGATCTGAAGATTCTCAGCAACAAACTCATAAAACCTCTCCTCAGAATCACTAGTCTGTGTGTTTCCTTTATGAGGTTTGTGTCTGAAGGGTCCTTGGAGATAGAGTTAGTCAGGGCCTGGAGCTCATTCACGGCACTGGAGGATGACATAATGGGATAAGTTCACGGCCTCGATAAGCTGGAAACACACACACACTCCTACACTAACTCGACCTCACTGCCTATTTGCTGATTGTGCGTGTGTTTGAGTTTGACACAGGCTGATAATCCATTGAAGATGATTTATTTACAGCTGGTAAAGTGAGAAATCAGGTCTGAGGTTATGATCAGAGGGTATTTCATGAGGTTGGTTTGTCCTCTCATGACCCACAGAATTGTGTGTGTGAAGACTCAACGCTGCTCTTGATGGCCCGTCGTTAAGAATTGATTTATAGTTATTTGCATTTAGCACAAAGATTATTTGTAGCACTGCAACAACAGATAGATGTGTTGTACACTATTCCCACTTCAACAGTGTTTAACCACCCTCTTATCAAAAACCAACAAGATTAACATGTTCTGCTGAAAATAGACGAGTGTCTGTAACATATTTAAGAAATACCAGAAAATGTTTTTTTAACAAGGGGTTTATTTTTAAATGTGCAAATAGCAGCATAAACAGAAAAGGCTTCTCACATCATCACACACCTGCAGCAGCTGTGAACACAGTTAAGAGAATAAAAAAGACCAACTGGACGAAAATAGTTTTTTCCATTAATTATGTCGTCTGTGGTGGCCACCATCGTGTACTTTCTCTTTAAACACTTAAAAGATCCAAAGTACTTTTTGCACTTGTCACAATAACACAAAAGATATCTAACTTTGTGTGGGTTTTTTTTATACTTTACTGCAACTACAGTTGCTCTTTCCAAGACCTGCTCTGTTTTTTCAAATGCCAATAATCTCATTGACATCCTGATGATGTGTATTAAACATCTTTGTAAATTAATTTCTTTTTATCAGGAATTCTTGCAAAAATGTTGGAAACCTGCATTTTCTATTTGTACGTGAAGCAAATTCCCCATTTAAGATTATTTACCAAAGTAATTTATAGTGAGTGAAGTAAAGTTTTGTTTATTGAACAAGAACAAATTACAATGTTTTTTTCTGTAGCAAGGGAATCTCTGTTAAGTTCATGTCCTCACTGAGATGAGAACAACAGTGCAGTGTTTGCCAGAGGGTTAGAAACGTAAGTTGTAAGAGAAGTTTGCTGAGATTTGAGTTGTGTTTTTGTTGTTGTTTGCATTGTGGTGTTACATTTTTTTCTTTTGAATTTAATCCTGAGAGATTTATTCCAGTGTTTAGTCTCCGCCGGGGCGGCTGCTTCTGATCACTGATTCCATTGTAGATATTATGACGATGAGATTTATTGAAAATAAGCTGACTGTAAATACTCAGATTGACCAACAGTGATACTGTTGCATAGATTTCAGCCCTGGAAACAATTTTTCTATGTTATAAATATTTCTGTCCTCGTGTCTTTAAATCTTTTATTTCTGCAGGGTGATCAAAAATAGAAATGGCAAGGCTCATTGTATTCTTATTTTTACTTTTAAAGTCTAGCAATCCCGCAAACAAGAAAAAGGAAGAAAACTAATATGTATTGAATGAAACTTTGCCTCCTGCTGCATCGTTCTGCTTCTTCCTCCCACTGGTTTTTCTGTTGCTCAGCAGGTTTGAACCTTTGACATTTTCTTGACTCACAAGCTTCCCGCTGCTTATCAGGCAGAACTGACATGTACGAAGGAAGATGGTGAGGAACAGAGATCAAACCCGGTTAATTCGCACACCTTTAGTGTCATGACTCTATCACACTCGCCTCAAGAGGAGGGAGCAGCTGCAGGATGATCAGCAGCCATGACAGAGGGCAGTGGAATGTCTGGTAATGTAGTGGCCACTTGGACTCAATAAAGATGCCTCTTCTGATACTGTGTGTGTATGTACACATACACACACACACAATATATCCAAGGCTGTGGGGCTTAAGTCCTGCACAGCTCAGCTCCATCTCCATATCTGCTTTTTTTGCCATTTGCAGTGTAGTGAGTTTGAAGTGAACCATGTCATAAAATGTCATGTTTCTCTAAAGTTTAAAAGTCATGCTGCCAAATGTATTAAACCTTTAACATTATCATTCCTGTACTGTACCAACAGTGTAGCAAAGCTTAAAGGGGCGGTTAGGTGGAAGGGATGTTGTGTAGTAAGCAAATGTTGACTCCTTTTCACACACATGCACACAAAAACTAAAACCTTGCAGCAAATGGGACTGAGCCCCATCTGTACATTACATCAGCCAACTGCATTGTCTTTAACTATGTATGAAAGTAGGGATGCTCTGCTTTGATTAATAATGAACTGTCAGTCACATACTGAGGCAACATCAGACATACAGAGGGTTTATTCATAAAATTAATAAACAGACAAATAATGCAACGCTTGGCGTGTTATTGTTCTATAGCAGTCTATAGGGACTCATCTAAAGATTATACGAATAATACACTCAATGACTATTAAATAGATAACACACTGGATGATAAGTAATGATTACTGTACTTTTATTACTTTATTTAACACTTTACTCTGTTTTCACTTCAAGGGAATGTTTATATACATACTTTGGGTACCAAACTCAATACTTTTAAGGGCACCAACTGAAGTACATGCAATTAGAGCTTGTACACTCTATGGAGAGCCGACTGCAAGTGGCCTATGTATTTAAACTTGTGCCCTAGTATATCATTCTATCAAGGTACTCTACATTTCAGGGAAGGTGTGCATCAGTTGACAGTCTAGGTGACTGGAGGTAATGGTGAGCCAAAAGCGGTCTCCAATGCGGTTAGACTTTTAAAAGTCGACAGAGACGATGCTGTCTGCAGTAGTTGTGATGTGAAATGCAAAGAAGTCCGTGGCAACACATCGGTAATTAATTCAGCAGGTGGATAAGTTATGGCTAAAGAAAACGTTGACTGTTGGTTTGCTTCTTCGCCCACTTTACCGGCAGATTGCAAACAACTTAAACACACACACCGCCGCTTTCAGTCCCTGATTTTTTCAATACGCGTCTTGTGACGCGCCTCTCAGTTGTGAACGGTAACCGACCCTAATGGTTATTACAATATTTCCCTTTTCCATTTTTTCAAAACTTAAATATAGAATAAATTAACCAGCTGTAAAAATGGCATTATGTGGCAGTTTGTGGCTTTTTTGTCCTCCAGTGCACAGCTCACACATGTGTGCAGAGATATTCTCAGTCATTAGATTTGCATACCAAACACAGACTCATCCCTGACTGATTCTGCCTTGGGATTTGTATTTCATGTCATGTCCCACTGACTCTCCTCCCATATATTCTGTATGCATGTCTACAGTGTGATGTATCCAGTGAAGGCAGAACGCAATAACAAAGAAAGTTTCACACATGTCCTGAGATGCTGGGAATGTTTTTCCACTTCTCACCTTCAGACACAGTCTATTGGACGCACGCAGTGAAGGGTGGGGGGGTTGATAATTTCATACCTGGACAGCTGAGTTCACCTCCACTTCAGATGAGGAAACTAAAGTCCAGTCCAACTTCAACTCTCACTTCTAGCACTTTATAAAACATTCAGCACTGATGGCTTGGTTTTGTATTTCATATAAATATACAAAATGTTCTGCATTGACAGTGCGCTGCCTTTACTATACAACTTTAATTTCACTTTTGCTTTAGAGCTTATACTGTGCCCATCAATACTCTCTGTATCTCACAGGAAGACTCTTTCCATTCCCCAGCATTAGCAACCAAAAGTCACTCTTTGGCCTCTAGACCTGTATTCGCTGTCTTTACCGGATAAAGCTGGGAGTCTAGAACCAGGAAAATTAAGACTGCAGTCCTTCGAGCTGCTGCTTGGGCCATGACCTGCTTTGTTGGCTTCAGAACAAAATGTCTTTTGAAGCCAGTCGCTTGTAGCACAGTTCCCCATCACTGAGCTGTTCAAAATTCCTGCAGCTCAGAGACATTTTTGTTCAAAAACAGAATATGGGCCAGAAATTGAGTTTTGAAAACTACTTGGTGAAGCAATCATGAGTCATTGCTCTCGATCAATAACCCCATAAACCCCTGTAGGTCCAGTGTACAATGTGATTATTCTCCGCAGTGTGGGAGTGAAAGGGATGTGTATTGCCCCTGCATTAGAAACTTGGAGAAATTAACTAATTAAATTAATTAAAATTATATCGGCACATTTGACCATTCGCCATCGTAATACATTCTATGGTTATCCTATAGTTTAGTGTTGGTTGGGATGAGTTATAAAATATTTTGAAGAATCTGAATCTAGTGTCTGCTTAATGAATATGACAGTAATATAAACTATTGTAATCAATTCATTGTAATTATATATATATATATATATACAGGGGTTTAATCATTTATACAGCAGGCAACAGTACTCTCAATTAAAAGATATAGTGGAGTAAATAAAGGTGTACTGGGCAGAGAATGACATTACACGAGTGTGTGTGTGTTGTGATGTCTGTTCTTTGTATTATAAGCTTGTCTGGGCACATATTTACGTTAATAGTCCTCATGTTAACAAAGCAATGTGAAAACTCAAAATAAATGTTTGAATATTACTGCATTCTACAAACTTTGATACATCCAATGATAAATATATATTGCACTGAAACCAAAAAACGTATTAGTCATGCTCCGAACCATTCATTGAGGTCAGTTTCTCTATCTGGACCTCTATGAATTTTATCGAAAACCCCCTAATCTAGATCTTTGTCCCAGTGTTATTTTCACATATGAGCAGCTATAAATAAGTAATGGACCCCCAGTAAAAAGTGAGAGGCCTTATTTACTTATTGTAACATCTCCCTGGCCATGGCAAAATTACAGCAATGTGGACATTAACTTGCTTTGATATAGACACGCACCTGAGTTGTTTGGTGCAACAGCAGTTACTGAGGGGTGTGCTGAAGTTTTCTCTTCAAACCGCCACAGACTGTCAAGGGAAGATGAAGACAGATGCTTAGAGATCGAGCCGAGATAGACATATTGATGACAGATGAAAGTCAGCAGCAGTTTTCTCTTTGCTCTCAGCAAATGACAGCAGACTTTGTGAATAAAAACAAAGGATTGTATCTATTTCTTTAATGCAGGTGAAGAGTTATAGAAACTTGAATGTATGTTCTGAAAGATATGCATATAGTTGAATAATGTGCAAACCCACTGAAAGTCAGAAACCTGCAAATGACATTCTATTATTAATTTGTGTTTTGAATTAATTACATGGCTGGAAGGCAGTGGTGCTCTTGCTCTAATCGTTATTATTTCATTCTCCAATATCTGCTCCAGCTTTTCATTTTTCTGCCTTTTATTTTTGTCCTCTAAGATCCGATCTGGTTTCTCTAAATCCTCCCTCTCCATCTGTTCCTTTCTCCTCCATCAGTCATTAGTTCTTGGCTAATTCAAATGGTAATTCCATCTCATTTCAGAGATTAATGTTTTGACTGATAACATATTGTGCAGTGCCAAATGGCTCAACCTGGAATCGTTCTACCGGCGTTGTAAAATAAAATCTCCCCCATTTTAATGAATCAGAACTTAATCTTCGCCTTGTAAGATGAATTCACCTGTAATTCCTGCAAGCTCCGTCTGCACACATTCAGTGCATCAACTGCTGCATATGAATGACTCACTTGAACCTTTGAAAGTCACCATAGTTTCCCTGCCTTCTGTCTTCAGAGTAATATCTTTGCTTCGCTTCACAGCTGAAACCGTTGAGCTCGGACTCTCTTTATTTTGTCAGAAAAACAAATGAGGTTTAAAATTGTTTTGTGATTTGGAGAAAAATAAACTGATATGACTCAACTCACTTCTAAAAGATGAAGTTATTCAGTGAAATGATGAGAGTATTGTACAGTGTTATACAGGACATATTGTTCGCAATTGGTCACAATTATTTATCACGATTATTCATTAATTTTAGGGACAACATCTTTTTATTGCACTTTCACGTTTAAATGAACAAGAACACTGCTTCCACTTCCATTGTTGTGCTACATTCTGGCTAATGTACAAATCTTTGCAGACTGGTCCTTATCACAGTGCATCTCGTAGAAGGAAAATATAAATAAAATAGTATCAACACTTTTTACCCAAAATTGAATCAACAGAGCAATGCTTTCAAATACTTGACAGCTGTGACATCCCTTTGTATTTCCCCCCGACGTTTTTCATACAGTGCAGGTTAATGCCTGTTTGGAGAAATAATTGCGCGAGGGGATCACGTATCTCTTGTCTAGTGTCTTGACCATTTTTCTGAAGCCTTCATTGCTCACAGTATTTATTGGACACATGTCTTTGGCCAAATGAAATGCAATTGCATCCGTTATTTCAGTGTGTCTTTGGGAGGTGGATGGATATGCTGTCGCGCTCTGCAGGTTCGCTGTTATGGTTTTCTGGGTTGACGTTGGATATGGACGGAGATTCAGTGAGGTAACGTTAGCTTTGGCCTTAATGCATTCGTCGTACTGTGGTTTGTGGTGATTTTTCAGGTGGTTAGTTGTATTTCTATGCGGCGCAGACACAACTCTAACGCACTCTGTGCATATGATTTGTTCTTAAGTTAACATCACTTGCCCTAAATCCCAAAAATTTCCAGACAACAGATGATGATTCTTTTCGAGGGACTAGCTCCTCGCCTTCTGCTCCTGACATTTGATTTACCTTTCACACGACACCCGTGACCGTCTGCTCTCTGTTCTGTTGTCTGTCTCTCTACTCTTCTACTAATACCGGAGTCGACTGCAGACATAACTTTTTTTGAGGCTGCCACTGCAGGGTGCGTACATGACACCTCCCATCTCGTTCTCCCCCTGGTGGTTGGCTGACTGTTAGTTGAGGAAGCGCTTGATTTGATATGTAGCAGAGCACGCATTTTAAATGTCATTATCGCTGACGATCATGCTCATTAAATTGTGGCAGCCAAAATCGTGATCGCGATTAAAATTCGATTAATTGTGCAGCCCTATTATGTCCAGATAATTTACTTTTGAAGCTGATTGGTCGAAGGACAAACTCAGCTAAACCACAGTCTGGAAAACACATTTTTCAAGATTTCCAGAAATAACAAAGGAGAAATACAAACCTTATGTAGATCGTGAAGTTATTCCTCATCATATGTGTTAAGTGACATCACGACGAGGTCAGAAAATGACTTCATTATGGATGTCACGTTATGAAATTTTGGTGCCGCGATTATTGTCAGGGGAAATATCTCTGTTTCACGGTTATTGATATTTCCTATCGTTAATCCTAAGCAATAAACGACACACAATAAGCACTCTAAAGCTGTCTAGTGAGCAACGGCACCTTTGTTTAACACAGCTACAGTCAAATCAGTTAAAGTAAGAATCGGTGGCATATTGCCATAATTTGTGAAGATATTAGCCTGAGTCATATTCTGTGACCTTGCAGATGGGTCCAATGCAAAACCCCAGCAATTGATTAATACTCACTAAATGATTAAGTTAAATTACTTTTATTTTCACTGTGTTGTTTTTACTTTAGCTTCTGCAGCAACATCACCAAGTCCTGAGAATTCTAAAGTGGATTTAATAAATGTTCTTGGTCGCCACATTAATTTTCCTGACCTTTGGTGTTGATTTGCTGCAGTAGATAAAAATCAAATCTTCCAGCCATTCATAAATTATTCTCATAGTGCTTTTTCATTTACATCAATTTGGACTGTTTGAGCAGTCTCACTACGCGGCTCAGTTGTCTATAAGCACAGATTAGACTTTACACAATAAAGCACTGAGCAATGAAATATTAAACATTCTCATTGATCTTGTGTGCCTACTTCACAGAATTTGAGTGCACTTCTAAGATCCCTGTTCTTTAAAGCTCAGTTTTTTTCTGTGTGAGTTGCAGCCTGATGTGTCCTTTAAGGTTAGATGAGAGATGAGAGAGAATCACTGATGATTGTTGTTACTGCCAATCAAACTCAAGGCCAGAAAGTTGAAAGCTTCAAGCTGCATGTTGTTGTTGCAGGCAAGCGCATGTTGTGTATATTTAGTGTTTTGAATTCACAAAGAGATCTGGTCTGAAACAGCAGATCGGTTGCAAACACGTTTTGATGTATCAAAGGAACGCTGTGATCGAGGGCAACTGGTCTCGGTGGTCGACGTGAGGAGACGCTTCACCTCATCCAAGAGGCTTCCTTAGATCCCACGGTCTGGTGGGGAGTCCCATGTACTTAACCTCTGTGAGGTCAATGTGTTGTGACGTCATTTGAGTTGATGGAGGCGATCTGAGGACAAGTGGTTGTTAAATCTTCTGAATTGCAAGCGTTGTTAACCCTTACCGTCAGTAACACTTTGTTGGTCCAAGAAAGGAATCCCTGCTCTAACTTTTCTCCATTGCTTACGCCTCGTTCATAGTTTTTTTCTGCAACTAAGCACCAAACCACAGAGCAGACAGTCTGCCTCATGTTTGCACTGACATATGCAAGTCTAGTGTAAAAGTATGTGTGGACTTTGATTATTTTTTATACGGTAAAAATGCTTGTCTGGGCAGATATTGTTTTGTTTTAAATAAAAAAAAAAAATTGGGCATAAGTGTTCTAATTCAGAGGCCGCCTCCTGTAGAGGTCTTATAGGGGCCCACAGAGGAACCACCTAAATGGGACAGTCTAGTCACGCTGCCATAATGCAACCTGTTTTCAAATGCAGCCTCTGAAGGATGCGGCTCCTGAATAAGAACACAGCTTTAGATCAACTAACTGCAGTTGCATGACACATTGACCCCAAATACCTAGAATTTACTGTGCTTACATTAGCATTGGTTAGGATGTATTCCATCACATTTTTGTATTGCATTGTGCAAAGTCCTGTATCTCTAGAAGTTTCCCCCGAGGCATCCCTGCAGCAGCCGCTTCTTTGTCACACGCTCTACCTATGTGCTACTTAGATTTACAATGTATCTTCGCAATAAATATGAAAGACACACAACTTATCATGTATAATGTTACAAGGACTCAATGGGCTTTGTTTCTATAATGTGTTCTTGCACATTTTTTGCGTGTAGCACACAAGCAGACACAGTGACAGGAGGAGTGGATCCTCCACCAATAGCATTGTTTGCGGTTAGATCTACGTTTGTCCTTTTGAGTTGTCCTTGGGCAATACACCTCAACCTGGGTAACACATCCCAAGTTACTCCCGAGGCACAGGAATCAGATTATTTAAGGCAAAGTGTTTTGCAGGTTTAAGGAGAAACGCGATAAGGTTATAAGGACACGTGCTGTCCTTTTGCTATTTACCATATTGAGTGGATGGTGCAAATGTAGTTTTGCCAAAGCTGATTTGAGGGTACACGGGGAGCCAGTGTGAGGACTTACTGCTGTGATCATGTTGAGCTGCCACAGAGAAGAAATAATCCAAATTACATTATTCTTAAGGCTTTTGAAATGTCAACTGTAATCACTGTACATTACAAAGATGACAAAATATTTAGAAAATTAGTCTTAACACCTTTGGTCTCTTTTCTTCTCTCTGATCGCCAACTCGTCTGTCCTTTATGTGCCGACTGTATACGCACTGCTACTCTAACCTTGTCTTCGCCACACCAGCTTTCTGTGAAATCTGTCTTTGAGCTGAAACATCTTCAAACAATATCTTAAAAGAAAATTCTAGTTTGTTTTCCAGCATCAAAGGGAGAACCAGAGGGGGCTGTGATCAGTTGGGGATTAGTGGCTGACAAAATAACAAACAAAGTGTTAGCACTGTGTTAGTTTTGTGTTCTGCTTCCTGGTCCTACCTGGCGGTCCGTCAAGGTGTGCCATGAATGCAGGAGAGCACTGAAGAGTGAATTGAGCAGGAATCTGACTCAAATGTTTGCCCTAAATAGACGGAGCAAATATGGAGCTCATGGAGGCCAATTACAGGTTCTCTTTCGAGTTGTCCCATTTTAAAAAGTCGACTCTTCTCCACTCGTTCGTCTCCTGCTGTGATGACACACTCCTCTGGCAGTTTCTCCTCTCTGTGGATGAAACGCATCTACAACTCTGGCTGCTTTGCCACTCTCTCCCGAGCTTTAACTGCCTTTTCCACGGCAATGTTGAGTAAGATCATTAAGTTATGATTTCACAAGGTTTCATGTGTGATTCAATGTATGTCATTCAGTGTGTGACTCTCATTCAGTTAGGCACTTCTCACAGTTCTCGTAGTTAAAGAAGAGGCATGTTAAATTGGAATGAACAAGAATCCATTGTCTCTGTTAACTTGTCAAGGTACCATAAAAATGATTTTCAGGCTTCAGTTTTAAGGTGGTAAAGTTGCATAATGTCGCTTTGAACAACAATTAGGCTAATTCGATTTTAATTAAGTCTAAATAGGCTTATAGACTACAGATAATTATAATACATGGCTGGACTTTAAGACTATAAGTATGGCCATCATTTTGCCTCATAAGTTGTTTAGAACAAAGAAAAAAAATAGTACCAAGTACTGTAGTGAACTTTTCAATCTAAAGAATATCCTTAATATGGTCTTGTTAGAAACATGGAGAATTAGACTTTTTTTAAAATTCTATATATATTCATATATTTTTATACTATACAATAGAAAGTAAGTCTCAGATTCGTCTTAGAAACTATTTAAAATGACTGAAATAATAACTGTTGAGGCACAAGCAAACTGCTCAGACCTTTGCCTGAAAATCAAGTCGCAACCAGCTGTGATGTCCCCCATTGTTGAACGGCTGTCTTAGCATTGTGTCAAGCACCATCTTGTGTATCACGTGTCAACTCCACCCGCTGTCAATCACACGGTAACCACTGCCCCAATGCATACCATGGGATCATGCTGCATGGGATCATGCTGCATGGGATCATGCTTCAAACTGAGACTACAAACTCCTAAGAAAAATGTTTTATTGTCGATATAAATCAAGTGTTAAGAAGTCATTTTCTCGTAGACTTCTATAGAAACTCATTTCTTTTTGCATCCAGTGGAGTCGCCCTCTGCTGGTCAAATGAAAGAGCTCAGGTTTCAGGGACTTCGTCCACATACATTTTTATGCCAACCAGGTTTCCAGTCATGGCAGGAGACAGTCGGCAGCATCTTTGAAGGCTGCCTCATGTCTCCACCGGGTGTATGACTCAGATCCTAATAGAAAATTGCATTCCATTATTGCATCAAATAAGGGTACAACTCTGGTAAATGGGATTTCTAAAAAGAGCAGCAGGCTGAAAGTGAATGTGTCATTTGACTGGATACTGTCAGATTTTTGTCAACGCTGGGAGGAGACTGCAGCTATTACTGAGAACTCTGGTGACACTTTTGACTGATCATTATAAAGCACAGCCATCACCCTCAGCATGACACTGCTCCCCGTCTTTGTCAAATGGTGATTAATAATGTAGTCGTAAGGGGAGCCATGATCTCTCATTAGTGCATGCATGCATGCATGCATATGCATGCAAACAGAGCAGTGGTGATTTTAATAGCGTTTTAATCTGTGGATAATTGCACTAGCTGTCGGGGTCATTAGTAGTCCTCCAGCCTGTCTCATTAATGCCTCGCAAAATTCACGCCTGCATTACGGCAATCTCTCTCTCTTTTTTTTTCAAATCTTTCTCTTCCTCAGCATGCGTTGACTTTAGTTTACAGGCTATTTAATTAGATTGATTTTTGCTACATTCCATACATCGTCAAAGCCACTTACATCGTATAAAATAGAACTGTGCACAATCAAGCTGCGGGAGAACGTTTGTAGTTATTTTATTTGTAATTATTACTAAAATGATTAATTACCAGTAAATCATCTTGCAAAACTTTGAATAATCAGTTCATTATTTTCTCGTGCACCTTCTTTGCCCTCTCCTACTTCCCAACTCAATACTGGGGTTTTCTGCAATTAGAAATATGTTTCATTATTTTCAGGTTTCGCATCATAAAACAATTCTACAATTCAACTCCATCACCTTCATGAATCACACTAGTAAAACATTTGCTTTTTACACTTTTTGTGTTTCACTGTTTTTTTTTTCTTTCAGTGCATAGTAAACAAAAAGTTGGGTGAACTTAAAATTTTAAGAAAATAAACTTTAGGCAATTAAACTTAACATTTTAAGTTTTGTGTTTGAGTTTGCTCATCTTTCAAATTTAGTTTCTACGTTATTTTTACCCTGTTAAAAGGTTTTTTTAGTAGTTTTCCCTGACTCTTGTTGAGGGTTAAGGGCAGAGGATGTCACACCATGTTAAAGCCCTATGAGACAAATTGTGATGTGTGAATATGGGCTTGTGGCATTGGACCTTGCCACAGGGCTCTCCCACACACAGCCAGAGACGGAAGTGTTGCTTTTTAACATTATTTATTAAATCAGACACCTTTAAAAAACATAAATAAACTACAACTTAAATCAGACTAGCTTTCCAGCTCAGTCCTTCACTCAGTTTCCGGGCATCTCTCCAAAGTCTCTTGAAAAGACTGTTAAAGCCCTCTTCACTCTCTTCATTGAAAACAAGCTTTTACAGAAACACTGCTCTATTCAGCAATACTCTTCATATGTTTTTATATGAATTTTATGTGAAATATTTTCAGAAGCATAGGATGCACAGCTTCATACTGTACAGTACTGGTATTTATTTGAGTACACATGACTACTTTTATGAAAGGAAATACTGTTGTTATACCAGAAACCTCATAAAAGGGCTGTAGTTACATTAAAAGTTAAAGTAAATTACTTCAGGTGATTGGCAGTAGTCTCCCTCTCTCTCCCACACGCACGCGATCACACACATACAGACACACACCCATTTTCCGCAGCTGGTGTCAACAACTAACAAGTCTGTTACCGGCTGATGGTCAAGAGAGATATGATAAGTCTGATCCGGCATTGGACCAGCCCTCCGGAACCAGGTGTGTCCCTCGGTCAAGTTACCTTGCACCCCTCCCTATCTCTCTGTTCCCGCCTGTTAACCGTACTGTCTTCTAACAAAGAAGACAGAGAGATGCAGCTGCAGATGTCGAAGCTGATGCTGCGCAGTGCAGTCAATTGCTCTGACATGTTAAGACATGAAGCATTGGTGTTAGCTTGCATTAGTGGTACTTCGAAAACTACTCCCCTCCACACTCTGTTCGAAGGCTTCTGGCCATGCTTCACTACCATGAGCAAATTTACTCTCAACTTGAAGATATATATAGTAATAACTCACTTATTTTTGTTGGACCAACCAACTCCTTTTTTTGCTGGACTGACTTTAGTTTTTGCTTCCAATGTTAATAATTAATATTTAAAAGTTATAAAAACTTCAAATATATATATCTTTTTTTTTTTTTTACAGTGTATGCTATCCTGCAGGGATCAGGCCTGGTTCAACTACAAATATAGATTTAACTGTAAAACAGTTTTGGCTGTGATGCTCACTCTTTGAGTATCTCAGCTGGAGAGTCCACACAGACACAACCTCCTAATTTCATCCTCTCGTTCTGTGTCAGCCACATAGCATCAATGTTTTACAACCTTTACGACTTTTGTGTTATGCAATCTGCAGTGTCGTTTCTCGATGTTTGTTTTCTTTTGTGTTTTTCTACTGACTGTTGTCCATCGGCATAGTTTATAGTTATGCGTGATCATTATATTGTAGTTGTATTTTTTAGCTGTAACTATCAGCGGATCAACACTGAATTTAACGGCAACTACACCAACATTTTTCAGTTTTGGGCTGGTGGATTAACTAAACAAGACGTCAACTTATAATTTGGAAAAAATGTAACCCACTGATGTAATCAGTTTCAGCGCTGACATCAATCATGGTGATACTCCCTTGGTTCCTTTTTATTTCCTTTCTGATGTTTGGCCACATTTCTCCCGTTGTTTACCCAGGTATCCTGATTGTAATGAACAATGGTATTTTAATCACTAAATTAAAATGACCACATGCTATTACTTTAAAGAATGAAGAGGCCAAGATGTAACCTGAGTTTTGTATAATTTACATGATTCACACTGCTGATTTTGTAATTTGAATAAACAGTCATTTATTGACCATTTTAATTCAAGGGAAACAGAGAGAGCTCAAACTTCTGGACACAATGTATACATGCAATGACTACAAACAAGCATTTTGTTTGTGACATAAACCTGTATATTTATAGGGTAATTCCACAAATATTGGTAACAGTCTGATTCATAGTTAGGACCAACACCAGAACTTTACTTACTTATATATTTTTTAATAGTAATTATTGTTGAAATTGATTATTGAGGGTTCTTGAAATGATTAAACAACTGCAGCAGTAAAGCAAAGAATACACATTGTATTTTTGTGCTGATCTGATCATAACTTGATATAATGATTGTAGTGTTGATACTACAAATAAGACTGAGGGTTTTGCTGTTTGACACTGGACTATAGATGTTGATCACTCACCCCAACTGATAGCAGCACTGACCTTATCAGTATTGAGGCTATGAGAAACCAGTTATTAGGAAATGCAAATTTAGGTCTGGTGCTTCCTTAAATAATTCCAAGATGCTCACATAAATAAACTTTACACAGTTTATTGATTTCCCATAGAATAAATTCTGTTTTATGGTTGTAATGGGGGTGTGCATGAACTGCTTCTGCTCCTCTTTTTTTGAAGTAGGTTATTGTGGACCTTGAGGTCTGCTGGATCATTGTCATGTTTCAGAATCCAGCGTCTTTTTAGTTTCGCTTTCTTGACTGACTACAGGAAATTTGCATCCAGATTTTCCTGATATGGACTAGAATCCATTCTTCGTTCTGTCTTTGCCATGTTTCTTGTGCCTGTGGCTGCCTTACTGCCCCAAAGCAGCTGCTAACACCCGGGGCACACCGGCTGCGGAACGGCTTGCTTTTCATATGAGCGCACATAACTAACAGATTAGAGCTGGCACTTCGGCTACGGTTCCGCCACTGTTCAACAGGGCACTTCTAGAGATTCAAGGTCTTGCCCATATTTTCCGCGTTCTGGCCTGGTTCACGACAGAATATAAAGTGAAAATCATCGTTGAGCACAGTTTCAATGCTTATTTTTCGAATATGTCACAAACATAAATATTTGCATCACTTCCTGTTGCCTACCCATTTAGAAATAAAAGCATGCCAGTTTTTCGGTTGACTGTTAAATACGTTCACTTTGTTTATATCAAAAACATTAGAGAGGCTGTAGTTATATTAAAAGTTTACGTAAAGAACTTCAGGTGATGGGAAGTAGTGTCTCTCTCTCTCTCTCTCTCTCTCTCTCTCTCTCTCTCTCTCTCTCTCTCTCTCTCTCTCTCTCTCTCTCTCACACACACACTTTTTACGGCAAGTTTGGAACACGCAGCTGGTGTGCCCTGGGCGTAAAGGTTGGGGGGGAAGTTAGGGTTTGTATTTTGTTTAACAAATCAACAAAATACATAATTTGCTCAGAGGGTTCCAAACCTTTACATGCATCAATAGCTTTCTTTTTATTGAGAACCTAATGAAATAACCTGCTCTAACTATTTAACCGCTCAACCTCTCAGACTTTGGGACCTTTAATATCTCACCCCCATTATCACACACAGAACACACAAACATACCTGGCAGATTCATTATATGATACACGATGCTATACGGCCGGCTTCCTGAGCAGTTTTGCTCTCAGCAGGCGCAGCGTTGATGAGATGAGACTCTGAGGGATCGGGGCGGATCAGAGTGACTGCAGGGCATCAGCCGCACTGTGGAATAAGCAGCATGCTCCCTGTCCGGCAGATGAAGCCTGTCAAGGTGTGTATGCTCCTCCTAATGCCTGAATGTAAATCCGGCTCACACTGCCCCGAATACAGCAGGAAAAGACTCGCCTGGGTTCATCTTCTCTTTGACTGTGCTGCTGTGTGGGAGGGTTTGGCAGTTTTTGTTAAGAGGTAAGAGTTGAAAGAAAGCACTCCCTCAGAAATATGCCAGCTCCAGTGTGCAGTAGAAAATGGAAAGGCTCATTGTATTCACAGCCCCCTCGAAAACTAACGGATGGCAACGCCAACTACTTTGTTTTTGTTGCACAATGAACACACTTGAGTTCAAGAGCAAAAGATGAATACGAGTTCAGCTTTTATTTTGTCATGTTTTATTTGAACCCATACATTTTCCAAGTGAGCAAAAATATTAGTCTCACCTTGTCTAGGTGCTGCTTTTAAAGGGATAGTTCACAGAAGAAAACGTTTTTTAAGTTTGAAGAATTGATCCCCATTTACTTTAATTGTATTGGCCTTTGCTGCAACGCTGTTTACCCCTGAAACTCAAACATTTCACCGTTCCCTCCATTGGCATAGTGGTGAGTAGATAGTGAGTAAAATTAAATTTTCAGTGAACTATCCCTTTAAAATGTATGGTTTGAACATGAAATAGCTCAACATGTTGGTCTACTGTTGGTTTTAGCCTTGGTCGTTGTTAAAAACGAGGGAAAAAAAGGACAAAACATTTGGAAGCTGAGACCTGAGGGCAAATTGATCAACAATTGGCACAGTTCGTAAAACAATTTGTTGTGTCCTGAATAGAGAGATAGTTCTGGTGCATTGAGGAGCAGACATTGAACCTAAATGCAGTCTATGCATTGAACCAGTCTGCCAAGGTCAACAACAATAGTTGATGTCAGAAACATTGTGAAAGCCATGAAGAAAAACCCCAAACAACAGTCAGTTATGTCACCTACAACCTCTACGGCACAGGGGTGAATGTATCACAATCCACTAATTTGTGACTGGTATAGGGAACAGATCCAGCTTTTCAACGATTATCAGAAAGCAGGTTTCTGAGGCTTTTTCCATGTCTGTGCTCGATTATGGAGATTTAATCTCCAGACTACTCTTCTTATGCGCTTGGAATTCAGTTTATCATTCTGCCAGGTTTATTACTGAAGATGGTTACCATTGTGACATTAACAGCACGGTTGGGTGGTAATCTTTGGCAGAAAGATGTGTTCTACTTGGCATTTGTTTCTATAAAAAGCCTTAAGAGATTTTTTCACTCTATGTTGCTTTACTTTGGATTGGTCATCTGGACTCTACCATCCTCAGCCCAATGATTGGCTGACACTTCGAGGATGAATTTGACAATTGTGTGTTTCTCTGCAATTGCCACTCCTGGGATTCATACATAATTAAACCAATACACAGATTGTATGCACTTTGTAGAGTTTAAAGCCATCTTAACAAATCATTCCACCCTTTATGTGTAACTGTATGTAAATTGACTCTGGCAGATGCAATTTTTTTCGTGTTTTGCCCACTTAACATTGCTGAAAATGAGGAAAACCTCAACAAACTTCTGGATGTAAAAATGCTTGAGTAAATTAGGGGTCAAATGTTTTGAGAGGGGGTGAAGCTTTGCATGCTTGGATAAAGAAAGAGATGAGTTTGAATGTGGTTGTTAATATTCAAGCCAAGTTTTATTTCTTACAAGAAAAGAGGAATGTTAGAGGCCCCATGAGAGATAATTCATACTTGCACTCCCACACAGCATCATAATCACACACACACACACACACACACACACACACACACACACACACACACACACACACACACAGAATGAGAATTTAAACTGTCTTCCTGTTTGGTTAAACTCACTTCCTTTTTACTCTCTCTCATACAGAGGATAAAGTAGTTTGTAAGACTATAGTGGCGTGCAAGTTTGCAAATATGATGGTGCCTGTATGAGAGCATAGTGTGTGTGTGTGTGAGATAGTATATTATACGTGTCTGTGTTTGTGAGATATTATTATGCTGTGTGTGAGACAGTGTGAATTTGTTTCTGATATGGCCTCTCATAGAGGAAGGTTGGCATGAAGACTATACTTATCCGGCCTTGCCTTTATCCTCGAACAACTCTCCACCAATTCTGTTGCTCTCTTCTGAATCTCCTTGTTATACTCCTAGTTATAAAACATCCACTTTGTGCAACTCAAATAACTAGGTTCTGGCCTTTTGTGGATACATATTAAATTATTGTAATAGCTGTTTTCCGTCTCTGTCTGCTGTAGTCAGTGAAGGCTGTGACCTTGTCCTCTGAACAAATATACCACACTTTGATGATTTAATAAGAGGTTTTGTCTGGTGGCACCTGCAATGCACTCACCCAATGCAAAAAATGTCAGCATATGACCTCCCTCAGGTCTCCAATTTAATAAAAAATACAAAAACAAAATCACACAGTCTCTTGCCCTCACATGACAAGCTGCACAGCATAATTAGACACTATTTGTTCTGTGTTATTCAAATAAATGCAGATTAATCATAAAAGGATCAAAAACAAATATGGATGTTAACATCTGAAATTAATTTGTTAGTTTGATCACTGGTCAGGTTGTTATTTGCTCTAGTGTTACTGCTTCTTGTTTCGATCATTTGTGGTTTTATCCCTCAAATCCTCACTGTTGTTAGATACTCTTTTTCCAAAAATCAAGTTTAAGCAAATTTGACATGACACACAATTTGTTTGAACATATTGTTTGAACACCCCCACAGATGGTGCAATTCACATCTTGAATGCATATTTCAAATCTTTAAAGGTCATAAAAGGTTGAGTATGAACATTTCTCCCCACATTTGAATAAATGTTAAGATTTTGAATAGAAGTGCCAGCCATTTGGAACTGTAGATATTGCAGCTCAACTTACTCAGTCAATGATGTGCAGTGACCTTTGGTTGACTGTCTGCTGATAACTGTATGCTTTTTGCATTGATGTGCAGATTGAAAGCTGTGTGTTCTGAGGATATGTTGAATCCTTCCTGCCTGCAGACGATGGTAAAATGATAATGGATGTTTTGATGGGCCACTAACACCAGAGTGAGAGAGCGGGAGCAGAGCAAAGGGTGTCTTTTATGTTTTGAGAAAAATAACAAATAAACTTTTTAGAGCGTAATCAAACAGTGTCCGTACAAATAAGACTTAGGCGGTTGTAGGAAAAAAAGCCTCTGAAAGCCAGGCTTTCACGTATAAATGGACAACACTCTTGTCCATTTATACGTGAGCATGACACCTCTCTATGCGTCATTTACTCTTTGCTAATTATTTTAATATAAATCCATTGAATAAGTGGATCATTTATGTTTTACTCATTGTTCTGCTCAGGTTGTTGAGGATAGTTTTCTTTCTTTTTTGTCTTTTTACTGGAGTTTGCTCGGTAGTGAATGTGGGAGGGAGCTATTATTCTGCACAGCATGATGTGAAACACAATCCTGCTATTATTCTAGGCTGAAGTGGTACTTTGTCATCAGCCTCTGTCAGTTTCTTTCTCCCTTTTAATAACCATCTTGTCAGTTTTGCTCTTTGATTAACGGCCTGCCTGCCTGTCTGTTGATCTAGACTATATCCTGTCTGCCACCTCACCTATCTGCAGCTCCTCACAGCCATTTCATCTGTAGTGATACGTCTTGTATCCCATTAGTTATTATGGGACATACGGGCAAAAGATTAAAACGTCATCATCTCAGTAGCACTTTGAGTAAGGGTGCTTTTCTCTTGAGCAGGCAATAAATCTGTCAATAAATGTGACATAATTTGAAGTTATGTCTTTTTTAAGTTCACCAGCAAGAATTTAAGTTAGTACAATTTCTACAGTGAGTGAATCTAAATATAAGTTAGATTTTTTTTTATTTGCACTATATCATGGTCATGCTCATGTTTGTCTTTTTTTTGCTAATCTGTTTTTCTTTGTTTTGTTTGGGTTGACTGGGGAACATTGATTTATTTTTACGAGCTTCATTGTCGGAAATAAGGGAAGTAGTAGCTGTGTTGTGATTTCTTCACTTCATGTAGAGAAAGACAGAGTAAAAAAATATTACTACAGATGAACAGAGGTGGCTCACCTTTATTTTCTAGTAACAATCGAGGTCGGTGGAATCTCCTTTTTTTTTCTGTCACAGTTTACAGCTGTTTTCCCTGTCCCTCGATGCCTCTTCTCTCTCCCTTGTTCCCTTTTGTCACTTTGCCCTCAATTTTCTTTGTGGGCGACAGTGGAAACAACATAATATAGGGACTGTCTGGAGTTTGAATGTATTTGAAGAAATTCATTACTTTTCATATAAAAAGCTGAATTTTCTCAAACAGATTTTAGCTGTGTGGTTTCACCACTAAAATCTTATTCAGCTTTAACACATGTCATTCTACTTTACATTAGAGCCTGACCCATATATTGGTTGGCTGATGATATCGGCCGAGTCCTTTAAATATCGGTATCTGGGTTTGTTTGCCAACACAGACTTTTATTTCACAGAATAACAATGCAGAAAAGATGTGCATTTATGTTTACATTTATATTGAAAATATGTTAATTTTCTTAATTATTGTTCTAAATGTGTCTTTTTTTTATAATAAACAATTATGCTGAAATTGTTAAACATTAAGCCCTCATTACATTTCATTGTCATAAGAGTTTGATAATGACAAAGTTTAATTTTATTCATTCTTTTTTTATATATTGGCCGATATATTGGTTTTGAAAGTTTTTTTACTCTGCATCCATCTCGATCATCCATATTGGATGGGCTCAACACACAAATGTCTTACAACCCAGCTTCACAATAAGCCGATACACATCTAATCAAGTGAGAAATATCAATTTTCAGCCTTTTATGAGGGTATCCAAATATGTGGCTTACCAGCATAATAAAAACATATATATATATATACCCAAACTAGTCGAGTCAATTACAGAACAAATCATATACGTGTTGCACAGGTAAGAAGAAATGCCTCTTATGTGAAAGATCTAAAGGAATCCATTTGTGAACTTGATTAATTATTGTGATCATTCACTGACAGTAAAGTGTGTTTGTTATGCAAATGTGCCTCTGTGCCTATAGAGAAAACATTGGACATAAATTCTTAATTAACTTGCTCTGGTTTCTCTTATCCTCATCTTTTGTACTATTAAATTGCACTCAGTATTCATGGATCACTGAAAATAATTGGTTTGCCTTCATGCCTGCGTGTTTTGTAACTGAAGTGACAGCTTCTCATGCAGCGCAAAGCTGATTCCAGACAAAATGGTGCACTGGATCTGCTACTGCCGCTGCTCCGTATCACCTGAAATATATTTCCATGCTTCACACACTTGTGTTACTGCCTTGCAGACTGCTGAAGTAGATCCAGGTGATATATGATTGCTGATAAAGTGACACATGTGAGAGGCAGTGCCGACACACTGACAAGCAACATCTGTGTCACACTTTCAACTTGCCGCACTAAATACGATTTTAGTGTTGGTGGAGACAAGTAAGACGTCTTTTAAATCGAGCCTCCAAACAGCATGAGCTGTGACAACCTCCCACAGCCAGTGTGTGATGTGCTGCACTTCATTACCATGTTAGACCCAAAGAAAATGGGGAAGTTATTTGCTCCATGTTGGGCAACAAACTGACACTAAACATAGAGAGAATCTAAAGGCAGTTTGTACCAGATTGGGACTGAGGAGCACATTTTATGCCCCTCAGCATCTTTTCAAAATGGCAGAATGACAAGACATGATAAAGATGTTGTACAGAAAAATATGCTGTGGCTCTGATTTTCACAATGTGTCCATGAAGTTCTTTCACAACAGGCAGTCTGCTGTGCCTGACTTTTCCAGATGCATTTCACTGCTCCTAAAAGAAAGAGCCTCTGACAGAAGAGCAGCACAACAGAGGGAGGTTTTGACAGCTCAGGAAAAAAAAGAAAACTATATATATACATATACAACAACACTTTATGTAAAACTTCTGTCCGACGAGTTTGTTCTTATGAATCGACACACATACAAGGAGTGACAGTGCCTTTTCTGTGGCTGTAACACACTCAGAGAATACAAAGTTGGTTAAAGAAGAACACCTTAATTGAAAGCTTGCACAACGACTTATGTGATCCTCTTAGCATACTAACACTTGGATTATTTAAAGAAATCGGGTAATCGCTATGTCCACTCAGAAGCAGGATCAGTTAAAAGGTAGTTTCTGTTTTAAAAAACAAGCTGGGCTCATTAGCAGAGAATTAGGCAAAACTGTGACTGGACACAAAGGCTGTATTCGAGCTGTAGGAACACAGGTAAATGTAGGTGTCTGATAAGAGACAGTTAAGCAGGAATTGTGGGTGGAGGACCAGGGGACAAGATCCAAGTGACCAGAATGATATTAGAACACGCAAGTATAGTTAAATGGTAAATGGGGTATCACTAATATGCTTTGGTTAAAGGAATAAATAAAGACTTAACATATTACATGATTCAATTTTAAGAAAAAGTGGTTTATTAATTGTAAATGCTGATAATTATTTTCGCATTTAGGGCTGATTAGTGGCTGATATAAGATTTTGACTCCATTTGGTTTGTGTTCCCTGCTATATTGTCAGATAACTTTGCCAGAGAGCTACTGTAACACAATCAGTCCTGCTTAATATACAGTACACTTCTTGTCGTCGGGCAATTTCATTAATTGCAATACGTATTTGTTAATGTAACCTAAAATCCAATTTTGTATAACAGTGTTAATAAGATATGACATTTCCCTCCCCTTTTCTCTTAAATTTAATGGTGATACATTAACACAGTGGTCCCAGCTTCAGCCAATTAAGCACTTCAAGAAGAAAAGATTTTTCAACCTGCTGAGTCTATTCTTAAAACAGTAGGAGAAAAAAAATAATATTTTTTTGAGATTTTAGACATGAAGATCAGAGGCTGAAAAAGAATATAAAGACTAATAACATTGAATGAAAAAACAAGGGTTGCGGGGTTAAAGCCTATTAACTTTCCTGTGGTCAGCAAATTAAAATGTGTTGTTAATCTTAGAATTATTCAAACAAACATAGTCTGTAAATTGCATTCTGTTCGGGCAAATTAGTTGCCCTGTTTTATATGGTAATACTAATAATCTTATTAATTGCCCTCCAGTAGTTTGCATCTTTTTCAAAGTGTTTTTGTGCTTGGTCTCTTTGGCCTTCTGTCGTCTCTACCTTGGTCCAGTGCAAACAGGGGGGCTGTGATGTTAATGGAAAGTTGATGGGCTTTTCACACTGTGTAAAGCAGCTGGAAGCACTTTCCCCAACCCCTCTGTGGGGCTGATCTCAATGCCCGCACATCAGCCTCTTTTCTATACTCTGTGGTTTCTGGTGATAGCTGAATATGCAGAGACCAGCAGAGGGTTCGGACTCTGAGAGGCGGACGGAGCTCACAATCACACGCTCAAAACCATCAAGAAGCACAGCAGATTTAAAGGCAATGACAGTTAAAGCAGGATAATTACCTGGAGGATCACTATTTGAAATGTCAGTACTGCTGGGTACTTCTCTCTGTGTGTCCACCACGGGACTGGAGGTGCATCCGGGTCCTCACACTTAATAAAAACCCTCCACTCTCTGCTGGTTTTCTGCCGGCTCTCCTGGCCTGTCAGCTCCAATGTGTGTGATGTTAATGTGATTCAGCAGGGCCATAGAGACACGATGCCCTCTGAGTATGATGGGATTGGTCGGGGCCTCCAGGGGTACGTTTCAAGACGGCTGAAACATGCTATTGGTGGAAAAAGCACTTTGGATTTGAGGTGGATGTGATTTTTCAGCACAGGGTTAGTGGTGAATCTGACAGAAACAGCCCCAGATGGACAAAGAACTGTGATCTGATCCTTAAGAGTTGCCGAGACTCTATTTGGTCACGTTTTGATATATGGCCTGTGGTCTCTACCAGGCTGACAAACTGATAGTGACCATACTTAGTGCTTGCATCTGAATACTCAAAACCCGGTGTCTGTGTAGCATTTCAGAGCATGAATCATGGTGGGTTTAGTGGGATTTCAGGTATCTATAACAGGACGTGGCAGTTATCAGTTTGTTCAATTGATGTGATAACACCAATAAACCTTGTAAAATCCTTGATGAAGTGATGCATCTTGACACTGGAAGTACTGCTGTATTTTTGTAGGATGAAGAAAACATTGATCCCACAAATATGATCTATAACCAGAGATACTGAAAAACAAATGGAAAACAATGAAAAAATTGTATGTGGGTTTATTTTAGGCAAATTAAGAGCGCCTTCATCTGACAAACCTCTTTAGTACTACCCCAAAAATAATATTTAATACTACCTTTGAATGTATTCAAGTGTACATGTGGCTTCCCAGTAAAATATGTAATACACTCCAAACAGCAGCAAGCCCAGTCACAAAGGTTGTTTTAGATGCGCTCCCATTCGACATGACCCTCAAGGCTTATATCAAGAGTCATTTCAAAAAACATCTGCTTTATTCTAATACTGATAACTTAAGTTACTCAAGCAAATTAAAAAATAAAGTTAACTCACTGAATATAGAACATCAGCTCCATAAGATGATTTCAAGATGGCAACAATTCCATGCAATATCAATCAGAAGAGGAGAGAAACAAACTAACGTCTGCAAGAAGGATGAATCACATTTGCCAGCTAATTACAGAGATGCGTAATAAACAAATATGACCATGTTACGACGGGGAATTTATGGCTTCATCCATATTAATCTTCAGGGATTCGACAAACACAGAGCAGCCTTTTAATGCAGGAAAGTATGAACAGTAAAAATATGTGCTGCAGATGTGCTTCATTTATCATTTTGTTTGCTTTTTAAATGATTTGTGAAAGAACGATGACATTATGAATTTAATCTGTGAAGACTTATTTCAAGTGTTTCGAGGCACCTGTGTCCCATTTATCAAGCTGTCTTCTGTGTGTGTGTGTGTGTGTGTGTGTGTGTGTGTGTGTGTGTGTGTGGGCGAGTGTGTCTGCACATGTGCCCTTTATGCCCTCAAGTTTACTTTCATATATTTCTTTTCATTGATATTTTTATCCTTATATATTTATCTCTTTCTTCTGTATACTCCTTTTTTTCTTGCTTTTCCTTAGGCTTGTTAGCTTTTTTTCTTCTTTTATCTTCTGTTCTAATCTCATGTTCTTTTCTTACTGCTGCTTTTCATTAGAACTGTGTTATAAGCCACTGGATGCTAATTTTCCCTCAGGATCAGTAAAGTGTATTGAAAGTGCTTTTGTTACAATAGTTGCCATCCCTGACTCCGTGTTTAGGATACTTTACTATTGTAGTGATCTTTACATTTATTATTATCACTACTAAGATTAACAGGCAACATCATCTCCTTTCAAAATACACAAACAGTGTACTTAATTTTTTTGTTTTTTTTGTAAAAATAGCTGAATGTCATAGTTCTTGGGATTGGGAATTCTTTTTACAAATTCATTTCAGAAACTTTCCTTGCAGAGGGTGAAACAGTTTATTATTCTTGAGAGTAAGAGAAAAGTTCACATTTTGCAGATATTTTTTTCTATTCAAGACATGGCTGATAACCTGCTTGAATATCAGAAATGATAATCAGAAAGGATCAGGCTGTTGCTTATGAGTGACAGAGCTGATGAGCTGAGCGTCAAAACAATCCCAATGTGGATTGACGCTGATAGAATGATCAAATTTTCGACCCTGATGTAACATATCGATGCTGGAGCTGTATAAAAATAAACACATTTTACAGAGATGTCTGATTTTTTTAAATGGATCGATGTCTCCATGTGGCTCTTTGTCTTATTGGCGCACTTTGAAGTAAATCTCCCGTAGCTCTACCCAGTGAACATTCAGCACCATGGACAGCGTCAGGTGTTTCCCCTTGCTACCAGTATTTATGCTAAGCTAATCTAACAATATCCTGTCTCTAAATCAGTAATAAATAGGCAGGCATCAACGTTTTATTGAACTATTACTCAATTATCATCTTATACATCACAGTGAAAATTATTATTATCTGACATCATAATGTAACCAGGCAGTCAAATACACATCTGAACATTTTAATTATGGAGAGACCTCCTGCTTTCCCCGGGAAATCCACCCCTGTCTGGCCCATAGACAACTGAGTTGACTCAAACTGCATCATCATGTAGCTACATCACCCTGACGTCTGTGGATCAATATTGATGCAAAATCTGCATCTGCATCAGAAATGAAGCGACGATTTGCCCATTTCTTGATGAACTGAATATGCAAGAGTAGTCTTACATGTCACTCTTTATAAGACAGTTTTTATCTGTGTATTCACTGATTCCAGCCCTCACATTTTAAACTAATGTTATGCCCTTGGACAGCTTTACAATGATGTCATCTCTGTCTGGAGGTGACTCAGCAATCTTCCACCACAGAAAAGGCTTAAAGACTTTGTGATTTCACATCAGTAAACCTTTTTCACTTGAGAGCATCCAACATGAACATGACAGAAAACGTCTCTCTTGCTGCCAAACGCTCCTGCACATACCGAACTCATCATCCTCCACACAGATGTTATTTGTTGAGGAGAAGGTTACTGTCAATGTTTTTTTTCAGCTCAGGTTGAAATATGCCATAGACAACATGGGACACTCTGTGTAGAGGCACTGCAGATATTGTCTTAGATACGGAACTTTTCCTTCCTTCCTCTTACTTATTTTTCTGCCTAATGTTAATCTCTATGCATCCAGCTGCTCTTTATAGTTAAGACAGTCTGTATCAGTGTAATATAAACTGTGAATAGCGTCTGCTTTGGTAACGACACTGGGGAGGAGTCTGTTTTTGCAACAACAGTAATGCTGCCTCTGTATCACTCGTGTGGTCTCATCTGCAGTTAAAGCTTCGTGTTTGAAAAGGTTTTCTGAGGGTATAGCAGGTTGAAAGATTACCCACTGGTTCTCGTGATACAGCATATAAAATGCTACATTTACTCTGAGACTACAAGGAGCAAACTGCTGTTGAAAAAAGAGCAAACATCAGCCGCAGCGATTGCTCCTCTGGAAAAGAAATGAAACTCGTGTAGGTACACACCGGGGACACATAGATGTTCTGGTGTTCTGGCTAGATACAGTTTAAGAAGTAGTTGTTCGTACTTTATTTTGCATGTCATGACTCTGTAGACTTTCAGCATGCTTATTTTTAGCCTTTTTTTTTTTTTGCATACCTCCTGTTGATGCCAAATAAATTGTTCATTTCGCAGCCACCTGTCAAGTCTCTGGTACATTGCTGAAAGTTTTACAGAAAGTAATTGGGCAGCTGTTTGCAGCAATGATCACATTTTGCTCTGTATGTTGAAGCTTGTTGACTTTTTTGGATTTGTAGGGGAAAAAACTCCTTACATTTCCTGCAGGAATCAAAATTGATTGTTAGTTGGTGAATCAGTGCATCAGAACAGTGTTGCTCGGTACGCTTCCTGCATCACTGACTTATTAAGATCAGAAAGGACGCAGTAAACTCACTATCGATGCGTCCCAGGGACACACCTCATTTTTGCCATAGTGGACGATACATTGTGAAAAACAAACTCGTGTTAAAAATCTAAGTAACCAGCAAATAAAACCTTGCTGTCAGCGCAGACGAGATCCCATGCTCAGTGTCTCACAGCATGCTAGTTTAGCCACTAGCACAAGCACAAACTAGCCATTCATCAAGGATTTTATCTCAACAATAAAGGATACGATATAGTAGTTATTAAACTCACGTTTCCACTGCTCAATGCTGTGTTCACTCATGTCGACGATGTTTTAACATCTGTCTATAAACTTCTTCTGTGTCCCATGTTGTTACAGACATGTGTGAACTAACTACGTCCCCTCGACCCCCTTATGGATGAGCCATGATGTTTGGCCCACTGGCCCAGGGCTTATGTGGAATGTGTTTGATAAAGGCTGCTAAAAGCATAAATATTTCATAAACAAAAGTATTCGATCGTTTTTTTTTCAATTTCTTTACAAAACACACCGAGCCCCAATTCATATTGTTTGAAAAACAGAACTAAAGTTATTGGATTTTTAAATAGGTTTTCTTACTTCTGCTCTCATAAATGTATAGCAGAAAAAGTACCATTTGAGCACAGTAGGTATGAAATACAATTATGTTGTATTGCTTTGGAATCAGTGCGAGGAAATACATAATACAGACATACATTATTTAGTAGATACTGTACTTTACTGAAAGTAAAAAAACACATAATGGCCAAACGGCTGTGTGCCTACAGGTTCCCTGGGGCATCTGGAGAACTGAGACCAAGGGCAGTTGCCCACTTTGCCTGGTTAATAGTCAAGTCATGCTTATTTGTTTCACAGACCCTATTGGTGGTGCCATCATGTGTGTTTGGGTGAATTAACATGAATGGCATCCTGTTACTCCATCAGCCTCTAACTATGTATGTGTAGAGGAGTGAAATAATGCTGTGAATTCTAAAATCTAAATGTATCAGACAAAAATGGTATGAAGGTCAGTTATACTAACACCCAATGCTTAGAGCAGTGGATCCATATTGCAGCCTTGGAGTTAAATGACTTTCTTGAGAGTCATGGATACAGTGTTGAGAGAACATGAGTCTCAACTGATCAGAGCAGGTTTGGGTCAAGTGGATCAGATTTCTGGCAGTGTCATCGTAACTCCACATTAAAATCAATATCAGCCTCAAAGATAATCACCTGAAGCTTACTTTAGACAAGTGATGGCAAGGCAATATTTTCTTGAAACACTTTTACATTTCTTTTGTGACTGATGATTTCCATCATCTCCAGTTGCCAAACAAATCCTATTGTCCAACATACAGTTATACAATCAAGTGTCTTACAGGTTTGAAACAGTTTTGTATTGTTTTGGTGATTATCACAGAGGTCATCGACTAATCAGAAGGTTGTTGGTTTGTTTCCTCTTGCCTGCTGCCAAAGTGTCCTTGGGCACTTGGCTGATTCCAAGGCTATTTTCGTACTCAGGCTGGCCTGATAACTGTGTTAATGCAAACTGCGGATATTAAGACTAGACAATTGCTTTATAAATGTAGTCAGTCTATAAATCTATCGACTTAGATGAACATTTTTATCTTGACATAATTTATAGCCATATCGCCCAATCCTAATCTAGATCCTCATTTTTATCTCCGGTGGTGTCATTCTGCACATGGAACATGATCGATTTATATGTGTAAATTCACATTGTGTTGTTATCATTAAGCACAAGGTCAGTTTCCTCGAATAATGACTTCAGAGGTGATCAAGCCCACGACTGAAAACAACAAGTAAAGGGCAGATCAAGAAATTGTCCTGTTGCATTATTTATCACATCTGCCCTCATCACATCTGTATTCTTCTCTTCCTCTGTCCTCATTCACATCACTGTCTCCTCCCCTTGACATTGTCTTATAATTCTCTGAATATCTAATTTGGGGCCTCTTTGTTGAATCCATCAATTTTCTTCTTCATCCCCCACACTGGTCTCTGTATAACAACACAACATCTATTTCCTCTCTGTGCTGGCCTCATTTTCTGAAACTTGTTCACGTGTCTCTGTTTCATCTTCCACCTTTAAACCTTCTTCCTGTGTTCACACCTTAGCCTGGTTCAGGGTGTGGTGCTAAATCATTTAATTTAATCTAAAATAAATGAGGATTTCCATCGATGGAATTGTTTAATGGGCCAGAGTAAGAGAGGTCAGATATTTAATAACTTTACATAACACCACAATAAACCAACAAATACCATTCATCAATCCATACCAAGAAGACTTGAGCCCAGCGGCTGCATTTTCAGTTCTAACCTGCCGCTTTGCTGCTGTCTTCTCCGCTCTTTCTTCCCATTTGAAGCTAACTGTTCCCTCGATATTTTGGGGCTTCCAGTGGATATCTGCATCAAGACTCCATCTTCCGTTCATCGTATACTTATTTAAAGTCCAACTAGTCCACAAGTTAAAAGTTTGCAAACCTATTTGTGTGTACAACCTTCAAATGGGCTCTGTCTGTCATGTTCATTCTTCCCTAATAACTTTTTTTCTTTTCTCTCCTTTCTGGAATGTGCTGCTCTACCTCAGTACAATGTGATCCACTGTCACTGTCCCTCTCAGTGGTGACATTAAAAGTTGCCCAGAAGTGTGTACACTGTTAATGTGGAGCTCTCTGTTCAACACTTTATTGATTTAATAAGTGATAGCCTGTTCAACTCATAGCACTTTTGTCAGTAATTGACTTTTGAGAGCATGTGATTGTCCTAAGAGGACATCGCAGACAGAGAGTCCTTGCTGAGTGTGTCAGATTTGGAAATGCCAGTATCTGGAAGTGGCCCGCATGCATAGTCCTGTACAGTTGGTTGAAAGGCGACATATTGGAGATTGTTCAGTTGACTGTATAGATGGAGGATAAGCTCGACAGAATCAGGAGCAGATGGAGCTGAGCTGTTTCAGGCATCATCTCTGTGGGACATTTGTATCCACTCTTCTGTGTGTATGACCACATATGTTAAAGCCTGCGTGTGAGTATTTGGCAACTGGAATTTTGCAGTGATGCATACATCATAGTGTAGATGTAGCATTATGCAAATGAGTGTATCCCACATGCAATGTATGCATGCAAGTCCAAGAAAGTAGAAATGGATGAAACATCCATAGTTTCTCTGTTGTCTGTCTTTTAAAGGACATTTTCTCTTTTCTCGCCTAATTAGTGAAACGTACACACCCAAAGTACAGTGTTTAATAACAGAGTTTAAGTGCTGAGGGAGCATACTGCTATGCCACTGTCTGACTGCACATTCTGTCATGTAAGCACCAGGGTCTATACACAGAATGCTTAGTTTACTAACCTTAATAATTTATCATTTCTGGAAAGTGCATGCGGAGCTGTTTCAATGTGTTTTTTTAAACTATGGCGACAGTAGGTGACATTAAAACAATAGAAAATGCTGAATTGTATGTGAAAGCAGTTTTTCTACATGACTTTTTGTAATGAATGAAATATATCATACATGATGCACGTGTAGAATTCGATTCTGATGATGAGGATATGCCCTCTGTGAATTAACTAGGATTTATTTCTACACAACAGTGTGTCATGGGATGACATTAGGATGTTGTTATGGAGACTCCTGGTGCATTTATTCTGCTAAAATTGAATTTGCTACAAACATATTGCTATAACTAAAACATAAAATTGTACATTTCTCTAGGCCAGAAAAAGTTATGTGTTTCAAGGGATATTATATGATAAATGGATATACTGGTAGTGCCTCTAATAGAGTCGGGCTGACGGACGATGTCATCCATGACAGCAATCACGAAGGAAAGTACTGTGGAAACTGGATATAGTGATCAATTAACAATTCCTTGAACCAAAACCAAAATCTGCTGAGTTGTTGGTAGATGACGATCCGCAGTAAAACCAGGGATGGATTATTTTTGTTTTATCTGTTTTTCGTAGTTTGTACTGGATTGAACTGAGCTGTGTTGGGTGTTTGTGGGGGAAACAGACTTTGTAAATGTACGGACTGAACTCTGGACATTGAGACTGCGGGAGACGCACACACACACATTATTTTTGTTAACATAGTTTTATGTGAAGTCAAGTCCAACATGTTCAGTGTTTTTCTCTTTACTGTTCCAGATGTTGGTGTTTTAAGTGTGTGTCAGTGTGTCAGCGGGCGAGAGAGGAAGAAACTATAAAGACAGATTTTATTAATTTAAAGAAAAGTATCAATCATTATGTGATTATAGGTGTTGACAACGTGGCATCATTTCACATTTTTCACGTCAGAGTCGTCAGTTGAGACGGTGTCTGTGCGTGTGTCATTGTTACTGTCCAGAATGTGCAACTTACAGGTGATACAGAAACGTAAAGCCTCTAATGCACATAGAGAAGTAGAGAACAATGAGACGTCTTCTTTGTAGCTGTGATTTCTGGAAGCTGGTGAAAGGAGAACTCAAGCAACAGATGGTGTCTTATGCACTTATGCAGAGAGTTAAATGTGGACTTGATGCATCAAGGAGACCAGAAGGTGGAACAATATACCAACACCCACAGCATCCCCAATTTATCTCCCTCACCCTGCGTAACCCATTCCAACATCCATGAATGGCTGGAATTGCTGTCACTGTCTATGTTACATGTAGGTGTTTGCCTCTTATTGGACAGTTAAGCCAAAAGCATGCAAACCTAAATCACATTGTGTCCTCACGTCTTGCTACTGATGTAATCCAGAAAAGAGTCGGAGTTGGGGCCTCTCAGTCTGGGGCATCTGAATTAGGTATGAAAGTCCATGAGCGTAGATACTATAATGTACTGACCTTGGGTATTGCTTAGAGAGAAAGGAGTATGTGTGGAATGAGACAGGCTCTATTCACCTAATGGTGCTGTACTGATATAATGGGCGAGGATGGTAAAAAAATTAAAAATTAATTGAAAATGATTTGCATATTGATAGATTCTGCATTTTAAACTGAGGAGTTTCAAGAGTTTTTTTTTATTTTCTATAAACAATCTTACAAGAAACAAATTAGTATTCAAACATCGGTGAAAGTGATCTGCTTAATTGCCACCAGTGTCACAACATGCATATTAAATCTCCTTTTGATAATAAAAAGGAAAGGAAAACAGGGATGACAACAAAAAAGAACAACCCAAATATGGCTAAATAACTTCAACAGTACATGCTGACATCAAGAAATCAAGAGAGTAACTCATTTGGAAGCACGACTCTGCAAAATAACATCACCAACGTCTCCAACATCATAAATGTCATAACCCCAGTGTCCTTTTTTAAAAAACCATTGACTCTATAATGAATCCTCCCTTTAGTGTGTGTAAAATCAATGTGAGCATATAGTGCGAGTCATGAATCCTCTGTCTGGGCTTTTTTTACAAACTAAATAATAATCAAATAATTTCCACTCACATCATAGGAGTGAAACTGCCCTCATAAAAGGTTCATAATGATCTTTTACTTTCATGCAGGAGACAGTTTGCTTTTAATTATTCTCGATGTCAGCTCGGCTTTTGACACAGTTGGTTTTATCGGACTGTCTTGAAAAGTGGGTTGGCATCAGGGATACTGCTGTAATTGATCTGTTAGTTGATAAATCAGTTAAGTAACTCATTGTTTCACTTCTGCCTGTTGCTTAATCCCCATTTTGTTCTGCGCATGTTTAGGGCGTGATGGCTGCGTCGCTTATCTGCTTTCAATCACACATGCGGTCTGCGGTGGATTTGCTCCTGCCAGAGCTCCATTTTACAAAGAGAGAGCGAAAGACAGAGCATCTGAAGAAATAGTCTGTTGCTCATTACCTGTACGTTGCCTTTTAATATTACTGCAGCCTTCATGAAGTTTCTGATATGACGACTGTATTTTATCAAATCAAAGTAAACCTATGTACTCAACTAAATGCCAGTAAGGCCTGTGATCTTCCAGTCCTGCAACTATTTCACATTAAATGTATAATGACATTCATCAGATAGACATTGAACCTGTGGTGAAAGATCATTTTTGCTGTCAAACGAAAAAGCAAAACGTTCCACAATGCACATGCGCCTCTCACGCTTCCAGTGTGATGTGTCTGCTTTGTCGATGCCACAGTCTGGAAACAAACTCAAAGTAACACAGCACTGGTTTGGAGTTTCCCTGAAATACCCATTGAAAGGTACTCATGCACAGATGGAACAGAGGGTAGTGATAAGGTTTTGCAGTGATGCGTGTAGGTTGCTCAACTCGGGTCAATTGTTGTGGGCGGTGGGAGTAACTAAAGCTCTGCCAACTCACAGTGACAACAGCTTGGCCAAACTCCAGGCCGAGTGGTAATGATGGCTGACTGACTGATTTGGGAAGAGAACAGGAGCTTATCCACCAGTCTGCTGGTCAAGACTTCTTCCTTCTAATCCTTTCTCTGTATTTATCTTGCAATTGTTTCTGCAATTTGATGGTGGTAAGCCACTTCCCCTGCTCTCCATCACTGACCTTTCACTCTCCAGGGTGTCCACCTGCTCCCACTTAGTCAGAGAACAGTAAACTGAGAGTAACAAACAGCGGAACACAACCCATTAGCCTTGTTTTAATTGCATCAAGACACCATCGCTGCCTCTATGGTAACAGCAGGTGGAATCTGACAGACGCTCAAACAGTCTTAGCTGCTGCTGGAGTTGGCTTCTAGTGTAGAGACTTTGCCACCAGTCGGTGCCAGGCAACAAACAACTGCCAGGAAATGTTTTGTGTTTAGCTATACATCTCTGTCTAAAATAGACAGAGATGTTCATTTCAATGGAGCAGAGACAAAAATCATTTTTTTTTGCTATCAGGAAGGTTGTTCAAAGACCTGCGGGCAGAATAATGCACAAACCTTTCTCTGATTTGTTAGTGCACTGTATGAATGTGTGTGTGAGTGGGTGAATGTAAAACTGTACTGTAAAGCGCTTTGAGTGGAAATCAAGACTAGAAAAGCGCGATATAAATACAAAACCATTTAAAACCATTTACCATATGCAGCGATAGAGGAACTACTGCGAAACCGATACAGGATAATCTTGTGAAAGATGAGGGTGCTGGATTGGCTCTATTGAGCCTATTGAGCCTATTGAATCAGTAGTTAAGCTGTCTCCGGTTCAAACCGTAAAGTGTGGACAGACACTTATGATTGCAACTCGATGAGCTGATTAGTAGATGTAGATTTACCTGAAGAAAACAAGGTGCAAGGTTTGATTTTGGGTTTTGGGTTTGATAAATAATATAATGTTCCTATGCTGCCAAAACCAGGATGACACCACAACCACTGCATGGCCACTAACCTTTGGAGATTAGTGTCCTTTACTGTATGAATTCATTGGAATCATATTATCTGACTCAGTACTCTCAGATCAGTAGTTAAGCTGGATGAATTTGTTGTGTTGTCACGTTCAGCCCTCTCTCTCCTCTGCTGATGTGTCCTCTGCAGTGTTATTAGCCAACTGGTCGTATCTGTGAGAGCACACAATTGTGTAATCTGAGCCGCATCTTTCAGTCTTTGTGTCTGACACCATGCTCAGTCATTTCCCGACCAGATGGTGCTGGCCAAGATGACCACTGCCCTTTTATCACTCTGAAATATCTTTCTTTGTCATCTCTCTTCAATAGCCATAGAGTGTTGAGCAAGGTCTGTGTCAAGCAGCAGGAGAAGGCCGGACTGACCTCGACCAAAAAAAAAAACTCAATCAGAGGAAGCAAATCAGTGTATCAGTATAAGAAAGTAAATACACTAGATTGTGAAGATAACTAGCATATGCTTGGCTGTAACCTCAGCTGTCTACACAACATGCAATTCAGCTGGGTGGAAAGGTTTTCTTACACTTTCAGACCAACTGTGTTTGTCATTAATTCTTATACCTGTCTTGTTTTCCTTTGTCAGCATATTGAAACACCATTAATATCAGAAAATATTAAACAAGCTGTGACAGTATTGAAATAAAAATGTCCCTGTCTTTATTTTTGGGCTGCACTGCAAAATACTGTATGTTTCATGGCTTAATTATCAGTAGTTTGTGCAAGTTCCCCTCCATTTTGATGATTTGGTTTCCGCTGATTATTTTCTCAATCGATAAATTGTATTGATTTGTTTTAATTCTGAACATGTTATACCTACAAACACATATGACAAAGACAAACAGCGTTAGATGCTTTAAACAGTTTTTGCTTTAAAGAATTGTAAAATGAAATCATTATAAAGGTCTTTTTTTTCAACTTTGATCACTATTTTGCACAGGTTCAGTGTCATTTCTATAAAAAAACAAAAAAAGTTGAGAACAAATAGCACTTGCAGTACATTAAGAAAGAAAAGTTGTCAGTAGTTTAATCTGAAAATATGTAGGTGTATAAAATAGAACAATACTTTTTATTTTTTACTGAAACCGACCAAACCGCAGATACAATTACAGTCACGTGCAGCATAAGAGCCCGAATCTGAGTATCATTTCAAAATCCAACTTGTTTGGTCCCGATGGGCTCAGGTCGGGTATCCACACTCTAATACTGCATAGCAGTCATTCCGCTGCAGTCTTTGCATTGTGTCTTGAAACCTTAGGCCTCCCCTTGATTCACTGTGAGCACAATCATTAACATGTGACTTATTGCCCTGTATCCATAGGGTTTTGATTTAATTAAGAGTTCCATTAAGACGTTACTGTCAGAGCTCATCTGTGCTACAATAATCTCCTGAAACTGTGACTGTGTGCAGGGGAAAGCAGGCTGGAGAGAAAGAGAGCAGAGCAGGATGTAATCAGAAGCCGAGTCGTGTTCATAATTTACCTTCTCCTGTAGTCCCCTTACTCTCTGCCCTCCTCATACATTGCACCTTTTATAGTAAGAGCGGAGCCATATTGCCTTGAGAATAAAAGTTGAGGTAGGATTTGTGGTGAACAACGCTGTGGTTGCTGTAACCTTGGTGTGCCTCTTGCAGCTTCTGTTATTGTTGTTCACAATTAATGCGTCTCACTGTTCAACATAGCCGGAGAGGCTGCATAGGTGATAAATGACTTGCTGCTCTGACCCATTTTCTCAGCTTTGCTTGCATAAATGTGAGTATTTTATTAAAAGTGAGTGTGTGAGGATTTAATAAAAGAGCTCTTCAAATAAAATGATTTACTCTGTTGAGTGGCGGTATTCTTGTCTCCACTTAGCCACTTAGCATGTAGAGTCGGGAAAGAGAGTAGTCTTGTGGAAGTTGAGTTTGATTGAGTTTGCCCAGGACAGCTTTGCACAGACAACACAAACGAGATCAAGAAGCCCCCACAGATGTGATTCATGGTTTTGGCTTTAGACCTTAACACATTTGTGCTGACACCAGTGGTTTGTTCTTACAGTAAACAGTGGTGTTGGAGAGGGCTTAGTTAAGGACTGTTGTTTATTTGACACATCTGAACCAAACATGTGGTGTTGACTCTGAAATGAAATATAAGCAGGTTTAAAAAAAGAGACTCTTAGATATCAAGCAGAGATATTCTGCACCTTCTCCCTTCTGGATACCAATCCCTGGACTTTGTTTCTTGGCTGATACAGAGTACAGATCTGTTACAAAAATTACAATTTATATAGTATATTTTAACAGCTATTAACTCAGTATAGTGATGATTATAAAAACAAACACATATAGATAATCTATTTGCATTATCTCCTTTGAGTCATATCTGAAAAATAAGAACAACAAGGGAAAATAAAATTGCAGTTTTATCTAGATGAAACTAATATACTCTAAAGACCTGGTGTGGTATCAGATTTGTACATAGATTTGTTAGCTGATGCCCGACCCAGCATTTTTAACAGTATCAGAGGCTATCCAAAGCTGGTATTGGCATCAAAAAGTCTTAGTGGGAACAAATACATTTTACCATTCTACAAAAATAGTATCACATGTATACTGGTTTTTATTCAGAAAACATGTAATTAGTCAACTTCTCCAGTTACACATTTCCATGGAAAAATAAATGCCTGGTCATGTGAGATGTGTATTTGATCTATCAAAGTAAAAAAACGTCTTTTCTAAAATATAAAGTAGAACATGGATTATTTATTACTGAATTTTAGTACAATTGAGATTAATTCAATGTTCCTATATGGCAACACAATACAATATAGGGGCAGTGTTAAAATGTATATTGTATTTACATTTCATTGTGTCTGCATTTCTTTTGGCAAAATTATTTTGTGTTACATTTTAATGATCAGGATGTTTTGCTAATTCAATAAAGGCCTCAGGGGTAATTTGCTGAATTAAAAGCAGTTATGAATTCCTCAGTCTCAGAGGCTGTGATGAGACATTAAAGTACAATACCTGATTCACTGTACCTGACATGATTGGGTTAGACTAACCCCATCTGAGTCTCTGTGCTGTTTGTCATCATAGACTCTGGACTTGTTGTAATTTCAGCTGGTGTCGTTTTTTTTATTTTTTTTATTGTGACATGATGAAAAGGCGCACACAGGATTTGAGTTATATCATCCATAATATCCGTCCTCTCACTGACAGGAAGATGGATAAATGTTTCTAGTTTACTGGAGGCTGACATGACTGACTTCGTCTGAGTGCCCATCGATGTGTTCATGCTGTCAAGCTACTGTTTCTTTAGTCTTTGTGTTGTAGAAAGTCTTTGAATATTTATTAGATAAGATAAGACCTTTATTAGTACCGCAATGGAGAAATTTGCAATGTTACAGCAGCAGAAGACATCACATAAGTAGCAAGCAGTACTTGGGTAAAGGACTATAATGAATTATAAATATATAACAAAATATAGAAAAAATATATAAATGTAATTAATTATTTTACTTTCTGCAACAAGCCAGAAGGACTCTGTAGATAGACGTGGCCCCGCCCTCAATTTGATTGTACACATATATATGATACTGCTGGATGGTATATTTCAGCGGATATTTAAAGTTCCTGTTTTAAATGCTCATCCTGATGTTCACCTCAATTATTGTTGGTAAAAAATGCCGTAAAGGGTTTAACATTAGGACAATAATTTGTTTTATGATTAGCAGCAAAAAAGGGCATCAGTAAAGTAGAGGGTACCGTGAATAAAGCTCTTGAATCCAATGGCCCCATAAATTAAAGTAATAAAATATCCATTTAGTGTAATTAAAAGTGAACTTACCATTCATTGCCTGGGAGGTAGTGTTGCTGCAGTATATCCAGTGTGAGCTGCAGTCACTACACAAAGAGCCTGGTCTGCGGAATGGCAACTTAAAAAACACATGAACCAAAGACAACATGTGTGAATGTGTTAAGACCTTTCCAGTATGCAGTGTTGTGTACTGTACATAGATGTGGACAACATGACGGCCTCCTCAAATCAAGTCAAATCATCTTGAATGCCCCCTGGTGGCTGGGTGCACTTTAGTTTATCAAATATCCCACCTCCATGTTGATGGATGGGGCCTGGTACAAACAACAACAAAAAAAGGTTCTAATAGTAGTATAAGCTATTCTTCTGGCATATACCTGATCAGAAAATACTGGACCACAAATTCCAAAGATTTGCTGTGACACAAACACACATTTATTAGGTACACTTAGATTAAACTATAAAGTACAATACAACTGCCTTGTGTCAAACCCACCTTAATGATGATTGTATTGTTGAATTGAATGCAATGTGCAGTTTGTATTACATCCGTTTTAAAGGGGTATTGATCTATTTTATTGGCGATTTTGTGGCTGTTATTTGTGGTGTCGTTAAACTATCCAAAGATGTGTTCCTTAATCTTGGGCCAATCCCGTTTATATGCAATGAGGTTTACAAAACATGTTGCATGACTTGGCTTGTTCTCCGTCACAGCAACTGAATTGAATGAAAAAATACTTTCAACAACAGTTATATATAGCTGCCTACTATCACAAATCAAACATATATGGTTAAAGGGCTTTTACAGTCTGTACATTGACCTGTATCCTTAAAACTTTGATATGGAGAATGAGAAACTCTAAAACTCCCTAAAACCACATAAACACATGTTTTTGTAATCCTCTTCCTACCTGTTGCTATGGAATTAAAATAAGTGTTAATTCAGTTTGTGACACATCAGAACCCAGTGAGTTGTAGAACATCACCTCAGTGCAGCTTCATTTTGTATTCCTGCTACTTGTCAGTTTAATTAAATGAAGTGAAAGGTTGAGTTCACGGTAGACTGATACAGAGACCTTCATGTTCCATTCAGCTGAGCAGCTGAGGCTGATGTCTTTCCCTCCGGAGACAGTGAGCAGATAACTTAAGCAGGGAGCAAACTGCAAAGTGTGCTGTAAATTAACACTGTGACATCTGAATGGCCTGGAAATCAGGCCCAGCCTTAATTGGTCTACTAGAAATGATGAGGCCACATCTGTTAACAACGGCAGCAGTGTCTCAATAATACCAACAGTGTTAGTCACCACCCCACCCCAATGCAATCGACCTTCCTCTTACATCTCTCCTCCTTGCATCACATTCACCTCATTTGACCTCTATTGGATTTTGAGTGGTGCACACCATCAGCTCCACTTTCCCAGAGGCCAAAGCCGTGTCTTGTCTTGTTGGGAGCCAATTTGCATCAGTGGTGAACTGGAATACCGGAGTCGAGTATCACGAGTCTGCAGGGCTCTGACAGATTGAGAGTAATCCTGCTCTTTCACCCCCTCCTGTGCTGACAGAGTGGTCCACAGAGGATGCAGTAGGAGATTAAAGAGGCTCAGTGTACCTGCTACACTCCACTGCTGTGTGTGTGTGTGTGTGTGTGTGTGTGCGTGTGCGTGCACACCAAGAGGTGAGAGGATCGTTCTAATATCCTCCCACTGGCAAATACCAATCAACGGCTCTGGGTGACAGTCAGCACCATTATTTTATTTCTAATTTCGCGATCACTTTCACTCTCATAACATCTAGGTTGTGTAGGAGGCGCTCACGAGAATGATTAGAGCAGTGGTCGCAAACCCGTCGATCCCGATCTACCGTTCGATCTTTACAGTCTTCACTGTCGATCCCCGAACTCTCTGGACTCACAGGCTGTGGTTGTGCCGCAGATCAGCTGTGTGTCGGTTGTCTGTTGTTCACGCACTGTGTGTCTGCTCCCGGCGGCGGAGCTGCTTGTTTATCTCCTGCATTTCCTTCAATACAAGTTGGATTATGTACTAAACTAAACACCAGGATGCTATGGTATGAAGATGTGCATCTTCCAGTCCATCTAACGGATTCAGAAAGTGAAACACAGATTTCCCGAAACCCTTAATTGCCCCTCATAGAAACATTGCTGCACATAGATACACTGTGTGAATGGGTGTGTGTGAATGGGTGAATGGCAATAACCTGTACTGTATAACACTTTGAATGGTCATTGAGACTATACAAACTCTATATACATGTACCCTTTTCAATTACATGAGTAAGTGGACATGCACCCTTCCATGGATGGGCTCTGATGTCATCATCAGGTGTCTCTACAGTAGGGCATCAAGAGGAAATCATTTTCACCTTGTGTCTCTGTCATCACTTCACTGCAAGAGACGAGAGATTACCCCTAAGAATAATATCACCACGGATATCATGTCATGAGTCATTTAGAAACTGCATAAAAGGAGAACATTTTCTTGGTTGCTCACACAAACCGAGTTGCAAGAATATGTGGATCTGTCGCAGGAACACAAAATAAGGTTCAGTGATCAGGGATATGGTTTTCTGCTTGCTAGAGGATTTAAATGCCAAACAGGACAAAACAAACCATGAGGATACTTTGAAGAAAGGTGAGGTGGAGCACACGGCCTGAAAATCGGTTTGATTTTTGGATAGAATTCCAGATTTATATGAATAACGAAACGCTGCTTTTTCAGCCATAACAGACCTTCTACACACATTAGAAAATCAACCAGTGTGCTGGTGTGGCAGGGGGCTCTGCACAGTGCTCAGTAGCACCCATGGATTTATTGTGATAACTGGATACCGGACAGGAATATGTATCCCATTAATTCCAATCAGAGATGCTCCTTACTCTGTGTATTTCTGCTCCAGATTTACTTCTGTGAACTCCCTGTTTATTAGTGTCTCTCCCTGGCTCAACCAGCTCATCTCAAAGACTTTACATCGCAGTGAAGTCACAGACATAAATACCCTCTCTAAACTCTGAGGGAGATTTACAAATACATGCACATTTAAATCCAACAATTATTACCATCGGCTTTTAAACATGGCAGCCAATATGAGGATCTTCTTCAAACTGGCACTATGGCTCAGTGGCTGCAGCATATCCGCCCTTTTGATGTATCCATAATGCCACAACCAGTTGGCTTTTGAATATTATTATTGCCGCTGGATGTTGGATAGGAATTTAACTTATTTGACCTTACTTGTTACTGTGAAGCTGAACAGATTCAATATAAATAAATGAAATATTTTCCCTAATGGATTTGATGCAAATCCGAGCTGGATGAAGAATGCATATTTTACATTGATAATACTTCTGAAAGATGTGTCCTTGCTGTATCCTCTGCACTGAATTCTCCTTTTTTCTTTCTCCACTTAGCTATCGTCTAATTTTCTGTCTGTGATTGTAAGAATGTCGGGCTTCTCCTTTCAGCAGATGAGAAGCTGTTCTCTTAAAGGATCAAACAGTGTTAGTCCCAGTGAATGTGTTTAAGAAATTAGTCTTGAATAAAATGAAGAAGAAAGGATGTATTTTCCCCTAAAACGTATGATCTACGTCTGTGGGATCAGTAGAGCAGAGGTTTGAGGACTTTTTTTCTCTCTCGTTTTGCATGGAGGAACGTTTTATTCATTATTCAGCTTTGTTATTAGTGATGCTATGCTGTTTAGCATCTACTCAGTAACTGCCTGTGTCTCCTGTCGTGCACCTCTGCAGGGGGATTAGTGGATGACATCGTTATGATCCAGGTTTAGAGCTCATTTCATCTCTCTGTCACACTTGAGTCACTCCACCGCTTTGGTTTATGTTCTGTAGCCTTTGTCCCCCAAAAGTGGAAGCATGCAATCAATTTGTCAGCAGGTTGATTTAAAGTGTTTGGTCACTGTCATCTCAGCTGATGTGCAGAGTAAAGTATACACCTCCATCAGGGCTTGTTTCCTGTTGGTGCCGGAGTTAGCATCCAGGCCATTTGGTTAAAGTGATGGGATGTGTCACTGCATGAATTTGGGCTTGTAGCAGGAGGTGGGCGGCCACTTGACATTGATGGGAGTTAGATTGATGCCAGTCATCCTTCGGAGAGCATTCAATCCTCCACAGGTTTTATATTATTTTGATTTCTTGAAACCGTCTCGAGTAAACAAAGCATTCTTTGTGTCTCTTGGAGGAGGAAAACTCTCATGTGAATGGTTATCATTTTCATCCCCTTTCATGAAACAAACCGAACTGTCAGCTCATCACAAAATCATTAAAGATTTATTTTCTGTTTCAGTTTTTCCATCCAGGGAAACTCGAGAGTCTGCACTGAGAGTAGAAACAGTGTTTAGCATAATAACCTGTCTCTTCCAGAGAAGTAATCTCTTCTACAAAACTAAACCAAATGTTTATTGGCTTTTCATGAAGTATTATTTTAGTCAAACTCTTGTCTCTGAGTCACTTTACATCAGGACTAGAATCTAACAATGATAGGATCAGTTGTACTATGTTGTTTGGTAAGTTTCCCATGAAAAATGTAATGTAACTGCATGATAAGTACAAAGATAGAATTCTCTCTCAACAAGACAAATTGTTTTATTTTAGAGCAAGCATCGATACCAGCAATCAGAAACTGTGGAGTGCTGCAACAGATGATGACAAATATACATTATTAGTGTGTGCAATTTCAATCTGGTCAATGTAAATGTGGTTTTATAAAGGGACCGTTGGGCCTTGGTGGAGGCATGCGCTCGATGGAGTGCCCTTCTAGATGTAACAGTAATATGGTATAAAACACAATGAAGTAGTCCCCAACTTGGTTGGTATCAGTTCAGTGCATTGTCACTTTTCCTATGATAGTGAAAACATTCAAAGTACCTTGTCATTGACTTAACTTTGGCTCCAGTGTTGATAAAGCAAAGGATTCTGCCATTTAAACTGCTGCTGACCCTCAGTCTGATGCTGTAAACATGTTTTGATAATTTATTCATATCTATTGTTCAGGTTTGTGTTGAATAAATTTGGGTTTTCACAGATTGTTTGGGCTTCAATGGCCTGGAGGCGCATGATGGCTCAGCCTGCAAATTGCTTTTTCAATAGCTGCTTTCAGACATGCACAGACGAAGATGTCAAGAGAGTTTGTGGTGATAAGAGCCCAAACCGTTGTCTGTGAGTTGTCAAGGAAATCCTGTAATATACGCAGCAGAGTTAATACGTCACTTCCTGCTTCTGTTTGCTGCAACCAGCAGCAAACAGAAGCACCTCTCACCTGAATAATACAGAGGATTTGTCCCTGTTGTGAACACATCTGAGCAGAGAGCCTCCCGCTCTGTTGTGAATGTGTGAAAGGCAAACTGGGTTTTTACCTGCAGGTCAGAACGACTTTAGATTCATCTTAATCTTGAAGATATCAGTTCGGTTTGATTTGGTGACACTTTCAACAGTGAATGTTTAATTTGAATTCTGCAGATTACTGAACTCTGGGGCCTGCAACAGAAACTATTTGTTTTTTAAGTGAGACAATACTGGATGTTTTCCATCTTGCTGTGAGCAAATGTAATCATTTTATGATTCACACAGAAAACACGTTTGTAAACAGCAGGGCACAATGGAAAATGGTTAGCTCGCTGAGAAGTGGAAGGTTTGCATCCTGTCGCCTGCAGCTCTTCATCTAACACCTCACTGCAGCTGCTTCTGACTGTTTTATTGCTCCCTGCAAAAATTCACAATGCACTGTCAAAAGAATTATGAAAATGACCTTTGTTTTGTTTAGATTGTGTCTGTGTGGTGAGCAATAAGCTCATTGACAAAACATTTTCTGTGAGTATTTCAGATTAAGAGTCCAGTTTGTGAAGGCAGATGCTTTTAATGTGGAGCTGCAGCAATGGGAAGCTGCATTTTAATCCTGGAATGTCCCCACAGACAGTGTTAGTAACTGCAAATATATAGCACTACTTTCAACGGTGAGCAGATCACCATTGTGTTTCCTCATTTGGGGAAAGATAGTGAGTGAGTAGACATTTATTTTAACAGGAAATATCCAAGATTACAGTTTGTATGGTCCTGCAATGTTAGGAGGGATTTGTTCCAAGCAAGTTGAGGTAAATTGGTATTAACAGTCTCTGGTGAGGATGATGCATGATTTTAAATCCTTGGTCCCTCTGGATCAATAGAGAACAAGCCAGGGACATGCACAAACTCCCAGAGACTCCACACATACTCATTATGACCTCTAAGGACTAAACCTTTCTCCACACATCAGGGTGGCCATTACATATCCGTCTTTTAGCGCTGCTTTATTCATGATTGTGTCACAGGGTCTAATATTACATTAGGCCCGTTCTGTTTGAGGATGAGTCTGACATCATATTTTATAACATGGCTCGTTGTCATCCTTGTAATAAACCTTTCAACCCACTGGAGGGTTGATCATTATATTACATCACACACTCACGCTGTAAAGAAAGTGTATTCTAAAATTGAAAATGTTCCCAAAAAGAGCAAATATGTAAATTTGAATCAGGGGAACAGTTTAAAAAATGATTAACAGGACCTGCAGAATATTTCCTGATCATGGGTTTGTTTGTACATAAAGACCTGAAGTCTTAGGGTTAGAGTATTTCACTCATCTTGTCATATAGCTTCAATGTAGAGACAAACTAACTGAAACAAATATATAATATATACAGAATGTTACTGTGGTGAACCTAAATAATACCTGTGTGAAAATCCAACGGCTAATTGTGGGATGATAATATAAAGGAGAAAAAAATTAATTGTGTTTTCAGTGGATTTATGATGCTTGTCATGTGTTTTGTATAAGACCATGTGAAATAACTAAATCATGTTTAAATAATATCCTTCAGATATTTACAGTGAGCTTTAACTAGCAGCTTGACTATGGTCACTTTTAAACTTTTATCTGTGCTGGAAATACAATTATAATAATGTTTAAATAATAATAAAACAAGATTAACATTGAAATATACTTGCACCTATTTTTATTCCGATGCATATACAATGTCAATATTAATCTACTATTTGGGGGATATATTTTCATGAACTGTCACATTTGCCATTTTCTACACTTATATCTATAACAACAATTTGATGAAGTAAAATAGTTTTTTGTTTGGAGACTTCGTCTAAAGTCAAAAATGTCAAAACAAACAAAAGTTCAGTGAACAATTGCAATATTTTTTTCTCCTGATTTGTTTCCACCTGTCCATCTACTGTCCACATATGTATGTATGTATGTAACATTCTTTGACTATCCCTCTTAAATATAAATTACAGCTGGGTTAATATCCAGACGTCAGATGTGTATCGACCTGTTACTGCAGAGGTGGTTTCATGGTCTAGCACAGATTTAATATTTGCGATGAAACACTGTATTGCTCGAGAGGTAGTGGATACAGTGTGTGATAGATTGGCTACAGCGTGGTTGTGACTGTAACAGATATTCTCATCGGCCTCAGGAGAAGTCAAGATGCTGACTCTGAAAAGTCTGGCGTCTGCGTTAACATCCCTCTGCTCCTCATGTCTGACGGCTGAGACGCAGCAGGGGATGACCCTCAGTGTGTGCAACAGCGGTTAGGTCAGACGGGTGTTTGTTCGGAGCTCTGAGCAGTGGATGCTGTGAGGTGAGAAGTATTAACTGTACTCTCTCCTTCAGAGGTGTGAGAGTTTCCACAGAATGTCTCTCGGCTGCGGAGAGTGATAGATGGTTGCTATTGAAGTGGGGGAGGCAATTAAAAAAAGAGACAAGCAGAGCCGATCTCTCTCATGTGTAATCACTCTCCCTCGCACGGCTGCAAACATGGAAGAGATGAACCCTTTAACTTTATATTTACACTGACTTATTGTGACCATTTATCATGTTACATTTGTGTCTCCCTAATCCCAAATTAAAGTTGAGCGTCCAGACAGGAGAACAATCACAATCCTGGATCTGTCATTTAATATTTACTGATCTCATTGAATTAGAATGATAGCCGCTTAGGTTACTACCCTTGCCACAGAAGGCACCAGATAACAGAAAACACAAACCATCAATGCAGGCTCCACGTCAGTTCACCCCAAATGATAAGCAGATAGGTAAATAATCCAATTCAAAACACCTTTCAATCTTATAGAAAGAACAATACATTGAAATGTTTCACACACACACACACACACACACACACACACACACACACACACACACACACACACTTGTCCATACACTTGTGTGTTTAGTGAGGACACTCGTTTGCATAATGCATCCTGTAGCCAGAGTATATTTAACAGAGTATTTTTCAGTTAATTTTCTTTTTCCCTTTTTGCTACACTCACATTTACTTCTAATATATTATGCTGTTAATCAGTTATAACTTAACTTTACTGTCAAATCTTCTCCACAGTCTCTCCTTACGCAACAGTGTTTTTAAAACCTCATGAATAGGAAATCAGATTAAGTCAGAACGCCTTTTTGTACATAATACATTTTTTCCTCTTTCATAAGCACTGCAGCTTTTCCGTCTAGATACAAAGAATCATAATCTTTTTTTTTTAGCAGCAGTGTTAATCAGACACCCCCCAAAGTCCAGCTTCATCTGAAAAGATTACCTGAACCCCTATGTCTCTGTGCCTTGGTCGGACATGTCTCCTGTTCCCTGTAGACGAGTCTGCTCTGCCAAAAGCTGAAACTTACAATAGGTGAAGTGGGGAACGTTTCCTTGGGACCAACGCAACCTAATACTATTGTAATGGTATTGCAAATACTCTGTGGGCTCAGGACAGAGATTTGAAAGCAAATCCATTATCAGAGGTCCACCTCTAAGTAGCCCATTGAGCCTCTGCAGCTGCAAGGTGATGAGGCGTCCTTACCCAACTATAACTGCTTCAGAGCCCTTATAACTGCTCAACAGAGTTAAAGTGTGTGTGTGTTTGTTTCCTGCTGTGCACTGTGTAGGCTACTTGGCCTGAAATAACTACCGCCTTCAAGCAGAGCAGAGACGCTAAATCACACAGCAAAGACCATATATTTAATGAGTGATTTAATGAGGCTCAAACTAAAACTCCAATAAAGATACATCAGCCAACAGTATTATACATAATAAAAACTTAATTGAATTTAAATTCTTATCTATTTTAGCGATGGTATCTCCAGGACTAAACATATGAATGGGTGAAAAGGAAACAAATTAGGAGTTTAATACTTTTTACCATTGGATATTCAACATTAGAAATATATAGGTTGTGAATATAAACCTAAAGAGGTTTGCTTTTTTATATAACATATGTCTGTATTGTGATCAGTATTTTATTCCATCTGTCTGTAATCATTTAGTTTCTGGAGTTAAACCTGAAAAAAAAAATCAATTATGTTAATCAGGTAGAGGAGCCTTTTTGATACTTTGGGTTTCATTCAATTTCTTGTTTTCTTTTTTCTGTCTCTATTTCCATGGCAACAAGTTGAACTTGGCCCAAATGTAGAGTATAAGCACTCAAGTCATAACCAGTAAGCTCCAAAAAGATACCACACAGGATATGAAGGGATTACGCTGTTATCACTGGCACGGAATGGCAGGACCACTCAACACTCGACACCTGCACCAAATATACAGTGCATGTGTAAAGGCAAACTGGAGTGAGGAGAAGACCCTGAGGGCAGCTCCTCAGTTTGTTTTATCACCTTGTTTGCAGTATATAAACAAGATATTTCTCATCTGAAAAGATATTTCATCTTTCTGATTTGTGTGTTTGATTTCACAGCAATTCTTTATCACATATTACATCTTCAGGTAATTATGATATCGCAGTAAATTATCTTTTATAAATTATAATCAGATTTTGGATGCTTCTCTGTGTCCAGATGGTTTGCTGCTCCGTGTGAGGAAGTTTTTATCCAGAAGAGTGGAAATAATTGGTGGATTTATTGATAAATTGAAAGATAGAAATGAAATCAGCAGCTCTCCTGACAATAAGTTCACCCTCTGAAATATTTGTGGCTACTTGGACTTGTAGTTGAAATATACATTTGAGGACATCACATTGGTTTTTGCAAAGCTGTGACGTACATATAATCGTGAAGACTAAACAATTCTATGTTTAAAGCAAATATCAGATTAATCAGTAACATCACTTATTACAGCTGCAGTATCTTGCTATTTTTGTTATTTGTGCTCATAAGCTACATAGTGCATTTCAGTGCATATGCGTTTTATTTTTGACCAATAGCTGATGAAAGCCACAAATTTTGATTAAAGCTTGTTTCATCTCCTGAGAGACTAAGAGGAGGCAATTGAATGTCATTTTTCTAACCAACAGTTTAAAACCCAAAGATATTTAATTTTACAGCGATTTTAAAACAGAAGAAAGAAACAAAAGTTTATTTTGTGTCCGTCAGTTGTGTACCTGTGCAGATTTCTCACCCAAATCTTTAACCAAAATATGTGTTTTTGGATTTATTCTGAGTTGTTCGTTCTCTTTTTCCTCATTGGGTGAACTGTCCTCTACCTTTGCTGCTGCTGCTGGGTCACCTTCCCACCTTCCACTGGGACCTACCACCTTCCCTGTGGCTCTTTTGGCTGACTGTCTTAGGTAAGTGCTCTGTTTTTAAAGTATTACTCACCGTCTGTCTCCTCTGGCTGTGGAGCGGTGTGGGCTGCTCGTCCCACAGCAGAGCCCCGCGCTCACAGCAGAGGCTGGGCAGGGATTTAGCACTAGGCCATACCAGACCAGCCTGGACTGGACCAGACTGGAAACTCAGCCCGGAGCAATCTAAGACCTGACCACACATCCCACTGAAACAGGCTTGTTGGTGCACAAAGGAAACGCAAAGCTTTTCTCGCTGTGTTTGGTCTTAAGGTTACAAGTCACTGGTTTATTCATGTAAGCGCAGAAGTAAATGACTTTTAACATGTTTTAACAATGAATTTAAGGGCACATGAGTATAATCAAGATGTAATCTACTATGACAACAGGAGCATAATCATGTCGTCCTCTGTGACAGGCAGACAAAGAGGAGATGAAAAACAAAATAATCCCACTATGACTGCTTGGATATTTTATTGAGGCAGATTTGGTCTACCACTCAGGTGACTGTTACACACTGTGCATGCTGCAGCAGACAGACATGTGCGACACATTTGTTTTCATCACTTTTCCAGTTTTTACAGAACTAAAAAGGTTAAATTGAAATGAGAGTGAGTAATATGTTGGCAAAGAGAGGATTGATATCGATGCTTCTGCTTTTTTTTTAAGCCTTGGATTTAATTTCACCAATTCCGTTTGGATTTTATAAAGCTTTATAGCAGCAGCTCATGCCTGGATCAAAAGGCTGTGTTTAAATTTTTCTATCATCGATGCACATAGTCTACAAATTCACTGGGCATCCAGAATCCTCCTGCAGGAGAGATCATCATGCTGAGTTTGCACTTGAATACATACTATTGCTAAGGTTGACTCGTCTGATCACTGCTCCCCCTGGTGGTGTTTGAAATGTTTGTTGATAGACATCCCACTGTCGGGCTGCCCTGCACCGGCTCTAACATTTCCCCTGTAAATGGTATCGACGTTCAGTCACATTAAAGCATTGTGTTTTCTCCGCTGCTAAATGGCGTGTTGATGTGTTCATAGTGCAATATCTCATCTCAGTCAAACCCAGCAGATATTTGCCCGCAGCCTGTTATTGGACTCAGTCGTGCTCACAGTAGAAGCTCACACTTTCCGCCCACATTAACCTCTTCACTGAGAGGGAGTGCCGGAGACACATGGTCACAGCTTGACGTTGGTGTGATGCTGCTGATCCATACTGAGATCTCATCCTGAGCTGCTCCGCTCCTCTGCCTGCTCTACCACAGTGCCCCACTAGATGGTAGAGCATAGTCAAGAGTGAAGCAGTCGCTGCCAGAAGAGTGGAGGAAGATGGTGTGTGAGTGTGTGTGTGTGTGTGTGTGTGTGTGCTGTATGTCTTAGGGTTTCATCAGATTAAACAGCTCTTTATTCAGGAGATGGATGGTAAACATTTGCTTTTGTCAATCCTCCCTGTGGCCCCTGTCATTGTCACAGCTTAGGGGTGAGTTTGGTTCAGAGTAAACTTTGGTGCTCATGTGGTTGGGGAAGTGTAAACAGTTTTGTACATGTCTGTCTCTGTCTGTGTGCATGTATGCTTATGTTCCATGGCAACCTGGGTGTCAAGCAGGCAACGTCCATTTGTGTTTGAAATTCCGGTGATCACACACTGAGAAACTGCACTGAAATCATTCCCTCATTGGCAGAGGTAATAAAGTATCGGAGTCGTCGAATCAATGAACAGCACTTTAAAATATTTTAGTTTAAAAAAAGAAATACACAGCTGAATATCCGAATAACAACTTAACTTTGGAATTATTGACCTAAACTTACTGTGATATATCCCACTAATTTCTGGATGACTGAAGAAATGGACCCAAATCCTTGGCAACTGATAAGATCCATCCACAGAAACTGCATAGCACTGCATCATAGTTAGTCTGTATATTCTGAATAGGAATGGGTCATTACAAGACAAATGCAACCGTTCCCCCCTGGTTTTAATTTACGTTTGAATTTCAAGACAACCCTGTGAAACACAAATACCACATCAGCTTGGCCCACGTTTCAAGTGCAATTTATTCTATGAATACTAACCTGCTTTTCAGTTTCACGTTCAGAGAGGCCATTTACACACACAATGCTAAATTGCTTGCTTCTATAGTCCTTTGAAATATTCAGCAGATATTTTGAACCTAATTTGACTTCATCATTGTATATGATGAAGAAATACCATCTAATGTGACTTGAGTTAATATTTTCAATTCGAGCACACAATTTAAGCTGCATGACTTCCCCAGGCCAGCAATGCGAGTGCACCGTGCCGTCTCTCCTGCTCCCTAGCTTGTCACCAGTGCCCTGGACTGCTGGACATCATACTTCAGAAGTATAAGATCCAGTAGGCTTACTTCATGGAGTGATACAGGACCTACTTCACCACTGTGAAGGTGCTGGTATAGACTACAGTGCACCATCTACAGCACAGAATAATTGCAAAATCCCTGTATGTTACTTCTGGCCACTTTCTCATGTCATCCTAACAGTTGCTAGTTGCGATCCTCGAAAGCTGCGAATACATTTGCATGCGATGTTTGCAGGGTTAAAAAAATGCTCCCATGTATAGTATCTACAGCATTATCCATCTCGGCTACTTTACTGCAACCAAACCTGAAAACAAAGTTTACTCACCACAAGCTGCAAATTAGTTCCACTGGGTTTTTAGCGGAAGTCGTAACACAATCGTATTGGAACTGGTAAAGGGTAAAGTAGGCGTGGCTGCATTGGGTGAAATAAACCTTTCAGTTGCCTCTCTGCCCCCCTGTGTTGGCTTATATTTGTCCTGAATTACTTTTTGAGTCTTAGAGTGATTGTCAGGTACAAGGAACATGACACATGTGGTTCAAAGCTCAGCAGCCTGGTAACGGGACCTGACAGGGTTCACAGGAATGTTGTATTTCAAACATGCAGCCATGCCGGGATTAGTCAGAGCTGTGTGTGCAGTAAGAGATCAAATCTATGCCGCTTGTTTATTCTCTTGTGCTGCAGATCCATCAGCTGTTTTCTGGCAGCAGGTACGACTGAATCACATTCAGGATGTTGGTTTAACCTCATCACAACACGCAGCTGCCTCTACGTGATGGTGGGCATCATCAGGGAGGAAAGGGCTGCGACACAGATGCTTGGAAGTCAGTTGCTCCTATTTCCCAGCCCACATGTTGCAGTGGAAGCAGTTTGTAAAGTGACATAGATTCAGGGACCTCTCTTTGCCTGGGTTTTTCTTTTTTTGTTTTGTTTGATAATGTTTTAAATAACAGTTTTGTTTAGTTTATCCAGAAAATAACTGTACAAAGCTCCCAAAATAAAAAGCTTAAATTGACTCCAGGAAAACGTTTTCATAGCTGACCTGAAGCAAAGTTCTGCCTTTTAAAATAGTCTGTCTTTCTCTCCCCCGTGTTGCAGACAGAAAGTTTCCATGGCTGCTAATTTGCACAAAACCCAAAACCGAGTTCAAGGCTCTGTTGTTCAGTCTAATCAGTGTTCATGTTCACGGTCACAGTCGGAGCTAATTATAATAACAATGAGAACTTGTATCAGTGCTGCTGATGGCTAAAGGTCATTTAAGAATCTGACCGCTGGAGAGTCGATTAGTCTGTATATTTAAATCAGAAAGAAATCCAAAGAGAATACAGACACAGGAGTTGTGAGGTGTCGTGTTGAAGCAGTAATATAATTTTACATTATTACAATTGAAAAGTCTCCCCTTAAGTTTGATTAAGCTTAAATTATTTTGAAATATAATCATTGGGCAATGTATTTAAAAGCTGCACAAATCAATATTTCTTATCATGAAAGTGATTCAATATTTATAGCCATAGTGATTAGTTGATTAAGGACAGAAAATTCATGTCACCCATTTAAATAATCATGGTTCGAGTAAGTTTTCAGAAGTGTCAAATGTCAGATATCATCTTTAGCTGCAGGAAATAACTGTCCTTTTTCACTGTTTTGTGACATTTACTAGACTAAACTGATAATCTATTCATCTAGAAATTAATCAATAATAAAATATTCATTAGTTGCAGCCCAAACTACTTTTGATATAATGTTGTGCACTCTCACTGTTTTTACCCAAATTTCTTCCATCCACAGAAAGCATACATTTTTAGTTCATCACCATACGGGTGATTAGCTCGTGGACACAAAGGAGCCAGATGTTTTTCTCAGGAGTAGGTGGAGACCAATATGGAGCTAAAAAGAGTGCAAATTCACATTCAGCAGGTGGACAGAAAGTTTAAATGTCGATTCCAGGTCCTCTCCACTCAGACACGGGTAACAATTGTTAGACAAAAGGGACAAAAGCTAAAGCCTTTACTGATTGTATTTTGGAGTAATGGTAATTAGTTAAGATTGAAACTACAATTCCAAGAATTTCATGACTTTTATTTTGGAACTCTGGCCTTGATTGCCAAATATCATAATGACTGCTACTCTCCTCAGAGCTTTTTATTTCAAGGTCTGCATTTCCTCTACGTCCAATCAATGTTTAAGTGGTGCTCTTTCTATAAATCACAGCCATCATACTATCAATTTTACTTATCCACTCCGTTCATTGCTCGCTTCTTCCAATCCTCTTTACATCTGATTAGTCCATTTAGAAAAGACCCACAAACACTGTGTCTCAAGGCTGTCTCTAGGAGGCGCTGTAGGAGTTCATGGTGAGGAGGTCATTGCTATAAGCAATTCAGTCCTAAACAATTTTTTGGGGCAGATGCTTGTGTTAAGACAACATTTGTACTTATATTTTACGCCTGTTGTTCACACAGGGCGCGTGTCTGCTGCGGAGCTGCTACGTGAGGTTTCTGCTATGACTGCATTTGGTCTAATAAAAGCATGTGTATGTACTCCGCTAAATGCAAGAACTTTACAATATGAAGCCGTGCATCTTCAGGTCCTGCAGTAATAACTTTAAAACCGGTAAGTGTACCCTGATTCTCTAGGGAAGGAGATGCACCTGAGACTCACAGCTCATGCACGCAGTGTGGACGCTCTCTAACCTGATGAAATGGGCGCTGAAATGAAAAACATGATGTTCCGTGATGCACCACTTTATAATTCAGGTTGGCAGGGCTTCATCCTTAATCAAGATAATGACCTAAAACAGAGGTCTTCAACAGGGGGGGCGCAGAATTTGGAGGTACTGCAGGGGGGTCGCAGAATTTTGGGTTGATTAGACAATTTGTTCTATTTGTTTTATTTTTTACCAGTTGTTTTTCCACAAATTTAAATGTCTTTAAATACACATTAACATGAATCCAACATATTGTAGCGAACGGATAAATGGAGGCAGAAGACGTTATCTTTCAGTCACCAATGCACACACTGCAGCTCCGTTTACCTTGCACATGAACCTGTGTATTATTTGAATAGCTTAATATTGAATGCACAATAACAGGGTAGCTATGTTTATACATGGGCCTAGTCCCAGTTGAATATGCAACACAATTTTATAGAATATATATATATATATATATATATATATATATAGTAGGGGGTCCCTGCTCCATCTCTCCATCAGTTTGGGGGTCCTTGGCCTGAAAAACATTGAAGACCCCTGGCCTAAAACATTAGAACTAGATGGAGGAGGACGAAGGAAGAAGGAGAGGTAAATGTGTCAGAACTTCTGCAACAAGTTGGGACTAACTTAACGAACAATATTTATGTCTGTTGTGCAAAGAACATTACAAGTTGGTTTTGTTGCTTGGTTCAGCAAGAAAATATGAATCCTTCTTTGTTAAATCTCCAAATGTCCTATTGCAGAAACACTGATGAATGATACTATTTAGATTTAAAGAAGAGCTGGTACTTAATAATACCCCATCTATGTTGTAGGAAGTAAAACTAAAACTTATATAAGGTGGACAAATACATGAAATCAATCTGCTGTTGCATAACTTTGAGTCCAGTTATTTGAAAATGGAGATGAGGATTTCATCAGGTCCAACTTCAAGCTAATCGATCGAAAAAAAAGAGACGACACCATAGATGAAAACCAGAACAATAAAGCAGCATGGATGCATATAAAATGCAACCAGGTCTGGTCACAGTGTGATGCTGAACGTACACAGGGGGGCAGTGAATGAAGCGGTGGGGACATCTAATTTGGCCTGTGTGCTCCGTGGGGACAAACACTAACCTTGTTTTGGTCTCACACCAGCCATTTTCCTGTGCAAACACAATTTGTTCCTGTTATGTTGCCAACTCGAGAACCGCAAATCTGACCTTTTGACACTTCCGAAGCACATTGCAATTCTCTCTGATGAATGAATAAAGCAAATACCACATGTATTCATTTAATAATTTCTTTGCAGTTACAGGCCAGGAAACGTTTACTGGTGGAGAAAACCCCCTCCCTCAGCAGCGTTGTCTTTGATGAGTGAGACAATTGAAGCTGTTTAAAACCCTTTAAAATCAAAGTCATTGCATCTTTTTCAAACAAAGTCATTCCAGCAGTATGAATTAGTTCTGACTTGCAAGGAGGAGAAAAGAAAAGGGACGATCCCTGTGGGGTTCTTTGGGGAAAAAAAGATGATATTACAATTCTCACAGCCGCTCTGTAACCTGTCCTAGATTTTCACAATTGTTAAAGTTCAATTTCAAGTCACAGAGACAGTCAAGCTGAATGTGTTATTGATGAGAATGCTGCAGCGCACTGTGTACCTCACATTCTGGTGCGTTGGCAAGTGCTATTGTTTTTCTCTCTGCCTCGTGTCTGGATGTCGGCATTCTTGTTGTGTAAATTGTTTATCTTGTGTTCTTACCCCCGCAAAGATCTGCGGTCATGTTGGCAGTGGCTAATGGGGATCCAGATAAAGATGAGAAAATAAAATGTAACTCAGCACCGCTCTGAAAGAAATCCCTCTTATCTTTATTATGGTGTCGACTCTGCTTGGCAGACCATCCTTAAGGTGCCGAGTGGCACTTGGAATTTGTGGTTTCATAAAACCTGCCTCATTTTTTTGAGTATTGTTTTCTGGGGACTCAAGATAACTACAGATGAGCAGAGGCTTCTTATTCGCCGCTTTGCTCCCTTTCTCTTCCTATATCATCTCAGGATTGTGATTTACTTTAGGCTGAGAGGCAGAATGCTGTACTTTACCCTGTCTGTGAAAACATACTTTTTTCTAGAACAAGGACGTAAGTGCTTGAAATGTGGAAACAGAGGAAGAAGTTAAAGTCCAGAAAATTTGATCCCAGGCTCATAATACAGAATATAATAGAAGCAACAGCTGTGCAGCTTTGCAGAATAATTCCTCACACTACAAAAAGGATATAGAGTTTGACACTTGAGAGCTTTGAACAATGACTTGACTTTTGTTTTGCTGGCTCCGGCTCGTGACACTGGCGACACAGGCGGTAGGCGAATGTTAGGGAAACGAGGCAAGAATACCCACTAGCCAAATTTTATTAAGCACTATTACGGTAGCAATAAAATCAATGAAAACAGACTTTTAATTACAGTAATAAACAAACTGCAGCCCCTGAACTCCTGCGCCTCACAATTTTCCATCTGGCCTGAACTGCACACATGAATGTGGGGGATGATGGGTCCTGTTTGAGGCCTTATTGTGAACTGAAATCCTTCAGGAGCACACAGACAGAAACAGTGAGAAGATGAGGAGGAAATAAATACCCGATATTACGGCATGTCTTTTGCATGTTAACTTTGATTGTTGATTTGTGTGTAGACTTTTATTAGTATCAAAGAAGCCAATGCTGATGTGATAGCTGCTTTAGACATGTAGGTTACCGTCTTGTCTCTGAAACACTTTTCATCCATTTGTCGTAATCTGACATCAACAAATAAAACTCTCTTTTCGGGGCGAATGGCGATGACAAGAGAGGGTGGGATGTATCGGTTGCTTTTTATATTATGAAGCCTGCCCTTGCGGTAGCTCTTCCAGGATTACCAACTCTAGCTTTAAATGAAGACTGAAGGATGGGACTGTAAAAAACTGCTTAATCACAAGAAAAATCGTATCTAATAATAATTTTGCCACAGGTAATGACCCTGTAATGACCTTTATACATTTTCAAGTGACTAAAGTTTCAAAGAACTAAAACTAAAGATCATTATCGATCTTCAATCACTTTATATTGGCTGAGAAGCTTAAAAAAACACCACCGATTTCAGTAGCAGCTTAATTAACTGTCACAACCTGTAGCTGCAACTCGTGAATGACTTGAGCAGCAAACTGTAAAACGTGACAGGTTAATTAAATCTCTCTGACATGTTGAAATTACAGGTGTAACCTAGTTTTCACAAGCTGTTTGCAATGTCTAATGGATTCTTTCTAATTATGTCACTTTCTTTTCTATAGTTTTTTCTTTTGCTAATTCATTTGCTGAATTTGTGTTTTAATCACAATGTATTTTCCTTTATTTCATTTTAGGGTTTTGCTGTTTTAGCCCTGTTACAATATCTGGTTTATGCTGACTCATGCATTTGTGAGACAGTGATTATTTGCGTAGAAAAGAGTCACCACTCTGTTGGTCTTGTTAAAGTACAATCACAGTAATCAGTGATGTTTCTTTCAATTCACAAATAATATAAAAGAGTTAAAGAATCAGCATCAGCATCATTTCAGAGCATTGTATGCTCCAGCATCATCTTTACTATAGCAAAGTGGAAGGGGAAAAGATCCACCAATTCTTTAGTGTTGAACCTAATGAATCTGGATATTTATCTGGAAATGTTCCAGATCCAACCCTCATGCTGAATGGGATTATCTTTAGAGAATGTGAAATTAAATTGACTTTACTTGTCTGAATTTGTTTTTCTCTTGTGGATTCTCTGAGTGCATCTCTATGCCATTTTCAATCTGCATATTACAAATAAAGACATTTCACAAACGAGTTATTAAACTTGGCAGAAGTGGAAAAGTTTGTATTTATAAAAAGAAAAAGTGAAGAAAGTGAAATGAAAACAGACAAATGAACCACGATGTGCAGGAAGTGTGTGTTTTTTTTTTTTAATCAAGCCGCTGCTCAAGTCACGACAATAAAACATTTGATCTGTGCCATCTGATGAGGAGACAGATGTTCTTCAAATTAACAAAGAAAACATACATGTTTTTGTTTTATTTCCTATATTGTTTTCTATTGTTTGATTTTATCATTTTGTTCCGTCCTCCTGCAGTATGTCTTGCAGTGAACAAAGTCAGAATACTCACATTGACAGAAGTGGGTAGAAAAGTGTGTTTATTTGCATTTTCTTTCACTGGCTTTTGTGAGAATTTAATAAAAATGTGTTCCTTTTGAAGGAAAAAAAAGTGATGAAAAAATAAATTTGAATTTAAATGCTGCACAAATCCACATCAATTCTGAATAAGCTTATTAAGGAAGGTTTTTTTTCAGTGATGTATCGATATTTTAACAATTAAAAACCTTCAACTCTAAATCATTGTGGCTTGTATTTCCAGGAGCTTTCATCAGCCACTTTTGTGTATTTAAAATCTAAATGTGTGTGAAAAGCATTAATTCAGACTGTCACTGTATTTTACTTGCATCAGGTGGGACTTCCTTTACATCAGTTTTGGGCCAGAGGCTAATGAGATTAATTAGCAATTTTAGGCTTGTCTGTGTCTCAATTATTGTTTTCCTTCCCCTTCTCTGATAAGATCCGACGCCATGTTCGGAGATTTCATTTTCGTAGGAAATCCATTTGCTTTGCTAGCAGAATTTGTCTGAGCATGAGCGATCTGCTGGTCCGTTACAATCAAATCACCTTAACAAGATTAATCATTCCAATAATTCATGCTTTGTCTCTGTTCTTCCTGAAACTGATGAAATTCCCTGCTGTGTCTCAAAACACTTCCTTATCTGCCATGACCAAAGCAGCTTGCGCCAACTGGAGTGCTGTGTCCAATCAATGTGTAGCTTCTCCATTCTGTCACCTGCCAAAATAATTGTACAGTTTCTCTGAGAAGGAATAATGAGGAATTGAGAACTGGAAGGTGATATCCAGTTGTGTATGTTAGGCGGCATTTTGAGCCTGGTGGTTAACTGGGTGCAGATTTGTCCTGGAATTAGTCCAGAAGAGCTTCTCTGCAAATAGCGAGTCTGTTGACTGGTGAGTCTGGGAAACTGTGAGGCGATGCAAATATGAGCCACGGCGGATGATCCAGAAATGATTGTAGCAGCGGGCGATGGGCAGAACAGTTTCAGTTTTACCATCTAAATACAAACAATGACACAAAAACATGCAAATGCCCAAACACATTATCGCACAGTCTATCTTTCTCACACACAAACATGCACATGTATAAACATAACCAGGCATCAAATTGTTCTGCAACTCTACCACAGAGCGAACAAATCAGTAAATAGTTTGTCACAAATAAACTTCCAGTCCACTGTTGCATGTTCCCTTTGGTGTTACAGTAAATACACACAATAAACCATGTTTAGGATTATAATCTTTTTCTATCAACAATCAGAATGTATTGCTTTGGCACTCGGAAAATAGATGATCAACTAGCATGTTAACATTAATAATAATAATAAGTCTCAACCTTAAGTTTGTAGAGAAAACCCAAAGGTTCCCACAATGAGCTGTGAGCGTATAGCATTAAACAGGTTGGACGTGTACTTCAAATGCCCTCAATTGATTGCACATGCTTGATTACATCGGTTCATACCTGGTAGGAGTTTAACAGTACATGTATCTGAACCGGAAATTTATGGTATGGGCGGTTCAGTCATGGTCATAGCCACTGCAAACAAACAGGAGTGTGAAGACCCTCCCTCATCATAAAGGTCTGCTGTGTGGGAACACTTCACAGTCGCTATAATGACGACGGAGTGGATCGTACAAAAGCCATATGCCGACATTGTGAAACTGCTGTCGGATATGTAGCTGGTAGCAAATCAAACATGCCGACTCGTTTGAAACGGCATCATTTTGATGATGTTCACTAACATTAGTGGGACAAGGAAAAAACGTGTTCATTGCAAACCCAGCTACCCACGACATTACAGCTGCCACTTGCAAATTATTCAGACCGTGTCAAAGCAAAAACAAATGACAAAGGATATAGTTTTTATAGCAGCAGACCGTTCTCTGTTGTTAAGAACGAAGGGTTCGAACACACACTGAAAGTAATCGAGCCCCGTTACGAAGTTCCCTCTCTTCAAGTCATGTATAAATTTATTATATATAGTATTGTGTTATTTTACTTTTGTAAAAATGACTTAGGTAAAAAAGACAAAGCCACAGAATAACCAGGGTTTAATAAAAATAAATAAATAAATCAGTTTAATGTTTTCTGTTCCTAGTTTGTACTGTACCGAAAACGTACCACACCGTGACCTGAAAACCGAGGTACGTACTGATCCAAGATCTTTGTGTACCGTTACACCCCTAATAACTGCTAGACACCATCACCCATTGGTTTGTGAGCTGCTCTTTTGAAGCCTCAAGTTTGGCATTTTGTCCAACGCCAGCCAGGAAACCAGAAGTAACCATATCTGAAGAAGCAGGGGGGTGCAACCTGACTGAGAGCTTGAGGTCACTGCACACCCACCTACACCTACGACCCGCACCCATTGGATGGCATCAGCTGTCAATCACACTGTATCCACTCTACAATGCAATTGGTGCTTTAGATTTAGACCATAAACTCCCAGGGAAAATGCTAACTGATGTTATAAATCAAGTGAACATGTTCTCATCGATTTCACCCTCTGTTGGTCATTCAAGAGATACAGGGTCTACATCCATTTTCATACAGTCTATAGTGGAAATTGTGGCTTAATGGCTCAATAGCATCAAGGTTCCAAGAATCCTGAAGGGCAGCAGTTGAAGAACCAGATCTAATTTGGAGGAAAAGACCTGTAAGTGTGTTGCAGTGGTTTGATTGCAGTGGATATGAGGAGTAGGCAGACCACATAGAGGAGCTGTTACACATCACTTGTATTTTGCATGCTGGGTGGTGTGCTTGTGTGTGTGTGTTTGGGAAGGAGTCAAGAATAGTTCAAAGGAGCATAGTGTATGTGTGTGTTGTATAAAATCCGCGATCCTCATGGGCCGCGAAGTGGTTCAGTTCCAGCTCAGCCGCTTTCAGAAGTCATCAGCCCTCTAATGAAGTGATGCACATTGGAATCGCAGCCAGCCCGCAGTGACCCGATATTAGTTTCCCTCGCTCTATTGTCCACACTTTTTCATTTTCAAACCTAACTTTATATTTACGTCTTTCTCCATCCATGCCGAGGTGTAGGAGGCTCTGCCAATCGCTCGCCTCCCCTCTTGTAGATTAAGACGACCACAGGGGACAGCCCGGAATAGAGAGGAGCGCGAGGAGGAGAACAAATGCCTCTAATACTGCAGCCACTGTCATCCTGCCTCTCAAGAGGTGTGTGACTTGGCATTTGAATGATGTGATTAGAATGGTCCTGTGTTCCAAATGTAGCCCTGCCCACCCATGCCCCAAAGCTCCATGCGCTTTCCACAGACACTAACAGCATCACAGTTCCGCCTCTGGGTACCAATGTGCCATCTGAGAGATATTGTTTGGTAAAGTGTAGCTTGTAGTGGAACCCTATCGTGAGGGTGATGATTGAGGCTGATGGGGAGCGGAACAGTGAACGACTTGGCCCTGCGGGGCCGCGTGTTGACTCAGCCCACACTGACGACATCATTAGAAGGGATAGATGAGGGGCCCCAGGAATAGAAATGTGTCGGCCTTTGTTTATGCTTGTCGGGTGCTCCCTACTGAAAGTTGCATAGGTGGTAATTTTAACACTGTTTGCATAAGATTATAAAGCCGCAAACATTTTCCAGTGTCAACTCATCCACACTGTCTGCAGCGGAAACAGGCTTAGATGAACACTAACTTCCTGTAGTCACGTCTTCATGATCCTCCTGAGAGGTTCTCAGTCTGATTGTTGAAGATTGATTAAACATTGAGAAATGGTTCCATTTTTTGGAAAATGAGGCATTTATTGTTGTTGTAGGAGTGCAACACTAAATCAGTGAGGACCAGGTGTTAACATTAATATTTGCTTAATTTTTGGATCAAAATAAATTAGATTCCACCATTCAACAGTTAAGACAAGCTTCTCTTTAAACTAAATAAAGTGTCCAACATTTTGCTGGCACGTGGAAATATACTTCCGAGTAGTTTTCTTTATGGCAGCCTGATTCATATCAAAGTATAAAGGGTGATTTTTGCTCTCAATGTATTATAATTGTATTAGTTTAATTGTTGCAGAGTTTCATAAGGACCACCTTCTAATACTAAACACCAAAAAGATTGATACTCAGCAGAGCCTCTACTCTGCCGAGGCCCAACAGTCCATTTACACCAAATTGCACTCACTCATAGAAGTTAGACCCCTTAATATAAAAAAATAAAGATTAATGAGTTATTCACCAGGAAATTGGTGAAAATGTTGAAAAGCACCATATCGTACATTGCTAATGAAAATTAAAAAAAACAGTAAAAAATCCAGGTTCCGCTCCCTGATCCGGATCTGCACGAGTATTTCCTGACCCATATTGCATCTTTCAATTAATTTCATGCTAATCCATCTTGTAGATTTTGCTTAATCTTGCTCAGCAAACCAACCCATCAATAAACAAACGCTGAAAACATAACTTACAGGGTGGAGGCAGTTAATACACTTTCATGAAATGCAACATTATCCTTCATGGACTAAAAGCAGAGTTGTTTACTTCCTCAGTTGCACATTTTCGCCAACTGGATTAAAGACAATTTCTTGGGCTAAACCCAATAAAATGTGTTTAATCAGGTATCAGTCCCAATGAATAAACTCGTCCTGAAGGAAAAAGAAATGTAACTTTTGTTTTTCAGGTTTACATTTTGGCATCAAAAGCTCAACTATCCCACTGAGGGTTTAGAAGGAAGTGCTGCCCTCAGGCTAAGCACCTGTTTTACAGTTTCTGCCAAAACTGCGTGTGTGTGTGTGTGTGTGTGTGTGTGTGTGTGTGTGTGTGTGTGTGTGTGTGTGTGTGTGTGTGTGTGTGTGTGTGTGTGAGGTAATACACAGTGTGTCCCAAACCTAATATAAGAATCTGTTCATCCATCCATCTGCCCGTGTGTCCGTCCACCCACCCACCCACCCTCCATCAATCCATCCATCCCATTCTGCCTCCTGGGTATTGACTGCCTGGGTAGGAGAAAACACTGGGGAGATTTCAGTGATGAGGAGCAAACATGACATATATTTATCCACATGATGTAATTCCCGAGCTGTCACGAGTTGTTAATGTTTTGTTTTCAGGCTTGTTGGTACATTGCACCCAAGGTGATATTCCAGTCTGCACGCGTGTTTGGGGCACGACATGAGTTTGCTGTGTTCCTCATCCTAAGGAATGCGTGTCCTGGTAATACGAGTGCAATATTTTGGTTATTTGTCCTGGCTTCATGAAGGTGAGGGAATATGTGCAATAATGTTTTATAGTACCTCAGGTTATGGTCTGGAGTATCTTTGTAAAAAGACCATTTTACACGTTTATTAGTTTACTTTGTCTTGTTCAGCAGAATGAGCAGTAAATCTCACATACAACTAATAATACTGCTGCGCTTACGGGCTCGTTGTTTAATGCTAGACAGTCTGGCTTGGAATGCACAAGCTTTTTAAGTAATTCCGCTGGTGTGTTTTGCCATTGACTTGAGTGAGATTAACCTCTGTGCAAACATACCTTTCAATTACAAAGATTCTTGTCATGTCCCAAAATGGGGAACTACATTATACAGCATAATACTCTCATGTAAGACCTTTTTCAGCAATCATTACTTTATTTTCACAGTGTTGTGTTCAATCTCATATATTTTCCTCATTTCCTGATGGAGACAGAACAGGAGCAGGAATTCTGAATGATTATATTATTTTTATATGATATAATTCATAATTCAGGTGTACTGAAACCAGCCCGGCTCAGTCGTTATCAACTCACTTTTTGCATTTTATTTGAATCTTAAAATTTACATTATCAACTACCTCAGACTTGGTGCCTGAAACCATTTTAACATCACTTAAACCATGGCCTTGTGTTGTCAAATTACTTTTTTATAAAACCGTTAAGACACACAGATACAATTTTTTTAATAATTTATTCATTACAAAAAATAATTGTATACTGTGACATTCACCAGAATGGTTGCCAAGCAACACACATCCGCAGCAACAGAGATGCATTAGAAAGCATGCTTACAGATTTGGGTGATTATTAATGTTTATCTTGACATCAAAGTTATGTTATTACTCATCTCTGCAGGTACACGCGTTTGACAGGTTTTAATTACTCTGTGCCCAAAGAAACGCTGTTGCTCCAACAGCCCATCTCAATGAAGTTTGATGTCAGAGATGAATTTCATTCATGCTCCATTAATATTGCTGTATAACTAATGTAACATGGTCACAGATATGTGTATATGATGTTTTATAAAATGTCTTTGGACACAGCTCAGGCATTCATGAATTTTTAAACTGAATTGTATGTCTCACACTTGGTCAGACGATTTAAATTAGCATATCCTCAATGCCACAGCCCCACTCTCAGAACACTACTGCACAGACTCTTGCTCTAAATGTCACTCGTGGCAGCGACCATATCTGGGATATTTTGGCTTGACTTTAACACTGTGACCTCATAGCGAGAAGGTTCTTGGTTTGAGTCCTGCATCGTCCATGGCTTTTCTTTGTGGAATTTGGAGGTTCTCCTCGTGCCTCCATGGGTTAGGTTCATTGAAACAAAATGTAATATTAGGGTGTACCCCACTCCTGCCCATTGTCAGCTGGGATTGGCTCCAGCCAACCCACGCAATCCTCTAAGGAAAAGCGGTATACTGGTGGATTATTTACATTGTGTGGAGGTGGAGGTGTGTCATCCATCTTCATAACATTTCCATGATATCTAGCCTTTATATATTCATATTTAAGCATATTGAATCTATTCCAGTGCGGTTGTAGTAATGGCCACCAGCATTATCTCCACTCTTACAGAAAAACAAAATGGTCTGTGATCGTGAACAAAATGCTTGGGAGAACTAAACAGAACAGTAGAAAGAATTTAGAGAAAGGCTTTTGAAGCTGTTATTACTGATAATCACCAAGCTGGCTGGACTCTGCAGTGGTTCTCTGACTGGTCTTGTGAGTAGTCATTACATATCCAAGTCTACCTGTGTCATCTGGATAAGCGACGGTCACTGTGTGTCGCCTTACCAACGGTTTAGGTGGTGACTGAACAAAACATATCTGGAGTATAATTGAATTAATTTACTGTAAGATGCGTAGAAATGAATGTCTCGCTCCTCGCTCCTCTTTCTCTGGCTGAACTATAGAGCTGCCCATTAGGAAGCTCTCCTCCCTTTTACCATGAGGAAGTTAATCCGAGTCATTTGAAATCCTTTCATGACCAGCACAGTCGGGGTGGGTTTTAGAGTTGAACTGCAATGCAATTGATTAACAAGATTTTATTTTTGATGATTCAAATATTAAAGTGTTTTTTGGCACATAAGGCAGTCAATTGTTTTCATTATGTTCTTGTGGTCATAGCTGGATCACAAAGATCCAGCTATGACCACAAGCTGTGTATTTGTCCTCTACACTTCTAAAAAATTAAACAGTTTTGAAGTCCAATTATAAGGTGCTGTCACACTTGCAAGATACATGAAATTATGCTGCAAGTTTGTTGCCTATTTTTTTAACAATGGAAACGCCAGAGTTGACTATAGAGCTTTCTCTGGCCCGCTGCTGAAGACTGAACACAGTAGACGGTCGGTTGTGATGCCTTTGTCATTCTGCGACAATTCAATTCAGAAGCTGAATTTGCCTCAGTACTGTGTTTACTTACATTGCCCATCAACATGTTGTGACTTCATATTGTTTGAAAGTGTTTTAATCACTCCAATCACAATAAACAAGGACAATGTGCAGGTACAGGGTGAGAGACCACGCGTCACCTGTGTCTGTCTGAACACTTCAGAGAGAAACCCTGGAGAGAAGTGTCTCCAGTCCTGAAGTAAATTACATTCACATTTTCATTTGGATGTGACAGCCGGCAACATCATTGTTTTCTGTCTACTGCTGTGCACCAGAGGGGTTAATGCTAATCCAGATGATGTTTGGCTGCTGTGCTGATAGACAATGCTGTCTTAATCCATGGCAATTTTTTTTCCTGATGATGAAATGACAGTGATTATGTGGGGGAAAAAACACTATAAACTTGGAGAAATCTCTGTCCAAAGAGAGCCAATGAATAATTCCGGGCTGGCTGATGGCACTTTGAATATGTGCAGCAGGGTCTCTCTGTTCTCTGTCTGCTCAAAGGCTGCTTTGCTGGCTGCGTTATCGCACAAAAATACAACTTTAAATTCCCACTAACTTATTTGTTTGTGACATTGAAAACAAATGTATCTCAAAAAACAATAGCCACGTCTCTCTCAGGGCTGGTTTTATTCAGATTTTCTGCTCAAATTCACACAGTTTGTGATTTTCTTTTTTTTTTAAGATTCATGCACAAAGGGAGATAAGCAATGGGAATAAGCCATCATTCTGAGAGCTTTGACTTTTTTGGTGGATGGAGTTTGTGAGTGAAATGTGTCCCGTTCGTGCAGCTGCAGTGAGATGCTGTTGAATTTTCCACTTGGTGCCCACAGGCCACCTGTGACTGACGCATGTCTTCGTTTCTATGTGGCTGTGTTGGACAGTTGTTAACAGACAAACAAACATTTCATTGAGCATGGAAATGATGAGCATAAAGGACATTGTAAGTCTGGCATTTCATGGTGATGAGGCTCAAACCCAGGATTAGCCTACACACTACTGGGGGCCTCACAAACTAATTAAACCCTCTGCAATGAGTTCATCAAGCTCATTGTTCTAACCCAATTACAGAAGTCTGGTGCCAATGGCTCAGATAGAGCAACTAAAAAAGTATCGACAAAGTATCGGTATCGAAATTCACCAATTGGTATTGAAACAAAAATGTTGGTATTGTGACAACACTAATATATAATATAAGGGCTTGTACAGAGTGTGACGTAAAGTAATAATGAACATGTCATGAATAATAAGAATAAGTCTTTGGTCATAAACTGAAGTTTTGGTCAAAAGGATTTGACTTGGTGATAAATCATGGAATCATCAATGCTGCCAAAATCAGAGAAGCAGAGTTTTATTTGTCATGTGCAGTTAACACATGGTCAACAGCACAATGAGAGGTGTTGGACAAGAAGAAACCGGTTAGCTCAGCAGTGCAAGGGTTAAAATAAAATAAAAGCAACTATACAAAATATAAAAGTAAAATACAAAACAATCAAACACTTGTTTTTGTCTTTTGCCATCCACACATACATCATGCATAACTTTCACCTGCTACAAGAAGAAAGTCAGGGGGGGCACCACAATCATTAGGAGGCAGCATAGATATTCAGAAGAAATGTCAAAGCAATCCATCAAATAGTTGTCAAGGTTGCTGAGGTCAGTTGTCCGCATCCTCTAAGTGTCATGGTGATCCACTCAGTAGTTGTTATTTTTCAAGGTGGACAAGAAAATAGCTCCATGATTGACTCTGGTTCAGATCACTCTTATTTACAATCCCTTGTCATCTCATTCTTTTCAAGTGTTACTTGAGACATGCATGTCGATCAGGGTCAACAACTTTCCCCATTCCTGGAAAGAGAGAGAAATTAGACCTTTTTGAGCATCATCTTCGCTTGATACCCACCTCTGTATCTGTAAAACCCAAACTTTATAACCCCGTAATTGACTCGTGTTTTAAATGTTGTGCAACAACGGGACATTTCTACTTCTGGGACATTAGTCTTATGATGTTAATGTTAAATTCTATGGTCTCACCCAAGTGTATTAAATTACTCTACTTTGACTTCCCTCCATTCGTCACAATGATGACACTAATCCAGTCAGTGCACTACAAGTGCTCTGTACCTGACGCCGATTTACTTTAAACATCACTTGAGTGTTGATTTGCAAAGCACGGAATGGAACGACTCTTGGCTGTGACTTGACAGGAAACTCAAGAGCCTGCGATGTGTGTGAATATATTGTTGACATTTGTTCACTGGCAGAGGTAATACTCTCTTAATATTGAAATACTAATATGAAAATAATGCGTGGGTGAGGTGATGGTGAGTGAGGTGGTGAACAAAACACTTTTTAGCTGGAGGACAACTTGTCTAAAGTTTACTGAAAAAACTTTAAGAGAGGGTATTATACCAGTTTTTTTTTCCATTAAGTCCAGTGTTTAGTTACCCTATGGTATTATACAACCGCATATTACACTGCACATGCTGTGAGACCAAACGTTACTAAACCCAGATAATGAGAGAGGCAGTCGAAAGTAAAATAATGGCATAGTCGCTCATATTTTCTTTTTTGCTTAAAGCTGTGTGGAATAAGAAACTGAGTAATTTTCCAAGTCTGTGCTTGGGCCTCTCTAGGAGTGATACATATTTGAACTCTATGAAATCCTTGTGTTTTTTTATGCAACATAATTGTATTCAAGGGATTACTAGCCTCAGGTTTTACCAGGCAGCAAAGTCACAGACGATGCTTCCTGGTCAGGCATAATCATGTGTAATGCGTAGTTGCCCCCGCTTTTAAAAATGTCGGACATGTCGGTCTAGTTTTCCGGGTAATACCCTACATCTCTTCATGTATTATTCAGAGACAGATGACTCTCTGTTTACTTGCTATCAACACATTTGCAAATGCAGGGGTGGTCATTGTACAAGTGTGTCACTGTGCATACACTGGTGTGCATACACTGGTGTACACATTCTCCTGTTAGTTTATGTGCTATATTTTTTACCACAGAAATATATGCAAGTAAAGAGAATACAGGATTTTGTGCTTGTAACCTACATCTGAGTCCCATTAGTTGCTGAATAAACCTGACATGTCATTGTACAATACAAGGCTGTCAGCAGTATAAGTGACAGAGTGTCTCTCATCCGAACCAAAAAAGAGAAGGAAACTTTTCTCCCAGACATTTTCTTGTGAAAGTTGCGCCATCAGCCGAACAGGTATGAAGACGAAGAGCTGAACTAGTACAATGGCTACGTCAGTATGAGACAGACCTCTTCAAAGGAAGCTCTGTGGTGGAATGTGTTTTTCTTCTCTTCAAAAAGAGACACAGAAACCGAATCTTTCAAAGAGAGGAGGACTTTGAACAATGCTGACGGGGAGCAGAGAAGGAGGAGGGAGGCGGTGGGATAATGAAAGGACTCTCACCAGTCACCCCAAATCACACTGATGTACAACTAAATTCATATTGTTATATGCCATGTTTTGATTGTATATATTAATAATACACAATGCTGCATTAGTGAAATCCATTTACAGTATGTACTACCTGAATGTTTTCAATTACATAGCTTTGGCATTTTGGAAATAATGGTTGTTTACAGTAGGTTTTCAGCTGCTGGAATACGTTAATGTAAGTTTTGAGGACTGAAAGTTAATGGGTGAATGATTCAGAAGAGATTGGTCCAAGCATCTGATTTGCACAAGTTTGTCTCAGTGTTTTCGGTCTCTTAATATAATCTCAGATCAGGTGGACAATCAGATCATGTGCTAAAGGTTCTTCTTCTTGTCTGGATATTCACTGAAAAGCTCTGTATGGATTCACATCTAAACATTTCAAGTGCACAAAACCTTTGCACAGCACTGTATTTGTTGACATTAAACCATTTAACATAACTCTGTCAAATTTCCCCACCACATAGTAAGTGCTTAAATGTACAATACATAATTTGGCCACCAGTGGTCTGTCAATCAAAACGATATAAATAAACTCTTCCTGCTGAATTTATATTTTGTTTTATATAAATTCATGAAAGAAAACAGTATTTGTAAAAGTAGGCTCTGGCTTATTGTACTTTATCAAGGTAGCGGGTAAATATGGAGGCATTGTGGAGTTTGCATTAAGGTAAATAGAAATAAAGTCCAATTAAAATATCAAAATAGGAAACGGGAGGAATGAAGGTTTGTCTTTAATATTTCGTTTAAAATCAAATTTCCTGTGCAGTCAAAGTCAATAGCCAGGGCTCAAGAGTTAATGGTTCTTTTATAAATGTACCACAGTGCAATCGGCCCGAGCCCCTTCATCATACAGCTTGAATACAGCACATTTTGTGAATTTTGAGTGTATACTTTAAGATGGCACAACAATGATTCAACAGCTCACTTATCAGACCAGTTCTCCATAAATACACCCTGAGCTCCTGGACTCAGCCTTCTGGTTTAGATTCAGGAGCCAGCAGTCAGTAGAACACTCAATCCAGTCAAATGGGTGATCTCTGTGATTGACACGAATAACTAATGTTATTCTGATGCTTGTTTAAAACAGCTGCACCAGCTCAGCCCTATGGCTTTTACCTGCTACTTAAAATAACAGTCACATTCAACAGCAGCTTCAACCCTGGCCCCCGGGGACCTCAGTGCTGGGAGGAGGAGATTAAAGCAGCTATCTGAAGGTCTGCTTATGAACTGCCGTTATAACTGACTCCAAAAAATATGATTTAGAACTTTGACAGATGGTGAACTGAAACAATGAAGCCGCATTAATTCTAAGGATTTCTTGTTTATTACTTTTTAAAAACATGTTTGACTGCCTTGTTTTGGCTCAGTTTTAAATAGCAAGATCTCTGTTTTCACACTCGCCCTATTCATATTCCAGCATTCCAGCAGGATGTGAGGGTGCATACGAGGGGAAAACATGTGCAGGTATGGCTGCAAACAATGGGATAGTGAAATGCCAAATGGGTATTTGCAGACAGAAATGAATGATGAATACTTGGCTGGGATCTCTCTCAGATGGGATTCATTGAGGATTTGTTTTTCATTAGTGTTTGGGTTGTTGGCTTTCCCTGTCTCTCCCTCTCTCTACGTCAAAATCATTTGGGGTGTTTTGTACACATCTGTGTGAGAGAAGAGAGAGGGAAGGCAGAGCAGGAGAAAAGGGTGATATGTGTCTGAAGTAGGAACTGTGGCTGGAGTGTTTAATGAGGTGGCTGCTCATTGGGAGCAGGAGGCGATTTCCATGAGTGATGAACCATCCACTGGCGTTTGCCAGTGAGTGAAAATCACTTTAGCTCCCACATAATTTGCCATGATTTTGCTTTGTAAACCTCTTGGCGCAATTACAAAAAATCACACTGATTTATTCTGCATGATGCTGCTTGCCTTTTCAGCTGTGGAAGCCCCCAGAAACTGATGTTGAAGATTAACATTTGGCTGTTTACATATAAGTATTGTAACCTTGCTTTAAGGACAGGGCGATGATTGCTATTTCCTAACCATTGAGCCTCAGCTCTTGGATAAAATCTGATCTAAATGGTCTTACCAGTGGCTGAAAGTGTTGATGAGACAATTTTTCCTCCACTCCAGTGCAGACTGAAATATCTTGGTGGATAGTTGGGAAGTTAAATATGTATGGAAACTATAGGAAAAACTATACAGCGGCACTAACACTACTCTTAAATGCTTGGCTTATTCTCACTACTCGCTCCTTCACGTTTACTTGGGAACATTTAGTTCAGTCCCTGAGGTGTATGCAGTGTACTGCTAACGTATGCCTCACTTACCTATGTGCAGGCAGACTATCTGACTGTGGAGGTTATGGATAATTCACACTTTTCAGCAGAACTTCTGTTCAACATTTGTTTGGCCTTCCCTTTGGCCATGCCATTCTCTGAGCTCTGCAAGCTTGTTGTATGGTTTCATTTCAGAAGTGATGGGGAGATGTCCCCGTATATTGAGCTGATAGATTCCAACTGATGAGTTTCCTAATTGGATGAATTTTGATTTCTTATAAAACAACTTTGGATTTATCCAGTGAAATATGTACTTGGCAGATTAGTACCATATTTAATACAGACATTCATGCTCTTCGGACATTGTGTTCCAATGACCCTGATGATCCTACAAGTTTTCCTCGTGCATCTTTAGTTGGTGCCATTGTCAGATTAACAGCAATTATTTGGTTGATAACCACAATCATGTATCTGCAAGACTAATGACATTACAATAAGTATCAGCTGTATTATTGCTATAAGCAAATGCTAGCGCGCTAAAAAGAAGCAAACATTATACTTGATAAATGTCAACCTTTATTGTTTACAGTATGTATAACAGCCAGAATCCAAACCAGTCTGTACGTTTAGCGTGTAATGCAGTGTGATCAAGCCTGAAGTCTGCAAACCCTCTGCAAAATCATGTACAATGGAGTATATTTGCTCTTTGAAATGGCTGAGATCAGCTGAGATAATGAAGTTGTGTCTGTAGTTTGAACTTTGCTTGTGACCAGGGAAACAGAATAAAGAACAAGACAAACTTTTAATATATACACCATCAGACTATGTTAAGGATTAAAATAATGAAACTCTTGTGAGGATCAATCTTCCCGGGTGGACTACTCACATAAACACTATTATCTGAAATACAGTGAACTTCTGATGTCATGTCTGTAATGCCTGGGAAGCAAATAAATTCAAGTTAAATCCTATTTCTTTTGACAGCCTGTGGTGGAATGTATTGAACATCCAGACATATATTTACATAAACAGATTAGCTCAAGGTAACAGCTTGCAGTAAAATACAAATTTTAAGGAACAAAAGCTTAAAGTTGACTTTGCATAATATGTAGCTGTGGTGTGATGCCTTATTATTGAGATTATTACATTTATTCAGTCTGTGTGACCTTCAGTATCTACAGAAATACAGCATAACTGTTTCTGGCTGTTAAACATTGATAGAACATGTTCCATGTTATAGAGCAAGCTGCTGTTGTCTCGCTGTATGATCCCATGGGGGTTTCCATTCACAGAAGTAAAACCATCTGCTGACAGTGTGTGATGCTATCAAACAGAGGAAGAGAACCGACTGGAGATGAACAAGCTTCAGCCTCACTTCATGCTGGCATCGTGCTGCCTCTGCACTCGTGTGTGTGCCATGAATTATTCCTCACATATCTCCGGCTCATAGCAGCTCATTAAGCTGGTTGCCTGGATTCTTTTTCACGACTGGAAAACGTGTTTTCTCCCACACAGAAACATCCCTCACTGACTCCATACTGTAAAGCAAACACATGATCAAGTTTAATCTGCTGAACTGCCTGATCCCAGTGGGATCCCTTTGTTGATGATCCGTTTATGAACTGAGTGGTGGCTCAAACAAAAGTCAAATGTTTTTTGGCCGATTCTTTCATTCTGTTTCATTTTTGGTCATTCGGTCAGTCAGTTTTTATTCTTGTGAGATAGGCAAACTAACATCAGAAAAATGAACAAAATTAAGAGTGATCAAACACTGCACACCAGTCAGCAATATCTTTGTGAACCTGGCCCCTGTCGTGAGGAAATAAAGGTGATGAGTCCAGATCAGAGGATAATTCAGAGAATGCTTGATTTTAGAAATTAGGTAAATATTTACATCCTTGCATCAATTTTTATTTTTCGAGATCCCAACCGGGGAAGTGACATAGGTTCTGATTTGTGCGAACACAACAGGTTGAAATTAGGCCTCTGGTCCAGGATCCTGCTTAAAGGTGGCAAACAAAAGGCTGAATATGATGTTTTAACACTTTGTCTGAATACATTTAGCAGGAGGAAGAGAACAGATCTCTTATTCTCTAATTTTTCATACTTGTACTGCAGAACATGTACACATCGCCATTTCTCACATTTTTCTTCTCACCTTTTAAAAGTGCTAAATGTGCAAAGTGACACCTGTGACTATGTGCTCCAGTCCTGTCAATACATGTGTCAATCAATTATCAGTGTTGTATTGTTAACTGGCTCCATGGCTGGAAAATACATCTGCAAACTGTGGTTTGTTCGTCAGGGTGTGTAGTTCAGAGATGGATAGAAAACATTGCTCCCCTTGCATCGCCTCGCCCATTACTGAAGGGAGAACATCTTTCCGAATCCCAGTGGTGTCTTGTATCCTACTAATGAATCCTGAAATGTCTTTCTTTGTCTCTCCGTCCTTCAATTCTCTCAACGACTGCTCATCCAATCGATTTTCAAACTTGGAGTGTGTGTTGCCAAGGACCCTGGGAAGTGTTGACTGAAGTTTTTGGGATACACTGCATTGTTACTATAGGCTTCAGGCAGTTGCTGTGAGCTGACCTGGTTTACATCTCACTCAGATAGGAAATGTCAGCTGCAAACAAAGCTGGAGGGAACAAAAATCTCAGTTTGTTAGGTCCCCTTAATGAATTTGTGATGACTCTAGTCACTCTGTGAAAAGGAAAATTAATATTAATGCGTAGAGTTGCACCTCAACATCAATGCAGGCAGGATGAAACAGAGCTGAGATGGCCATATGTGTGAGCAATTACTTCACGTTTCAAATGATTAAATCATAATTACAAAAGCAGCTACACTTGTAATTCATGTCAGATTACACGAGTGCCAGTCAACAGCGTATTTCTAGTATTATATTTGATGGATAGTTGGCATTAAGACCACATTAGCCAAAATATCTCCGTAGCTATTTGTTGAAGCTCGGTTTGCAGACGATCAGGTTCCCAAAGAGCCACCGGAGCTTAGAAAAGGTAAAATCTTAAAACAACCTGAAATATGATTGTATCTGTTGCTTTAACAGCAGAACATTTTTTTGGAAAAGTAAACAGCCAAGAAAATACTTAAAACCTGAGCCACAATGGGGATCCCCAGTAGCCTAATGGTTAAGATACCTACGTGTGAAATGGGAACATTCTTTGTTGCTCGTCAACCCTTTATCTCTGCCTAAATTTCAAGTCTATGATATCTTTAAAGCCCCCTCACAGTAAAATGATTCTTGGTTCAAATCACTGTTCGGCAGGGGTCCTTTTGTATGTTCTCGGCCTGTGTGGGTTTTCTCTGGGTCCTTCCTCCCACCGTCTCAAAACATGCAGATTGGGGTTAGGTTGATCTGAGACTATAAATTGACCATATGTGTAAATGTGAGCGTGAATTGTTGTTAGTTTCTATGTGTCAAACCCAGACATATGCTGATGACCTGTGTAGGCCTTTCGCCCTGATGTCAGCTCCGATTGAATTGATCTCCCCTGCGACTCCCGGTATAGATTAAGCCAAAATGACAAATACACCTTAAACAAAGAACGTGTTGAGGGTAAATACAGAATGGTGACAAATGGGTTATAACACCAACTGTCTGCTAATAGAAGACCATTCTCCTAAACTATACTGTATTCCCGTTGTTCAGTGTTTTGATGATGTGACGGATGGGGTCATGTTCAAAGCAGCAGTAACACTGTGTGGAAAACACAGTTGCCTTCATTCACTTGAGTGCGACGACGGTGTTAAAGCAGAGAGCAAAGACATAAATAATGTTGTACTGCCCAGCAACTTACTGCAACTCAATACATTGGCAACCGTTAACCCAATCAAATACATGAAGGAGCATGTTCGTGGTAGAGAGCTCTAATTCTAATTTTAACCTGGTGATTGTCAAGACACGGATAAGAATAATTGCTGCCGTGATCATTTCCCAAAGTTGTAACATCCTGTCTCATTACTTACACATTGCTTGTGTTGTGTGATGTGTGTTATTGTGTGTGTTGGTGTTCTATAAATTGGGTAATTCACCTTCACAAAAGCAATTTGCATCCACACAGATTGCAAACGGCTGCAACTTAACGTTTCACAAATGACTGTCATCAGCAAGGAGGAGGGAAGCAACTCCTGGACTCTCATGTGATCATTCATTGGTTGCAAGAATGCTTTTGTTTTGATGAGAGAAACTTGTCACAAATATCCAGAGAGAACATCACCTATTGTTGCAAGTCTTGTCATTTTAATGTCTGATCTGTTGTGAGGGTTGATGTAACATCAGTTTGCAGACTGATAGAATTGCACCCAAGGCTCAGACAGTTTTCTCTTTTGATGTTCCCATATTCCAAGATGATGATGATGGTCTCCTGACACACTGGTGAAAAAAAAATGAAAGGGTCGTTTATGAAAATTAAAATTAAGAAAAATGATGTTACCCCAGCAAGAAAAAGGATAGTGCCAAATTCTATTGGTATTCATTTGTCTTTCTGTAGCACTCCTTTGGTCTATTGTTCTAAAATCATCACTTATGCTGTGAAGATAGGTTTTTATTAATATTATTATGATTTTTTGTATTTTATATTAATATTCATTATTATTAGAGTTCCCGGAAAGACGCTTCCTGCCCGGCTGTTAGATTCTGAATCTCTTGTAAAAAACAAAAGTGTTAATATTTGGTTTAGAAAATTCATGACAGTGTTCGAAATAATAAACTCTGTGATTATTAGCATGTTGAGGCAACATGTCAGCTGCTGCCGAGTAAACCAAACCATTACTTACATCACATCCTGAAGCCGTTCCTTCCCAACTGCCAATAACTGTTATTAGTTGTGTGTGAAGGCAATTATGATGTACAGCTCTTTTCATTCCGCTGATTGTTCATCAGCCGCCGCATTTGTCTCCTCGAGTCGGTAATAAGCGGGAGCAGTAATGGCATTACCACACTCTCATCTGAAGGCAGACAGCACAGAGGAGATAAATGTGCGATGTTTGCGTCCTTTACTTCTGCCCTTGTCTCCCCTTTCTATCCCTCCTGCCTCTCCATTGACAGCTGTCATCTGCAGGTTAGAGAGCCATCACGGTGCCAAATCCAAATAACATTGGTCCAATGCCTGTCTGATGGGCCACAAACTCGTTCTCATACGTTAAAATCCCTACATTGCTTCAGCTGGTGTCACCCTCATGCCGGCAGTGCTCATAATCTCTGCACTGACATTTAGATATATTTCTCAATCTTAGCCTTAATGATTATATTGTATAATTATAATTTAAGGAGGTCTGCACTGTAAATGGTTCACTGGCTGCAGTTTGTCTGCCTCAAATTTGTCAAATTTGCACTGATGTTACCTATTTGGTCAGTGATATTTTCACTGTATAGACACAACAACAACAAGGTCAAAGTAAATATGTTCTATCATCTCTGCTTTGAGTTGAACCTGTAGAGAGTTGCCTGCTGCAGGTAAAACCACACACAGAGAGGCAGGGAGCTGGTGTGTTGGTCCTCAGAAGTGTAACTGTGTATCAGGGCCTCAGGCGCTGTTCAGATCCCATGTGGAGACCGTCACGTGTGTTGTGTTGCTGGTCAATTTGAAGCAATGTCCTCGTTGGTATCTTGGCTTATTGGGTCACTGACACTGCTGAGATTTAGTCTTTATGTATCGCAATGTTGTATCTGTTGAAACTGAAAAAATCCTGTATTAAAGGACACCCCTCTTCCACAGAGAACACACTGAAGCTCCTGAAACAGCTTCAGTTAGTCAGTTGTCCGACTGATACTCCTGAATCATGTGTCACATGACATCATTACGACAGTCTGGCCCACCCTCTAACAAAGCCATGGCAGCATTCTGCCTGGACAAAACATAGAAAACTCAGATTTAAACTTAAAACATGGTGCATTGAACACCCTGTTGTTTTACCCAGGCGTTTCAGTTATGGCAGCTGAGAATGCCATTTTTTGCATTTTTGGGGAAGAAATCAAAGGTGAAGAATTCCATGTTTTAAATTGTGTTTAATACTTCAAGAATATGTCTAGATGTTGTAGTCTCTGCCTTTGCTTATAAATTAAGTTAAAACTAAATAACTATGAACTTATAGTATTAAATCATTTCATAATAAAATACTAACGACAAACACATCTATGAGTAAAGTGATGTCTTTTCTGAACATAAGAGCATGTAAACCTTCTCAAGTAACAGAATAAAATTAATTTATGAACCTTAAAATGAGCATCAGGTGTCTTTAAGAAATAAAAATAGTCTGCAGTTGGATGCATTTTTTGGTTTTGCTCCATTCTCCAGGTCAATTTGTACTCCAGAGTTTAAATTTTTCATTTATATTGATTGCACTTTGATTGCACTTTCAAATATATTTGATGAAATTGTATATTTTGTAATGTGTAAACAATCCTTTCAATTCTACAATTCTGCACAATCATCAGCTGCTCCTCTGATTGAATGGACTGATGAATTGACTTCGCATGCAGCGCTGTGGTAAAGTACAGAGAGATAAACAAAGTCTGATCTGTGATAAGAAGAAAATAGTCAATCAACGAAATAACAAATCATTCAGTATATTTTAAAGTGGTCATTGATTTATGCACTTTTTCATCAACACTTAATCTCACAGACGCAGACTTTGTTTTCTTCATGTATGGTGTCTGGCATTTTAAAGTTTAGCATTACCATTCAGCAATTATTTTTTCGTAACTTTTAATTGTGTTGTGAGTAACTGACTCAAACTCAAAGTGAAGTAACCTTTACATAGTGACACCAGTGACAGTGTTGGTCAGTCAATGCTTTGATCCAGAGTTAAATGTATTGGCACAGACATTTATTATCTGACTAGTTAAGTAAGTCCCCGAAACAAATTTACAAATTTTCACTATTTACATTCATATTTACATACATACTATGTATAGATTCCTCTTTTCATAAAGCAGCATTATACTGAATGAAAACTTGACATTCCAGCTTATGCCTTCCTTAGAAGACTAACAGTAATAATGTGGGGAAAAGACTTTATATGCATTTTAGAACGTGATACAAGGTGTCCCACGAGATAATGTCATCATTCGGGCCATCATCTGTTTCACCCAACTCTGCTTGGCCCACAATAAAACCATATTGTTAAATCAAAACAAATCAAACCAGGCAAGAGAACAAACAATTAATTCAGTGCATCAAAAGCGTGTTTAATTTAGCTATCGAAATTGCCTCTTGATAACCAACTGTTCACCCTGCCTTGAAAGCACGGACCAGAAGATTCACCAGAAGACCAGAGGGAAAAAAAAGAGCAAAGTCTCCTAAAGGGGCTTTCATCTCCTGAAATCCAAATTTCCAGTTCCTTGGTTGTTAAACAATGCATTCACTAGAGGGTACTTTAGAGTCAAGAGTTTCTGGCAACAACAAACACGTCGACAGCCGAGGCGATAGTGATAATGTGCCTCTGTACATAGAGTTTGTCTCTGTGCCTTGCCTATACTGACCCCTGTGATTTCCAGTGGTACTGCTCAGTTTCATTTTTTTTTAAGATTTGAGAAGATGAGCATGAATGCAGACAAAATAAATATATAGTGTATAGTGATAGAAGAGTCATTACATTTTAGCATTTGACAATCTAAGTAAAAGATAAAAAACATTTTAATATGATGTCACCAGTCACAAAAAGTGTTAAAAATGGTCAAAAGCAAAGGGGACATTAGTCTTTAATTAGTTGCAGCAGCTTTGTATTCATTCAGATCAGTCCACCAGTTGTTGCACATGCCCTAAGAACAGCTTGTGTTTATGCCCTTAGCTTAACATTGATTAGTATTGAGCACAACATCATTCATGAGACATTTCTTTCTTAAGAAAGCTGCTTATGTTTCATGATGGCTTTAAGCAGGTTTGCTTATAAAATGCATAAAGAGCATATAATCTTCTCTGCAGGATGTGTACACTATTGTTCATGCTCTGATAGTAGCTCAGTGTTCAACAAATTGATAAACTCTCCCATAAAACCCTAATGGAGAGATGACTGACAGCAGCCTTTAACAGGTTCAATTTATTCAAGGGAGGGTTGTGATACAAAGCACTAATTGTTCTTTATCCGACTAACATAGATGCATCTTGACTAATTGGTGGTACATTGGCATATCTGTCCTCGCATTTATTATGAGAGAACACTCAATAATCCATACAAACAGAACACCAGTCCTATTAACCTCCTTAGAATAAACAAGGAGCCACAGCAAAAAATCTATTCAACACAAATGATCCCTGGGTAAAGGCGAGTTCAAGAGAAGCAGCACGAGCAAATTACTTTTACGGAGAGGTAAAAGTCTGAGTTAAAAGGGTTGAACCCAAAAGTAATACGTTTTCCTTTACAACAACTGTCTGGATTGTGAGCACATTCTAATCTGAATGATGTGCTTCTCAGATCTCATTAAGCTTTATATTCCCATTGAAAATGGGTAAAAGAATTTTGGAATATATGTATTTAATGTTTTAATTGTGAGGCAGTCACAATTAAAGGCAGTTCCCTTTTTTTCAAGCCCCCAAGTAAATGACAGCTGTGAAAATCAATCAGTTAATCAATGAATTACTTTTTTTGAATAGCCCTAAATTCACAATTTGCCACAAAGGTTTAAAAATGTAAAAAGCAACGAATGAAATATTGATGAAATGGTTTTAAAACAGCTTCATCAAGTTATTGTGTCTCCACAAAGAATAAAGAAAACATATTTGTATATTTATCATTTATCATCTCATTTTTAGCTAATACTTTAAAGTTATTTTTGGAAGTTGCAACATAACATATTTATCAGTTCTTTTTCTTGTCTGCACGGCCTTTCCCCAGAGCCGTGAAAAATAAAGTTTATTTCAGGCACCAGGAAACTCTTTGGTAAATAAAAATGCAAATGTTTGGAGTTGTTGCACCCAAACAAGGTTTAGTTTTTGGCAGGGCAGGGGATTTTTATCATACTACACTGAAAAATACTAAATCCAAGCGCCCAATTGAATGCACCTAGTGCACAAAAGCAGGGTATTTGTTTGTAATTTGTCTTCGCTACAGTTTGCAGACGCCTGCCAGGGATGTAATCTTTGTACTGAAATTGTGGGACCAAATGACATTTTCAAACAGAGCAGCACATGTCTCAGATTAGATACTGCAGATGTCCAACTGCCTTTAAATGGCTGTGCAAATTCCTTGATGAAAACACAGTTCAGCGTTTTAATTAATGTGAATTACATTCAATGAAAAACTCTAATAGAAACTGAAAGGATATTTGTTGCATGAATCACATCAGACACCTTATCTGCATTTATATTTGTGCACTGGTTACAGAATGTATAATCAACTGGAAACCAGTGTAACATACATTTAAGGGATTAGTGCAATTTAGTGCTATCATCTGCACCAACTGAATACAGCATGCAAGTCCAACACTCTTTGACATCCAAATATTTCAGTTTGGCCTTTGCTGTGACGTTAAGTCTGTTATAGCTTCTACTGCTCTGTCTCCCGCAGTAATGTAGCATTGACTCAAGTATTGACTCAGAGGAGGAAACATCAGACCTCTGTCGACTCCTGCTCTCTACTTCAGGCTTCCTGGCTGCAGTTCACTCAGCTCCTTTCTCATTGTAGTGGCATGTTGATTAACTCCACATATGCCCAACTGTATTTATTTTTTTAAGGTCCATTTTATAGCTCAAACACAAATGTCAATATTTGATTCACCAAATCAAATCTGTACTCTTTTGGCAGGTCAGAAAAAAAAAATCTAAAACAATACAGATTAAAAACAAAATACAATTTATAATTAATTCCCTATAGAGACATGATTATTGATGCCATCAAATTATGTTGCATATTTGTTGGAGTCATACAGCAGAAATAAACAGAATTAAAAATATACAAGCAACATTTCGGTTGGACTTGATAAATTGAACGCAACCTGAAACAGTCCCCCGGCAAGTTAGTGAGTTGAAAGGCAGTGTTTGTTTTTTTTGAGGATAGATGATTTCTTTTTTGAACACCCGGCTACTGGTCTGAGCAAATTATTTTCATATTTCATATTTAAGTCAGATCTGCTTCCAGAGAGGGGGGGGGGGGACTAATTTAGTGCATTGGATAAATGAAATCAAAATGCAAAGCCAACCAGAATGTTATTTGGATCTTAAATGGGGATACACTTTGGCAGAAGGACACATGCAGTACATCATATATAAACACATGGATAGTTAGAATATCTCCAACTAGGCCCAACAGTCCCCTTAGATTCATTCAAGCTGCGGCAAATTTCACACACTCGTAGATAACAGTCCTAGAAATATGCCTTGTTATTTTTGTTTTTTTATTCAACTCTTCAGATCATTCCCTGGGAAGCTAGTGACAATGTCTAAAAACGTCCTATCTAACAATGTTAAAAAAAGTTAAAGAAAAAAAATATATAAACACCAAGTTTTGTGGTAAGTGGTCAATAGTTTTTTGGTGTAATCCTGTTCACAAATTTAACAAACGATAGACAAAAGTCAAAACATAATCTCCTTGAATCATATAGATTATTTATACTATATTTGTACTCAAACATTTGATGTGGTAATTTTCACCTCCCTTACAACTAGGTTTACAGTGTGTAAAGGCTCCTCGGTCATCAGGGAAGACAAAGTGGGTATTACATCAGAGCTCTGCTCCCTTTTAGCAGCCAGGAAGTGAAACTGTTATGAAACACCACAGTGTCATAAATGTCAGAATAAACATGGAGCCAAAATGCACCTAATCCCTGCATGGTTCCTGTTACAGTCCCAGGACTCACAGAGCCTGAGCAATCGGCTGGCGTGTCTACCCCTGCTGCGCATTTGCATCTGCCCTCCAACTCAAAACACCCACCATTCCCCAACATGAAACACCCTACTCTGAGTCACTCATCAATTATACATGAGTCACTTTAGTGCTGTGTGCGTAGAACATCTTCTTCCTTGGCTCCTTAATGCCTTTAAAACAAATGTGCAGCTCTGCAGACACCAGCGCGACGTGTCAGTCTGGGCATGGTAATTTCACTTTGTTTATTCAACTACGAAATTAATAATTAACATGTTTTGTTTTGGGTATTTTTTTCATTATTGCTGGTGCGGTTGTAATGACCTAATTTTTACGTTGTGTGACAGTGCGGAGCCTCAGTAAACCAACAGCACTGTGGAAACATCTCAGGAGGTTGTTTTTTTTTGTCTCTGAACATAATTTTTTTCTCTCTCTCAGCTTTTACAGATGACGTTAGTACATATTTAGTCTAAAAGAGGTGAACTAGTCTACTCACTTGCTGAGAGGCTGCTGCATTGCTATATTCAGCACACCTTACTCAGTGATGAAATAATCAGGGGGTGTTGTCAGCTGATGTTCGTTTTTTTGGGGGGCTTGAAGCTGTACAACACCGGTAGGGGGAGGCCAGTCATGCATAGGCTTGACACTGATCGAGTTTGATGGCTCTTGGGAAATGATGTTACTCATTGTGCTACTTTGGAAGGTTTATTTTCCCTCATGTTTTGTTTTCGCCTCGAAATGTCCGGAACACTTTGTGCTCTGGAGCCTGTGAAACACAAAAGTGATTGACTGTGTCATAAAAGGGGCTTTTCCTCTCGCTTTCCAATCGGAGCATGGTTAGTGAGCAACGGTTTATAGACAATCTGTGTGTGTTTGCAACGCACAGCAACATGTAATCAATGTAATTTATGAGCCCCCGAGGGTGTACTTTATGTGTTAAAGTGTTGGGTTGTTTTATATTGGGTTGTGGGGTTTGTGGGGAGCTAATTCATAAGTTGTCCATTCGGCGCAGCACTTCTATAACATCCTCAGGGTTCAACCCCAGTTTTAATGTCCTTTTTTTTATGTTTCTCCAAAGCTTTGGCCTGAAGTTCACATCCACAGCCTCAGGATGGGTGTGACTGGATCGTATACCTTTATGAAAGAGCTCGATTAGAAAAATAGATTTTAGTGTTCTAAAGTAAAAACTGAAATGTTGTTAGTTTCTAGTTTATGAGGTTAACTTGGTAAATTGTGGACAGTGGTACCTGTCATGATGTACTGCAGTTTACCATTACTATGAAACACATATCCACCAGCCTCAAGGTTACACAAAAGGACATGCTCCTTCACTTACATGAAAGGGACACTTGAGCTAATCTTAACTCAGTCCAACCCACACAGTCCTACTTCTGTGAATAATCACAGATCAACAGATGTGTATTAATCCACTGCTGAAAATGGACCCTTTTTCGATTCGTTTTTCTAGGCTGTTTTTAGAGCTTTACACCTTCAATTCATAATAGATAGAAAAATAAATATCATCATATCATGGGATTATTTATTTAAAAACCCAATAACATCTGGGGTTTTTTCTGCAATTGGAATGGATACAATTGGTACTCACTCCAAGTAAACATAATCTGCAGTAGACACAGGTTTTATCGGCTCTGGCTCTGACCGGCTGTGATGGAAACGTGACACCCAGGTGAGTCCTCTAATTTGGCGAGACAACGAGTGATAGAATGATAGGGAGAGAGAGCACCTCAGTCGATGGCGCGTATGTTGAACATGTCGTTTTACCGGCGTTTAAAAAGAAACCTGCATATACTCACTAACTTTGGTGTGAAAGAGTTTGTGTATTAGAACAACAGACAACTGGTGTTTGCGAGAGACAATACTACTGGTGCTCCTGTCACAAAGATAGATCACATTGTGTTTTCAGGGAAATGGTAAAGGCAGAATGAACCATGTGGTTGTTTTAATAAGTAGGTTTTGTTACTTGTTAATCTATTTGCAAAGAACAAAAACAAATTGAGTTTTGTTCTGAACCCTTTCAAGTCTCAGACCTCTGTCCTTCAACTGAATGATTGTCTGCGAGGCACTCTTGTTCCCTCAGTTTCGATCGCTCTCTGTCCTCACCTCGTTTGCCTTCTTCGACAACAGGGCTTTGTTTTACTTCGGGCTGGATTGAGTTCCAGCATTGCAGTACCTAGGAAAAGCTACTGATGGCTTGTGGAGAAACAAAAGCACTCTCCTCTTCTTGTTTTCACTGTGCAAAAATAAATGTATTTCCTCTGTGCAATCTGAGAGTTTTTGTACCTGCCGACAGTCAGGGCCTGATAGTGATGATTATAGGGATCCAATGTCAACACCATTCTATAACCACAGCACTTACTTCATAAAGATTAGTTAAAGCCCGAAAAAAACACATTATATATTTACACTTGAAATATTGTATAAACTCTGATATCATAACACTTAAAGTGCTTTACATTAAAACCACTTCTTAGGGAAATTCTGCCCCGCACGTTGAGCTGCTCAGCACTTGCTTAACATAAGCTCCTGTGCAGCACAGCTGATGTCTGAACGTCAACCTGCACAGTTGTTCTGATAAATCCCACTGCTCCCATTTATCTCAACATTGGATACAAGCCCCTATAAATAACTCCCAAGCTGATTTTGTGTTTACAACTTGTAATCCTGTGAACACTAAGTGCCGGTGGGTTGATATGGAACCAGTAAATCTGTCACAGAGACATAGCGCATGAATGCGTTCTTGTAAGCTTGTATTTAAAAAAATAAGTTGTCTGCAACAAACTTTTTTTTTTTAGACCTACTTAATTATTTTCATGTTCGGTGGGGGACTGGAGCTTTTCCCAGCATGCATTGTCTGGAAGACAGAATAGCACTTGGGGAAAAAAGTGTATGCTGCAGAACCAGTATGACGAGTTAGACACTTTAAGTCTGTTCTGTAGGTCAGGACAGCTGTTAGCTGACATCTCTATCTATAAAACACACTAATTCCCATAATAGTCTTAAAATCGAATCGCCATTTTCCATTTTGATTTTATTTTTTTGTCCTTTATTTTATTGGGATGCTCTCTCAAGGTCCAGGGTAAAATGTCCTGTCCACAGTGACAGCAGAGTGTAGAGGAAAACATCAGTGAAAATATGGTGCGAAAGAGCAAAGGCACAGAAACATCAACACAAGGACGTATAAGTGCACATGAATTTTGTGTAAAACATTGGCAATGATTTGTTTCTTAGAACTCTGATACTGTGGACATTTTAGGTGTAAATGTAATGCTATTGTTTTGTCATCTACCATATGATGACTAAGCTATTTACTGTTAGGTATGGTCAAAACACAACAACACAGACACTTGTTTTTGTTGGTTACATTAGTTCAAAGCTCGTTCTCTGTAGACTCATCTTGAACTTGAATCAGCTCCCAAGGAAAATGACAGCATCCGTCATTTTTTCACCAAATCCCCCAATGACAACATATGCTCAAGCTTAAGTGACGTCTCTCTCCAACAGCTGTAGGAGTTATGAGTCTTCCTGGTAAAGGAGAAAGTGAGGTAATGTGATTCCAGAGACATAAAGCCTGTTGACGGAGTGGATGGAGTTCAGTTCAACCATTAAAGTTATTAACATTTTTTGACAATGTCATCCTTCTGCAGAACTCATTAAACTGTTAAGCAATTACTGTTGTTCGAGACTATTTATCTCATAAAAGCAAAAGAGAATATTAAAGTGGTACATTTTGCGTAGATGACTCATTAGAGCCATAACCACACAGTCGGAAACAGCTGCTGTTGTGAGCACTCAACACTTTGTACTCAAAATTATGAGACTTTCAAATAATGTATGTTTTGTTACGGTTATTGAAGATTGAGTGGTGCAGACTGAAACACACCTTGAAGTGTCACCACAAAAGCAGTAAGGGTCCTGCTTGCCTCCACAACCCCAGCCTCCACCTTTCTAGTTAACAGTCCAGGCTCAAATGTTCAAATTGATACTCAATGTCTTGTTTGGGCTCACGTTCTTATATGGGAGTTTTCTGCATGACCCCTGTTAAGCAGAGCAAGCTGCTAGGCCAGGGAGCTTTTTTACGAGTAAAGCCATCAGCACCAGCCCTTTCTTTTTTTAATTAGGACGAGAGTGTCAGAACTAATAATAAATGTAACCTTAAAATGTGATGTTATACCTTATGAAACGGCAACAGCAAATAATAAGCTGCTGTGTTTGAATAGAGCTGCTGTGTTGTGCACGGTGCTGGTCTGACCATCGAGGGCAATTTGGAGTTTAGTGTCTTGCCCAAGGACATTACAACATAAGGACAGGATGAGTGGATGACCACCAACCCTATATTAGGTGGATGACATGCTCTTTCTGCCCCTGTGAAGAGCAGTGCAACACACTCACAACAGCTTTTAGACTCATGCTTCATGACTTAAGCCAGAGCTTCCAGCGTGTCTACAAAAAACTGAATGTCTCACTGGTTCAAAAGAAAATTACTAATGTTTTGAACCCACACAACAAAGAAGGTGCCACAAAAAAGGAGAGGCAAACAAACATTGATACTTATTTCAAAGATGAAAGTTCTGAATGTTATTGTACAAAGTGAACAGGAAATGTACTGAAAGAGGCAGAAAGTCAAAGTGAAGCAACAAAGGAAAAACAAATCTTTGAACCTGTGACTCTGAAAACACTGATTCACAGTTAATAAACACTGATAAAGAAGGAGTGGGCAACAAACTGTATTTAAAGGCCAAGGCTTTTTATTAATTCAACAGAAGACACACACACACAAAGTTTTCTGTCTATGTTAATAACTGAAGATATTAAATCATGTAAACCAGTAACTGAAGTTGCCTTGTTTGACATTGAGCTGTTCTCCAAACCCTGCCTGTAGATTTGTGACATTATGTTGTAAGTCATTAATGTTGGTAGCTATATAATGTTCATAATTTTATTTAGAGATTAAATGATTGGGAGCTGAATAATTTTGCACATTTTCATCATTTTACAGAACATAGCTGCATAATTGCCTGATGAAAATGAACTTAGCAGATTGTCCAAAGTTTCACAAAGTGTTTCACATAGCAAAACTAAAATAAAAAAATTCCAGTGCTGAAATTTAAAAAAAATTCATCAGTTACAAGAACAGAATAAAGTTGAATGAAATCTCCACAGAATAATGAAATGAGATAAAAACAGTGAAATGCAAAAATAAAATATAATGGGCCAACATTAATAACATCAGTGTTCAAAAAATTAAAAGGCTTTTCAGAAGCTAGGTTTGAAGAAATGATTTAAAAGTTATGAAATCATATTTCATTTAGTCATGAAACGGAAATAAAAAATATGTTTTAAAAGTTTGAGTTGAGTTGTGCTCCATTTAATGGACTCAGATCATTCATAATTTAGTTTAACTTTTTCCCCCCCTCGTGGATTTTCGTCACACAGTGTGGATGAACTCTGTCTGGAACGAACACAGTGAGTCTCCACACTGGCTTATCATCATTATTCTCACACCTCAAGACACAAAACAAAAACATATGGCAAAGTAAGTGTGTCACACTGATGTAATTTTGATCATAGCTTGAATTGGGTCGAGGTTTCCGTCTCGTTCTTTGGTGGGAATCCTCTAATTTTGGCATTAAAAGCTTTTTTTTAATTTAATTAGCTCCCCAGTCAAAGCTTCATTGGAGCTCGTATCTAAATCTTTCAGTAGAGGGACGTCGAAGCCCTTGAAGAACTGGGTGTGACATTTTCCTGAGCGCTTTTATTTGGACACTGCCAGTGTTAGTAACGACTCCCTACACAGATGGGTGAGCATTTTTAATTAATTCTTAACTCTAAATTAATTAGACTGTGACAGAGGAGCGATGAGGACGCTGAGCGATTGAACAGCGTTCCTCGTGCGTCTTTCCGAGGTCGTCTCTGAAGAAAAATGGTTTGCTGGCTGTTTCCTCTGCAGCACTGTATTAGTGAGCTGGAGTCCACACTGACAGCTCTACATAATGAGGCCGAGTGGGGGTGTTTACGCGACTCTGGCCCCGGGGCTTTCATGATCCACTGTCAGGTCAGTGGCCATCATGTTAGTCAGTGTGAGTACTCAAACCGTGGCACTGCTGTGCTAGCTGCATTTTTTTTTTCTTTTACAGATGTCAAAGCCGCTGCACGGCACGTCCAGCTGAGAAATGACCATTACTCTCCATGGGTTCAGTTATTGCTGCAAGGCCAGTATCAATCATCCTATGCAGCAGGGGGCACGGTGTATCGTGCCCCTTTCATTGAATTCAATAGGAATAGAATGAATTGTGGGAAGAAAAAGGGGAAAACCAACTGAAAGTGAAATTGAGATATAATGTCTTTTCTGTAATGACGGGCTGTTGATTGAATGAAGCAAAGAGCTCAGTCTTTCTGCTCAGCATCCTCCTTTGTTTGCTCGCTTATACATGTATTTGTGCGGAAGCGTTTTTGGAGGTAGGCCAAGCCGACGCAGTTTCTTTACAGCGATGGTGACAATGGACACTCTGCTGCCAGTTTTCACAGAAGCTTTGCAGTGTCGGCAGCAGTATTCAAAAAGGGCCAGCAGCCCAGTGAAATGATACAACAGAAACATAAAGCACAAAGTGACTCCAATAAACTGACTTTAGTCCCATTTCTCCTGGGCTACGGAGACGGACGGACTTTGTGTTACCCCTTCATCACGTGTTCACTCTGACTTTCTTTTACAGCTGTTCACACCAGATGGTATTGTGTCATTTGGGGGAATGATTATTTCAAACAAAGAGAAAATGGTAATAATATCCCATTGGAAACCAAAAAAAGATATTTAAAGGACCTATTGAAAAGTAAAACTCGGACGTACGCTAGGTGATATATTCCAGTTATGCATTCAAAATCTGGGTTGTGCATGAATCCGTTTTTCCATTACCCAGGTTGTGGTGCTGCCGTCACACTCCAATATGTTTCTGTTCAATCAACCCACGCTGAGAGTATAAGTGGATGACGTGTGTGTTGGACTAAACAGCTAGACCACCACATTTCATGTTGTCGGAACAGTCCTTGAATATAAAATGACCCTGATAGGAAGATGACCTTTCCTTTTTTAGATCTATTATAAGTCTATTTGAAGGTAAGAGATGGCTTTAAGTAAAAAGAAGAATTTGAATTTGAATAACAGGAATAAAAAGTATTGTCAGGTTTTCAATTGATTGTCAGTCAAACAATATGTGTTCGACATGCAGCTGTTGCCTATTTACCCATAAATAGAATAAAATTAGCATAACCTATGTGATGGCCTGCAGTTCTTCTTAATTCAGTGTTGCCCTTTTACAGAGTTTCAGTATTAACAAGCTTTTTCAGCTGATTTTCAAAGCCTTCAGCTGTACAGCAGCTCTGGTAATAGATGATCTGTCCTTCGGTCTGTTTTCAGATTCACGCTCTCACTGACTCGCCTGTCAAACTCTTGAAACTGGTCGATTTTGCAAACTTGGAAATACTTTCTTTCTTTTTTATCATTTTTAAAGCCGTCTGTTTGGGCTCGCTCTCCTCTCGCATTGTGTGATGTAACCCTGAATCTCTTGGTTTCTTTAAACAGACGAGTTCTTTGGATCAGTTTCAGCAGTAAGAGAAAGGAAACTGTGAGAAATGGGTGAGAGTGATAAAGTACTCCAACACATATACTTTCTAATCTAGAAACTATCGAGGTTGGTGCAAACATTATGACTGTTTTGGATTTGAGTGTGATAGAACTGTTGGGACCCAGTCTGATCCAGTCAGAGTCAGTTTGTGTATGTGAGTGTTTGATAATGGTGACTGACATGTTCAACCACTCCCTTGGGAAAGATGAAAAAAAAAAAAAACTGAAACTGGCTTACTGTTTTTGAAGTGGCTCTAAACCAAACTCTGTACTGGTGATGGATCACCCAGTCTTTAAAGGTTTCAGCTCGTCATCAAGTTCGTCCCAAGCTTGAGGCTCTAAGCATTATATCACCATGACTAAATAAGTGAAATACAACCATAGTTACTGCTTTTCTCGTATCAGTAAGAAAATCACAAAGAAAACATACATACAGATTTAGCTTATGTGAAATAACAAGACCGTTAAAGGTAAATTGTTGCTGACAATCCTTGATATCCTTGATACAACCTTCATATTTTAAAATGTACTTTCCAGGATACATGTCTAGGTCGGCTCAGCTTGGTTTTAAATGGTCAGTTATCGATCAAAAAGATGGATTTACATCAAACACCGAAACAAATTGCGCTCAGCTTCAGAACCAATATACATTAGATATGCAGAAATCATTTTTAGTCTAATAGAGTACAACAGAGACCACACAGTGATGCTTTGAAGTGCTTTGAGGATTAGTCTGGATTTCACCACAGTTAGTTGGCTCGTGTCAGATAGATCAGTGGTGACTACATATTCGTCTGAAGATGGGGGTGAGCATCTGCCAGCTACAGCTTTGATAAGGGGGCTCATGTTAATGACTTTGCCTTCAGTGCTTTTAGCTTATCTTTCAGTTTCTTGCAGTGAAACATGAGCACTCCCAGCTGCTAATATCCTCGTATGCATTCCCAAAGGATGGCTCTTTAACATGTAGGAGTGTGCCAGCAGGAATGTCATTTTTCTATCTGATGTAGGAGTCCCAAAAAAACTTTTACTCAGTGCTCAATGAGCGCAGCCTGATAATGACGAGCCCTCTTCACGTCCCTCCCCATCTGTCTTTGTGTTTGAACAGTATCAGAGTCCCCGGGGAGCTCCACAGACCCGCAGCTCTGTCACTGCCTCCCTCACGTTCTCCCGCTGCCTCACATCCAGGTGTGTGTGTATGTCCGTTTGTGTGTTTCTGTGATTCCAAAGTGCAAGACGCAAAATGGGATTCCTCTTGACAATGAAGCAAGGAGGTTTAAATCATCAGGTACAAATTTTAATCTGCCAGAAGGTGGTTTCAAACCTTCCAATTAAGCCGACATAACAGACACACGCTTCGGTCTCATTCAGGCCAACCGCCTTGATTTACAGACCTTAGCATTTCGCATTCATTGTCTGCCCTCCATCTCTCCGAGACATCTGGTGTGCATAAGTGGGTCTGATTATTCCGCATCAGACCTCTGGTGCGCCACATCAGCCACAACAATTTCGCTGATGTCTTACACTGGCAATATTTGTCTATGTGTGACTCCAGACACTCTTCGCTCTCAGAGTATTTAACAGGCCAGGGAATGTTTTAAGCACTTAAAGCTCGACTGTGTTGGAAGCAGTCAATCTAATATTTTTATCTCAAGGTCCATTTAGCACCTGTTCTCAAATTGCACCGTCTTCATCAGCAGACAGGAGTTTAATCAAATTAAATATCTGAAGAGAAGCGAAGATTCTTCCATCTACACTTCAATGGTATATGAGTATACTCACGGCCTATGATTGAAATCAGAACAGCCACAAGATGAACTTTGAACAGGGGTTGTTTTGTCAGCAGTGGGGATGTTACTATGATTTACCTGGTGATTATACAGAAATTTGAAAAATAAGGTATCACCTCAGTGGCTTATTATGCTTCAAAAGCGGAGACAAATGTGATATTCAACCCAAAGTATGATTATTAAATATTCATCTTTGGATAGTGATGTTATCTGAAAAGGAGAGAGCAGTGTTTGTCATTACAGAGGGACATGTATGTGTATCCTTACTGCATGCGAACAGCCTGTGTGCTGCTGTTGGTGGTTTGCAGGGTCGATTTTTGACATTGATGTGTGTGTCCAACCTTTTGTCCTTCTAATCTCCTGTGAGTTTCTAAACACAACTTCATGAATTTGACTTTTTGGGGGGAAATCAACGGTCATCACTTCATAAACAGATTACTTTTATTGTTTTTATTCAAACCTCACTGAACAAAAACCCAGTACATGCAAACCATTGAATTTCCAACGGGTTCCTTGTGTTTTAATATATCCTAACATTTCGTCCTCCTCTAGATTAGAGTTGTTTACATCCATCGTTGTATTCACTTTTCTCCTGCTCCTGTGGAAGTATTGTCATCTGCCGCCGCCCCTGCTTCCCGAAGTGGTTCTATATTTTAAGGCCAAGGCCTGAGAATTTGAAGCCTCCGCAGACTCTGCAGCCTTTGTCCTGGTTATCTTTTGTTTAGTGTCACTGTGAATTGGTCAGTGATGTGTGAAATGAAAGCGGGTCTGGTTCTACTGCTGCCTTGCCCGATCTTGCCCTTGTCTTTTTATGGACTGAATGTAGTCAGCTCGAGCTGTTCCGACGGCTCATGTGGATGTGTGTGTCGTTGTATTTCCTCTTTCTGTATTTATCAACTTCATCATGCAGTCTGTGTTTAGGACAAGTCAATTAGAATGTAGGAAAGCACTACAGACTGAACCAGACGGATGGCAGAAATTTTAAAATAGCATCAGGAAGAAGTCATTAAATCCATTCGACAGGCTTTCAGTCTGGTCGGCAGACAGGTAATCGCTGAAGCATGTCTGCAGGCACACAAGCAGCCGGAACCCAGGGATCAGGAGCAAGGATAGAGAGGAAGCAAAAAAGCTGCACTGCGGTGTTGACAAACAGACATATAGTAAAGATTTCATGTCAGCCTTCCCTGGGCTTCTTGGATAACAATCCTCCTAATATAGATGCAAAGAGAAAATGCTCAGAAGCTTCTGACTCACCACAGGCCATATAAACAGCCAAAGATAAACAACAACTAAGAGAGGTAGTTATCCTCTGCTGCAAGTTCAGTTTTGAGAAGCAACAGGTTTATTGAAAGGTAAATTGACATTGGTCTGATGCACAGCATCCACAGGGGCAGGAACGGTGACAGTTTACACTCAGTTCAGTGAATGTGAATTCCGTTGCCACCTTGAGACCTCCACAGGAAACATGTTGTTCCTGACAAGTACAGTGACAGCTGCAATCCTGCCTTTCTTTTGAGTGACAAATCTCAGATCACAGATGAATCATTCAAAGATGAAAGTAGCGCCAGAGGAGGGCTGCTGAAAGATTCAGCTCCTCCCCTACTTGGGGACAAAATGAAAGTCAGCGCAGAGCTTTTGGATGCGTTATTATACCTTTGTGTTTTTGTATTTCTATTCAAGTTCAGTCTGAATATGCAAGGCGTGTACTCCTCAGTAATGCTGTAGGATCTGTAGCAGGAGGTTCACTCCATTGATTTCCCAATTTTCTTTTAATTGGCAAATGCAGTATTCTTCAGTGGTTATGACTGTGTGTGGGTCAAAACAAAATCCCCAAAACCCTTCAGAAAAGCCCAAAAAAATCATCTTTCAAGTATGCATTAATAGCTCCTGCTTCTCTGCCATGCTCTGTAAACCACTTGTGCCCATTCAGCGATGCAAGGGCATTGTCAGTGTAGAGGCTATCACTATCACTATTATCACAAATTGAAAGAAAATAACCAGGATTATTCAAAGTATGATTAAAGCTTTTCCATCTCTCCAGGAAACGATTTGACAAGATAATGAAAGAAAAAATATTCAAGGCAAAACATCTTTGAAAAACAAATTATTTGACCGGCACTGTGACTTTTTAGTTTGTCCCAACCACTTACATGGAGGAGGCTGGGTTTATCACCTCAAGAGGCTTTGGCTTCACTTTTGTGGGTCCTCTTCAACAGAACCCACCATGTTTCTCCTGTAGTCCAGAATGGACAAACCAAATGCTGGCGAGAGAGAGCCTTTGTTTTATCGTTACCAAAAGGCTACCGTAGGTTCTCCTTCATCCTTGGAAGATGGAGCAGCGGAGCTGGATATCTGTTTAGTTTTAATATGCAACCTCAAAGCTGGATGCAACTGAATCCTTCTTAGAAGCCAAATGACCTGCTTACCCCTGACTAGCCACCAGAAACCAAAATGACACCTTTATCAGTGGGGGCAACTAAATTAGTTCAGCAGTAATTAATCTAGTTCTCTCTGTGCTCTGAAGTAATTACAGCTCATGTTCCCAACAGAGCTGCTTCGGTTCAGTTTGTGGACTGTAGCAACTGCAGGCTCCAGCTCGTTCTGCAACACACACTCTTTAGCTCCAGTCTCTGCTGGGGTCCGTCCAAGAATTACAGTGTCATGTTTTTTTGCACTCTGATATAGACTTCAAAGTCCCTGTGGGAGGCCTTGAACTTAAATATCCATCTGACTCCTCATTAGCGGTGGCTCATAAATGTTTTGGTATTTTCTAATTGGCATGGTGACTTTGGTGGCAGTTACTTTCTTGCTAATAGAAAACAGGTATTCTGCGGTATTATACTATTTTTGATGAGAATAAGATAAGGGCCCAAACATAAAGATAACTCAAAGTCAAACGTTTTTTTCCAGCTTTTTATAAAAGGATATACCATCAAAAAACAGCAACTACTTCTGCTGCTGAAATAGGGGGCAAACGATATGTGCATTGTACTCTTAGACCATGAAAACAACAGAGTCTAAACTAACAGTGCAACAAGGTCACCCTCACTTTTACACACAAAAAAAAAACAACAATACACAACAGGACTGGGATATTGATTGGCAGCACTGCCTGCTTCACACCAGGGGCTTATTTCACATAAATAGACTTTCACCACGACTTATATCTAACAAATACGTCTTACTTCATCAGTTCCCACAGCTCTTGGTCTATCTAAAGCAGAAGTAATTCCCAATATATGCTCAGTAGATTGAGGCTGAATCTAAACTAAATGATGCAGCTGAGTAAAACATTGGTTCTAACTGACGAGCTCCATTCCCTCCAGCAAAAAGGTGTCGAGGAAGTTTCAGTTGCAAGGAATGTTTCACCTGCGAAATTCAGAGTGTTTTAACATCAGGAGGAGATGTGTTTTTTTTCCCAAGGCTTTACTGTGGCCTCTAAAACATTTGTTTTGTTGTTCTCTACAAACTGAGCCATGAGCCATTCCTCTGTTTGTCAGTAATTAGCATGTGCCATTGATTATTGCATTACAGGATATTTAGAGGCCATAAACAGTTCGAGGAAAGCACTGAATTTAGTTTCCTCAAAAAAGCCTTAGATATAATTAAAAGCCACAATGTCAATATTGTAAAATATTTTAAATCCGATTTTGAGCCATCAGGAGACATTACACACTATATCTTCAACAGTGATGTGCACAAGACTAAATCTCTTTTAGCTTCTCTCAGTCTGCACCATCAGACCTCCCACAACCACTCACGACTTCCATCTGCAGCAACGTTATTGTCTCATTGAGCCTCAATATTCACAGAAACAAATCATTGTCAATTTAAAGTAACATTGAATCCATCTGTCCACTTTCTGTTGCTTGTTTTGATATATTAGCAGTCCAGGGGAAAAAATGATGACATTATTGTGATTTGATTGGCTAGTGCCAGGGCTTGAGTGTGGCTGGTGCCTCTGTTCCTGCATGCAAGGTTTAGCTCAGCTCAACTTCTGCTGCACACGGTGCAAGCAATGCAACACAACAGAGCCACAGTGCAGTTTGCAAACACTTAAGGTCACCCTCTTTTAATGTGCAGTGTTTTTGGTTGAGGCTTCCAACGCACATGTATGAGTCCTCTGTAGGAGGTGACATGGTAGAGCTGGGCGATAAGGAGAACATTTTTATTGTTCATATAAATCAATATATATCGCGATATAAATCAAATAACTATAACAAATATTTGTTTTCCACATTTATGTTTATGTACGACATTTTTTCTTATGCTCAAAACAGATTTTGACTTGCTCATACAATCATCCTGTGCCAATGCACTTTACTGAAAACATTTCATATAAACCACTACACTGAAAAGGTGTATATAATGTACATACTTACTTAATTCAAATTTTTATTATCTTGCCTTTTTATATTAATTTATTCTCTTCTCTGCCTCATTCTGATCTGCCTGAGGCACATTACTCCTCTGGTCAGTGACTCTGCCCCTCCGATGGTTTCTAATCATCACACTCAGAGCTGATCTTTATAAAAACCAGCTGAATTCATATTTATGTTCCTGGTTAAACAAGACGTTGCTTCTTCTGCAACAATTAGGTTAAAATACTGCGTTACGTCGTAATCTGTGGGAGAAACTGTCCCTCTTCACACACAAACTGGTAATCACATGGGATATTCACCATCTAGTCATATATTCTAAAATAGTTGTCATGGCATGTCTCGTGTTGTGGAGCAGGTTTAAACATCTGTCTCATGAACTCTAGAGAATCAAACAAACACAAAGTATTCGTCAGTCCTGTTTGTGTCCTAATAACTTGTGATCAGTGATGGTGTTTATCTTTAAAGAGTGAGCGCAGGTCAGAGGAGGAGTGAGAAGGAGCCAAACTCCAACAGAGACGCTGACACAGGACGATCGGACCTTAAATATGCGTCTGTCCTGGAGCAGCGCTGGTTGTAATTTTAGTGGTAGAAACCAGCTCAAACTATGAACGTGGCGTCTGAAAGTATGTTCAGTCACTGCATCGATGCAGAGTCGTCCTCCTCTCAGCAGCAGCCCAAACATTAACACGTGTGCTGCTCCTCCTCCACTTCACATTGACAGGTCTTAAATTTATACTGAGGAAAAGTTATATCGTGATAATTATCGATTATTATATGGTAATGTAACATAATGATAGTCTTATGATTTGGGTGATAGTGCTGGAGCAAATCCCAGGACACACCCAAGGATGGCCTTGAGGAGCTATCAGCTAAAGTTGAGCTTTCCATGCATCAATTATTTTTAGTTTCATACAGATCAGGAGTAAAATCTCCAACACAGACCCTGATTCCCTGCTCTTCATGGGACACTTCTCGCCACTGCTCCTTCTCTGAAATGTACCTTGACAATAATCTATAGACAGATTTGCTCTTCAGAAGCCACCTTTCCAGACGACACTAAATCCTCAGGGCGGGGGGCTGGGGGGGGCGGGGGGGGATAGAGGCACTCGACACGGTCTCCTCTGATGCTCAGTCCCAGAGCTCATTGTAGAAAACAAGATCATTGATGAATGTAAGCCCTAACATTGTAAAATGTAACCTCCTCTAAATCATGTCCATAAATTGTGCTGTTGCCATCTCTTGCTGGTTTGTGGAAAGACATATTTACTATTAAGGGTTTCCTCACCGACATCACAACTGACCAAAATGAACGAGGATGAAGTTGCCTTGGTCACTTTGTTGGCAAAATGATTAATCTTACTTAGAGGGAAATTGTCGGCAGCCCCTGCTCACACTCTGTGGATTGAAGCTGTTTTAAATTGCATAAAGCTCCAAGAAATCAGACACACACTTCAAGGACCATATACACCTTTTACGACATGTGGATTCCCATTCTTTATTGTGTTAAGTGACTCCATATCCCTGCTGCTTCAGAATGTATTTATAAACTCCATTTGTATCTTTGCTTGATGAAGATGTGGTGGTGCATGAATCCAAAACTGAACAAACTAGCATTCTGAGTGGGAAGCTCAACCCTCTTTCACCCTTTGTGAAACTGCAGGCGTTCCTTGCCTTTGACACCGCATTCAAATTTGACAAACAAATAAACTCCTGTGAAATGCAGCTTTTTTCCAATTTTCAAGCCATAGCAAAAGCAAAAGCCTTTTTTGTCATTCAAAGACTGTGAGAAAGTACTCCAAGCTTGTATTACTGCTTGTCTGTACTTCTACAACTCCCTGTACATGGGAGTCAGTCACACCTGCATTATGTGCAGAACGCTGCTGTGAGGTTGCTGACTGGCTCCGGAAGCTTGAGCCGATCTCCCCTGTACTTGCCTCCTTCAAGTGGCTCCCTGTGAGTTTTAGAGTTCATTTTAAGTTCAATTTATTTATAAAGCTCTTAATGGATTGGCTCTCTCCTACCTGTTTCAAGGTCCCCCACCAAGGTCACTCAGGTCCTCTGACCAGTTACTGCTGGTCGCACCTCGGGCGAAAAAATTCGAGGGGGGAAGTGCCAGGCCCATGTTTGTGGGAGGAACTATTCCACCATATCAGAACTGCCTCCTCCATTGAGACATTTAAACCACAGCTCAAGACTCACCTCTTCTCTTTGCCATTTGACTGTAGATAACGGGTCTTACATATTAGCTACTACAGTGGCTATTTTCAATTTTTTTGTATTCCTCATTGTTTTTGCTTTGATCTCTGCCTGTATGTGTTTGTGCTTTCTAAAGCCCTTTGGTCAGCTGTTGTTAGTTTTAAATGTGCTATATGAATAAATTGACTTGACTTCAGTTGTCTAGTGACCGTAGATTCAGCACCATGGACAGAGCTCTGCAGCTATTCATAGGTTTAAATAGACATTGATGGTCACAATGGAAAGACTTGAAAGATGACAGAAGCTGAGAGGTTGTTCTCTTCAATATTTACACTGGGACCACATTATCTATGGCAGACTATATCTCTTCTTATGTTAAATGCTGCATTCACTTGAGGTGAGGGATTGCAGCTGGCCCCATTTGTGTTGAAGTTAAAGGAATCACAATCTTTACACTAAGCTTTCCAGATATGTTTTTGTTGACTTTTTGAAGTACAGGAATCTTAGAGTTACTTTAACAAAATAAAACAGAAAAAGATTAATGCATGGCTGCTAAATTAATTGATAATTTGGATGAATACAATAAGGGATTAACACAGTCTCTTAATGTCACTCACGACTTAGTTTATCTCCCAGTTTGCAAAAAGTAGGTGACACATCACATTCTGATTACATTAGACTTAGTTAAGTTATTTTTTACTGCCTAAGTGTCGTCTTTACAATCAAATTGACATTCAGCAAGTGAAACATGCAGCCTCTGTTCTGTATATCTGCTCTATACTCTGCTCTGTTTTCGGTAACCTTTTATGTGGCCACTGCGCTGTCACATTCTTCTCACAGGAACAACTCTTGTCTCTGTTTTTGATCTGTCCAGACATATCCTTTATATTCATATAGTCATCCATCTGCTTCTTTCTTTCTTTTATTTATTTGTAATGTTCTTCTTCTTTATTCATTATTTATTGGTGTGATTACCTTGGAACTTTCCCAAGACACAGCTGAACATGGCAGGGTTTCCGCTACCATTTTAACACTTAGATACAGTTCTCTATTGTTTGTCACTTCACCTCGGCCAAATAAAAAAAATGTTTGTGCAGCTATTCACACCACTTATTAGGACATTGCATTGCTTCCATTAATCATACACAGCCTTACTAGACCCTTATAAGAATAAGAATAAGAAGTTATACCCGCAATAGGGAGATTTGCAATATTATAGCAGCAAAAACACATCAGCAGTATTAAGTTGAAATATAAAAGCAATATATAGAAACATATGAATTGAATTAAACTAATATATACAGTGTAAAGAAATATATTTTATGTGAGAGAATAAGTCCAGTCCCTAACTTACAACCAATTCATGCCTAACTCTAACCTTAACCAGGACCTCAGATATGATATTTTACCTCATTTGAACTGGGCCCTCTAAGGTCTACTGGTCTTGAAAAGGTCACAGTTTATGCTGAAAGAGGCAACACAAATTTGGTAACACTGGGGAGGAGACTGTGAATGCTGACTCAAGTTTTGGTAAAGTCTTACTTGAGTTGGGCACAGATCAGTAAAAAGAAGAATAAATAAAGTTATATTCCCACTAACAGCTAGGTTGGGGACTGTTTGCTTCTCTATAAACTATATTGTGTAATGATTAAGTTTATGTGGATTCTAATATTTTCTTTTTTAAATATTAGAAACATGTAACTATTGTAACTATTTTATAAATTAATTGTAGCTCTCTGGATCAGAATAAAAAGATTTTTAGAAATTCACACACCGAATGACTAACTTCTAGAACATTTCCATTGCAATCACTGACATCTTTATAGTTTTACTAAATCTTAATGGTATTATTCTTAATGCTATTGATACAGTTTGTTATCTTGGTTATGGTGGCTTGATTATAATATAGTTTATAATTAGTTGGGCCGTAATCGTCACAGTCATTAGCTTTCTTCTCGTGTTGACAGCTGGAGTTTCCTTTGACACAGATATCAGACCTCCCTCATTTAACACTGTGACTTACGCAGAGAATATTAGTCCTGTCTACGCCAACCAGTAAATGAGCGCTAATGCAAAATATAGTACAGAGTTTGACTGTGACAGTTTGCTGTGCAATGAATGTGTAATTTTATCATCCATGGCTTTTCACCAACGGCTTAACATCTCACTCTGGTCTGTGATTAAAAAGTGAGATATTATCTTCTCTGTGCGTGTATATGGGTGAGTAAGAGAGGAGCTAAATTACACAGCACCCAAGTCTTCTCTGAGGCTAAAAATACACCGATAATAGGGTCGAATAGAACAATGTGATTATAGTCCATCCCAGGCAGATAACACGAGAAGGCCAAATGTATTAGTGATGTGCAGAATTATAAAAGACCTTGACATTTTATAACGTCTGTAATATGAATAGAACACAGGATAAATAAATGGAATCATCCTGTAGTTTGTTGCAATAAACAGTCTGCAAAATCCCCCACCATGTCATACAATGGTACAAATTGTAAGTTTTGCATATATATATATATATATATATATTTGTATCTAATTAGAAGTAGATTCCACATTGTTTTAGGTGTTAAGAATAAAAAATATATTCAAAAATAAATATAATTGCTCAGCTTTTTATTTGAAAGTCTGATTAAGAAATCCCACAGAAAGATACATTCTGCCGCAGTAACACTTGCAGCATGGGCACAACTGTGGACTCACCCAAACTGAAACAGGCCGTCGAGGTTTAACCTCTCATTAGTTTACTTGACCGGAGTCAAGTTTGACACCATGTTAAATGAAATCGTTGGTGTGGCTGCATTTTGTTAAAATATATTTTAAAAGTTTTGTAACCAGTAGGTTGCATATCACAATATAGATTTGTATTTCCTCCAGTGATCAAATGTTTGGTGAAGGAGTCGATTCCAGGCAACCAAACTTTTCTTTGGTTGAAAACAGCCCTTGGCCTATTTTGTAACACAGCTGCAAATAAATGTTAATATAATCAATGTCTAGTATTTCTTGCCACACATATGTAATGTGGACAAATTATGAGCCTGCAGGACACTCACTAACATGCAGGCTGTGATGCACAGGACAAATAATTTTGGGACAGAAGTATTATTTGCTTGTGTACATTTTCCTATTTTCCTGCTGAATTTCAGTTGGTTCTGTGGTTATTTATAAATGTAGACAAATGTAACGTTTCTCCCAGAATCCTGACAGCCTCTATTAACATGTCAGGAGAACATGAACCGGATAATTTATTGGGAGCTTTTGACACTTGGCTGTGGTAATAAATGTGACTTTAATAATATGATGTCAATGAGCCAGTCTTTTGGACTCATCAAATATGCGATCAGGACATTCATTTTAAAGTTGTTTTTTAATATTGTTCAAGCAAAGCAAACATTTGTCAGCATCACATTTCACATAAATCAATTGTGATAAAAGAGGCTTCTTTAACAGAGGCATGAGGACATTTGGGAGTAGTTTTAATTAATATGCTGTTCACAAAGTGGCAACATCCAGGGAGAGGTGTTGAAGCCCCACATTATTTTTTCCCCCCCACTATTATAGTCTACAAAACCATCATTTATATTCCCAGTGTCTGTCAAATTATTTATTTATTCAGATGATATCGTTCTCTCTGATTAGAGATCTCCATTGAAATCTTCTTAAGCCTTTTTGTTTCTTTGTTTCTCTCTCTGCAGTGTAAATTGGTGAATTGTGGGTATTATAGCTAACAAACATACACCTCATAAATTGTGATGGGGGCAATAAATGTTGTCTGGTGACCTTGTGTATCCCTTGGTCCTTCTGCAAGGACAAACCATAGAAATATGCAAGACGTGCCGTACTTTTCTCCTTGTATCCACTGGCAGAAGATGGAAAACATTAGTTCAAATTCAGTGTTAGTCCCTTTTCAAAAGGAATTTCATGATCCATTACAATCTTGATTCAGTGAATTGATTGATTGGCAACAGAAGGGCCTAAAAGTCTGATGTGTGTCAAAGCTGTCAGACACACACCTGACGAACAGAGCTGGACAGATTGACGGAGCGTTCACACCTTCCCTCCCCGTTAAATGGAGCCACCTCAGGTCTATCTGTCCTTCAGATCAACCACACTGACAGTCAATAAGCTCATTCCTAGAAAACCCACTCCCCCTGTGTTCACAAACTCAAACATAACAGACTTTCAGAAGAAAGGGGATATTGATCATCAGTCTGCAACCTTTTACCCATGCACATTTTGTTCCTCCTTCTTTTGGGGCCAATGCAGTTTGCAAACTCGAATTGGTAAAAGGGCAAATGTTTTAAGTGAACTGAGATGGGAGATGCAGTCAATATGGAGACATTTATTAGTGAGCAGCAGCAGCAGAGTTAGCACTGAGTGGTAAAAGCTGCTCTGCAAGAGAATAAGACAACAAGAAAGAAAGACAGCTGGTGGAAGGAGACAGATGTCAACCGTTTATAATAGATGGACAAGCGTTGTATTTCTGTTGTATTTGGAGTTTGAGATCAGGGAAGTCTAGAAAACAGCTCCTGAGGTACCAAGACAAAAAACATTTTCAGCCAGTGAGAGATGGATCTATTAAATGGAGCAATATGACCTTAGCCACTGTTAATGCTATTAAAATAAATGACTTACTGTTGCGTGATGTGAAGACCAAAGAGATCTTGCGGGAGTGAGATCTTTGGACGCAGGGGGATGCTGAGGTCGATGCTCAAGGATTTTCTGCTAACAGCATCCGACCAGAGAGATTGACTGACTGCACAGAGCTAGAGGACATGAGCATAATCCTCCACTGAGTGTGAACGGTGAAGACGTTTGTTATCATCAGCGAGTCTCAGTCTGTGAGTTTTATGGGCTCCATGAAGGACCTTGTATTGTGAGTTTTAGAATATACTGAGTGATGAAAAATAAAAACAGCGTAGAGTTGTATGTGAATCAGACCCTGGCCAAAAGTCAAAAAGCTTTGTAAGCACTATTACGTTCAGGTACATTAACTATTGGCCTTGGAAACAGGGAGGTTTCCCTGCAGAGAAAAGACTTTGTTTGCTGTGCCATTTAGCTGAGAGTTATATTGCTTTATTATGTTTTATTGCTCATTATATAATGATTTATGGGCTGCACTAGTAAGTAAAACATCCTTAATTCCTAATGAGCTCTTCCTGATTAATGAATAAAGAAAGTTGAGCCGTGTTCCAGGAAGGGAACTTCTGCTCTCTAAGGCACTCGTAACTTTTTTGGGGCTTCTTCAATATCCTGGCCACACTAATGCAGATATTTTGCAAAACAAACTTTTTCCTCTGTGTTTTTCCCTCTAGACCACATGCAAAATGTATGTAGATTTTTTTATTCGTTCCAAATGGCTTCCTGTTTCCGTGTATCCGTGAGGACATGAATCTAAGAATTTACTTTGTGCTCGTCCACTGTTGCTCTGTGTAATTTAGAATGCACTAGACACAACAGCAAACAATGGCGGTTTTATACCTGTTTCTCCATGTTTGGTTTGCACTGCTAGTTCTATTTACTAAGTTGCAGCTCAATTTAGCATCGGCTTTGACAGATCTTTAATGTAGACTGTATCGCCGCCTACAGGTGAGCTTGAGATTGCTTCTCTCGCCTGTAGCCTATATATCACAACTGGAAGAAAAAGGTACGGTAACCATATTCAGTTTTGGCCTGTTGGCGATTCTCAAATGGATCAAGCTGTTGGTCTGTGTGACTGTTAAGAGCAAAATGTGTTTGTTGTAAGATCTAATTCTGCAGCAAGAATCAATCCATCATGTTGAATGTGTGCTCTGGAGCTTTTTGCCTCCATAGTTTGTTTTCTCTATAGTAAAATGATTAAATCAAACATGAACTGATGTCAATTTCACATCTTTATGTGTAACTTCCCTCTGCCGGATTGCTGAATATATGTTGGTGCATCTATGTGCTAATCTGTCAAAAGAAGCTTCCTGTTGGGTGTGAAGATGGGAGCAGCTTGTGTCTTAAATGGCCAGAAACCAAAACAAATGGGAGCACTTCACATCGTAAAGTTCTCACATTCATTTTGTTTTGTTGATTTTTTTATTCCACACTACTATACTCAATAGCACTACCCGGGCATAATTAACTTTGCTAATGCAAATTTTATGACAGAGCGCCTTCAAATTATTCCAGCCTGCGGGCACGCTGATCCCGGTCATACACTGCAAAAGACAATATTGACAGAAATCTTCCGCAGACGTGTCAAATAAAAAAAAAATTATTTTTGTACCTTGCAGCAGTTCGCATTGAAATGTTGAGGCGAGGTAAGCTCGGTGATTTACGCAGCCGCTGGAGGAGCCGAGCGTTTTAATGACGAGGACACAGAGACTCACACAATGTCAGTTAGGTGTCCCCATTATCATTTTTGTCATACTTCCCCCAGAATCCACTGAATTTCAGGGTTTCTATGAACCAAATAGGGCAGAATATTTGATGTCACCTTGAATAAAAAATATGTAATTAAATGTAACAAAACAAATGGAGCACTGTAAACAATAATGTTTGGACTTTTTTGACTTGGAAAACTATTATTATAATATTGATATGTTATTTGAGACGATGGTGACATAATCTCTATAATCTCTCAGCCATACCCTACAAGATGTAACCTGATGTCTTTGAATGACTTTGGCATCAAAATTACAAACAGGAAATGAGTCAAGTTCTTTGAAAAAACAAATATGGCAGTTCCACTTCATCGATAACCAAATACATGTAAACTATACGTTTGATGCAATATTTCCTATAAGATGTACTGACGCCACTGAGCCTGATTTGTTTAACTTAGATTTGTGGGTTATGTGTTCTAAATTCATAATCCTCATTAGATGTCCTTTTTTTGCACTAATAGGGTATATAATTATCTCTTTGTAAGTCACACAAAATAAATGACTTCCACTGGATGATTACACACACAGTTGAATCCTCAGTTGCATTTATATTTACTCACTTGTCAGACTCTTTCATCAGAAGCAGCTACAAAGTGGAAGAAGCACTTAAGGGCACTTAAAAATAAGGGTTTGATAATATTGGCTTGATAAGTGTAGACCCTTAACCCACCCATATGTAATGCTGTGGACTCCTGCTGTGTTTTCCTCATGTATTTTTTACCAAGAACATAAGTCAACAATGTCTCTCCCCATCTCTCAATGTGTTCATGTACATAAGCATGTACATTTAGATGCTTAAGATACTTCTACAGTTTTTACCACTAATCGTAGGGAGAGATAAGATGTACTGGTCAGCGTGTAGAACAGTAAACAGTAACACTTAAATGAAGTTGTCATTCTTTGAATCACCAATATTTGAATATGATATATTAATGCAGTGGACTGTTCACTTGGCCTGTGGTAATGCCCTGGATTTGTTTGCTGGATGTTGTGTGCAGAGCTTTTAATAAACCTATAAAACTTTGTGTTTCTTGTACCTTTTCATATGATCTTTTTTTTCCACGTTGTGTGGTTTGTTTTATAACTAATGATTAACTCAACTGCAATTCTTTTTTTCATGTCGGCTGTTTCAGGGTTGTGTTCAACACAATCTTCAGACCCAAATTCACAACTTTTCAAATAACAGCTCTATAATTCAGCTCTATTTTAAGCATTGCAGGAACAAAATGAACATTGTGCTTTTACTTTGCCAAACAGGATGTGATTCCACGAATGGTTCCACATAATGACAGCAACAAAGTAGACATTTAATAGTGTATTTTTGAATGTTACTTAAATACCATAATACATCCTACATTGTAGGTGGTGGATCATGATCTTGCTGGCTGCTGACCATAGACTATGATTGCAGAAAGACTGCTTGATACATAGTATTTCTCAGATACTTGACCCTGATTGACATTAATCCACCAATTCACTGACCTTCAGTTATGCTTCAGAAAGGTCTACCCTTATCAATACTGCTAAAACCTTGATGATGTTTCCCTTCACACTTGACATCTATTGCACTTCTGTCCGTCCTGGGAGAGGGATCCCTCACATGTGGCTCTCTCTGAGGTTTCTACGTTCTTTTTACCCTGTTAAAAGTTTTTTTTGTAGTTTTTCCTTACTCTTGTTGAGGGTTAAGGGCAGAGGATGTCACACCATGTTAAAGCCCTATGAGACAAACAGTGATTTGTGAATATGGGCTATACAAATAAAATTTGATTGATTGATTGATTGTTTGTCGGTTTAGCCTAGAATAAGCCGCTTGTTCTTTTGTTTTTTGTCATATGTTGTTTTATTATAGTAACAACAGACGAAACAGAAAACTGAAAGCTTTACTGTATCTCTGTTGCTCCTGAGTCAAAGCCCGTTTTAACACCATCTTGTCTATGTCAAGTAAGCATTGTCATTTCTGACTTTGCTCAGAGCTATGCCTGATTTTGGAAACTGTCACTGAAGCTGCAGCAGCTTAATGGCAGTGATCTCTCTGCACTGCATTTTACATGAACACATATGTTGCTCCATTATCCTCTCCAGGCACAGCGAGTGTGGGCTTCGCGAAGCCGAGCGCCCCGAGCCCTTCGTTTGGAAATGGATCCAACTGAGCAGAAAAGTGCCACTCTGACTGGCAGTCCCAACAGTTGTTAACGTAATTAGCTCTTTTGCTCTATCCTGCATTTTCGACATGTACAACCTTCCCTCCAGTCCTCTAAATCTCTCAGGTGGAGATGATACCTGATGGCACAATGGGTTTATTTTTTGGCAGGAGTAAAAGCAAAAAAAGATGCAAACTACCGTGTAAACAGCAGGCAGTTATTTTCAATGATGCCAATATCAGACCCATAGGAGTACACACTCAGCAGAGGAAGTTGCTAAAAGCTCCAGTTTCAGAGAGAAGAAAGGAGATGCAGGGTTTACATCATGCTCGTATCAAAGTAAAACAACGTAATGGGGGGGATTAGAAAAAAAGTCTAATCTGGTGGAAGCAATAGGGAATATGTTAGTCTGAATTGAATACATTTAGGTTACCAGTGAATCATATGTTCCATTTGTTGGTCCTCTCAGCTTTTCGAAACTTGCCTCGTCTTTTAAGGCCTCATGTTGTGAAAACAAATTCTGGGCTTTTACTTTTACTAACACTCGAAGGGAGTCAGGAGGTACCGTCAAAGTACGAAAACAGTCAGTCTGCCGGGTTTTTCACTCAGTCCGTTCCAGGAAATTTGTCCTTGAAACAGCTCGTTTAGAGATTCCAGCCAGTTCCACTTTTGGACGTTCCGGAGCATTTCAGGGAAGATCGTGTTGGTGTTAAATGTCTTTTACAGAAAACCTAACACATCTCTCTCTGCTTCAGCCTCTAACTAGATCTTGCACTCCGACATGCTTGTATTGCTCAATTTCTTTTTCTGTTTTCATGCATTAAAATAAAATGTATTTCTAATATGAAAAGGTATAACATGAGCCTCAAAGCCCCACAATCAGCCCGATACCTGTTGTATGCATTTGGAAGAGAGTAGACATTCAAACACACAAGTTCCAGGCCATGATGCTCTGTCATGTAGTTTGTGGGGGACTGAAGCTCCTTTATTCTCCAAAGAACCTAATGAGCAGAACAAAATAAGAAACTCACAACGTGAAGACTTTGGCTCCAGTGAAGAATATTTGATCATCTACCTTGTGTGTCTCCCTGCAGCAAATTCTCTTATAATTAATGAGGCAGGCGAAGAAAGCCTGTTCTGTCTAGAGCTCCAGAGAGGTGCAGAAGAGGGGACATGGAAATACACATTGCAGTAGTTTTTTCGACTTTAAACCACTGATATACCATCTTGGGTTTGCCAATACCTCAAATGAAATCCCAGTAAAACATGGGGCCTTTAAAAGAGCACCCTTCTGGATGTTTTTTTCAACCTTACAAGTAAATAGATCTTTTTAATGCAGCACACAATGACTTTTTTCTTTATTTTTTGGGGCTCATATGCGCTAAGTGATTAGATATGAGCAGAAGGATGTACTGAGGCTTCAATAGAGAGGGAGAAAGCCTGTAATTGAGAGAAGTGTGTTGCTCTGTGCTGACCTCGCCATCTGCCGCAGATGAGTCGAGTCGCACATGCCCAGAGTTGACCCGTGCGGGAGCAGAGCTACCGAAGCGTCTCGGTGTTGTTTGTCTTCTGGAGAAACGTATCGCTGCCTCTCACCACACGGTCATGCCTGCGTGCTCAGCCGTGATCCTCGCCTCGCTTCAGCTGGTTAATCCTACACTCCTAGACCTCTAATGGAGGGAACCTCTTTAAGATCTCTGTTATGGGGGCAATAAGGAATCGCGTAGGTGTTGGCGATCATGCCCACAATCAGACTTCATAGGTTTGTGTGTTAGCGATAAGACAAGTAGCGGAAGGAAGTGCTCCCCTGTGAGCGGCTGCTTTCTTATGCCAGGGTGGATAACGATCCAGAGAGGATTAAGGTCTCAGAGACTAAATGTATGTATCTTCTTCCCTTTCTTTTCCCACTTACTAGGTGTGTTCCACAGATCAGACACCACTGGAATCAAACGTTTTTCTTTATTTACAATTTTTTTGTTCAAACAGCAATAATAGTGATTTTGCTTTCAAGGCATATTACTTTTATATGTGACCTGTTTGAAGAGTTCAAATTGTACTGGATGTCATAAAGGTCGAATGAATGTCAGTTTTCTTTTTTGTCCTCCTTTTCCATTAACCACCACACAACCCCTCAGATTTTTCTTATGACGTGGCGCGGGGGTCCTGACCTCCACTGTTGCCATGTGAGCAGATAAAGTGACCCATTCATCACTGCACTCTTTACTCCAGAGGATGATGGCAACATTTAGCTTTAAACTTTTGTGGGCAGCACTCTGCCTTTTTTGTATTGAATTGATTGATTTGGACAGAGAGTGTACGGAGATACTTTGCCCATCTCAGCAGGAAACCATGTACACTGTCGCCCAGCTGATTTTTAGTTTTCAATTATTGTCTGGATATTTTCCAGCGAGCCCGTCTTTTATTTCTGTCAAAGGCACTTTCGACATTTAAGTGCTGCAGTGGCACTACAGATGCTTAACATCTTAACATATCCCACTGTACTACAGTGTGTTTCAGAAACAATGATCCACGCAGGGAAAGCTTGGTGGAGCTGTTTGAAGAAGAGAAGTGGAGCACATTTCAAGCATGGGAGTCTTCCTCAGGCGGTGCCCAATGAGGACTCTCCAAAACAGTATTGGTTTTGTTGTTGTGTGCATGACCCACGTTTTTCAGACTTCTCTGAAGAGCTAAAGGTGAAGTATACAAGTTCACCGCTTCAGTACATTTCATTACACATTTGTCAAAAATCAATCCCAAAGACATCCACTGGGAAACATAGACACTTACATTTTGCCACATATGTCTTTTCAAACATGATATTTAAGATGAGTAGAGAGTCTAATAGAACAATAGAATAATAGCTTTACATGTTATACTGCAGATGGAGCTGTGTTTTGAAAGCAACTCTGCATTCTCAATTGTTCCTCTGTTTCCCACTCTCCCGCTGAATCACTGTTCCCCTCTGACTGGCACATGAATACTACATACATGTCATGATTTTCACTGTGAGCTTTAAACAAAAATATGTCCTGTTTCTAAGAAAATGTCTTTTTCACATTCAAATCCTTTCATCACAACTATTCTCAGATTATTTCTTCTTTGCAGGCATGCTGTTTTAAAATCAAAGCCAACAAATGGTTGTTTGCCTTAATTATAAGAGGAAATCGGTAATGCTTCTAATTGCAGAATCAAAGCCTGCACTCGGACACAAAAGTGAGTAGAATTGTGAAAGACTTAGCACCAGCAGGACCTCATTGTGTAACTGACAGATTTTTTTAAATATTTTATTTATGAAGAAGTTTTTGCAGGGGAGCAGCAGTTTCTCTGAACGTGTTTACAATGTGTATTGTAAGCCAGGAATAACAGATTGCGGGAGCATATGGTTCAGTCTTCTAGTGACGCTTTAGTAAATTCTACACCGCCTGCACAATGCAAGCGTGACGGCAACATGTGAAACCTCCCGTCAGCATCTAGATAGTTCCCGCTCGATGGTGATAAAAACTTTAATATTTTTCAACACACAATCAAAACGTGAAAATCATCAACTAATGTGTAAACCTGTATAAACGTTTTCTTTGCAGATTAATATTTTACATACTTATACATATACATTGCTCAAATTGCTCCACAGGCAATTATAAAGTTCAAATTTGCACAGTCCCAACATTAAATGCAAATTATGCAGCGCAGCATCATTAAAAGCAAACCAGTTGTATTATTTAAATATCAGCACAACAGTAGAATTGCATATTCAGTACTTTCTTTATTGATACCTAAAGTACACTTTGCAGATCTCTTGCATAGTTACAGGCCCAGTTCTACAGGAGTGGGACATATATGATCACATATATTTCACAACTGAGTATTTTATAAATTGAAAAACACACATATAACTTAGATTTTTTTTTTTTTTTCAAGCATCATTAAAGGTGTGCTGTTGCTTACCAATGTATCGATTGTATGATTCAATTCAAAGCAGCTGTATGTATGAAGTAGGCGATAATTAATTTTTCATGGACGATGATCTTCTGGTGCACCCCCCACTGAAGTCATTTTTTTGTGACCAGTCCTGTGTGGGTAAACGTTTGCAAGCAGAACTATTACTTGCAATTTAATATGCAATTTAATATGTACAGCATTATGTATATTCTGGAGTTTCGTTTTTCTCTTTGGACCTGTGTGGGTTCTCTGTGTGGGTACTCCAGCTTCCTACCGTCCTTCACAGTCTGAAGACATGCAGGTTAGGTTGACTGGAGACTCTAAATTGTCTGTAGGTGATTGGTAGTTTGTCTCTTATATGTCGGCCCCCGTGATAGACTGGCGACCTTTTAGTTAAATTAAGGAACCTGGTAGTAATTTTTACCCTGAAAGTTTAATTAAATGCCTGAGAGATTATGAAGATGACTTTGCAAATGAGGTGGTGCTGTGTGGACAATTCCAAAAGCCTTGACATTAATGCTACCTGGAAGCTCTTTGACTTTTGTTGATCAGTTTATATAAGGCAGCATTTCACTCAACCCCCATTGCGAGTATTAGTGCTTTGAAATACTTAATCAGTCGTTTCAATCACGTTCTTCTGAGTCCTCAGCTTTATGTTGATCATGCAGATGTGTATAAATTCAGTTTTAAACTCCTGGCAGAGTGTGAGACATGTCTGGTGTTATAATAGATACATACTGTACACACAACCCTGACACGTGTTCACCTCATAATACTGTTCCTTTCCTCCTTGTGAGGATAATTTCCAAAAGGTCGAGCACACAACACACCACCCACACTGCCAGACTTTCCTTTCACTCTTCCACACGTAACCACAGATTACATTCTCCCAATCATTTGAGTTCCCCCTTGGGGCTGACTTGTACACCAGCTCTGATTTCTTCCCTTTTTATTTAAAAAAAAGATGATTAAATGCAGATTCTCAGCTCCTGCCTGTTATGATGAGATCAAAGCAGCTGGACCGCTGCTTGTGAAAGTAATTCAGCATTCATGTGTGGTACACTCTTCGAAAAACGAGGCTACCTCGCTTTGATGACTAAACCATTTATCCCCCACTATTAATCTCACAGTATTGACTTGAAATACAAGAAAAGTATGGTTACATTTGCCCTGTCAGCAGATGTGTGTGTATGTGTGTGATTGAGACACAAAGAGACTCTGCCATACACTTGCATATCGTTTGAACCATTAATTGTGCATGATGTCACTTTTCTACCGATACGGCTCCTTCTGAGGACCTTGTTTTTTCCTTGGGGGGAAGGTTTGATGATAAAACGTTTTGCTGGGCACTTAACAGACGTTTTTCAGATTTTAATTTCTTCACCTTACATCAGCTCCACTTACAACACTCTAGAACCGTCTGGCCTTGCACATAATCCTTTTGTACAATACCAGGTCAAAACCTGAAGTCAGTCCAGGTCGACTGTCAATTTAAAGATATACATCTTCAAATCAGCTCTGCTTTACCCAATTTTTGAATTAACTGAATACATGTAACCCAAAATGGAGAAATCCCCTTGTCCTCTTCTCTTTCAGTGGTTCTTCATTAAACCTGTAATATGTATAATGGACACTGAAATCGTCCTTGGATTGAGGGGATTAGTTTTCTCTGTAGAGCAATAATTAGCTTTGACACTACTGTATGTGAGCGTCCTCATGCAATGGAAACATAATTACTGCTGATAATTAGAGTTGAATATCTCGCACCTGTCTCTTTAATATGCAAAGCAACATGGACATAAATGAATATCAGTGAAGCTCACTTTCGTGGGACACCTGCAGTTTTATCCTGATTCGATGAAGCGCACTAAGATGAGTTAACATTCAGTTGAATAGATGATGCTCCACTGGTTAAATGTTCATTCAGCTTCATTCCCTGGCTGGTTTGTCACACTGACAAAGATCAAAGATATAATACCTTTTATTTGAGAAAATGACGCAGATCAAATTGACTAATTGGTAAGTGTGAAATAGAATTATTACTGTTGACCAAGGCTTCATTCTTTGTCAGACTAGATTTTTGAACATTTTCACTGTGTACGTTCACCTGTGTTGAAACACATCAGGGACACACACATGAAGACCAACAATTTAATGATGTACAACAAGATGCCGCGCATTACCTCTGCTAAGTAATGGACTGTGGGGAGCCATTATTGTATGTAATGAAACATTTCAGTGTATTGGCAACAAGAGAGCTTAACTATTAAAAACATAACCTCTTTAGTGGAGGTCGAATTCTGCTTTGTAGATTTCTTAAAAGGGAAGAAAATACATTCAACATGTTTGTAAGACCTCAAGGATTCACACAATACATTATATGTTTTATACATTCAAGAAAAATACTGCAATAACAGTTCTGATATCTAGACCCACAGTATATTAGCGTCAGTTCAAAATCCCTTGATGCTTCCAGCAGGTGTCAATATCATCAGATGCAGGGTTTCTGCTACATTCATTTTACAGCGGTGGCCTGCCGCTGAAATGTACTTATGTTGTTTGATTCGCTTTAGATTTTGTGAGGCATGCATTTGAAAACATTGAAAAAAAACATGCTGTGGGCACACAGTTTACCTGTCACACACAACACGAGACATGCACAGCCAGGACTTTGGGGTTAAGGTGCTAAATAATAGCTAAATAAATGTGATTGTCAGTTTGAGTCCACAGTACGTCCGTGGGCGGGTCCTTCTGAAATCAGGAAATGCGCTCAGTTTGCCATTTGAAAAATGAACAAGGGAAACAGTTGGATCTCATCTTTCTGTGTGTGTTTCCATTGAAATGGAACAGCAAGCTCCCCTTTTTTGTGTTCCACCCTCTGTAAAAGACCACTGCACCCCTACTGTCACATGTCAGCATTGATAATAGATCCCTGTGGTGAGGCTTGAAAAAAATCTGTGATGTGACGTGCAGATTTAAGGCCGAACCCATCAGACTCTGTAAGCTCCACGTATGCAGTAGAATCACCTGCTCTGAGCACATTGTTTGATAACGAAGGGCGCTAACGAGAAGTGCAGGCTAACAAAAGTCAAGTCAATGAGGACCAGTGGCTTTCAGACCCACACATTAAAGCTCCCTTTTAGCCAATGGCTTGCCAACATTAGCAGGTCCCACCTCTCTGCCAAAAGTACAGGCAGTGTGCGCTGTCTCAAGAGATGAAAGGTGACATCCGACCTGAAAAGGAAAACATGATCTAAGACGGATGTTGTTCCTCTGAGGGGAGCGGATTTCTGAGTCAGACAGACGATTTCTGCGTCTGTCCTCACAGGAAGGACGTGACTGCACTCAGAAAAGTTGTAATGAAGGAGAACATTTTTGCGCTTCTATTTTTTAATATATTGTGGCCATTATAAAAGGTCGCGAGAGTCAGACCATCAAATTCCTGAGCTTTCAAATATGTGGCCTTTAGAGATCATTAAAAATATGAGGATGGAGTGCGAACTTCAGAGAATGCAGGGGGTTTAAAACAATGCGGCTCAGAGGTGGTGATTCTGTCATATTTTCTCCCAGACTCGCATTCAAACTCAGTGGGAGTATTGAACATTTTTCAGCTCGTGAGACTTAAGTGCAAATTTACAATGACAATTCTACGGCATATTATGTGTTATTTCTGGCAGGCAGTTGCACCATTGTATGCCAACTGAATTGAAATGAAAGTACTGAAGATAGTGTGCCTGAAAGTTTTTGAGGACACAGATCATCTTCTGGGACATAAACAAAATTACAGCAAGTCAAGTTAGGTGGAGAGAGCCTACAGAATATTTATCTCTTTGAAATATTTTAGTTTCTTTCTCGCTGTGATTATTGTGTGGTGCACTATAGTGCACAATCTCCCTTTGACAAGCAGATTATAATAAAAACTAAATAAAGATTGTATTCGGAAATTTTATAAACAAAGTAATTGAAGTTAATTGGGTGCTGTTTATGGATACACCTTATTTAAATCTAGGAGCAAAAGAGACCTGGAGATTTGAGCTGCTTAAAAGACTCAAAAACAGAAAGCAAAAACAAAAAGAGAGGAGCCATCTGGAGTAACTCAATCTCGTCTTCTGTGATGTATGAAGAACAATGTAGTGCTTTAGCCTCTCTCTTCTCTGAGCAGCATGGCGTATTATTGAAGCAGACATCTCGGCACAACACTGCTGTTTGCAGTAGGTGAGAGAAGGTTTTGTTGGTGTGAATTTGCTCTTATGAATACTAAATCATTGTGGGTGGAAACAGGCAAAAACCAATCAGGCTGAACAACGTTAGATTACAACATATCCACACAAAGGTCCACTTGCAGTCCATCTTACAGCATGAAGGAGTTGGTTTTTACATTAATTTAAGGAGGAATATGTATTATATATATGCATTATATGTTGCGTGCAGAAGTAATGCATTGGTATATTACTTGTAAATTCTGGTTTCAGTTATTAGCACAAAGGTAATTGATGCTTGAGAGAGTATTTTTTTTCCATCCGTTTTATTTTATTGGTGCAGCCAATCCTTGGGGCCCTGAGGTCTGAGCCAGAGAACAGAAACAACCATACAGAGAAATTTATGAAGCCGTTAAGTGGCATTTTGTTTCGTGGGCTTTGCTGTAATCACTGTCACTGCAGACTTGGAGAATGGTTTTGTGTCTGTGAGTTTGGTTGAGGCCCCTTGAGGGTACAAGCACCGCACTTCAGCCTAGCGTGGCCCCAGCAAGCTGCAAAAACAGTGCGACAGTACTCTTCAAACTTGACTTCATTATCACTTGCACATGTACTGGCGTCTTGTGCATTGTCATGTAAAGTAAATCGTCTGCGTGGGAGCTAGAAAGGCAATTATGGAGCGCCTACCTCCACTAAGAGAAAACAGTCACCTCCTTGGTGGAGGTAACAAAACGAAGGGCACTTAGATCCTGCTCAAAGGTCCTATCATGACATGTTCAAGAAAGAGAAAACAAATCCGTGGATCCAGCCGTTTTCTCTGGGGCCGCTCCACAAACTAATGGGTCCTTCCTTTGCCCAAACCTCACCTTTCTACCAAGTTTCAATAAAATTGGTGAAGTTGTGTTTGTGTAATCCTGCTAACAGACAGACATTCAGCAATAAATAAATAAATAGAGGTAAAATACAGATAGAAACTTATCTTATCTTTATTTGGCAGTTTTTGTTCCAAAATGTGTGAAATGGCATCATTTGTCTTAAATATCCTTTGAAGGGATTTTTTCTTTGTTTTTTATTTATTACATGTGGACAGTTGGACAAAAATGAAAGGGCCTGAGTGTGTTCGGAGCTTCCAGTTCTTTGGTCGTTTTGTTTTATGTTGTGCCATCTCCAGGAGCGACGCTAAGGATTCTAGGCCACCTAAAAAATATGGCTGGGCCTCCCGCCTCTGCACATCTGGTCTAACACATCCACAGCTTGCATGTCTGAGCAGTGTAACTTAGCTCCCCTGAAATTACTCTCCCCCCCTCCTTTTTTTAAATCTCCTCTAATTTCTTATCTAAAGAGTTTACAGTCCACTGAGCACATTTTTAATGTGGAGTCGCTACCAAGGTCATTTATTCATGAGCTTGCCTCCTGATAAGTCAGCATTAACCGTGGCCAAGCCTGGCAGTCACTGTAAACAATAAGTGTGGATTAAATGATTATAGCGATCAATTCTCTGGGCCATCTTTTATGCTCCTGTAGGGCTTCTTAGACCTAATGCTACTTTCTATGGGCCAGCTCTGAACAATAATGTTATTAAGAATGAGAGGGAAACAAAGTAATAAATCAATATTTATTATAGATAAACACAAAGTCATCATCAAAGTTGGGAGAGACTGTTTCTTAAAGAAAAAAAAAACTTTACAATGTAAACGTCTGTGGAGCCGATGGAGGCGAAGAATCTTTAATCTGTGTATGAATGAATCATCTTGTGTTTTCGGGTGATGTTTGGGTTTTTGGTTTCAGAGAATCTGTGCATCTGGTGTGCATCCTCTGCTGTTTTATCTTATGACAGAATGAAATATAGACGACATTAAGTGACAGCAAACAACAACAAGAAACTGTTCATTCCATTCATTTTGCAAAGAACTATTTGACTGACAAAGGTCTTTGAAGCATGATTTTACTTAGAAAGCAACATTCTTCATCCATTCAAAATAAACGCACCAATGCTTCCAAACAGGCAATTTCACTCACATCAGAGTTTGAACCATTGCTATTCTCCCAGTACACAACATCATCACCACCACATTCGCTGAGAAATCCGGCTGCTAACCTGCAGAGCAGTTTGTCATTTGCACCCTGCGTCAAAGCGAATTGCAGCTGCTGTCTCCAAACCCCATGCCTGCGCTGTGTTGTTTAGATGCTGATGAGGCGTCTTTGCTCTTCCAGGCCATGTTGTGTCGGAGTGATGTTTTCAGATGGCAGCGTGTTGCCTGCCTGTTAAATGTTATTACAAAGATTTGTATTGGTTAGATGAAGCTGATGGACCTGCTGTACTGTGTATTCAGCAGTGTTGATATATTCATTCATATGAGGTATATCCCCCCTTCAGAGGTAATTATTTCAACGTCACTCTCCGCAACAGCAGCACGGCCCAGCTACTTCATAATCACTGTATAAAGGTGTTAGAATGCTATTTATCACATGAATGCATTGACTGTAACAGTCTTCTCCATTGTTTGTGACAGTCTGTCATGCTTGTAGTTTAATAATCAGACCAATAACAGTAAACAAAGAATAAACTAATATGCGTAGTGGAGATTGGAGTAATATATTGATTGATTACTCATCTGACATACAGGATGAATCTCTTTTTACTTTTCGTTATTGATATTTTGGAGCAAGCATGTGCACGTGGAAAAAGCCACGCAGTGTCAAATCATGGGGCATTTGTTGCCTTATTTTTGCTTCACTGACAAGTTTAGCTCTGAAATTGTGAGGAGTAGGAGGTAGAGCGAACTAGTTAAACCCACAGGGTGCTTTAACAGCTTGTTTACCACATTTTGTTGCCACGGAGGAAATCAGTTACTGACAACTGTCAATGAGTCGAACGTTTCCTCCCCATGTCTCCCTGCACAGACACACCGGGGTCGGAACAGTCTGCCAAGTAGCTGAGAGCTGCTGGCGTCACAGAAAATCTCAAAAAGACACAAACAGTCCAGATGTGCAGTCTGTGTGGAATCATGAATTTGGGGCAGTAGACGTGTGATTGGGGAATTCATATCTTAAGCTTTAGCTGCAGTAAAAGTGAAATTATATTTTGGTTCATCTCAGTGTTAGAAGGGTCATCTTGTAGTGCCAAATACTGTAATTGTGGCCTGTCCTAACCTAAACTAAATTTGTTACTGTTCTTTAAAAGAACATCAGCCCAAAGGTGCGTCAGTGGAAACAGCTTATTAGCTTATTATGATCCATATTTATGTTTTATTGATAGATGGCTTAATTGTTTCTGTTACCAATATTATACAGCACCTTTAATTGTGTTTATTATGGTAACCGTGACGATAAAGGTTGGTGTGTCTGCCATTTAAGAGCTACAGTAGGAGATGCCCCTACAAACAACACATATGGTTGGAAAGCTTTAATATTTATACCTGCGTAATAAAAAGTTGAGTGACAAGACACTTCAGGTAAATATGGTAAAAAATTCAATTCCAAAATATGATCATGAAACTTCCCCGAGTTGTTTCCTAACATTAACACAATCATAACAATACAGGTTTTCTGAAATATTATATTTTGATTTCCAAACAAGGCTTTACCCCATGAAGGTTCTCATGAAATCCACAAACTTGCCTAATTTTCCAGAACATACATCAGAGCATTGAATGAAGCCAGTTTCAAAATGCTTGTTTCATTGTGTTGACACATTAGAGCCAGAGATTTTCACTGAGGCGGTTTTGGATTTTTTTTTTATCACTCCATAAATCAGAAAACACTGTCAACAGCCATTTAAAAAAATAAATCATTTCTGTTTCTGCAGGGTTTGGTCTGTGTAACTGCTGCTGAAGTTGAGGTTTCTGCCTCAGGATGCTGAGTATCTGAGAATAACCTTTACATATATGTATTGTATCCAATGATACTTCATGTTTATGTGAATTCAAGTGTGTCAACAGAAACTTGAATTTCTCCTGCTGTCAAGACATAGAGGATGTTGAAATGGCACCATGGGCTCTGTAAGGATAATGGCTAAAGCTCTCACTGTGGCAATGACATGATTAACTACAGTTCCATCCCTATAAATGTCTGTTAGTGGTCACACTGGAGCAGGTGTCTTTACTTAGCCCAAGCAACAGGACCACTGCCACTTGTGTAAGCCAGTGGCTGAATATAAAAAGATGGACAATCCATATCCACTTCCAGCCAGTGTACAAAGATAAAGCCAAAATACTGTGAATACAGGTGCTGCCATTTTGCACTGGTGATCATGGAGTGTAGCTGTGATAGCAAGGTCTTGGTAATATACCAGCTAAACTAAGCATGAGTCATTTTCAGCTATCTACCATGATGTCACTACTTAAAGTAGTTTTTGGTGTTCCTTTTGGTTTTCTCTCTTTTCTCTCCTGTTGGGTGAGGCTGAAAAGCACTCACCTGACCTGGCCCCTGAATAAAGCTCTTGATCTTTTTTAGATTCTAGGTTAAGGCATCAATTTTAACGTTTCTTTTTCTTAAGCCTCCCACTTGGACCAGAGTGTCCCTCAGGTATCGTGCTGAGGTCAAAAGCTAAAGGTAAAATGGTTGAGCATTTCTTCATTGGCTGTTCGGGTCAGTTTCCCAGCTGGATCGGATACAACGTTTAAGTAAGCAAGCAAAATGTGTAATTTTTTTATCTTTTAGAGAAAGGTGGTGTAGGGCTCTGTCTTAATGCTCTGGTCAAACTACATCTGTATGTGCCATTTAACACATTTTTGTTTCTGTCACTCGCATCCTTTTTTTGACTTAATATACGTGTCTGCCCTGAAGGAAAACCTCACAGTTTGTGCTTGTCTCTCTTCCAAGAGTGACTGCAGCACTTTGGAGAGAAGATGGTCGCCTTTCAAATCACGCCTGTCTGATTTTAAACTCACCTGCCTGCTCAAACAACTTTGTTGGTAGCATGAGAGTAACGACACCCTCCCTCAACTCAACTTTCACAGGAATCAGTTTCTGCCACGCAGGAGAGATGTGGGGCACAAAGTCACATCTTTTGGAATTGCCTAAGAATGTGTTTTGTAGCAAGACACCTGGGCGTGAAGTAGTGTTGCCTGAGCTTGTTTTGGAATCTGTAGTTTTGACTCTGTCGGGGGATTTTTATTCCTCTCTGCACCATGTGTCCTTATTTGTTCATCTATGTATTGTTTGACATTGGCATTTATTTGTAGATTTCTCATTGTGCATTAAAAGAAATTCTCATTTTGCTTCCAAATAGGATCTAAAACCTGACCATAGATGTGTCACGTATGATCCTGCAGACCAAAGGAGGTGATGCTTTATGGGCTTTCAAATCAAATGCAAATGGGAAATCTGTTCCAGTCAGTTCGAGCCAGAAGAATAAGTTGAGCTCATCTTTAATTCATGGGAGCGCTTACAGTGCTGTGCCAGGGCAATCTTCTTCATGCACCCCGCCAAAAGCGGATTCCCAGAAGGGTCAACATTTCCCTGGGGAAACAGCTGGACACAGGCCTCCCACTGGATGTTTTCCACAGTTCTCATCCTGTTCGCCTTCTTCCTTCTCGCCGAGAAACATCCACTTGGAGTGTGAGGGGATTTAATGATGTATGTGATCGCTGCAGCCCAGTCAAGAGATTAGGAAGCTGCAGGAACCTTTGCTAGAGTGCAGGATCATCACACAGGTGTTTTGAGGGGATAATTACTGTAGTTAAGCCAAACATGGGAAATACCTACGTTTCCGTTTGTACTTCAGAGATGGAAGCTGGTTGGAGTTTGAGTAGAAATTCAACTCTGTTTATTTAGTGCTATCTGGAAGGAAGAAATGTTGACTTGCCTCCCTGTCTGACTTTACATCACACCACCAGGACTTTATTCATTTGATTTTAAAACTATTCCATTAAAGTTTTAAAATTCATTTTTAAGTTTAAGATCAAAGTAGTTGCCATCTTGAAGAGTGCAGGCTTGCTGACGGCAGTTCGGTTGATGGCGCTGACAGTGTACAGCAATGATTTCCAACTCCATCTATAGCTGTTCACTTTGATTGGAAAAGCTGCTTTTTTTTTGCAACTTCCTGCTCGTTATCAAGTCGGGGCTTGGAAAGAGGAAAAAAATAATGTCTTTGCTGAAAATGGGAACAACATTGGATGGTGGCTATCATTATAATTGAGTGGGCTTCCTGTTTTGCCCTAATCGCATGGGGCTAATAGTGACTGGGATAATTCAGGGATTTGTATTGACCTTGTTAACTTTGTTACTGGTTTTAAAAGCCTGTACGCTTCATTTGTAAAAGATAAGGAAATGTCAGCACTCACTTTTCTAAATGGGTCAGTGACAAATTGAGTGAGAAAATCAAAAATGTAAAAAAAACTTTTCTAAAAGCATGCATCCGTTTTTTTGGAAAGTATATTCTGTATGTATGTTGGTTAAGTGTAATTTTGTATTTAATTTTAAATTTATAAGTATAAAGTCATATATATAAGTATAAAGTCATCAAACCTGAATGGAACATAGACTTGTAATCCAAAGTGTCTCAATCTCCCCCTAGTGGTTGGCTGCAGTTTTTGTCATGAACTCTGCCTCATCCTGGTTTATGTCAATTTAGTTAATTGTTATCACACTTGACAGCTGCGTCTGACTCGCGATTGGTGCAGCACGTATATGTGCAACCTCAATGCCGCATGCTCAACCCCCCCAATTGCTACTCTGCAAAATACGGCGCTAATTGAGGTCATTGGTGCAGTGTTCATATCCGGTTTATTTTTGCCTCATTTCTAGATAATTGGAGGAAGTAGAGATGTGTCATCCGTCTTTGTCAACAGTTTCTGGGTTGGAATAAATAGAAGCCCAAGAAAAAAGAGATGACTTCCTTTGAAAGTCAAATCGTGATCAAATGTAGAATGTCAGTATTTGCTGTGTGATGTTCAGGGTGCTAGCCCTGTGAAAACTGAGCCAAATATAATCTGTTGGCACTATTAAACATTGATCACGCTGGAAGACGACAGAGAAAATGTCTTTCTTTGGATTCCTTGGATAGACACTTATCACTGATCATCAATATTTAATGATGATCGGGAATATTCTGGAATGTATAAATTCCCCCATGTGATCAAAATGAATAAAGGTCTCATTGACGTAACCCTGAGATTTCAAGATGTCAGACACTCAGGTTACATCTGCCGGACATTATTCCTGTTGGAGCCTTTTCTGTAAATACAGGTCGTGTTTTGCTCAAAGAGGTGACTGCTCATTATGAAATAACTTATTGCGGGAGCCTTAAAACACACGTGACAGAGCACAGTTAAAATTCCCATTGTTACATTTCAACAGCAGCTTTATGTCTGCCCTATGTTCTCTCACTTGCTTCACCTCAGCACCCTCGTCTGGCCCGGCTCAGGATCAGCTCAGTGTATTGCTCTCTCTCCATTCCATCCTCTGACTGAATTCATTTTAAGTTCTCTCTCTTCACAGCACGGCGGACCTCTAATTGTTCCATCTGTCATCTGTCACTTCATGAGCATCGTTTCCACACCTCAAGTCAGAAAGATGTACATTGGATTCAAAGAGACCTGTGGCTCACTTGATCCTCCCTTTCGCTGACACGGAGGTGGGTTCCTCTCTCCTCAGCGACATTAAGAGCTCACATCACCACGCACAACAGAAAGATCTGATTTTACATCCCATTACAAAGGTCATTTGTGTTTTTTTTAACTCACTGTAAAAATGTGTTGCGCTGTTACTTAGCGTGCAGGCGTGAGCTCGTCAAGGTTACACACAGCACATCTGACTAATGGCCCAGCTCTCTGTACATGCTCATGCTAATCACTTCTCTGATTGATTGTGCTGCTCCTAAGCACTAATAGCATCATTAGCTGGAACTGTTGTGGCAGTCTCGGCTCTGAGTTTTCTATTCCCTCGTCGAAGTTTTCTTTTTTTCCTTTTTTTTATTATTTAGAAAGTAGATTGGGACCGGTTCCTTTTACATCGAATTGGCTTTCATTCCTGGTAACGACAGTGCAACACGTAAATCCCAGTGCAGCGAAACACATTCTGATTACCTTCACTGTCACTCCTGTACATGTTGGTCCAACAGGAGCTGCTGTTGCCTTGGAAACCTTTGGTGAAACTGTCCATTTAGAGAATTGGCAATAGAAGGATGCATGATGAAAGGACACATTTATCGAAAAGTAGTGGTTGATCAGCAACTGGATGCTGATTGAATTTTACCATCAGATCTTTTCATCAAAAGTTGCAATAAGAAACCTTCATATTCTACATTTAAATGTACATCAGTACATTTAGCATTTAGTTTTGATGTGGTTTATGAGTTAATGTAAGTCATAAATTAACTAAGCAACAAATTTGTGTTTCTATTTATCAAACACATCCTTATAATTTCTTCCAACAAGTGGTATTATATTATAACCAAATACAAACATGCGTGTGTTTTCCAGAGGACACAAGAACAGTGATGAACCCACGACGACACACAAGGTTAACAGCAGCAACAATATCTAAATCATGTGATCACCATATATAAAACTATATGGCACCCATTAGGGCAAATACCTCCAGCATATACTCCTAATAGTCACTTCAAATTCAATCAACCTGCACAAAATTGCACACACTTATGGATATCAGTCCCCTGAATATGCCAGATTATTAAAAATCTAGAACCATTAATTATTCCCTGGGGCATTGGTGAAAATGTGAAAAAAACACGATCTTAAAAAATGTAAGAAAACAATCCTGGATTTGCTCCCTTATCCAGATCCACAGCAAAATTAATGGATTATTTTCAAGTCTATGCCGCATATCTATATGCAATCTTGCTCACACAAAAACCAAACCAACAGGTAAACTAATGCTCCTTGATGGAGCTAATGGGGCAAAGGACACACTTTATATCGTAGCTGATTCTGTAACATCAGCGCTGAACAACAAGGGTGTCTGAGCCGGGTTCATCACTGTCCCCTGGAAACATCTCCATTGTCCCGATGAATAAGTCAAACATCCCAAATTAATCGAATGAGTCCACTTTTGAAGCTGCTGCTTCCTGTGATCAGTGTTCCAGTCGCTTACTTGGTGCTAAATAAACTAATTTGCATGTTTCATGTTGTAAACGTAGATTGCGTGACACTGGTTTTTAGGGACGATCTCCTGACTGAATCGTGACCAGGGTTTTCAAAGTGATGGGATGGCCGAGGGGAGCTGTAAAGGGCAGGAGCGTGTGTGCAGAGTGTGGCTGGTGTGCTGCCAAACTGTCAGAGAGCGTTTTGGTTGTGTCAGCTGGGGGACGATTATTAGTTTAACCAGAGCGGATGTTATAATCATAGGGATGGGAATCCAGCTGGGTAATCAACACACTAATTTTTGGGTCATCATAACAAAGACACACTCGCATTTGAAATGAAGCAACGCGCATACCCCAGCTCCAGGCCCTTCAGTTCACGCACCATGTTCACACACTTTTTCCAGCAATGCCACCTTCTTGTTGTGATTATTTGCTCTTCAAAAATGTAAAATGCCTTCTGCTCTGTGCGAGCCAGGTGTGGGGCCTGATCCACAGCAGCTGCTCCCGTTGCCTTTAAATCAAAAAGGTGGGAACAGTTTGAGAAGAAGCAGGAGAATCAAAGCAACAGACGAAACGTTGCTTTTACCTGATGCTACCACACACTGTGTCTAACTATACAATTTCCCCTCTTACTCCTCCCTTCACTCTCAAAAGAGAAGCTGTTGTTCAAGCCTGAGTTTTCTACAGCATGAATAAAAAATATGGATAAGTAACAGCTTTGAGGACAAGTGGAACAATCACCATTTTTATAGATGTTGTCGAAGAAAAGGGAACATCCACTGATTGTACACAATACAATCAAGTATTTACAATCAAATACAAGTGGTATTCTCTGTTATCAATGTGTGATAACAGAGAATACCACACATCGCCTCAAGTTATGTTAAAAATTAAAACATTTCAAAAGGGTCAGAAAGACGTGAGTTTGACCAGACTTTCCACTTCTGCTCCTCACTGAAATCATTGATCAAACCATCAATGTCCACTGTGGGTAAACTGGCATTAGCTGCCATTTTGAAGCCTTGAGTTTGACATTTTGTCCAGCGCCATCTTGGTTTTTTGAAACCTAAAAATAACCTTATGTCGAGGAGTGGGGGGTGGAGTGGGGGCGCGACCTGCACCCATTGGATGATGGTAGCTGACATTCAAATGGCCCAATGCATATGGTCCTTTATCATCTATTGGACTCTAAATGGGCCATTATTTACAAAATGAACATCATGCTGTGTTGAAGAAGACTTGAAACTAGAAATTAAGACCATACACTTCTTATGAAAGGTTTACTGTTTTAAATCAAGTGAGATTTCCTCAGACTTATACAGAAACATACTTCCACTGGTCATTTGAGAGAAAACATGTTCCAGACACTTCTGCATTGGCTTAACTTTCACAGTGTAATCTTATATACAAATTCACATTTATCACACGTTGTGTAAATATTGCAGCATCAGCAGCTGTAGCTTTGCGTTGCCTTCAGGCGCCTTCAGGCCAGCAGGACCAGAATCCGTTCACTTTAACCTCGACAGAGATGAAAATGAAGTGCATCTGCTGTTCATTATTTGGAATGAGGTGATAGTCCTGAATTATATTTGTTTCTATGTTTATTGTATAGTGTTGTTTGATTTATTTTTTATACTCTTTGCAAGATCTTGTTTTAAAGTTTGCTATTTCATTATCCTCAAGACTATGCTTAGGCTGAAGTTTGTAGTTATATGTTTCTCTTAAACCCAAATCCCCACAGAGATCATTGAAGCTTTGTGTAATTGAATGTTATTTAATCTAAACTTGACCCTTCCTGCAAGTTGAGCCGTGTTTAGAGAACTGCTGAGTTCAGCTGCAGTGAGGACTGAGGAAATCTTCATTCACCTTGTCTTATTAAAATAAATGCTCCTTTTAAGTACGTACACCAGCCCCCCTGTGGTTTCTTCTCACCTCAGTGAGTGTACTCCCACTGTAATTTAACCTCAGCACTAAATGTTCATGAGTCTTTTATTTGAATTTACACTCAGTCGTGTCATTTCCTGCTCCAACAGAAATGACGGGCTGACGTCAATGGTTTATTCTTGCTCTGCGCGTGAGTCACAGATTTAAACACAGGCGAGTCTAAAGGGCAACTTCTGCAATATCTGATTTGCAAAGGAACATTGTTTTGTTGTACTTGTTTTCTGCCTTTTTCAGCTGCCGCTGTAGACTTAACACTAGCGGTGAGAAAGGGGACTGAGAAATGAGAACTCGCTGACATTTAATAAACAGCACACTGCAATCTAATCTGTGAGAACAACTTGTTTTGCTTTGTGTCAAACGCAAAAGAAAGAACAAATACTTACGACTGATAGAAAAGGAAAATTATTTTCAGAATTGATGCTCCTCTGTATTGCAGCTTGGTTATGCCAACAGTGGATTGGATGACCATGTATAATATATAAGATGTTGCCTGCTGTGACAAACAAAGAGAATCATCACCCAAATCTGACACTTTGTTTTTACTGCAATGAAGCTTTTTTTAAGCTAAATTCAGCTCTTGTTTTTGTTCTCTGGCCTTTAATTCTATTAAAACTCCTCAAGCTCATTCCAGCACCAAAACGCACTCTACACTACCGACCCAGTTATACTAAGTCTCACCAAACTAAAGCGTCAGACCACCTTATAGTGTGATAACATTTCTGTGTTTTGTATTCAGCTTGGTTTGCTGCACCCAAGGGCCCAAAAATGATAATGTAATGTTGTTTTAAAGGTACCATCTGCTGTTTTTTAACAGTAGTAGTGCTTTGGAGCAACTTTTTTTATGAGCATGGCCCTGCTTTCTCATCGATCGACAACTGGTAGCCTTAATGTGGCAAGAAACCTTACAATGAACCACCAAAAGCAAATAAGAAGATGGTTAGAGAAGCTAATAAGATTTCTTTAAAATGGTGTAATATTTTACGAAGGAGAAAATGCATTCAACTGGTTTGTTGGACCTTCCGGATACACCAAAAGTGTTTCGGTAGAAAACCCAGGGTGTAAACATAACCATTTGTTCACTAGAGAACTCCGTAGGGAGAGAAGGGAGGCACTGGATGGGTTACAATAGATGAAGAGTATTATTTCACTGAACTTATGAGGGTCTAGAGCAGCTTTAACCATAAAATACCTCCGAGCTAAACACACTCTCTTGTGCAGGGGCGAGAAATGTAGCAGGGGCAGTTCTGCCTGCATCAGCTACATCAAACATTTTTATGGTCATGCAAAATGTAGCAACGGTTTAAGGTTAAACCTGGAGCAGAAAGTTAAACAATGGAATATATATCCATCACATATACTGTGTGATGATGATGGCAGTATAGAGCCATGGCTCTCGTCACAAAATGAGCGTCGCAGCACAACGTGTTCTTGTCAGTGACGGCAGCGCCGACGATGATGGACAGGCCCTGACAAACCTCCTCTCCCTCATCACAAAGGAAACCATGTCCAGATTATTCCATGAACTCTGACAGCACCTATTAGACGTAATGACGATTAAATGAGCATCCACCACCACACCATCAATCTTTTGACTTAATCAGTGGCTACCCAGGGATTTATCCTTTCTATTCATTTAAAAGCCACTGAGTTCAAGGAGAAGGCAAAGGGTGAGGCGGCCCACCCCTTCCAGTGTAAGCTTTTTCCCCCCATTTGATAAGTGGGACTGCAGTCATATTAGAAGACTTAGAGAAAAGCCATTGATTGCTTTTCCTGCTATCACCGTCATTTCAAATCAGGCTGGGGTTTTGATGAATGACAGCCCACCACGAGATACACCGGTTTTATTCACCTCCCTCATCTTTCATCTACTTGCCGGAGTCACGGCCTCACCTGTGCTTCCACAGACAAGGCCAGCACGACGCTTGCACCCTTATGAATCATGATCAACTGTTGCCTTCCTTGTGACTGACTTGCCGAACCGCTGCCTACCCATGGAGCATGTTTTAATCTGACATTCTCCGACACTTCCTGTGCCTCATTAATATGAATCTGTGAATGCATAATAGTGCATTATATTTGCATGCTGCTCACTCCTGACCAGTTTTCCACCATGTGTCGTTTGATCTCAGACAGTGTTGTTGATGAAAGCATACAGGCATATTTTATAGGGAATCGCGTGCATGTCCATGTCCTTGCAGCTATACAATGCTGTGTAATTGTATCTGATTTTTAGGTTGGGTTATATCCCTAATTAATCAGTGATTTCCCTTATGTTTTAGAATCTGAAATTGGATATGTTGAGCCTTTGAGCTCCTCTTTACACTGAGTGCGTAGCTGGACTGAGAAACCCTTTTTATGGCTCCAGGCTAATTATTCAGCCTGTAGATCCAGGCTCTGGAAGGCTGCCTCTGATTCTGGCTGTAGGCTCTGTGTGTGTCCCTCTAAAATACAGTAAGTGTTAGAGGAAATAAGTGTGTGTGCATGCATTTGACATTTCAATTCTGCGCTCCTGTTCTTTGTACTTTGGCTGTTTATGCATTATACATGGAGGTGTTTTACTCCTTCCACATTTTCACAGTCTCTGTTTGGTTGTTTGTGGAAGACGTGTTGCATTGTGCGTGCGTGTAATGCATGCTCATGCCGTTTTGGGTCTGTACATTAATTTCTTTTGACAGTGTGTAAGCTTTCTTGAGGCTCATGTGTGGGCTTACCCAAGTTAAAATGTCTTTTCATGACCTATTTTAAGATAAAATTCCAAAGAATCAGCAGACACCGTTGCTACACATTCAACCAACAATGAAAAGCTACGTGTGTTGAATAATATCAAGCCTGCACGCCGAGTCGATCTTGTAGAGAATTCGCTATTTGTCTCAACCTTTGTTTGAAAATTGAATGAGAATAAAGGTTACAGCTTTGGTAAGTCATGGCGTGTACACAACTGCAAAACTCATCTAATTGTCTGATAATTATTCAGAGCTACCACACTTTATCTTTCTATGAGTTTGCATTCATATTTTTGGTTTTATTCTAACTCTTTATACAGAGTCTGAGAGCAACTCAGGGGAGTTCAATTAAGCGAAATACAAAATGGTCTCTGCTCTTACAGGCAGAGGCTGATGAATGCTAATATGCGAAACCTTGAATTTTATAAAACCATGCATTATATAGCATCGAGTGGACAAGAGCACTCTCCCCGAGTTGGCTCAGATGCTTTTAATTCACTCGTATTGATGAAGCCTACTTAACTTGACTGTCGGACAGAGATTTCGTTTTTTTGCGGAAGTTGATATTGGCAGGCCATGTATGAACTAATCCTGCAGCATTAAAGCAGCCAAAAATGGCACAAAAAGTCTCTCTATGTTACAAAACAGAGTCCTTGCGCAGATTACCTAAGAGCTACTGTTGTGAGGGTTTTTAAACTAAGGACACACTCCAAGATAGATGAATGGCTCCAAGGAAGATAAAATATGAGCAATTGTAGTTGCTGGCAATAACTTGTCTTCGCCCATTGTCCTTCCTGTAATCTCTCTGTTTTTCTACATTTGTGTTTTGTTCATCCGTCTCTTGAAAAATTGTGAATGCTTGCCAGTTACAGCATTTACAGGGTTCAGTGTGAGGGGGTAAAGAGGTGAGTTACACAACTGCTTACAGTCTTTTTTCACACAAGTCATGGTTTCTTCACACAAATTGCAAACAGCGACACGATTTGTTGGTTTTCCAGACGCCATTTGGGCTAAACTATATTCATAGCTATCTGTGTATTATAGAGATTAATAGTTACCTGGTTTACTTATTGAATTGGCTTTAGTCCAAAATAAGATAGTGAAATATGTGTCTGCTTGGAGGCTCACTAACTTGTACCAGCCAGTCTTGCACACAGAATGATGAAACATACATACCTGTTTGCTGAAAATATCTTTAATTCACAACTAAAATGAAACTTAACTAAAGTAAATTTTAAAAAAATGTATCCAACTTGTGTCAACAAGCAAAACCTAATTTCACAACAGGAGAGGAAAACTTGTAAACATACACAAACACTACTGTGCTCATCAAATATGAAGACAACGCTCAGAAAACTATTGAAGAATCTGTGTGACAAAAACAATGATAACAATCTAAACTTTAATGTCTTAAAGTAGTTCAAATCAAAATAGTATATTTTTTCTTAAACTAGTACTTTACTCTTTTTCAAAGGTATAAGAGTAAAAATTCTATCAAAATAAAGAGCATGGAAGAATTGAAGAGATTCAATATTTATTTATAAGTATACTCCCAGTGTAGAGCCCATGACGTGCTGTTCTTCACTGATGCACACAGATATTGTCATACATGCACCCAGCAGTTTCTCATTGCTCTGTAGCGATGTGGCTCGGCAACAGCAGCGGCAGACAAACGGAGGGGGTGTGCAAAGGACGGCGCGCACAGAGAGACAAGCGCTCTCATCAGTGACGGGCTCACAGGCTGCGCGGTCAGAGCTGTGGCGCAGGAGGAGGAGAAGAGGTGCAGCGGGAGGACAAGCTGCCTGAAAACCCGGAGCAAAACGCGAGAGACCACGAGAGAGGGAGGGGGAACAAAACGGAGAGAGATCACTGAGGGGAGAGAAGTCATTTGGAGCGGCGAGAGGGAGAAAGCTGGATGAAACTGACAAGGACACAGAGGGAAGAAAGCGCACGGAGAAGCCTGTCCTGACGGAGCAGAGAAGCGAGGGAGTGCGTGCACAAAGTGGAAAAGAAGACAAGAAGGAGGAGGAAGAAGAGAGGGAGCCTGACAGGAGGTCGAGCTTACGGGGCTTGACTGACACAAAAGCAAAGAGAAGGAGGAGGAGCGAGAGGGCAAGTTGATGGATTTGATTTGGTGAGTGTATTTTTAGAAGGAAGACTGAAGACAAGAGAGAAATATTGAAACTAGAGATGCTGTCTTGGAGTGGAGGAGCCAAAACAAGAGAGCAAAAAAGAAGAGAGAATTAACAGGAGACAGAGAAAAGAAGAGAGATGTTGAGATCAGAGTGTGACAGAACAGATTATCTCTGGTCTGGTTTCCCGCAGGAAGCCACTGAGAGTGTATGTCCGTGTGTGCGCATCAGTGCCTCCTTCTCCATGTGAAAGTGCATTGGAGCGTGTCTCTCACTATCGCTGTGGTGCTGAAAAGGAGGTCGGCCACAAGATGAAGCCACCCTGTGATTACCTGCAGGACCTTCTAACACTGTTTAAAGCTAAGTGGGAGGAGAGACAAGGTGCAGAGTGGTGACATCTCACGCAAGTCGAGGCATCAGAAGTGAGACTGCAAAGTGGGAGAGAGAACAAATGAACAGGGGGGACTTTTGTGAAGTCAGTTAAAGCCTCATACCGAAGAGCGAAAAGGAACTGATTGCTGCCTCTGGCTGCCGAGCAGCTCTGCAAGACAGTGAAGCCAAAGAACACACACTTAACTCAAGAGAAGAAAAACCACAGCGCAGGAACAAGGCAAGCCCTCTACTGCCAGACTGCACCCCACCCACCAGTTTCCTCCACTGTCATCTCATTATTTTAATTACCTCCCTCTCTTTCATTTGTCGTTTTTTGTCCTCTCTGCTTAGCCCTTGGTATTTTGTATTCTACCCTCCTCGCTCCTTCTCTCTTCCCCTCCCTCCTCCTCTTGCCTTTGCTCTCTCTGTCTCATCCTCTCGTGTTCACTGTCACACTAACTGCGGTGGATGCTGGAGTCACTCATGTAGAAGCCACATCCACTTCCTTGGAGCACCTTTGCCCAGCTGAGTTTTTTCTCCTCTTACCGCTGAGTTGGATGATTGAAGCACTCTCACATAAAGAGTCCAGGAGAGATGACCAACAAGTAGCTTTTCATCAGCGCTCCTGCACCACCAGAAGAAGAGGACTTCAAAACACACAGCTTTCGGTGAGGTTATTTCCTAGTGGGCATACAGTGCGGTGTATTTACAGTTAAGACCGCATGGGTCATTCATTTTCATAAGGCCAAACAGATATCCTGGTGTGGAATTACAGTAGTGGATTTATCCTGGAGCTACATGTGGGCCCCAGCCCCTGAGGCCTGGCTGGGAAATGAAGCCTTTCCCGCGGCTGTAGGTGCGCTGTGGGCAGCGATGGCCCTGGAGGGGCGCTGTCTCCGGCGGGGATCCCCAGCCATGATTAGAAAGAGCTGTCAGCGGCATCCTAAAAGGCCAACTCTGGCCCAGGTCACTTCTACTCTGTTGTCAAGGACACGCCTGCATGGCCTGAGGCATGTTTGTGTCCCTGGTGGCTCGGTAGGCCGCAGGGCCTTCTGGCTGCTGGCCCTCTGCACCTCCCTGGGGCTGCTTTTATCTTGGTCCTCCAACCGTCTACTTCACTGGCTTTCATTCCCCACATACACGCGGATCCACGCCGAGTGGGCCAAAGAACTGGCCTTCCCCACGGTCACGATCTGTAACAACAACCCTATCCGCCTCTACAAGCTCACCAAGAGCGACTTGTATTTTGCCGGCCACTGGTTGGGCCTGCTGCTGGCTAACCGGACAGTGAGGCCCATGGTTCTGGACTTGCTTCAGGAGGACCGTCGGGCCTGGTTCAGGAAGCTGTCAGACTTCAGGCTCTTTCTGCCACCCAGAAACTTTGAGGGAACCAATCTGGAGTTTATGGACAGACTGAGCCACCAACTGGATGACATGCTTCTCTCGTGCAAATACAGAGGAGAGCCCTGCGGAGCTCACAACTTCTCTTCTGTAAGTCCAACCCTTTCTGTAGCGTTTTCTAGAAGCATCATGTCAACACTGTCAGCAGAGAAACACTCCACTATTTCCTCTACTTTTATTTCTCTGCATGTTGTTTTCACTGTCAAATACCCCGTTTTTTACTGCAAGTAAAGGTTGCAAATATATTGCTTTAAAATTAAACAACATATTGCTTCAATTCATTATCTTTTAGGGGAGTTTTCTCCTGTGCCGTACCTGTTTTAATGGCTAGGTTATAAGGCTGTAAAACATGGTATACAGGCTGTCGGTACCTCCTGTTATAGCTGACTTTCTGAGTGATAGTATAAAAAGATAAGTAAATCTGTTGCTGCATAGAGCAATTATTATATCACTGCTTGTATAAGGCATGCAGCTTTTTCTTAAAACTGTCTGGAATATGGTGGGAACATTTATCCATGGTCATAAGGTGGATGAATTGGGTAACATATGAGCTTGTGGCAAGTCATAATAACCATCCCTCCATATCAAAGAGTTTCTTTCACAGCACTGTGCAACCCCCGAGAGGAGTTTACTGCCTCTGTGTCTGATCTCTCGCATATCTGTCTTATTTTCTGTGTGGGTGGTTGTGGGTTTGGGGATTTGTGTGCCCACTCTTCCTTGTGCACTCCCTTGGCACGCCTGAACCATGGCAGATGTTTTCTCTGCGGTAAGCTGCACAAACTGAAACTGTCTTTAAAGTTTTTTTTTTCTTTTCTGTGCTTTCAACTGTGGCGTCAGAATCAGAGACTGACTAAAGGAAAAATGTGTTAGGTATCAGTTTTTTTGTTCTGCTGATTCTGCCTGAGGATGCCTTTAAAATCCAATGGAGCACATAGGCAACTGGCACGAGCAGTAGAATGTGGACAGGACACCCAACTCGAGCCTGTTTGAACTTGCCTGGATTGGTACAGACCAGAAAATTTAAATTATGTTCGGGTTCGGCCATGTTGTGCTGGGCTATCTGCATGATTTGTATGCTGCTCAGGCCTGTAATCGGGGAAAACATTGGCCCTGAGTCGAGTTTGGACAAAAAAATGCAATACCTGTCTGGCTCAGGTCAGGCTCGGTTGGTTTTCTCTGGGGGTTTGTCAGGTTAGGACAGAAAATATTCATGCAAGCCACACTCTAACCTGCATGGAAAGCAACAGAATCTGTCATTACATTGTATTTCTCGCGTACTCACTCTGATGACAAAATATACACCACACAGACCTTAGCAGGGCCTCAAATATGCTGAAGGAATAACATTGGTTTAGCTGTGCTGTGATGCAAACAGAACAATCTCAGTAGAGAACGAGACCTATTCCTACTTTATTCTTTTTTCAGGCCAAGTTTAGTGGAACAGTTGGAAACGTTTGATGTTGCGACTGCTTTGTTTCCTCATTATTCAGGGGGCAGGTTTTATGTCAAGGTAATGCATTCAAGAGGGTTGAATCACTTCCATAATGAGTGCTACCAGTGTGAAGTATTGTGATGAACACTCATGGAGATTTGAGTGAAATAGAATTTTTTTTCAAGCAGAATGATTTTCTGGGATTTAAACATTGTGTAGGAATGGACTGCTAATTGAGGGAAAATAGCCTTCTGAGAACAGCTACTGTGAGAATTTCCAACAACAGCCCATAACAATCACACTGAAATATCAGTGTAGATCAATATGAAACAGGGTGAAGGACAAGGTAGCTGCTACAGCCCTGCTGCAAATACAATAACAAGTACAGTCCAAAACTCCGAGACCAGTGCTGCTCACACTCCATCCTACAATGTGCCTCTGTGTGGAGATGTGTGCATTAGATACCAGCCTTACTCTGCACATCACCCCACATTGATGCCCCAGTCCTGCTTTCTTTTTCATCTTGTTCTACCCCATAGGGGGCCTCATGCCGTTAACAGGCCCTCAGTGGTTTTGCTAATTTTATTAGCCTGCTCCTGCAAGTAAGCAAAGACTCCCGGAGGCCTACTCATTATCACTGCATTAAGGGTACTGTCACTCCAAGACCAAAAATGATGCAAGAACCAGATTAAATGGGGGACAGGGAGCACATGCACATAGGCTTGTTAGTAAATAAACGCTGCAATGCTTGTGTGTACTAATTCATATGACTGCATGCACAATTGTCTTGGAGAATAAGTGAGAAATCCATTTTTAATTGAAGCTTGTTATTACAGGCTTAGGAGTGTAGAGGGTTCTTTGAACTGTCTGGCCGCTGGGTGGGTTGAGGTAAGAGGAAGAAAAAGCTAGAGGTTGCATGTGAGGGATGGAATAGAGAAAAGGCATCTGGTTGGTCTGGTTGGGAATACAAATAGGTCCCATAATTCTGGCCAACTGCCTGCAGCAGCAGGATTTCATCTGCTGAATCTACTGTATCACAGTGAATTGGAACTAGTGGAGGCCTTGCTAATCAATAAATCTATTAGGTCCGTGATGTAGTTTATGGTGGTCTATTTTGCTCCCACGTATCTTGTGCTGATACATTCTCAGCCGTCCCACCCCCATGTCCCAACTTTAGAGTGGTGGATGAGACAGAGAAATGCACCAAAGGCCAGGCTGTTCCAACCATTCACAATGGAATTTAAGTGATACCTTATCAAACCACAGTGAGCTAAGCCTCTTTCTATGCGGAGCAGATACTCATCTCCAACCTGCCTTTCCAGAGCTCCATCGAGGATGAGATAACTGCACTCGCCATGACAAATTAAAAAGTGGTCAGAGTTAAAGAGTAGCACCATATCACACTCTAGGCAGGGGGAAGGAGAGAAACGGTGAACCTCTTTGCCAGAGTGTAGAGCCAGAGCAACGCTGTACCACACCCAGGTGATGGGGTTCAACAGGTTTGTTCAACCCCATGTTGTGTTTTCAAATTCATACTCATTCAAACTCATGAATATCAGTTCCCTTAACAGGTGAAAAAAAAAAAATGGATCTGCCTCATGACCTAGATCTGCACAAAAACTGTATGGGCTTGTCCATGACCCATACAGCATCTCTCCACCCAGTTTCATGGTAATCTGTCCATTACGATTTGTGTTATCTTGCAGAATAACGGACAAACAAACAAACCAAAACAAAATCATAACCTCATTGGTAATAGTTTACTAGTGATTTCTCTTAACTCTGCAGTATTGTAGTATCCTTTGGTTAAATGTTATGTTTAACAGCCAGCTACATTTTGGTTCACTTTCTAAAAACCCACTGTAGTGAAGAATTTATTAAATATATATAAAATATTGGACTTGATTTGATCAAGAAATATAATACAGAATCAATGCTAATGTTGCTCCATGTCTGCCCCATGTGTGAATTTATTTTATGGGGATCAATTATATCAGCTCAAGCTAAAAAGGAATATGCAGACAGGATTATATTAACAGAGTGAAATTTATCTGAAAGGTTGAATAAATGCAAAGTAAACTTGAGTTGCTCATGAGGGAAGGTGCACATTAAGAAACAAATCCTTTGTTCAACAGTTGAATTCACAATCACAACACCTCCTGCAATGTGTATCCGTTATCATTCAAGCAATTGTTTCAGTTCACCTTAATCCATATACTGATTTGTCTGATATTGTGGATTCACAGGCGTAGACATGTACACTGGCTTCCACTTCTCTCTTGTGTCAAATTTCAGTCTCATCATATTATGTGGAGATCAGGAAAGGCCTGTGAAGGTCTGCAGAGCAACAAGAAAGAAGCAGCAAAGGTCAATTGATTGAACGTGCCACTGTCTTTTCTATGTGCTATGTCTTTATGGGATATGTTTCAGAGCTGAAAAGGAAAGATGCCTTAACACAGATGTTTTTTTTATCTGCTTATTCTCAGCTACACTTTCTATTTTCATTCCTCAGCTGTAAGTATTTAAAGTTTTATACTCAGCGCTTAGGTGAAACTCTGAGGAATACCTGCACCGCCTGTTGACTCTGTCCATCTTGGTTTCCACTTAAACACAATGAGGAGACAGACTGACGCTTATCTGTGGAGGTCCCCACAAAGCCTGGTCAATCACCGCTGAGCCTGGAGGCGCAGCTGATTGAGTTTTAAGCACAGCCAGGTAATAATGCAGGTCTTTCCTGCCTTAGTTTGTCATTGACCTTTTCAGTAGGATTCTGTAAAGCGGGACCATAATCTATTGATCTGACTCGAAATAAACAAGAAAGGCAGTCGGATGGAAGCGTCTCGCAGCTCCAACCACAGCAATCTCATTAACACAGGTGGCCCTGTGTTTACCTGTGCCCTACATCTCCAATTCAATTTCCCTCTTCACAACAAATGGCTCGATTTGTTTCATGAGCTCCAACTTCCTGCCTTTATTAGATTATTTATTTTATAAGAACACAACGGTGTCGTGTGTCAATGTGAACGGCCATGGTAGCGGTTCTTGATATGCCAGAGCCAGTGGTTGCAGCCGATATGCAATAGCTGTGTGACAGCAAGCCGTGGGCCAATAGCAATGTAATGCAAGCCCTGAATGCAGATGAAAAGATTATACATGGTTAGTATTCATAAGATCACGTCGATGCATAAACCACACGACTTGTAAAAGGTTAGTGTTTAAAATAGAAAGCTAATGGATGCTGTTCCATTCCATGAATACCATTAGCCGATGCTCCATCCAATCTCCACTGCTCCTTATGAGGAACATGCGAAAGTTACAGCAGATGAGCTTTGCATGCTGTCATTGTTTGTTATGTTGTAAATAAAAAAAAAACAATGTGCGTTTGTTTTCATGCAAGAGGCGAGTGACAGCAGCATGAGAAGCGTGTGTGTTGGCTTGCTTGACCCCCAAGTCTCACTACTTCCTGTTTTCCCTCTCAGCTCAGCTCATCTCCCTCACACTCACAGACAATAAGAATACACTAGTACACCCATTTCAAATACAGCCTTCGGTGCAGTGCAATAGAAAGAAAACTGCAGAAACAAAACTGTCTCAGAAAGTCCTCTAAATTTGCATGAACGATTCTCTGACGCAGCGTCAACAAAACCTCAGCAACCTCATAAAGGTGAAATTCATTGCAAGGTGGTTGCATTAGATTACACTGCACACCACTGCTGTACCTTAAAATCCAGTTGTTCTGCAGGGTGGAAAATAAAATGCGGAAAACAATGGAAAGTTTTCTCTGAGTCCTTAGAGTCCTTCTGTCAAACATAACAACATCATCACTGTACCACAGGTAGGTGTTGAGTGTAACCACCTCACTGTCAGCTAATTATAACGTTAAGCGTTGAGCATATTTCCACACTTCTACTTCTGCCAACTTGGTCCCCACCTACACTGTAAAACTTCATGATGATTTTCAGGAAAACCAACTCATGAGCTCAGTGTAATCAGTTGAGAGTATAATTACAGATTTGGTCATGTGACAAACTGCATCGACATTATAACACAATTAAATGTGGGCACTCTATAATTATGTCGTAAGACTGTCATGTGTGAAACATCCTTTTTTGAGTTGCAAACCAGAATGACAGTAACAATAGGTTTTCATCTCAACAACTAGGCCTTAGTCTTTTGTTAATAATTCACTTCTACCAGAAGTCATGAACACTGACACTAGTGTAAAGGCAGCACAGGCATTAGGCAGAAGATCACTCATGAAACTGCTGTACATGTGGGAAAAAAAACACAAATATAAAAGCACACGACTTGTTAGCATAACTAACCAGGTGCTGGCTGCGTCCTTAAGTAAGTCTGTTTCTGTCAAAATCCAGATGGCTGTGCCCTCCACTCAACACTCACTGTTCAAGCACTGTTTGTTATTTTGACAAATTACCACAAAAGTCAGTGGAAGGATGCGGTATTGATCAGGGAAGCACGTTTAAAATGTTGGTGTGGATCAAGGTCCTTGGGCGGAACAAATAATGTGTTGTCACTCTCTCTATCTTGGCGAGATATGGCGTTTTTTTTTCAAAATTTTGTGTTGATTTCTCATAATTCATGGATCTTGATTAAAAAAAATATGTAGGTTCTGTATCTAGTACGTTTGAATGTGGTTTCAAAAGGGGAATGTTGGGCCTTGGCATAGGTATGTGCTGTACGGAGTGCCATTCTACAAATTTTTTGCTATAACTTAATTAATTTAACCTTAATTTTGGCTAACCAACTGAAGTAGCGCTTAGGAATTAGTGCAAAAATTGCAATGGAGGTGCTAATTGCAAGTGCATTTTTTTATAGAAATTATGGCAATCAGGTGTGAACTGTGGACACTGGTTCCGTTATTTTAAAGTTTTAAGGCTGCCACCAATTACAACTTTTACAATGTATTGATTGAAGCACTGTTCCTCTTTATCAAGAAACACTAGAACCACCTCTCAGTTCATTTGAACATGAGTGGACAATGTTGTATATGTGAACACCTCAGTGATAGAATGTGTTTAGATGACCATTAAGAGCATCTGGGTATGAGAAGCACTGCAGCTTCACATAAACAACCTGTGAGTGCTTGAAGGGAAGCTCGAACAGTGACAGTGCTAGGAATGACAACAGGAATTGTTTGAAGGATCAATCACCAGCAGGCGCTGCACTGACACTAATGTGGGCTTCCCAGCATGTGATACTGGCCCTGTCTGGCTCTCATCATAGGTGTCCCCTACCAGTGACAGGGCAGCAATCAGCCCACAGCCATAAAGACACACAAACACACTCAAGTAGACTCATGACTGTGTTTCTGCAACATGCAATTTCACCGTGGGAGTCTGAACCTCTCACCTTTCTCATGGTTTTGTCTTTTTGTTGCATCAAATCTAAATGTACTGTTTCATTTATAAGCTTAGTTGAAAAAGAATTAAGAGACCCATATACAAACATTCGGTAATGGAAAAAGTTTCCATACCGCATTGAAAGCAGGCAAAGAACATCTTTCCAATTCATTACACCCACACACTTTCTTGATTCCTGTTTCCATATTTTGGATATATAAGCCTGTTGGGGTGTTGCAGTCCCCTGAAGCTATTAGAGCTCAGATGGCATATGACCATCTTACTCAACATGATTTTGACCTTTGCAGGGCTGCTTCCTTCTCTGGGTCAGGCATTATGTGGTGCGTAGGCGGAGGTCTGCAAGGATTAGCCGAGCCCTAAGGATGTTCAAGTTGGACTGCAGCTCAGCATCTTAAGCCTCAACTTCCCAGGCTCAGTGCAAAAGAACGCAAATTGAGCCCTGTTATAGATATTACCCATCGTGTTTGAATCTCACGAGCTGTGCATCCCCTTTATCACACTATTCTCCCTAATATACATTACGGGCATACATAGCGGCTGCAATCGGATTTGATCAAAGGCCCATGGATCCTAATGGAGCCGGTGTCAGCCACCTCAGATGGGTGCAGCAAAACGAAGCAGCAATTTCTTCATATTTTCTTGTTTTTTATCAGATTCTTGCATGAGATGCTGCTACTATTTCACCCATGAAATATGCCTGCCGGCAGAGTTTTTGTGGTTTCTGGCACCTGTCAAACAGATAGCAATACCTTCCCACACCACTAGTTTTCTGAGCTCCATTTGGAAGGAGTCTCATGATTGGGGTGCAGTCATAACCAACTCCCACCTTTCAATTACCGCTGCCATAGTGCTTTTCAGCAAGCTGCTGCCTCAGTCTGGATGCCAAGGGGTGAGGCAGAGCGAGGCAGATGTTTGCAGGATAGCTCTAACGTGTGTAAGCTACAGCAGGTGAGCAGTTTCCCCCGGCCTCCAACTGTGCAACAGATCAGACTTCTGTGGGAGAACCTGTCTAAACCAGGGCTGAGAGTGAAGGACCACAGAGGCAAATAGGCTTAAAACAGCATGTAGATGATTATTCTCACTTCAGTCTCGCAGGACTGTGCTTTGAAGGAGGAATCACCAGAAGCATATTCTCCCGACAGTCTGTTTTATGGTTGTGCATCTTTGATGAAACCTGGTCCTACTGATACAGCTTTAGCCTGTAGCGCACACTCATTCTGTACAACCTGTACATACACATCCACAGGCTTCATTTCTTGTTCTGACTCCAGGACCCACAGTGCATTCCCTGTAACCTTTCCTGACCTGTTGGTGAGATGGTTACGTCGAACTACATGTTATTGATGTCTGACTCAATCCATATTTCTTTGCTTTTCCACACGTCAGTAGCTCAGTATTGAATTGAAGGTCGTTCTTTGGATCTTTCAGCTGTAGCAGCTCTACCAATGGAAGTATGATCCAGAATGTGTTGTGAAGTGAGTGTAGCCATGAGTGTTTGTTCATCTTCCGTGCCATTAGATTTGAGTCCCATATGTGAAGCAGAATACAATTCCCTTCCAGCTTTATCATCCTGGGATTTTAGTGCACCTTAAATATTTGACCCCTCACTGCATGATAGAGACGAGTCTGTCTTGTTTCAGGGGAATGCTGAGAGGAACAGAAGGTAGAGGTGGTTCTGTAAGTCACAAGGAAACAAAGGTAAACAACCAGGACATGAGGTGGGCTTAAGGGTTTCAAATTATTTCCTTCAATATAACATCAGCTCACTTGTATTTCTTAATTTCCCAGTAAACGTATTGCATCCTGCTGAGTATGGTTCTCCGTAAAGACATATTTTAGGGGGTTTCTGCACCTGAACCAATGTTAACATTACTGGTGTCATTTATATGATGGCATCAAATGCTTCAGGTTTGTAAAGTCTTCAAAGGCACGAATGGCACTATTTTAAAGTCAAGTAAGTCAAGTTGCTCGGGAAACAATTAATTCTGAGTTACCTGACATTTTATGAGCATTAATAAGCAGTGTTGCCTTGGTGAACTAAACACAAGTTACTGGTTAGCGTCTGTTTCAGCTTCCCGCCTAGACCGCTGACTTCTAGCTTCTCAAAACAAGGACTTCCCCTTCCTTACAAAACCCAATCTATCTCCTGATGGGCATCAAGAGGCAGCGAACACAGTAGCTTGGCAGATTTAACCTGAACAATATCAAAGAGAGAAACTTCTTTGAGATCTTGATGCATGATCAATTATTTAACACGCTGAACGTCTCAGTGTTGTTTATGCCTCTCCTTCAGACGTGAATACCCTCGTGAATAATTGAAAAACAAGGAGAAACTGGTGGCAATTCAACCAATCTGCTTGACAGCACACTTCAAGTCAGCTTTAGCTTCTCAACCCATTTGTTGTTGTATTTATAAAAAATGTGCGTTTCTTTTTTCATCTACATTGGATGGCAGATTAAATATATCGGTCAACTTTTACAATTACTGAGAAACTGCTGTGTAGCAGGACTACTTGTCTTATATATATCTTTATATAGAATATATTTTTATCAGCACAGTAAATATCGTCAGTGTTGTTAGGACTAAGTAATACTGCAGTTGGTCTATGGTTGTGCAAAAGCCGAGATAAAACATTGTTGTTGTCAAATTCGATCATCTTAATCATGATAACTGTAGTCACGACAGGCTCTAACTCACTAACTCACCAGCCTTCGTTTTGGTAAGAACTGCAGATGCAGTGGTATTCTTCGAATAAGGTCTATTTGGGCGAGCAACATTAACATTCAGACAATTGCCCAAATCCCAATTCCCCTATCTTCTATTCTCCGTTCTTCTTATCTTCACTCCACTTTTTGGTAAATATGAAATGAAGTTAAATGCGGCTGCAGTATTAAATAACATTAGGAAAATATACTTTCCGTGTCTTATTAGAATCCAATTTTTTTAATAGTCAGACAAACACCCAGCCAGCACACAAAAACAAACATATATATATATATATAGTCACGTAAACAACAATCAAGCCTTATAAAGAACACTTAAATTCAATTAAAATCATTGGATAATTAACATTTAATGGGGAATGACAGATTGAGACTTCATTCTGTTTATAGGTACCTGAAGTTCTACCAAAATGAGTGCATTTTACTTAACCTGCGATATAGAATACATAAGGTTAAATGCAGTCTGTATTTGAGATGATAAATGGGATACGGGGAAGCTGATACTGATGTAAATCTTAAAAAAGGATGAGAATATATGACTTCATTTAAAAAAACTAAAAAAGACCTAACAGCAGGATGGTGTGTGTGGGTCTGACAAAAAAAAAAAAGAATCTGCAGGCTGTGAGTGTTCATTTTAATGATGTCAGCAAGTGGAGCTGTGTGGCTCACTGATGTGTTTTTAATGGTTTTTGGACAAAGAAGTAGCTGCATAACATGGATAATAATGCATGTCAGGCTGTGGCTACATTGGCATAATGTCTGGTATACTATTTCCTGGATTTGGTAGTGGGGTTCTCATTCGTAGAACTGCAGCAATATTTGTCAATTCCATAATGGTCTAAAATATAAATACTTTATAGTTTTGTATAGAAAAGTCTGTAGTTTTACATGTATTTGATTGTGTATATGCATGAACAGTTTAGCTCCTCAGTTATATACATTCACATGTGTTTGTGTGGAAAAGAATTTGGTGAATTTGGTAGTTTAGTGGTGTACTGTTTAAAGTTGCCATTCGCAGCAGTCTCTGAAATTTAATTGCTGCTCCCTTAGCCCATCAATTAGATGATTTTTTTCATTCGCAAACACTGACTCTCTGAGAAAGCCCATTTCAGCATTGCAGGACTGTAAATATCTTGCTACACTGCCCTCCTCAGTAAATAAGACCCAGACCTCTCTTTCACATAAGCTCTGTTGTCCTCACAGGGTCCACACAAAGTATTTGATTGTGAATGAGTGAAATGGCAGATGCAAAGTTTCTGGCAAGAAGCATTTCGTAGATGGATGGAGACGTGAGGACGGGGAACGCGGGAGCACAGTGGCACACTGGCCCTTAGAAGCTCATCAGCCTTATAGTCCACGTCCTCATGGCATCGTGGGCACAGGTGGCACGAGCTCATTACTCAAACCCCAATGGTCTATCATTCATTACTATGTCCATGCACTCCTATTAGCACAGACCCTGCTGCGCCGCGCACTATTTGTGTGGGTTAGGACACGTGTGGGAGACTGCGACAAAGATGCAGCCTGGAAAATTGAGAAAATCTCAACAAGTTCAAGGGGAGAAAAAGCAGACTTTGTGGTTTATTGAGGTTTGTCTACATAATGGATGCATCTACAGTTCCAAACAGAGACAATAGCACAGGCTAAATAAACTAAACCTTTGTTGTGTGACCCCCCCACCAGCCAACAACGTCCCTGAGAAGTATTTACTGTATGCAGCCTGTGTATTAATAGCAAGCATCTAAGCTAAAAAAGTAGATACAGTATTCACAGGAATAAAGTAGAGGAAGTTTACAAGACTGGCAGGAACCAAATAGTTTGTGGAGTTCTCAGTCTCTGTCTTGCTTTTGCAGACAGGGACATTCAGGTCCAATTTGAGATATGAATACATTTATGCATAATAAATATTAGTACTGCCTACAGTGCACAGGTGCATGCACATACTATTAAATGCAGAGATGGATCTGAACATTTAGCAGATCCAGGGGCAGAGGTGGCGAGCTGTCTTGACAACATATCTGTGTTGTCAGACTGTAATCATCCCTTCCTGTCTGCTATAGGCTCCATATGTTAACATCACTCACAGCAATATTCTTGTCACACCAGCTACCATCATTACTGTCCTCAACAGATGGCATTCAGGCATCCATTTTTGTTTTTCAGTCTTGGAAAAGCATTTAATCAGCAGCAGAACCACATCATACCGTGGCTTCCGTGTGAAAAGTTAATGACACTCAACTCAACGCTGGTTGACACATCCACATCAGCATAAAAAAGAAAAAAATATTATTCTGGTTCCTCTCATCCACTGACAGTTGCCTGCATACAAGGAAGTATTTTGTTAAAAGAGCGTCTGCAGAATATACATGAAGAATTGATTGAGCCTGACACCAAAAGAGACGAGTGCATATGTGGGTCAGAGAGGTGAAGTGGTGAGGTCACACACTGTATACTTCCACTAAATCAAAATCTGATGACAGCCTAATCAATCAAATCTGCGCAAGACACACATCCACATGAGCCAGATTAAGAATCGACCTGCCTTATTACTTTTTACAATAGGGTAGGGAACCCTCATGCTTTTTATGATATTCTTAATTGTCCATACCAAAAAAAGCTCTCATAAGAATGCTTTTCTATTTCTGATGAAATTATAAATTATTCCAAGAGGCAGATCAATTGTCTCCTGGGCACTTCTTGCAATTTATTTGTTTCAAAGATTGTGATTGCTCACTTGCTGGTTTTAAATGTTACATTTTCTTGAAAATTATAAAGCAGTCATCTCAAATCCCACATACTGCTTTAGCATACTAAATAGCATGTTGATAATGCCATGCCACGCCTGAGTTCAGGTTGATTCTAAATGCTATGCTAACTTCAACCATGACAGTGAAAAAAATCCCATTTATCTACGACAACAAGTTCACTCAAATATCTAAATGATCGCCTGTATATGGTGGAGATGTTTCATCGTGCATGGAGGTCTTCTTCGGGCCTTGCTGCAGGTATGTTAATATCAGCTTGTGGATGCTATGCTTCCTCGGAATTAGATACGTTTTCAAGTCTCACCTATCGCGTAAGAATTACCACAGCCATGCTTTACTGCTAACTTCTGAGGAGTTTAACCACACTAGTGATTGCTTCTGGACGGCCATAGCTCTGCCTCACTGTGAAGTCATATTGGTCTCTTCTTCTGCTACGGGTGCTATGCTTGTTAGCCTTGTTCTCTCTGCTTGCCATTTTGAAAGGGCAGTGTAAACCCTGTGATGATTAGAAATTACAACCAAGTCTTGTGGTTCTTGTTGAAGGATGGCGTGTACCAAAATCCCATTCTTTCACTCAGCATTTCAATCTTTCGTCCTCGACACCTCTTTGCTCCCCCCGAGGTATTCTGATTTGCAGATAGAGCCGCGGCCTTGACAGCAGTGTTAAGCTCTGTTCTGAAGGACAGGCACTTCTGGCCCCAAGGGAACTTGACCGGACAGAGGGCAGGGGAAGGACAATGCTGGAGCCATCCTTACTGATGATGACAGCTTTTTAAACGCTTTAACCAAGAACACTGAGAGACATATAGAGCAGAATGCCCCGAAGCACGAAACAGGGAGGCTGTGCCGAGATGTGTCCTGGAGGGAGGGCACAGGACTGACAAAGCCTCCACTGGTTTATCTCAGCCGAATAAAAAGTTTCTCTGTTGTCATTGGTGACCAGGAATTCACATTTTCAAAGTCAAGCATGCAAAATGAAAATCTTCCCATGCCATGTTAACCTCCTCCAATGGACAACATGAAAGCCTCACTGGATACATGTTTTGTCAACTCCACTCCGCTGTACTCTGTGATGCTGACAGTGGAAACGCACAGTGTTCTGGTGAGTAATGCACCTGCCCATGGTGATTCAAGTTGTTTGCGTACGTGTACTCTATTCGTGAGAACGGCCATTTTCTCTCCAGCTCATTCTCACAAAATATTATTCAGCACGTCACCCTTCTTGCCAAGAAGTGATGGATTATAAGCCCCTCTTGACTCTTTGTAGATGGCTCGATGTTTGACTTCAATCAGCATGGGAGTAGGTCAGAGCATATGGAGTCATAGGAGTGGCTTAAAAAAAACCAATAATAATAATTAAAAAAGAAATAAAGATAAAATATTCTTTTATTTATTAGCACTTTTATTTCTTATTACATTAATTTCTTGATTTATATTTGCATGTATTTATGCATAGTTTTCTAGTTCTAATTTATTTATTTTATTAATTATGTAATTTATATGTATACACACAAAGTATAGACTAACCGCTAAATATATATTTATTTTTGAAATAAATGTAATAATAGATCCTTAAATAAATGTAAAATGTATAAAAATGCAGATGTTTTTTATTTCTCTTTATATTTCTCCATATACGACCGTCCCATATATCTTGTTTTTCTCCCTCCAATTGATATAGTCCATGTCTAAGGATTAAAGGGTCGTCTGAATAAATTCTACACCAGGGCTGATAAAACAGAATGATTACACACTAGCTTGATTTCACACCTCCTAGCAGATGACAGCTGAAAGCAGCTTTGACATCCCATCATTTGCTGCGGCGGTGATTACATTCTACACTGATTAAACAGCGAAAGCTGATACTGTCCGAGCATATAACTAAATAATAATAATTTAACGAAAGACTGTGCATGATGTTTTAACAATGTTTCGGGAGCTAAAACTTGCCCACTTGCTTCTCAGCTAAAAGAAGAGAATAGAATATAATCGAATATAATCCTTTTTATGTCATTGTACAGTCTAAAACGAAATTTAGCAGCAGTCCTCAAGGTGCATAGTATAAATAGAAAAATTTAAATAAAAAACAAGAGGAAACAGCATAAACAGGTAAAAAAAAAAGGTCCAATAAAAAAATAGTGGTATGAGGTAGAATTTATATATGAAAAACAGTGCAGCAGATAATTATAGCAGATAAATCTGAATATGTACATGTAGTGCAATATAATCTATGTAAAAGAAAAATTAAGCAGAGTTCATTTATTTTATGGCCAAGGGGTAAAAGCTGTTTTTCAGTCTGTTCCAGGGTGGAAAGGGTCCTTCAGGATGTTGGCTGCTCTGCAGTGACAGCGACACCTGAGTAGGTCCTCCAGGGAGGACAGTGGGCAGCCGATTATTCTCTGGGCGATGTTGATGACCCTCTGAAGAGGTCTCCTGTTCGCTGCTGAGCATCCAGTGTACCACACGGAGATGCAGTATGTCAGCACGCTCTCGATGGAGCCGCGATAGAAGGACACCAGCAGCTTCTCCGGCAGGTTGTTTTAAATGAGGATCCTCAGGAAGTAGAGCCGCTGCTCCAATTGCAGGTGGTTGTTGGGAGTCCGAGGTCTGTCAGTTGTGTAACCAGTCTGCCTGGGATGTTAAATGAAGTCTATGAATAGCATCCTCACATAGCTCCCCTGGTGTTTGAGTAGAGTCACTGTGGTGTGAAGAGCAGTGGTGATGGCGTCTTCAGTAGACCTGTTGGCTCTGTAGACAAACTGTTGTGAATCCAAAGTCTGTGGGAGGCTGGTTTTGATGGGGTGCAGAACCAACCTATCAAGGCACTTCATGATAACCGGAGTGAGTGCGACCGATGGCGTTCTTCTTTGGCAGTGGGATGATTGTGGAAGACTTCAGGCATGGTGAGATGATGTATTTGGTCAGGGACAGGTTGAACATTTTTGTGAAGACCTTGGAGAGCTGGTCCACACATTCCTTCACGGCTCTGAGCACACACCTCACATCATGCTCCTGCAGAGTGAGGGCGAGGTGGTTTGAGGATGATGCGGGGGATGAGGTTAAGTTCCTCTGCCAACAGTTAAGTTCCTCTGCCAGCGAGGTGTCGCCATCAACCGTTGGGGTGCTGCTCCTAGTAGTTGGTGATGTGCTGGATCGTGGGTTGTTGGTGTTGAAGTGGTCTTCGATCTTGTTCTTATAGTCTGCTTTTGCCACCCTGATGCCTCTCTTCAGGTTGGCTCTGGCAGCGCTGTACAGGGATCTGTCGCCAGATCTGAAGGCTGTGTTTGTGGAGAGATTGAACTTCCTTTGTCATCCAAGGTTTCTGGTTGGGGTACACCCGGATGACTTTGTTGACCGTGACATTATCGACACAGTTCTTAATGGATCTGAATACAGATGAGGTGTACTGCTCCAGGTCTTGGTCCTCAGAAATGTCCCAATTGGTACTTTCAAAGCAGTGCTGTAGCTGAGAGGATGCTGCTTCTGGCCAGGTCTGAATAGTCTTTGTGGTGGGTTGAGCTTGTTTTCTGAGGGGGTGTATGCTGGTGTCAGAAGTATGGATAGGTGGTCTGACTGGCCTAAGTGGGTAGTGGTGTTGATCTAAAATTAAGAAAAGTAACAAAAGAACAAAAAAAATGTTGTGCCCACAGCTACAACAGCAAAAACATAATAGTTTATTAAAACCTTTGAATTCATACTTTATATTTATATTTTTAAGATATATATTTTTTTATTTGAGTTTAAGTGTTATTAGCATATGCATGTATTTCATAGTTAACTTCTCACCAAAAAGCAAGAGGAAAATACTAATTATGTATGAAATGGAGGCATAGTTATCATTTTGTCCACTTGTGTATTGTCCCTTACAACAGCAGAGCGCTAATCTATTTATGTTGTTTGTATTCATCAGCAGCTTACAAATTATATTCTGATCCAATTTGTGTTTCATTGTAACACTGGTGACATTCGCTGTATTAAAAGTTATTTTCTGTCTGATAATTAGAGGAGAATAAACGACACTAAAGGGGATGTCAGAAAGCTTTGCCAACTAGTAGACGCTTCCTCTCCAACCTTTAATAACATTTTCAAGGCAGACACTCTGATGTCATATTTCTGTGAAATAAGCTGCTTTCACAGAAATACATCCCTAATTGTTTTCAATAAGAAACCACAGCTCCTTGTATTTTGTTTAGTCTGACTTCTCACACCTTTTCCCTCTTTGGTTTCATTTCTACATCCCCATTTTCTGTCTCATATGCCACCCCTGTCTCTTCAACTCTGTCTTTCAGCTACAGTTAGCATCACAAATGGTCAGCGTGTTTCTGGGTAGTAAATGTATGACAGGTGGTATTTCATCAGTGGCGTCCAAACATCACAGCTTTCCCCCAGCCTCCCCATCATGCCCGTAAAGCAGTAGGGCAGGGCAGCTCTTCCAGCTCCCAGCAGGCCCGCGGTGCCGTAACGTGGAGCAGTATTGTTCTGATCGGTCGCTATCCATGCTCGAGCCTTTCCGGACCACATCAGAGAGATCAGAGAGAAACTCTGCTGTTAAATCTCTCCCCCTCCTGTCGTGGCTGGTCTAGCTTGTGTGGGTGTGGGTAGGAGGGAGATGCAGAGAGATGTAAGCGTGTGGGTGGATGGTGTGTTTCCATTGTTGAGAATTTTTGAGAACCACGTACCTATTGGATGATTCTGCACCTCGCAATTTACCATTGCAGCAAGCAGTCAGCCCTTCATTAAATGCAGTGAGGCATGACGGTGTAGGTGGTGTAGAGGTCAGGATCGTGGGTGAATAGCATGTCTCCCTTTCACGCACAAGATCCGACTTCACCTCAGAAAAAAGGCCTTCAATTGAGATCTGACTGTAACCACCATCTCTGTCCATTTATAATTCAACTTCAAACATTAGCCTATAAGCTTAGCTTAAAACAAAGACTGTAAACATGGGGAAAACAGCTAACCTTTACCTGAAGCGCGCCCTTATGTCTTAATTTTGTTTACTGAAAACTAAAGCCATAAATGTTCAATAGCGTTACATACTCAGTGGCCAGTTTCCTAAGGTTGAGCTAAAGCTGATGCAGTCCAGACAGCAGCCCTGCAATTCATTTTACCTGTATGAAGATTATAATTTTCAGTTTTTATATTCAACAAACTTTAAAGTTCAAAGCTCAGTCCAATTCGGACAGAGGTGAAGTCGTCAGACAATTGGACTTTAGTGGAAGTGAAGGTGACGCTATCGATTAAAACCCAACCAGCTGAATGTAGCTGAGCTTGAAAAACTTTTGAAGTGGATATTATATGGAGGATAAAGAACTGTAGTTTTCAGATTTAGCAAACAGTTTTTAGATTAAGTCCTTTGGCAAAACTATGTTGGGAAAAAACAATCTCAACAGTGTATCACAATCATTTTGCCTTCTGTTTTTTGAAGTCTCTGATTACCAGTAAACTGCAGCTACGGATTCACTGCTTCATTGGGGACAAAGGAGTCTGCAGAGTTTGTTTTTCAAACTTTGTCTCCATTGCTTGCCCTCATCTTGAAATACAGTACATACTGCATTACCCATGAAAAACTGGTTATGCAGAAATTATAAAAACTCACTGATACTGCTCCGTTTTCTGTTCTAAACTCAAGGGCACTGTGTCCTAACGGACTCCAATCTGTTAAATGTCATTCGACAAAGAGGACGCTGAGGGAATTGCTAAACATTTTTTTCCTCATTCATTTAGATATGGTTAATGAATGTGGCTGATGTCAGTGCTTGACAAGGTGCTTTCCTCTTTAATACCTACATTGGCTGAGCAGTGCACAAGTGCCTCACGGCCTAGCCCATTTATCTGGTATGCTTTGTGATGTGGCTGGAAGAGCACTGAGGTAAATAATTCACCTTGGGTTGATGGGAAATGGAAAAGGGAAATTTTTGCCCATTAGAATGAATATATTTCTCCACATACACTGCATGTTATGTGAGTCAAATCTGGTACTGCTGCATAGTTTTCATAATTTATCCTTTTAGCATTAACATCATTAAAGTTACTCAAGAATTATAAGCCCCGTTCAGATGGGATTAGTTTCTCTGGAGGAATTTAGTTGATATTAATAATACAGTCAGCTGGTCAGTGATTTTAATCCTTCCCAGAGCGCGTGAGTGTGTGAGTTTTCATAAAGAAGTTATTAATAATTACATCCCCCAACTACCTACTGTTTTTCAGCGGTTCCTCCATAATTTAAGTCTCATTTGGAAGAACACAAAGTGAAAGTGTTTTGTACTTTTTGTGCTTTGAGCTAATGTCTGACTGAAGCTCGCTCACACCAACAGATCAGTTATTTCACATGCCAAAGAAACAAAAGCAGAAAAGCGGGAAAATGTTTATGAGAGCAAAACCAGTCTGCGTGAATATGGTGAACTAAGTTTATTCCTATTCCACAACATTATCCCTGAAATTGTAATTATGTATTTGATAATATTACATTAATATAAACTCCACAATGAAGGTTAGATAATGATATTGTTTAATAACAAAAGTAGAAAGGTTAAAACTTTATTAGCATATGTATGTGTAAATACAGTCTTTGGAATAGCAATTACCTGCTTTATGTAATAAAGTTGTCTCTGTAATTTCAATCAGGGAGAACAATATGAAAACAAGGTTAATAATAAGGAACTGATTACTTATAATTATCTTCAATGTTGTGTACATCAGCAGGTATCTGTTGGCTGTGAGTTTTCTTACACCTCAGTGTCCCCACATTCTGTTTTCATTTTTTTGCACTTTAATAAATTTGTCATGTTGGTTTTATTTCCTGCTGTCGTGAAATCCTCGAAAGATTACACTAAAGTTATTAGTTTTGATTATCTTTTTTCTTTCTTTTTCTATTCACACAAAGCTAATCTTTCCCATAAGTTTTGCTTTGTCTCTCCTCCTTCATGTGGTATTCCAGTGACCGATGTGTGGTCTGCATGTTGCTTATGTGCTGTACGTTGTGTGGTCATATTTATTTGTCGTACAAAGACTGTTGTATGAGGCCATTTGCTTTTATGCAAATGTTCATTAATCAGTGTTGTTTATGATTTTACTCAGCTGGACTTAGGAGACCATGATTTTAGTATGATTAATCCACCGCCCCAGCGTGAGTGTGTGTGTGCACAGTCATGTATAAGTGCCACTCTGTCATTTGCAATGACACACCAGCTAGTTGATGCCGGGATGTGGGTATGACATCAATAATTAAACATTTAATCTAATGTTATCACCAACTCCTGCCCAACCTACGTGTTGCAGGAGGGTGAGATGATGCATCACTGACTTTAGTCTTTGCTCACATTGAGCTGTAATACATTTAATGATGATTTCGACCATTTTCAAAGTGATTTAATTAGGGAAAGAGCTCGAGAAAGAAATAGATTACAGTGATTGCTCTATATGTACCTGCAGCAATTATTCTCAGAGGTGACATGCGTAGGAAGGTAATCATTTTTGGAGAGTGTTTTTTTTTTTGTGTCCATTAATATAGACGAGGTGGGAAATCCGTCTCCATAACTCTCAGTGAAGGCCTGCTTTCTTGTCTCGCCACTCTCATTAACAAGACACATGGAAGTCTCACTGACTCTGTGGCATGTGTTGAGACATTCATCACAGTAAACAACCACTCACTCCAGGTTGATTACTGCTGTAACTTATATCCACTTTTCCAGATGCAGAGCCTTAACTCATCTGCTCAATAGACCTGTGCTACTTTTCAACCACAAGGAAGCAGCATGAAGCTGACTAGCGCAGATACGTTGTTTTATTCAGCAGCGGGAAAAAAAGCTTTTATATGTTTACCATTTTATGATCCATTCCCAGTATGTCACCCTGGGAGGTGAAGAGTCACCCAGCAGCGGACTTCCTATTCAACCACCTGCCATTCCCCAAACACACTCCTAATTACCCAAACATTAAAATAGGCTTTCACACAGCAGGAGCCATACATCTTGTTTAAAAGCATTAAAATTAGCTGCATAAATCTCACGAGAGATTAAATACATAACCAAGCAGCGCAGCATTTGTTGAATGGCGATCTGAGCAGGCTTTTATAACCATCGTGTATTTGAAGCATCATAATAACATGCACTGTGCATCATAACTGCCAGTTCCCTGGGATACACAAATAACAAACTCCTGAGGGCCCTCACATAAATATGCAAAGCAGTTTTTGGTTTGGTCATGCAGCAGGACATGGTCAGAATATCATGGACACACATTTTCATACTTGTTTACAAGTAGACAAGCTACTGGCTCCTGCTCCAGTTTCCACTCACAGTCATGACTTCCATCCATTTGCTGCAATGACCAAACTGCGTGGGGCCTGCAAGTCTTCTCTACGAATTTACATTGGTTAAAAGGAAACAAGTTTCATCTCACTTACAAACCCAGAAATCTCTCTCTTTCTTTCTGTCTCTCTCCGTCCTTTGATTTTTTTCCAACAACCGCTCATCCGATCGACTTCCAACTTGGTGTGTGTGTGTGTTGCTGTGGCCTTGAGAAGTTCTGTGCAGACTGCAAAGTGGTTTATGCTTCCACGGCGGCAACAGCCAGTGGCTGGAGGCATTATGTTATCGGGATGCTGTTGTTTCCTCAAATTTTGTCAAATATTCACAAGATGAAAAGATGAAAACTGATTAGGTTTTGGCGGTCAAAGGTCAAGGTTGTTGTGACACAAAGCCCATTTTTCATCTCTTGAACACGAGATGTCAACTACATCTTAAGGGAATTCCTTTAAATTTCATACTAATGTTCCTTTAGCTGGACTCGAGAATGAGCTGATATAAATTAGGAGGTCAAAGGTCAAGGTCACTGTGACCTCACAAAACATTTAGCCTCTTTCATACGTTTTCTGAAGAGGATAACCTTTTTCAAATTTGGCAGAAATCTTCACTTGCACATTAACTGAAAGATTTGGGTGGGCCAATGTCGAAGTGTGAATATCATAATAATGGCACATAGACCCATTCCTGTCGTGCAGATCCTCAAGGACAAGGTGCAATGTATGATAAGAAGTTAAGCAGCTTTAGAAGTTTTCCACTTTATCTTTGCAGCTGAGGAATCCTTTTCATATATCTAAAGCTCATTTTGAAAACTTCAGAGCATTTTTTTATCACTTTTATGCTGCTGTTATTTTCACTCAGCTGCTTTAAATTGGGCATGATATTTCTGTTTTGTCTGTCAGTATTGTTTATTATTTCCAGATTTTCGAGGATTATCCGGGAAAACCCCCCAAGACCTTCACGCTGCAGTTATTTCAAATAAAATACTTAATAAACACACTCAAACTAAAAATATTTTTTTCAATTTCGATCATCTGTTTGGTGGGTTATAAAGCTGCAGCTGGTGCTGGTGCTGTATCAAGTATTGCTGCAAAAGGACTGTGTCTCCCACCGTGGCTCTTTCTACCCTGAGCAGCCATCCGGTCCTGACCTGCAGAGCACTGACCTTTGTCTCCATCACAGCTGGGCTCTTAGTGCACAATTCCAGCCAAATGGCAAGACAGAGCCACTAAGCCAAACCATTACACTTTTCAGCCCAAGTTATATGTCCCCTTTGTCATTCTTTAAAATCATCCAATATAATTCTTTCTTTAAAAAAAAAAAATCGTACTCATCATGCTCCGGTTAGTATCCGGTTATTGCTCGAGGTCATTGTCCTTGTCACAACAGATTACTGATAAAGAAATGCCTTGATCAAAGATGGTTAAACCATTGCAGTGGGTACAAAAATACAAACAAGGCCAGGAGAGGACACAGAGGGAGCTGAGCAGGGTGCAAATATGAAAAATGAGTTGCACAGTAAACCAGCGATGTAGAGAAATTGGTTGTGACTTGTGAATTCATCTCTCATCGGCAGGGGTAGCTGAGCTCATGATGGCATAGTTTTGGTGCCCACGGCTGCTGAATTGTGGTTGGAAGTAACATTACATGAGTATGTTATAGTTCACTACCCAGAGCGAAGTCCATTTCAGAAACACTCCCAAAAGCAATTTCACCTGCGGCGGGATATCTTCGCCTTTCCTCCACAGAGCCTGAATGAGCGTTCACTCTTTTCCATCACTCAGTCTTAACATGCCAACAATTCATTTAAACTGTTTGGATGTGTGATTTCATATCCAATTATCTCAAAGCCCTGTTCGCGTCGCAGGATTTTAAGCTAGAGAAGCTGCTTAACCATAAAAAGGCTAATCATTTGTCTTTAGTTGCAGATAAGCCTCAGCTGTCAGGAAGATCCACTTGGGGGGGACCGAGCTCCGGTGTGACAGCCCAACAGGCCCCATTGTGTGTTGAGTGGTTGGACAAATAGTCCAGAGGCCTCAGAGCGAGATCACTGGCTGCTTCTCATGTCATATGCCAGACCTCGGCAACAGACACGTGATTCATTTATCTACGCTCAGCTTGTCCAGTACAGCACAAAACTACCTTCTGCTGTTGTTTTTGACACACACACACACCTAAAGTAGATCTCAGAATCGGAATCGGCTTGACATACGTCACACCAAAGAAACAGTAAAGATTAATGTCATGGAATAAAAAAAGAACACCGTGTACAATGAACTTGCATCGGTCTCAATAGTGTTGATACGTTGGACTTAACTATAGGTCATGTCAGCTGCTATAATGTGATTTGAGTGTAAATCCATTTCCGTTGCCATGGGAGATGGAGGACCTTTGCGCTCGACTAGGCTTTAAAGTCCACCGACACCGTTCAAGCTAACTGCTGCAGCCACACACACACACACACACACACACACACACACATGCATGCATGCACGCGGCACAGAAAATGTAATCATTGGATGGCAATGAGACCCCTACCCAGAAAATAAGAAGCAGTAGTTGCTGATGAGTTTAATACTCATGCTACCACATTCGTGATGATGTATCAGTGTTTTATGTAACAGCCCAGAAATTCTCCACAGGCAGATCTTAAAGCAGTTTCATTCTCCACCTGGTGATTGGAGGAGGGAGACTTGCGGCTTTGTTTATGTGACATAAATCATCACATCATACCATTTGACTTTTATGTTCATCCTTTTTCATTAAAAACAAATCCCAAATCCGCACCAAAATTAAACGGTATCTTCCCTGACCCACGCCAAAACCTTCCACCAAGTTTCACTTTCAAACAAACCCAGCAACCAACAAACTCAGGGAAAGGGGTGAAAACATAACCTCCTTGGGGCATTCACCCATTTAACCACACATTCATACAGCCCTACTATACGCAGCACTTCTATCACATACCAATCACCACGACTGTAGGAGCCAGGGCTCGAACCGCTAACCTTTTTAAGGAGTGGATAACCCGCTCTACCTCATGAGCTACAACAATACCCAGCTAGGACATCTACTATACAGTTTCTCAGTGGACAACAAACTCTGCAGCATCATGAACCCGCCCAAATGTGGAATAATGGGGACATACAGCTTAAATCACAGTTGGCTGCTGACAGTAATGTGGACTTGGAAAATAAGGGATGTTGGCAGTGTGTTTCCTAGCAACACCAGCACTTAGAGGCTGTTTCTGCACAGTTTGTTGTTTATCCACAATAGCTGTGGTATCATTACCGGACACGTTTCTTTACACAAAGTGTGAGGAGGAGCTGAATTTCAGTGAACAAGATGAAATATAAAAGCAAAACACTTTTTTAAAATGATGACATGGTCCAATGAGAGTGAAGTATCGAAACTGAAATAATAATAAGATCTAAAGGTGCAGAGAATTCTTCATAAACACAACCTGTCCTCCAGTCTCAGAAGCAGCTTCATTCTGATTAGCTCAGTATTTACTCCAGACATCGAGCCTGGCATCCCTTTGTCTGGTTGAGAAGCAGGTCAACCAGTTTCTTGGCAGTTTCACAGCTTGTTTCTCTCTGCTCCCACTGTGAATTACAGTTGATGCTACTCTGTCATTGTCACTCTTCTCTGGAGAGATGTAAGTAGGCAACAGGCGAACCAACCAACATGGACCCAGACATTTTGACCAAACAGCCCTACTTTAACATTTTGCATTGCTGCAGTATCCTTAGTTCCCAGCTTCAAATTCACTTGTCTCTGTTGACTTTGGTGTTGAAGGGTCTGTTAAGGATCTCTTTTTGTTTTTTGATGATTCTGTTCTTCAGCTTGTTTGTCATTATGGTGTCACTCAGCCCAGTGTGTAATGTCCGCCGGTGGTGGGACCGTGTGTGTATGTATGTATGTGTGTGTGTGTGTAGACTGTAAACTTGGAGTGGCCGTGTATAGTGTTTAATCCGCAGTGTGAGATGCTGTTTTCAGAACTTGTTACATAACGTCTGACATTCACTGGAGAAACAAGGCCAATGATGTTAGATGTGCAGAGCATTCCTTTGTGAATAACAAAATCTAGTGTCACACATTCATATACTTTCTCTGTCCATCATCTATCCATCCATCCGTCTGTCCACCCATCCATGTCAACTCTATATGACCACGAAAAAAAGCATGTCTGCACCCACGTACTTTTCTTTACCTTTGCTCTGATGCTGTTTTAAAGACTAATGGAAGTTCGAATTAGTTGAAGGAAAACCTGATGGTTTTTCTAATTTGGTTTTGGAACAACAGAACAACATGTCCTGATGTCACCCAACCAAACACTTTTGGGATCAGCTGGAAGCTATAACTCTAAGCCAGGTTTCATCACACAAACTCAAAGGTGCTCTTATGGCTGAATGGTATCAAATCCCTGCACCTTAGGTCCATAATCTGGTGGAAACCAGTATATACAGCAGTGTATTAATAGAAATAAATGTCGCCAGGTGTAATGTTTGGCTGTTCATGTACTTTTGGCCATGCAGCGTATCTGTCTCCATGATTTCAAGATACAATTTAAATGAATAAGATACTTTTTGTACAAAAAACACCTTTTCCCATAGAAATATTGAACTTATTATTGACTATACAACTTAAATCTTAAATGTCATTTGACACATAAAGACAGAATCTCAATCTCCCCCTGGCGGCAGCACAATAGGTATTAAACCATTCTTCCCCCATTTTAATGGGTGGGACATGGATTGATTTTGTATGTAGATCTTATCACAGCGATTTAAGTTCAAGTGTTTCTATTTATTATAAGTTTGCTTTGAATTATTTTTTGAGGCTGTAAAAAGTTAGTGATTGACGCAATTGGTTGAGCTCATGAATCGGCAGGACAGTCGATACTGAGATTCCCCAGTCCCCACTAAGATCATTCACTAAGACTGCACAGAACGTGTGAAGAGGAAGAAGTGGAGATGCACTGTCTACTTATTATTGTCTATGCGATTAATCAACAATTTAATCGACATTCAACTCTCAAGCAGCCATTTTGATGAGTTAATGACTTTATCTGTTTAAACCAGAAATAACAAGCAACCAATGCTGCTTTGCCTTATTGAAACATTTTTAATCTGATTTTATAGGTTAAACAATGAATTATGTTCATAATTATAATCAGACTAATCAAGAATGAAAACATTCTTCGCTGTCTGTGACCAGCACTGTCTTTAAATGCATCGTCCAGTGAATAGATCTGTGTATGAGCTCCCATGCCTGAGCTGTCGTTTCACTTTTAGGATATCTTAAAATAGTCACCAGTCTCAGGGCTCATCATTATCATATCTCGCCTCACGGACTCTCTGAGCTGCTTCGCCTTCTGTCGCCCTCCCAGCCTCTCCCTTCCCTCAATCTGGCTGTATTTTGCCCCCCCGCGTTTCATTTATTTATACCCTGTAGAACAGTTTTTGATTTTCATTCAGCCCTTTATTATTCAAGCAGATCGAAGCAGATGTTTGTTAAAATGATCAGTCAATCCGTCAGCGGGCAGAGGAGACACCCAGAGCCGGTGGTGTGTGCATCTGTTTAAGAGCGACTCCTCTGTGCATTAAACCAAGTTATGGGGAAAAGAAAGATATGCATGTCAATGACAGCGATGACAGCTACCAAATATGAAATAAATCATAGTCCAGTTCACCTTATCATCAGCGCTGCAGCTACAAATCTCTGAGAGGCTGATTTTTAAAAAAAATATTTTTTTTTGCTGCTGTCATGTTTTCTCTCTGTAGTCTATATTACAAAGTACAGGGGGAAAAGGGGGGGGGGGATGAGTGAGAAAGAAATCTTTTGACTAAAGGAGTTGAGAGGCAACCGAGTTGGAACTGCCTTGACACTACTTGTCATTCGATTGAAAGCTTTTGATGTGAAGAAAACAGAATGGGAGGAAAAATAACTCCTGGCTAGACGCTGAGCCATGGGCTTACTGAAGACTCTTGGGTGCATCGCAACTTTTTTAAATCCCCCCCGTGCGAGTGCATGTGTGTGAAGGCAATGCGTTTTTGTTTTTTTTTCGTGTGCTGTACGTGTGTGTGCCAGGTGATGACACATTGCATTTCACGCTGCTCTCACTTTTACACTCGGGTTGTGTGAGTAGTTCTGGATGGAGACAGCGAGGCGGGGGGATAATGAACGCCCCAATATTCCTCTCAGTTACAGTGAAAGATGTGGATTGAGGTCACATTGAGCACCACTGCAGCAGACACATCAAACGCCTTCCTGGCTTCATACAGTGATGTGCTGCGTGTTTACAGTGAGCGCCGACACGTATCCACATAGGAGCACGGCAGCCACTATCTTCAGGGAGGGGGGTGTAATCTGTATGTGTGGATTTGACTCGCTGCGTCAGCTAGATGAAGCATGTTCAGTAGGGGCAAGGCATCAGAAAAAAACTCTTCTTCCATATTAATAGACCTGCCTGTCTGTGTAATTTGAATCATCCATTTTCTCGGAGGACTTCCTTATCTCCTTCTTTCAATGTCAGTAGCAACTCATTGTTCTGTGGAGCCGCTGCATTGTTTGATGGGAAACTCTCTATGCTACAGTACTATGAGTAATACAAAATAAGGAAGGAAGAAAATGTAGAAATTCAGTTTGCTTGGAAATAACAACTTCCTGTAAAATCTTTAGGTGCCCAAAAGTATGTGGACGCACGCATATGCACTTTGCTAGGAAGGTTTTCCCCCGATTTAAAGACCAGAAAAATAAATACAAATAAAGTGGACAGAACTGTGTAAAATGATAAAATAAAAATGGAATGAAATACAATGACTGTATGACCTTGTAAAATAGTTTATTAAGTCTAAGGGGTCTTGCAGGGTTGTAATTACATTAGAGCGAAGAAATCTACTGACAAACTGAGGGATCAAACAGATTTTATCAACAGGTCAACAAGGATTTTATTAACATACCAATAAAGAGGAGTCAGTCTGCAGAGCAACTGCACAAAGTTGGATGATTTCATTCGATCTGAACTAAGAGGATGTAGTTTAAATCCTGGCAAACAGCCTAAAACCATTATTCTTCCTCCAAAGGTTCTGTTCTCCTGTCATCCACTAAACTCCAGATTTGTCCATCTGGAGGTCCTAGACTATTTTGACTCACAACTTCAGAAAACATGTTTTCACTGCCTCTCACCAATGGTTATACTCTGCATCGGCTGTGGTGACCTCGGGCTTGCTCAGGCGTTGCATGGTCATGCAACCTGTGTCATGAGGCTCCCAATGAGCACTTTTTATGCTGACATTGCTTCCTGAGGCAGTTTGGGAACTTGGACAAATTATTTTTCCACACTCGCGGACTCACTCTGTGAGCCTGTGTGGCACAACAGCTGAACTGTTGATACTCTGAGTCATTTCCACATCACAATAACAGTCCTGACAGGCAACAGGGTCAGACATTTGATGAATACACTTGTTGGACGCATGGCGTCCTATGACGGGGGGATTGACGTCTTCATTACGACTAACTTCAGTGGGAATATGTATTATTGTGTGTTGTGTGCTTGATTTATCATAATGTCAGTAATGGTTTGGACTGAGGCACCTGAGCCCAGACTCAATTGTTGCATTGGATGATTGGCCTGTTTTAATAGCATCAAGCCATAAAGTAGAACACACATGCCTCATTTGGTGTTCATCGGACGTCCCTGGTGTGTCGCGCTATGTATGGGAGTTTCTGTGCTCTGTTTATTTTATTACCCACCACCTCAGTTGGCAGCACAGCACTTGGCTGACAGCAGAGGTCAGTGGCTGCTGCTCCTGGATGGGCCAGAGGAGGATAAGCTGTCTGAATTCATCCTGCGACCAGAGGGTGAGAGAGACCGCAATCCCCTGACTCTCGACACTTATCAGGCAGAGAAACAGCAGGACCGAGTCAGACACATACAGTTATTTGATAGAGGAATTGTCTGAAGAATCTGGCCCACTTCTGACTTCTACTTGAGACTTGAGGCTATTTGCTTCACAATCTCATCTCCTTAAAAGTTTGCAGCTCGCTCCCTTTTGAAGGCAGTTGTTTGTGTCTTCAAAACGCTGAGTGGCTGAGTGAATGGCAGGACAGATAAGCGGGAATACTCTCAGACTGACGAATCAGCACTCTGAAACTAAGTAATCTTAACTTTTTATACACTTTGGCTTAGATTGTCATAGCAATTTTTTTTTTTTTTTCTTCCCCTCTTGTTTAAATGAGTGTGCGTGCAAGGGCTGTCCCCCAGAAGCCCTGTCAAGCCATTATCGGTCCTGTCTGGGCTTTTATGTATCCTCACAGAACACAAGCGCCATGCCTCTGGGACAAAACTGCTGACTGCCACAAGCTCACAACCTCAGTCTAAAAGCTTATCGCCCTCACTCCTCAGGACAGGATTATGCAAATCAGAGTCCCAGGTAAAGCATCCAACAGGCCTGGAGTTCATGAAGGCCATCTGACATTAGCATTAGTGCAGTGTGATGATTAAAAACCATTTCCACCATTTCCACAGTACTACAGTTTAAGCATCTGTGCATCAGCTTCACACCTTTTTTCTAAATTCTGCCTCGTCCATTTCTACAGATGATTTTCTTCTCACATTTGCAGCTTTCTCCCAGTGCAGGAAATGATGACTTACTTTTTGAGAAACTCTCACAGAGGTTAAGTGCTGAGTTTTTATTTCTAGATACGGGGGAGGGGTTCACAATTAGCAATCTCTTATAATTTGCACATGGTGTTTTTGTTTTGTTTTTATGGTCAGTGCCATTTTGTCCCAAAGATTGTTCAGTTTATTAAATTGAGAGTTTTTGTATTTATTAACTACCTGGTGGTGTTGACAAATCTGTGGTTGCTTGTAGCCCATAAAAGACGCAATAAAAGATCAAGTATAAAATGAAAAGAATAATGGACTCACTTGTGCGACAGGATGTTTAATTCATATTCTCAGAGATTCTGAAATCGTAGGCCACTGCCTTGATAGATATGCTTATAATCTTGTTTCATATTATTTTATATGCAATTGTCTCCTCAGCTGAGGAATTGTATTTTATTAGAAAAAACGTTTTGCAGAAAAAGCTTCTAACATTCACCCATTGTGCTGCTCACCATGTAGCCTATGGTTCTTTAACTGGCTACTTGAAGCAATTGCTCTCTGTGTAGTCATCATGGAAATCAGACGCATTGTAGAAGAAAAAGAGTATTCTACGGTGTACTTAATACATGACCTCTTGAACACTGTGGTAACTGTCAAGAGTGTCCGTCAGAGATCTTTCATAAACTCAGTATCAATGTTGCAACCTAACCTCACATGGACCAAGAAGGCATCAAGAGCAGGCGACTGCCCTTGTCATTTTAAAAAGTGCATGAGATAACTCAATTAAAGATTGACACGGTTCTCACTCCATCCACGAGAAAATGAACCTGTCTTGAGCTCGCTGTCTTTGCGGGCCTCATTATAATGGTGCTCGCTATCGCGCAGCCGAGCATCACTTTATTTCACCTTCCTATAAATACATCAGACCATGCACTGCTGTGAGATTATAATATTCTCTGAAGTGACTGAATAATTCTACAGACAACATACCAGCATTAATGCATGTTGTATGTTAAACCATTGCTAGATATTGTTTTGTTTACACTTTGGGATTTATAGGTGTAAACTCTTAATTGATAAACTAAAATAATGGTGAACTGCTTAAAGTTAATGTTGTTGTTTAATTGAATTGTTTGCTCCAGATGCATTCACATGATAATCGTCTCAAGTTCAACAGTGTGTTTCAGTTCTTTTCCATTTGGACTCTGCCTCTCTGCAGAATTTACTTTTTACTTCTCTTTTGTCTTGTTAACATATGGAGGAAGAGTTAAGCTTGCTCAGCTCACCTGGGCCTGAAAACATTGGGGTTTAGGTGAGTAGTGCTGAATTCTGAATAAAAGTAAAGATTAGACTCTGTGTGCCCCCGCTGTTCCAGCTCCAGCCAGATCCCCTGCTGCTGGACTTGTTTCCTCAACCAGCACTTTCTCTCTTATCCCTGCCTGAACCGTGAAAACTCTGATTCAACAAACTTTACTTCTGTTATCCTGAAACACACTCTTTCTCATATCCGACATGTTTTTTGCAGCATTTTTAGAAATTGTTCTACTTTAATCTCCACTTAGAGGAAGAGACAATCCATCTTTATCAAAGCTTTACAAATTTCACACGGCCTCATCCATGTCGGGATGTTTTCCTCGTCTCCTCCTCCACATCTCCAGAACCAAACATCATACCACCCTCCTGGCTATTAACTGTGCGCCATGTCCGTCACCCTTTTTGTTTGTGCACAGGGAGGTAAAGGGGAAATCAAGGTCTCTCTGTGGCTGAAGTTTCCAACACGGGCCCGAAGAAATTATGATGCTTAATGATCCGCATGTAGCGATGTCTCCCAATCCATTCTAATTTTAAAATGAGCTTCTTAATGACCTCCTTGACTTCAGGTAGTAAAATGGGAAAAAGGTAAGATGAGAAATCACCCTGCAAGGATGTTATCCAGGGAAGAACTAAGATATTACCAGCTACCAATACTGTTTATACAACCAAATGAAATCAAATAGGAAAAAGACTGTCAAAGTTGTTGCTTTGTAAAAAAAAAAAAGAGATCTGGGAGAGTAGTTTGTTGTCACTACAGCCGTGGCCTTATAAATTGATGTTTCCATGACGCAATGAAAAGGTCAAGTTCAAAGCTGCAGCAGTGAAACCTCTCAACAACGATAACAATCTTAAGAGATCAAAAAAAGGCCCCATTGCCTCAATGTCCGCTGAAACAATATATTTTACAAGACAAAGGCAATAGGTCCAAATATATACAACTGCCTGAGATGCAGGCTTCAGATGCAGGTTCAGGTTTCCTCTCACGTTGAGGTTGAACTGAGTACAGCCCCCAGCTTGGCTCAACCAGACAAACGCTAATGTTTAGGGGAGTTCAGGGTTATCAAGGTGAAAAAAGACATCTTGCCCCAGAGGATTATTTCAGTTATCCAAAACTCCTTTCGCATTTATGTAAGTGGTCTCAATGGGTCATTGCAGTTCCTTTTTATCAAGACTTGACACGTCTCATCAGTCTCAACCAGGCCACATTATTTTCAGTCTAAAGGTCAGGTGAGGTCCTACTGTATTCTCCCATGTTTCAAAACGATCAACACACCAGTTCACCATCGCCGCCTCTTCCCCGGCTTTAATTTAATGCCTTTCAGTTCTGCTTTGTGTGTGGGTTGATTTTCCACCAGCTGTTTTAATCAGCTAGAAATATATGGAGCCTCCAACACATGGACATATCGATTGTCAGTTTCTTATCTTCATTCTGCAAAGCTGTTATAAAAGTATGTATGAGGGGTGGAGGAAAAAAGGGGAGAAAGAAATAAAAATGGGTCAAGGGAGGTTTGAAAGATAGCACAAGGAATCCAAATATAACGTTCAAGCAGTTTTGTCTGAGCCGTAGTGTATCTGTTTTGTCTTTGTGCGTCAGTAATAGCTGCATTTTACGAATGATTTAGGACAAGAACTGAACTATTGACAGCTTAAAAAAACAAAAAAAACATGGCTGAACTGGAGCACTGAAGAGAAAAAACTAAAAGAACATGACAAAACAGCAACAAATGTTGAGTGCTGAGTCGCTACAGGCTGCTGTGTCAAAATTGAATTTATACTGGACGTGGCAGTTCATATCCGGAGAGGATTGTTTTCTTTTTCTCTCCTACTTTGTTTGCCTGTATTTTGTGTTTTGTCTTTTAGGACCTCGTTTTACCAAGTAGAAAAGTATTTAATTCTTAGCATTTTCTAAATTCATACACATGAGTATGGTTTTATACTGCTTGCGGAATGTATAATGAGTTAAGAAATTATTGACAAAAGCTATTTTCTCTTAAACCAACACATGAGTCCAGCAAGAAATTATTATTTCGTAAGGAAGTAAAATTCGTGGACAAACCTCCTCCTGTGCTCCGCATACGCGGCGAGAACTTAACTTCCTTTTTTCCTCCTGATCTATATCAACAGCAATCAACAATGCAGACAGAGATCATTTATATTCCCTTTGTTTTTGTTTCATTTTCCTTTGTTTTTTGTTTTTTTACCTGCTTCTCCTAAAACTTGTTTATGCTCAAAGAGACATAGAAAAGAGGACATAGCATAAGCAAGTTCAACATAAAGGTGTATAATAATAATAATAATAAGGACACTGATAATGATAATAATGGGACCCTGAACAGAATAATGGGCATTTGCCTTTAAAATTAGATCATGGCTCATTGCAAGCCTGTTCCAGCCATAATTATGAACTTTATCAAAAGGGAAAGTTTAAAGGTGAGGGTGATCCTTTATACCTGAAAGCTCTCACTCCCATTCTAGACTCTATGAACCACCAGTAATGCATTTAAGAGCATTGTTCTCATGTGGTGATAGGATACTCTGAGCTCCGAAAGATATGATGGCGCCTACAGGCTTTGTAGGTGAGGAAGGTCATTTCAAATTTTATCCTGGATTTCACATTGGAGCCAGTGCCACAGAAGTTAGAAACCATGAGAAAAAGATGATCTATTTCCCTCGTTCAAGTCAGCAGCAGCGTTGTAAAGTACCTGGGGATTCATTAGCGACTTGTTGGGGCAGTTTGATAATTAGAGTTAATGAGTAGGTAAAAAAAAAGGATTGAAGACTATTTCATATGGGAGTTTAAGAACATCTCTTGAACACAGAGAAGACCAGTGGGGCTGGAAGCCACGGCAAAGCATCTGGAGGAAATAAATTATTCAGTCAAGTACAGTTCTTTCAGTTTTGTTAAACAGCAGCAAATAACGAGTCATCCTACATCTCATGGCATGCTTGAAGTTTAGCCCTTTAACTGGTTTCATCTTCATTGACATACAGTAGAATTGGGTATCATCTGCATAACATTTGATGTTTTTTTACATAATCTAAAGGAAGTACATGAATGGAATTGGTCTAAGCACAGTGTCTAACCTTTGCTTACATGGACAATTCATTGTACAAACATGTACAAATTCAAATCGATCTGATGAATAGAACTTAAGCCATTTAGTGTGGTTCCGTCAATTAAATGTCTTTGTAACGGGATGTGATCGTCAATATAATCAAATGCAATGCTAAGATCTAACAAAGATCAAATACAAGTAGAAGTCCGGCACTGTCTTGGGATGCACAGTAAATCCTCAAATAAAATGTTGTTCAGTAGAAATTCTTACAACTGATTGGCATCTGCCTTCTTAAGGATCGTAGGGAGAAAAGAAAGGTTCGATCTTTAGTCAGCTATTACATCTGCAACAAGAGTAGCCTCATTAAAACGGGGTTTAATTACAACTTTTAACAATTTATATCAACAGGACCTGTTGATAAAGACAAATTGATAATATTTTGTAGTAGTAGTAGCTTATAGCAAAACTACAGTTTATTTACACTCTGAAAGAAGTCAATTAATGAGATTAATGCTGGGCAAATGCTGTTGTGTTCAACATCAACGTTGATATTAAAATCATGTATCATATCATAATTACTTTAACTGTACTAAGGATTAAACTTGAGGATAAACTCAGACATTTCTAATATAACCTCAGTGAATTAGGCCAGGAGCGAGGTACACTATTATGAATGGAATGAGTTGTACCGTTTTCCCAGTAGGTTGGGAGAGACTAACAAGGCTGTCAAATTAGTTCTAATTACATTTAGGTCTAGGGTTGAATAATAGACATGAGTCGTAATTGGCTGCAACTCCACCCCCTCAGCCGGCACCTCGAGGAGTGTGAGTATCGTTAGGACTGAGGGAATAGATTCATTTAGGTTTGCATATTCTGCATAACACGCCATATCTTTGACAAAATAATAACAAAATAGAGATGTGATAGATTGATTACCAATTCAGCTTTAAATCTGAGCAATCTAATATTAATAGTACACGCTTAACTCGGTTGCATTGGTCAGGGGCAGTCATAGTCTCTGTGGAGTCTTTAGGGTGGTATGGGTGGGTGACTACTCTAATGAAAGGGTAAAGAAGTGTGCAAAATGAACCTCTGCCTCCTGTCATGACTTTGGCTGTACAACAAAGTTGGCCAGATTCCTGTCTATGAGAGCTGCTCCATCCAACATTGGATGTACAGTAAGCTGCCTCTCCTAATCAGACCAGGTCTTTCCTAGAAAGTCTGCCAGTTATGTCCCAAGTTGATGCTGTTTGCTGGACACCACCTTGACAGACAGCAGTTTAACGATAACATGTGGCAAACATGTCTTTCCATAGCCAGTTTTAAATAGGATTCATCATTGCCCAGGAAGACATTTGACTGGATCTGTCTACTGGGGGCAACTACAGCAGCTACAAATTTGGTTGAAATTGGTTAAACATTGCTCTTGTTTTTAGAAGGTCAATTATACAAGCTATATTAAATAATAAAACATGAAGTTGCAAGAATATAGTTACATTAATTACATTTGATGTATTTTATAGAAGCAGATTATTTTTGATATGTTTTATTAGAGTAAATATGAGATCAGGATCAAAGCCATTATAAGGAATCTGGATTTAAATCCCTTATTGCTCATTTGGATTTGGCTTCCAGCAATTGTTACAAAAGTTAATAGTGAAATTCAGCTGAGACCTGAACTTTCTGTTGGCCAAGAAGTTAGAAATAGTTCTGAGTAGCAGCTTATTAATTTTTTACAACCTGTACCTGCAACCTGGAAATGAGATCAGCAGCAGATGTGACGTGTTGATTAGATACAGTGTCTGTCACATTGAAATATGAGGTAAAGTCTACTTTCTTTTTCACACCTTATTGTTCACGAGCTGCAATTATTGCATGTTCAATTCCAAAATATCATGAAATATTCCAAATAAATGGGTCAATTGGTTGAGGTGTTTCGATGGAAGCCAAATGCAATAAATATACGATGGAAACAGAACAAGTGAATAAATCGTCCCATTCAAATAAATCGTCAATTTAAAAATTTAAAGTCAAAAGTAGCAGTAGATGAAGACACTAGATCTGTGTGGAGTGATTACAACATGAAAGAAACAGAATCACCAGATTTTGTTTGACTTTTTTCTCCATTTGAGGTTTAACAGGCACCAACTGTTTATCTTGATAAACCAGGTCAGTATTAACATAAAAATAGTATGTAATGTAAAATGTAAAATGTAAAAGCATTTATTCGTTTTTTCTCTTCCCGGTCTCTTAAGATTTAATTAGAATTTGAACTATATTTGGATTGATGCAAAGCTATTTATACGTTATGACTGAAATGATTTGCCCTTTCCCCATTTGGGAAAGTGACTTAAAAAAACGTGAAAAGCCATGGATGTCAATGACAACTCCTAACCCCTCTTATCCATTAGCTAGTATCAGTTCCTGATAGCACTATACTCATGTGGAGACAATGATCAGTCATACTTTGATTCTGAAAATACTTGTAAAATATGATGCTGTTTGGAAAGTACTGAAAGGAGGTCTTTTTCGTGTGTTGTGTTATTTGTTGTGGATATTAGAGATAATCCTATTCTCAGCAAGTGTTAGCCACGTTAAATCCAAAAGTACGTGTCTCATCACAGCAACTGAGCGCTAAAGGTTTTTAAGTGCTTAAATTGTCACCATTAGCTGTGTGACAACCACTGCAGCAGCTGCAGCTGCACTGTACGCATAGACGTGCCAAATCAACAAGCCAAACTGCAATAACTTGCTTCCTGTTGTTGCCCACACAGTGTATTTGTGTCCCATCTGTTTCTCTGCATCCTCCCTATGGCTCTCCTGTGTCCCCTGATGAGAAGCACCTCACAGTTAGGAAACCTCTGATAAAGAGGCATTCAAGGGCATTTTTTAACTCTGCTCAATCTGATACTAAACCTCTCTTCACAACCCAACATGTGTACTTTAACTAACTACTAATGTAACTAGCTGCCCAGGTTAGTTTGGTGTGAAAAGCTGTCGGTTGAACACGTGTACCTCTACGACTGCCATCATTTAAACAGCAGCCTATTAGAGTATTGTATCTTTACACATGTTTTGGTGGAACCAGCAACACAAGACCAAACTATTCCCAAAGCCGAGTTGTCCGAACTGAGCAACAGTTACTGGAACACTGCAGAGCTTGGTATTGTTTTCTGTTGCTGCCAGCATTTTCTACTGTTTCAGGCTGTGTGCCCAATTGTTTTCTGATGAAACATGAGACACTGGCAGTAATACTACTGGTCACTGGGTCGCACAAGTAAATGATGTCGGTCCAAGAGGGGCAGGAGACATAATTATGTCGGAATTAACAGTATTCGAGTTATCACACTTTTCACAACTTTTCACTGACTTTAATTTTTGCAAAGTAAAAACATAAATTATCTCTGTCAGACATTTAGTTATTTCACCGTTCTGTTGTTCTGTTGACAAACGACTTGTTCCTTATCACCATCATGTGTTTTCTTAATGTTTGGTTTGCCAGCAGCTTTCAGGCTTGTAGATTCTATTTACGACTACAAAGATTCTGTTTTTTCAGTCAAACAAAGAGTTAGAATTTGTAGACGCATTTGCAGCCTTGCATTAGTGTGTATGTGTGGGTGTGCTCACATTTGAAACCATGTGATGCAAAGCTCTGCATCTGGGCTCTGGGAATATGTAATAATAACAATAATAGCTTGAATTTATATAGCGCCTTTCAAGAGACCTAAGGGCACACTACATGTGAGTCCAGCAGTCACACCAATGGAGGGTATTTGGAAAAGAAGGGGGGAAAAAATTGCCCAGAAACCACAGTGTTAAGGCTTGAAGTTTAGAAAAGATTCTGTTGTTTTAAGGCTGTGGGGAGCAAAAGAGGAGTTTCATCCCAAATTTCTTCATAACCACACAGGGAAATAAATCTGCCTTCTTGAAGTTCATGAATCAATATTTAAAAACACAGATGGTTCTGTCCCCCCAAAAAAGCTATTTTGTGTGAAAGGGTCTTAAGAAGGCGTACACTTCAAACTAGATGCCATTATTCTGAAGTGGTGGATTTCTTAATTTCAAACCACACTCAGTATTTTTCCTTCTAAAGCTGATTGATGTGAGCTAATTCAAAAATAACTGATACCTCAAGTATATGAGGTGTCAGGGTAATGCACAGAGATGTCATTTGTTTCAGCAGGCTACTCTCTGTGACAGGTTAAACAGAGACCGTAAATAAAGATGAATGACGCATCTCTACTTCTGTGCAAGTGTACGAAAATGAAGCCAAAGTATGGGTGCTTTTACTGGTGACATCATGTGGAGCCTGTACAGTAGTGAGAGTGTAGTGGAGCCACAAATTCAAATTCCAGCCAATACACATGCACTGTCGACCAATCACGAGACAGTATCAGCTGTTGATCATCATGTTTCACCTCGTTTTTAGAAAGAAAGAACACTTGATCGTTAAAAACCTGTTTGGGTGGACTTTTTTGTAAATGACAGTCTCTGCTTAAGTTTCAAACAACTTATTTTAGGTGTCTGTCATATTGGATTCCACACACTGTCCTGGAATACCTATAAATCCTAAATCCTTTCCCTTAGTTTCACCTGTGGATGTGAGATGAGGGACGTTTCAGAAAGAGTGTGACAGGGAGTGAACAGGAAAGTTTGACTCAAAGTAAACTGGAACAATCCCAGGTTTTATAAACGTCATGGTGGATAAGAAATGTAGGATTCATTTCTTGTCCTAAAAAGTATTGGCAAAAACTGCAGCATACACATTTTATTATTAACCGCAGAGTACAGGGGTAGATATACAGTACAAATGGGAAAGTCTGACACAATAAACAATACAGAGGGCTTAGTGCCAGAATCAAATGCCATAATGCAGCACAGTTTTTTCTTTTTTTTACTAGACACCGTTACAAGGGATATTTGCTTCTACTATGTTCTAAAAAATGCTGTATATACGGTACATAATATACACAAGGTCAATATAATAATATTTACATTGTAAAATAATAATGAATAATAATGACTTATATTTATACAGCGCATTTCAAGGGACCCAAGGACTCTTTACATATGTTTGTGAGGGCAAAACAGTAGAGAAAAGAAAAAAGTAATAATACAAGCACAGAACAGAAAAGAAAATCCTTATTAGTACAGATAGTTACTTATATAAGAATGCCAATATCATGAAATGAAAATGACCAAATTCCAAAAGAATTTCGACTGTAGTCATGTGGAATCTTACAGATAAATCGGACCTCTTGTTGTGTCCTTGTTCTTGTAATTTGACCCCATCCTGAAGAAAATCCCCAATTCTCCACTTTCATTAAAGCTGGGCTACAAAAATAATTCCACTCAGAAATGTCATCTGGGATTAGGGTTTAGTACGACTGAGACATCATTAGTTTTTCATCCCCTGTTTTGGGCAGCGGCGCTCTCAAAAGCACATGTACCTAAACTCCACACACACTGGCATGAATGGCTTTCAGTGCCGTCAGGCTGTTCTGTCCTTCCTCTCCTCTGTGTGCTTATGTCCGGACCTTGTGCGATTTGTGCTTCAGCTGGAGGCCTCACCTTTCATCTAAAGGTTCTGGGTGTCAGTTGCTAAGCCAGCACTACTAACAGCAGCCAGCTCTCCTCCATCACACACCTGATTCTCACCCACGCCTCTGAGGGTCACTCACTCCCTTGGTTGCAGCTGCCGCCTGCGCACTCTGCTCCAACTGCTACGCCTTAGCAACGCGCCCCCCCCCCCCCCTCAGCCGGAGCCCCTGCTCAGCAGCTGGCTCCTGCAGAGATAGACAATCAATGAATAGATTGCAGCATTTTACTTTGCTCTGCTCGGTGTGGGAGCTGGATGGGAAAGAGTGGACTGTTTAGAATGTGATCTCACCTAAGGAAGTGTTTAATTGCATGCCTGTTTGCAAGCAAGAACAAAGCCCACTACTCTGAACATCCCACATCTGCATGCTGATCCCCGAAATACAGTTTGATCAAGCAGAACTTGTGTTGCAATGCAGAGTGCTGAATGGGCTCTGATTAATTATCCAACTCCTGGTTTAAATAGGCACTTTCTAACTGACCTGCAAGACCTCATACTAGTTAATCGCAGGTGGGATTCCGCCGGCCATGAATCACACAGATTCAAATAACATTTAACGATACAAATCCAACAAATGAGTCCACTTAGCTGGAGAAAAGCAGCAGTATGGGAGCCACATTCACATTATACACATGGTGCATTAATGATTTGAATTTCCCTCTATTCATTAATCACCTGCTTGCTCAGTTTTTTTTCTCTTTCCTTATACTTACTGCCTCTGTTCATGTTCCAAACTTACTGTATGCATCCTTCACCCTCGCCTCACGTCCCCCTGATTTCCCCTGAATTCCCCCCGCTGATGATTAGAGCATGATACCTCCTCTGCAGTGAACAGCTCCATATGATCTAGAAATTATTCATCAGTGAATCAACATGCCGCAGGCAACATGGTGACTTTGAGCAGAGCCTCTCTTTTTTTGTTGCCTGTCTCCCGAGGTGCACCTGGAATAAAACGGCGTTAAAAATCAAAAGGATGAGGTGACGTTATGTCTAAAAGAAAAAAAAAAATACTGGGTAACTAACTGATCAGTTGCAAGGGTTTTTACAAGGTCTTGTGGTGTTTTGGGTTGTGTGAACTTTGCGGTGGCTCGCTGGCCCTCTGTTCTTGTGAGGGAGGCTGACAGCATTGACAGGGACCAGGGATGTGCACCATGAAGAATTGATCTGTGCTGGACAGGAGATGAAAGAGGCGAGAGCGAGAGACGAAAGACTTCTAATTATAGTCGACAGATAAAAGGAAGATGAAAGACGGTGAGAGAATAAGAGCTGGAAAAAAAACGTTTGACTACAGCCGCACTTTCATATTAGTAGTTTGAGAAATGTAAAAGAAGGCCACATGGGCAGAGACTTGATTATTTGGATAAATGGTGGTCAACAAATACTTCTATATGAAGCACGATGTGATAAACTCTAACCACTAAACACTCAAGTGAAATAAGATTATTTAGCATTGATATTTTCTATTGATGTAATAAAAAAGTACATGCAATTGTTTTTTTTGCAGTAATCCTCCTAACTAAAAGGCAACACATTTTTGTTTCCTTTAAACAACCCATAAGAGCATTCTTTTCTTGAGTGTTCAGTCAGAAATAATATGCAATCCACATTTCAGTTGCAACGTTTGAATCAGCCGCCAATGTCCTTGGTGAGGATACTCTCGCTTTCAGGCATAGTCTATAGGCAATGTCTCAGAAGCAAATCGAAGGTTATAGTTGTCTCTACAAACTTTATCTAGTACCTCTAATAAGCCATTAGTCACAGACAAGTATTTTATCACCACTGATATTGAAGAAACAGCGGCATCCAGTGTAAGGTTACACTTGCTGTCAGAATCTAAAAACGGCAGATGTTGACATTGATACTATGTTTGTAAGCTGTTCAAACCTCCTGCACATAATTGGCTCACTAACTGGGGTTGTTTTGCATTCAAGTCGTGCTGTGAATCAGTGACACGGTTAGAGACATGTTTTCAAAGGCTTTGAGCAATTACATTCAAATGTTTTGGTGCAATTAAATGCAAATACATACACATCTGCATGCCCACTACTAGACAGGTGAAGCCTTCCTGAGACTCTTTGGATGAATAGTTATTTGTCGAATGAGGAAAATGTTTCTCTCTCAGTATTTAAAGTAAAAAGTTCCCAATGTCATCATTATCGACCCAATTCTAGACTTTGTTATACTAAGGCAAAGTTCTTGCATGGCTGAGTTAATATTACATTTAATTACTGAAACAATGGCTACTCTTGTTTAATGAAAATATATTTTGGTAGAAAGAAATGTTTTATAAAGCTCAAATGAAGCATAGCTTTGGTGTCAGAGCTGAAACGCAGGGTTCACGTTGAACACAGAGCTACTAAAGATTGTTTTGAATTTTGATCAATCTGTCAATTATTTTCTCAGTTAATAGATTGTTTATGTTGTCGATGAAATGTCCCTGATGTCTTCAGATGTCACGTTTTGTTCTAAACCCCAAAATTGTTGAACAGTTGAATCCCCACCACCTCTCATGTTTGAGCCATGTGCAGATTGAGGTTTTTGTGGTTCTGTGTATTAAACCAACAGGTCATCCTGTGACTTTGTGCTGCAGAGGAAATGAAAATTCACTCATTATCTACTCACCAGGGGTGGATGTTTTTGAGTCCACAAAACACTTTCGTCGTCTCAGGGGTAAACAGTGTCGCAGCCAAATCCAATACAATTCAAGGGGTCCCTTCTTCAGACATAATAAAAACAACAGAAAAAGCATACCATGCCTCCATACTGCTCGTGTGGTGTCATCCAAGTGTCTGCAAGCCCTGACATTCATATTTGACTCGAAAGGAGGTAATTTACACCGTGTTTTAAGCCTAAATGTCCTGATATTCTCCTCAGGGGCACGTTTGCGGACAAACCGGAGAATCGCACACACTCTCTCAAACGCGGGACGCACATTCGCATCACTACGTCCGCTCGCTACTTCCTGGTAGTGGACATGATGACACCACACGAGCAGTATGGAGGCATGTTATGTATTTTTTTCTGTTTTATTATGTCTGAAGAAGAGGTAACTTTGGCTGTTTACCCCTGAGACTGCAGAAGTGTTTTGTGGACTCAAACATTTCACCCACCCCTTCATCGGCATAGTGGTGAGTAGATGATGAGTGAATTTTAATTATCATTCGGTGAATTTTCCCATTAATGAGGACTGGTCTGAATAGATCCAAATCATTCATTTTATTTAAATACCATGACTCTCGCCTTCCTCACTCTTCATCTCCCTCTGTCTTTTTTCTGTGCTAATTAGACTCATTTTACAGGATTCCTCTCACCCTTTGATCTATATTTAACTCCACATTCCTTAATTACTCAGTTGCTGATTCAGAATCCACTGAGGTATTTATGTAACTTTTCAATTAACACACCATGTCTAACAGTGTTTTCCAGTTGGAGCAACAGGGCATTGGGGAAATTGGTGTAGGAGTCTTGGACGAGAATGGGAGCAGATAAATTCCTCTTTCAAACAGAGAACTTGTTTAATTGCTGTTATGAAGACCCCTCTCATTTTGCCTGCATTACTTGTTTACACTGAACTGAACAAAGCTGGCATATACCATACATATGTTTGACCTGCTGCCCTCTGGCAGACACTTCATGTCAATAAAATCCCAGACAAACAGACTGAAAAACAGCTTTTACCCCAAAGCCATAAGATAATTGAACTTTGCTTAATGATTTTTTTGCATAGACTATATTGCACTACATGTACAAATCCAAATGTATTTGCTAAAATCATCCGCCGCACTGTTTTTATATTTAAATTCTACCTTTTTATTACACCTTTTTTAACCTGTTTATGCTGTGTTTTTTTTTTCTATTTATTCTATGCACCTTAAGGATTGCTGCTAAATTTCATTGTACACTGTGCAGTGACAATAAAAGGATTCTATTCTTTGATACCATCAAGGTGTTTTACACCATAGATAAAGATGGACGACATGTCCCCAAACCGTCCTGTTCAAAGGAAGCCAAAATATGCAGGATATGGGGGCCGCCATCTTGCACTGGTGACATCCATTATACCATCGAAACACCAATTTAAAAAACTTGAACTCTTGAACATACATCAGTGTGATGAGAACTATGTAAACATCTTGAGAAAAATATATTTGATGTGTATTTTGACTTTTTAGTTTGGTCCATATCCCATCTGCTAACATGCAGGGGGTGGGGCTTTTGACCTATGACGCAGCCAGCCACCAGGGGTGTGACCAAGATGTTTTGGCTTCACTTTTTGGGCGCTGTCATTCCAGTTCTCCCATATATACAGACATTCATCCAGCTCTGTCAATACGGAAGGAGGAATTATAGCCTCTTCATTCTGTGTTAACAATATCGCTGTCTTAAGTGGGCTGTGTAAAAGAGACTAAAACATGGGACGAAACAAAATCAACATAAAAGGTGGTAACGGTCAACCTATACATTCCACATGGCCTTGTATATTATAGTTCCCCTCAGAGAACAAGGTTACAGTGCTGTGAGATATTCTTCGACAGTGGTTCACAAATGCATTACACAAAAGATACAATAATTTCAATGTCATACTTTCAATTTTCTAGTTATTTCATTGTAGTGTGGCTTCAAATAAAGTCAGTCCTCTTCTTTGAAGTCCCAATTTTTTTTTCCTGCATTGACATTGACAAACTAAAAAAATACTTTCCAATTTTACCTTCAATTTTGGGATAGAGATAATCGACTCCAGTGCCAATTTTACAAAGTAAAGTACAAAAATAAAGCCCCAATCTCTACAAACATTTTGGTTTCCAATTCAAAAAGGAATTCCACCACGAGAACTTGTCTCTTCATGCATTTGTAGCGGGCTACCATCCATACTAAGTCTCTCCATTCGACCATTTTTAAGTAACAACAACTTAATGGTTTATCTAATGAGTAGACAAACCCTTTTTGTTGGCATCACTACGACATGGCTATGGTTTAGATATTTTAGGCTTCTGTGCTTGGACATTTCTTTAGAGCTGCTGTCTGTTTAAAAAGGAACGAGAGAGAACTGTTTTCACGTGTTCTTTTTAATGTCTTTTCTGTAAAAAGGAGGTGTGTCCAGTAATGTCTTTTGAAAAATTCAGAAGACATGTCCCCTTTGTTCTCCTCATAAATTATGCCCCCGATAAAGGGATGTAAAACTTTGGCCGGCTGCAGATTCTTTCCTCCGGCAAACTGTCTGCCCACAATATGAAGAACAATTTGTGACTGCTTGGCTGTTCAATGAGGTAGGCTGAGTTGTTGGTACAGAACAGGCCCAGACATCCAGACACTAGAGAATAGGCAAACACATCCAGAGCTGCTTGCGCAGAGAAAGGAAATAATTTATTAATAATTTATATCTGTGTGGTTGTACACAGCATGAATGACAGGAAGCATGTGGAGAAAAGAGGTGGCAGAGGAGGAGTGTGCCAGATGAAGAAAAGCAATGGGGGGGGGGGGGGGGAGAGAGAGAATAAGAAACACTTTCCTCTGCCAAATGATCAAACTGCATAAAAACCACATGTTGTGGTAAAAAACACAATATAGCAGTAATAGAGTTATATGGCACTTTACCTTTATCAATATATATCCAACCCCCACCGACACTGAAACATTAGCACTCAATCTAAAATGACAATAAGATTCAGAACAACATAAACAGATATGAGGCTGGCAGACAAAGCAATACGGCAATATTCAGTTGTTTGGGCCTATCTGCTTATAGAAAATTGAACCTATATATCGAAGAATGCAGGACACACAAAAAGCCTCACGTTGTGTCTCTATATATGAATAAACTTTGCTTTTTTATGTCTGTTTCTTTGGGTTAATTCCTGCATTTTATCAGTTTGAAAGGGCTGCATCATCATGCCATCCTGTAGCACCAGTATTCATGTGTTCAATAACTTTAGAAAGTCGTAAAAAGCCATACATATGCAAACATGCCCTTCTGTCAGAGGTGCCTGCAGTCTGACTTTTGACTTCGTTTTTGTGGGGGGAAAAAAGGGTTGCTTCAGTATCGGCTGTTCAAGGACATGCTGCAAGAAAGAGGCAATTTGATTTGATAAGAATTGGGAATTCCCTGTTAAATTTTTAGTGTGTTTGGTATCTCTGGAACGGCTCCGCTTTTATATTTTCATATTTTTTGTTATGGGCTTGAAGCGTTCCTGTGAGGGAGGTTTTGTGTTGTGTGTGAGAGCGTGTGTAGTTAATAACTTATGCAGCAGGGGTCTCCGAATGGGAGGTTGTTTTAATGATTTAATGGACCATTCAAAGGATTCATTCCACTGGGATCCATGGTGGCTATCTGAAAAATATGAGGCTGCCATTTTATAGCTGGCGGGGATTCAGGGCAGCTTGTTTCCTCACACCAGACTGTACCTGTGTTTACGCTGCATTTACCCACTTAACGCTGCTTCATGTTGGAGGTTGGCTGGTGCACATTTACACAGGAATATTTCAGAAGCATTTGCTCAGACTTGAAAACTACGACAAAGGATGTTTTTCACTTCCTCCATAAAAGACCTCACACCTATAGAGGGGGGAAAAAAGGCAGTTAAATTTTTATCTCAGTTCATCTATTATTCCATCTCAATCCTCAGCTCACCTTCTGGAGTAGAGGAAAATCACCAAATTGTTGAGATTCAGAAAACTTTCTTTTACCTGCACAGGGGTTCAGAGTATGAGAAGTGCTTTTAATAATATTTAAGTCTTTGAATCTTTAATCGCAAATCTTAAATTTTTGAAAATGATGTGGAAACCACACTGTGATGGAGCAGATGCACTAGTGGTGACATCAAACTCTATGATTTCTATATATCCCAAATAAAACAAGTCTGCAAAACTGAATGAATAGTCTTCTGTCCCTCTGTTCCTATATGAGGACTTTGTGGCTTTGCACATCACCTGACTCCTTTGCTGAATTGGATGACTCTATTTTCAATTATTGATTTGTTTGATTATTTAATTGTTTAGTCTGGATACGACAGAAAATAAATAAAAAGCCATTTTAATTTCCAACATTCTAAAGTTAAGTATTAAAATATCTTGTTTTGTGTGATCAACAGCCTGAAACCCAAATATCGTACGATCAAATGTGACGAGGAAATCAACAAATCCGCACAATTGACAAGCTGAAACCAGGGAATTTGTAAATTCATGCTTAGAAAGCAAACATTTCTATATCAAAATAGTTACCGATTACTCCTCTGCTGATCAACTAAATAAATTGACTAACACAGCAGCATTTCAACTTCATTTACGGTGGATGATGCTAAATATTTTTTTTTGTTGCAGCCTGGAGAAAATAAAACATGCACAATATGAATATTATTAAAATAAATGCATAGATTTATAAAGTGAAGTGATTTATCAGGCTGAATGTATTATTGGGTTTGAACAAAGAGTAAATGTGATGTGCTTCAGAATTGTAAACCCAATCAATGACAGTAGAAGATAGTCTGTCCTTTTTATTTATTTAATGTTGTTTTTTTATTAAATACCCATATTTATTCAAATGCAGTTCCTCATATTATGTTCACTGTTGTTATTAGCAGACAAAGGTGGATATTTAGTCATGGACGAATTGTGTTACATTGAAGAGTTGCGCAGCCTCAGCTTGACCTCTCTGATACGAGAGTTCTTTAGCAGCAGTGGAGAACAGTGGGGGAGATGTTTTTCACACAAGATGCTCGAGTGAACGGCACATTAATTCACAGAGGGTCATGGTGACTTCGTGGCACAGCAGATATTAATACGAAGCTGCGTCTCTCATTCTCTGCTTCCTCGCAGTTCTGTCACCGGCTGTGTTCTCCGCTCAATGAGGCCAATCAGAGAGGAGAACGGTCTGATCTCTCAGTCGTCGCGCCTGGCCTCTAAAATCAGTCACCATTCAGAGGTACCCTGTCAGAGGTGCACCAGTCAAGCTGGGAGACTGCTCTGCCTATTGACATTCACCTCGTAGGAGAGTATAATCAAACCACATCAGACTCAGACGATTCATCTCCGCCCACACAGATAGCTGGCAGTGACAGAGACCAGACTATTTCATCTCCCTGCATAAACCACTGAGCCCTCATTTTGTTCTGCAGCAGACACGGACAAGAGTCTAAACTCCCCACTTATTACCTGGACTGTCTCGAGTATTTTTGCACAGGCAGTTTGCTTTCCTTGTTGCCTCTTTCCCCATTTCCTGCTGGAGCTGCTGTTGCACGTGAACAAACATGTAGGACAAGTCATCTGAAAGCTGTGACAGTCCTGACATTAAACGCTATTACAGAGAGCGACTGCTGCTCTCAAGGCCACAGGTAGCTTACATTTCATATTTGCCCCTTGATACCAAAGCTGACAATTGCGAGATATTTTCTGTCGTCAGTTCACAGTGGTGATCGTAGAACATCAGACACAGACTGCATCAACATTATGTGGCATGAAATAACACAGAATACAGCAAATAAAGCCGACACAACTTTTTTACAGCCAGAGGCAACACAGACTCATAACACAAGTCGATCGAAGGTTCTATTTGTATTTTGTGTCATGGTTTGTGTTTATTTCCATTCTCCCTGTGGGGTTTAACTCTCAATAAAAGCCGCTTCACTAATATCTTGATACTTTAAATAACATTACATAAACACCCAGAGGCCATTTTTTTAGGAACATCCAGCCAAATGTTCTCTAATAGAACAATCCTTTCCGACGAAAAAGTTTATAATGTTTTTTTTGTTTGGGTGTCAGCAGGATTACACAAAAACTACTTGACAATCTCCACGAAACTTGGCGGAAGAATGGGACACATAAGAACCCATTACATTTTTGGACGAATAAGACTTTTTTATTGCTTTCTTTAACATAAGGAGAAAGGGCGTTATTTGGCATTTACCCAGATTTCCAAGGGACGAATACAAGGATCTTGATTTATCTGGCATATTTACAGCAGATTGACTACATTTCAGGGGACTGTGGGCACTGGTGGAGGAATGATCTCTACTGGGTGCCATTCTTGTTGAAAGTGTTTCATAGGGTGTTTGAATTGTGAGGTCATTTTGGAGCAGAAACTCCTTCATACAGAATTATGATGACCGCATAAAAATAAGTTTGTAATTTTGAGACTAGATCACGGCTTTAAAACTTTCCCTGCTGTTATTCTTAACCGTTATTCCATGCTCTGTGTAATATCAACTCTTGACATTACCGATCACATAAATATCTCATACTGTGTAATTATAATAATAACAAAATATTGATTATTTTGTCGCTCCTCGTGCATCAAGGATTAGCTGTGCTTGATCCTCCTACATTACTTTATTATGCTGTATAGTTTTTCCCCTTCAGATGGCTAAACAAATCTTCCTTAGCTGTCCCATTTCGTTTTGTCCTTATTCTTTTTTCCTATACAGTATAAAGCATGGGGATTTATTATTAAACCCATATTTTCAATTATATTTTCTCTTTTGCAACACATTTTAATGTTTGTAAAAAAAAGTGAAACTCCAATTTGTTTTTGACCTTACATGATAAGAACCACATACACATGAAATAATACATGGCTGTTTTCCTCTCTTAATATTGAATTGAACTTTATGAAGCAAGTTATGTTCCACTAATTCCTTCATAAGTTAATTCTCCTTGTCTTCTAAAGTGGCCAGTTGCTCCTTTGTTCCCTTCAGTCTTGTTTTCTTCCACTGTACTTACATCAAAGTACCAGGAGGATCCATTAGTATTTTATTGTTACCTGATTCACACGACTGAATGACTCCGTAAATTGCGGGCTGTATTATTAAGTGTTCTTAAAACCACAGATGTACAATACAGTTAATTGTTGCGGGCACACAGTGCAGTACGTCACATGCTCGGTGAAGGACATATTGTGATACCCTCTCATTACGCTCGCAGCACGGAGTCAGCAGTGTTTGTGTGTACACCCGCATGCATGCATGTGTGTTTGATTAGATGATAATTAAAAGTCAATTAGCCTACAGCCCAGTGGGTGACTGACCTCTCCAAACGCTGAAAGGATCAGGATGTGGAAATCTCCCTGAGCTCATTATTTACCATGACACTGTCTCCCACTGTCTGTCCACCTGTCTGCATCTGCGTCTCTCTGTCTGCCCCCATTACTGGATACATTGACTGAAACAATCACATAAATTACTGCTGAAATGATCGACTGAACAACCCCCTGCTTGGGTTTAGTGGTTCTTCAGAGAGGGATAAACACAGATCTGTCCTCCAACACATCATCTACCACTAATACCACTTAATACTGCAATTTATTTTCCAGTGGAAGTAATTATTGGCCGCTGCAGAGAGAGTGGTCCTGAAAGTGTTGCTGATTCCTGCTGTGACTATGACAATCTGGTCATCTACAGGGCTGCCACCTCTCAAGCACTGAGACTGACACCCGCACAAATGATAGAGATCTTGTGAGCTCATGCCACACATGCTCTGATGATTCATCTTGGCCAAAAATGAAAATAAAATAACACAAAAAATAACAACTGCAAAAAAATTTTTAAAAAATAAATGAGAACAAATGGAGGTTTAATGAGGACAGAGGAGCGGCGGGTATGAGGTGAGGATGTCATTATTTTAAAGGTTAAACACGGCCGGTTTGGAAGGGATGACTCTCACATCACACAGTGCAGAAGCAAAAACACACAGATTGAGGTTAGGTTTATTGGAGACTCCAAATTGACCAAAGGCAAATGTGATTGTGAGTGGTGGGTGGCCCTGCCATTGGCTGGCGACCTGTTCTCTCGCTCAGAAACAGGTGGGATTGGCCCTTCAACCTTTGAAATAAATGAATAGATGGAGGATTTATTGTCAAGTAAAACTATTTTGCAGTATTTATTATGATTGCATTTGTACCAATTTTTAAAAGATACTCAGGTTAATTAATTTTAACTAAAGAGATTCTTTAATCATCCATCCATCGATTAGCTATTACACTTATCCTTGCAGGGCATGTTAGGAGGCCTGGAGCCGAAACCCCGCCAGCGAAAGTCTTGTAGTCGACCTTGCTTTATATCAAAGGAAGAGAAAGAGACGAGAAGTAAAACATCATTGCTCATTCTCTTCTGTTCAAATTTGTCTTTGTCATGCACTGCAGGAGAAAGGGGACCACACCACACACAAACACTTCCACTGGGAGAATCTTGGCCGGATAACGTGAAATGCGAGTGTGATGCTACACTCTCTACTATTAGATTCACAACTTGCTGCTTGTTTTCTTCGGATGTGTGGCAAATATTCCCTGGCAAGAGAGATTAATGTCTGCCACACAGACCCAATTAAGGCTGTAAAATTATTCGGATTAATTCTAATTGATTTGGCAAAACTGGATGTAGAGAATATGTTGACATGTTGTCTAAAATAAACAAATTCAACTGTTTAATCAAAAATATGTTTTTACTTTCCATTGAGAATAAAATAATTATTTCTCCTTTCATATTTCAATCTCTAAATGGAGGATTGTATTGAATTGAGCATTTATTTGATTTTAATGAACTTTAACACAAAAACACAAACTTATAATCTTTGAAGTATAAAACTAAGATTAAATAAATTTGTGTCAATGATTAAATAATTGAAATAATGCCACATCTGTGCAGTTATTGATGTGCAATGATTGGTTTAGCATTAGTTCGATTTTGTTTTATACTGCAAGTGTGAAAAGTTAGCTTTTTATAATGCAGACTTAAGTTTTCTTTTCGAGGGTGACGACAGAATGAGAAACATGCAAATCGGGTATTGAAAAGCTGTGTGCGTCTCAAGGGATCGGATGGGGTGGATAAATGAAGTGCCTCCATATGTGCAGAATAAAAAGATGCAAATCAGTGATTGTGATTCATAACAAGAAAGGTATGGTGATGGAATCTGCAGAACAACATCACAGTTGGCTTTGTGTCCTTGCGCTGACACAAATTTGGGGACTGGAGGGAAAGTTGGCACCTGCTTGTAAGATACATGCTCCACTAAGGCCAAACACTGGAGCTGGCTTAGGAGTTTCCTGTTACCACTCTCCGAGCCTAAAAGCAGGCTGTTAGAGTGGTTCCCCATGGAGATAACCTGACAAATTGAAGGATGCTCCCTAATGGGTTACAAGCAAGGAAAGTGAGAAGTGGATCAGCGGTTTTTATCGCTTCGGGATTTCACTTCGGCACGATTTCCTGCAGGTTCACATTAGCAAAAGATGAACATTTAGTGATGAGTGCTTTCCTTATGCATAAAACCTATCCGAGGAGAGTCTCTAAGAAGGTTGTGAAAAGGCTTTCAGTGTACCTCCAATCTTAAATGGGCTCCCTGGGACACACTGGCTCTTTTGCTCATGCTGAAATGCCTCATCAAGAACTCACTCTCACTCTTTACATCAGAGTGTCAGAGTGACTGGGGGCTAAGAGTGATGACACAGCTGGAGGTACATGCCCGACTTTTTCTTTATTCATGAAGTGAAACCCAGGAGGCGGAAAGTTGTGTTGTCAATGTGTTTTAAAGGTGGTATACATTTTTATCTACATTATTTATACTTTGTTGTAATATTCCAGGAACACATGTTATGTACAGACTACTGAACATTGAGTAAGTTACATGAAATGACTTGATAAAGTTAAAGAGCACTCTGCTAACGTTCAAGCATGAGGTCGAGGACTTTGTGGGCTTTAGTGATGACTGAGGTCCACTAACCACACTAGCTTTAATACTTTGCCCCGCCCTGAACATTTCCTAAATTTAAACAAGCTTTTGTGCCTAAACGTTACCAAACCTTAACCATAGTGAGAGATTATAACAAATATATGTTTCAGTACAGTCGAGGTACAGATATATTATGGCTTGCTGCTGCTTCTCTTTGTCATGTGAGAGGGGAAGCAACGTATTTGTGTTGTTTAATATGGACAAAGCTTTCACATCAACAACACAGGAAAAACAAGTTAAACTTGTGTTTCAATAATAATTATAATAAAATAATACATGTTGTCTTTTTAATGACAAACACTTAACACCTTGAAACGGGAGACTGTTATTCTTCACACTGTCTGTCAACAACACTTATTTTGACACTTACAACACCCACCCTTTCTCCTTTATCATACAACCAGGTAATTAGTGTTAGTTATGAGACAGGTAAGTGAAAAACACGATTAATTAAATGCACTGTGTGTATGCGTGTGTGTTGCTTTTCCAACAGTAGTAATAGGATTGAAAGTCAACTTAATTGAAAACAAAATACAGTCACAGACTACAAATGCAGAGAGAAAGAGTAATGAGTTCACATTAACCTGCAGTAGACGTGACTCACACTTGTGCATTGTGCCAAATGCAGAGTCTGAGGACTCTATTCACTTCTGACATTATTAAGTTGATGTTATCAGCGTGTTTAAGTGTTCGTATTATGGATGAAAGGCGGCTTTGTTGGAGCCAAAATCTTGATTTATAGGCCTGGGTGCTTGTTTTGCATTTGCAGTCTCAGGCAAACGGTATGCTGACTTGTTGCTCACGTGCACTGAGACGAAATACTAAATATTAATGCAGCACTCTCATCTCTCACAGCTGGGTGTCCCCTTTAAATTTCATACTTAATATAAACAGCCAACCACAGCCCTGCTGCACACAGCCTCTGTCGGTAGTTGGGAGCTCATTAATCATTCTCTTTCCAAATAAAGATCATTATTCTTCTCGCTGAGGTGCTGGCTTTCCCACATGCATGAGCCAACACTATGTATGTCAATATCAGCCAGTCGCTGTCAGGTTATATCTTTATTTATTGTTATTATTCCCCCTGTAGAAAGGCATCCTGTTATTTGCTACAGGCAACCATTTTTCTTGCTTTGCCCGAGCTCTACAGAGGCATAATGAATGTTAGTGTGAGGAATCCCACTGGTGCACCTGCTGATGATGATAAAGGCTCAGTGGAGGGAAGATAAGTCAAGCGCTACCTCGAGCTGATGACAAATGCTGCAGTGGCCAATTCCCGATCCATATCAAATAGGGACCCTCTTGCAGCGGTCTCCACTTCATAGTTGGCCATTGACGCTCGTCAACATGCTGATGTTCCGACCCATTAGCACAACACCCATCTCAGGTCGCGCCATTTATTTGGATCTCAACTACACAACTATCATGTTTTGTGACTGTAATTGCACAGTTAACAAACTAGAACAACAGCATGATCTCAAAATTGCCTCTGTCTTACTTAACACTACAGATGTCTCCGCAACAGTGACACACATGCACACACAGATAAGGTTTAAACAGTAACCGACTAGCAATGCTGTCTTTGACAACTGTAAACAGATTTATTGACTTGATGTATTTGTTCAGTCTCATCTTCGGTTGAAGCCACATTGTGGTAAAGTGTTATTCTTGTCTTTCACTGGAGATGAGTATCTTGTGCATTATGAGTAAACTTTTTCTATAACACCTGCATTTTCCAGCTAATTTATTGGAAACCTTCTTCATTATTTTCTTAAAGCAAAAAAAGGCAGTAATTAGCTCTAAATCATTACAATATTTTCAAGAGAGATCTTCAGATTGTGTTTTAGGAAAAGAAATTGAATAAATGTCATAATTTGGAAGATCAACCAATAGCAATTTAATGTATGTTCATTTTTCACATTGGTGGAATTGTATGTTTACCTATAATCTTTAGCTGCACACAATCTCGGCCAGTTTCAGCCTTAGAGTCAGTTTTGAGTCTTTAAAATGAACATTAGAACAGTATTGAGGAGGATTGTTTTATATGGTCTAAAACAGAGCAGCTGATAATAGACCTTTGCAGAGCGGTTTATGATCTCGAACCTGCATCCGCTGCAGCCCTAAATGTAAATGTCGTATTTTATTATACTTACTTACTAAGAAGTTGTAATTTATTTCTTCTACATATTGTTTTGGATCAGAATGGCAAGGAAAATGAATGGAAACCCACTGAGCTCAATAAACCTCCAGCTTCAGACAGACCGATCATTTATAACTTCATACACTTTCCCTGTAGCAGCCTATTTACAGCATCAGCATTTATTCAGTATATCTGCTGGGAAAGTATGACCAAAGATGGCAGAGCAAATATAATAATCCACTCTCTTCAAAGCAGAATCAAAAAATATGCGACACAAAATTAGGTCAGTCAAGAGCTTTCCAAAAGCATGATCCCAGGTTTCCTGTTTTTCAGCAGAATAGTTCAGTTTGGTCACTTACAGTATGTGACGTACAAACCTGTTTCCCAGTCACAGGAACATACTGGAGAGGTTAAATCTGAAAAGATGGACTTCAAGCCAGATGGACTCACCATTCATTCCTTTTGTGTAGAAGCCTTATAACGTTCTACTGCTGCAGCATGAACTCAGACACTGACTAGTTCAAACATCAAGGAAGGAAAGAGGAGAATCAATACCTCTGTGTGGATGAAGTGGGGTGGAGCTCATCTAAGAGATTTCATTCAGATAAATTTTTGTCCCTGATTAGAGTGAGGTAATGTTGCATGGTGACTGCTTCATTCCATAAAGGTGATGTGCTGAAGGATTTCTCCCTTTTCCTTTGTCGTATGTTGAGGTGAAAGTGGCTCCACGCTGCTTCCCTCCCTATACGGAAAAGGCCAGCAGCCTGCGATTGAAGGCCTGACATTTGTCACTTTCCTCTGTTGGAGGTGCAAGTCGAGGGAGAACTTGCCCTGCTGTTGACATTTTCTGGGTTTTTTCAACGTTTTCATAAAAGTAGAAAAGTGAGCTCCTGTCCAACAGAAGATACCTTGGATATATTGAAATATTCCTGATGAAGTAACATGACAGATCGGTGTTACCTCACACTCTGAAGACCAAACCATGTTTCAGAGTGGAGCTGTGAAGGCACAGACGAACTTAACCAAACAGTCATCGTGATATTGTTTTTATACTTGGTCTGCAGATATTATTGTTGTAGCACAGCCTCATAAATCATGCTGGACTGAGCCAATAGTTTTCCTTCTGGCGTGAACAAATTGGACCAGATGTAGCTGCTGCGGTTAATTACCTCTTTGGATATCTCCTTCAAAATTGGTTTCCTGATGGAGGTGGAGTTCAATCTGGTTCCAGACCTGTAATATCCCCACCCAGTAGGCCCACAGCACAGAGTGCATGTACACCCAAAACCAGGTGAGGGCATAAGCAGGATTTCTAAATATGCTGAATCTAAACATGTTCCGGAAAAAGGTTTTGCTCTTGTTTTACTTGTAAGGACTCACGGACAAATTGCACAGTGCTTAAATGTTATTATGTCAGTAAAGTTTTGGCTACTGGTCTTAAAAAAGTAACTATCTAATATATCTAACATGTTTATATCTTAAAATATTGGAAACAGTTAAAACTAGTTTTAATGCCCAACCCTAATTTACACTTTAACTTAGCAAACATATCAGGACACATCATCATTATTTTTTACTTATTCAAGCAGCACATTTTATGAGCTTGGCCACCCGCGATCACTGGTCCCTGTAAACTGCCTCTAATTGAGGGCAGCACACTGGCTGTGCTGCCATTTGTTGCATGTCAAATGAAAGCCATTCAGACAGAAGAAGTCAAGGTACAGCAGTCAGGATGAGATGAACCAGGGAGCAAATGTAATAAATACAAAGCTACTTCTCTGGAGCTTTTACCATCAATTGAGATAATGTGCATGATGATACTGCTTCAGAAAACAACTTTTTTTTAAACGTGCATTAAATGTCCATATATTGCCCCTGTCAGGTGGTTAACGCAAAAGGAAGACAATGCCAGGTAGGGCTGTCACTTTTTATTCGAAAATCGAACTTTGAACGTGGGGGAAAACGTCGTATTTGAGCTGTAATGGACCGTTTGAATTTAAAATATACAGTCTATAGCATATGTAATTTTACACTTGTTCGATGCAGACTTTAGAAAAAAACAGAGCCCTGGTGTCAGGTTGAATGATGGATGATACAGGAAAAGTCCATTGCTGTACCTTCAACAATTAAAAACATTTTTCAGTCATAACTTAGAAATTTTTTTATCTGATTTCCCATCACTGTGTCCGTCTGCCCTGCATATGAATAGGACAAGCTAAAGGAAATGTATTTTTATATGTTGGCATATCTGTTCTTAGTGATTCCTAATGTTACCGCTCATCTATTTCCCATCACTTTATCCAATTTTATGCAGCTGAAAGAGACAATGCAAACATTACCATTTTTTTTCTCTCTGCTCCGGCCACGAATTCGCAGGAAGTCGAGGCTTCCGCCATGAGAACTCCATTGTGATGGACCGTAATGGAGGGAGACATCACGCAGTTTTGACATATTGGAAATGCAGGATCAGCTATATTCAATTCTGCAGATGGCTCCCCAATTAGACTTTAGCTGTCCGTGTCACTTGTCATCTCACCGCTGCTATAATATTGTCTGTATAGCAGAGGGGACCCATCGTCATATTATTATTTCACTTCTATGCAAATCAGATGCTCGTCTTGCACAAGCCTTCCTGCCCTCAGCAGCACGGGCTGCTTTATGCCCCACATACACAGAATCTGACTTTTACGAGCGTGAGGATTAGTAGGAGCACCAACTTCACAGACGGAGACATAACCGATGCTAAGTGTCTTTGCAAGGTGTTGGGCCACTAAAACAGCCTCTATGCAGCTCTGCGGTGATTCTACAGGTCTGGGGAACTCATTTGCATTCAGGTTCTCCCCCCCCCCAATCAGGATAAAGGTGATCGCCCCCTCAGCAGAGCAACTCTTATGGATCCCCTCAGTGTGCACAACAAACACTGAGGCCTGTGTGTGTACATCATACATGCGCTCGCCCACTTGAAGAGAATATGGTCTTTGTAATGAGAGCTTTAGGGAATGCAACCCAATAATTTCCCCTTTGCACAAGAAACACCAACCAGCTGAGCAATCTTTGTGACTGAAGCTCCTGTCTGCCACCCGTGCTGCAGCAATGAACCCTCCCTCAAAGTCACTCGGATATTCTCCTCTTGCCATCTTGATTCAAATTCAGAATCAACCGGGCCTGCTCAGCATTTTTATACAGAGAATGGTTTGATGTTAACTGCGTAATGACACCGTGCAGTGCACCTCTGTGGAAGCATCTGCGTTCGTTGTTTCTCTACTCACTTATTCAGGTTTTTCTTTGAATTTTCCGCCTGCCTGTAGCTTCTGAGTGTTCCTCCCCTGTTTGATCCTGTATATGAATATCGAAGAGTTGCAGTGGTGGTGAAAGCAGGATGTTGGGAGGACTTGTGATTATCCAGGACTTATCCAGCAGACTGTAGTCCACCAGACACTCAGCCTCAGTAAAGCTGGAAACATATGGTCAGCCGCTCTCTGATTAAACTCTCCTTTTGTTTTTACATCATTATTTATTCTGGTGCTGTGTTCAAGTGAGCCCTGTTCTGTGTGCTCCTTCTAATCAGAAATGACTTATTCATCCCACGTGTAATTTTTGCCCAACATGTACTTGAGCCATCTGAGATACCCACTGAATAAATATGCAGATTTGAATGTTATTTTTTTCGAAGAAAACTTAGAACAAACTGGCAAGCATTGTGGATTCAGTCTATGCTTGTATTATTTCCATTTCCCCTGTTCTCCATCTGGCCTACAAAGCTCTGGGCATTTTCTATCAACTGGTGGGAACAAACTCTCAGAGAGCACGACACCATACTTCTTGTGAAGAATCACCACTGGGAGAGATAACTCAGAAGTCTAGAAGTCAGAACCCAGGCTGTAAAACTTTAAAAAAACAGGCTATTCGATCCATTGTGCATCAAAATGTCTCAAACCATTGCCAAAAACTGTCCATTGTTTTTACCAAACCATGGCAAGAAACGTATTTTCTTCTCAGTATGTCTGAATAACCCTGTGAGGCTCAGTAGCTGTAAAAGTTTTGTAAAATGTTTTTTTTTATCACTTCAAGTATCATTTCAGTGGAATATGCTGCTCTTCACTGTGTTGTGTCTGAGGATGGCTGTGGAAAAAAAAGCCAGTTGCCTGAGCTGAGGACTGAGATGTTTGAGGTTGGGTGCATTTGAAGCAGGTGCTTGTGTTAAGTTGAGGGGTATAAACTGAGTGAGCTCCTGAACAGGGACATGTTGGGAGTCAGCTGCAGAAACTCTCCTACCACAAAACAAAGTAAAAACAGTGGTGCACAGTGGGACAGGAGATGAACAAAGACTGCTTCTGTCGGGAGAGAGATCCTTCACTTGAGCCTCTCTCTGAATTGTTTTTGGTAGTTTTTCCTCACTCTAGACAACGGTTAAGGGCAAAAGGATGTTGCACCTAGTTAAGTTGTATGAGGCAAATTGTGATTTGTGAATATGGGCTATAGGAATAAAATTTGGTAGACTGGGCACATATTTTTGCGCTTGTCGAGCTTTAAAGAGATGGAACAAATAACTGTGATAGTCCTGGTCAGTATTTAGAATTTCAGAAAGAACATTTTCATTTTTATTGAGTTGAATCTAACAGAAAATCAACCCATTCTTCAAGTCCCATTGTAAGTGTTCCTCTTGGCTGCAGACAGCTTCATATTTATGTTAATTCACAAGCTGATTACGTATCTGTGTGGAAACGCCCAATTACTTAGAGACTAACTTGCAAATAGACGGTGTTAACGTGCAGTTGCTTATTATTTTGGGCTGATGTGGTAATTATAGCTTCACACAACAGGGAATCCTCCTAGAGTCCTGGGGTTCTGATCAGCCCTCTCCTTCACAATTTAATATGACTGAAACAATCTATCAGTGGAGAGCAATAGTAAAAAAAACTCCACATTCCCTTTTTACTGCTTAACCTCTGGTTGGTTATTTCACTGAATACTTTAATACCTTAACTGGCAATTAAAAAAAGATAAACACAATTTTTGCGATTCTCAAACATCCCCTCACTTCTTTTCTCTTGATGACCACTGTTTGCGCACAATCTTTTAAGTGGTGGCCCCAAATTTATTAGCAATCACTGTGATCCGCGGCTATTTACTTCGTGTTGACATTATTTCATGGACCAGTGACTCTGCCACACAGCAGATATGAAATGCTGCCCCAGCACGGCTGCTGTCAGGACACTATATTACATTATTATTATTCCAGGGTTATTCCCTCTCATTTCTAGGGAACCGAAGCCAAAGTCTCTTATTCATGAGGGGGAGTCACTTACTCAAGGACGAAGCTTGGCAACTGAAAGAGTTTCTTCCTTGTCACAATGTCAAGAAATTTTCTCATAGAGAGGCTGCCCAGGTTTCTATATGACAACATTGACTCTCTTTCATACCTATACTCTAGGGCTGGGCAACGATTAAAAGTTTTAATCGTGATTAATCGCATGATTTCCCTGATTAATCACGATTAATCGCATTTGTATACGCAAAATCCAATAATGAATTCAAAAGTAGTGTATAGCGCACTTTTATTTTAAATTGTTACGCCCCCTGGTGGCTTGGAGTAGGGCATAACATAAGGGCAACAGGTTTGGGGAAAAGAGGGTGCAGTCACACAAATGCCAGGACCCAATATGATGTAAAGAAAGTGTTTATTTACAGGAAGCAACACAGGGATCAACAAGGACTGTCAGTGGCACCAAAGAAAAGAACATAAACAAACCCAACCCCCCCCTTTACAGGTGCTCTGCCATATGAACGAAAGTGCCATAACAATTGTTGTGCAAACACTTTTAACATCAGCATTTTAATACAGCAGCAGTTAAATAAAAATATTCAGTGTAAATCTCAACTTAAACAATGTTATCAAAGCAAATACAAAATTAAAGCTCATTGCCACTGCCAGGGCATTAATGTTATCCTGTTTGTTATGAAAAAGAAAAAAACTGGCCACAAAATCCTGAGCCACAATCATATCATTAAAACAGGCAATTTCTGAGGTAACAGCAGAAACATTTTACTTTCTTCAGGGAGCAGCATAACCAGTCTAGTACCAAATGTCCCTGTTAGAGTGAGACACCAGAAAACACTTTCAGTGGCAGTTTGTAGATTCCTAAAACTTTATGTTTTTTACTCCTCTGCACGAAGCCAGTTGCTAAGGCACACCAGATTATTTACATTTTCAGATGATAAAGAAGCTCTCTTCTTCTGGACAATATGACCAGCAAGAGAAAACAACCTTTCTAAAACAAAGGTTGCCGGTGTGGCCAAGTACTTCTGTGCATAGGGGGCCAGCCTGCTGTGTGAGACTGCATGTTTGGACCACCACTCTAATGGACCCTAGGTTTCTCTGCGATAACCCTCTGTTCCTTGACTAAATTGGTGACTGAGGCCCACACCTCACTCCTCTCAGCTCTGGGTATACACTTGAGGTCCTTGAATCTAGGGTCCAATGCAGTAGCAATCTTCAGATATGCAATGTTGGCATTTCCCTTGCGTGTCTCCATGTCGTTTCTGAATATAGACTTGAACTTGGTCACGTAGGCAGGGTCATCATCTGAGCTCTCCATCACCCGGGACAGATGGCAAAAAGCAGGCAGAGCCACAGAGCATGAGACATACTTTTCTCCTCCCAAAGGTTCAGTCAAACATATTCATGCTGCATTTACACATTTACACTATTTCTCTCTTACATGCACTCAGACAGGATAGTGAGAAATATGATGTAAAACATACCTGCAAGGCTCCAGTAGCGTTTCCAACCTCTGCAGTTTGTCCATTTCAGCTGTAGTTGGCATGACAATCTCGGTGTTTGTGGTGAGGACGTCCCTCAGTGGCTGTTCGTTTCTGCGGATGCTTTTTATCATGTCCAGAGTAGAATTCCATCTGGTTTGAACGTCTTGCATAAGCGACTCCTTCTTCTGTCCATGTTCAACTTGTTGTTGCTCTAATTCTGCTGCACTTGCTGGACTGTGTTTAAAGTGCCCCACAACCTTTCTGCACTTGGCCAGGACATTGTCAAACGCACTGTTATGCAGAGATACTGTGACAGAACGCTGGAGACTGTGCGCTGAAGCAGGAGACATGATCAAAAGGCAGTTGTCTTGCAGCAGCGATCATATTTCGTGAACTATCTGTGCTAAGTGTGGTGACTTTATTTGACACATTCCACTGCTGTGCAACGTCAGTAGTAGTGTCCCGCGCACGTTTCAGCATAATGTCTCGCCTCTGTTTTCATCACAGTCAGAGCATGTGAACGCAGCGCCTACTTTTCATCAATATAATGCACTGTAACTCCGAGGTAATTGTGGTTACCGAGTGATGTCCAGTAGTCCCCAGTGAGAGCAACAGCGGGTGCACGTTGTAAAGTTGTCGCTTTTGCAGTCCTCTCCTTTTCATACAACTCGTGTATTCTTCGTGTGATGGTGCGTCTTGAGGGCATCTCATACCTGCCGTCATTTCGTGCGATTCTCAAAATGTTTCTCAGACCGACGTCTTCCACAACACTAATCGGCCTGCAGTCTGTAGCTATCCACTTCGCTATGGCATTTGTTAGCTTCTCTTGCCTTTGTTTATATATACTCCTCCCTGCATCTAACGTAGTCTGCCGAAGCCTTGCTCCACTCGTCTGTTTCGTTGAATGATTTGCTGGTATCAACTGTGTGTTTTGCATTTAGGTGATATTTTTAGACTGGAAGTACTCTGGTGATGAGAAAATTCAACTTGGCAGTGGTTACAAATAACTTTGGTTCTGTCGACTCCGCCGTCTGGAAGAACTTTAAAATGAAAATGGCCATGTAAAAGCTCCGTACCCTTCTCCATGTTTGTTTATTCGCCAATTATTTTCTTTTCCGGTTCCGCAGCAGTCAGCAACAGACTTTCACAAAATAAAAGCCCGTGAGCAACAGACTTCTACAATAATAAAACCTGCGCTAATGCGCGATAAAATAATTGTTGGCGTTAAATAATTGATGAGTTAACGCGATTATAACGAGTTAACTCGCCCAGCCCTACTATACTCACATACTCAAAACAATGTGTGTGCATATGTCTCTGCTGTATTTCTATTCTGCCATAATAAGATAAAGTAGCAGGGTTAGAATTTGTGTTCCTGTACTGTTGACAGCTGTGGCATTGTGTTTCTACGTCTGCCCTGTTGTCGTGTATAATAAATACATGTTGCTTATTATTTTTGAACAAATGTTTGTGTCTGACGGACACAAGCTTCTTCTCCATTTGTTTGGTTGCCAGGGTGATGAATCCCGCCCCATCTGATAGTAGATTCTTTACACAAAGCGCTCGGGGCGATTGCACAAACACGTCAGAGCACTCGGAATAAAGATGCTGGATACAGCACTTTTTCTCGCCAACTCGGGAACATAAAAGTAGACAATGAAATTATTTTACATTACCTTGGGTGCACCCTTTGATTGATAATATAAAAGATGTGTCTGACACATAATCTCTGGAAGTGAAAACAGAATGGTTCTCAATGGAAATCAATGTTGATATTATTATAACTACAATTTCACCACATAAAAATACACTCAAAACATGTATTATATTTCTTCTTCACAACACATTATATCTGGATATGGATGAAAACTGCAACTTGACTGTTTGGTGGAAGCAGCTGTGCTCTCATTGGGCCTCATTCACAAACGCTTGACGCACAAATCTGGGATTCATCAATATGTTCGTACCCAAATTTGTTCGTACTCTGCAAACAAATTTAGAACTTCCTCAGACCTGACCCGCCAACCAACCAGCCAATGAGAGCCTGCCATCCCACACAACCCCACAGCCATTGGACCAGAACTGTCACGTGCCCCACCCCGACCCGTTCACTGACCCTCAGGACACCTCAGTACTTATTTAACACATTGTAACTTAGCCTGAACATAAGTCATAACAACAACCACATAGCAGTCAACCAGATAATAAACTTAACTACCAGTCCGTTACACTATGTTAAAACTCCACTTTAGTACTAATGTACTAAATAACCATGAAATTGCTGCCCTTTCATCCTCATAATTTATTTTCATAATTAAAATCTTCACCTATACCAGTTGAGATAGTTTACTTAGTGTACAATACAGTATATGAGCATGTTCATATTGAAATGTAACAGTTTGGGCTTTTGTCAAAAATATGAATCGGTCACTTTAGTGCCATGAAATTGCACATCTGTAGTTGATTTTAACCGGTTAAAAACGCTCAGATATGAGAGCTTGTAAAATGATATTTATATATACAGTATATAGTTCTGGGTATATAGAGGTGCGCTGCAATGATACGCCCACACACACGTCGTAATAGAGCGCACATTTGGGCAGCTCAAGGCTCGTTGGATGTGCTTGAACACAGATGGCGGCCAACTTCTTTTTACGCCTGAGAAGGGGTGCAGAATTATCCCGGCAGGCTGTGTCCTGCACAGCTTATGGATCATGGCATCCTTTTGCCACCTGGAGCAGAACCACAACCAGACAGGCAGGAAGATCTACAGCCAAATGCGGGGCTTCCTGGCAGGGCTGCAGTGCTGGCTCGCTATGCCTCAATGCAGCGCCTTTAATGATGGTAGGTTCAAATGCCTTATTTCAAAATGTAAACTGAATAAAGTTGTGAAATAATTCACTTTTCCTTATGGGTTCATCATAATTTTTCTGAAGCAAATGACACATACACGTATTCATTCATGCACTAATTTATTTGCGAGGAAATCCATCAACTGTTTCAGTGTTAAATGAATGTTTTCTATTCCTCTCGCATTTTCCTTCACTGCATCCAGAGCCAGCTGATTTTACACAACCTCCAGACTCCAGGAAAGAGGACTGGGGAGTGGACTGTGTGGCTGGCACTGGCAGCTGGGACTGAGAGGTTGTCTGCACGTCATCCTTCATCATCCGGGCCTATAAATGATATTGTTTAGCCCAATTAATTAACTGTTGACATCAGCAATGCCATTTTCATTTAAATAAAATGTTGTTCTGATTGAATTGCACTCGTTAATTACAAAAGACACAAGAAAATGTGAATATTATCTCAACAATTATGAAATAAATTACCTCTGGGTGACGGTTCTTGGTGGTCGCATCACTTTCTCCCTCATTCATTGAACAAATTCCACTTTCATCCTGTCAAATCCGATATTCCTCATCCTCCTCCTGTTTCGTTATATTTTTACTTGTCAGCGATTAGTTTTTTGGCATCGACTTTGATGTCAAACCATTATTTTTACCAGAACCTCAGGGGACACAGAATTCAGCGCCTCAGTTATTGCAGCCCACGCTTAATTGTTTTAAAACGTCGTCACTCCGGAGGACACGCTATGCCTCTGTGGCTTCCACTTACGGCACAATTATTTCAATTTCTGCTGTTGTGAAATTCTTCTGTTTTTTAGCTTTCGGGCCCATCGTTTATAGCTTCAACTGTTCAGCACCCTGCTCCCTTCATGACAAACGGGTGTCCTTATATAGAGAAATATAGCGGACACGTGCCTGTCAATTTAGAATGATTCTGCAAGGTGGTGAGAACAAAATGTGCTGGTGCGCACGTGTCATGTCATGCCCACCCACTCATTTTGCAGAGTAAGAACATTTCTGCGCACATATTAGCGAATGAGGCCCACTGCATTATTGCTTATATATAGACATTTTCAACAGTTCCACACAAAAAGATCATATTGTCAGTTGCCTCTTTTAAAACAGCAACCAGCCGGACACGGTTACGAGCAGTTGTGTTTGACACCCCTCCCTCTGCTTGTCAGGTAAAGGCTCGTTGAGTTTATGAATGAGTTAATCTTCCTCCCGGCGAGGGGCTTCACACACAGCTCCCTCCGCAGATGAAGAGTCACAGAGCTTTGCTCGCAAACAGGGATGTGGATTTAGATGCAGAGCTTTTTAAGCAGCAAGCCTTCACACTCTGTCCAGCCGACAGTTTGGCTACATGTGGTCGGTGCAGCCATGTGAGTGAGAGCAGTAAGACCGGGATACAGAAGTTACAGGGAAACCCTTCAGCATACAGCTGGGGTGAAGTTCGTTTTCACTAAAACTCCATCAACAGACAACATGGCTTATATTAGACAGGGTTGTCATTTTTCATAAAATTTCCACAAACCATTTTTTTGCAGCAATAACATTATTATAATGAATGCAATTTTATTGTATTTCAGAAGTGAAGCTACATCAAAACATGAAATGAAACCAGACAATCTATTGTACATTTTGGCATCCAAATCGCTTTGTAGGGAGAGGATTGCTTTATTGCTCTCCGAGATTGCTAAAGGCTTCACTATGCTAACATACATCATGCTTACATTATTTTTTGTAGTTGCAATAATTACTTTATACAGCACAAATTATAACTGACAGTGATGAGAATGTCATTAGTTTTGCAGATATTTCTTCATGAAACAAATTAATAAACTGGACAAATTTACATCATCTTGCTGATGACGCTAGGGCAAGTCAGATGATCAGCAAAGTCAGGAGGCTTCATCCTCTTGGATCACTGAATGTAGTTAGAACTTCTTTCCTCTGGATCAAAGTGATGGAAGGAACAGTGAAATTGCAGTTCACTGCTAGTATGGCTTAAGGAATGTGTTGCAGCTCACCATTCTACATCCGTCTGGTTGTTTGGCAGATGTGGCTCTGCAGGTCTTCGAGGCAGGTCTTTGAGGCTTCGCTGGTGGTATTGATCATATCAGGGTGTCAGGAAGCTTCACTTTGTTGCCAGGTCAATAGTGTGGTCGAAGAAAGAACTGATGTGAAGAAAAGTCACGTTAACCAGGAGAGCACTCATTCATTGCAAAATCCCTTCTTCATCACAATCGTTGTGTATTCAGCATGTCTTAGCAGCCTCTCGGACCTGGCATCCTTCTCCATAACTTTGTGAAGAAGACAAGACATGTCATCCAGTCAGATGAGTTAGTTTCCTGCTGGTGATTACCAGCTGCCATTGGTCCCCACCCATGGCCCATTCTTCAGCCTTTCATCAGAGCGAGCGGAGGCAGCGACACTGTGACAGGTGAGATAGAGCCCCACCAGCCATCAGTGAGAGGCACACTAAAAATAATGACGGAGGGTGTGATGTGACTGAAGAGTTTGTGGTGACAGCTGGTCCGTAGCTATATCTGGACCCACTCTCTGCACTGACATGACTGACATGCAGGGAGAGATGGAGGAGCCGGAGAGAAATCTATTTATATATTTAAATTTCTCTCCACCTGCGAGAAGAGAGGGGGGTTGAAGTGAAGGATGAGCAGTACAATTCTTACTCACAGAGTACAAGATGTTAAAACCCAACGTACCTTTTCTTTTATTTGATGTCTCTCCGAGGCACCGCTTGAACCTGTGGATGTTGAGGAGCAGTATGTAGTGTCACAGAGTCCTAAATCAGATGCATCTTAATGCACCTTTCTATTTTCAGTACAGGACATACTGGAAGTTATGGAGTTGGGATGCATGGGTCTCTTTTATGGAGGAGACATATGATGCTCATACTCCGGGTGATCATTTAAGTTTGTGTCACTGCTTGAAATGTTTACATGCCTCTAATGCTCAGAGAATTGATCACTTTCCACACACTGTGCATTGCTGCAGCTCCTCTTTTCAGCCTCTGTCCGAAACATTTGTTTCTTAAACATAAAACCATATAACAGACTGGTCATCACTAATGCTGTTGGGATTTAATGAATTGGGAAAGCTGTCCGTACAGTACAAAGTAGCTGTGTACAAAATATACTGTTTGAATCACCCACATTCATTCATTGAAATAGGCACATATTTCAAACAAAATACTTGGTGCGGATGTGATGCAGCAGAGGATTAATGCTAAAAATGCTAAATGATTTCAATTAGAAACTCCCCAAACAAAATTGGTACAATAAAGAAGACACAGCAGTCAATGAGACATGCTGTGGCATAGGCCTTCATTACAACCCAGCAGGCTGTGGTATAACCAAACACACCTCTACACACACAACTCAAGTTGGTTTTAACCTGATATTATTATTTTTTTTAGAGATGTTGAGATACAAAGGCTCTTCATTGGCTCTTCATTGACGTTTCACCTCATCTAAATGGCTTCTTCAGTTCTGATGGAATTTACCAGATGGGAAATCACACATCCCATTACATACATACATTTAAAATAAGGCTACATTAATGACCCAAATTAATGAATTATTTAATACTATAGCAAGCATAATGACTGCACTGTATTAATGAACCTGGGCTAATGCATTGAAAATTATAATCTATAGGCTCCTGCAGATTGACAGCCATAGCACATGAGAACCTGTAACCTCCACGACCTGTGTGTGTGTTTGAGAGGTAAAGCCTGACAGGCAGAGGGGAGGACAAGGCGGAAGGTGGACTAATAGTCTCACTCTAGGCAAAGAGCAATGAGTGCTTATATATTTATGATCTATATACAATCTATTCAAATCTCCTCATTCTTGTCTCTTCTGGGACAAAAGAAGCAAAGAATCACATTCCAGTTCTTAACTCGCTTTAAGGCATCTTTGGACCGGATCAAAGGGCCCTTACATGTTGAGAAGCCGAAAGCCTGTGTATCTGACGATGGATTACACTGCAACCCCCTTATCCCTTTCAGCTTCTGCTGCATGCTTTGTTGTTGTCAGTATACGTTGCCTATAGCTTCATAATACTTCTGAAGCTCGAGGGGAAACTGATCCTTGGAAGCTATCGAACACGAGGCACTTGTAAGGCTGCTCTCATTACAGAAAGGATATTTAAAGAGCAAAAGCTAGATTTTTATGATAAGGAGACTCAAGTGCCGGTGAATCAGGCAGGAAATCAGAGCGAAAGGCCAAACAACTGCCTTTCTAAAAGCAGCACGGTAATCCATCTGGTCTTGCCAGCAGAAGTGAAACCCACTTTCTGTGACTTCACTTGTTGCAAACTCCATTAAGCCAAATCATTCATCAACACACAATCATTGCTTAAAACAATACATAGGGATTTTCACTAGAATTGTTTTCGTCTTGATTCTCACTTACATTCTCACTTTCTCTTATTTCCCTTCTCTCTCTTTTATCAGTGTTGAGCACTCTTTGTAGTTCTTATCCTCATCCATAACCCTTCCCTTTCCCTCCTCCCGGGGAACATAAATATTTTGCTGGCAGCTGTGACTGCAATCCTTTGTGTCCTATCACAGGCCCTCCACACTTATGTGCTGTCTTGTAAAATAAAATATTATTGAGTGGCATTGCAAAATTACATTAGAGTGCAATGATAAATATGTCCCATGAAACTCCCCTCACGTCACGTAAGTGGTGGAATTTGTTTAACGTGACATGAAATATGTTTTTGGGTTGTGAGGGTGTTGAAGTTGTGGCATGCATAGAGTCATAATGATGAGTGAGGCGGTTGTGTGTGTGTGTGTGTGTGTGTGTGTGTGTGTGTGTGTGTGTGTGTGTGCGCGTGCGCATGTGAGTGCTTAAACCCCTCCTTTCTCAAACTCGCTGCCAACACTGTCGCTAACGCAGCAGCACTCTGCATTATTTATCCCCACAGCAGTACAACCATTTTAACTGCAGCCGCCGTTGCCGAGCAGGCAGCTCACAAAGTGCACACCTTGCAACTCAAAGACCTTTTTCATAAACTTTACTGCTCTCCTCTTCTCTCAGAAAGCTTGGTCCTCCCCTTCTCCTCTAACCCAGAGCTCTTTTCCTTCTTTGGTTTTATGATAAAAACACCTGGATATGGATATTGATTCTTCAAACAATAACACCAAAAACTGACAAAAAAACTGGTGGGCTGACTGTAATGCTTAACACTTCACTTTCTCCTCTGTGCTCTTTTCACTTTATGTCCCCGCAGCTTAAAAAGCTAATTGAATGAGTAAGAGAAGTGTCTTATTACCTGCTTATTCTGTAATGGAACAATACAAGAGGGGTGACAACAGAATGTCATCAAGCAAGATATTAATACAGATCTCACTGCCTCTTCCTACACGCCGGTGCAGAGGAATGTCAGTGTTTCACAGTGGAGCATGAAAACCACAACTGACAGATAGTAATGGCAAAAGTCAGTTCGTACGACCTGATGCACAACGTCTTAAAGAGAATACTTCCAATTTCAAATAGGTTTTTTGTATTACAAAAGCAAAGCTGTCATCATCTATTCAGTCATTTTTTTTACCATAAACTGTATATAAAATGGACAAAGAGTCTTGATCACCACCTGTTGGCTGTCTGCAGTATTTGATGTAGTTCTTATCACACTGATGTATGTTCAAATGTACATGTTTCAGGAAAGTTGGTTGAATCAGCAGGACCTTGCAACCGCAGCTCTATCCTCCGATCGACCAAAGTTCCAAATGCCACCAAGAGTGCACAATGGCAGTGGTATACGGTTTCTTTTTATAAATATTCTTTATTTACAGTCAATATTTTTAACTGAGGTGCTGCCTGCCTCCCTGAATCAACTCAAATAATATAAAAGGACCCACCATGGCAGATATGGAAAAGCTCTTGTGGTATATACAGCTTTGCTATGTCAGTAACATTGAAATTAGGATTTATAGATACAGGGGTGCACTTCAGGGTTTTTTGACGGCTACATGAGGATATAAATAAGGGGCCAGTGGGAACAGGAGCACATCAAAAAAAATACAACAAGATAGCATCCCCTTTCTGGAGCAATAATCTGCCGTTTTTTTGGCATCACTTCAACAAACCAAGCAGAGATAACGAAAGAGGATTGTATGAAGAAACCAAGATGAATGCACAATGGGAGGGGTCTTTGAGAGTCCAATATAAGGAGCTCAGCAATTTCTTCATTCAAGGTCAGATATGTAAAGATACAGTGATTCCAGTTTTACTCCCATCAAGTAAAAATATATTTTCAACTCTTCTTTGCATTACCCTGAGGCGTCTTATTTGTGGGCGGTTAGTGCTAACAACTGACCTTTCCATCATGACAGGAATACACGCTAATGGCCATGTCATCTTTGACTCTTTCTCTGTGGGAGGCACAACACAGCGAACATGCAAGGTCGTGCCATGTTTGCAGCCCCGTGCCTCCAGACATTCACACTTGCAGCTGTGAATACTAATGAGACGTGTTTTGTTGGTCAGACGGAATTGTAATCGGCAGCCGAACCACGCATGCTCTAGTTTGCAGGTCAGCTCTTAGACCTCTGATGAAGGAAACCAATATGATATTGGCAACAAGTGAGTTTGACCTTTCTGACTTTTACACAGTACCTTGACTCAATTAAAAATGTTCAACAGCAAACACAAACCAGAGCAGCACAAAACAACATTGAATTAAACTTTTTTTTATCCCAAAGTATGGGCATGACAAGTTAAAGCAGAAAATCTGTTCTGTTTAATGCTTCCATCAGGAGTTGTCCAAGCATAAACACAATATTGACATATTATCACATGATCATTTTTTTGCCAAGCAGTTGCACATCCAGACATCCAGGACACATAGAGCATCATTATTGGAACCTTCATCAGTTTCTAAGGGAAACATCTGGCTCTTAAGCTGCTAAATGATTCACTATCAGTACTTGCTTGTTCTTGTCCTTTCGATTTGGTACAGGGCAGACAGAATGCAATGGGCTTTTTAAGCACAAAAAAGCAGCTGCCTATGGTCACAGAAAACATGGAGAACTGTGTGAAACAGTGAGGTTCTGGGCTTTGAAACCAAAGCAACAAGCTTGGTCGATGCTAAAGCACACTTTTAAATGGGGTTTACAGAGTTGGGTGATAATTGTAAAGGCTCTTTTGTGCTGATAGTTAGATAAGTATACAGTAACAGACAGAGCATTCTGTCCATATTCTGTGTTCATTTCATCAGTATTGTCACTCATCTTCTGAAAGCTGATGAAAAAGATGAAATGGTGCAGGACCAACAGACCTTTTTGCATGCAGTAGAGCCGTTAGTGGGTTTGAAACTAAAAGGGATGTCATGGTCTGGTATTTTCTAGTGTTTAGTTTCCACTGTTTCCAAAGTGTTTTCAGTTTATTAGTACCTCGTGTTTCATGTATATTCTTGTGCTTATGTTTGTATGTGTTTCTGTGTCTCTGGTTTTTCCACTCTGTGTTCTGTTTCCTGTTTTATTTTGTAGTCTCTGTTCATAGTGAGTTTCTCTCTTCACTTCCTGTTTTATTTTGTTGTCTTGGTTCTTGTGTCTAGTGTCTAGCTTTACTTGCTGTCTGCGCCAGTCCTCATGTGTTCCACCTGTGTCCAATTGCCCCTGCCTTCCCTGTGTGTGTATATAAGTCTCTGTGCTTCCCTTTGTCCTTGTCGGATCGTCGCTGTCTAACTGTGGTTATGTCCTGTCCTGTTCTTCAGTGTATTTTTTGTATCCTGTGTCTCCTGACCTCGCGTCCTGATCTCCTGTGTAAGCCTCCTGTGTTTTCTCCCGTGAGCTTTTGTTTTTTCAGTTTTTACCTTTTTCATTAAAAAGACTATTTTTGTTAAAACTCTGCTTCTGGGTCCAACTGCCTCACAAACCCTGACAAGGGATACATTTGGCACTGCATGTAGTAATGTATTAATGCAGTTTTACCAAAAGAGGTGATTATTTAAATGATATCAGAGAAAGTTATCAAAACACTCCCTGGCATTGACCAATCAGTAGCTGAGCAGAGGTCAGAACATTCTTCTTCACAGACTGAGATGACAACTGGGACAAACTTCCTGACACAGAGGATGTAGTCAATATGTATTTTTGCCTACTCACCAGTGCAGTTCACTTGTTAAATGAGGACCAATAAATCTTTTCACCAGCACACGTTTTTTGGAGGGCAGAACAGCATTTCCTATGCTCTTCTACGTAAGTTGACAGGTTTGAGAGCTCATTACTTTTGCCGATCTGACAGCTCTACCTGAGGCAGCAGATCATCAGGGACGTGAGGGAGAGCCAGACAGCAGCAGGGTCAGCAGCTACTATTTGCAAAATAACAGAGCCCCACTGTCAAGGCTTTACGTTCTTTGTCATCACGTGGCTTAAGAGGTGCCTCTCTGTCTGGCTGAGGTCTAATAGGACATTGACCTGAACCTAGTCCTGTCTGTCAAGCATCATCAGTCTTGACAAAAGGAGTGACGGGTGAGCAGTGTCCCCTTGAAAGCAATTCATCCCTGTAAAAAAAAAAAAAAAGCCAGGGCTGAGAGAGATGTTGACAGTTAGGAGCCAATTGCTAAGAAAGGAAAAAATAAACAACAATGATTTGGGAACATTACGTCCAATCTGTGCACTCATCATGCACACAAATTTGTGATGGATTAGCAGATGACTGCTGGGTAATTATGCTTCATGCTATAGTCTCCAACCAATTTGCCAGAGAGTGTTAAAATGAAAACTTCAATCTCTGGATGGTTTGAACAGATGCGCATATGAAGTTCATCCAAGGCATCAATGCGTTTGCCAAGGATGTTGTGTTTTTACCCCTGTTCAGTTGTTGTTGTTTGGTGTGTATGTCAGCGGGATTACTCAGAACCTATTGAACAGATTTCTGTGAAACTCGGTGGATAGATGGGACATGGGCCAAGAAAGAACCTGTTGACGTTTGGTGCTGATCCAGGAATTATATATCATCACTGTGAGACACTGCATTTTTTGGACATTTTCACAGAAGCTCAAGGGAAAAATGTCTGGATCTTGAAGGAAAAAAACAACCTGTATTGAGGGGACTGATATCTATGAGTGGGCAAATTGGTGTGGCTTGATTAACTTGACTGTTGGGTCTTTGCAGTGGTATTGGCTCAGCTGAGTAGTTAGACAACGCTTTAATTCAAGAAACGTCAAGGTAATGATGGACATGAAACTTGCCTTTGTGTAGGAATTATTAAATGACCTGACCTCGAAAAATGATTGTTGGATGTTGGATCACCATATGCGGCCTCTCTGTTGTTTCTCTTCTCTGTGGGGAGAGTTTGTGTGACTGCTGAAAAATCCAATACTAAAAAAAAAACCCTGCCACATCTTGTACCTGCGAAGGATGATTGATGGTGCCAGGAATTTTTATCTGCAGTGCTCTTCACTATACCCCAGCAGCTCCTAGTGTGCCATTCATTTTGCCAGGATACATATCTGTCAGGAGTGCCTCTGTTTTCCAGAGGTGAATGAACCTGTAATGTGGCACCTCATATTCTTCCAATCCACACTACGTCTGCGGCATTAGGTAGTCGATCAGTCTTGTCGGTAAACCATCCATGAGAAGGGCCCGTGTCAATAAAAGAGGAGGTGCATGAAATGAAGACTCCAACTGAAAACACTCGATCATTCAAAAAGCAGCCATTGACAGTTCACTTTGCCCTCTATTTTGTCGTCTTTTTCAAAAATACAAACATCTCATTCCAACACCACCAAATCGAAGGCGACTTGGTTATTTATTTTCTTCGAATTTTGCAACAATCTTGAAAAATCAAGGTAAAACATTTAATGCAGGATGAGGAAGAGATTAAGAATAATCTCCACTAGCACTTGCCTTTATCATCAGCAATGTGGTACAGGCGAAAAATACAGTTTTTTTTAAAGACTGTTAATGTCAGAAATCCAGGTGTTAGTCGACACTCCCGGCCTGAAGTGCCTCTTGATCTTTGTTAACACATAATTGTAGTTATCACAATCAGTATTTCTCACTCCAAGCAGATGTGTTCAACAAGCCTTCAGCTGTGTTATATTCAGGTAGAGGAAGATTGGGATGACAGATGACTTTGGTATTCATCAGTTGGTCTTTTATAGCTAGATCAATAGCTACCCCACCACATAACTTGAATTTGCATTCAACTCTATGAAAAATTCTAAATATGACTTGACTTTAACACAAATGCTTTTATCAAATCAGTATGTGGTAGGAACATTAAGTCTGACCTGACATCAATGTTGTGGGATTCTTAACAGGTGGTTGAAATTTGTTCTAAGGAACCCATAACCCGTCGCCTTTGCATTGAAAGTGGCTTCAGTATGTTTTCTCACTGTCATGATTCTGCTCTGATTTTGATCAAACCTACAGCTCAAATATTCTTCAGGGGTTCATGCTTAATAATGCAAGGGGCACATAATAGACGGTGATGGCCAAGGACTGTTTTTCCTTAGGCCTAACTTGTAAAAGATTACTTGCACTGTAAGAAGCTGACAGACGCTTGAGTTGCAGTTCTGCTCATCACTGTCTCCCAAGGCTTCTCCAGAGCAATGCTGTTGTACAAACTCGTCATATTCCTCCTTTGTAGAGAAGATTTTCATAGGCATCTTAAAATAGCAGGAAGAGGCAGAGTTGGGGGAACTGTCACCTTGTTGGCATGTTGCTTGCTTAAGGAAGAAGCCCAACTGTCCTTGTGTCATGAATACACATTCTGGCAACAAACGATTCAATGGTCTTTTATTCCTTTCATGTAGGATATCAGGGTACACACAAGCAAAAACTAATGCAGTCTTATACCACACTCCTGCAGTAACTTCTTATTTATTAAGATTAGAATGATCAGTTGAGGTTGAGGTGTTAAGTCAACTTCATATTAATTTAGCTGTCTGCCGAAGTGTTATAGGAATAAGTCTTTGCGATATTTAATCCAATGAAAATAGAAGAAAAATATTAAATATACTTTTTTGGGGGTAACTAGTAAAATGCGAATTGGAGCCTCCACAATTACCTACAAATTGGATCTGCATCTCTTAGTATGGAATGTTATGGCGATAGGATTTGTTGCAGGACTGGCTGGTTTATTTTAAGACATAGGTGTAGCAAATGAATTAGTACACTTCTGTACAGTCCAGTCAATGACCAGTTATTACCAGGTTTAAATGATTGCATTACAACACTGTATCACAACCATTACAGCGGTGTATATTTGTGGCACACTGATCATACAGTCATGTGTCATGTGACGTGTGTCTCAGACTGGGAGCTTGTAACTTATATAAGAATCATCATATTGATGTTTAAATTGAAATCTTCCTGATAGGGTCCAGGGAGCACTGCTGCTCTTGGTTTATTAAACAGTTTCCATCAGTCACTTCCTTTCAATCACCCATCAGGACATTGAAGTGGGTGGTTGTTATGGTGATTACTATTCATGACAAGAGACCTCGCAACTACAGTCTCATTTACATTTTTGCATGTGTTACACACACACACACACACACGTATACAAATAGTAAATAAGCTGCACTCTGCGATTTCAACTTGATCTTTTATTCATAAATGCCTCAAAGCCATTCTGTGGGTCTTGGTGAGGTGGTGGTAGACATTAGTTATAGGAGGTAATTGTTTGCAACGTACAGTACTTCTTGTAGTCTAATAGAGTGTGTCATTGTATTGTTAACACAAATACAACATGGACAGAAGGGACAGTATTTTAAGCCTGATACATAGCAGAGTCCTCTCTGCTTTCAAGCGATTACATGACAAATTGCATTGACTTGTTGCTCATTTCTGCTTCTGCTGGCTACAGCTGCTTAGCTTTAGTTTTTAAGAGCTGTGCACCATTCAAACAGCAGAAGGCTCCTGCAGAAAGAAAGTAAGATAATGTGTGAATGAAGCAAAAGTGCCTCTCAGGCAGGAGGCATTTATTACCAGAACTGTCCTTTACTGAGACACAACTGTGTGTGGATGTGTTTAAGTAAATGTAAGACCTCATTCAAACCTGTGCACATGGACGTCATCCACATATCATGGCAATGTCCCCATCCCTGAACGTTATGTGGTCACTGTCCACTGAGGATAAATGCCCAGAAGTGTGGGAAGAAATTATGGGAAACTGCTGCTTGTTCTAACTTGAGCCCTAAAACCTTCTTACCCAATGATCATCGTGTTTAGAATTTTTTTCTAAATTTGTTTTTAATGTGTTGATGTTGTACATGTATATTAACTGGATGTAAACCCCGGCGACTAATCAGTTTTGCCCAAGTCGTACAATAAGGAAGACACCCTTGAACTCTGTACATTGTAAAGTAGTTGACTGACAATATGGCATTATCCAGACATGAAGTATCAAACTGTAAGTATGTTTGTAATAAGAATGACAACAGAAACCATAGCTTCAAATGAAAAATAAGTGAAATATACACTGGTGGATAAATTAGGCATTTTCGATACGGGTCATGAAACTTTTTCTTCTAAACTAATGCTTTTGTCTAAAACGACAAATCGCCTCTTTGTAAATTAGCCCCATCAATATGCCGCTGTCACACTATCTACCGCAGTGTTATCTGCATCAGGATTTTAACCAACACATCACTTATCAGTCTTGTCTCTCTTCCTCTCAGGTGTTCACCAGATATGGGAAGTGCTACGTGTTCAACGCTGCAGAGGACGGGAAGACGCTCCGCACCACCATGAAGGGAGGGACGGGAAACGGCCTGGAGATCATGCTGGACATCCAGCAGGACGAGTATCTGCCAGTGTGGGGGGATACAGGTAGGCCTGCCATTGCACAGCTCAAACTCTATCTTTGTCTTTTTTGCTTATTTTCAAAATATGCTTTAACACAGGAGATCACTGTTGCCATGTGACTGACAGTAAAAACTTTTTCAAAGATATTGAACGGCTGAGTGTTTCCTGTGTTTCAGTTCCAGGCCAAAAAAAGACCACGGTACTCATGAAGTCAAGATTGTATCTTTCCTTTCTCCTCTCTCTTTTCTTCACTACTGCTATTCTTTCTCCTCGTGATTTCTGCCTCAGTGATATTTTCTCACACTGGCTGACTGTTACTAGAAGGTTCTAGAAGGTTGCGGTACATTGAGTTGACCCATACAGAGCAACATAATCTTTTTCTCCACTGAGCCTCCATTTGTTAATCCTACACATCCTGTTAATGATGTTGATATTTTTACACAGAAAACATTTTCTATGCTACAGTGGTCTCTCACAGTTCTGCCGTCTTTCTTGTGTCTGTCTTTTTATTTGCTTTTTTACATATAAAAGAAAATGTATATTCTAACTGAACAAAAACAACAGAAACCTCTAGTGCGAAGTGAATCTGAGACCATGAAAATCAAATAAAAAACTTAATTTCCCCAGTTGTGTACCAAACAAAAGCCTCGAAGTGAAGAGTATTTTTTGTTTTTAACATTTCTACCATAATTAATGCAGAAATGATCGAGGGTCCTCGTAATGAAATCACTGCGGCTGTGGTTTCACACCCAGAAAAATCTTATTAAGCATCAACTACAAAAAAAGCTGCTGTTTTTACGAGATGTGAGATGGCCATCACTGAAACTGTATTGTTATGCTTAACAAATGCTTTTTTTTAATTTCTGCTTCTAATAGTGTACCGAGCCTATTAATATTTGGAGCACTAGTTCTTCTCCTCATTCACGCTGATGGACTTCAAGGATTTTCTGTGTATTCCAACTCTAAACGCTGTCAGTGTCTGCATTTGTAGCTAGGAGTAGATGGATGTATCCTCAGAAAACACGGACTTTTCATTGATCACAAACCATATTCAAAACCCTTTCAAGTCGACCACTGAAGTCTCATTTATAATCTTTGCTTTAGAACAGCACAGCTTGAAATGATCCTCCTTTTTGATGTGAGTATTAGAGATCTTGTTAGTGGTCTCAAATTGAGTGTTTTTGGGAAGCTGACTGTCTGTTCCACGGTGAAGCTCATTGAATGGCCGACTCACGTCTGAGCCGAGTGGAAGGGCGGCCAGGGGTGTTCCCAGAGCAACAAGGCAAGCTAAAAGCTGCCAGGCAGATGGACATTATTTACTCTGGGCTCAGACTTAAAGAAGATCCATCATCAAAAATCCCACGTCCCACCTCCTCCCTATGGGTTCTTTTACGGACAACAGGTCCCACAGCTCCCTGTCCTGATCTCCTGGTTTTATATCCATGAGTACAGGCTGTACTCCAGCCACCACCCTCACAGCATGCAGAGCACTGTCCCCCTGCATGCTCCAGTTTCCTGTGCCCTTGTTTATCCCTGTGTGGTTTAATTAGCCCAGATGAGCTGAGTCAGCCTCCGCAGGGAGTACACTGTCTCCTCAGCCAAGCCAGGACGACATGGTGGGCACACACACTGCACGGGGACTCTTGCTCCTTCTCCTCCCACCAATTACCCTTTTTTTTTTCTTTCCACACCTCCTCCCCTTCTGTGGCTTTTTCTTACTGTCCATCTTCCGGAAGATAGCAGTTGGTCCCCGGGGCTCTGTTAGCGCACAACTCTGCCCATGGAGTTGCAGGGCAGCCATGACACTCCTCCTCATTTTATCATGATGGACAAACATTAGAAAAAAACATGTTTCATGGCACGAAAAGAGAGTAAGACGGATGAAGGATTAAGTGATGGGAGATAACAGATGGCGTGTTGCTTGGAAACCCAGCTTTCTCCTCACTGCGTAATTAACCAAACTGCTCACGATGGAAACAACAAATGGATGTGTCTCTCTCTTATTTCTGAGCTGATCGGAAGATGTTAACAAAAAGACTTGGGTGTTATGATGAAGGAAATCACCAGGAAAGTGACCGGACCCTGAAACAGACACACATGTTTTTCTTTTCATTTCCTACTCTAGTGCAGGGGCTGTTCTAAACCTGCCTGTTTGGAACGGGCTGTTTGTTTGGTCTGTGGTGAAGCTGGTTACAGCTTTCACTCTGAAACTGTAAAAGTGACCTGCAGAAATTGAGCAACAGAAAGTAAATAACATCACTTGTGTTGATGAGTCGCAGCCGCCGCTGCTACAGAGCGCTGGTTGCCTTTAATTCAACTCTGCACTTCCTTGGGCCCTTAGCAATACACATGCCAAGTGTGAAGCTGATAAGATGAACGATCATTCCAGAGAGAGACAGAGAGAGATTCCTGGAATTAGATGAGGAGATAGACGAAGGGCTGGAAAGTGTAACCGCTGATTTCACAGACGCCTGCTACATATATGTGAAAACATGTTGCCTCCATGACACAAGACTTGTTTTTGTCATTTGTAATTTCTAATTTCAGAAATGCTCTGAATAGAAAATGAAAAAAACAAGTAACAGTTTTTAGAAAGCGATAATTCGTTTTTTTTGCATCTGTGAGCATAGCACACAGACTTTCCAATATTGAATTTTTGAATAATTAGTTAAACGTCTGCCACACACTGACCTCTCCTGATAAGTTATCTGCAGTTTGGGAATTGGAAAGGCCTTTTTTCCAATATCAGATTTGTCAAGCAGTCTTGATCAAAGTGGCCTGTTTACTCAGTCTGCACCCGCCATGTTTCCCCTCAGCAGCTGAGCTCCAAAATGTTTGCAGTGTGGTGGAAAGACCCAGTCTATATGAAAAGTCCAATTTCATCTTATATCAAAGTCTACCATAATATATACATATACTGCATATATATATATATATAGTATATACGTATACACACAGCATTTTTAATTATACACATGAGAGAGTTTTGTCTTTGAGTAAATTGACTCTAAAACTGACATTTCAGAGTTCCTAAGCAATCAATTACATTGTGCTGCTCACCCACTATGTATGAACAATGCCAGTGATGGAGTGATGCAGGATGGGGAAGATATGCATAGAATTACAGAGTTATAGAACTCTTGTTGTTTTTAAATCTCCTCTCTGAGAATGTGAGAGAGAGGTTTTCAATATCTCTCACTTTGCTTGTTTCATTTCTCTTTTCCCTGCTCATAGTAGAGGGTTTTTCTGTTTATGTCTTTACACTGCCGTTATGTATTTCCCCCCCCCCCCGAACAAATGCTGCCATGTTTTATTTAATTTACACCCGCAGCACTTTGTAGGTAAACAGTGGTGGGGCTCATCACCAGTCTGTGCTCTCTGTATCCTCCTGTTCTGTTTCCCATCAATGTGCCATCTATCATCTCTGATCTCAGCTCCCACTTTATGTAGCAAACAGGCGACCAAAGCCCGACAGACATTTGAGTGCAGTGCAAAAAATGAAAACTAAAAATGTTGCTGTGCCTGTGCACTCTTTGTGTGTGCCGTTATTAAATCAAAGAGCTGGTGAAGAGCACTCTGAGGAGCACCTGAAAGGGGCAGAAAAACGATTGTTCAGCAACATGTTAAACCAAGTGCAAAGTGGAGGTGGAAAATTCTTGATCCTTTTGTATTTTCTATTTGTCATCTCCTTTGTGCTGTATGGTCTGTGTGTGTGTGTGTGTGTGTGTGTGTGTGTGTGTGTGTGTGTGTGTCAGTGTCACCAACACCTCAGTGGGTGAAGGGTTTACTGAGGCAAAATGGTAATTGTGCATACATTATCTGAAATGCATCAAACATCAATTGCTCCTGTTCAGGACATCTTGATCCTCTGACACTTTGTCCAGAAATCCATGACAGTGATATTTTCAGAGGAGATTCAGCTGCAGTATCACGAGTGATTTGTTGTAAATTGTAAATCGTTCTCAGTGGCTGCGCAAGTAAATTGCCATCCCACTGCGAACTTAAACTAATACTTTGTGCAAACAGGGAAAGTACAACATTTTAGCTCAACGTGATGGGTGTAAGTTAGGCTGAAATTGGTGTATATTTTTAGATAAAAAATATGCCTAATGTATTTTTTTTTTTATAAAAATAGGGCAGCGTGAACACTAAATATGTAGAGAAGCAGAGGGAAAAAAATGCTTAAGTATTGAAAATGAGAAGCTGACATGTGGCAAGAATGCCTCATGATATTTAACTTATTTTAATTTTTAAAGATACAATATGTAACAAACCACTAGACCTCTGTTATATATTTTGTTGAATTGTGTACTTACATTATCCAAAACATTTCTAATAATGGTGAAAAACAGCGATATCCCCAATTTATTGAAGGTAATGGGACGTTTTGGTTGCCAACACTTAATTGTGTCATATCAGCTTTTCCCATGGCTTTGACTGTCTCTGCCATAATGTCCGGGACAAACGACGTATAATCATAATGTATGATGATTAATGATTTAAGCCTGCTGCACGTTCCGTCGCACAGGGGAACCAAGTCACACAAGAAGATTAAGGGAAAATAAATTGTGGTGAAGACAGCTCTCATGATCTCATGCAATTTTCATGTGTGTTTCATCTAAATTGTACTAATTGTTGTTTTATGACCCTTGAATGGACCCTTTATATTTCAATACTTTATATTTACATCAGGAGAGGGTCCTCTCTACGGAGGCTGCCATGTTTTTTACAGTAGCCCAGACTGGACAAGCTAAACACCTTTTGAGTTTTATGACAACTGAAGCTACCACAGGTTCTCTTTCATGTTTGGAAGGGGAGGGTGAGGTGAGGGGTATTCAGCTGCAACGTGCAACTTCACCACTAATGTCACTAAATTCTACACACTGAACTTTTAAATATACTTGCATCTACACTCATGCAGGCACAGACCAGTGAAAGTTCTTTGCACTGGTCGATGATATCATCTCCCTCTCATTTTCCACAGTGTGAAATTGAAACAACTTGAAACGCTGAAGGAGGAAGGCGGTGGAAACAGAACACCACCTGAATTCATTCAGTGCCACACAAAGCAGCGAGATTCAAGTTATGTGCGTGGCTGCCGGTCGCATCCAAATTTCATCTGTGTCTCTTTCATTTTGTCAAGTCACTCTCCGTCAAAGGAGCGTGATAGTGCTGATGAAATACACAGTAACTACAGATCTGTGCAGCTATGTTTGATTCTGCTCAAGCTTTGTTCAGATACAGCAAACATGCTTATCCACGATCCTCTTGATCATTTTATGATAAGGAGAGCTGAGCTGACTGGAGGCCAAACAAGCAGCGAGGTCCAATCTGTAACTCACACACATGCCCTCTCTCACACACACACACACACACACTTCATTGTTTATTCAGACAGATGGATGCAGTGTGCAAACACAAACATTTCATTTTCACTCTCAGTAAGAGATCAATGTCTCAAGTGTTGTGACTTGTTCAGTGTGAATTAATAACTTGCCCTATGAGATCAAGGTCTTCATCAGTATCAATCCAGTTTCTCAATGTTTTTACATCTTTCTATAACACCACCATCTATTACTTTATATGTTTGCATAATCACCTATTTGGTCACTCGAATATAGCAAGTGAGTGTATCCAAGGAAAATGCAGCTGAAACACGGTGCAGAAAAACATTGTTGTGTTTAGCCACCTGCTCCCCTTGCACAGTACTCATTGTCAATCACATGATATTCGCTCCCAATGCATATGGTGCTTTATTGTCTATTTGACCATAATTAGCTTAATGAGCATCATGCTCTACTGAAGACGACCCAAAACTAGAGATTTAGACCATAAACTCCTTAGAAAAATGTTGACTGATTATTAATCAAGTGACAAGTAGAGTCATTTTCTCAAATTCTTATCGTATATCATCCCAAGACACCATTTCATACCTCTGTTGTGTTTTGTCTTTGGAGGCTTCATCTTGTTTCTGTTACAGAATGATGATCTGAATATGTATTGCAGTCCATGACATTTTCAAAATGGAATCATTTAAAGGTTGATATTCACACATTTTAGCTAAAAATCCAAAAGCTTGTTACTGCTTGAAGTCGTGTTCAGTCTGTTTTTAGTCGTTTTAATATAAACCAGCATTAACTGTAAACATCTGACATCAAATCTAACCGAGTTCAGCCAATATATTAAGATATGGATGATGAACAGTGCAAACACACAACAGCAGAACAAATAGAAGCTTCTTTTTGTTTGACAGGGAACAGTAGCTGCAATAAAGCTGCTCATTCATTACCAAGAGCAGTAAAAATATTGTATATGTTGAATTTCTGCCAATTTACACTAACCTTTGAAGTTAAATGATAAAGCTGATCCAAGTTTATCTTTTTTATTATTCTTGACAAGGCCAAAACCAACAACAGAGTTCTGGTTCTAACACATATTTTACACGCAGCCACAGCCTGACGGCTCCCACCTCTTTCTGATAGAACACCACTGTCATACAAAGACACACTAAAGAAGCACACAGTTGCACTGGGCTACATCCCTTTATCACAATGAACAGTCCTTGTACTGAGAGTCTCTATTTTCATTATGTGCAGCTTCAGGGATCCAGTTCCTTGTTCTCACTGTTTATTGTTAAATATAATGAAGGGATATATCGCAGAGCACGACAATGCAGCTTTTTTAATTTGTTTTTAAATTAGTTGTTGGACAACTGTGGATAATTATGTATGATAGTTTTGCTGCAGATCTTAATGGAGCATTTATCCAACAATTGCTATAAGGACATTTAGCTGTGTTTTCCCTTTACATGCCACACTAATACATTTATATATCCAATGAAAACAGGTAGAATTGAATCATCAATTGTTAAATCAGGGAAACTCCTCTGCACATGATGTCTTTATGTGTAGTTTTGGTGCAGGGCAGTGTTTCAAGGTTTAATCAGGACCTTTAGTTTGTGAACATTCAGACCGAAGGGAACCCTGCACTTAGTCAACACAGGGGAGGGAGCATGGCACAGGTGAGACAAACCAGGAAGTTCAGTTAATGTGTTTTCTGAACATTCGGTCATGTACACCTTTTTTTATTACGATTATGAGTTTAGTTTATCTCCTTTAACAGCATCAACCCACAAATCTAGAGAAATTACGTGTTCGGCTCAATAGGATCAAATCCCTGCACCTTAAAATGGAAATTCTTCCCAGAAGATTGGAACCTGTATTAGATGTAGAATAAAGTCAAGAGTTTGAAATAAGATACTTAGTCATACAATATATAACACTACTTCAAATATTGAGGCTGCAGTTTCCTTATTGTGTGGGAGAGAATGTGTATTTCCTCACCACATAAAAAGGTAATAGCTTTTTAATGGTACAATGGTCACATTAAAAATGACAAGTTCGAGCCGGACATTGTCGGCTGAGACATAAAGGACATAAAACGTGTCAGACACATACAACTACTAGACCTTCATTGGATGGAATATGATGCTATATATTATAGGACATAACAGACACTTCACAGAATTGGACACAAAAAAATGATTTAACTTACGCACACACACACACACACACACACCAATACACAGTCTCTCTCTCTCTCTCTCTCTCTCTCTCTCTCTCTCTCTCTCTCTCTCTCTCTCTCTCTCTTCTCTCTCTCTCTCTCTTCTCTCTCTCTCTCTCTCTCTCTCTCTCTGTCTATCCTAATGATGAAATGAATGACACACATTTATGCACACACTTTCAGTTAGCCTACTATCATACAGTTATACCATTTCTCTTACACAGCCAATGTTTCGTCGTCAATCTTTCAACCTCTCACACTAATAAACACACACACACACACACACTGTACTGTTGCGTGCTGATGTCCTTTCAAAACCGAAGATAACACACAACCAAAGGAAGAGTGTTGGATCCCTTCAGCTCTTCCTTGATATTAATGCATCCTAGCTGTCGCCACATCAGTCGCTGCTGATGTTTGATTGATGAGCCAATCACAGTAGGGTGTGTGTGTGTGTGTGTGCAGGGCAGCCTGAGTAGTCAGGCCCAGTCAGCTGGCAGTAGAAAACCTTGACTCAATGTCCGAGAGCAAACCGCAGAGTGTGAGGACATGGAGAGAGAACTTTATCGATTTCACAAAGTCCATCCTCTCTTATCCTATAAATGTTATGGGTCATTTTGTCCTTGTCTCTCTCATTGTGTGTGTGTGTGTGTGTGTGTGTGTGTGTGTGTGTGTGTGTGTGTGTGTGTGTGTGTGTACGAGTGATCTGATTGGCTGGAACAGGGTTGTTTCATCTATGGAGACAGCGCCAAGCCTTCTTCTCAACCAGCGTTTGATGTCAAGACAAATAGGACAGCACATCTCTGCCAGCGTGTTAAACTAAAGACAATCTTAAAAGTCCACAGCATGAGTCCAAAGCCTTAAGTTCATTGCTAAAAGGCTGTTTCAAACAGGAAATTCTGAGTCTGAACTCTCTGTCACATCATTGGTTGAGTGTCAAGTTTTCATGAGTATTGACTTTTTTCCTGCTCCTCTGTTCCCTGAGCAGTTTATCTGAACCAGTCAAAAAGCCTAAAGACCTTTTTTTCTGTCTGTGTTATTGGCTGAATAAATCAGCTTACCGGGACTTTCCATCTGTCTTCCTAACAGAGGATACAGCCTTTGAGGCAGGTGTGCGGGTGCAGATCCACAGCCAGGCGGAGCCCCCGTTTGTTCACGAGCTGGGCTTCGGCGTGGCCCCCGGATTCCAGACTTTTGTCGCCACACAGGAGCAGAGGGTAGGTGTTATTGACTTCCACTGATTTAAAATCATCTTTCTTCCTCGTGTTGTTTTTCATCCAACGCGCATGTTGGGCTTATCGCTTCCAGATCAAAAGAATTAAGTGATGGTATTTTTTGTTTATATGTGTGTGTAGCCGTTTCAGATATGACCTGCGGGTAAAGTCCAGAGTTTACCCGCAGTTTGCCTTTCACACATGTACAACGCAGCGGGACACAGATGCAAAAACAAGACTTCAGCGGAGGATCCCCTGCTGGGTTCACACATATACTTCTCCCAGATATCTACGGACATTATACCAGGAGGCTGAGAAAGTCTGATTGTCTCACTTGGACATTTGCGTTTACGCATGCACCTCCTCTGGAGAAAATAAGGAGGTGTGTGTGTGTGTGTGTGTGTGTGTGTGTAATTCTATGGCTGCATGTGTGTTTCAATTCCCTCCTGACCCTCGACTGGCCTCTTTGGTCTCTCTGTGATTGTGGTCTGTGGCTTTGACCTTGCTGCTAGAGAGGTGCTTCGCTCCAACTCAGCTCCACTCAATCACAGTGAACCTTTGCTCCATCACATAAGGACTCCAGCACATTTCACTCATCGTCGCTGGGTTGTTTTTCCACTTCTTTTTCGTTTCCGTTGTTTACTTGAGTTGAACGAACCGCTACCCAGATTAATGTTTTTGTGTTGTGACCCCACTCAGTCGTGTCAGTTACCAATCTTTTTTTTTTAAGTTATTGCTTTATTCTCTGTTATTGTGTCATTATTCTGTCTCTATTTCTTTATTGTTCATTCTGTTTGTCTCTTTCTGTTTATTCTACCGCCACGTGAAGGTTTTGAAAATGCATCGTCTGTCTCAGCAGTGGGAGATGGACTGGGTTGCCCTTCTCGGAGCAGACGAATTTCTGTTCAGATACATTTGTTCCCTTCTGATTTTTAAGACGGCCTCTGTTTTTTGAATATCAATGATATGTGTTTTCTTTAGGCAACCACTGGCTGTCAGTCACTGATCTCATTTTCTTTTTGGCCACTTGCAGCAGAAACGAGCCGGGAAACAAACGCTGACATTTTGCCACCTTTTAGGATGATACAGGGAAATTGTGGATAAACACTTGTCTATTTACTCATGCAGCAGATACTGAGTAATGTTGGCATAGGTTTGAAGTTCTGTTTCTGACACAATTCCAATGTTCACTTTTGTGGGGCTGTGTACAGGTCTCCACTAAAGCTGCAGCACATTAAACAGCATGTGCACAAAAATGCAAATTTCGATTCTGGTGTGCTCCTTACTGTAATATATCACACAGTTCAATACGAGATTGATTTCAGTGTTTTACTATTTGTTTATTAAGCTCTCAATGGTGTAACCCCTTCTTATGTCACTAATGTCCTGATTCCATATTTTGCCCAATGTCATTTACGTCATCCTCACAATTATAAGTCCTTGTTTCTCGTCTAAAAGCTGAAGGGGTCCTGGTTTTCTCTGTTGCTGGCCCCAAGCTCTGTAACAGTCTTCTGTCCCACATTAGGTTTTGACCTAATCTAATTTAAAGTTCTACCTTTTTAATCTGGCTTTTAATTTGGGCTGATTCTGTTTTATTAAATGATTATTACTAACCACACACTGTCTTTCATTGATGTGGCTATAGTACAAGTTTAGTTTGTCTCTCACTCTCACTGTATATATAGATGGATGACATGAAGTGAAGCCAGATCCTGTTGATCGCCCCCTGGTGGCTGGATGGAGTTAAGGTCATAAACCGTGCCTCCTCCATGTTAGTACGTGGGCCAAACCAAAAAGTCAAAGTGGTAAATTAATTTGTGTCAAAGATGGTTTATGTTCTTGTCACACTGATGTTTGTTAAGTTGTCATGTTTCAGGTTTTACTGAGTTATTTGATGCTATACGGACAAGAGTCAGCTCTGAATGACAATGATTGATGGAGTGCGTCAATACTGCGGCTCCACTCCAATCACTGTGCAGAGTCCAAGTAATGTTGAAAGTTCAAGATGTCAGCCGGATTTTCGATACAAAGGGGACTAAGCATGATTTCAGTTGAAAGTATCCAGGTCACAGTCGGCTTTTACCGGTAAGAATTTTAAGATATTATATAAAAAAGAAAACGCAACTGTCCATTATTGAGGTTGAGGATGAACTGATTTTCCCACTAGTTTGATAATAGAAAAAGCCTTTTTGTTTTCCATACAAACATTTAACACAGTTTTCTGAATGGCTTTATACAAAAAAAGCAACAAAGACAGGAGACCACGCTTCAGAAAAGAAAAACGTCACCGTGACAGTGGTAAAGTAGAATGAAAGAACAGATCATTTTCTAATTTGTGAAAGATTCAAACACATTTTTTGCTTCTTCATCATTGCTAATTTAAGTAAAATAAAACTTGGCTTACAGACTAGACTCCCTGATTTCCCAGCTGAAACCTCGCCTCAGCACATCACAGCTCAGTGTGGTGCTGCAGTACAGAGAGTCACCTCAGCGGTATAGCAGGAAGGAGACGAGGAGACCTATTCAGAGATGGTTGGGCTTTGCGGGTAATGAGCCTCCAGGGTTTACGTCTCCGCTCATCCGTCAGCCCAGTTCTGTGACTGGCAGGGTGAAGACAGGCCCTCGTCTGCCCGCCTGCTGTGAAAACACTGTCCCTCTCCACTGGGGGCCACACAGCGGGAAACACAGCAAATTTAGCTCGAGCAAATTAATGCAAGATTTGTATGAGAACTCTGAAGAAAACAGTCGGGCTGTGAGACGTTCTCACCTTCAAGCTTCAACCACTGTAGAAACCCGTGGTTCACTTTAAAATATGGCCAAAAACAATCAGGATAATAATGATGATATGGTTAGAATCTGGAGCGAAGATTTGAAATGAGACTACGTGGAGCATAAAAAATAAAAAACGTGGTGATTAGTGGATTTTTAAAACAGATACCGTACCATATGAGTCTGCCTTTGAAAAATGACTTTGACAAAGAGTTTAAATGAACTCATTTTGGCTAATAATATTGGGCCTAGATTGAAGCGGCTTAATCAAGTGAGCTGAAGGCACAAAGAGCACAGCCTACGGTTCAGGCTAAATGAGTCCTCACGCTCAGACAGGCGTTTTTAAATTTAAGCTCTCCAGACATTGAAATTGCCCTTCTATTGACTTTTGACTTAAGCTAAAGGGGCATGCTGTTCCCTCAGCTGAGAAAGTCATTCTTCCAAAGGATGAAAATAAGTCTTCATTATTCCATTATTCCTTTGCTGCATTTTGATTCAAGCTCAAAGTCTTTGTGTGCTGTCAGTAAAAGGAATATTAAATAAGAAAAGACAATATTTGTGTTTTTGTTTTGACTTGCAATTTTGGGCACGAGGCTATATTTCTAGAAAGCATCTATGCATATGAAGCGTGTATGCATATGAAGCTTATATGCAGCAAACGGAAGATGGAGAAGACTAGGAAAACTAGAAACAGAAACCTGAAGGCTTACAGCCACGGAATCGTGTCCCTTGTCTGCAGAAGCTGCATATTCACACGTAGAATCTGTTTACAGAGAAGAAGTGCAGACCTTGCCTCTGGACACTGATTTGATGTCGAGGCTCAGCTCCAACCCTGATTCTGAATTCAGCTCAACAAGCAGTGTTAATACAATGATCTCATTAAAACCCAACCTGTTCAAATCCGACCCTTCTTTAAACTATGCCCCTTTCCGACCTAATTGTAAAGCGTAATTACAGCGTTGCTCTGCTACAACAGGGAGATTGAACATTGATTAATAGCATGCTGAGTGGGGCACAGGCCTCTGCTCTTATTAGACAGACCATAATCGGGTCAGCAGGTCTCATAGTGAAAACTGAGATTGAGCACCTCAGATTATCTGATTACGGAAAACTAATCAGATCTGGAATCAGCCACCTCCAGCTCTAATTAGACCTGAAGCTGAGGTTAGCCGAGGTTGTGAAGGTGATCTTTAAATGTTAAGGATAGCTGAGAAGCACCTTTCTTAAGTCCCTAATAAAATTAATAGCGTCTGCATGTTGGTATTCACTGCTTGCACTCGCATGCTGGCAGCAGTTAGGGCATGTTTAATTATCCCAGGAGACGTTATAGCCATGTCCCAAAGTGGTCCGGACCCTCTGGAGCCTGTAATATTCAGCACACTAGATTTCTGTTGGGTTTGCATTTGAATTTACTGTCCTAAGTGTCCGGGCTACAGGCATCAAACTCCCTTGAAGCAGAGATACAACATCGCCTGATAGCAGAGGGCAGGGTTTCAAATCCTGTCAGTGCTAACAAGCAAACTGTGGCCAAATTTCACCTGGCAGGATGCTATGTTTTGCCTCGTCCAAAAAAGAATTGCTCTTTTGGCAGAGAGAGGAAACCTCGCTTGGGATGCGTTGTGATGACATTGAAGGGAACTGGGGGAACAGTGGATGATGGGTGATGGTAACAGAGAGTGCGGGCAGAGAACGCGGCCTGTGTAGTGGAGCAGATGGGCCTTCACGCTGCTCCGCCTGGTGTCCCCCGTCCCTCATCTGCCGTCCCAGTCTTCAAAGCTGCAGGAGCAGGAGGAGACCATTTGGAGTTTTTCTTCTGTCCGTCACCGGATGCTGTGGGTTGTGCAGATTCTGGCGATCTGTTGAATTGTTTCCGCGCCGCCTGGTTTGTTGTGAGGCTCTTCTGCTTCTCTTTACTTGCTTAGTTTCAATGACTGGGGAACATGTTTGGTTAAGCTGCTGTCATTCTGTCAACATTTTGTATCAGATAAATGGAATTTGTTTTGATTGGTTTTCAAAAATCTTGAAAAAAATCTTGAGAAGCACTGAATTCACTTAAAAAAAAAAGGTGACTGAATTACCCATAAGAGGGTTTGAATTGGGTCTTCAATATTTTTCTTCCTACAAATTCAAGTCAAATTCAAAACAACTTTATTTGATACAATTCTATATTGTGCTTTAGACTTTTGTTTTTAATAGTTTTTCGCTATTTTGATACAACTAAAACTGGTGCAGCATCAGGTTGTGTATCCATTATCTGTACCACCAAGCCTTATGAGGGTCATGGGGGGAGCTGAAGCAGGCTGACATTGGATGAGAGGCTGTGATCACCCTGGACAGGTCGCCAGTGTATCACAGGGCCAACATACAGAGACAAACAACCATTCACGTTCACTTTTACACTTCACTTTTACTGTCCCTGTTGGTTCCCCCCATCATTCCTCGACAGACATGCAGGTCAACAAAGGTGTTATATTGCTCTCTGTGTCGTACAAGTCTGAAATTTAATTTCTGGACTCTGCAGAAACCCTGGTGTTAGTGTGTTTCAGGAAAAAGCAGCTGCACTCTTTCTTCCCCATGGAACTGACCAATCAGCTCCTCTCTCCTCTGTAGCTGACCTACCTGCCTCCCCCGTGGGGAGAGTGCGAGTCGAAGGCTCTGGAGTCGGGCTTTTTCCAGGTCTACAGTGTGACCGCCTGCAGGATTGACTGTGAAACCCGCTACATTGTGGAGAACTGCAACTGCAGGATGGTGCACATGCCCGGTGAGAATCACTGCTGCTGCTCCGACCTCGGTCTCCGGTTGTGTATTGAACATGCATTCATCAACAGAGTTTTTTAGCAAGGTTGCAGTATTGTATGTGAAATTAAATGGCATCAAGAGGCCTGGTATTGAAATGACAAGTCAATACTGGATGTTAGGTGTTGCCATTTTAAAAAAGTCCTGGGATTTTAATGCGTCTGGCAAGAAAGGGGTGCTGCACCTTGTTCTAAATTCATCGAACTGTTTACACTTTATTTGTAGAGTCGACTCAGAACATTAATGTTTAATCGCTTCCACTGACCAGTTTCCTTTTCTAATCCATTTCATTCAAACTGTTCCCAGGTAATGCTCCATACTGCACGCCTGAGCAGTACAAAGACTGTGCTGAGCCTGCCCTTGGTAAGTCCGCATAGACACATATCTCCTATATTCTGGTTCGCATATCCTTATTTGCAAAGGAAAGGGATTATTTCTTTAATGCTAAACCTGCTTTAAAGATGAGCAACACCGGAGAGTATTTGAAGCTTGATGGGGCTCAACTTGGAGCAGATAGAATATATCATCATGAATTCCAAAGCACTGTAGTCAGAAAAGAGTTTACTCTGGGAGCGCGATAGGGTCCGTCTGTGACTGGACTTTGTTTGTTTGCGCTGCAGACACACAACAGGTCTTTGAGAAGATTCAATGCAAGTGTCCCTTGTAAAACTTTTTGATTTATCAAGAGAATCATCTCAGTTTTACCTCTTTTGTGTGTGAAGGCCTCGTCAAGTCAGTGAGCAACATCAAAACAGACAGGAAGTGCAGAGGGTTGGAGTTCAATTGAATGGATGAATAGTCAGATAGATGAAAGGTCATATTTCCTGCATTAGCCATGAACTTAACTCATTCCTGCTTCATTTAATTATCTGTGTCAGTTTGATTAAATGTTAGCTCATCAAACCGTGTTGAGGTTTTGTAACATTCTGTGTTTTGACTTTTTCTGACACAGTCAGAATGTTTTTACCTTTTTCTTGATCCAAACTCTTTTGAAAAACTCATGAAAGTCAGATGAGACAGTTGCTTTGTGATTTAACTTTACTTTTCGTCAAAAAGTGTTCAAAAACCAAGGGTTCAGCTTCTAAGGCAGTAAAGTCAGTAAGAGATGTTTTCTCATCCTCAAATATTTAAATATAATGTTAAGGAACAAATTAAAGCGTATCCCAGCATGCATTGGGAGAGAGGTGGGCTTCACATTGGGCATGCTTCCCGTTTATCAACGGGCTGACACACAGACATGCAAACACAGTCAATCCTTAAGGGATGGTTCACGAAAGCATGTTTAGAACAACCACTACCCTTTTTCAATGAAATCAGTTTTTAATCTCCAGGAAAACTGCTGACAATGCCTAATATGGATATGAACATCTAGAGTAACAAAGGTACAAAGTGTGTGTCTGTGTGTCTAGTTAACAGGTGGACTTAAGCTGTAAAAGTGTGTCACAATATCTGCATGAGAAATAATGGTTTTATGATGCAAGATAGAGAGTGTAAACAATGTTCTTCTTTATTTATGCAGTGTAAAGGAGGTTAGCATACTTATGGTGGCTCCTCAGAAATTGAACCGCAAATTGAGGCGGAGATACGACGGCAGTACTGCAGCAACTGTGGTTATTTTCTGTGGAGATAAAACAAGAGAATGGCACCAATAAGACATTTTAACACACCTTTAAACCCAATGGCTCGAATGAAATATTCACTGATTAAACACAGTTAAAAGCCAGAGAATAAAAGTGGGTCTTAAGCTGCATCTTAAAAGCATCAACAAGCTCAGCCCCTCTAATGGCCTCTGGCAGGTGATTTCAGAGCCGAGGAGCTGTTACAGAAAAGGTTCTTGTCCCTGACACAGCCAATATGCTGCGATGGGACAGTCTGAGTCGTCGGGGGGTTCTGAAAGGGCTGAGAAGTCCTGAGATAAATGTAGTAGTCGACATGGATCAAGAGGTGATTACAAAGGGTTCAGATGATATTAGTGAGCAGGGGTGAAGCAACAGGGTTAAGGCACAGCACATAATTTGCTGGGGCCCAGAGCTGAGAGGGGGCTCCCCAGAACAGCTGAATACATTAGTCCGCAGCAACGACCCGTTTGTGAGAACCCCCTTAAATTCTGTGATTGGCTATGTGCAAGAGACGGCAATGACAACATGGCCAGAAACATGATTTGTTTGAGATGGTTCCAAGCTGGAGGAAGTTGAACCTAACAATAGGAATTAGGTGTCTGTTGAAACTGAGATCGGCATCAACTATGTTCCTGTGGTTTGACGTAGGTGAAAAGTGGTCAGGGGGGCTGCAAAGAGCCGAATCTATATCTTGTCCCCATTTTGGAGATAAATTTTGAACCAAACATTCTGTCAGATTAAAATCTCTGAGAGCGTCGAATTAGATCAGATTCTATTTTGGGAAATGAGGGGGCGGTGGAACCATTTTGAATCTGCATTTTTGAGAAATAAAAACCCATGGGCAGTGAAAAACATAAATAATACATACATAATAAGTTGATTTCAATACTGAGTAATTTCTGACCTTTATCAACTGTTGTCAGGAGGGAGTTAGAGTGGCATCAGGAAAACGTTCTCTCCTCCCACACCAGCCTCTCTGCTCGGCCTCGTCCACTCCCCTCCCACCCTGAGGAAAATGATTTGTGGAAAAAGAGAAAAGGCACAAAAACTGTAGTCGAAAGCAGCAAAAGCTTCATGCAATTAACACAGACTTCCCAGAACATAAGAGCATTCAGCGTAACTCACCGAAGTGTAAATCACATGCACTTAAAACCACACGTTATTCTGTATGATGCAGGAGGAGTGTACACCAGCTTCTCTCAGACACTTTGTTTCCTCGTCTCCTTTAATTGGTTTCATTGTTGGAACAGCGTGGCTCTCACATGCCCAACACATGCACACACACACACACACACACACACACACACACACACACACACACACACACAGCTTGGATCATTGAATGCAAATTAATTTTTGTTTTAAAGCCAGTGCCAATTTGCTACACACATCAGAGGAGGTTTCACACAGCAAAGTTTGATTGGAGTGTTTTTTTTATTTCTCTTGCTGTAACTGTGTCACTCAAGTTTTGTAGACTCCTCTGGAAATATATTTTAATAGGAGACAGCTGCATGTGTTTTTTTGAAGGAAAAAAAAGTTGCTTTCGAGGAAACAGAGACGTGATTATTTGCAATATCTGTTAGAGCTGCTGAACAAATGATTCATCCTGCCAAAACCATCTTAAATAAGTGACTATATCTGGGGTTTTTTTCTATCAGAAAGCTTTCTTATTTATACTTTCACTCAGCAGTAACAGCTACTTAAGCATTAACATTAAGAAAAGTATGAAACTCATTAGGAACAAACGTCTTACGGTAATTTTCTTTTAGATTTAAGTGTTGTGTGAGAGGGAATGACTGAGGGAGTTGAACAAAGGCGAGAAGATTAGAGAGAGAAATCAATCATTTGAATGCGCGAGGCCTTGCTCCCTTGCATCCAATAACGTCTCATTTGAATAAAAAAAAAGAGACCACTGAGAAGTCATATTGAATTTCCTCTTGCAATTACGTGAGCGTGTGGCCCTGCCGGCTATTAGTGCACCGTGGGGGATGGCTGCCTCGTACTCTGTGATCTGCAGGTTTGCCACTGAGCTGTCTCACTGAGAAATAAGGCTGATAACATTTTCTCCACAGCTCCCCGTTCTGAGAATACAGGCTCAGTTCTAGGGAGATTGAAAATGTGAAGATTTGAAGTCCAAAGAAAGGAGTTTTTATTTGTATTTTTTTTAGCACTGGGAAATAAATTGGTAATCTCTGGAAAAATTGAATGAATAAATGAATTCAACTTTTGGAACTTCAAAAATGGTGCTCAGACAAGTTATTTGCGAGGAGGGTGAGCATCCTTGGTGTCAGAGAAGCTTTTGATGGAGCTGTGTTTGAAAAGCTTGTGTCGCTTCATATTACCGTCAGTGCGAGAGGGTTGGTGTTATACAGGAGGCTGTGGGCTTAAGACAAAATCATCTCTCTGTGAGTCAAGCTGTCAGGGCGGAGCTGTGAATAGAGCTTGGCGTTTCTGCATCAGGACTTTGTCTGTGTCAGGGTAAAGGCTGTGCTACAGATGCCGCTCGGGGGCATGTTTGTAGTCAGTGCCTTTACATCCTCTCCCCTGCAACATCGACAATGACATTGACTTCTACCGACGTTGGAGCCTGTATGGAATAAACATCGACATGACTCAACATGCACAGTCGAGTGTGTTATTTGTATCCCTGTGTTTGTAGGTACAGTGTGTGTGACTTCTCTTTTCAGCGAGAATAAGAAAAGTGAGGTCTCAGAAAAAGCATTCCTGATGCTCTCAGCACAAAACTGCTATAGATTGAGTGAAATAAGCGTTAATTAGCATTGAAAAAGCATTGGCACTTACAGTCTATAGCTTCTACAAAGATGTTGCTGATTAAACTGATGAGTGGAGCTGTGTAGAAAAACAAAGCCTGATTTAGCTTTGTTTTCTATAAACTGTATGACTTTATGTAAAACCCTCTAATAATGCACCTTCTAATACAAGGTGACCTCTATTTTTTGAATATGAAATATGAAAGAGATATTTTAGAATCTGAAACCAGCAACTCTTTTGCATGTTCGCTTCATAAATGACTTTATTCGTTGTGCTTGCATTTCAATTATAGATAAATTATATATTTTAATTCTCTTACATTTTAAGCACAAGAAAGCTTATAGGGACTCTACCATTTACCATTCTGTATTTTAATTTCTTTTGTTGAATTTTTGAAATTAGGGTTAGGGTGACAGTGCAGTGATTAGCACTGTTATCTCACAGTAAGACGTTTCCTGGTTTAAATCCTGTGGAAATCCCTGTGTGGAGTTTGCATGTTCTCCCCATGTGATATCATTTATTTTATACCTGCAGACTTTACCTAATTTGATCCATTTCATATGTTACACTTAAATCTTCTGTACTTTTGACATATGGATTGTTTATTTTCTGAAACGACTCTGCTTTTGGCCTTTTTATTGTAATTTGTATTGCATCCACTCAGTCTGCCCAGAGATGATCCAATTAAAAATGATCCAAATAGAAAAGCCAGACTTTTGTTTGCCAACCTTGTTGCAGCAGTGAAACCCTCAGTCAAACAAGTTTTTAGCAAATATTCTCTCAAATCAGTAGCAAAGGCCTAAGGAATCACAACTATAACTGTATTTCGTATTAGAGACTTTATGAGGGAACTGTGTGGCAAATAAATAACCCATCTGGTTTATTTACTGCCTTTAAACTGGTTGTCTCAGTATATCTGGGTCCATGTAAGTGGAAGTCTCACTTTGTATCTAAAAGAGCATCTCTCCCTGGTCACCCCTATCCACCCATGTCCCGCTCCATTCTTCCCCCTGATTTTACACTCGTCCCCTCTCCATCACCCACTCCTGCATGTAGCTAAACTGTCGGCCCTGGAGAGCAGTAACTGCATGTGCAGGACGCCATGCAACATGACCCGCTACAACAAAGAGCTGTCCATGGTGAAAATCCCCAGCAAGACCTCGGCCCGCTACCTGCAGAAGAAGTTTAACAAGACGGAGAAGTACATCACGTGAGTAGCTGACCTTCCTCGTCTCCTCGTTGTTACGTTTGTTCCTCCTGCAGGCTGTGCAAGAGACTACAAATATACATATTATCAGTTTGCATTGATTGAATGATAAATAAGTACTTTTGCCATAATATGACATAAATCTACTAAATTGATTGAAACCTTAAAAATGATCATTTTACGTACATTTAGTTTAAATTAATGAAAACCTGATATGCAAAGACTCTTATTAGGTTTTATCATAAGTTTCTGGCCATAAAAATAAAAAAAGACAACTGATACAGGTAAAATACCGGAATAATCAGTTCCTGCAATCCTTGTTGAAAGACGGGAATGAAAACGTAACCTCCTTGGTGGAGGTATAGACACTGTGTGGAGGTGGATAAAATCAAATCTGTGGCCGGACTTTCGTTTCATGAAGCAGACGTAGAGCATACTCATCCACCATCAATGCACCAAGGCAGGCGAACACATTTACATCAATCATCATTATTTTTAGCTCGTTGCAATTTAATTCCACTTTACCTGACAGCCATTAAAAGGTAAATCGTGACACAGGGGGTATTCTGCTTCGGAATCCAGCTCAGAGCGTGCTCCCTTCACAGCACTCACCGCTGAGTGGACACAATGTTGGAGGAGGTGCACCACCCCCCCCCCGGTTTAATGCAGACTTTATCCGGCTGGCCTCCGATTATTGTGTCAAGAGAGTTTGTGGTGATAAGTGCCGACAGCAATGTCTACTGAAAATATAAAATCATGAAAATCACGTGATCTCCGCAGCAGAGTTAATACATCAGTACCTGCCTCTGGCGGCTGCACCCGGCTGCACCTGGCTGCACCACCTCTCACCTTAATAACGAGCGTGTCCGCCTCCCGCACAGTGGTCGGGCTTTCCCGCTTCTTCCGTTGTGTAGGAAATGGATGGGCCTGCTGCTGATTGATGATGCTGCTTCTCCAGTGATTGCCTTTATGTGAGGTTCATTAATGTGATTGCCTTTTGCAGAGACAACATCTTGGTGCTGGACGTGTTCTTTGAGGCTCTGAACTACGAGACCATCGAGCAGAAGAAAGCCTATGAGGTTGCAGGCTTGCTGGGTAGGTTTCACTTAGTGTTACCGTTAATCTTCCAACCCTGGTTTAAGTGGATGTTAGACACAGCCATGTGGTTGTTTAATTTAATGCTCTCACTGCTGGGGAAAAGTCTCCTTCAAAGATAATGTGAAAATTAAAGAGAAACTGCAAATTCAGATGTGTTTTTTCAGCTGTAAATGAAAGTATATGACTGCTCTTTGATGTTGGTTTCAATATCACATATTTGACCAAATTTACTAAAACAAAATCTATAGATTAAACATGACTCATAACGCCACCTAGTGTTTCAAATTGTCTTGGACCTTGCAGGGCCAACGCTTACGTAGAGTCAGTTGCTGGGGACATCTCTACGACATGAACATTTTATATATATTTAAACTTATCTCAACATCCTTCAATCAAAGATGGGCGTCCATGTCCTAACAGTCGCCTGTGCCAGCAGTTAAAACCACTCAGTACGACTGTGGTCTTGGCTGTCAGGCAACTCTGGAGGCGTGAATCCCTTTATTTCCATACAATAATTCTGTGTGTGCTGCTACTTTAGTCGCCGCTCATAGGCAGATGACCCTGTTAATTGCAAGTTAATTGGTATATATGGTATTTGTGTGTGTGTGTGTGTGTGTGTGTGTGTGTGTGTGTGTGTGTGTGTGTGTGTGTGTGTGTGTGTGTGTGTGTGTGTGTGTGTTGCATTCTAAAGGACTTTTTTGAATTTCCAGGCAGAGACAATTTTCCTTAACTATGCTGTAATAGTCAATTAATTAACTTTTTTTTCCCTCTTCCTACTTCTCTCGTCATGTGACTGTGGGTGTGGCCCTCCACAGGTGACATTGGAGGTCAGATGGGTCTATTCATTGGAGCCAGCATCCTCACCATCCTAGAGCTGTTCGACTATGCTTATGAGGTCGGTGTTGAAGCAGTTTCTCCCACACATCCGCGCATCACTCCTCCACAGTCTCTCTCATTTGCTTTTTGTGTTTTTCACAGTGAAATCAAATTTAGATTTAGGTTTAGAGCATTGACCATGAGATCTGACAACAGAAACAATATCGCTGATGCATAAAGCAGACAGTGTTCGATTTATTTCAGAGCTGAATGAGATGAAGGACCGGGTAATGGCAGTTTTCCACCACTTTTGCTCTTTAGAGTTTGTCATGCTGCTTTCAGCTTCACAGGACACACACTCAACAGACCATGCCTCCCGCAGGGGTTTTTTTTCTTTTTAATGGGGTTATTGGAGTAATGGGGATCAGAAACCCTCATGTCACTTATATAAGCAGCTCTAAAGCAACTTTCAACAGCTTTCATGCTGAAATAATTATGCTAGTTTGTTGCCAAATTTGCCACCTAATTACTTGCTTTGAAGCTCAATGTTCCCGTACAACCATTAATTGCCAGGCGAGTCTTCTTTAGCAGACTGAATAAGTGTGGTCTGACATTTATTCCATGTTCTACAGGTGGTAAAGGACCGGCTACTGGAGCTACTGAGCCGAGACGAGGAGGAGGAGAGTCATGCGGAGGATGTGGTAAGAGCGTCCTTTCACCCTCTTCAGTCTTCTCCGTAGAGTGCTCTGAGTAAGTGGAGCATGTAGATTCACTCTGATCATGGTGGAGCTGTGGTATCGAGGTCCAGCCAACCAATCGCGAGTCAATCTCAGCTGTCCATCATGACGTTTCACACTGTTTTTAAAGCATCAAATATTGAATTCAATTCAAACTTTCTAGAAAAATGTAATCTTGGACTTACATCAGCGTGACGAGGACTATCTAAAATGACAGAAACCATCTTTGGAAAAATACTTTGACTTTCAAGTTTGGACCATGTCGCAACCACTAACATGGAGGAGGCAGGGTTTATGATCTATACTGCAGCCAACCACCAGGGGGCCATCAAGATGCTTTGGCTTCACTTTTGAGGAGCTGTCATGCTGTCCATCTTTATATTCAGTTCACGCTGCAGTATCAGATGAATGAGCCACTGATGATTAATCATAAATGAAGCCGTTAGCTAATAGAGGCACAGCTACTTAGCTCCGTCTGCACTAATACAAAGCTTAATTTAAATTCAGTACAAAGGTTAGTCACTGATTATTCAGCCTATTATTATTTATTCACTAAACTATCACATTTCCATTTAAATACGGATCAGTTTACGTTCAGATGAGTCACAGCATCTAAAATGCAGGAAGCTGCTAATCCCATATTAGCTGTGTGACTTTTATACAACCTGCTTTTCTTTGCCTGGATATATGACTCCATTAGAGTCATGGTTTACAAAATGCGATGTTGTAAATGAATCTCTCGAAGAAACTGAGTGAACTTTTATCCAAGACATATTATATTGAGCTCTGGTAAAGCTGGAATGTTGAAAGAGAAGCCCTGAAGTTCCCGATCATGCATTGAGTGACCTACAAGCAATCCTTCACTTTGTCATTAATTGTCAGTTTATCTCCGATGAAAGTCAAATCGTTGCACAATAAAAACATGACAGCTTTTCATTTTTCTGTGTGCAGACGGCTTCTTGTTTTTCTTTTCTCTTTTTTTCCTTTCTCTTCATCCATATTGTTTAGTGCTGTGCAGCAAGTTAGTGGCTAACACAGCAGTCCCCACGTCTGAGAGTACTGAGCACTGAAACTCTTCAAATCTTCTTCCTCAGAGTTCCTGTGACGCGGTGGCAAACCACACAGAGTCCATCAGCCACACTGTGACAGTCCCGCTGCAGACGACGCTGGGCACCCTGGAGGAGATTGCTTGCTGAGGCCCTCCCCCTCCCCCCCAGAGCCACACACATCCAGAGGCTGCCCCCACTGGGTGGCGCTGCATCCTCGCTTAGGGCACTATGCAGGGACCTAACAGGGGAGGGGAAGAGACAAGGACAAGAACAGGGGTTGGTCTGGGGACGGCGCTGTGCTCTGTCACACCAACCCGTCTGAGGCACTAATGGGGATTAAGGAGCTGTCGGCTGGACTTATCAGCCCTCTCTGTCACCCTGTACTGGGCTGTAGTGGGAGGGTGGCCTCCACTATGCCAGACCTGCAGTGGGGTCTGAGTCTCAACATACACGCACACAGAAAATGACAGACTTGGTGGGGGACCTGCCCAAAAAGAGGGCTCATCCCTGTGCAGCATATCTATGTAACACATTCATATGTTGCTCACTGCCAAATGAACTGTACAAAGTTGGATTTGAACTGTCCAAAATGCATGCGTCAATCTATCTTGCTCTCTTTGCTGATGCATACGCTGGACTGCAGTGTTGCTTTACTGTACATGTGTGCCATTTGTCCCTCTGTCTGCAGGACAGGCTCGCGAAACCGGCCCTGGTCAGACATCATCCTTCGAATGTACAGATTGAACACATGGTTGTTTAAAATCATAGTCAGATCCGTCTCTGAAAATCGATTCTAAAGAACACGTTTCTTACTTCGCTATCTTGGGTTAGAAAGGATTTGTGAGGTCAGAGTGTAACTGAGGAATAAAACACTGTCATTTTGATTTGTTTACTGTAGATTGAACCATGAAGAGTTTGCAGCCTGAATTTTGCTTTTTTTTTCACCCATCTGTTTCAGTTAAATCAGTTTACTAAAGGCATGTTTGCTACATGACTCATTGGGTGCGAAGCTGCTCTACAGACACCTTTAAAGGGATGTCATGCTTTCACTGTCAATTCATGTGAATAAATGATTTCTGGCTGCTGCCCCTCACCACAGCAGCCAGCTGACAGACCCTGTCCACGCCTGGTATTAGCATGCGTCTCCAGTGACCACCTGTGAACGGATCCCAGTCGAACCCCACTCTATATGCAAATAAACACGTATATCATTGCTGTATGTGTTTAGCCAGTCTGACTTTGACAGACGGGTCTGATGTCAATGTGTATGTGTGGGTGTGTGTGTGTTTCTGCGTGCGTATGAGAGAATGTGGTGTATGTGTTTGTGTTACAAATTCAAATACTAAAAATCACTATTTTGGGAGTCAATGTAAATGGCCACTAATAAATCAATGTATAGGAAACCTAGTCAGTTGAGTAGGTGGTTCTTCAATGTGGCCCAGGACACAATTGTGTTGACTCTGCAAAAAGACGTGTCCCAGACCACTTCCGATTGTGGTCTGAGTGATTGGTTCTCAAACGTGTCCTCAATTAATCTAAGGTGGGTTCACACCTATAACTTAGAGCTGTCCACTTGTGATCGGATCACACACTCCTGAGACGGACGTTAATGCCAGGTCTGGACAGGGCAGTGAAGTAGAATTTGAATTTATTTGCTGGCCAGACAGACACTCTGTAGTAAATTAATTTATGCAGGTTGTCTCAAACCCATTATTTCATTTAGAGATTGTCAGGGTGCTGTTTCAGACAGCTACTATTATCTTTATCAAGGATGGCAAAAAAAATCCCTCAGCCCCCCAAAAAACCTCCCTAGGCTTCACAATTAAAAAAAATGATATTAAATAAAGCACTACGAGGAGGGTTCAGCCAGGAAACCTTGTTTTGTTTATTTTATATTAAGATACGGGGTCTGCTGTGTAGCGGTGTAAATATCTGTGTTTTTTCTCTCTCATGAAAGCGGGTACCACTCAGACATACCTGAATTCCAATTTAAAAGAACGTTGGTAAAACATCAGCTCCTGGGCTGGAAGTGATGACTCATCTGTCACATGTTTTCATACTGTTACTCAATCTGCGACTCTCAGTGGGGGGGGAATGTTGTGTAACGGGCCGTAGCATTTTGAGGTATAGTTGAATGTCATGCTACAATTGAAGGACACACTCTGCTAAGAGCACCAGGCATCTTTTTCAATGCAGGTTTAGCTGAACCTTCACTGTCCTCAGAAACAACAGTTACATATATATACTGTACGGCTTTACACCAAAAGCTTGTGTGAGACCATTTTGGACGATTAAGTGTTATCTGAGTTTTCTGTTTCTAGTCCATGATCATCCTCGCATGGTCTCTGTCATCTTGGTAATGTAATTACAGGTAGGAATGAATTCAAGTGCTTTGTGAGACTGTTTGGATCATGATTTCCCATCTGTGGCTCAACCTGCTGTCTCTGTGTATTATCTCATGTTGTGGCTTCAGACAAACAGGATCCTCAGCCAAGCTGCAGAGGTGTGAGACAAGCGCGTCTCCTTTCTCTCGGCGGCCGCAACACTGGCTGTTTCTTCTCTCTACTTTGGCTTCAATTGTTATCGCAGAACAGCATTTCCTCATTGTGTGATGCAGCATTCAGTGTGTGTTTTTAATGTGAAACAATTAAATGAAAAAAGTTGTTTTGCAGTGGTGGCAGTCCTGTCGTGGTGAGGCGGAGCGGGGCACATTTACTTGTCAAGAACATCTCAACAAAAAGGGAGTTCAGAATGCTTTATATGATATGCACGATATATAAAAACATGTGGCGTTAAATAAAACAAATTAAAAGGATTTAAAATGAATTTTATGAAATGGAAGAAAACAAGAGAAGAGGGAGAAAGTAGCCATAGGCTCACATTACCATGCAGAGATTTTTACACACACAATTTAGCAGGTACATTTAGCATGTTCACCTCTTATTTCAGCACAGAGAGTGTATATGAAGATGGACAATATGACAGCTCCCCAAAAGTGAAGCCAACACATCTTAAATGCCCCCTGGTGGCTGGCTGCTCCAGTATCAGGAATATTTTGGCTTTATTTTGTACAGTGGGAGGACGTGGAGATGTGACATCCATCTTTATTTATCTATGGTTTAGCATGTGAACATTCATTTTCATTAGCATTGGCAGGGCTGAGGCTGATGGGAATATCAAAAGTTTCCCATATATTTGGTCATAAACAACAAATGATTGAAATTTGATTTAATTTGTGTCTCTAGATGAAAAATCACCATGAAGATAGATTGATTAAGATTTAGAAGATTTATTCAGGGCCATAGTGGTGGACTTGCCAACAAACTACAATGACAAATAAGAATAAAAAAGATCAAAACAAAGAAATGAAACAGTAAATAAGACCTAAAAGGGCACTCAGGAGAGTGCTTTCCTCTGCCAAGACCCAACCATCCCTTAATTAAACCACATTTAAATTCACTAGATCCAGATTTTTATTTGGATCTAAGCCCGATTAAACACACACATAAATACCAGTCCCCTAAACATGAGTTCAGGATCCATTAATTATTCTCTAAGAAATCAATGAAAATGTTGAATAAAAGAATCTCACAATGTTAAAGAAAGTGAATAGAATTCTGGATCTGCCCACTGATCTGGATCTAAGTTCAGTGGGTTCTTCCTCTGGTTATATATCACACCACTCCACAAAATTTCATAGAAATCCTTTCAGTAGATTTTTTTCACCTAATCCTCCTAATTAACAAACAAACCAACGAAGATGAAAAAATAAATAACCTCCCTGGCGTACCAAGAATCTGCCGTAGAGTTCCAGATATCTGGTGTATAAAATCTCTGTGTTTACATTTCAAGTAGGTCTAGTTCTATAACATAGCAGCAAGCCGGAAGTGTATGTTGGCCTCAACCAGCTGTAGTATTTAAAAAAATACTTTTTCCCAGCAGCCATGTTGACACAAACACAGGCCTGCATTCGATAAGCCAAAAACATTCTACTTTCCACTAGTCCTTGACCCCGATGGAATATGTCATGAGGTCAATGAATCAGCTAGTTCACTGGACAGATGTGACAGAGAAGAAAGCAGGAGCTCAGATGATCATGTAAGGATTCACATCAGTTCTGGATCGTGTCATGAGAATAAAACAGCTGTTCTGTTTGTTTTTTAAATATGTATTTATGTAACACCTGTTTACCAACTAGGTTGTGTCAAAATGGCTTCCGCGAAAATGGAATGTTTTTATAATGTGGACGTTAAACCTGCAATTATTATTTTCAGCCACTCACACGTTGTGCAGACACTGAGCAACATTTTCGCTCGTCTGGAGTCGTGTGTCTGTCCACCAGGCAGACGAAAGTCCAATATTCATGCTCTTTTACCTTTGATTTGCTCCCGACCAGCTCCCGGGGGAAATATCTGGCACTTAACCTGATAAATGCTTCACTGTGTTTACCAGTCGTTCCATTACTTTGTGTTTTAGAGTGAGTTGGAAGTCACGGAGCGGAACTGTAGAGTCAGATGACGATCCTCTGTGTTCATCGCTGCATCCATTTTACTTACAGGGAATGTATTCACCCAATAGAAAAATATAGAGTGCTATCTCTGCTCTCTATCCCTGTGGCTGCACATATGTTTCATTAATTCAGTCTAATGATGCTTCTTCCTCCAGCTCACACATGCACAAATCATATTACTCGTGAATGGAGTAATAAAGGAAAAGATGACATTGAATTTGAGGATTTCCTTTAAAGTAGAAAAAAAGAATGATTGTAGTAGTTAGTATTTGCACTATGGGCTGAGGGCGGATTATCCTCACATGGACTTTCCGTTTAGTTAAATTTCAAAGCAAAGCATTTTATTTAAATGCTATTGTGTAGAAGGACCCCTGGTTTTTTGGTCACTTTGTATTTATAGTCTACACATTGCCAGAGACTCTTATCTGGGAGCTGCTGCAGGCAGGAGTTCAGCGTCAGTTCAGTCTCAGTTCATTTAACAGATATTTAGGCTTCGGAAATTGCCTGCAGGTCAGCCATAGTCCATCAACTCATTGGAAACATACTGATTGCATGGTAGAGCGGAAACTCACACACGGCAGAGGTTTCTCGGAACCCAAGATCTAATACTTCAGTGCATATAATTACTGCATGAATCAATTTCCTTGAACTGAGAGTGTGCACCCTTGGGGCGGCAGTGGCTCAGGAGGTAGTTTGGGTCGTCCACTAACAGGTCAGTGGTTCAATCCCCATCTCCAAAGGTACCTAAGTGTCCTTGAGCAAGATACTAAACTCCAAATTTCCCCTGGTGTATGATAGATATGCTGCACTCAATGAATTGGTGAATGGAAAACTTGTACGGTAAAGTGCTTTGACACAGACCCTTTATCTCAACATTGCTACTTCAACGCTCTTTCTCATGTGGTGTTAAATACAGGAGAGTAAAACAGTATTAAGTTATTAACAGAGGTAGTGTTAATGGCTCTGAAGGATTTCAAATCCACAATGTACTTTTCTGCCGTCCCTCAATCAAAACAATAACAAAGTAGCATAGTACTCAGTAGAGTACCTCCACCAAGGTCCAGTAGTCCCATTCAATTCAATCCAGCTCCACCAAATAGCACAAACTTGTAGATATCGATTCCCTTAATATGCCACATTTTTTAATATTCAAGATCCATGAATTATTTGCTGGGAAATCAGTGGAAATGTAAAAAATAAAAACTATCTCACAATGTTAAACAAAGTGAATCTTAAATAAAATCTCGGATTCACATTAAAATTGAATTCACCGAAAGAGAACAGACCATCACGCTGGATTTGAAGCCAGCTTGATTTAATCTTCTCAGCATTCACAGTTAATCAGGCATCACATGCTTGTACTCATGTCACACAAAGGCAGTTAGCACTGAGTGAGCACATTAAAGAAGAATGAGAGATAATTGGAGTCTGAACAATTCACTGACAGTGAGAAACCACTGGAGAGCTGAATGGAGAAAGAACAGAGCATCAGAAGGAGACAGGAGGGTCTCATTTAAAGTCATAAGACAGGTCGAGTATAAGTATGAGTCCTAATTAACTTCAGGAATCAGGTTGGGGGGGGGGGGGGGGGGTTCTTGATGGGCTCATGACCAGTTGGGCCTTTACTATTATAGAGGAAACCCTTTACATGGACTAGTTACCCTATTGGTGGAAGAAAAAAAAGTTCTGATAGATTAATGGTCATCCTGCAAGTCTACTTAAACATTTAAGATATTAAGAGGTTTCTGTCATAAATGATGAAGTTAGGATAGAAACAATTACTAAGAAACTATTCCATCTCCACTGCTGTTTCTTTCACTGTAAATCAGGCCATAACCCCAATTACTGGTAACCATACCATGAAGATGGGAATTTCTTGAAATATAACAGCAGGGTTTCATTTTTCTTGTGCCAGTCATTGACAATGTGGGAACAGTGAGTTCGCCATTTAATTCTCTATCCTCAGTACAATCTCACAGCAGCAATTTTCAGTCTGATCTCTGACCAGCATTCACCTCTGTAAGTCCACATCCAGGACAAAGCATTTAACCTTGACATCTATTATTCACATCTCTGCAAATGTTATCTCACAAAAGCAATATTGGGAGAATAATTGAATTTTTAATGCAATAAAGACCCTGGATTTGGAGACGTTATCTGAATGAATATGACCTGTGATAGCACTGTGACCAGACAAGAATCTGTTCAATAAATGTAATTAGAAAGTAGTTTACAGTTTTGTTTGTTCTTCTCCAAAAATACTCAGCCAGACCTATACAATGAAGCATCAGAAATTAACGCATTTATTTTATCTATACCCTCTCTGGCTATGACCTGAGGCAGAATCATATTTAATTACCTGTTGGCTGTGTTTATTGCTGTTGATTGCTAATTTAATCACAAGCCACAGACTCGTCTGAGAGCTCTTTTCATGTGCTCCAAACGAGCCCCGGGGAAATTTGTGGCATTCGGAACAGCTTTCTTAACAGGTCGTGTGTCAACATTCTTCAGATTCGTCAGGACACTTCTGCGAATGTGTCAGTGAGACTGTTTGCACGGTGGTAATTACTGAAACAAGGCTGCAACATCCCACGTCTCACAAATCGTCATGGTCTGATGAGCTTAAGCCCAGGATAAATTCCCAATAAGAGATTTAAAGTTACTTTGAAACTTAGGTTATAAATCAGTGTGTGTTGAGCCATGTTCACATGCACAGAGCGAACCCACTGTCACATTCTGACTTAAACTTGACTCATGAGTATTTTTCATAAATTGAGGTTGGTCGGATTAGGAAAGTTCAAAGTTTGGGCATTACAGGTGAACTCCACTGAAATAATCACTCTCGATGTGATTCCTCATAATGACAACACACCTTTAATATTTTTTAAGTCTGCTTTAATACAGACAAGGTAATACTCTGACTTCAGACACAATGTGTTAATTAACATTCATTCAGAATCTCAATCTTTCCCAAACTTCAACCGAAAGTGCTTTTGTGGCCGAGCCATCTGCTTTTAAAGATGGACGACGTCTCTCCACTTCCTCCCGTTGTGCAAAAATAAGGCTGAAACATCACAGATACATTTGCCACCATCTTGCACTTTTGATGTCATTTGGAGGCAGAGTCGGTGTGCAGCCCGTTCACGTGCTCGACCAATCATGAGGCAGTCCCAGCCGTCAATCGCAATGTTTCACCCCTGTTTTCATCAGTGTGATAAGATCTACGTAAAATAATTTTGAAAAGATTATCTGGCATGTACTTTGACTTTTTAGTTTGAAGGCAAGGTTTATGACCAGTACTGCAGCCAGCCACCAGGGGCCGATCAAGATGGTTTGGCTTTATTTTTGGAGAGCCATATGGACAACCTTTACACTCAGTCAATACAAACCCTGGTATCTGGTATGGAAGTGCTGGTCTCAATTAATGACCAAAACCTTTCCTCCAGGAAAGAGCCTTAAGCCTGTAATTTAAAGTCTGATGTGACAAAAAGCTTTTACCTTCCCCCGCCTGCACAGCTTTTATATGTTCCCACACCAAGTGTCATAAACCATGAACAGCATAGAACCCACCTGAGTCCTGTGTGACAGAGTGGAGCTGTGAGCAGTGCAGGTAGGGACTGACTGACACATTTCCCCCCTCGGGGGTGACACTGACAAGCTACTCCCTGCCCTTTACACTTTCTGTACATACTTGTTGGTGTTAATAATTATGTAATTGCAATACTCTTATCATCACCACGTTATTTAATATTTCTGCTACTGTCATAACCTCCTACAGAGCCTGACCAATATGGATTTTAATGGCTGATACCAATATTTCAATGCTTCCTACCATGTTTTTATCAAACACTTATGAAAATGAAATGTAACATATTTATATTAACTATTTAACCTTTTTCAATAAATGACTAATAAAGAAAATACAAGCAATTATATACAGGTAAAACTTGAAAAATATTTGTTATGTAATATTATACATTATACATGTAATGTGTTTATTCTTCAAAATAAGTTTTCATATCAGCAAGCTACCGATACATCCATGAAAAGCTCAAGTTGGCAGACATACAAATTGGTTAATTTTTAATCTGTTTTAAAATATACATGTAATATCTACACAGTTATCACAGTAATTTAAGTTAATATACTGTTTTGTTTAATTTCCACTTGATGCCAGTTGGTTGTATAATATTAGCGTGCCCTATACTCTTGTGGCTTGAGTCAATACTAGAAAAATACATTTAGAAGATGGCTCACCATCCACCCCGTCCTGCTGCAAATGTTTTTATATAAGACATGGTTGTTTTATTTTGACAGTACAATGACAAAACAAAATTACAGTTTCATCTCCAGGTCCCATTTTAAAGATAAATCTGAGCACCTTGTAGGCGGTGAAACACAATGTGAACGCAGCACCATGGTGTGACGAGCAGTAACAGCTCACAGCAGCCGCCAGCACCTTCTGACTTGATGATGAGTTATTAAATTTGCCACCGCAATTTGATGTGTCACCACGATAATAACAGAAACTACAGAACAGACAATTGTACAGGAGCCGATTTAACTGAAGGTCTGTCTGGTTTCCCTGAATGTCACCTAAATCTGGAGAGAACAGATTAATGAGGTCCTGGAACAGTTAGCCTCAAAGTTAGAGAGCAAATGTCTTCTTCTTCTTTGTTCGGTTTATTGGCGAGTGGCAATAAACCGAACTTCTTCTTCTTCTTCCTCTTCCTCTTCCTCTTCTTCTTCTTCTTCTTCTTCTTCTTCTTCTTCTTCTTCTTCTTCTTCTTCTTCTTCTTCTTCTTCTTTGTTTGGTCCCTGGCGGGTGGCCGCTCATGCTCATATTCAGGGTCTCAAATATCTATAATAAAAGGTAAAGGAACTTCATTTATATAGATCTTTTCTAGTCTTTATGACCACTTAAAGCTCTTTACACTACGGGTCACATCATGGCCGGCCCTGGCAATGTTGGCGCCCTAGGCAAGATTTCAGATTGGCGCCCCCCAACATACACACGCAAATTGTCATGCATCCCCAAGAACTTTTGGACTGCATACAGATGCACACACAGGCAGACAAAATTGTAGGCTATAACAAATAATAAAAATATATAATAAAAAATATAAAAAGAGTCTGAAGTCTGCTGTACTGACAGCTAGCTAGCTATTCATGTCCATGTTCACACAGGAAGCGCATTTCTCCGTGCTGGTTCGGGGGTAAATGATGATGGTCTTCACAGGTGACTGACCTACGCAAGCCTATAGCCGCTTCTACCTCCGGTGCGTCCCCAGGGTTAGAGGATGATGGTGTGACGTTAATGCAATGGCTTACATTGCATGTATTACGTCATGATAAGTCAGTCTCTTGTGCCGCCCTCTCGGCATTTTGCGCCCTAGGCAACCGCCTATGTCGCCTATGCCAGGAGCCGCCCCTGGGTCACATTCACCCATTCACACATTCTTTCAGCGGTTGTACAATATAAAGTGCTTCTCTAACACACACACACGGTGCACCATTGAGGGCAGTGTGGGGTTGAATATCCGGCCCTGTCGACTTGAGGAGCCCTGTGTTTTTGTTTATGTTACAGCGACAGTGTGTGGGTGGATGGTATAGGTAGGTGGTAAGATGGATTGGAGGTAGCTGGAAGCAGGAAGGTAACAGAGCTGCACCCTCCTGCTGCCAAATTCAGGAACAGAACATCGGTGCAGCAGCAACGATTCCTGCTCACTGTATGAAAGCTGCTTTAGAGTCCACAACCAAATACAGACAGCCCACATGCAGCTGAGTTCTGTCTGCATGTTCACATTTGTGGATGTTAAGCAGCTTAGTCTCAAACATTTTTAATAAACACTAAGCATTAAAAGCGGCTGGGGCTGGTATTTGGTATTTGGTTATAAAAGAGAACTACATTTTGACCTGGTGATGCCGTTAGAGGAGAAATACTTTTCATCCCGAAGGAAATGGGAATTTATGTAATAAATGTCACAGAGGTCCATTTAATAATCCTTGAGATATTTCAATCTAAGACCAACTGACTGTCATAGTAAGTGTCAATAATTAATTTCCCTTAAATATCATGACACACACAAAAAAAGGAATATGAGAGAAGATGAAAATCCTCACACGTCTTCCATCTACTGATCCAACAGGTTGTAGAGCTGAATATACAAGGACAAATCTAATCTAAACTCAATCTTGCAGTGCAAACTCAAATTAAAATTTGGAATAACATGAGAATTGACAAATGAATAATAAAATACACACTCTCAGTCAGAACAGGGGAGGAGGTTGGGGAATGAGTGTGAGCATGTGTGTTAGTTTTGTTTGTGTGTGTGTGTGTGTACTCCCCAGTAAAATGTGCTGTGCCATGAGGTGATAGATAACACCACCTGCAGGGGAAGATCTGGCCGAAAGCAATGAAACTGAGGACACCAGGGAAACCTTTGGAGAAGAAAAGACCCTCCACAATTGCAATCATTTGTTCTCTGGCTCATCCATCACAGGGAAATCTAGTTGGCGCAAGTTACATGATGGGAAAAAGTCATCTGGGGAGATTACTGTGGGGCCTTCATGCAGCACCGTACCTAAGAGGCCGCTCAGATTAGATTTGATCTGAGTGAGAGTGGGGAAACGGACCACTGCTGTGTGTTATCATGACCGGCCGCTGAGTTCTGACTCAATAATATGTGTCTTTTTCTCATTATTATCACTCCCGAGAAATATGTATTTACCAGCTTTTTATTTCATCTTGTATGTCACGGTAAACAAACTCCAGGGTGACATGGCTCTCGGTGCCTGAAAGCAATTAGAGTTAGGATGTGAACATTATCATCAGAAAACAATTTTAGGGGAAAATCATTTTGAACAACATGTCCTCCCAAAACGCATCCGTGCCACAGAGGACTGAGTGTTCTGCTTGTGCCATCTAGTGGTCACAAAGGAGCTTGCATGATAAAGTTTCACAAGTCTCTTGTGTTCTTCTGATCACATCAGGAAGAGACCATTTCAATACCTATATTAACACCATGACGACAGTAATGTAGTTAAATGATCTAATCAACCACAATTACATTTTCAGAGAGGCATGGTTTGGGTATAATAAAGTGCAACACCGAACATCTCACCTACATTATATGGACACTTTTCTGTAAGACATTTTCAGCGACCTGCTTTTTTTGGTGAGCAAACAGCTTTTATGACTGCCTTTAAAACTTTTTACTAGATTTTGGAGCTTGGCCGCAGAGGGGAATACACTTCAAATTAAAGTTGAATACATGAGTTGGTCTTTAAGGTTTTTATTTGACGTTTTAATCGATAAACAACACACATACAGTTATGCCCCGCCCACACTTGCCTACAAGATACCATTAATTTATAGAAGCCAGAATTCGAGCATTTTAGAGCTTTGCTTTTTTTCAAAGGAAAAAACTAAATGCAGTTTTTGCCTCATGTGCCTGAAATGTTTCAATGATAAATGAATTAGTAAAAATCAAGACTGATAATAGTTTACAAAATATCTATTTTACCTCATTAATATGCAAATGTATGTGTAGAAAGGGACCATAGTCTAATCAGAGTATCTTCTACATTTCATGCACTATGGTATACAAAGTTTCTATTTCGTTTTATTTTCATGTTAAAAAGAAAATTGCGGACACTAATTATGTGTCTATATAATAGTGTTTTTCTAAGTGACTTGTAGGTGTGTTCTGAAGTGTTCCAGAGTTGTGGAGCCTTGGCAGTGACGGCTCTATTACTTCCGGTCAGCAGCCTTGATCCAGATAGAGCCAGGAGATCCTTGGCTCAGCAACTTGGACCATGACTGGGCTCCGAGCGGGTGATGGGTTCAGGAACTTAATTCAGAGCAAGACACGGTTCAGCCTTGAATGTTATTATCATTTTTTTTTTTAAAGCAGTTCTGAAATGAACATGTAGCCACTAAAGACCAAGAGGATTTATGGGAAATCAGTGATCCCACATTAATATACTGATCAATACAAAAGTCAAACAATACATTGAATTCTAGTTCTGTGTCCCGACTCGCCAGCGTCATGCACACATGTAGCATGGTGGCACAACATAACAACTGAAAACCATCTGGAACCACTTGCTCAACCAAAACACTCCTTCACACCCTCTCTATCTACAACAGCTGTCAGAAAACGTTAACTTATAGTTATGTTCTTTGTTTCTACTACTGACTTTAATAACTTTACAAACAACTGTTATATAGATATGATGATATAGAGAATAAAACAAATTCTTGAAAATACATTTAATGGCTAAAATAGAAATGAAATGTCAGTCACGGATCTGAAATTAGATTTGAGATTGACTATTTTAAGGATTGTGACAATTTGAAAACTTTGTATTTATCCTCTATGGTTTATCTGCAATGAAGAATTTAAAGTCAATGTATTTCAAAAATACATCTGTGATAAAAAGATTTATTTCATTACTGTTCATGTGCGCCCTATATATAAGTTTGAGTGATTTACTGAACAGGTTTTACTCTTTTATACTTTGCATATTTTGACACATCTTCAGACCCAGGTTTTAAAATAAATGCCCAGCACCCATTGACTGCTACAAATCACTGGTTATCTGCTTATCAAATTTATATTAATATTAAAAGTATCTTATGTCCAACTCTCACCAAATCTGGCACCGCACTTCCTTGGGCCATTTGCAATACATATGCCAAGTGTGAAGCTAATAAGAATACGAGTCCAATTCATTTGTGAAACAAGCATTCCACATACAGACAGGCGGTAATGTGTGGAATCAGTAGGTAGATGTGTACAGCTCCATCATACAGCATAGTCTATGTACAGATTTGGTCCAGTTGATGACAGACAAACATAACCTATTGTTGTATATGAAAAGGTAGTTGTTTCCTAAATAACATTTCTAAAATATATTAGTACATAGCACTTAAAATAAATATATATATATATATATATATATATATATATAATCACTACATCTGGCAGCAGCTGGTCAGGACTGGTCTGGACAGAAACGGTGGATCTGGACTGTCTCTCACCTGCAGCACACTCATCCTGTCATTGCCAGCACCTGTCAGCAGCTCCAGCTCACAGTGTAAATCTTAGACAATCATTTCAGATAATTAATTTTTAAATCACCAAAGAGAAGTGCAGAGCATGACCCTGTTTGTGGACAATAAATCACTTGAACTCTTCCCCCAACTTCTTTAATTTGATCTGTTATGGGTTATTTACTCCTCTTTTGTGAAATCAAACTCATGCTTCAACACTTGAGTGTGAAGTTCAGTCCCTGAAATCTGAAGGTCATCTCATTCATCTCCAGCATGAGACCTATTATATAAATATGTATCTTCAGCTGGAGCCCTTAACCCCGAAATAACATCCACTCTGGCTCATTCAGAGGTGCTGCTGCTACTTTGCCAAACACCATATATACCCGTAATTGAATTTGGATTCAATTATAGCTCAATATATCATCATCATTATACCCGCCTCCAAGGCCTAAATGGGTTCAAAGGCTCGAATCAGACAAGGTTCATGTTCATCTTTTTTTTCTCCTCATTTTTCTACTCTCTATGCCTCAAAACACACTTTCAGTCTGTCTCTTAGATATTCAATTTAATGACATATTAAACTGTGTCATCTCCATCTTGTGCCCTCAGTTAATTAGGTTTACAGAGGAAAAAGGATCTTCTTAATTCTTAAAGCCTCATTTTCAGCAAACAAAGAGAATCCCAACCGTATTTAAACTATTAGAAAATATCATTAATCGTTTAGTTAAAGAACACAAGGGTAATTACGAATCCCTGCATGGTTTCACTGGGCTTTAACTGTGTGTCCTCACCCAACTTGTCCTTGAGTAAGTTCACTTTGAGTCATTCATTTGAACTTCTTTGAGTAACATTATAGACAGTGAGAGTGCAGATCCCTCTAAGAACCTCTATCAAAGAAAGAAACTCTCATTCCCAATATTTTTTTTAAACTATTTTGTGAAAAAGAGAGAGTTTAGGGTTTGCCATGGAAACACATCAAATTAGCAACAGTAATGATAGTTTTTGAAAGCCTCCAAAAACAAAATTCACATCTGCTTTCTGTCAAAACAGATATATCTATTTGGAAGGTATACAAGTGGTCACCACTGAATCGCAGAGTATTTAGTTTGTTCATAATGAATGTCAGCGGCTGTGTGTGGAGCCTCAGTACACCTTCACACTAACATAGTTCCATTTTCTCAGCGGGGCACCTCCACTAATTACAGTGATTGTTACCCAGTTTAATTGGCTCTCCCAGCAGCCGTCTCAGGAGTCGCAGGATGCTCACTGAGTTAATTGCATATGAGAGAGAGGGTGAGCTGATGATGAACCCTCACAAAACTCATGAAAAAGCTGCACTACAGTTAGAGATTAATGGGCTTCCTATCTTTTTTCAATTACAGAATTACATGAGCCTTTTAATGAAGGCTCAGTGCAGACTCCAAAAAGGTTTTTATCACTGGAAAGTCGTGAAGTTAGCTCGTTATTAGACTCCACAGGGAGCAGCTTTCAATCATTTAGAAATTGTAAAAGTGGCTGACAGTGAAAAGGCTGCTTGACAAAGACAGAAACCACAGAACTCTGAAGCTGCTGCATCATCTGTTATTCAAAGTTCCATGAAGATTGCAGAACGCTGAACTGGAAATTCATTAATGCTGGTTTGCCTGTTTATTCAAATTTCCAGGAACATGTTCTTTAATTAACAAAAGCAAAATGCAGAAAAGCTACATTAGACTTAGGTACATTTAGAATGAATGCACTATACTGCATCTATAAACTCACCATATATTATTGAGTGTAAAATCTGAAACTGTTGAATAAATTAAATGGAGTAAAAGTATTAATGGTGCATACGGAAAAACACACACTTACCTCAAAATTGTACTAAAGTGCAGTACAAAAAATAATCTGTATTTCACCACTGGCTTTAATTATGAGTGATTTGTATGATGCATTGCTTTACAATAAAGTGACCTGAGTGAAGAAATTAAATAGTTTCAGCCTCTACCTCTGAGGTTCAACTGTGGTTCATTATGAATTCTTTACCCGAGCGTAGACTTGCTTTCAACTGATCTATCACTGTGACAATAATCTGTCCCCAGAGCAGACCACCTGGAACACAACGCTGATGGAATAGAAATGTGCCTGAGGACCAAAGCCAAGGATTTCTGACAATGTTATACATGCACTTAAATGAACTGCAGTGGAGCAAGAACAGATGAGAGGTAAACACACACATTCAACATTTTGACATCAATCTGCAGCAAAAGAAAATCGAGCTTTGGGGAAAAACATTTTTTCCCCCGGGAAACTGTATTAAAGGAATGGCAAAGGTTTGATTAAGCTAGCTTTATTATGGCACTTTGTACATGTCACGTTACAAACTCAACATTCTGGGTTTCTTTAGTTCGTACAGAACATGAAAAGATCAAAAACACAGAGCACGTTTTTAACACACAGCAGAAGGGATCTGAAACATTCAAAGTGAGTTATAGTTTATCCAAAATGTTGTAAACCTGTACAGATCACTTACATTGTGATCACCTGTGACATGAGACTATCAATTTCTTCTAATCTGATTTCTGTCATTTCAGAATAGGTTCACATTTTAAGTTTATCAGATTAAAGAAAGAGTTGATTCCTCTTCTTTGCACTGGTTTCTAAAAGATCCCATCCTCAAGGGATTTGATGTACGTGATGGGAGACTAAAATCCCCAGTCTGTGTAAAACTTATTTAATTTAAGCTGAAGTTAGAGAAAATAAACAATTCTTCGCCCAAATAATCTTTTTAATGAATATCTCTGTCCACACAGTTTACAGTGCTGGGCTGTGGCAGTTTTGAACCAGAGACAGAGAAACTCTTGATTTGACTAAACTCTGGATGTGGATTGTGTTCAATCATCACCACCAATACTTTCTTTGAAGTCATGTTCGGCAGAGATTCATGTCAGTTCAGAGAAAAAGTACAATTACAACCATGAAATCTTTCATTGTGCATATGAGATGTCTCTCATGAGGGTTCAAATGTATCCTGTAACATCACATTTTACTCTGCATTTTCTGTGTTCGGCCTTGTATATGAAATAAGGCTGCAATTTACAAGTATAGTCTTTGTTTGATATCTGGCCCCTTATTCCTGATACATTTTTACATCAGAAAATGGCAAGTTGTCTTTAGATTGTTTATATCTTACGAGTATAAACATGTAAACATGTTGGTAAATTTAACAATTCGTTAATTATCAATAGATGCAGATTCATAACCTTATTTTTATTCAAAATCTGTGGATATTACATCTCAAGTTCAACAAAACTCTGATTCTCAAATAAAATACATCGAGTTGCCACCTTTGCTTCTGCTGTCTAAAAAATGTGCAAGGGAACTTTACAAAACCCATTCATGATCGTAAAATTAGCATCATGTGTTGGTGTTTGTGTACACACACTGTGACATCAATCCACACAGACTTTGTGCACAGTATTATTACACACAGGACTGAAGGTAAACATGTTGCATTGAAGTGCTACGAGATCTTTCGTTGGCACACGAGGAAGAACATTTACAATATTTACATCTGAGATTAAATAACCAGCTCACATGCGTTTCTTAAAAACAGTTTTGTAGAAAATTAAATTCTCACATACTGTTTGGATCTTATTTTTATTTTTCCGTCAGTCTGTTGAAATGAGTGGTTTTGCATTTCTTTAAATATTCTGTGTTGAAAGTGATTGGCTCTTATACTGTACAAGATGCATGAGCAGTTAGAATTAACAAGAAATCATTCTGTATGTGGCATTGAGCTGAATAAAAAACATGCTACTAAATGTACTCCAACAGGAGTCATGATAAAGCTGACTGACTGAGCAATCCTGTGAGTGGGATCCCAAACCTGACACACTCCAGTAAACAATGCAGCTCGAGGAAGTGACAGCGGGAGGAATAAAACACTTCTGCTTCTGTTCCCTGTCGTCAAATAAATTCAAAGCAAACTTGAATAAATGACATGGGAAAGGAGCGATTGTGATGGAAAAGACAGATTTTCAGACGATAAACTGGCCTTTGACCAAGAGGACTTGTCCATCTGCTGCGAAACCACCTTCCTCTAATATCATCATCCTCCTTTCAATTGGAGCCTCAGTAGTGGCTGTTTGACCAGTGCTGAGGGAGTCCAGCAGACTACCAGATGGGCCACAGGGCCTTTGAGGGGAATTAGGTCACTAGGAGAAGAGGATTTGGGTGGGTGGGCTGTGAAGTTCCTCTAGAAGATTCAGGGGAAGAGTGAGGTTTAGGTCCGCACCCAGTTGAGAGGCACCCAGAAGGATTCTCGCTCCAGCCTTTCCAAAATACCTCGGAGTTCTGCACAGGCACTGGCTGAGTCCTCCTTGATGAGGACCCGGTCCACCAGGTGTCCATACTGCTGATCGATCTGAATGGCAGACTGACGCATCTCCTGCAGGTCTTCATCCTGTTGTTAAAAAGAAAATGACATGTTTGGTATAGACAGAGCATTGTCTGAAGACAGAACCTGCAGGGCCTTGTCCTTGGACCTGTAGGATTCCATGGCTAGTTTTGATTTTATCCCACCGACGTGATTTGCATCTCCTGAATGAATATGAACAATGTGGCCTGTGGAAATTTTCTGTTTGGCCATGATGTTGAAAAATTGCTTAGTGTACTTTGACGACTGAGCCTTAACACTTTATACACAACTGTAGAATAATCCCACGGTTTACTGTCAAATATGTCAATGTCTCTATTATATATTGTATTATAAATTTTCAGGCTGCAAACCAGAACAAACATTAACATTTGTGACCCACATCAAATATTAGGTATAGGCCTACCGCTAAAATTAATGCTGTCTAATGTTGAATTGGACAGCAATAAATCCAACCTTCAGGATAGAGTCAGTTAAACTCTTTTACATCATATAAATGTGTTATTGACCGAGAAAGGCCAACAGAACCACATCTCAGTATAATACTCGAGTTCAACAGCACAAACTTCATCATGTTGCTTCCAAAATCATAAAAGAAACAAAAACTGCTCCTTAACCTTCATGAAAGGAGCATTTATCAAAGGACTGAATTAGTTTTAGGTTGAGATGCATGTAAAAGAAAGCAGGACTCACTGTAACACGACCATGGTCTCCCCCTCCTGGCGAGGTGGTAGCACTGCGGCGTCGCCTGCTCTCAGGAACACGAGGTTTGACGAATATGACATAAGGCTTGAACTCCGCTGTCCGCAGCCTCCTCAGAGCCTGGAGTGGTGATGCATTTACACAGAGCATTAAAGCCAAACAGGGGCCAACAGTGATACGTCAGACTCTGTATAATGAACAGATCTGAAGTGACTGCGTTATGATAGTGGACTGTGATACATTTGGACGATGGGTTCAGTGGTTGTAACTTGACTCTTACCTCAGGCTGCACGTCCACTACGCACATCTTATTCTTGGCCTGTACAGAGCGGATCGCCTCTATGCTGGTGCCATACTGGTTCTCCTTGTATTCACCGTGCTCTATGAACCTAAAGGAGAAACCAAAGTTCAGAAGGAAACAAATCCTACCCTCACACAAAAACCAACATGTATGTCAACGTACTTGTTGTTCAAAGCATCTGCATCAAATTGCTGCTTTGTGACAAAGTGGTACTCTACCCCCTCCTTCTCGTGAGGTTTCTTGGGCCTTGTGGTATCTGCGGAAACATAAGAAGAATTTTCATGTATATGAGGTGACTGCAAAATAATATTGGTTATATGTAGAGATGTATGACTGGTGTGAGCAACTCACGCGGTACAGCCACAGCATAACGATGTGGGTTTTCAGCAATCACACGCTGTTTGAGCTCATTGATTCGCGCTCCAAGAGAACCTATGGATGCAGATTGGGTGTTTATTTTTAGAGAAAAACTATTTAATCATGAAGGGTAAATCTGTTTATTATTAGGACCTTATATTCGAAATTGTAACATGGGGGGAAGTTCGTATTCAACCTGTAATGACCTGTAGAAGTACGTCAGACCGTTTGAAGAGGTTTGTCTCTTGATCCAGCAAATCTGTTCACCGTCAGCTTGACCAATTACAGGCCCTCTCGTACATTCATCAGCAGAGTATTTATTATGAAAATGGAGGACGCTAGCAACTGAGAAGTCATGTGTGGAAGTATCTTGGGTTGTAAAGTAACTATCAATGGTGAGGCTGTTTGTCGTCTTCATACCATGCGTCATGTCAAATTCGATTTTTGGACAAACTGACAGCCCCATTGCTAATGAGTCTTCAGTATGTTGTAGTACATGCTTTAATCCTGTAGATGTCACTATCATCACAGAAGAACATTAATCCCAGTTAGTGGCTCAGTCTCACCGATCAGAACCACCAGACGAGGCCTCTCATTGGGCCTCTGCAGGTAGCGGGTCACCTCCTCATAGGTCAGGTAGTCAGAGTCTCCGGGATCAGAGCCCTCTCCCGAGGATCCTTGTCTGTCTTTACGACTCAGCCTGAAACTCCTCCGTAAACCAGCTACATCCGAGGCCACACACACGAGGGGAGAAAGAACAGAAAACAAAAGGTCTCGGGTCAGGTGGCATGGGCCATACAATTATTTATAATCTTATGATTACATATAAGTACACTTTTCACTTCCATGATGTGGGTATGGTACAATTTTGTGCAGTGCAGTGAGCAAACATTGTTTGAATATAGTCAAGACCAACCCTTTGACAAGCATGCATTAAAAACCTCTGTAAACACTACACGTGGATAAAAATAGCTCCCTCTTATTTGATGTGTAAATATTTGATTGTGTGAGATATTTACTGAACTTTTAGCCAATTATTCACCATGCTTCAACTAAACATCACATGCAGCTGACACTAAGCACAGTTAAAGCCTTGTAAACAAACTTTTCTTTAATTATTTTTAAAGTAATGATTCCTTCATCTGAAGGAAATATTTGTGTGACCCAAGACATTTTCCAACATGTTCCAAGGCATGCGTCTTTCAACGAGGCTACAGTGCTGAGGCAGGACAGACAGGACAGCCTGGCCCTGGGAAACGCCACACCGATGACAGAGAGTGGCTGTGAATGAGGGTCTCCCATGACCAGGACTGTCTGTACCCTCCCCCTGTCAGTGGTGTATACCTGCAGGAATGAGCCGGGCACTGTACCTGAATAAAATTCCCAGGAAAACACTTGGCCACAGGAGGGCGCCACTGCTTTACACTTAGGAGAGACTATAACTGGCGTTAGAGCATCACACAACCCAGCCTCACACCTCCACACAGGGTGAACGAGCAGCAAACGTGCCTGGTTGAGTGTGCAATGCGTCCAACGCAGCAGGGTGTGAGGAGGAGGAGGGGGTATTTTCAAGAAAAGGAAGGAAGCAGTGCACTGGCCACAGCAGCAGGGGGCAGTTAGTTAGATGCAGGACGGGAGGGAGGCAAGTTAGGGAGGATCCAAACACTGCTGGATGGAGGAGGTGGGTGGAGGGATGTTTTAACAGCTCCAAGCAAAGGGAAAGCACAAATACTGTTTGTTTAAAAGGGTGTTGTGTGTTACAGTGAGGAGGTGCTGTTAAGCTCTCCGCTGCGGTCAGATCACTCCTTGTACTCATCGTCATTCCAGCAGCTCGCAGGAGGTGGGGGAGCATAGAGGGGTCAGGTTGGGCTGAAGAAGGATGAGGGAGGGGAGGTCATTGAGGATAAAGGGGACTACCATATTCCATCCTCTCCAATTTGAAGTCAGAAAAGCTTATTACTTCAAAATGTATTTTCCTGGCTACTTATTCAAAGGCAAACAACACTTTACTGTAATGAAGTATTATTGTACCTATTTCTATTTTGATCTACCTTATACCTTTCACTCCATGGCATTTCAGAAGGAAATATTTAACTTTTTACTCAATTACATTTATGTGACACCTTTAGTTTTATGATTAAGATTTCACATAAATTATCTTTTCAATATAAAACCAGTTGTTTTCTAAAATGTTTGACCTCTGACCTTTGACAAACAGCAGTGTGTAGTAAAGGTCACAGGATATTTGAGAAGTTAACAGTTCCACCAAATAGTGACTACTGTTCCTGTTTATAAAGTAAAACTAGCTCCACCTCCAGCAGCTACAACAGTGACACATGGTTGCTTTTTTACTATTGGTCAGAGGTCAGAGGACTCAAACCAGTACTTTCATTCCATTCTGCTACTAATAGCTATGTACTTTTAATTTTACTTATTTCACGCAGGACTTTTACTCAAAAGATAGTATTTTTAAATTACTGTATTGATATTTCACTTCTGGTGAGTAAAGAATCTGAACATTTCCTCTACCACTGCAGCATCATTTGGTTCTTTTGTTTTAGGTTTTTTATTCCTGTAAAGAACTCATCTGGTTATAAATTAGGAATAGGGGAAATGGAATACTAATGCATTACTCACTGGAAACACTTAAATATCAGACTGTGGCACGTCCTTAAACTCTCTGAAAACTATTCAGGCTGACACGATACTTCCTCAATGATTTTTCTACACAAAAATTCTTTCATGTTTTCTACAAATTCATCTACCTCCCATCCCTTGGTGCCAAAAAAATTGTGAATCATCATCCATGTCTCTGATTCCCCCCCCCGGCGTTGATTTTGATCCCATCTCTTTACCCTTCAAAACCTTCACCCCTCCTCTTGTCCCTCA